>OY282643.1:16294157-17727455 GCA_958299015.1 Tetanocera ferruginea
AAAAATATATATATATATATAAAAAAAAGGTGAAAATAAAACAGTGGTTATTTGTGCCAGGAGATCACTGGCAAGTGAGGGATATTGTGGCAGACCAAGGCCAAGGATTTTTTTTGTAAGTAGTGTGCTTGATTGGGTGTTTTTGTGGTGTTTAATTATGTATTTTTATAGATACCGGTTGCTGTGTTTTTTTTTTTTTTTTTTTGTGTTTGTCTCCATACAAACCGGAACAGCAGCAAGTTATTATCAAAAGTCCCGTCGTCATATATGTATATTCATATATTGTATAGCATCTTAGGTAAGAAAAGTTTGTCAAGTGTATAATTAGAATTATATAAACCTATTAATTTAATTAGGTCCTTGCCTGGCGGGAGGTGCATATTTAGGACCTACGATTTTTTTAAGTAAAAATATTTAGAATTTGTCTACTAACAATATTCGTACGAGGGTGTAAAATTTGCAGTGGAAGAAACTCTCAATCTCAGAGCGAGTTGAAGTTAATAAACGAACAGCTGATCGCCGCTGGAAAGAGCTGCTTAATTTCATACAGGTCAATGACCTGAGAGTCCAGCTCGCAGCTAATACATAGGAAACAGCTGTTTGGAAAGCAAAAGCCTAGGAATAGTTCGATGACCTTAGTACATACGAATAGTACCTATATAAAAAAAAAAAAAAGGAATATTTAATTGAATCAGAATGCAGGGTGTTAGGATAGATTTCACTATTAATCTTAATGCTATACATAATTTAAATTTTTAACTAGTATTAAGTTTTTTTTTTATTTTATATCAACCTCTCAATGGATTTTTTTCTTTTCTTAATTTTTTTATGTTAATTTCAACATGAATTTTTTTTTTTCTTTATTTTCTTTTTAATGCATTTTTTTGATAGAGTTAAGTTCTTATAAGTAATTTTAAGTTAAGTTTTTATTAGTTTTAATCAACAAACGAAGTTCATAAAAAAAAAAAAAAAAGAAAAAGGAAACTGCCTTTATAAAGAAAGAATCACAAAACAAAAACATAACTAATGCACCTAACCAGGCAATACCAACTCGCAACAAGGATGCTGGCGCCATCATCAGTATGCAGTGAAAATTGGTGAGTGAGAACTTTAAAAAATAAAAAAATTTAATTTTACTTTAATGTAAGTTTTTTTTATAAAAGCAGTTTGTCTCAAACTTCAATTCAAAAATCAATTAGATTTATCTCAATATCAAATACCTTAAGATTGACATTTTATAAAATAAGATCATCAAATTATAAATATATAGGAGTATACTTAAAGATGCATTGAAGCGAATTAGCAATATTTATTTTATGCCGGTTTTATTACACCTAAGATTTCAACTTAAAAAAATGAGTTGCTAAATCTTTTATTGGCTGGTGTGGAAAGTGGGTAGTTCCTGGGTAAGTACAAGTTGCTATGCAATTCGGACGGGTAATGGGTAATTGACGGACTAAGACTAACACCGACGGAGTCAGCAATGGGGAATCACGAGAAAAAAAAATCTGGAGTAATTTTGTGGTTCACGGCTGCATACCAGATTGGGTGCAGATGAAGGGTGGGATAACTCCAGCTGACGGACAGAGGACTTAGGGTTGTTTCATTTAGGTTTCTTATTATATTTCTAATTTTCTCTCTTATTCTTTTCTTTCAATTTCTACTATATTTTCTAGATGGTTTTTTTTTCGTTCTTTTCTATTTTTTTTTATTTGTTTGTTATTAATTTTTGACACGAAAATTTATGTTTTGAGCAAGTGGAGTGCATATGTTGGCAAGAACCTCCCCGTAGCCGTCGAGCAGCCTAGAATGCCACCGTGTCAACCGCCTAAAATGTGGCACTTCCACCCTAGCTTGGCTCATTACATTGGCGCCCAACGAATTGTTTACGTTTCATTCTTTTTCTTTAAAACTTCTATTTATTTTATATTAAACTTTTTCTATATGTAAATAATTTCACTATTTCTTTTCCGTTTTTTTTTTTTTTTTTTTCCTTTGACTGATTTTCGAGTTGGTACCTCGGTGCACTGTCTCAAGATATTAAGGATGAGTCCGCTTATCTTTGTGACAGTAGCATAGTGGTACTAAAATAAGGGTTTGGTTGACCAGGTCTGTGTAGGTTCCTCTTAAATTGTAGAATGTTTCTGAGTGGGACTACATGGATCATGTTCTGCATCTGGGGGTTTTGACTGATATGCCAGTGTTTTGAAGCCTAGCCACAGCACTCTAAATTAATTAGACACTTGAGGCAGGCTGAAAACATTGGCAATGGGGGTTTAAAAAGGCGAATATTCTCTTCATCCATGATTTCAGCCGAAGTTTGAGCATGCAGTGTTGAGTAATATCCATATGTTTTTTTTAATAAATTTATTTTTCTTTGGGGGTTAGAGGACAGTGACATACTTTGGACTGACATAGCAACTGTACGAGAACCATGGGGAATAAAAGACTGCAGCAATTCACACCAGCCTCAACTACTTTATTATAGATTTTGTTTTTTTAATTTTATTTATTAGTATTTAATATATTTTTCTCATTTTTTTATTTTCTCATTTTTTTATTCATATCTGAATTTTCTACTTTTATTACATTTTTTTTTTTTTTTATTATATATTTTAAGTTGTGTCAGAATTTTATCGCAGTAAATTCGAGTCTGAAAGAATCTGCGGATAAAGATTCTTGATATTATTGTTCCTTAAGCGTTTGCTTGCTCTTATTAATATCTTTAAAGGTTAATTTTTAGTTATTTCATTTAGCTCTGTAAGGAACTTTTATAAAATTTTTTTTTGTGAAATTTTTAAAGTTTTATCAGCTCCCAATTTAATTTTTTTTATTATTTCATATACATTTTTTTTTTTAATTTAAATTTTCTTGATTAATTTGAAACTGAACTTATTTAATTTTTTTTTATGATACATATATTTTTTCCTTTTTATTTGGATTTCCTTGATTAATTTTTAACGGGATTTAATTAATTTTTTTTTATTATTCATATCACATTTCAAAATTTTTTATTTTTTTTATTTATTCATTTTTTTTTATCCACATTACTTATTAAGTTCAAAACTGAATTAATTTAAAATTTTTTTTTGTTATATTTTTGTTTTTTTTTATAAATTTTTATTGAATTAGTTGAATTGAATTTAATCGAACTGAATTCTTTCATATTGTGAGTTTTTAATATATTAACAACTTCGGATTTGTTTTTTTTAATTATGCCTCTTAGTAGACAACCATCTTAGAGTGCGTTGCTAGAGTGGATGGAGGAAGATCAAGAGCGTTCTGAAGTCGGTCAAGTAGAGAAACTATTGTGGGAAGGTAGGCAATTGGTTTTGAGTAGCAGACGAGTTACGCGAAGCGTTACACGCGCTTTAGACGCCCGGGCACATAACTCCAATTGGACTCAAGTTGACACTGGTAGGTGGCAATCACAAGGGTTACGACCATTCGATTGCATCCAACACGAAGCTAATATTTCTTCAGGTGTCAACAGAGAAGGAATTGGGTTATCTGAAGGTTTGAGGATCTCAAGAGCATTATCTTTAGAAGCTTCAGAAGATACCCTAAGCTTTTCGAGAAAACTTGAGAGAGTGTTTGAGATGTCTGAGCAGGAGTGCGAAGGAGCTGTAGATGGAGCTGCTGGGGGAGCGGCTAGGGGAGCAATGTCTGAAGGCGATGCGGTTATTAGCAACTATCGCATGGACCAAATGATGGCAATGCTTATGCAGCAAAATCAGCTTATGATGAACTGCATGGAAGAAGTGAGAAGCATGCGTGGTGAAGTTGTGGCTTTGAATGGACGAATCGCAGAGGTTGAAGGGTCAATGCATGCAAATGCGGCTCTTCATCCTCCGGTTAACACCTCAACGCCAACAACTACCAAGGCTGTTAGAAGTGGGAGTGTAGTGGTGGAGCCTCGACGGACTTCTGAGAATAAGGGTAGAGGAGATGTCAGAGAGTCTGAAGTAGGTAGAGAGCATGATGATCCACGAAAGACTGCTCCGACTGAAAAAACATTTAGTCAGAGTGAGGTGGAAACGCGCAAGAATGTGGATCTAGATAGGTGGCACGTGAAGTTTGGGGGATCTAACAGGGACATGACAGTGGAAAGTTTCGTTTTCCGAATAGAGAGAATGAGGGAACAATATGGTATCTCTTACAACCAGCTTTTTTCGGATTTCCATTGTCTGGTTACTGGTAGTGCCTCAAAGTGGTATTGGCAGGTGTTGGAAGATCATGCCGAAGATGATCTCTTTGACTACTTTGCGCTTAAGAAAGAGCTTTTAAGTCATTTCAAGTCTGCTGAATCAGACTATGAAATCATTAAAGAAATTATGGATCGGAAGCAGCAGGTAGGAGAAAATTTTGAAGATTTTTATGCTGAGATCCATAACTTAACTTTCAGGTTAAGAAAAAAAATTCCCGAGCAGGAGCTTATTATTATGATAAGGGGAAACCTGAAGACAAGTTTGGCTACTCTGACTTTTGCTTCAACTTTCAATACCCTAGCTGATTTAAAGCGAGAGTGTTTAAAGGCAGAAAAATTAGTGCGAGAAGGCAGGGCCAAATCGAGGCAAGTTAGTGAAATCGAAGGTAGAAAGATTGGGGAGTTTGAAGAAGAGCCTGAGAAGGTAGAAATTGAAGCGGTAGAACAAGTTGGCCTCAGAGCCAATGGTGTAAATGGAAGCCGCAATGCAAAAGCAGTAGGCCCACCGCTGACAGGTGTGAATAGTGGAAGACATCCAAATACAACAATGTCATTGCCATCGAAAACACCATTTTCTCCACCTCTTCCAACCCATGGTAGTCATCCACCATTTATGGTGCCAAGTCCAGTATTTTGTCCTTCTCCGTTTCATTTGAATTTGTGTTTTAGCTGTGGAATGCCAGGAGATTTCTTTAAGAAAAACCCAGTAGAACTTCATAAAGAAAATCGTTGTAAATCTGCGTTTCATGATATGTTGTGTTTTGTATGTGGTCGTTGTGAATCATATTGTCAGTATAAGTCTAGTGTTATAAATAGTCCGTTAAACTCTCAGCTGGCGGAGATGACCGGGAACTCTGTCCAGAAAGTCAGATACCCGGACAGTCAAAACCAATAAAGATCCTGCTTGGATGTAAATCGAAGCAGCTCTCGAAAGAAGAATCGATGCCTAAACCTCCTGTCAAGAGTCTACACCAGCGCCTCACTGAGTATGAGGAAGCGAGAGCAAGAATTTTTATGGATGAAGCCAGTCCTAAGATTAATAGAAATTATAAAAAAATCGCTCAGATGAGAGCAAAGAAAAAACAAATGCAAAGATTGAAAAGGAAGATTGTTTCAACAATAGTAACGTTGAAGGGTGACAATCGGCTCTTTGCACGAACCAAAGTAGATGGGATAGAAATCGTGGCACTTTTAGATTCTGGAGCGTGTGCCAATTGCATAGGAAGGGATGCAATGGAGTTTTTAAAAGATAGGCATGACAAAATTGTTAAAGTAAAAAATCAAAATGTCAGAACGGCAGATGGGGGTGAAACAGCTGTAGAAGGGGTGATCACGCTACCGGTTTTGTGGGAGGGTGAAACTAAAGAGCTGGATTTTCTGATTGTTCCAGCATTACAGCAGGAATTTTATTTTGGTATTGAGTTTTGGCAAACTTTTGGATTGGCTGTAGTAAGCAAAAGTAGATCAAGTAGCTCGCAAACCAAGGGAACAAGTATGTCTGAATTAAATCAGGCATATACCGATTTGACCTTTGACACCAATCAGCATGTCCTGTCGAAAGAAGATAATTTAAAATTAAATGTAGTGAAAGCCAAGTTTCCATCATTTGCTGTGTTGGGTCTGGGTAAAACGGATTTAGAAGAACACCATATTGAAGTACTCGATGAGAATTTGCCAGTAAAACAACGTTTTTATCCAATTTCACCTGCCATCCAAACATTGGTTTATGCAGAATTAGACCGGATGTTAAACATGGGCGTGATAGAGGTGAGCAATAGCAGTTGGAGTTCTCCAATATCGCTGGTTAGGAAGGAGATGAAGAATCGACTATGTCTTGACGCAAGGAAGGTAAATGCGCGGACAGTTAAAGACGCGTACCCTTTGCCGCACATTGATGGTATACTTAGTCGCTTACAAGATACACGCTACATTTCCGCCATAGACCTCAAGGATGCTTTTTGGCAGATTCCACTGGATGAAAAGTCAAGGGGCAAGACAGCATTCACGGTGTCCGGGAGGCCACTGTACCAATTTACAGTGATGCCATTCGGTCTTTGTAATGCTGCCCAGCGAATGTGTAGACTAATGGACAAGGTCATTCCTTCCGCTTTGCGAGAGAATGTATTTGTCTATCTTGATGATCTCCTTGTGTGCTCGGCAAACTTTGAATCCCACTTAATTCTACTTGAGGAGGTGGCAAAATGCTTGCGTGATGCTAAACTGACCATCAATGTCGAAAAAAGCAAATTTTGTTATCGAGAAGTTAGGTACTTAGGATATGTTGTAGGAGACGGGTGCATTCGCACCGATCTGAAAAAGGTTGCAGCTATGGATGAATTCCCAGAGCCGAAGTCACCAAGACAGCTGAGACGATTTCTTGGTATGGCAGGGTGGTACCGAAGATTTATAAAAGACTATGCGACGATCGCTGGACCACTCCATGACTGCCTTACAAAAGACCAAATTAAAAACTTTGCAATGTCCGAGGAAGCTAAGATGGCGTTCGTAAAATTAAAGCAAAGTTTAGTTACCGCACCGCTGCTGACTAATCCTGACTTTAGCAAACATTTTTATATTCAATGTGACGCTTCGACGCAAGGGGTGGGTGGCGTGCTCTTCCAGATGGATGATGACGGCAACGAACGTCCGATAGCATACATGTCTTCAAAACTAAATAAAGCTCAGAGAAACTACAGTGTTACTGAACTTGAATGTTATGCAGCGATATTAAGCGTGAAAAGATTCCGTCCTTATGTGGAAGGTTTACCTTTTACTATAATTACGGATCACGCGAGCCTGAAGTGGCTTATGGGCCAGAAAGACTTATCTGGAAGATTAGCCAGATGGAGTTTAAAACTTCAGGCTTACAATTTTGACATTGAACATCGTAAAGGTGCTCAAAATGTGGTACCAGACGCGTTATCTCGTATGCATATGGAAGAAGTGAGCCATGTTGGTAGATTCTTAGATATAGATCTAAAGTCCCCTTATTTTTCTTCCGAAGAGTATAGTGAGCTAAGAAGACAGGTAGAAGAGTGTAAGGATAGATTGCCAGATGTGTGTGTTTCAGATGGGTTTGTGTACAAGCGTACAGAAATTAGTACAGGAGATGCACTTCAAGAGGACCGTGCATGGAAACTTTGGGTTCCAGCTGAGCTGCGCAGCAAGTTGCTGGAGGCTGCACACTTTTCACCGTCGGCGGGTCATGGTGGTATTCATAAGACTTTGTCAAGGCTGCGCGAAAAGTATTTTTGGCCTGGAATGGTGACCGAGGTACAAAAATTGGTAAAGATTTGTGAAACCTGTAAGACGAGCAAAAATTCGAATCTCACTCATCGACCACCGATGGGTGACCAACAAATTACTGAACGTCCTTTTCAACGTCTTTACATCGACTTCATGGGGCCTTATCCACGATCAAAGGACGGAAATACGTTTTTGTTTATATGTTTAGACCATTTTACCAAATTTGTTTGGCTAAAGCCTCTTCGTAAGGCATCTTCAGCTGATGTGGTGAAAGTTTTAGAGCGTGATGTGTTTCATGTGTTTGGTGTCCCTGAATTTGTTCATTCCGATAATGGGAAACAATTTGTGTCAGAGTTGTTTAAATCGTTTTTGTTAGGGTATGGTGTCAGGCATGTGAAGACTGGGTTCTATTCACCGCAAGCAAATGCTTCTGAGCGTGTAAACCGATCAGTTCTACAAATGATTCGAACATTTGTGGGAGAGAATCAAAAGAATTGGGACAAACATGTCAGTGATGCAGCGTTTGCCCTGCGAAGTGTAGTACATAGCTCCATAGGAATAGAACCGTATTATGCAGCATTTGGAAATCATATGATGCAACACGGGGCATCATATGAAGTAATGCGGCGGCTGCATGCAATTAGAGATGGAGATTTAGTTGTGAATACTTTGGCTGATAAGCAGCAGCTCTTGAGGGAGAAGGTGTTCAATGAGCTAAAAATTGCTTATGAAAAGAATAAAAGAGTCTACAATACCCGGAGTAAAGATGTGAGGTTTAAGATAGGACAAGTGGTGTACCGCCGAAACTTCAAACAAAGCAACCAAGCCAACGCTTATAATGCCAAATTAGCACCATCGTTCATAAAGTGCATTGTACTTAAGACAGTAGGCAACTCATTATATGAGCTTGGAAATTTGGCTGGCAAAAAATTAGGAGTATACCATGCGAAAGATATGTTTGTAGCATAGAAGTGCAATATTCGGTTAAGTTTTTATTAGTTCACTGTTATATGTTTATGTTTAAATTAGTGCATAATATTTCTGTGACGTTTGAGATTAATTGTTTTGTGTTTCAAAGCAGTTTAGGAAGCTGTATAAGGCGGAAACAAAGCAATAAGACCATTTAAAATTTGAAAAACGCAGCAGCATGATTTTTTGTTGTCTTGGTTTAAGTTGCAACAAAGTTGTTGAGTTGACCCGAACATCGGTGGTTGCAAACCATGAGGACATAATGATTTGTAATTAATCATGTGTAAAGTGTTCAATGTTAAATATATGTGACAATGGTACCGGGCCGGACTATCTTTATATTCGTGTAACAACTTGTCGTGCATTTGAATTAAGAATTAGGTTATTTTTGTTAGTTGATATTTCAAACAAGTAAATGTTAGACTACTAGTTTTGTTGTAGTTTTTGACTAGTAGTTTTGTTTCATTTTAATGTAAGGTTGAATGCTATGATTGCTTAGGATCAGTAGTGTCAGATGTAAGGCCGGCTAGCATAGGAGTTTTGGAGCATGAGTTGTGGGTCGAAGCCACACGTTGTAGAAGGCTTGCAGTGCCAGGCCACGTTAATAATTATTTTTACGGACACGCTCCATGTTGTAAACAACATCGGCGGATCCGAGCCTGTAACGTGGGCCTAGGTGTAGCTGAAATCAAAAAGAGGGAAAGGTTTCAGTATTATGGCCAACATATGTTACTTACTTGAATTCATGGTTTTTCCTGGTCCAAAACGTTTTTACGTTGAAAAAAATGTGTTTTAATGACTGGCAGAAAGTGACAGATGGAATATGTCTATCTGCCTGGAAAGCGTGAGAATGAGTAACATTCGAAGAGAGTTGTTGGAAGAAGTAGTTGTCCCATTCACAATAGATGTGTCATGTTGAGGTCGAATTTGCCATTGAGTGTGTTTTAGTTATATGCTTGTGAGTGATCTGTGAGAATTAGTAGGTTTGAGTGTTTTTGTCGGTTTGGGTTTTTATGTTAGTATAAGTGTTTTGTTTTGAGCGTCCTTATACACTGTTGATGTCTTCTTGCTCAAACCCGAATACAAGGTATAAAAACTGCATGTAGGGAAACTCTTCTATGTGTGGGGTATATTTGATGATTTATATTTGAGTATATTTGACTAGCAACTTAATTAGACAAAGTTCAGTGTCCATATAAGAAAAAGTGATCCTAGTGACTAGTTGTGCTTATTTCAAAAGACAAAATTGTGAAGAAAAAAAAAAAAATATATATATATATATAAAAAAAAGGTGAAAATAAAACAGTGGTTATTTGTGCCAGGAGATCACTGGCAAGTGAGGGATATTGTGGCAGACCAAGGCCAAGGATTTTTTTTGTAAGTAGTGTGCTTGATTGGGTGTTTTTGTGGTGTTTAATTATGTATTTTTATAGATACCGGTTGCTGTGTTTTTTTTTTTTTGTGTTTGTCTCCATACAAACCGGAACAGCAGCAAGTTATTATCAAAAGTCCCGTCGTCATATATGTATATTCATATATTGTATAGCATCTTAGGTAAGAAAAGTTTGTCAAGTGTATAATTAGAATTATATAAACCTATTAATTTAATTAGGTCCTTGCCTGGCGGGAGGTGCATATTTAGGACCTACGATTTTTTTAAGTAAAAATATTTAGAATTTGTCTACTAACAATATTCGTACGAGGGTGTAAAATTTGCAGTGGAAGAAACTCTCAATCTCAGAGCGAGTTGAAGTTAATAAACGAACAGCTGATCGCCGCTGGAAAGAGCTGCTTAATTTCATACAGGTCAATGACCTGAGAGTCCAGCTCGCAGCTAATACATAGGAAACAGCTGTTTGGAAAGCAAAAGCCTAGGAATAGTTCGATGACCTTAGTACATACGAATAGTACCTATATAAAAAAAAAAAAAGGAATATTTAATTGAATCAGAATGCAGGGTGTTAGGATAGATTTCACTATTAATCTTAATGCTATACATAATTTAAATTTTTAACTAGTATTAAGTTTTTTTTTTATTTTATATCAACCTCTCAATGGATTTTTTTCTTTTCTTAATTTTTTTTATGTTAATTTCAACATGAATTTTTTTTTTTCTTTATTTTCTTTTTAATGCATTTTTTTGATAGAGTTAAGTTCTTATAAGTAATTTTAAGTTAAGTTTTTATTAGTTTTAATCAACAAACGAAGTTCATAAAAAAAAAAAAAAAAAAAAAAGGAAACTGCCTTTATAAAGAAAGAATCACAAAACAAAAACATAACTAATGCACCTAACCAGGCAATACCAACTCGCAACAAGGATGCTGGCGCCATCATCAGTATGCAGTGAAAATTGGTGAGTGAGAACTTTAAAAAATAAAAAAATTTAATTTTACTTTAATGTAAGTTTTTTTTATAAAAGCAGTTTGTCTCAAACTTCAATTCAAAAATCAATTAGATTTATCTCAATATCAAATACCTTAAGATTGACATTTTATAAAATAAGATCATCAAATTATAAATATATAGGAGTATACTTAAAGATGCATTGAAGCGAATTAGCAATATTTATTTTATGCCGGTTTTATTACACCTAAGATTTCAACTTAAAAAAATGAGTTGCTAAATCTTTTATTGGCTGGTGTGGAAAGTGGGTAGTTCCTGGGTAAGTACAAGTTGCTATGCAATTCGGACGGGTAATGGGTAATTGACGGACTAAGACTAACACCGACGGAGTCAGCAATGGGGAATCACGAGAAAAAAAAATCTGGAGTAATTTTGTGGTTCACGGCTGCATACCAGATTGGGTGCAGATGAAGGGTGGGATAACTCCAGCTGACGGACAGAGGACTTAGGGTTGTTTCATTTAGGTTTCTTATTATATTTCTAATTTTCTCTCTTATTCTTTTCTTTCAATTTCTACTATATTTTCTAGATGGTTTTTTTTTCGTTCTTTTCTATTTTTTTTTATTTGTTTGTTATTAATTTTTGACACGAAAATTTATGTTTTGAGCAAGTGGAGTGCATATGTTGGCAAGAACCTCCCCGTAGCCGTCGAGCAGCCTAGAATGCCACCGTGTCAACCGCCTAAAATGTGGCACTTCCACCCTAGCTTGGCTCATTACATTGGCGCCCAACGAATTGTTTACGTTTCATTCTTTTTCTTTAAAACTTCTATTTATTTTATATTAAACTTTTTCTATATGTAAATAATTTCACTATTTCTTTTCCGTTTTTTTTTTTTTCCGTTTTTGGCGCCCAACGAATTGTTTACGTTTCATTCTTTTTCTTTAAAACTTCTATTTATTTTATATTAAACTTTTTCTATATGTAAATAATTTCACTATTTCTTTTCCGTTTTTTTTTTTTTTTTTTTCCTTTGACTGATTTTCGAGTTGGTACCTCGGTGCACTGTCTCAAGATATTAAGGATGAGTCCGCTTATCTTTGTGACAGTAGCATAGTGGTACTAAAATAAGGGTTTGGTTGACCAGGTCTGTGTAGGTTCCTCTTAAATTGTAGAATGTTTCTGAGTGGGACTACATGGATCATGTTCTGCATCTGGGGGTTTTGACTGATATGCCAGTGTTTTGAAGCCTAGCCACAGCACTCTAAATTAATTAGACACTTGAGGCAGGCTGAAAACATTGGCAATGGGGGTTTAAAAAGGCGAATATTCTCTTCATCCATGATTTCAGCCGAAGTTTGAGCATGCAGTGTTGAGTAATATCCATATGTTTTTTTTAATAAATTTATTTTTCTTTGGGGGTTAGAGGACAGTGACATACTTTGGACTGACATAGCAACTGTACGAGAACCATGGGGAATAAAAGACTGCAGCAATTCACACCAGCCTCAACTACTTTATTATAGATTTTGTTTTTTTAATTTTATTTATTAGTATTTAATATATTTTTCTCATTTTTTATTTTCTCATTTTTTTATTCATATCTGAATTTTCTACTTTTATTACATTTTTTTTTTTTTTTATTATATATTTTAAGTTGTGTCAGAATTTTATCGCAGTAAATTCGAGTCTGAAAGAATCTGCGGATAAAGATTCTTGATATTATTGTTCCTTAAGCGTTTGCTTGCTCTTATTAATATCTTTAAAGGTTAATTTTTAGTTATTTCATTTAGCTCTGTAAGGAACTTTTATAAAATTTTTTTTTGTGAAATTTTTAAAGTTTTATCAGCTCCCAATTTAATTTTTTTTATTATTTCATATACATTTTTTTTTTTAATTTAAATTTTCTTGATTAATTTGAAACTGAACTTATTTAATTTTTTTTTATGATACATATATTTTTTCCTTTTTATTTGGATTTCCTTGATTAATTTTTAACGGGATTTAATTAATTTTTTTTTATTATTCATATCACATTTCAAAATTTTTTATTTTTTTTATTTATTCATTTTTTTTTATCCACATTACTTATTAAGTTCAAAACTGAATTAATTTAAAATTTTTTTTTGTTATATTTTTGTTTTTTTTTATAAATTTTTATTGAATTAGTTGAATTGAATTTAATCGAACTGAATTCTTTCATATTGTGAGTTTTTAATATATTAACAACTTCGGATTTGTTTTTTTTAATTATGCCTCTTAGTAGACAACCATCTTAGAGTGCGTTGCTAGAGTGGATGGAGGAAGATCAAGAGCGTTCTGAAGTCGGTCAAGTAGAGAAACTATTGTGGGAAGGTAGGCAATTGGTTTTGAGTAGCAGACGAGTTACGCGAAGCGTTACACGCGCTTTAGACGCCCGGGCACATAACTCCAATTGGACTCAAGTTGACACTGGTAGGTGGCAATCACAAGGGTTACGACCATTCGATTGCATCCAACACGAAGCTAATATTTCTTCAGGTGTCAACAGAGAAGGAATTGGGTTATCTGAAGGTTTGAGGATCTCAAGAGCATTATCTTTAGAAGCTTCAGAAGATACCCTAAGCTTTTCGAGAAAACTTGAGAGAGTGTTTGAGATGTCTGAGCAGGAGTGCGAAGGAGCTGTAGATGGAGCTGCTGGGGGAGCGGCTAGGGGAGCAATGTCTGAAGGCGATGCGGTTATTAGCAACTATCGCATGGACCAAATGATGGCAATGCTTATGCAGCAAAATCAGCTTATGATGAACTGCATGGAAGAAGTGAGAAGCATGCGTGGTGAAGTTGTGGCTTTGAATGGACGAATCGCAGAGGTTGAAGGGTCAATGCATGCAAATGCGGCTCTTCATCCTCCGGTTAACACCTCAACGCCAACAACTACCAAGGCTGTTAGAAGTGGGTAGTTCCTGGGTAAGTACAAGTTGCTATGCAATTCGGACGGGTAATGGGTAATTGACGGACTAAGACTAACACCGACGGAGTCAGCAATGGGGAATCACGAGAAAAAAAAATCTGGAGTAATTTTGTGGTTCACGGCTGCATACCAGATTGGGTGCAGATGAAGGGTGGGATAACTCCAGCTGACGGACAGAGGACTTAGGGTTGTTTCATTTAGGTTTCTTATTATATTTCTAATTTTCTCTCTTATTCTTTTCTTTCAATTTCTACTATATTTTCTAGATGGTTTTTTTTTCGTTCTTTTCTATTTTTTTTTATTTGTTTGTTATTAATTTTTGACACGAAAATTTATGTTTTGAGCAAGTGGAGTGCATATGTTGGCAAGAACCTCCCCGTAGCCGTCGAGCAGCCTAGAATGCCACCGTGTCAACCGCCTAAAATGTGGCACTTCCACCCTAGCTTGGCTCATTACATTGGCGTGGGGTAACGTGTAACGTGGGCCTAGGTGTAGCTGAAATCAAAAAGAGGGAAAGGTTTCAGTATTATGGCCAACATATGTTACTTACTTGAATTCATGGTTTTTCCTGGTCCAAAACGTTTTTACGTTGAAAAAAATGTGTTTTAATGACTGGCAGAAAGTGACAGATGGAATATGTCTATCTGCCTGGAAAGCGTGAGAATGAGTAACATTCGAAGAGAGTTGTTGGAAGAAGTAGTTGTCCCATTCACAATAGATGTGTCATGTTGAGGTCGAATTTGCCATTGAGTGTGTTTTAGTTATATGCTTGTGAGTGATCTGTGAGAATTAGTAGGTTTGAGTGTTTTTGTCGGTTTGGGTTTTTATGTTAGTATAAGTGTTTTGTTTTGAGCGTCCTTATACACTGTTGATGTCTTCTTGCTCAAACCCGAATACAAGGTATAAAAACTGCATGTAGGGAAACTCTTCTATGTGTGGGGTATATTTGATGATTTATATTTGAGTATATTTGACTAGCAACTTAATTAGACAAAGTTCAGTGTCCATATAAGAAAAAGTGATCCTAGTGACTAGTTGTGCTTATTTCAAAAGACAAAATTGTGAAGAAAAAAAAAAAAATATATATATATATATAAAAAAAAGGTGAAAATAAAACAGTGGTTATTTGTGCCAGGAGATCACTGGCAAGTGAGGGATATTGTGGCAGACCAAGGCCAAGGATTTTTTTTGTAAGTAGTGTGCTTGATTGGGTGTTTTTGTGGTGTTTAATTATGTATTTTTATAGATACCGGTTGCTGTGTTTTTTTTTTTTTGTGTTTGTCTCCATACAAACCGGAACAGCAGCAAGTTATTATCAAAAGTCCCGTCGTCATATATGTATATTCATATATTGTATAGCATCTTAGGTAAGAAAAGTTTGTCAAGTGTATAATTAGAATTATATAAACCTATTAATTTAATTAGGTCCTTGCCTGGCGGGAGGTGCATATTTAGGACCTACGATTTTTTTAAGTAAAAATATTTAGAATTTGTCTACTAACAATATTCGTACGAGGGTGTAAAATTTGCAGTGGAAGAAACTCTCAATCTCAGAGCGAGTTGAAGTTAATAAACGAACAGCTGATCGCCGCTGGAAAGAGCTGCTTAATTTCATACAGGTCAATGACCTGAGAGTCCAGCTCGCAGCTAATACATAGGAAACAGCTGTTTGGAAAGCAAAAGCCTAGGAATAGTTCGATGACCTTAGTACATACGAATAGTACCTATATAAAAAAAAAAAAAGGAATATTTAATTGAATCAGAATGCAGGGTGTTAGGATAGATTTCACTATTAATCTTAATGCTATACATAATTTAAATTTTTAACTAGTATTAAGTTTTTTTTTTATTTTATATCAACCTCTCAATGGATTTTTTTCTTTTCTTAATTTTTTTTATGTTAATTTCAACATGAATTTTTTTTTTTCTTTATTTTCTTTTTAATGCATTTTTTTGATAGAGTTAAGTTCTTATAAGTAATTTTAAGTTAAGTTTTTATTAGTTTTAATCAACAAACGAAGTTCATAAAAAAAAAAAAAAAAAAAAAAGGAAACTGCCTTTATAAAGAAAGAATCACAAAACAAAAACATAACTAATGCACCTAACCAGGCAATACCAACTCGCAACAAGGATGCTGGCGCCATCATCAGTATGCAGTGAAAATTGGTGAGTGAGAACTTTAAAAAATAAAAAAATTTAATTTTACTTTAATGTAAGTTTTTTTTATAAAAGCAGTTTGTCTCAAACTTCAATTCAAAAATCAATTAGATTTATCTCAATATCAAATACCTTAAGATTGACATTTTATAAAATAAGATCATCAAATTATAAATATATAGGAGTATACTTAAAGATGCATTGAAGCGAATTAGCAATATTTATTTTATGCCGGTTTTATTACACCTAAGATTTCAACTTAAAAAAATGAGTTGCTAAATCTTTTATTGGCTGGTGTGGAAAGTGGGTAGTTCCTGGGTAAGTACAAGTTGCTATGCAATTCGGACGGGTAATGGGTAATTGACGGACTAAGACTAACACCGACGGAGTCAGCAATGGGGAATCACGAGAAAAAAAAATCTGGAGTAATTTTGTGGTTCACGGCTGCATACCAGATTGGGTGCAGATGAAGGGTGGGATAACTCCAGCTGACGGACAGAGGACTTAGGGTTGTTTCATTTAGGTTTCTTATTATATTTCTAATTTTCTCTCTTATTCTTTTCTTTCAATTTCTACTATATTTTCTAGATGGTTTTTTTTTTCGTTCTTTTCTATTTTTTTTTATTTGTTTGTTATTAATTTTTGACACGAAAATTTATGTTTTGAGCAAGTGGAGTGCATATGTTGGCAAGAACCTCCCCGTAGCCGTCGAGCAGCCTAGAATGCCACCGTGTCAACCGCCTAAAATGTGGCACTTCCACCCTAGCTTGGCTCATTACATTGGCGCCCAACGAATTGTTTACGTTTCATTCTTTTTCTTTAAAACTTCTATTTATTTTATATTAAACTTTTTCTATATGTAAATAATTTCACTATTTCTTTTCCGTTTTTTTTTTTTTTTTTTTCCTTTGACTGATTTTCGAGTTGGTACCTCGGTGCACTGTCTCAAGATATTAAGGATGAGTCCGCTTATCTTTGTGACAGTAGCATAGTGGTACTAAAATAAGGGTTTGGTTGACCAGGTCTGTGTAGGTTCCTCTTAAATTGTAGAATGTTTCTGAGTGGGACTACATGGATCATGTTCTGCATCTGGGGGTTTTGACTGATATGCCAGTGTTTTGAAGCCTAGCCACAGCACTCTAAATTAATTAGACACTTGAGGCAGGCTGAAAACATTGGCAATGGGGGTTTAAAAAGGCGAATATTCTCTTCATCCATGATTTCAGCCGAAGTTTGAGCATGCAGTGTTGAGTAATATCCATATGTTTTTTTTAATAAATTTATTTTTCTTTGGGGGTTAGAGGACAGTGACATACTTTGGACTGACATAGCAACTGTACGAGAACCATGGGGAATAAAAGACTGCAGCAATTCACACCAGCCTCAACTACTTTATTATAGATTTTGTTTTTTTAATTTTATTTATTAGTATTTAATATATTTTTCTCATTTTTTATTTTCTCATTTTTTTATTCATATCTGAATTTTCTACTTTTATTACATTTTTTTTTTTTTTTATTATATATTTTAAGTTGTGTCAGAATTTTATCGCAGTAAATTCGAGTCTGAAAGAATCTGCGGATAAAGATTCTTGATATTATTGTTCCTTAAGCGTTTGCTTGCTCTTATTAATATCTTTAAAGGTTAATTTTTAGTTATTTCATTTAGCTCTGTAAGGAACTTTTATAAAATTTTTTTTTGTGAAATTTTTAAAGTTTTATCAGCTCCCAATTTAATTTTTTTTATTATTTCATATACATTTTTTTTTTTAATTTAAATTTTCTTGATTAATTTGAAACTGAACTTATTTAATTTTTTTTTATGATACATATATTTTTTCCTTTTTATTTGGATTTCCTTGATTAATTTTTAACGGGATTTAATTAATTTTTTTTTATTATTCATATCACATTTCAAAATTTTTTATTTTTTTTATTTATTCATTTTTTTTTATCCACATTACTTATTAAGTTCAAAACTGAATTAATTTAAAATTTTTTTTTGTTATATTTTTGTTTTTTTTTATAAATTTTTATTGAATTAGTTGAATTGAATTTAATCGAACTGAATTCTTTCATATTGTGAGTTTTTAATATATTAACAACTTCGGATTTGTTTTTTTTAATTATGCCTCTTAGTAGACAACCATCTTAGAGTGCGTTGCTAGAGTGGATGGAGGAAGATCAAGAGCGTTCTGAAGTCGGTCAAGTAGAGAAACTATTGTGGGAAGGTAGGCAATTGGTTTTGAGTAGCAGACGAGTTACGCGAAGCGTTACACGCGCTTTAGACGCCCGGGCACATAACTCCAATTGGACTCAAGTTGACACTGGTAGGTGGCAATCACAAGGGTTACGACCATTCGATTGCATCCAACACGAAGCTAATATTTCTTCAGGTGTCAACAGAGAAGGAATTGGGTTATCTGAAGGTTTGAGGATCTCAAGAGCATTATCTTTAGAAGCTTCAGAAGATACCCTAAGCTTTTCGAGAAAACTTGAGAGAGTGTTTGAGATGTCTGAGCAGGAGTGCGAAGGAGCTGTAGATGGAGCTGCTGGGGGAGCGGCTAGGGGAGCAATGTCTGAAGGCGATGCGGTTATTAGCAACTATCGCATGGACCAAATGATGGCAATGCTTATGCAGCAAAATCAGCTTATGATGAACTGCATGGAAGAAGTGAGAAGCATGCGTGGTGAAGTTGTGGCTTTGAATGGACGAATCGCAGAGGTTGAAGGGTCAATGCATGCAAATGCGGCTCTTCATCCTCCGGTTAACACCTCAACGCCAACAACTACCAAGGCTGTTAGAAGTGGGAGTGTAGTGGTGGAGCCTCGACGGACTTCTGAGAATAAGGGTAGAGGAGATGTCAGAGAGTCTGAAGTAGGTAGAGAGCATGATGATCCACGAAAGACTGCTCCGACTGAAAAAACATTTAGTCAGAGTGAGGTGGAAACGCGCAAGAATGTGGATCTAGATAGGTGGCACGTGAAGTTTGGGGGATCTAACAGGGACATGACAGTGGAAAGTTTCGTTTTCCGAATAGAGAGAATGAGGGAACAATATGGTATCTCTTACAACCAGCTTTTTTCGGATTTCCATTGTCTGGTTACTGGTAGTGCCTCAAAGTGGTATTGGCAGGTGTTGGAAGATCATGCCGAAGATGATCTCTTTGACTACTTTGCGCTTAAGAAAGAGCTTTTAAGTCATTTCAAGTCTGCTGAATCAGACTATGAAATCATTAAAGAAATTATGGATCGGAAGCAGCAGGTAGGAGAAAATTTTGAAGATTTTTATGCTGAGATCCATAACTTAACTTTCAGGTTAAGAAAAAAAATTCCCGAGCAGGAGCTTATTATTATGATAAGGGGAAACCTGAAGACAAGTTTGGCTACTCTGACTTTTGCTTCAACTTTCAATACCCTAGCTGATTTAAAGCGAGAGTGTTTAAAGGCAGAAAAATTAGTGCGAGAAGGCAGGGCCAAATCGAGGCAAGTTAGTGAAATCGAAGGTAGAAAGATTGGGGAGTTTGAAGAAGAGCCTGAGAAGGTAGAAATTGAAGCGGTAGAACAAGTTGGCCTCAGAGCCAATGGTGTAAATGGAAGCCGCAATGCAAAAGCAGTAGGCCCACCGCTGACAGGTGTGAATAGTGGAAGACATCCAAATACAACAATGTCATTGCCATCGAAAACACCATTTTCTCCACCTCTTCCAACCCATGGTAGTCATCCACCATTTATGGTGCCAAGTCCAGTATTTTGTCCTTCTCCGTTTCATTTGAATTTGTGTTTTAGCTGTGGAATGCCAGGAGATTTCTTTAAGAAAAACCCAGTAGAACTTCATAAAGAAAATCGTTGTAAATCTGCGTTTCATGATATGTTGTGTTTTGTATGTGGTCGTTGTGAATCATATTGTCAGTATAAGTCTAGTGTTATAAATAGTCCGTTAAACTCTCAGCTGGCGGAGATGACCGGGAACTCTGTCCAGAAAGTCAGATACCCGGACAGTCAAAACCAATAAAGATCCTGCTTGGATGTAAATCGAAGCAGCTCTCGAAAGAAGAATCGATGCCTAAACCTCCTGTCAAGAGTCTACACCAGCGCCTCACTGAGTATGAGGAAGCGAGAGCAAGAATTTTTATGGATGAAGCCAGTCCTAAGATTAATAGAAATTATAAAAAAATCGCTCAGATGAGAGCAAAGAAAAAACAAATGCAAAGATTGAAAAGGAAGATTGTTTCAACAATAGTAACGTTGAAGGGTGACAATCGGCTCTTTGCACGAACCAAAGTAGATGGGATAGAAATCGTGGCACTTTTAGATTCTGGAGCGTGTGCCAATTGCATAGGAAGGGATGCAATGGAGTTTTTAAAAGATAGGCATGACAAAATTGTTAAAGTAAAAAATCAAAATGTCAGAACGGCAGATGGGGGTGAAACAGCTGTAGAAGGGGTGATCACGCTACCGGTTTTGTGGGAGGGTGAAACTAAAGAGCTGGATTTTCTGATTGTTCCAGCATTACAGCAGGAATTTTATTTTGGTATTGAGTTTTGGCAAACTTTTGGATTGGCTGTAGTAAGCAAAAGTAGATCAAGTAGCTCGCAAACCAAGGGAACAAGTATGTCTGAATTAAATCAGGCATATACCGATTTGACCTTTGACACCAATCAGCATGTCCTGTCGAAAGAAGATAATTTAAAATTAAATGTAGTGAAAGCCAAGTTTCCATCATTTGCTGTGTTGGGTCTGGGTAAAACGGATTTAGAAGAACACCATATTGAAGTACTCGATGAGAATTTGCCAGTAAAACAACGTTTTTATCCAATTTCACCTGCCATCCAAACATTGGTTTATGCAGAATTAGACCGGATGTTAAACATGGGCGTGATAGAGGTGAGCAATAGCAGTTGGAGTTCTCCAATATCGCTGGTTAGGAAGGAGATGAAGAATCGACTATGTCTTGACGCAAGGAAGGTAAATGCGCGGACAGTTAAAGACGCGTACCCTTTGCCGCACATTGATGGTATACTTAGTCGCTTACAAGATACACGCTACATTTCCGCCATAGACCTCAAGGATGCTTTTTGGCAGATTCCACTGGATGAAAAGTCAAGGGGCAAGACAGCATTCACGGTGTCCGGGAGGCCACTGTACCAATTTACAGTGATGCCATTCGGTCTTTGTAATGCTGCCCAGCGAATGTGTAGACTAATGGACAAGGTCATTCCTTCCGCTTTGCGAGAGAATGTATTTGTCTATCTTGATGATCTCCTTGTGTGCTCGGCAAACTTTGAATCCCACTTAATTCTACTTGAGGAGGTGGCAAAATGCTTGCGTGATGCTAAACTGACCATCAATGTCGAAAAAAGCAAATTTTGTTATCGAGAAGTTAGGTACTTAGGATATGTTGTAGGAGACGGGTGCATTCGCACCGATCTGAAAAAGGTTGCAGCTATGGATGAATTCCCAGAGCCGAAGTCACCAAGACAGCTGAGACGATTTCTTGGTATGGCAGGGTGGTACCGAAGATTTATAAAAGACTATGCGACGATCGCTGGACCACTCCATGACTGCCTTACAAAAGACCAAATTAAAAACTTTGCAATGTCCGAGGAAGCTAAGATGGCGTTCGTAAAATTAAAGCAAAGTTTAGTTACCGCACCGCTGCTGACTAATCCTGACTTTAGCAAACATTTTTATATTCAATGTGACGCTTCGACGCAAAGGGTGGGATAACTCCAGCTGACGGACAGAGGACTTAGGGTTGTTTCATTTAGGTTTCTTATTATATTTCTAATTTTCTCTCTTATTCTTTTCTTTCAATTTCTACTATATTTTCTAGATGGTTTTTTTTTCGTTCTTTTCTATTTTTTTTTATTTGTTTGTTATTAATTTTTGACACGAAAATTTATGTTTTGAGCAAGTGGAGTGCATATGTTGGCAAGAACCTCCCCGTAGCCGTCGAGCAGCCTAGAATGCCACCGTGTCAACCGCCTAAAATGTGGCACTTCCACCCTAGCTTGGCTCATTACAAATAGTAGGTGTCAACTAACAATATAAAAATATGCTTAGGCTAATACTATGAACACACATATGGTATCGATACCATGATATTGAAGCCTTGAGCGATTGTATACTATATGGTATTTAAGTAGTGACACACATATTGAAATAGTTTTAATTGACAATAGTGTCAAATAATTATTTAAAAACAAATCACACATTTTTCAGCTGCTTCAATTTGCTTATCCCGTCGAAAGATAGATCCTGCAATAAATAACCAAGCAAACAGCCTTTTAATATATGGTTATATATTTCGTTGGTCGCGCAAATTGCATGGTTTACTGTTTCATATATATATAAAAATTTCACAATTTCAAAGAGCTTTTTTCATTTGTTTTAATTGTTTTTTTTTTAAATTGAAATTTTTTTCAAAATAAAAATTTTCAATATTATGACATTAATGCAGTTAAAAATTTTGACGCTCTCTCACATTGGCACTGATATCAGATAAAATATAGCAAAATCAGGGTTGAAAGTCGAAAAAAATGTATGTTAGCATGAAGAAACCATGAAAATTTGTTGTGTTTTGTATACCATGAATAAGGCTCTATACTAGTTTCAGAAGCTGGTTTATAGCTGGTATACCGTGACACACATGTGGTATACAATGTAGTATATTTACTTTGTAGTATCGAAACCATATGTGTGTCTCCAGTATAACAGACAACGTTCTCTGTCAATCTTGCACGACTGCCTCATTAAATTTGCTGAATTGTCATGTTAGAAATCTTCGTTTTTTCAGAGTTGCCAATTCTGAGATGAAGTGTCCGACATGGGAAAACAATTGTTTTTAAATTGGTCTCTTAATTTTTTATATTAGAAAAATATTATATAGTTTGTTAAAAAACCTGTATGACGATTTTTAATAAAAGAGCAAAAAGCTAGTTAATGCTTTCTAAAATTTAGTTGTGCCTTAAAGACGATAATTAGATACAAAGAAATATAAGATTAAAATCGTGTGTTTTGTTTTATATATTTCAAACAATCAAAACCATAATAATTATTAGAAGTTATTATGTTTAAACTAAAACAAACTTTTAAAAGTTATAAACTATAACTTTTAAAGTTTTCCTCCACTTTGAGTCCATCCAGCATCAGAAAGTGAATATTGTTTATTTTTATCCTTGCTGATTATGTTGGATAACTATTGCTGTGGTTGCCTCTGTTTTTGTCAGTTTGGATTCTGTTGAAAGTGCCTTATTTGGTTGGTTGGCTTAAAATATCTTTTAGTTCTTTATTCAAAACATCATCATCGGAGTTGGCTTCATTTAGCAGAGGTGTTTAGTGTATTATGCATTTTTTTACCAAGCATTGTATTTCTTGCACGCTAAAAATAAAGTTCAACGTAGTGCAAAGAAAGACTGGTTTTTACTCAAATATTTTTATATTATGAAGTTTGTCAATATAATCACTCAATCACTACCGTGATTCTGCTCTGAAGGCTGTTTTTCATATGCTTATTTATACGTATACGTATAACTCATTGCAAGGAGCATTGGTTCAATCTACGAGCATGTCCTTCACATCAATCCGTCCAGTATTCAGCTACTAACGCCAACCTCAGCTGCATTTCAATGACAAACAGCTTAATACTTTGTCGGGAAACGAAAATGAAGAAACAATGCCTTCGATCCAGTACAAATCGTTGAAATTATGAGCAGGCAGATTGTGACGAGGATGACAATTATTCCTTAAATTCCAAGACATACAATGTTCAAATTCCAAGACACTATGATGCTGTAGATACAATCCGTTATACAGTCTATGTGGTTGTGTGGTTTTTAATTTTTTTCTTGAATAATTTTGTTCAAAAAACAGATTTAATAATTACTTTTTGATATAAGAAATTGCATAATTGATAAAAGCCTATGACTTCATGATTTTTTTAAAAAATAAAATAAATTAAGAGAAACTTCTTGTTTGGCACACAGCCCTAAGCTTTCAAAAATGTATTTCCAAAAAAATTAAAAATTTGGCATCACTGATGTAAGTATAGAAAAATGTAAATATTTACAATTTTTTGTTTTTATTAACCATGCTTTTGCAAAATTTTGTAAAATTTGAAGCGATTATTAAAACGATTTATTATATTTCATCGTGTACCTAAATGTGCTCAAGTGGCAACAAAGCGAAACGAATGAAGCAAAACAAATTTGTTTACAGTTTTCAGAATTGTATATTTTAGCTATGCATAACGTTTAGGTTTGTAGGTGGTTGTTACATAAATAAAAAAAAAAACAAATGTCTTGAATTTGCTTAACTAGCATATTATCAGAAACCTAAAACTTTGTTTACAAAAATATTCACATAATCGCAAAAAGCACATACAAAAATAAATAAACATATAGAAGACTCTGTACTTAAGTTGATAACATTAATTTTTTTCTATTTATTTTAACTGCTTAACTTAACATCCATCTCCTCGTTTATTTTTAAGGACAGGTACATGTTCCAGACCAACGCGACGACCTGAGCGAAGATCACTTGGTATTGTAGTGGCAGGAAACCAAAATTAAGAATCTGTGCCATTGGCCATAACATGTAGTTTACTTTCATAATAGGCACGTACTTCTGCTCCAAACTCTTCTTGTTCTCCTGAAAACTCATGCCGTTCATCAGATTAACACAGGTGGTAATGAATGCTGTAAACACTGGAGCAAAACAACATTGATCAAGTGCCACTTTCTTCAGTGTGCGTTTAAGACGTGGTTGGTCATGAGCAATCTTTCGTTCCAGAGTTCCGTACCATTTTCGAAGCACTGGTGCTACGATAACCACACCAAGACCAGTAAATTTTGCTGTTCTTACCCAGTCTATTGACGACAATTCCTTCTTTTCTGCTAATGTCTGAGCCAAAATATCACCACCTCCCATTATAAGGGCTACTTGTAGACTTTCTTTGGCTACAGGATAAGATTTGGCAGCGTTTTGCGCCATTTTTCCAGCAGTTCGTAAAAATGCCATTTGGACTAATTTTAATCTGTGTTAAACCACAACATTAGCAATTAATTTACTAATTTAAAATATTACGGCCGGCACAAGACAGCTGTTTCACAAAAGTGATGCCAAGCTCGATTACTTCCGGTAACAGGGATGTATTTTTTGTTGAAGTAGTTTTTTCTTAACGAGTGGTTCACATTAGCTTATATTTATGGTATACCATCGTATAGCGTTTTCTTCTCTCAAAAAAATTTTGAATTTTTTCTGCCCTGTTTGATTTTTTTGCATTTTTTTCATTCTTTTCTCAAATAAAATTCTGACCTTTGAAATTGAATCGTGTTCATTTCTCGAAAATTTTGACATTAAAAGTAGAAAAAATGCAGAATTTCTGCCCTCTCTGCTTCGACGGTTCGAAAAATTCTGACCTCAATTGCTACCAACTGAATAAACAGAATCAATGACATATGTGAAAAATACTTAACGTTACCATTGACAGTTCAGAAAAGATTCAGCTCATCCACGGAAAACGTCAAAATTTTTTTATGAAATAAAAATAATATATATTTTGGGGGGAAAAAATTTTTGAATTTTAAGTTTTAAAATTTTTTTATCTCTAATTCTTTTGAAGTTTTTCAAAAAGGGTGCCAACTCGAAAACATAAAAAAATATTTTGCATTTTTTGTGATCTATTCTCAGCTAAAAACAAGTCAGAATTCTGCGGAGTCAGGTCAAAATGGAAAAAATTCTGCATCTTCAGAGGGCAGAATTTTTCATTGAAAAAAGAAAATGCTATTATATCTAGTGTCCGACCGAATATTCGGTTTCGGTTTCGGCCAGTTTTGGCCCTTTTTATCAGTTTCGGCTATTCGGCATCAATATGGCCGAAACCGAAACCGAATAACTCTAAACTCTAAAAAGTTCCTGAAAATGGTATTAAAAATTATCTCTTTATTTATTATTTATATTAATAGAAAGAATTTTTATCGTATGTTTACTTATAAGTATCTATTAAAATTGTTTTGTTTTTGAAAGCTTTTAAAAAAAATTAAAAAAAAAATAAAATGTTTTTAAAAAAAGTTTTTATGTAGACTTTCAGTTTCGGTTTCGCCCGAATATTAGAAAAATGGCCGAAATTCGGTTTCGGCCAAAATTTGGGTTTCGGTAGGACACTACTTTTATCTTATCTAAACATATATTGCAAGTAATATTTTCGAAGTGTACCCATGGGTATTTTATACTTTAAAATATTAGTGGTCCTCATGAAAGCTCGCAAATGACTCGTATATCACGCAAATCTCGCAAGTTTTCACTGCGTATAACAGCTGTTCTCTTTTTCCATAAAAAAAAGTTTACGAGGTGCTCGCAAGATTCCAATGCATTGTCAGTTCGTAAACTTCGTGTGTAAACTTCGTATTGGCATTTGTACTGAAACAGCTGATTTACATACTCGCAACTTGTAGGTTATGTTCATTAAATAGCGTATACACATTTGCGCAAATACGAATATGCGAGCTTAAGAGCTTTCATGACGACCACTTTTAATTTGCATATACCGCAAATATCTATTTCATAAAAGAGATATACAAATATTTCGGGGTTTCACAAGCTATCACATTTGGTGGTATTTTTATAACGTGCTTATTTCGCAATTGATTGTCGATCAAAATAAAATTTTACTTTTGGAAGTAAATTTTGGTTTTTTTGACTATAATCAAAGTTATGAATTGAATTACTCGATAGTGTGGTTCAGTAAAATCTCAATTTAAATCAGTTCTTAATATTTCAATAGTGCGTTCAGATTGGGCGTTAATCATGTTAAATCAAGTTAATGATGTTAAATATAAAAATAAGTTCTCAAATAAAGTTTCGATGAAGTTAAATACGTACAATGTTTTTTGGAAATGAAACGTGTTTGATCATTAAACATGTTATTTCATAAACTTCAAACGCTGGTGTGTGTACTTGCTAATACAGAGAAGCTTTTTAAAAAAAAATCACAAAATTTAATGTAATAAGGCAATTTCTCCTTCTTTCCTTCTTTTTTGCAAATGCTTCCATATGAGCACACGATTGTGCAATAATGGAATGCGTTTGTTCACGAAATTCTTGATCTAAAAAAGACAAGTAAGTCTTCTGACGAATAGCGCAGCAGATGCAGAGCAGAGCTTTTTGTCGTATCAAAACATTTCTGTTTATTTATTCCAAAATGTAAAGAAACAAGCCGTCAATTTTAAACTAGTTCAGGCAATGTTAAGGATTAACTTGAATGAAAATGTTTTGTTATTTAACATTTCAATTTAGTGAACTTGCTTATCGGGGAAATATATGCCAGGTTCGTGTGATATATCACTTTCGCGTGATTTTTTTTTAAATGTCATGAGATGTGTGAAGTATTACGGAATTTTTTAAGTAAAATGTGTAATTTTTTCACATAAATTTATACAAATTTTTCATATATTTTCATGGTTGATGCTCTTATCAGTAACATTTGTTATTGGTGAGCGATTTCTTAATAATTCTTTGAAAGCCTTGAGATATTTGTCGTAAAATTTTTTAATTACTGCGTGATTTTTTATGCAAAGTATCTCAAGGGTGCTGTTGAGGTGATGTGAAGTGATTTTTTTGTGAAAATTATGGTTAGCATCTATGATTTCATTTATTTAACAAAATACGGAGGATTTTTTTAGTTTACACTGCGATGTTTCACAACTGATCAATAAAAACTCTTTTCTTACCATAACACTTCAACTCTTTACAACTAAGTGAAACACACGCTACATTTTAATTCTGCTTTTCGGGAGTAAAATAAAGGTACGCAGAAATAAAACCGTGAAAAAATAGTTGTCAACGCAGTGTGCTTTTCAAATGCAAAAAATATGCAAAGTTCAAAAACCCCCTTAAAGAATATATGAAAAAATTAACAATTGAATTTGTGTGGAAACAGCGCCAGTTTTTACAACAATGTCATGTTTTGATATTTAAGCTGGAAGTGCTAATTTAATGAAAAAATTCATTTTTTGCTGAAATTTGTTTTGCTTATTCATTGGCACTATATATATTTTTTTTAATTTGCTTTTCATAATTATATTTTGGTTATTTCGTAAAGGGCTAGATCGTCAAGTGTGCATAATATGTAAAACACTATATCGTAAGAAGTAATGTATGGATTGCAATGGTTAGTAATTTCTTGAAAAGAGTACAGAATAGCCTTTCTTTTGATATCCATAATGCTAGATTTTGTTGGTAAATTAAAAAAAAAACACGACTTTTCCAGGCCCATTTTCCCAACATGCGAAGCCTATAACTTCTAAACCACTTGAGAGCGGCGTGAAATTATTCCGGAATTAAACTAAGAAGGTGTTAATACATATATTCCGCTTAAAACATAATGTGTAATTTTTAGTTTCTGTTTATCTTTAAGAATGCCAAAAAAATATTTACAAATGGAAATTGTGCCAGATTACGTAGTAAAAGATTGGTGCCAAAGTGAGGGTTAAATTTAATCTTTTTACACGTGTCAAGAAACAAGTAAGAACGTACAACGGCTGGAGAAAGACTAAAAATTGTAGTTTATGTTAGTTGTTCATACATCCGAGAATATTTTATCCAAACGATAGCTAATAGCGTATTCTTTTTTGAAAAAATTGATTTTTTGTTGTTCTTTTCTAAAAAAATAATGTTGGCCCACAAATAAACTTTGCCCAAATTGGCTTTGATTGTAACTTGCAAACTCGTACAGAGACGAAAGTGGACCAATGGAAAGGGCATTCGCTCAGCTTCGCATATAGCCACCACCACCACTATTTTTTAACATTGATCGTGTTCTTTTCGCAAAAATACAACAAATGCATGTTTCTTCCTGGCCGCGCGCTAGTGAAGCTTATTAGCGCAGCTGTGAGCGAACCAATTTATAGTTTAAGCCTTATAGTTTTTATTAATTTTGTTATGGTATTCATACATGTGATGACACTTCTAAAATGGCTATCTGCTTGGTATCATAACTTGCAATATATCATTATTAATTAAAAAACAATAAAATTTGCAATATAATAAACAATTAACAATAAAATGGTAAGAAGTTAATCAATTAAACGTAAACTTTGGCAAAATTTAAATATCGCGAAATATCTAGAAAAATAATCAACACGACAAGCATCTTTCCAACACTTAAATTATGTTTGTAACTTGGCAGCACTTCTTTTCTGCAACGAACGTTGGCTGTATGACATTTGTGGCAGCGCGTGGACGCAATTTGTAGATGAAATAAAACGTGCGCATTAAAATAAATATTTTCAGTTAATTAAAGTTAAATATTTTCCCAAAAAGCACGTTCAACAACATAAGTATTCTTCTGCAAGATAAGTTCAACAGTAAAAATGGCTAGTGACAGAAAGACAACTGACTTCCATGAAATGGAACTGGATGACCGAATATTAAAGGTGAGAGTTGCGACGCAAATAATTGAAATGGTCTTGTTTAATTTTCAAAATCTCATACAAATCTAGGCAATTTCAAAACTTGGTTGGCTGCGACCAACTCTGATACAGGAAGCCGCTATACCATTGCTGCTAGAGGGCAAAGACGTAGTGGTGCGCGCACGCACGGGTTCCGGCAAAACTGCAGCTTTTGCGTTGCCCCTCATTCAAAAGATTCTGAACTCAAAATTGAACGCTTCGGAACAAAACATTAGCGCTCTGGTGCTGTCGCCCAGCAAAGAACTTTGCCAACAGACTCGCAGCGCCTTCGAACAAATGACCGAAAAGTGTGGCAAAGTGATACGTGTTGTTGATTTATCCACTACAGATACAGTGGCGCAGCGTCATGTACTTTCCGAACGGCCAGATGTAGTGATATCGACACCAGCTAAAATTCTCACACATTTGCAGTCGGGTGCTATGGATCTAAAGCAGATGGAAACATTAATCGTTGATGAGGCGGATTTAATTTTTTCATTTGGTTTCGAGAAGGATTTCAAGAAGGTCGTGGAATATCTGCCATCCATCTATCAGGTAGGTGACCAAAGATGGGGTATGAAATAAAATTTTAAATGTGAGTTTTTATTAAAGGCTGTGTTGGTATCTGCTACCATGTCAGAGGATGTGCTAAGCATTAAGAATATAATTTTGCATAATCCGGTGATACTCAAACTGGAAGAACCTGATCTAGTGCCTGAGAGTCAGCTATCACATCAGCGTATTGTGGCCGAGGAGAACGATAAACCGGCAATTTTATATGCATTGCTTAAATTACGTCTGATACGCGGCAAGAATGTCATATTTGTTAATACAGTAGATCGCTGCTACAAGTAAGTTGAAAGGAATAGCTTTTGAAGCGAGCTTTAATCTTAATATCATGATGATTAATTTGTTATCAAAAGTACAAAGAATGTGCAGCTTAAGTTCTTGTAGCTAAAGTTGGCGCATAAATGATTTACTTTTCTAATCTTCTCGCTGAGTTTTTGCTCAACTAGAAGAGAAGTTTAACGTTAAGTCGCAGCTAACTTATTTCTTTTACATTTTGTTTGCAACAGATTAAAACTTTTCCTGGAACAGTTCAGCATAAAATCTTGCGTCTTGAACTCTGAGCTGCCAACCAAAATTCGCATACATACTATTAATCAATTCAACCAGGGCATCTACGATTTCATTATTGCCTCTGATGAACACATGTTGGAAAATCCGGGACGCAATAAAAGCGATCGTGAGTCGGGTGCCTCACGTGGCATCGATTTCCACTGCGTCTCAAATGTCATCAACTTTGACTTTCCACTCGATGTCAGCTCTTACATACATCGTGCGGGCCGTACAGCGCGTGGCAATAACAAGGTTTGATTTGTGGTGTATTTATTGGTACAGTTTTGAAACTGAAGCATTTTAGGGCAGCGTTCTGTCTTTTGTCAGTCTTAAGGATAAATCGGTTAATGACGCGGTTGAAGAGCGTCTACGTAGCGGCTATATGAGTGAAGAACAAGTCATCAAGTGCGCTTATCTTTTCGATTTGAATGCATATTTTTTTAACAAACAAATTATTTCACTTTCATTAACAGAAACTATCAGTTCAAAATGGATGAAGTCGAACCTTTTCGTTATCGTGCCAAGGATGCTTGGCGTGCCATCACACGAATTGCCGTGCATGAAGCGCGTTTGCGTGAAATTAAAATAGAAATTTTCAATAGCGAGAAGCTGAAGGGTTTCTTCAATGAAAATACACGCGACATGCAGGTACTGCGTCACGATAAACCACTAAAAACTGTTAAAGTGCAACCACATCTATCGCATGTGCCCGACTATATAGTGCCACAGGCTTTGAAACGTTTGGCCACAACGAGTACAACGACATCCAGCTCCAAGACACCGCGAGGCTATCACTCCACAGCCAAGGCTGCATATGAAAGTCAGCAAAGTAATCCGCTGTTGGTCAGCGAGGTTGATTACGGCAAGCGTCGTGCTGCGTCGAGACGGAAATGAAGTCGAATGCACCAATTTATGCTTTAAGTTAACCATTTTTTTTTTAGTGTAAATAAAGAGGAGGTAGAAATTTTCTACAAGCTGGACCCTTTTCAACTTTCTTTGCCAAGTTAAATATCCAAAAAATAACATTAATTATGATTGCTGCTGATTTTGTATTGAATTTAATGATGAACTGGGCAGTTAGTTTGCTCTAGAATTGTTGGCTACGTGTTGCTACTAGTTTTTTTTTTCTTCATTCACAAAAACTTGAGCTTGTGCTGAAAAAATGTCGTCGGAATCACATTTCCCCTGCCCTACTTTTATTTTTTTTTGTTTGCGCCTACCTTGCACGGATGCTTATCTGACGGATGTTATAATACACGTGAAGTCAGTTCAGCATTCTGCAGGTTATAGAAAGACTCTAGTTGAGTGGGTCTTGCAGTGAACTCAGATAGAACGAAGTATCTTATGTCAATAAACAAACAGTTTCAGCGTCTTGAAAACCATGTCACTATTAACAACATCTCCTTTGAGGTTGTTCAGAATTTTGTATACCTGGAATCCAGCGTAAACTCCTCCAAAGATATCAGCATTCACATTAGATGGAAGATAACTTGTGTTAGGCTGCGGTTATAGTGAGCGCCGAGACAGGCAGGCAGGCAGGCAATCTGAACAAGCGATATAGATAGCTATCTGCATCTCGTTTTTTCACACAGATTTCAGCCTGCCTGCCTGTCTGACTCGGTGCTCACTATAATCGCAGCCTTACTTTGGGCTCAGTAGACAATTTTGAAGCAGAGCTCTCTCTCGACGAACAAAACTCACGCTCTTTAAGTCAATAACACAAGTATACACGGTTTTGGAGCTGAGCAACTACAAGTTATTCCTAAAGCTATTTGAGGCGCAGAATTTGAATCTGGGTTCCGTTTTTCCAGATTGGTTCTAGTTTTCGAGATATTGCATAATTACCGTTATTTGCGTTTTTAAAAAGATGATGTCACTTAAATGCAAATATCTTCAAAAATATTCGTCGGTTGATGTGATTATTATTTTTTATTGAAAGATAATAAAATTGCTAAAATAACCATGGGTCGTTTGTGAAGATTAGTCAAGAAATGACAGTGTTACAGTGGACACAATTTCAAAATTCATGAAAAATTTGATGATATTTTGAAATTTTGCTCTTTTCAACTAATTGGTTTTACACAAAACAATTGAAAATTTTGCTGTTTTATTACAAAGGACATTAGTTTATTTCAATACGAACATTTTGCGCCGAACAAGACCCAGATTGGTGCAAAAATGACAAAGCTACAGAAGATTTAGTGAATTAACCCACTTTTAGCTTCCAAATGATTGGCGGTTATATATCGACAGCAGCAGGTTAAGCTTGAAAGCTGTTTTGTTGCACAAAGGTTATGAAAAGCAGTTAACGTTAAAGAATCGGATGAGTCCATGTCTAAATAACTGTTGCATGCGGATACACACCATTTCGTGTAAGATAACAAAACGAGAGATTAAAATTTTTTTTTTTATGCAATAAAAAGTGATTATTTAGAAATGAAGAGTCTTCGAACTGATTCCTTTGTATTGCTTGGGATCTGTTTCACGCAGTATAGTCCAACAGTAGTCGCTCATCATGCCCTCGTCCCAAAATCCTTGATAGCGTCTTTCTATTTTCGCCAAATCTTGGTGTAGTCGCTCTCCTTGCTCGTCGCTCGTATCACCTAAGTTTTCAGGGAAAAAGTCGAGATGGGAATGGAGGAAATGCATTTTGAGAGACATTCGAGCTCCAATCTTGCGAGAATTTTGCAACAAACTGTCGATTATTTCCTTGAAATGCGGGGACTTGCGGTTACCAAGAAAGTTGTGAACAACATCTTGAAATGATGCCCATGCTGCTGCTTCATTAGGCGTTAAAACTGCTATAAAATTGCCGTCGGCCATTAATTTTCGAATATCAGGTCCGACAAATATTCCCTCTTTGATTTTAGCGTATGACAATTTGGGAAACACCTTGGTTAAGTAATTAAAAGCCGGTCCTTCAGGATTGAGTGCTTTGACAAGGTTTTTGATAAGGCCAAGTTTTATGTGGAGAGGTGGCAGGAAAATGTTCTGTGGATTCACAAGTGATGTAAAAGAGGCGTTTTGTTTTCCTGGTTCATAACTAGTTCGACGTGGCCAATCATATTTCACATAATGTTGATCAGTTGCACGGCTATCCCACAGACACAAAAAGCAACAAAATTTCGTAAAACCAGATTGCATCCCCATTAAGAGGCCAACGACCTGTTGGAATAGTATGCAAATAATTTATTCTTTAACATTAAATATGCATTTATTTTCAAACCTTTAAATCGCCACAAATTTTCCATTGATGCTCATTGTATTTGATCTTGGTCAAAATTTTACACATTATATCGTAGGATTCCTTCGTTTGTACTGCATGAGCAATCACAATAGATGGTTTCAAATTTCCATTGTGTATCAGACCAGCCTTCAGGCTGTATTTTGAACCATCTATAAACAAACGCCATTCATTTACATCGTATGGTGTATTCATCGCTTGAAATAAACCGTTGATGTCATCGCAGAAACATATGTTATCTTCTTTTTTGAAAAACGGTAAAAGCGCCTGATTTCTGGTTCTGTAAACAGTGACTTTTGTTTCAGTGTGAAGACAGTTCCACTCCTGCAACCGTGATGCGAGCAATTCTGCTTTTTGTTTCGATAAATCCAAATCACGAATCAAGTCATTCAGCATACTTTGCGATATTTTATGTGTTTCTTCCATGTTAAAATCTTCGGTCGGTGAAGAACAGTTCGTCGGTGACGAACTGAAACTTCCCCTGGAATTTGCACTCACACCTGGGCAAATTGGCAAAGGGTCATTATTCGTACGCAGAACTGGCTTGGACACTGATGACACGTCAGCATATTTATACTTTGATAGTTTTTTTGCATTAAGACCGACCACATTCATCAAGCAAAAATAACAATCATCTACATGATTTTTTGGCTCTCTCCATAACATTGGCATTGAAAATGAAAAGTACACTTCTTGACCAAGTGACCACTTGTACAGTTTTGTGCTACACGCTTTACAAAATAATTTCGGTACCCACGGCTTTTGAGTGTTTTTCACAGTGAAACCAAAATAATACGAATATGCATCTCTCAGCGCTTTTGATATATTTTTTCCACTTTTCCCGATAATATAACATCCGCAAACATAACAAAAACACTTAGAATCAACTTTGCACTTCTTTCTTTCCATTTTCACAGGTTTTGAAACAAAAAATAACTTAAAGATTACAATTGAAATGACGTTTTTAGCAATGCCAACAGCTGATTGTCGTTATTACAGTGCAGTGCAGCCAACATGCAAGAACTCGAAAACTAGAACCAATCTTTAAAAACAAAAACCGGATTCGAATTCAGCGCCTCAAATAACGTTAAGATTTGTTCTCATCGAATCAGCTCCAAAAGTTGACCGGAATTTGTAAACTTGTGTAATCATCCCGTCCTACTATATGCAGCACAAACTTGGACGTTGAGCAGCTCTGATGAAAGGATTTTGGCAGCGTTCGCGAGAAAATTCTTCGAAAGATCTTTGATCTAATCAGCTCCAATGTCAAGCACCGCATTCGATGGAACAATGAACTTAACGCCGACATCGACATAGTCGAGCGCATAAAAATTCAGCGGCTTCACTGGTAAGGTCATGTTAGCGAATGGAATGCAACGCTTCAGTGAAGAAAATAGTCGATTCAGTATCCGGTGGCGGTCTTATTCAGCAAAACCGATCTACGGTTGTAATAGCTTAATAAGTAATTTATTTCTCCTAAATAAATTCTATGGATGTTGAGATGAACCTTTTGAAACTTGGTGTTCAACTCAATTTTTTAAAAGGTTTGCCTTCAAATATCATGGACTCTTGCGTAAGCAGATATATCTATAGAGTTTTGTACCGCCATATCTGATTACCGAAATATTGCTTCGATCCGAGTCGAGTTTAGTAGTTTCGGACAAAATGTTCTAAAAAAAAAAAAGAAAACAAAAGTTGCAATAATCAAATGGACTGGATATCGGCAGAGGCTAATATAGATCCCAACCAGTCGCTTAACATCAACGACTTCTTTCATTGTAACAATCAGTCCAGTTTTTTAAAGGTCCAATCCTTTTTAAAGTCCAAGTATTTTAAAGGTATCCGCATTCAAAGCAAATCATCGTAACATTCTATTATCTTAAATAATATTCCACTTTCAGTTGTGCCTCAAACCTATCATGATCATCTACTTGCACATATAATTCAACTCACAGAAAAGTGAGCTGACCTACGGATACGGATAGTGAATTTATGTCTTGGCCTAGAGATCGTGCGTAGATTCTCCTGCATGCTATTTAGGAGTGCATCAGTATAACCTTTTAAAAGTGCTTGACTCATGAAATAAGAAAAAATTTCCATAAGAAATCCATAAATTTATTTCATAAATATAAACAACTTACATATTCTTCGCTTTTTTGTTGGACCCCAAGTAAATGGCAAACAATTCTGACAAACCTCATCATAGTGAACATATAAAAGCCAAAATATTTTTAACTTAACGTAATTTTCCAAAACGTCCCGAGGTTCTTTCATTATCTGTCGTATATTTTATCACTTCTTTTATTCAATACTAGATTTTGTACGCTATATCTTTAAATCCAAACTTAATTAAGATGCATTTCTTCACGCGGTTACGTTCTTATGAAAGGACAAATTTTTCTCTGTTCTTCTTAGATGTCTTAATTCTAATCTATTTAGAAAATAAAAAAAAAAGTTAATATATGAAGCATTCTCTCTCAAATCAGCCACATCTTAGCGCATTTTATTGTTGAAGATTCATTTTTTTGAATAGCTTAAAATATTCATAGAAATCTCTATATTTTATGCTGTTTAGTGTTTTTCACCTCTTAACCCTTTGCAGTACAGTTGTGTGATTTATAAAATACCTTTTTTATATAAATGTTTTGTCACTCAAATTCTACTTCTCTACAAATAGATAAGTTTCTTGGGTTTTGAGGTTGATTTTTCTCGTCTCAATCAAGTTAAAGTCACTTAATATGAATCTGAAATCAGAATTTTGTACCATGAGTTATTTCGTATAGTACAACCAGGAGTAATATTCTAGTACTCATAACTGTGGTAAATATTCATACCATTGTATATGCGGTACAGAGGAGAAAGAGGATAAAGAGGAAGATCTTTCAAAGTATTTTAATGCTTAGAGGAGTGACTGATTTGAGTAAGAATACCCATATGATATCCTTGTTCCGAGATCAACCGAGTTTTCTTTTTCTTGGCTTTTGAAGTGTTGTCACTTCGCCGCTGATAAGTGGCAAAGCTTGTTGCTGTAGTTCTTGCCGATGCTGTATTTCTGCAGAATGCATTGTACGTATTTTCAGACTTGGACTGAGTTGACCCAACACTATTGTATCATCTTCAGGCTCATCGTCGGATATTAGCGATATACTAAGATCACTGGAGAGTTTTAAAGATACAGGCGCTGGTGGCGGCGTTGCAATTGGTGGCGCATAGGTTGTTTTTCGACGCGATTTTGCTGATAAACGCTGCTGTTCATCAGCAAATTCGGGTATGCCGCATGTTGCCAAACCTTCGCGCAGCTTTGACAATGACAACTCATAGATACGATTTGCTATAACCGTGTGCACAGTTGTCTCGTCTGGCAGCATTGGAAATAGCGAGTCTGCAGTCTTTACGTTATGTGTGCTGCAAGTGCCGCTTGGTTTTGAACGTGGCACCAATGAAACTGAAACTTCTTCATCTACTTGTGTAAACAAAGGAGTTGGTATTGTCTCTGTTGGAGCATGAGGTTCTGGAGCCACTGTTGGCTCAGGTAATGTAGTGTTTATTAACTCCATGTCTACCTCAATCTCATCATCAGTTAGCACAATACTCTCCGTGCAGTCTAGCGGTGTGGGCAGACGTTTTCTTGGTCGTGTCTTGCGTTTGTTTTTTTTCAACGCCTTAGGCAGCGCTGCTGTTGTTTGCATCTTATGCACTGGAATGAGCGTTATGTTGGGCACCTGCGAAATCTGCATGCTGGTGGCATCGTTGGGTATGATTGGAAATTGCGTTGGATTAACCAATTCTTCCGGTTGTTGCACTTGACTACTGGTGTTTTCTGCCTCGTCATCGGAAAGTAAATCAATGGTTACATCCGCTTTGAGGGCCGCTAGTTTTCGCAGATATCTCATCCTTCTTTTTTTGCGATAGCTTGTTTTGCGTGCTTCCATCCACTGACAGCGCTGTTGTTTGAGCCATTTATTCTGAAACAGCGAGTTGCTGATGTAGAAGAGGTTGGAATGTTTTTGGTTTGCAGTCTGCTGCTTTATTGCTGACTGTGTGGCTGTCGGTGCTGCAGCTGGAATATACAATATGTTAGCATCTTTAATATGCCAATCGTGCTGAAAATCACTGAGGCTAACTTACCATTTTTATTATTTGTCATTTTGCAGTTTTACCCGAACTGCTGTTTGCAAAAAGTATTTTGAAAATTGTTCGATGTTCTAATTTAACCAAATTTTTTTTTCTTTCTGCTTCTTTGCTTCAGCTATAACTGCGTCGCTCTATTGGCACTGATCCTAGTTTTAGTTTCGACGCTGCGTTTGTTCTTTGTGCCGCAGTTGCACTCGCTGCTTGCATAATTTTATTCCTTCCTTATTGTTTATTCTGTGCTTTTCGTTTTTCAAATTTTTCATTTAAATTTTGCTTGCAACTTAATTCAATTAAGATTATCTTATTAATATTTGCATTATTACTGTATTTATCTGTAAACAACACGAAATAAATTGTTTTTATTCTGAGATTCGTAGCGTTTGAAGAGAAAAAAAATTCATGAAATACTGCCAGCTGTCAAAATTACGGACGCACTCACACAATCGAAAAAACAACCACAACATTTTAAGCGTTGCCACCACATTTCTTGGTTGGATGTAGATGTAATAACAGCCTTAAGTGACTGGAGGTGACGGCCATGATTAAATAATTTATAAGGTTATCCCGATATTTGACATATGCTTATTTGTTGCATGAATGACAATTTATGTCTCAGTGTTTTGTTTTTTTTTTTTTTTATAAAAAGTATGTGATTTGGAAATTTTACTGCTTAGAAAAAAAAGTATGCATTCCTTTCATTGACTTTTTCAACACAATAAATTCGTGAAAATATTTCAAGCTTGGACGCTGTTAAGTTGCAGAATTTTTAAAAATCATCTGATGGATGCTTCAAAATACAAAAGTAGTAGAAAATGTATTGACTCAAATATTCTTAAGATTATTGTACTAAGAAATAGTAAGATATTCAAGCAGCTGTGGGACTTTTGTGTCATTCAAAATGCTCTCCTCTTCAAATAACGGTATCTATCTCCATTTTCGTGAGAAGACGTCAAATATCGGGATAACCTTTTAAATTATTGAATCATGGTGCAGGAAATAAGAACGGTTGAGTTGAATGAAAAAGCTGTTTCGTTTAACATGTTAAATTAAGTCTTTATGTACGTACTATAAAGGTGGCAACTGTAACTTATTGACGTCAGTAGTGGTTCACGAAATATTCAAAATTTCTTTTTGACCATTATTTCAATAAAAACACAAAGTTTAAATAGTTTAATTAACAATATTGATTAAATATACTCAAAAACAAAAAAAAAAAACAAATTGGCCATTTCAGCCCTTGAAAGGACTTTGACCGAGCTTCTTATGATCAATTGTGTTGTGTGTGTTATTAAATGTTTGCACACAATTGACCGAGAACTGGACCTACATGTTTTATGCCGACTCCGAACGGCTAAAGTTCATGTTCTCAAGAAGCTTTACATGGCATTTTTTTTTACTCTCTGAGGTTTGCCATTGTCTGCAGAGAGGTGGTGACCGATCAGAAAAATTTTTTATTGAAAAAACTTTTCGCCGCGGCTGAATATTCTTATAATAATAAATATATAATGAATAAATATTCTTTAAATATTAAAGTTCAACTTTAAAATAATAAATAAAGAAATCATTTTTAATAGCACTTTAAGGAACTTTTTAGTGTTTAAAGCTATTCGGTTTTGGTTTCGGCCATATTGATGCCGAATAGCCGAAACTGATTAAAAGGGCCGAAACCGGCCGAAACCGAAACCGAATATTTGGTCGGACACTAAGCTAATACAGATGTTCCAGGTTTCACCACACAAGCAATAAGTTTCTAGTTGGCACAGAGCCAACATTTCATATTCATGGTATATAAACACCATTATAGTACAGTTTCATAAATAGCTAAGACAGCAATCTAAGAATAGGGTTCTTGTCTTAGATACATATTTGTGTAGGCACAGGATGCTGTTATTACAGCAAAGGATAAATTAGTTACAGGATGTTCCTAATGTGGTGTTGTTTTAAAACTTATGGCTTCAAGAGGTTTTCTCAAGAAATTGAGGGTAGACATTTTAATGGATGTTATATTAAATTCAAAGAGTCTGCACTGAGAAAAAAACACATACCTTGCTCCGGTAAAAAATTTCTCTATTTTCGATATAGAAATTTTCTCTTTTTCAAATAAAATTTTCTTAAATTAGAATAAATTTTCACATTTTCGAAGAAATATTTCTTTACTTCTAGGAAATGGAAATATTTCAATGTCTCTAATAATGATAAGTATTTTTCTCGCACAAAAATTTCTCATTTATAGAGAAAAATTTATTGAAAATGAAAAACTTTTCTTATATTTTGATAAAAAATTCACTAAGAGAAGTATTTTCTTCAATAAAAACAAATCTTTTCTCAAAAATAAAAAGTTTTTTCTCAAAAAACGATATATTTTTCTTATTCATGGAAGGTTTTTACCATTTTTAGAGAATTTTTAGTATCGAAATTAGAGAATAGCATTCTCTAGAGCAAAGTCTATACCATTTTTCTCTAAATATGATGCCTTTTTTATCATATTCCGATAAGCTTTTTTCTGAGTGTGGGCTAAGTAAAAATGAAGGATTGTTTGGCGGTAAAATTTCAACAAATATCACTATGGAACAAATTCTGGTTTGCAAAAGTTAGGCCGATTCTGAGAGTGAGGGGTGAAAATAAAGGCAAAATTAGAAGACCCGTATCGCGTAGTTTGTTTATGTTAGTTCGAATTTTTTTTAATCGACCTTCGAACTTTGCAGTCAAATGCCGACTTTCTGCATATTGTTTATATGGTTTTTTGGTTATAACTCGTCGACTAATTGATATTTTTTTCAATATGTAAAAGCCAAATTATTGCTAGAGACCTGTGCAACAATAAACATTTTTTAAAAAATTGATCAGTTTTATTGGCTTTTTCCCTACAAAGAAGGTTGACTTAATCACTATCGACAGATTAACTTTAATGAAGAAGAGAAATATAGAAAAATATATCGTTTTACAGAAAAATACTTTATATTTTTGAAAAAAGATTTTTTTATTGAAGAAAATACTTCCCAAAGTGAATTTTTTATCAAAATATAGGAAAGATTTTTCATTTTCAATAAATTTTTCTCTATAAATGAAAATTTTTTTGTGCGAGAAAAATACTTATCATTATTAGAGACATTAAAATATTTCCATTTCCTAGAAGTGAAGAAATATTTCTTCGAAAATGTGAAAATTTATTCTAATTGAAAAAAATTTTAATGAAAAAGGAGAAAATTGCTTTTATCGAAAATAGAGAAATTTTTTACCGGAGAAAGATATGTGTTTTTTCTGAGTGATACTCGGTGGAGGATAAGGTTCCTTTCTTTAAGAAGAATGTTGAAGAAAATGTCTTTTGTCAGTATTTCTAATAAAATAATCGATTTAGAATCGATAGCAAAATGTTAGAACATTTTTGACATCTGAACCTGAAAATCGTTAAAAATTTACCCAAGCGTCTACTTTAAGCATTCCTCAAAAATTTGGTCTGTGAAGATAACGTGCCTTTTTCTGTGAGATATCTTGTAAGTATAACTAGACAGCAATAATAAACTATCTTTCAATGCAAGAAGAATCTTGACGTTGAGATATATATTTATGGCGCGCTGTAATAAATAAAACTATTTTAGAGCTAGACCCCCTTAAGGCCAAAATGACGTTTTCGTTCTTTCATAAAAGTATTAACTAATTTTCATATATTAAGATTAACTAGTATTGCCTGGGGTTGAAATTCGACCAGTTTTCTGTTTGCCTATTTTTAATTATATGCAAAATAAGCGAGATGGATTAAAATAAGTACGAGGCTATAACTTTTAATTGATTTTTTAAATATAAAGTTAATTTCTTCAAAGAAATTAATTTTGAATTTTATTGATTTTTAAAAAAAATAGAAAAACAACATTTTAAAAAATCTAATTTTGTCAAAAAAATCAAAGGGGTAACCTTGATTTTTTGATGGCATGTACAATTTATTAATTTAGTGTCAAGATAAAATAAATTCATCTGAAACGTGCTATAGATTTTGAAAGAAAATTAAAAATGCAAATTTGAGTTTTTCTTTTTTTTACACAAAAAATCATTTTTACCCCATATTTTGATAAAAAAATTACAATTTTGTGGTCTTTTTTTAAAAGGAATAATTTTAATATAAACAAAAAAGTAACGGAAAAATTTTCATTACTTTTTTAAATTAACTGCTAAGACTTAAATACAAAAAAGAAATAAATGAAATCTAATCAAAGATGATGGAGATATTGGCTTCCCAATTTAAAAAAAAAAAAAAAAACAAATTGGCCATTTCACATTTCAGCCCTTGAAAGGACTTTGAACGAGCTTCTTATGATCAATTGTGTTGTGTGTGTTATTAAATGTTTGCACACAATTGACCGAGAACTGGACCTACATGTTTTATGCCGACTCCGAACGGCTGAAGTTCATGTTCTCAAGAAGCTTTACATGGCATTATTTACTCTCTGAGGTTTGCCATTGTCTGCAGAGAGGTGGTGACCGATCAGAAAAATTTTTTACTGAAAAAACTTTTCGCCACGCCCAACTAACAATTTTCCTCCTATAAAACACCTAAGAACATTCTCAACAACATATTAAAACACAACAGTTACGGATATAATCATTGTATAATAATCGTATAAGACAAAAAAGGCGCACTTTTTTGTTTGTATTAAACCCTACATCAGTAAAATTATATTCTGTTGAACATATTCTTATCATTACTTTATAGGAGCTTTATATCATTTTTTCAGTCTTATATCAGTGTTTGTTGCTATAGAAGGCATTAGAGAATATTTATATCATGAAAACATTGAAGTTTTATAGCCGTGTCAAATATGTCAAAATAAATGTTCGAAAAAAAAATGTTATTCGAAAAAAAATAATTTTGAAGTGTTCTCTTATAGTTTTTCTTTTCTTTGTTTTCATGTGACAGATTGAAGTTGACTTTCTCTTTTGTTTTCCAAACATTTTTTTGCGTTATAAAAATTTATTTATTGTGTTGGAAGCGGATTCGATCTTGGTACCTCCGTGTTTCCAGTCCGACACATTAACCTCTAGCCCATTTTTTCATATTCAATACTTTGAAAAAATTTTTAATTAAAAACGACTGCTCTGCCTATTGGTAGCTTCAATATTTATATGTGACATTTTTCGAAATCTCAATAATGTCGTATTGAGGTGATGCTTCTTTTATTTTCTTTATAAGAAAAGGGCGAAATTTTTGTTTAGCTATTCACTCTTTATTAAGTATTTATAGTTCATTATTTATTAACAGATAATTTTTTTCATATTAAATGAACTGTTATTTTTCAAATTTTTATTGTTTTATACGAATAAGTAAAACATAATTTCCTGGTTCAAAAACATTTTTTATTAAACTTTAACATTAAAAAAATTATAAATAATTATTTTCGGCATGCCCGAAGTTAAAGTGCCCATTCTTGGTAGTAATATTTAAGTATTACCCAACAGAATCGAGCTTATAATTTTTAAGGTTTGTTTTTTACAATTTTTAACGTTTTTCTTAAAAATAAATCCTCGTCTTACGCTTTCATATTACCAAATTATCTCTGTGGAATAAATAAACTTAGTTATTCCTTTTACCTACGTGTCTACGTAATTATATCAAAAAGATCTCTAGAAAGTGTCAAGATTTATTTAAAGAAGGTGTCAGAAGTAGATTGACGTCTATCACATCCACACCGTAGTGCTATCTACTTCTTCTACCTTCCTTAATATTTCTTGAAAAGTGTTTTATTTTTAATACGAAAGACAAGCAACATCAGCTCTTTGAGAGTGCATTTTTATGAAATAATTATAATTTTATGTCGATAGGTCACAAATTACGGTTGTAATCCTGTCGACCGACAGATTGAAAGTGCTATATCTTGTCAGGAGGTGACTCTTATCAATAAATATAAAATTTAATATATGTGGGCTTATAAACACATACAGAATTTAAAATTCCAAATGGTAAAAACTCCCTACTTTTATTATTTGTGTTTACATTACTTGTGATTGACATACATTTTTAAACTACAATTGACGGTGAACTCGCTTTTTATATTAGAAATTATATGAGAATTCGAAGTTTGTCAAATAGGTCGGGTGCTAATGTTTTCATCTTGGAACATGAAGGTCCATGGTTCAAATGCTGCGGGCGCATAGAGAATTTTTTTTTTTAATAAAATATAAATAATTTTTTTTTTATATATTCTGAATGACAAGCTAAGTTCGAAAAAGAGAAAATTTGTGTCATGGCGATTTCTGTATTCGTTTCGAACTTCGGACTGAGAGGTACAAAGGCATAAACATTGTATAATTTTGTTATGCGATGTTTATAGGAAGAATCACTTCATAGTTATTTAATACAATGAATATAACATCATTATACAATATGAATGTAGTTTTTCTATAAACCCTGAATAAGTAGATTCAGAGAATGTTCTTGCAATGATTTATACTAACAAACACTGCTATAACAGCAATTCTTCCAAATTGAAGCACTATACAACGTTTATAACATTAAATCATACTATAAGTTTAAAATTGGAAGGAAAATTGTTAGTTGGGCGGCTAGGGATCGAACCCGGGCTCTCGAGCATGCTAAGCCACACACTTAACCTGCATGCCATGGTCACCACAGGCTTCCCAATTTAGAACACTCAATTTGAGACAGTTTATTTCTCTCTCTTGGCATTTGGTTGAAATACACGCTAAATAACTAACGACAATATTTAGTACATTTATTAAGAATACTTTTGATAAGAGCTTCACAGTAATTGTCATCACATTTGAAAGCTAATTTAAAAAACTTGTAAAAATAATTAGAAAAATTGAAAAACCGTGAAAATTCGGCCAAGATATTGACATGGAAAGTTGCATTTTTGAATTCAAAACACATTTTTGTACAAATTTGATACAATTAATTTTGCATACAATTAAATTTTTTGAGAAAATTTCGACCAACTTAGAAGCTCTCTACAAACCAAATTTCATATTGATCAAAGAGCGGTGTTTTTCTCATAGAATGTATTTCTTGCTTAGAAGATTGGGAACCTCCTCCATCAGATGTATGATTTATATATTTTGGAACTTGGTTTTCGGTAAAATTAAAATCATAACCGTATGATTCTATGATTCTACGTATTGCAACAAAATTTTTTTAGTTGTATGAAGTAAAGAGTTCTTAAAGAAGTTGTATGAACTAAATTTCTTATAACGTCAGCCCGAAAATTATCCAAGGATATTTGAATTTCATTGCTTATTTAGTAGACCTACAAATAGTACAATATATTATTAAGAATTGATTTCTAATAATATAATTCCAACATTCATTGCAAGCAACGCAACATTTCACTACTTTTTTAAATCCTTTGACACAGAGCTTCTGCTGAAGGTCATCTAAATGTCCTTCGCACATTTCTATGTATAAGAAATAACAAATGGCTATTTCGTCTAGTTGTATGTCTGTCTTTCTCTCACCTGTCTTAGAGTGATTTTCTTAACTTCCTCCCATTTTTTCTTTTGATTTTCTTTTCAAATTTTATTCAACTCATAGTTCATTGCTAAAGCTCCACAGGGTGCTTCACACTGTTCGATTTATTATTGCGGTTCACCGCACTATAGAGTCACGTTCTAAGTGTTGGCTCGCTCGGCTTGTGACCCCGTATAAAGACAACGGCAGTAACAACAATGCTTACAGCAACAACAACAACAGCAACTTTTATTTACCAATGCGAAGGCAACACATAAGCACTCCGTTTGGTTATGTATGTGTTGCTTCGTGGCATTTAATTTATTCCAATCCCGTTATAGTAACTCAAAGATTTCTAATACATTATGTACAGAAATTAGCAGAGGGCGCGAGCGTTGATTCCTCCCGAAGGCAGCCGAAGAAAAATGGCCAGCAGCAGCAATTCACACACAGATACACGCACACACACACACACATCAACTTAGCTCCAAAGTCACAGCAACAATGGAGCCGAATATATGGACCGTCGGATGTAGTAAAAAAGCAACAACAGCAGGGAAAGAAAAAAAATTCAATTGAGCTTCGTTTTTGATTTGGCGCCACCCACTAAATTTGAGCATGACGAAGCATAAAGCGAAGTAGCGCGGTATGCAGTTCTAACGCTTGTTGTTTACTACTCAACAAATACCGGCTCCCGAGTGTATAAAAAGTGCGCCGAAGCATCTTGTAGGATATGTGTTATTGGTATCGTGCTCAAAGCTTTCACTCAAGTATTCTTTGCAGACTTTCACGCTTGAGCTTTAACCATGAGTGAGCCAGGCTGTGAATATTGGGCAAGATGAACGTGATTTTAGTTGACTTGAGATGGTCATGAATGCTATGATGGGAATGTTTGTAGCTACTGTGTTGCTTTAATTATGTTTACGAATAGAAAGGATTGAGTTTTGAATAAGTTACAAAATTAAAAGTAGATTATGTGGTAAAATTTTACGAATATTACTACAGTTTGCTAAGAATTGCTAATGTTAACAGTAATTATGAAAAGATTTATGGCATTTATTGAAAATTCGAAGAATTGAAAAATTTGATGCTGTCATTTTTATCTGAAAAAAGAAATAGCGTTTTAACTTTGTATTTATTCGTCAAATATTACAAAACATACTTTTTAAATATATGTTTTCTTCTTAACCTTGCAAAACTTGTTGAAAATCGAAAAAACTTGACATATTTTATGGTAAATGAAGTGGCCATCTTCTTATATATCGGTCTTCTAATCATTAAAGTATCACTAAAAGCTAAGTTTTATTGGCTAACATTTATAAAAAAAAATTTTACAATTCAGCCCTACAAAGGAGATTGACTTAACGGGGGACATGACATTGGCCGTTTTTTTAAATCGATTTTTTATAATTTTGTATTTTAGTAAATATTCTTAAGATTCTAAGAAAAAATTTGAACCCGTAAAAAATGTCCATGAATTTCATGGAAAAATTCTTACGAGCTTATAAGTTACAGCCTGATTAGTCAGAGCGCATTTTTATTTTTCCTTGCATTTTTCTTTGTTCACAAACTTTGAACGCATTTATCTCGAAATCATGTTTTTCGTACGGCACTAGCGGGCTCATTTTTTGACGAATTTTGTGTTTTTTTTTTTTTTTGTATTTTTTTAAACTTGATTCTTTTTTCAAATTTTTTTCGATTTTTTATGAATTTTTAAAGTCAATATTTTTTTCGAAAAAACACACTTTCAAATTTGGAACATCACCAAAAACTGAAAAACAATTTAAAAAAAAAACCTCCTGTCATACGATAACCAATTTTGTTAAGATTTAAAAAAGTCATTTTTTTTCCAGATCGGTATTTATCAATCTGGTACAATTTTCGTTACGTTATCTTGGATAATTCATTTGAATTTTTCAAAACTTTAAGCTTTAAAAATACCAGCTGTCTTAAATGAGATCCATGAAAAATTTGTACATTAAAACTTTTGTACTTAACTCAATAGATTTTTATCCGAATCCAAAACAACATCTACAGATAAAAGAAGACAAATAAAAATCGCTATAATTTCATTAATTTTTTGCTTAATCGCTTAAAAAAAAATCACAAACAGCTTTTTGCTAAAATAGTTACTAAAATTCAACTTAACTCAATAGCAGTTTTGAATAGCAGTTTTGAAACTAACTGTACTAGTTAGTATCTTCCCAAAATGTATATTATTTTTTAACGCTTAATTATGCCTTGTTTTAGAAAATGTTGAATTAATTTGTCTGAAATCATAAATTTTTCAAAAATTCGGTTCATCATCGTGATTGATCTTGGACCATTCAACGCACTTCCTGCCAACTTATGCAAAATAGATAAAGAAAAACTTTAATTTTGTTTTAAGCAGAATAACAATTAAAATAGTTTAATAAGTTAAATAATATCTTGTGACAAATAGAAGGCATGCAAAATATATATCTGAAATGCAGATGTAATCATTGTGAACATATTTATTTTGTAATTATTCTGAAATTTATTTGAATGCAGTTTTCGAAACTGTTTTGAAAATATTGCTTTCTAAGGTGAAATTTCAAAAATGTTTTTTATTGCTGATCGTGTAAAAGAATGTCAGGGTCGTGTTTATCAAATATGGTCATGTTCTAACAAAAACAAGGCCGCTTGTGTCCTATTAAATTATAGATTAAGTAAACATAAGGTTTCTAAACAACCTTTTGGACCTTCGGGTACAATAGATGTAATTTCTGAGAAACATTACCTTTGATTGTTCGTTTTGTAGCAAGATGACAAAAGTTGAAAAAGAAGTTAATGAGATATATGAACAGTAACTTATAATGCTGGTGGTCTTCAAGATCACAAGTTTAAAAAAATATTTCAATTTTAAAAGTTGTTTCTTATTTTTGAGCTCATTTAAAATTGGAGGTAACTTTTAATGAAATTTTAATTAATTTGTATATGATAAATAAATTTACGTTGTTTATAAATTTACGTTTTTTAATATACTAGCGGATGTAACCTGGTGTTACTCGGGGTTGTGCCTCGAGCACAGAAAAAGGACGATTTTCAAAACTGCTCTAATTTTAAAATTTTTTAAATTATCAATTAAATTTTAAAATTTTTTATATTATAGTTTTTTTGGGGTTTTACCAACTCTTTCCGTCAAAAGTGTTAATTTAACTGTATAACTGTACGTGTCAAAGATGCTTAAAAAAAATGACATCTTCAACGTTTCGATCTGACGTCTGGTTTTGAGGAAAATGGTCACCCAGTTTAAAAAATGTCATTTCGAGAAAAATGCGTTTAAAGTTTTTCTTAGCATGCATTTTATACGCAATTTTATCTCAAAAAAAAATTCCAATTTTAAAAAATTCTATAAGCATCGATTCGATTGTGTCTTCGTTCAACTTCGGTTTTGGTGGATACTGTTCGGTTAATTTTTTTTTCATCTTTATATTACTTCTGCTCGTATTCGTTAAACTTCTTTTTTTTTCGTTAGTGTTTGGTTCTTGACTTCGTTTGCCTCGGTTCATTCCTTGATTTTTGTCGAAAGAACTTGTAAAAGCATAGGATCTATTTCAGTAACAGATAGAAATGCCTACCAAGTTTCATCAAAATCAGTTCATCCGTTTATCCGATGATAAACGTTTATCCGATTGAATAAAGTGCCCTCTTACGGAAGTTTTCTGAAATTTAAATAGCCTCAATTCTGTTGCAGGGTCAAGTTATTTCACGTACCAAATTTTAGTAAAATCGATCAAGTCATTTAGGAGTTATTGAGTCTTAACAATACACTTCTTAAAGTGCCCTCTTGCGGAAGTCTTTTGAATTTTTTAAAGCCTATGTTTTATCTGGGGTGCAGTTGAACGTTCATACCAAGTTTCACGGAAATCGCTTGAGGCGTTTAGAAGTTATTATAGAGTGCCACGCCCACATACTTTCGCCCACTTTTTTAAACTCCCTATGTTCTTTCTCTCTATCAAACGCACTCGGTGTTCAAATTTCAGCTCAATCGGATAAACGGTGCGTGAGCCATATGGAACAGAAAGACAGACAGACAGATAGACAGAGGGACAAACATTTGATTTTATATATTAGATATGAGCAATTTATAATGAATTTAAGCCCATATGATACTACATTTTTTTGTTCCAATTGAATGCATTGAAAATGAATTTAGAAGATTTGAAATATAGCGCAAGCGTAAATTCAATTGGTGTGAGTGGATATGCAAAAAGTACGAATTGGAGAAAAATATGTGGGACGGACTGTATTTTTCATGCATTGTTATTGACGTTTCTCTCAATTCGTTGCTCCATCCTATTCTCGCATAATATATTAGAAATGTTTGATACATTTATTGACTTGCCTACGCGCCAATTGTTTTAATATGGCTTTAATAAAACAAGAAAATATTTATATCGTAATTAATGTCACTCATACGCCCCCATTGTTAATTTTAGGCTCTACGCATGTAGGGTTCAGAATAAAATTAAAAATAAATTTTTCTTTGTGCCACAATTGTCAATATAATACAAATTTGACTTACCTGAATCTTCGTTTATTAGGTTTCTGCTATGGTGGTCATATATAATAATAAAATAATTATTGATGAAATTGGGCGATTTTTTATACCGAACATCAACGGCCAAAGATTACATTAAATATTTTCCTAAAAGATTTTCCAAATTTGTCTTTAATTAACTTAAAAAATTTGATTTTGAGTAATAGTATGCTTGCACCAAAGCTTAAACACGTTTTATAGCGATTGTATTTTGTTACAAAAAACGACTATTTACAACGCCTTAATTAGGTTTTAGATTGACGTTTTTGACTTCATCCATTTTTTTCCATTTTCACTTCCAATCTTCTCTTATATTTTGCTCATGTCCCCTTTGGCGGCGCCACCCTTAATTTTCTCTTCATTTTCCATAGCAGGTTTTGAAAAAAACCAATGCTATGTTCAGACATCTAGTATTTAAATTTGGGAATACTGTCAAATTATTTTGAAATACTAGATTGCTTTCAGACATCTACTATTCTTTTCTTTTTGTTATTTAAACAGTTGTTTTGGTAAATGTGTTTTTATGTAAGTTTATGTAAGGAAAATGGAGCAGGTATTGAGCATTATTTTGTCTAATAATATGAACATAACAGTTTTGCAAAAAAAAAAAAAGCAGAAAACTAATAAATCTTGCAATAATTTCTTACAATAAGTTTCGAAGATATCGATTGCTGGCTTCCTCGAAGAATATAACTCGAAAGTACAGGAAGTATTGGACAATTGTAAGGCAAAAAAAAGAAATAGTTATGATTTCGTTGACCAAATTGCAAAATCCTTCATTCACTTATCAGGTGGAAAACTCGCGATATTTTGAAAACGATGTCCCCTCTTTCAGAAATTGTTGGCGGCTTTGAGAAGCTTGGATTTTCACAATGCTATGGGGCAATATCGATGGGTGTCATATCGAAGTGAAACCGCCCAAAGTGGAAGGCAGCGATTTTTATAATTTAAAAGGGTGGTACTCCACCGTCTTGTTTGCTGCTGTGGATCATCGATATAGATTTACTTACATATGTGTTGGCATACCCGGAAAGAGCAACGACTCATCAATTTTTGAACATTCAGCTCTTAAATCAAACCGCGTTAACAATGAAGTGTTTCAGCGACATTCAAGAAATATAGGAGGTTGTCAAGTGCCAATCCTGCTTATTGGAGACTCGGCATTTAAGTTGTCACGATACGTAATGAAACCATTTCCTTTTTTCTATGGGTCAAAACGAATATGAAGAAAAATTTAATAAACGTCTTTCTTGGTGCCGTCGAGTTGTTGAAAAAGCGTTTGGCCACTTGAAAGCACGCTTTAGAAAAATTGGAAAAGGTTTAGAAGTGGACATGAAGCATGCAAACATAATAATTAAAGCCTGCTGTATACTGCACAATATATGCAATAACCATAATGACAAAATAAATCAGTCTTGAATGCAGGATCTTAGCGCAGAAAAAAGTAAACCACAACCAAAAAGAAGTGCTTCTGAATCATCTGAAAAAGATGGTGTTAAAATAAGGCAGACAATAGCGGTATTCTTTCTTCGAAGTGAGTGAGATCTACATATTTATTAATTCATATAAATATTCAAAGCTTGTGAGTTAGTTGTTCTTGTTTAATAATGAAGCGATTAATGCCTTGTTTTGCTCTATAAGACCTATGATTCTTTCTTCATTTATTAAAGATATTTCCAAGTATCTGTTCATCACTTCATGTTCCTCTGTTGCTATTTCCGTTAATACTGCATCAATTGGTTTCTTCTTGTTTCTTATTTTCTTAGATGATCCTGTATCAAATTCGGCTGCTGATGCACTGGGACTTGGTGATGAACATGACATAAGTTCTGCTGAAATTTCTAATAATGAATCCGACATTATATTTGGTGGTGAACTTGCAGTATTTGACGGTAGAATGGGCGAGCAATCGGAAGTCATTTGGGTTGATGAGCAAGGCGTCGATAAATTTATTTCTGAAATTTATTTCGATTAATGCTGTTATTAGTGGCAAAATCAGTAAAAATAAATTCATACCAACACTCAAAGATTCCTCCATATTTTGTTGGGCGTTGAAGGATTTGAATGATTCTAAATTTGATTCTAAATTTGTTTATTTGCTCAAAATAATGCCATGTGGAACGGGAGCCGCCAAATGGGCCTGTAGCACGTTTTTCTTCCCTGAAACATTTATATGCAAGATTAGTTTTGTAAAAATAAATTCATATAAATATCTACCTGTATCTTTTACTTAGACTGTTGATATGCAATCTCAGCTCCTTGACGCTTAAATTAATTTCGTGGCGCCTGAGAAGCTCTGCACTCATCCTTTGAAAAATGTGTACATTTTTGTGCACTCCGCGCAGTCCACTGATATTTTCCCCTTCAAATATCGATTACTCGCTCGGTTTCACCGCTTGCAAGATAATTTCTTGCGCTCTTCGGCATTTTTAAAATATAATTTGATTTAAAACTTAACACTTTTTCTTCTTTCAACCTGGCAATTGGCATTCACAATAGATTTTTGAAATGTCATTCGCAGATTTTAGCTATGTTCATTTTATCTGGCTATGTTTAATAAGAATACTAGCAAGAATACAATGTTCCATACATAGTATTTATACTACAAAAAGACTAAATTGCTCTGCTGGTATTTTTGTAGTATTCTTGTACAGACATCTAGTATTTTCAATTCCTGTTTACTAAATTTTTTTTAATTCTTGACCAATTCGAATCCAACCTTTGAAATTTTATTTTATTTTCTCTTAGTTTTGTATTTTAAGAATTTCAATGTCCTCCCCAGTCAAGCTTTAAATCCGCCAAGCAGATATTCAGGGATAAACTTACATAGCTTTACATTTTTAACCATGGCCTAGTATTGTTTGTTGTTTTTATGCATGTATGTATGTTTATCTGTTGGCGCATATAAAATACAATATTGTATATTTTTCAATGGATGAGCCTGCTATTACATACATAAATGTGAAACCACAATTCCTTTGTCTGTGTGTGTTGCCGTCACAGTCAGTCAATGTTAAAGTTTTAGTTACTGTCTATCTTTTTGCTTGAATAACGCGCGCCGCTATTATGTCCATTCAAATTGCGCACACTACCCCCAAATATACAAATCCATACACATACACACACAATCATACAATAGCCAAAATAGTGGTGAAGTATTAATTTAAGCACTCCACTGGCAGCTGTTTCGAAATTTATGATAAAAATTTTTCCACCAAAAATTGCAATCATTTCATTTCACTTCGCTTCAGTTCAATTGCAGACTGACAATAAAGTGTGAGGCGGAATGGTTTTGTATCATGCCGTCATGCCGGAATACTGTGAAGGTCAATGATAAAAGCAGGCCTCTTGTTATAGTGATCGAACAAAAAAAAAAGTTTTATGGAATTTATAAAAATCGATTGCATTTGTATGAAAACATATTTCGTTGATCAACAAACATTAAAGCTGGTTAGTGGTGAAAAGATTTTAGTGTAGGTGACATTTTTCAAAATTGTTTATTTTTTTCCTAGACTGTTGGATTGAAACAAATTGTTTAATTTAAATTGTATAATCATTAAACAAAACTTGACGAAAATATGTTTTAAGCTCAAAATATTTTGTATACAAGTCAACTTTTCGAAAACCATGCAAAACAACAAAACACACGCAGTCTAACACATGAAATTATTTTTCAACTAATTATTATTTACCACAACTACTATTATTTCCCATAAGTGTTCCCGTACGTTTTTGTGTTTTTATTGCAAAGTACGGAAATATACCTAAAATTAAATTACTTTGAATAAAATTTGTATGCAGCTTATTTCTGGGAAGAAAAATAGCAATTAATAATCAATAACGCGAGAGAAAAAATTGTGCTAAATTCAAGCTCAAACCATTCGTTACTGAAATCAGCTCAATAGAGCTAAAAACCATCTCAAAAGAAGCTATTCACGTACGCAATTTATGAAAGTAATTGAGCTTGAAAATTTTGTTGATAAACACGTCAATTTGTGGTTAAAAAGTGTAATCTTGGGCTTGTTTGTAAACAAATTTATTTTGTTGTTGTTGTTGTTTTTGCTCATCAAAAAAAATATCAACTGAACGGCGCACTATGGAGTATTTCTCCGATTTAGCTGGACAATAGGCCGCATCAATCTTGTATGGTTTAAAAAAATTTCAGCCGGTCGGGGACTCAAATCTTAGAGAGACTCATTAAAATTATTTCTGCATACTTTTTTTTTCAAATCGGAGAAAATCCACCGAAGCAATTTTGATTCTCCTGCAGGTCCTTTTTGATAAAAAAGTGCCTGCAGGTTCTTGCTTCTAACTTTTTATTTTTCACAGAACGCATATCCACATCTGCTAAAATGTTTAATTTCTTACTCATACCAACATTTTGACATAAAAAAGAAGTCGAAATTTTGTTTCATTACAACTCTTATTGACCACCAAAAATTAAATTTTTTGCTATTTTTAAGAAGGCATTTTTTTAAAACCGCTGTAAAAGACATATTTCTTATTGGATTTACGTGGAATTGATATTGTTGGAACAATATTTAGTTCTTCTCTCTTTCTGCATACCACTTTAATCAAAGCTATGAGATTAAAAAAAATGTATCCAAAACTGGATTTTATTCAACTTTAATGCATTTTAAAACATTTAAAGAAATAGTTTTTTTAGGCGTCACGCGCCCTTAATATAGTTGTCTAGAAACTGAAGAAACAAAAAATAAAAAAAAAAATATTTTTATCATATGCTGCGCTTTGTTGTTAGTCGTTTTCTTCCTATTCTAAAAACAGCGATTCAGAATGAGTTCCGAATTAAAATGACATTGATTGTAGATGTACCTAAGGTGTGGTTTGGTAACTCCAATGATGGAAATACAAGCCGCAGACTTTTCGCGGACTCGAATTTAGCAGCAACCATTTTTTTAATAAAAATAATTGTTGTTATGATACTTTCTTTAAGGAAATTTTAACAGTAATTATAATTTAAAATAAAATATAAAGGCTCACACAGTATTTTTTTTTTGACAAAAATGACTTTAAGGTACTATTACAGTGTGTAAAAAATGAAAAATTTTTTTTTGCTTTTTTCTAGAATCTGGTTCCTTAAGGTCTTAAGAATGCGTGTACAAAATTTTAAAAAAAAATATCAAATGAAAAAAAAGATATAACATATATTATATTCGTATGTCGCGTATTATTCATATATTATCGTTCATAGAAGAAAATCTAATCGCGTTTTCCTCGAAACAAGTTTTTTCGAATTGGTTTCTAAGATATCTCGAGTTCTGCTTGATCGATTTCGATGAACTGTAATAGTACCTTAAACTCAAAAATTGTGGGTTTTTCCAAACTTTCCTGATTTGACTACAAAATAATTATATTTTTCACTAAAATTTCTGCTAGTAATGTATATCGTTAGAAAGTTCATGAAAATATCTTTCTTAAACGTCTTTAAAGAATGTTCTGCATCAAAAACTTTCGTTGCTGGAGCATTTTTAGTGAAATAATCTCCTATAACCTACAAATTAACCCATAGCTGCCCAGGGGGTTAATATAGACCCCAACTTGTGGGACATTTTTTTGCTTGTTTTTGCATTCTGTATGGTTTAAAATTATAAAATAATTTTGTCAAATAAAATTGTTCTGGATACTCCACTGTACGATGTAATTCTCAGTTGGTTTTTATTCCTGTTAGTATGAAAGTGTATAAAAGTGCAGAAAACAAATTCAAAAATTGTATTTTCCTGCACAAATTGGATCAGATATATCTAATTTGGACAATGAAAATATAATTTTAATTATGCTTGTTTGTCATCCTTTTTTAAAAAATTTTTTTGTTTGTCATCCTAAATTAATTAGCTTGGGATTATTTTCAGCTATTATTATATTTCTCTCCGTGAATTTACTAACTGCAAGTCCATTATTTGAAGAAATTTCATCATCCTTAAAGTATGCAATGTAATTTCAAATTATAAAAATATGCCTGCCTATGCTTAGACTAGTGTCGGCCATCGATCGCCTATGCCCACGTGCAATCGTACGTATTTTGTACGCTTTCACTCATCGATGCTCGATCTTAACCCTCTAACTTTTTTAAAAGCTTTCATTTTTGATTTTTTTGCTGCAGTTTCATATAAAATTTTTTTTTTTTCTTAAACAAGCAAAAACCGTTAGAAGAGTGCTTGGTTTCACATATAAGTATATCAACGAACGCTCTCTGATAAGTCGTTGGTGAGCTTTCATCACTTAAATGCGAAAAGTCGGCAAATCTACAGCGTTAATTATTGTGTAAATTTTTGTTTTGTTTCATTAAAAAAAAGATATTTAGAATAAAGTGCTTAGTTTGATAATTTTACGGTAAGTAGTTCACATGTTATACTTGCGTTTTGTAATAAATTTGAAGTGAAAAATAATATAAGTTGTGCGTGGATAACGAAAATATGAAGGCTGTCTGCAGACGGTCTTCCCGGTTTGCGTTACGATTTCTTTCAGTATTGTCTCACCTATTGTTTTTTTTTTCTTTTTATATGATTTTTTTGCGAAAGTTAGATCGTACTAATCGGGGTTATACAAAAAATATAAATTTGGAGGCAATGTTTTATGATCAATTGCTCGAGTTCTTAGATTCTGTGGAGAGCAAAGTAGAAATTTTTGATAGTGATAAAAGTGTCGCTGATCCATATTATGTTTTTGATAACATCGTGCCCGACACATTGTCCTTTGAGGATGATAAGCAGGCCATAGTGGAATACCCTTACAATATGAATGTGGCTGAAACCACGGAAGTATTTGTAGGACTATGGAAGCTTCTTCGAGTTTCGGTCAAAATACTGCAGCCGTTAGAAGCAATTAAATACATGAACCATCAACATTCATTTCAATCACAACAAAAACAACCTTCAGACCCACAAGACCCCGTTCTCCATTGCCAACAGCAAAATCTACCGTACCGTCAATTCAACCTAATTCCAGAGGCTTTATTGGAGGTATGACATATGTCGGTATTAAACGTTTCGCAAGAATCAATCCGGATGAACAAAAAGCAAAGGTCTCGCGGTATAATAGAAATCAGAAGAAGTTCAATGAAATTAACTGCCCGCAAAAAATCCGATAATAATATCCTAACATGGGTGGAGTAGACCTAATGGATGCCCTCATGGGTAGATACCATATTAAAGCTAAAACTAGAAATATTATGATAAGACAGTTCTACCATTTTGTGGATATAGACTCTACAAATGCATATATTTTGTACAAACGTATGCATGCCGAAAAAGCAAATGTAATCCATCGAGTAATGAATCCGATGAACAACAGCTATACAGCTTCTAGAATTCCGTGAAGAAATTTGCTGGACTTATTTCTGTGAAAGTCAAAAGAGTTGTAGGATGACCATCATCTGATCAAAATATGCATGGGCCAACATCACCCTAACCTGGCATATCATTCGGTTTGATGGCGTCGATCACTTTCTAGATGGAACTTTTCACTTTTGGGTAGATAAAAAAGCAAAAACAAGTGCAAACATTGCAAAAAGTCTGATACACAAGTTGTTTGTTCAAAATGCAACCTAAATTTATGTGGTCAAATTGATAAAAATTGTTTCTGGGACTTCCATCATAGAAAATAATATATTTTTTAACTGTTCTTCGTTTTTTTTCTCAATAAAAATTCTGTGTCGACAAGGAATAACCGCTAAAGACGAGTTAGGACAAACTGAGGTTATTATTTTCATTGCGATTTTTCGCCACGAAATACACTAGTACGCACATTTCTGTGGTTGTAATCTGAAAATTAAATGTTTGAAGCCATCAAATCTAGACAGCAAAAGTCAGAGCACCCTGATATTAAGCAGCAATTTTAATTTTAAAAATGCTCTCCCGAAATTTTGAAAATGAGTTAAACTGTTATTCCTTGTCGACACAAAATTGTTTTGTAGATTAAACTTACCTGTGATGTTTTTTACATGCAAACCGACAAGTCCGTCCAGAGACGGTCTTCAATATTTTTCACCTGGCGTTCGTTCAGAAAGTTTGTTTTAACTGAAAACTAAAACTTAAGGTTATTTTAACTATATCTACGTTGAAAAAAAAATATGGATTGGATCTGATCATTTTTACGGTCTTGCCGGTTAGAGTGTTAAGCTTGAGAATTCCTTAAATCTGTCTCTGTCTTCACACATTGTAGCTCAGCCTTGTAGCTAGCATGTATTTGATATAAGAGAGCAAAGCTTTCATTAAGCTTTAGAACATGTACAAAATGCGCTCACATAGAGTTTGACCACCACTGCTTTCAACTAATATAAATAACACTTTAAGAATCACACTGACTAATACATATATTGTAAGGATATTGTGGAAACGCTTGTGTATTTATATATTTTTTTTTTAATTTTTGTTTTGTGCAAACAATTTATTTAAACAGCTTTTTGCGCTGTTTATAAATTTTGAATTCGCTAATTACACACAACCACACACACACACACACACACACACTAACGCACGCTTATACGCACTTAACAGCTGTATATAAACACAAACATGCCTATGTATGTCCTCAACACCTAGCATTCATATAAATCAGCTTTTAATTGTTCCGTTGCCGCCGTTGTTGCCACATATTTATGCGCTGTTATTTTTCGTCCTTGCGCATCTATCTAATCGTGTGAACAAATTGCTGATAACATTCTCGCAGCTATGTTTAAATTTATTAATGAGCTGCGAATTAATTTCAAATAATATCGCATGTATTTAGTTAAATTATGGCTTTCATGATTTTTTCCCAGCAACAGTGTTTGAATGGAAGGGAATGTCAGGGTAGAAGAATATGCTTGTGCTTTTCGGGCACGTGTATTTTTGATTTCATATATTGTGTGTGTGTAGATAACTGTTGATATTAAAAAAAAAATAAATATGCTCTACGTTAATATTTTATGTTAATTAGCATATTTATTGCAATTATTACAGTAACAAAATTTTGTCATTTAAATAAATTGATGCAATTTTAAAGTACGCGCAGTTGGCCAACATTGTTTGGCATTTAAAGATAATATAAGCTATGTGTGCGTGTGGAAAAGTAAAAATATTTCATATGCATTTTAAAAGCAAAACTTAAGCAAACTTTTTAAAAGCTTTCATTTTAAACTTGGCTGAAACTGTTTAAGCTTAGCTGCAACTGTTTAAATTTCTGGCAAAATATAACCACAAGCGAAGGTTTAGCAAAAAGTAAGAGTCTGACAAAGCGTTTTTTTGCTTAATATTTAGTCGTGCTACTCCACTCGACTCATTTGAGAAATAAACAAAAATCTGTTCAAAATTCAAAATTTTTAAACAACGTTTGCCGTGGCTCGTTTGTCGAAGAAAAACAAAAAAATACAATTTAAGTTTTTGCTTGCTTTAGTCTTAAATTTAATTTTTATATCGTTCCAAAAACATGATGCACTCTGCAAAATTCTTAGTTGTTCTTACATTACTTTTAAAAATACTATTAGTTTCCACACAAGATGACGCAGACAACTTTACTCTGCTCATTACTGGCGGTTATCGTCCGAGGGAACACACGCTAGTCAAACATATCGTATCGATCAAAGATAAAAAATCCAGCGAATACTTTGGCAGCAGACATTTTTGTGGAGGATCCATTTTATCATCTCGTACGATTTTAACTGCAGCACATTGCATGTGGGATGTGTAAGTATATTTTATTTTATCCAAATGCTCTCAATAATGAAACTTGAAATCCTTTTTTCACAGAAAGAAAGGAAAAATAATTGACACAAGAAATATTCAGATTGTTGCAAAAACGCCAAATCGTCTAAAAAAATCCCAGCAGACCGAAATAATAGACGTTCAACGGATTATCATGCATCCGAAATATGATCCGAAGAAATTAAGAAACGATGTTGCTTTAATGGAATTAACATCCGATATTGGCGAAGATGGTATCTATGCACAAAGAATTGAACTCACTGATGGTCCAGTGAAGTTGGAAAAGAAATGTACTGCTGTCGGCTGGGGCCGCTTATTTTTGGTAAACTGATGCCTGTGACTGATATTCTTCAATTTTACAACTGCTTTATTCTTTTGTACTAGAGCGGTCCACTTGCAGCTGATGCTTTGTATGTTGATCTCAATATTTTATCGTCAAGTTTATGTGGACGTATCTATAAATCATATGCCAAAGGCATGTTGTGCGCTGGTGATTTTATGGATCTTGAGAAAGATGCGTGTCAAGGTGACTCTGGTGGACCATTGATATGTGATGGCAAAATAAGTGGAATAGTATCCTTTGGAGGCGGTTGTGGAAGTGTGCCTGGCGTTTATTCGGATGTCTGGTACTATCGTGACTGGATAGCGAGAGGTGCTACAGAAGTCCACAGGATAAATATTTTAATAGTATTACTGCTGTCTTTGCTTGTGTGGATAGTTAGTTGAAAATAAAAATAAAGTAAAATTGAATGTTAAAATATTTCGAAATATTTAATAAAATATAAAATTTTAATAAAATATTTTCAAAGACTGATATGAAAATTTTTCAGACAGTTATAATTTGTATGTTGATCAAAAAATTTTGTATCGGCAAATACAGTTTTGAGTTTCAGTGGTTCATTTTGTGTGCCATGAAGTATACAAAAGTTTTGTACTTATAAAGGTAAGCGGTAATTAAGCTTAAAAACGCAATACTTCAAGGCTTTATCTTGATGGCCAAGTATCTTGACGCAGTCAGCGCTTTAGAAGATATATCATATAAAAAATAATTTCTTTGCACTGGAAAGTAGAAGTTAAACATTTGTAGATAAGTCTGCAGATTCAGGTTGTTTCTAATAGTGAATTAAACACACCCACTCACACAAAATGGGGCGTGTTATAATCTTTATATTAAGATTTATATCAACGCCTTAATAATTGGAATTTTAGTTTCTAGAATGGTTATAATATATGAATATGGTATATCATATGGTATATACATATGTATATAGGATATGGTATATGAAATTAAGTTTCAATTCATAGCTTCATCTAACCTCCGTCATAAAGTCCTGTCGAAGCCTTTATGTTATTCATAAGACTATAATCTTTAGCCTTTGCCTTATATATTTTGTGAAAACTCGACCAGTTTATTTCGTTCTTCAGCATTGAAAACACCAGTGCCTCAAGATATTCTCTACTGTTAGTAACGTTATGCTCAACCATACTGCACTCTACTGGCAGAGCAATGAACAAATACTTACACAAGTATACAGCAGACCAATTTAAAGCCTGCTCCTGCTGTGCAAGCTTCCTGCTTCTGGTCATTTAATACAAAACTCTTGCCCTATTCTTCTCTTTAAACTGAAAAATTCGCAGGATTTTTAAAGGTACGTGTTTTTTTTTTCTTCTTGCTTACCCAATTTTTGCTGACCCTGAACCCAAGATTTTGAAGTGTTTGTTTAGTTCTTTTTTTTTTTTTTTGGCTAAAGTCAGCTTTCGCCGTGCCGTTATGCTTGAACTTGTTTAAATTGCATTTCCGCTTTGGACGACAAAATGGCTTTTCCGGTTGTAAGCAAACATTAAGCAAACACAGATTCATATGCTTACACATACGCACTTATTGTATGTTGGTATGTATGTTTGTATTAAATCTATGTTTGTCAGCTGGTGTGCGTGACATTAATGCTGATAAGCTTTATAGAGTGGCAGCAGAGTTTAAAAACACAACAACAACATCAACAACAACAATAACAAAAAAACGTAAAAACCAACACAACGCACAATGCGTAAATAATTGGCAACGCGGACAAAAATAATTTAAATATTTAATGATTGCGCTTAAATTCGCTGCTTATGGTTATGTGTGTGTGTGTGTGTGTGTGTGTGTATGTGTGATTGAGTGTGTTGGTAAATATATTTTTTTAAAATAAACTGTTTTTTCGTGGTGAAGGATTTATTGTGTGAAAGTCGTTGTTTTTGTTGTTGTTGTTGTTGTTGTCATTGTTATTATTGTTCTGATTTAACGAGCAGCTAATTGCTGTTAATCAATTGTTAACATTTTATAAATTGTTGTTCTAAAGCATTGCTTTTATATGCGTTGTTTTTTTGGTTTTTTTTTTTTTTGGTTAATTTGTTATTGGCTGCATTGGTTGTGTGCATATGTGTGGTGCTTGAACATACACACACACACACACATACACACTCATCTGTGAGCCAGTAAAACCATTAAGTGTCCGCTGCAATTTATTTGGCTGCTTATCTGTATATTCGTCCGTCCATTCACTCGCCTGTCTGTTTGTTCATCCGTTTGTCTCAATTATTGCGGTTGTTGCTGTTGCGCTTCGCTCTGTATGCACTGATTTATGACATATGTGTGTAGTTGTTGATGTAATAAAATTATTTTTTGGTTGCAATTTCAAAAATTATCTCATTTGTCACATAATTGAATTTTTGAGTAGCTCGCAACTTTAATGCATTTATTTGATACTCTTTTTTTTGTGATAAATTTTGTGTGCTTTTTACAGTTAAATAACCTACTAGAAACGAAAATAATTTAATCATTGTTTAAACAGTAAATTATAATGCTGCTTAATATAGTGCTCAAGATGACATGTTTTACAAAATAATACGATTTTAAAGGATTTATCTAATTTTTGAGCTTATTTAAAATTGATATAACTTCAATAAAATTTGAACTCTTCATTGCATTGTGATGGAAATTTGCATCAAACCATCAAAGAGCGCAAAATATACACAAAAACAGTTAGTGTGATGATTTTTTTCATACGACAGCTTCCAGTTTTTTTTTTAATCATGCAATAAGTGGCTAGTTTATTTAAATTTTATAAATATAACTAGCGGATGTAACCCAGTGTTGCTCGGGGTTGTGCCTCGAGCACAGAAAGAGGACGATTTTCAAAACTGCTCTCATTTTTACGTTTTTAAAATTATCAATTCAATGTTAAAATTTTAAATTATCGTTTTTTCCGGTTTTGCCCCCTCCTTCTGTCGAAAGTGTTTAGTCAAATTTCCGTAAAACTGTACCTGCCAGACATGATTAAAAAAAATGTCATCTTCAACGTCTCGATCTGACGTCTGGTTTCTGAGAAAAATGAACACCCGCACTTAGAAAAAAAACACATATCTTCCTCCGGTGAAAAATTTCTATATTTTCGATAAAAGCAATTTTCTCTTTTCAAATAAAATTTTCTTCAATTAGAATACATTTTCACATTTTCGAAGAAATATTTCTTCACTTCTAGGAAATGGAAATATTTCAATGTCTTTTATAATGACACATATTTTTCTCGCACAAAAAAATTTTCATTTATACAGAAAAATTTTTTGAAAATGATAATTTTTTCATATATTTTGATAAAAAATTCACTATGAGAAGTTTTTTCTTCTCATAGTGAATATATTTTGATAAAAACAAATGTTTTCTCAAAACTAAAGAGTCTTTTTCTCTTAAATCGAATTATTTTTAATGATTTCTCTTTTTCACAGAAGGTTTTTATCATTTTTAGAGAATTTAGGATCGTATTAAGAGAAAAGTATTCTCTGGAGCAAAGTCAATACCAATTTTCTCTAAATATGATGCCTTTTTTTATCATATTCCGAGAAACTATTTTCTGAGTGCAGTTTGAAAAGTCATTTCGAGAAAAATGCGTTTAAAGTTTTTCTAAGCATGCATTTAATATGCAATTTTATCTCAAATAAATTCCATTCGAATTTTTCGACCAACTTCGGTTTTGGTCGATACTGTTCGGTTAATTTTTTTTCATCTTTATATAGCTTCTGCTGGTATTCGTTAAACTGTTTCTTTTCGTTCGTCTTTGGTTCTTGACTTCGTTTGCCTTCGGCTCATTCCTTGTTTTTTGTCGAAAGAACTTTTAAAACCATACGATCTATTTCTATTTCATAGAAGGTTTTCTGAAATTTAAATAGCCTCAATTCTGTTGCATAGTCAAGTTATTTCATGTACCAAATTTTAGTAAAAGTAATCAAATCATTTAGGAGTAATTGAGTCTTAACAATGCACTACTTAAAGCGCCCTCTTTCGGAAGTCTTTGGAATTTTTTATATTTTATGTTTTATCTTGGGTGCAGTTGAACGTTCATACCAAATTTCATTGAAATCGGTCCAGGAGTTTAGGAGTTATTAAGTTTTAATAAAAACGCACTACTTAAAGCGCCCTCTTCCGGAAGTTTTTGGAATTTTTTATTGCCTATGTTTTATTTCGGAACAGTTGAACCTTCATACCAAATGTCATGGAAATTAGTTCAGGCGCTTAGAAGTTATTACAGATTGCCACGCCCACATACTTCCGCCCACTTTTTTAACCTTTGCTTTATATTGGCTGCAGTTGAACCTTCATACCAAATTTCATTGAAATAGGTCCAGGCGTTTAGGAGTTATTGAGTCTTAAAATTGTACTATTTAAAGCGCCCTCTTGCGTTAGTCTTTGGAATTTTTTATAGCTTATGTTTTATTTTGGTTGCAGTTGAACCTTCATACCAAATTTCATTGAAATCGGTCAAGGCGTTTAGAAGTTATTGTAGAGTGCCACGCCCACATACTTCCGCCCACTTTTTTACACCCCCTATGTTCTTTCTCACTATGAAAGGTACTCGGTGTCCAAATTTCAGCGCAATCGGATAAACGGTGCGTGAGCCTATACGGAACAGACAGACAGACAGACAGACAGACAAACATTTGATTTTATATATTAGATTATATAAATATAAATTTAAAAATAGTACATTATAATATATATAATTAATTTGAAATTATTTTAAATAAAACAAGAAAATATTTGTATTTCTATCGTAATTGATGTTACTCATACGTCCTGTTGTTCATTTTAGTCTCTACGCATGTATGGTTCAGAACAAAGTTAGAAATAAATATTTCTTTATGCCGGAACCATCAATATTATTCAAATTTTATTTACCTGGATCTTCGTTCAGGTTGAAACCGAAAAACAATCTTCTAGTATGTTTACACCGAACCTCCAAAAAAAAGTGTTTAACGCATTTATTGCGTTTAAGAGCCAAAACACGATGATTTGTGAGTGTTTTATCATACAAAAATTAAAACACCTCACAGCGCGTGGTGGTATTATTTCACACCATTAAAGCACTGTAAAGGCAGAGAAGAAGTGCACCGAAAATTTTTAAGATTTTTTTCCGAAAATTTTATGAAGAAAATTTGTTTTTTACATTAATTTTGTATAGAATCAAAAGAGAATTTATGTAAAAAAGGTCGAATTTCGGCCACTGTCGAACTCTAGTAATTATCAATAGGCAAACAAGAAATTGTGGGAATTTTGACTTTAGGCGATACACGTCATAATAATCATATTACTTTTGCGAATTAAAGTGTCTTGGCAAACAAAAAAAAAGAAAAAAAGAATAACTAGAAATTAGAAAAAGATAAAAATAATACTTAATAATAAGTAATTATAAATACTTGTATCGCCGCTCGAAATTCAACCAACATATTGATTGGTTTGACGCTATTACTCTTACTTGATTAAAGATATAAAGCTATTTTTTTCAAAAAAATTATTTTTTTATATAATTATTTTGTTCAAAAATAGAAAAATAACATATTGAAAAAATTTAATTTTGTCAAAGAAATCATAGGGGGTAGCCTTGATTTTTTGATGGCACGGACAGTTTATTAATTTAGTGTCAAGACAAAATAAATTCACCTAAAATTCGGTGCAGACTTTGAAAGCAAATCAAAAATGCAATATTGAGTTTTTGTTTTTTTTACAACAAAAATCATTTTTACCCCACATTTTAAGAATAAATAAAATTTTATGGTTTTTTTTTAAAGAAATAATTTAAATATAAACAAACAAAAAACGGTATTATTTTTAAAAGTTTTTTAAGTTAACTGATAAGACTTGAATACAAAAAAGAAATAAATAAAATTTATTCACAGATGGCGGAGATATTTGCTTCAGAATTTAGAACATTCAATTTGAGACAGTTTTTTTTTCTCTCTCTTGCCATTTGGTTGAAACACACGCTAAATAAGTAACGACAATATTAAGAACATTTATTAAAAATACTTTTGGTTACAACTTTGTAGTAATTTTTATCACATTTTTGAAACAAATTTTGAAAGAAAATTTAACAAACTTTTAGCAAAAATTAGAAAAATTGAAAAATCGTTAAAATCCGACCAAGATATTCACATGGAAAGTCAAATTTTTTAATTCAAAACACATTTTTTTACAAATTTTACAATTGACGAATGCATAAAACTATATTTTTTTAAGAAATTGTTACTTTAAAAAAAAAAAACCAAATTCGACCAACTCAAGAACTCTCCCCCAACCAAATTTGATATTGAGCAAAGAGCGGGTTTTTTCTCAACAATTTAATTTCTCTGTTAGAAGGTTGGAAACCCTATCTATCAGATATATCATTTATTTACACATTCTGCACATCTGGGCAACATATTCTTTCGAATGATATAAAATTCATTTATTTTGAGTTTTAATAAATACCAAAAAAGCGTACCACAAACTTTAATGTTCACGTATTAATATATAAGATATTACTTTTATATAAGATTTATAAATAAAAATAACTAGAAATTAGAAAAAGATAAAAGTAAAACTTGGAAGTGAGTACGGGGTAGATTGCCGAATGTGCCCAGTACTTGCTAAATAACTTTTTATGCCTATATTTAACTTAACGGGGAACATGACATTGGTCGTTTCTTAAATCGAATAATTTTTTTAAAATTTTGTAATTAATATTCTTAAAATTCTAATGAAAAAATTTCACGGAAAAATTCCTACGGGTTCAAAAAATACAGCCGGATTAGTGAGAGCGCAGTATTCTTTTTCGACCTTTTTGTTTTTTTTTCACAAACTTTGAACGCGTTTATCTCGAAACCATGTGTTTCGTACTGGTTGCGGCACTAGCAGGTTCATTTTTTGACGATATTTTTTTTTATATTTTTTAAACTTGATTCGCTATCGTTAACACGAGATTTTTTTAAAATTTTTTTTCGATTTTTATGAATTTTTTTCGAAAAAACACACTTTCAAATTTGGAACATCACCAAAAAATGGAAAAAAAAAAAGCTCCAATGTTAAGATTTAAAAAAGTATTTTTTTCCAGATCGTACAATTTGTGCGACTCCCAGCGCTGCAACCACGAGGCCCCCTTTTTTCTCTGCCGCTAGATTGGAGCTCTATTAAACCATGTTGGAGTGAAAAATATATTTTTTTGAATTTTTTTTCATGTAATTTGTTTAATTCTCTACAATAATAAAAAATTGGTTGTTTTTGACTGAGTTATGAATTTTTGTGGTGACCGTGGCGTGCAAGTTAAGTGTGTAGCTTAGCATGCTCGGAGCCCGAGTTCGATCCACAGTCGCGGCGAAAAGTTTTTTCAATAAAACATTTTTCAGATCGAACACCACCTCTCTGCAGACAATGGCAAACCTCAGAGAGTAAATAATGCCATGTAAAGCTTCTTCAGAACATGAACTTTAGCCGTTCGGAGTCAGCATAAAACGTGTAGGGCCAGTTCTCGGTTAATTGTGTGCAAACATTTAAAAACACACACAACACAATTGATCATAAGAAGCTCGGTCAAAGTCCTTTCAAGGGCTGAAATGGCCAAGTTGTTTTTTTTTTATGAATTTTAAAACAAGGTCTCTCTGCTGCGAATGTCATGTCCCTTCTTAATATTGTTTCTTTTGGAAATAGTTCGAAATTATAAACCTAAGACTCTACGAAGTAAATTTGGTGAGGATAGATTCAATGGAAAAAGCAAGCTGCGCAGACAGTAAAAATGAGGTTAAAAAAGAAATAAAAAAAGATTTTAAAAATTTATTATTACTTTACTAGCGGATGATACCCGGTCGGGATTGTGCCTCGAGTACAAAAAAAAGACGATTTTTAAAACTGCTCGGAAAATTTTTGATTTTGTTATTTTGCTTTATTTTTATTCATAGGATTTTGAAAATATGAAGTCAAAAGAATATTTTCCTATCTCATTTAATTAACGAGTCATAGCGTATTAGGGAATAGAGTGCACGGCCGAAAACAGTTAGAGGCGCGTTTTTCTCGAAATACCTTTTTTTCTGCGCTGTACACGATTCCGCTTGAACGACTTGACTGGTTTCGATGTTTGACGACTCAAATTAAAGCTTATTCAATTTAAGGAAGTATTTTTTCCAAAAAAATGTTATCATGACTTTACTTTATATTTTTTGTACGTTAAAGCAAGAGAAAAGGAGGAAGAAAAACAGGGTTTTTTAAAGAGGCACCATGTTTTTTTAAAGGGTTTTATTAAAATCGGATATCTACAAGGCCCCCAAATTTCATCTACACTGAGAAATAAACACATACCTTGCTCCGGTAAAAAATTTCTCTATTTTTGATAATAGCAATTTTCTCTTTTTAACCGACTTCAAAAAGGAGGAGGTTCTCAAGTTGGTTGGTTTCTCTGTTTTTTTTTTTTTTTTTTTTTTTTGTGAATGTATGTACATCGATAACTCCTAAAGTACTTGCCCGATTGCCGTAATTTTTTGTCAACATATAGAGATTATCAACGCGGAGGTGCCTGTTTATGAAAAAGGGCGGTATTCGGAAAAGGGGCGTGTCTCTATAAGAAAAACACTGTATCTCAGTAAATATTGACACTACGGTAATAAAATTCACAGTAAAATTACAAGGGCAAGCACAAGTATTAAAAATGACGATCACTTAAGTGGGCGTAATTCTAAAAAAGGGTGTGGCAATATTGTAAAAACTCTGTATCTCAAAGAAAATTGACACTAGAGTACTGAAATTAAGTACAGAGGTAGGTACAATTATTGGAAATTACTATAACAAAAGTGGGCGTAATTCGACAAAGGGGTGTGGCAATATAAGAGAATTACTGTGTCTCGAATAATATTGATACTAGGGTACAGAAATTTATTACAAAGGTAGGAAAAATTGCTACAAATTTTGTAAAACTGGGCGTTAATCGAGAAGGGGAGTGGCAATATTAAAAAAAAACACTGTATCTCGATTATTATTGACACTACGATACTAAAATTTAGTACAAAGGTAGGTACAAATATAACAAATTACTGTCAGTAATGTGGGCGGTATTCGATAAAGGGGCGTGTCACTGTAAGAAAAATACTGTATTTCAGTAAATATTGACACTAGAGTACTAGAGTTAATAAAATTCACAGCAAAAATGCAAGGGTAGGTAAAAAATTATGGTCAATTAAGTGGGCGTTAGTCGACATAGAGGTGTGGCAATATTAGAAAAACTCTGTATCTCGAATAATATTGACACTTGAGTACTAAAGTTAACTACAGGGGTAGGCACAGTTATAAAACAATTAATTTCAATACAGTGGACCTTGTTTGATAAAGGGGTGTGGCAATATATAAAATACACTGTATCGCGAATAATATTGACACTAGAGTACTGATATTTAGTATAGAGGTAAGCACACTTATAACAAGTTATTGTGAATAAAGTGGGCGTCATTCGACAAAGGGGTGTGGCAATATTAGAAAACACTAAATCGAATACTGACACTACTAACTGAAAAAGTACAGACGTAGGCACAATTATTACAAATTACTACCGAAAAATTGGGCGTTATTCGACTAAGGGGTGTGGCAGTGTGTAAAAAACTGTATCATATTGACTTAAGGGTGGTAAAATTCATTGTTAGAATGGGTAGAACTATTGAAAACACTATGACAAAGAGTGTGATATTCTCGACAAAGAGGCGTGTCAATATTATAAACACACTATATTTCAGTCAATATTGACATTGGGGTAGTGATAAAAATACAAGAGTAGGTACTGATAAACATACCGACAAAGCCCAGAAGAAGAAACGACAGAAAAGCATTTTCCATATTATGAGCATAAATAATTGGTGTTTAATTAATTTATACACTTTTTTAATATATATAATTTTCTCTAAAAAGAAAGAAATAAAAAATAAAAATAAGAGCTTCGAAGTCGACGCTAATATAATCAGATTTTTTGTGCAGCTGCAACACACATATAGCATTTTAATTAAGATTTAAGAAAAATTAAGATTACAAATTAATACAGCGTCACCCAAGCAGGATATTTACAAATAAAAAAGTCTTAAATAGAGTAGGGATGGCGAAAAAATCATGATTTTACGTCAATTATTAGCGCTGACTAGAAGCTTTTATTATCATAAAAAAATAAATATATTTATTATAAAAATACAACTTTGACCAAGAAATAAATAGTAAAAGTAATTTAAAATTATTTTTTACTTTCTAGTGATTTTGAAGTAGGTTTTTTTTTTTGTTAAAAAGTTTTTATTCAAATAAAATTTTCTTCAATTACAATAAATTTTCACATTTTCGAAGAAATATTTCTTTACTTCTAGGAAATGGAAATATTTCAATGTATCTAATAATGATAAGTATTTTTCTCGCACAAAAAATTTCTCATTTATAGAGAAATTTTATTGAAAATTAAAAACTTTTCTTATATTTTGATAAAAAATTCACTATGAGAAGTATTTTCTTCAATAAAAACAAATATTTTCTCAAAAAAAAAAGTATTTTTCTCTAAAAACGATATATTTTTCTATTTCATGTAAGCTTTTTATCATTTTTAGAGAATTTTTAGTATCGCAATTAGAGAATAGCATTCTCTGGAGCAAAGTCTATACCATTTTTCTCTAAATATGATGCCTTTTTTATCATATTCCGAGACACTTTTTTCTGAGTGTAGGTTAATAATAGTTTGGTTTTTTCGTTTCAGATCACTTGGCAGGGGTGTAGAGTATAGAGCGCACATCAAGGCCGACCCTAGAGCCGAGTCAGTAAGGCCCGGGCCCTATAGCCGAGTCAGTAAGGCCCGGGCTCAGGGTGCATGCAATTGAAAAATAATATAAAATATAAAAAAATATAAAGAATATACAAAAATAAATATACATATATATCAATCTATCATAAGTTATAAGGACCTACGGTTAAAAATTCAAGAGTAAATGTTCTAACTCAGTGAAATTGTTTTGGTTGAAACAAAAATTTATTATATAGGAACATTTGTTTTTTTTTTTTGCTTTATATTTTCAACTTGAAAGTTCAATTGTTAAACCTTTTATTGGTAGAAAGCAATAAATATTTAAAATTTAAACATTTTTTTAAACGTTTTTTTTCAACGTTTAAGTTAAATTTTTCATCTATTTAAGTCAAGTTTTTAAATTATTTTTAGTTTTACAATTATTTAAACGAAAGGGACTAATTTTTCATTCATAAATTTTCAACTTTCATAAGTTAATAAAACTTATTATAAATTAAGGGAACGAATTTTAGTAAATTTTTTCAACAAGTTTGGCATAGTTTTTCTTCATTGCTGAGATCAAGAAAGTATTTCAACCTAAGAGACGAATTTAGCAACTTTTTGTTTTTTTGGTTGTTAAATTTATTGAAAATGTCAACATGTTTATTTTCTACGTTTAAAACTTTTTTCTGTTTACGCAGACCACTGCAGTAAATTCAAATTATTTGAGTGCCCACAGTTTCAAAAAATTATCAATTATAATTTTATATCAATAAAAAGCAAATTTCAGAAATTATCAATTGTTCGTATTATTTTTTTATTAATTATTCTATATATAAGACCCACTTTTTTTTGAATTTTTCAACTTATAGAATTAAAAAAAACAACCTTTCAGTTGAATTTCTAAGTTTTTAGGGTTTAAAAAGTCAACTTTTATTTAAATTTTTGAACTTTGTCGGTTAAGGAATTTGCCATATATTTGAATTGTTCAACTACTAGCGTTGGGAAAGCCTTTTTGTTAAATATTATAACTTGTTGTCAACTTTAAGTTAAAATTGTTTAACTTTTTCGGTTGAAAAGTTGGTCTTTTAATTATATTGATAACTAGTAGGGTTGAGAAAGTCAACCTTACTGTTGAATTTTTCAATTTTTTTTCGATAAAAATTTTCGTTTTTGAACTTTGTAGTTGAAATTTTCAACATTTTCGTTGAATAGTTTGACCAAAAATTTTATTAATTCTACTTAAATAGTAGAGAATTTCATATTATTTTCCTTTTGTTTTACCTTTAGGTCTAAATTTTCTGCATAAAAGTAAGTTAATTCAACTTTTAGGGTGCCACTAATTCTCGGGCCGGCCCTGGCGCACATCGGCTATCATCGCACACGGCTTTGATCAGCAAGGCATTTAGCTGGCATTTTGAATTATGTTTCAGCGTAAAAATTTTATAATGTTCTTGAAATATCTTAAAATTTAAAGACAAGCGTCCTGCTCCGTGCTCTATATCGCTCAAACTGTTCTGGTTGTTGTAATTGCTATGTTTTAAATACCTGTTCAGCCTGTACTAGAACCCTTTTCACTCATACAACTGTTAGCCTAAAAGTATGCACAAAAATTTTATTTGATATTTGTCAGTAATGTGTCGTCAATATGTCAATGTCTCGACGACGACTTGGACAAAAGAACATTTGAGGTGAATGTTAAACTATTGTCATATCGTCTGCTAATAAATTATTTTGAATTCGACCGGTCGTATTACGGGCTTCTATACTAGTTCACTAATAAACGGCACAAAAGATGTGATTTTCAAAAAAGTTTGACGTTCACTCGAAAAACAAAAGCTCTGAAATTACGTTACGTTTCTACCAGAACCTCCTCTTAATAAAGGATTTTAATAAAATAATACACTTTCAGATATGTTTTAAATCTTCTATAACATAGTTCACGCACCATGAAAGGTGCCCAATCTCTGCCGCTGTCCTCTGTCTAAGTTTCAAAAAAGCTGTTCCATAACTTTTCTGCTTCCTCGTGTAATTAATTTAATGATCTCCGGATTATTGAACCCTTAGTTATATAATAAATACATATATTTTCATAACTTTTGTTGGTTTTATTCATGTTTTCTTTATATTTATGTTGGTCCTGTAACATAGAGAAATAACTTCAATTTTGCTTCCACTTTTGTAGTCTGTTGTTGCTGTTTTGTTGATTATTTTATTTGTTATTTTTTTTCATTTGTTGGTTCCTTTGAATGTCTGTTTTTCGTACTATTTCTGTGATAATGTTGTATTTAAGCTGCTATTTGAAGCTGTTTTTATACTGAATTGACTTCCTATGATGTTGGGCTGTGATAAAAGCAAGGACTTTGGCATGTTTTTTTTTGTTTTTTTTTGTTTTTTTTCTTCCACTACCCTACTTAAAATATTGTTGTTCTCTCATAGATATTGTACTGTATTAGTTTTTTTTTTCCAAGTTGGTTTGGTGGTTGTTGTGTGTAGTGTTGATGGTGATAGTGGTGGTGGTAGTGGCGGTGGTGGTGCTTGTGATTACCTGCATTTGTGACCTGCATTTGTGACAAATTGTTGTCTCTCAGTCTTTGTCAAAAGAAAATTGCTTTTCCACTTGACAAACGCAGATAAATAGGGATAATAATAATTGCAGAATTTTTTCTTCAGTTTTGTGCTCAGCAAATGTTCTTTTTTTGCGTTGTTCTTTGTCGCTCCTGCGTGTCCTGTGTTGCAGTTTTAATTGCATTTGAGACTTTGACTTGCTTCCGCTGTTGTGGAGGCGGCAGAGTTTGTGCGCTTGATTGCATTTAAATGGTTTTTGCTTGAGGTCTGAAGTTTTGTGTGACAAAGTTAGTATCATATCTTTAACGACTAAACTCAGTGGCTTACTGGCAAATTAGGTCCCTTGGCTTGTCATAAATAATGGCATAAATCAAAAAATGTCAAGAGAGAAAAATTTGAAGCTTGTCTCATTTAAAGCTTTTAGCAATAAATCACGCTATATTTGTATTATTAATGCTGTACGCCATAAAGTTTTTAAGTTCATCAAATAATAATCAAATGAAAGCCTTTAATTCAAAATTTACCAACTTTTGACTTATTAAAAAAACATATACTACGACAAGCTGCAAACAAACGGAATATTTTTGATTAATCTAATTAAAACAATCATATCAAGTTTTAAATTTATAATGAACTCACATCAGCACGCAGTTAATCAAATTAAATGCGGATCAATAGCAATTATTACAGCAGACCAAAAGATTAATATTTCTGACAATAACGACACAAACACAAATTCATATTAAAAAAAAAAAAAATATTATGAAAACCATTAAAAAATGCACAAACGTTGCATATTTCTCACATAATTAAAAAGCAAAGTGAAAATGTCAAATTGTGGCGCAACTGATTGATTAACTGACTGCATAACTGAGTAGTTGAGAGCGATTATTGATAAAGTGTAGCAATTTAAATCAATAAGCTTAAACAAACCGAATAAAAATTAAACAAAAAAAAAAAATGGTGAATTATGAGTGCTTGTTTTGTGGTAAATGCAACTGAGCATATAAGTTGCTCCAACAAGTTTTATTGTTACTGAATGTGTGTGTTTTGAAAAACCCGGCAGGAAAGTGTAAGTTATGGTAAAGCACGCTTGGCTATGCAAGCGATTCGAATAAAAATGATGATTTATTAAAAATTTGGAGAAAACCGAACATTTCGATGCTTTTCGTTCGATATATGGAAAAATTTTGATCCAATGAAAATTGCAAAATAAATTTTCCTACAAGAAAGCTCCAAGCATGCCCTATTGGATTCATGTCCCTAGATCAAGCAAGCCAAAGCAAATTATTATTTAAAAAAAAAATGTTAATCTTGTAGAAGATTAGAACTCTGGATTCTGTTTATGGAGTTTTCACTTTGCATTTGTGTGGGAGATGGGCGTATTCGTTAGCGTATAAAGCTCATAATTTATACACATTTTAGTATTATTAAACATTTAGAGTAACTTTGGGTAAAGTGATATAGGTATTTTAAATTTATTGCTACAAATTATTTTCATACCTTAGCTTATACCGCATTACACAGGATATTTTCTGATGTATTTTGCAGTGTTCTACAACTTTGGAGCTCTAAAGCGTAACCCAATTTGGAGATTTTTCAACAGAATGAAAAAAATTCATGTTACTCCCTTAATAAAATTGGCGGGTAAAGTGATATACCACGTTCGGATAATGTGATATACGTATATCACATTACCCGCATAGTGTTCAACGGCAGTATCTATTGTTTTTTCAACCAAAATTAAAAAAAGGCATGTTATTGAGAAGAAAAAAAAATGTTGTTTTGGCGTTATTATATTGTTGTTGATACAATTTTTTATTTCAGTGAAATTTACATAAAATAAAACAAAAGAACAAACAAAATTAATTGAATACAAATACTTACATGTGTACAAACTTAACAAAAAAAATAACACAAAGTATAAAATGAATGAAATGCATAGATATGGTATGAAAAGATGGTATATCACATTACCCAACTTAGACTATATCACAATAGCCGAATTTGGGTTTCAAAATAAAAATGTTATTTGTGTAGAAAATCAAAATCTCACCTCATTTGTGGCTAAATTAATTCAAACTCTAACAAATTTATCTACTGCAGATTACAAGTTTGCTCTATTTATTGTAGTTTACTCGCAATGCGCACTCGAAAATAAATATCGATTGTCTTTTTCTGTTGCTGTTATGTTCACATGTTTATTCTTGTCGAAAATTGTGTATTTAACAAAAGATGCAGGTATATCACATTATCCGACCATATCACAATACCCGAAGTTACTCTACACATACCAAATTATATTACTGCAGCTCACATATAAACTCTGTACAGTGAAACTTCCCTAACACGAACTTCTCTTACTCGAAATTTTTTGATCTCTGTTACTCGAATTATCCGTAACTAGAAGTGAAATTGTGGTCCCTTGACGGTACGAGTTAGGGAAGTTTCACTGTATATTGATTTCACTATTGTGGGCTGCAAAGAAGGTGGGTTTTTTTGTGTAAGCTCCGCATGATAAATTTCAATCTGGCCTTTAAAATTTTGTAAACTAACTACAAAAAAGTGAATAAAACAAAAAAACTTCAAATTTTCAATTCATTTCATGTTTTCATGTTTAATTTCATTTCATTTCAATTTTTTTCATGTATTTTCCAGATTTAATGGCCAAGGTTAAGTGTGGGGTCATAATTACATTTACAAAAATGATTGGCCCTAAAGAGGCAAGCATATTTGTTGAAGTTTTTGTATAAATATCTCAAACTTTATAGAAGTAATGAACGATTGCGAAAAAACGTATAATTTGGCCATCTTTTTATACCCTAAACCTGAAAGGTCTAATTTGTAACACATAGAAATCAGCGTGTTGTTCGTAAACTCAGAATAAGAAGAAGGAGTTGACATAATTGGATGAAACTCGGTACACATAGTTGCATAAGCCCAAAGACTGCATTATTGACTATTGCATTTTTGGAATCCGCTCACGGACACGCCTACCTCCCATACAACACAAAAATTTAAGAATGCAAAAATAAGCTCATTACAAACCTATATAACTAACCTAGGTATATATGCATTTTATATCAAAACCAAAAAGTTTCGAACCCATTACCAACCAACTATCTCCCATACAAGCAAAAATTAAAAACTCAATAAATAAGCTCATATTTAACCTACAAATAAAAGATTTGGTACGTGTGTATCTTCGAAAAATAGATTTCATTCGCCTATGGACAGTGTCCATTGGACACGCCTATCTCCCATACAACCCAAAAATTTAAAATTCTATAAATAAGCTTATGTTTAACCTACAGAAATAAAATTGTTTATGTATGTATTTTATTCCATTATAAGATGTGTTCTGGGCTTAATCCGTCCACAAACACGCCCACCTTCCATACAACCCACAATAGTGAAAAAACTTAAAGCATTAATATGTGAGCTACAGGAATAAAACTTAGTATGTGTACATTTTTCATCAAAACTAAAATGTATATAAAACATATGTTTCATCCGCCTACGGACACGCCTATTTTCAATGCTATTATTGTATTTTGAAAAAGTAGGTTTGGGGTATTTCATAGTCGGGCTAGACCAACTTTAGACTTTCTTTATTTGTTTAATTAAGTAATTTTTTGTTGGTGGAAAGTTTGTTTTGTTTTAAAAATTATAAAAAAATGAGCTTTTTAAAATATGAGAAAATTAAAGTTTTTAAAAATTTTTATTTTGTTTTTTTCAAAATCCTTTTTTAATAGCATTTTAATGCTACTTCATTCACATAAATGGGGTGACATATGATGGAAACATGATTTATTAGAAATTACCCAATTTTAAAAATTTTTACTTTTATGAAAATTTGGGATCTCCATAACTATATCTCCATAAATAGCGATCAAAAAACAAATACATAACTTCAACTATTATAAGTGTGAAAACACCTATAGACAAAATTTCAAGCAAGTCGAAGAGGTGGAGCCAATCGAAAACGAATAGCATTTGGCGTGGAATAAAAATAAGGCCGATATGCAGAATAAGCGAGATGGTTAAAATAAGTTCGAGGATATAACTTTCAATAAATTGGAGATATGAAGCTATTTCCTTCAAAGAAATTACTTTTGAATTGTATTAATTTTTTAAAAAATAGAAAAACAACATTTTAAAAAAAGTTAATTTTGCCAAAAAAATCATAGAGCAGCCGTGATTTTTTGTTAGCTCTGACAATTTATTAATTTATTGGTCAAGAAGAAATAAATTTGTCTAAAATTCGCTAAAGACTTTGAAAGAAAATCAAAAATGCAAGTTTGAGTTTTTCTTTTTTTTTTTTACAAAAAAATAATTTTAACCCAAATTTTGAAAAAAGGTCTAAGTTTGTGGTTTCTTTTTAAAATGCATAATTTAAATTTAAACAAAATAGTAACGCTAAAATTTTCATAAATTTTTTTAAGTTAATTAATAAGATTTAAATACAAAAAAGAAATAAATTGAATTCAAACATGGCAGAAATATTGGCTTCCCAATTCAGCACATTCAATTTGAGACAGTTTTTCTCTCTCTCTTGGCATTTGGTTCAAGTACATGCCAAGACAGTTTTCAGAAAATTCATTAAAAATACATTTGGTTAGAACTTAACAGTTATTGTTATCACATTTAAAAGAGACAATTTATTGACAATTTATTAAAGCATGAAACTAAATTTTTTGAGTAATTTTCGTTTTTAAAAAAAACTGAAATTTGATCAACTTAAAAGCTCTCTCCTAACCAAATTTCATATTAAAGAGGGACATAACATTCGCGGCAGAGAAAACAGACTTTTTTTTTAAAAATTCATAACTCATTCAAAAGCAAACATTTTTCCAAATTTTTTATTATTATTATTGAAGAAAATTGAACAAATTACAAGAAAAAATTCAAAAAAATATATTTTTCACTCCAACATGGTTTTATAGAGCTCCAAACTGGAGGCAGAGAAAACAAGTAAAGAAAGTCTAAAGTCGGTCTAGGCCGTCTATGAAATACCCTAAACCCACTTTTCAAAAACAAAAAAATTTTTATTGTAAATGGGCGTGTCCGTGGTCGCATGAAGCCTATATTTTATATGCATTTAAATGTTGAAGAAAAATGTACACATACCAAGTTTTATGCCTGTAGCTCACAGTTAATGCCTTTATTATGCTTTCACTATGGGAGGTGGGCGTGTTCATGGACGGACTACTCCCAATTTTTGAACACACCTTAGTTTTGGTACAAAATACATACATACCAAATTTAATTTCTCTATGACAAACAAAACCTTATTTATTGAGTTTTAAACTTTTTGGGATGTATAGGAGGTAGGCGTGTCCGTACGCGGATGACGTCCATTCTTCAAAAACGTCTTTGTCTTGTCATAAAAAACATATGTGCCAAATTTTAGCTCTGTAGGTTCAACACAGGCTTATTTATTGCGTTTTCAATTTTTGGGTTGTATGGGAGGTAGGCGTGTCCATAAGCGGATGACGTCCATTTTTCAAAACCATCTTTGTCTTGCCATAAAAAACATATGTGCCAAATTTTAGCTCTTTAGGTTAAACACAGGCTTATTTATTGCATTTTCAATTTTTGGGTTGTATGGGCGGTGGGCGTGTCCGTGAGCAGATGACGCCCATTTTTCGAAGACATCTTTGTGTTGGTATAAAACACATACATATCATATTTTATTGTTGTAGGTTAACTATGTGCTGAGTTATGCAGTTTTTCAATTATCGCGTTGTATGGGAGGTAGGCGTGTCCGTGAGCGGATGATGTCCATTTTTCAAAAACATCTTTGTCTTGTCATTAAAAAAAATATGTGCCAAATTTTAGCTCTTTAGGTTAAACACAAGCTTATTTATTGCGTTTTCAATTTTTGGATTTGGTGGGCGTGTCCGTGAGCGAACGACACCCATTTTTCGATGACATCTTTGTGTTGATACAAGTCACATATATACTAAATTTTATTGTTGTAGGTTAGTTATGAGCTGAGTTATGCAGTTTTCAATTTTTGCGTTGTATGGGAGGTAGGCGTGTCCGTGGGCGGATTCCAAAAATATTCAATAGTGCAGATGCTTGGGTGCTTGTGACCATGTGTACCAAGTTTCATCCAATTATCTCGACTCCTTCTCCTTATCCTGTGTATACGGACAACACACAGACGGACAGACGGACGGACGGACGGACGGACGGACGGACGGACATGGATAGCTCGACTCACGTGGTGACGCTGATCAAGAAGATATATACTTTTCTATACCGGACTCGCTTCGTTCTATGCGTTACAAACGTTTGCACAAAGTTAATATACCCTGACCTTTCAGGTTTATGGTATAAAAACGGGGCCTCGTGGTTGCAGCGCGTGGGGAGTCGCAAAAATTGTCCGATCTGGAAAAAAAAAGACTTTTTTAAATCTTAACAAAATTGGTTATCGTATGACAGGAGTTTTTTTGTAAAAATTTTTATTCAAATTTTAGTGATGTTCCAAATTTGAAAGTGTGTTTTTTTCGAAAAAAATATTGACTTTAAAAATTCATAAAAAATCGAAAAAAATTTAAAAAAAAGCTCGTGTCATGCGATAGCGAATCAAGTTTAAAAAAATAAAAAAAAAAAACTCGCGTGTAGCAACGTACACGTGGCAGAAGTGAAACTTCTTTAACAGTAAGAAATAAGAGAGATTTTAGTGTGAAATAGAGAGAAAAATTATCTGAAAAGAAATTCAATCAATACGAAATGGAATAATAATTTGTTGATTCAATATTTGCATCCAGGGACCGTACCGGCTATGGTTTTTGTCGAAAGTGTCACATATTAACTTTTATCTCTTAATTTTTATTTTTTCCGACAAAAATAACAGTTTTTTGTGCCTTATAGTTTTTTTGGGCAAAAATAACAGTTATTTTCTGCCGTTTATTTTTTCGGTCAAAAATATCAGGTAATTTATATTTGTTCAAGTTATTTTACTGATAAAAAAATTTTGATATTATTATTTTCATCTCATCGGTGAGACATTTTACACATGGTGTCAACAGTTCAATCTGTCAAGCGGCCTTTAAGAAAACACAAATTGCTTGATATTTTTGACCGAAAAAATTAAAGTCACAAAATAACTGCTATTTTTGACCGATAAAATAAAAGTCAAAAGTAACCTTTATTTTTCCTCGATATATACTAGGCAAGAAATTAACTTTTAAAGAATCAAATTCAAATTTAAAAGCGACTTAATATTCGTGATGCTGAGGACATTTTTAACATAATGGTATATTTGAAAAAGTCTTTCGACAATTTTTTTCATTTGAAAATTGTAAAATAACAGTTATTTTCGGTACTTGTTTTAGTTCAGTTGGTGTTTTATTTGCTTTCGAATGTCTTTTCAACATTGTTACTTTTTGAATGCTGGATTGCATTTGCAAAGTACTCTTTGAAGGAGCCTCCGAAAGCAGAGGCAAATCTTGTTCATTATTATCTCCTGCTTCCTGATCATAATAATTGCTATGTTGATAGAAGGCCTCATAAAGCAGCGAACGTTGATTGTTGAGAGTATCAATTTGGTTGGCTTTAAAATTTTGTTGAGATGATGGCTGAGTTCCAAAATACATTTTTACAAAGCATCAGTGTGTTTTTTGGGGATTGGTTCTTTGTAGACTCACCAAAATACACTGATGTTTCATAAAAATGCATTTTGAAACTCAGCCCTTGTTGCAATCACTTTACCTTCATCATTAGTTGCAGACCTAGCTGCGGCTGTATTCTTAAGAGCTCTAATTCGCTCTCTTTATTCATTTTTTATAGAGAGTTTCTATATTTTTTCTATTTTTTTCCGTGCATACTTGTAGGATGAAAATTAATGTTACGGTTTTGCTAATAATGTAGTGTTAATGTTAATGTAATGTTAATGTTAATTATGTTATTTTCAGTATGTTACGTGTTCAGTTTTAATTACATTTTTTTTGGCTGTTTATCATGTGCCTACGTGGCGTAAAGATATAGATTCTGGCTCTTAAGCAACGATGTTCGGGGTTCAATTCTCGGCAGCGGCAATAATTTTTTTAAATTTTCATATGAATTGAAAACGTTAGCCTAGCGTCACGAATAAGAGACCTTATAATTTCACTCGCCGCCAAAGAAGTTTCACTTCAAAAATTTCGTCAAAAAATGAACCCGTAGTGCCACAACCAGTACGAAAAACATGGTTTCGAGATAAACGCGTTCCAAGTTTGTGAACAAAGAAAAATGCAAGGAAAAATAAAAAGGTGCTCTCACTAATACGGCTGAAACTTTTGAACCTGTAAGAATTTTTCCATGAAATTAGAATCTTAAGAATATTTAATAAAAAACAAAATTACAAAAAGAAATCGATTTAAAAAAACGGCCAATGTCACCTGACACCTGTCACCTGGCTGTTTAGATTTGAAGGCCTCAAGAATTTAATTTTCAAGGTACAACCATAAAAACTAACGTACTAGTGTATGTCGTTGCGTAAAAACGCAATAAAAGTCAAAACCTCACTTTGTCCTAACTCGACTTTAGCGGTTATTCCTTGTCGACACAGATATAAGATTATTCCTCATAAATATAAATAATTTATAATAATAAATTTAATAATAATAAATTTTATAAAAATGTTAAAAGCAGATAATTATATAAAAAATTGCAGCATGGCACCAGCAACAAAGTTAAATTTTTAATAAAAGATATATTTTTATGCCAAAGTAAGCCAATTAAATTGAAGTAATTAAAATGTGTTTAATGCTTTTTTACAATTATAAATCATAAAATTAATCAATAATTTATGTTTTAAAATTTAAAACAAAATATTTATGTATATATATATGTAAAACTGATATCATTAGCTGTAGATAAGTTTTGCAAATCATTCTTATTCACACAAACAGAGACGCTGCATGTTACCTTTGTGCGCGTAAAAGCATGATGCTTGTGCTTGATGCATTACTTCCGTTGTCTGATGCATTACTTCCGCTATCTTTGAGTTGCTTATTTTGTGTTTTATTTTTAATTTTCTTATTTTACCTACTAGTTAAGCGTTAGTATATCAAAATCTGCTGCTCGAATTGTTCACGTCCTTTTGGTATTTTCACACGCCTGAGCATCGAATTTGATTCAACATCACGTTTTACACTAAACACACACAAACACAAGATGACGCAACATGCAATGACATTATGGCGCTACGCGCCATATTGAACCTTAACTTGCTTTGTGAACCCTTTTTTTTTCTGCGCTGAGTTTCTTTTTTTTTATGTTGCCGGAAATAAATCTGTTTATTTATATAAAGCACAAAGTATAGCACATTTAATGCTACAAAGTAGCAATATGAGCACAAATAATGACAGGAAGAAAAACAACAACACACACACACACACCTCTTAACATAGACTTTTAAAGTTGTAACCCTTTAAGTTGTTTACTTTTCAGTTATTTTTTTTTTCTTTTATGTTTTATATATTTATGTTAATATTTTTCATCATGATGCCGTCTGCCATACTTGACTCTCCTTGATCTTGAACCAGCCACCAGGTAGTCAGGCTGGCAGCATTGCTTTAAAATATTGTATTTCTACAGTCACCTTAATTCTTGTCGAAATGTAGTTCCAAATACAAGTTACGTTACGTAACGTTAAGTTAAATGGCACAAAAGTACGTGACCGATTTTAAATGCGACAAAACACGTCTTTGAAACGGATGTGAATGGGTTGGTTGGTTGGTTGGTTGGTTGGTTAGACGTTAGACGCCCTGCTTGAGAGTTTTTAAATGCGGAAATGAATCTTGGGTTTCATGCTGCATAAGTTTATGTTTTACTAACGTGACCCCAAAAATTCGTTATGAAATTTCGAAACATGCAGAATTAAGGTGTTGAGACTTAAGGCAATTATTTGAATAAAATTGCAGATGAAATTGAACTTATATCATGACAATTTAAATTTATCAGAATTAGTCATGACTTTTGTAAAATATAACCATGGCTTATAGCAGAAAATGTTGTGGTTTTGAAGTAGTTAAATAATTCAATCTTTATCAAATTCCATCCAATCCACTCAACAATTCTAAATTCTCCAAACAAGTCTATATTCTAAAAAAAAAACAGATAACTTTTCGATTCAAAATTAAGCCTTTACAGCATGTTGCAAATAAACTTACAATTTTTGGGCAAACAAAAGGGGGGATCCGCTGTTCTTCTTGCATATTTGCAACACGCATCAATAGGATTTTGATTCTGTTGGTGCCGCCAGGGATGATTTCAACCCTTCCTCTGTTCCTTCGCCTGCAACAATTGGTGATGCTGAAAGTCAACATATGTCTGATGGAGTAAAACGTAGACGCATAGATGAGGAATTACAATTGGACCTCTCTAGTCTGCATAAGGTATCCTTAAGCAACCAAAATAAATATTCTTTATAAAGTGCTCTTGAGATTAAAAATAATAATATTAAATTCAATTCTAATTCAGCTAATTGTAATTTTAATAAAAAAAAAATAACAGTAGCATAACATCTTTTTATACAGTGTCAACATTAAAAACTTAGTTGACCAACTAATTGCAATGAAAACAAAAATATTTTTTAAAATTGTAACAAATTTAAATTAAAACTTTTTGTGCAAACGTTAAAATTCACACAGAATTAATGTCAATTCTTCGTGATAAAAGAGCTGACTCGTACACTTATTCGCCCAAAACAAATACACAAATAAGTGTCATTTTATAAGGTATGTGCTTGGTTCGGTATCTGAGGAGATTAAGGATGTTTTGGATATTTCAATTCCATCGGTGGTTGCTAAAGTTTCCAAATTTAACACTCCATTTTTTTTTAAAAGTGGTAATAAAACCAGTTTGTTTTTAGTTACTCTTCTTCCCGGGAAGAAGGCAAGTGACATAAATCATATTAGGTTCCTCTTGAGCCAATCAATTCAATGGGAAACCCCAAAAATCAAAGAGAAGGAAATTCAATGTAGACGATACCAATGTTGGGGTCATATTTCTCGTAACTGCTGCAAAAAGTTCTATTGCGTTAAATGTAATTGACCATGAACCTGGTCACTGTTTACTTCATAAGGATTCAGATACTCCGGCTTTTTGTGTAAATTGTAAGCTAACTGGACATCCTGCTAATTGGAGGGGCTGTGTTGCTTATACGGATTATTTAGCTGCTAAAAAAAACCAAATTCTTGAATTGAAGGAAAAAAAAAGTTGCAATACTGTTGAAGCTGCATTAAATAAAGCGTCTTTAACTTAATCCAGTAAAACATTCGCTTGTCTTTTCTCTACTCTTGATACTGCTCCATCTATGATGTCTAATAAACCTGCCATTATTGATGAACTTTTAAAACTTGCAAATTTTTTTAATGTTCCCAATCCAATTTCCTTAGAAGATAAAGTTAATTTTTTTTTTTGAAAAATTATACAACATTTTTTTTGATGATGCTAAATCTCAGTATCTTTCACTTTTATCTGAAATTAAAAACGTTTACGGTCCGTCATTCTCTTAACGTCCTTTCTTTTAATGTTATGCCATGTCTACACAGAGAGTTTAGTTTGCGTTTCCAGTACAAAGTTGCGTTTTGCCCTTAAACTCAATTTAAACGCTGGCGTTTCCAGTACAATTTTGCAGGAGAAAACGCAACTAATGCTACGTCTACACAGAGAGTTAAGTTTGAGTTACCAGTACAAAGCTGAGTTTTCCCATTTAACGAGAAATAAACTCTTGCGTTACCAGTACAAAAATGTACGATTTAACTCAACTTAACTCATTATATATTCTGAGTTTTTATGACTCAATGTAAAAAGTGCCTAAAAGTACACTACAAAATTATATAAATGTGTATATTCAGTGGTATTTTTCATGAAAGAAACTTTTTTTTACAAGAACTGTCAAAATAGAACAGCTGATTCGTTAATTATACAATTTATTTTTTTAACTATATTTTGTTATTTTCTTTAAAAAATGAGTAAAAGAACTTCGAAAAGGATTTGGGCAATAGTGGGGAAAGTAGTTTTCATCCAAATATGGGCAGAGCTTTCGCATAGTAAGAAAAAAACGCATGTGTACGCAGAGACACCAGCAGCATTGTCGGCAAATTTAACTCAATTCTGCTACGGTATCTCTGTGTGAACAACTTCGGTTAAATGTTAGTTAAAATTAACTTAACTCTCTGTGTAGACATAGCATGAACTCAACTTGCTTTCTACGTTTACCAAAACTCAATTTGATACATGCCTAAAAGTATGCTCGTGTTTGATGAAAACATTCGTTCAGTTAGATTTTAGCTGTGTTCGATTCGATTGAACGATAAAAAATGCCAACAACAGCTGATTCTCAATTGTGCATGTTTCTATTTGTATTTTATTATTAACAAAAATAAGCCAAAAAAACAAATAAAAGAACTTGGGAAAGATTAGAAGATGAGGGTTTCTCATCAGTCAGTCAGTATGGGCCGTAAAAAGCTGAGTTTTAAGCGAAATTCCAAAAATTGGCGATCATTTCAATACACCTTAAACTCAATTCTGGCGACGCATCTCTGTGTGAACAGCTGCATTTAAACTCAAACGAAACGCAAACTAAACTCTCTGTGTAGACATGGCATTAGATTTCTTATTGATACTAGTAGAAAATTGATCCAATTAAAACCATTTCAATTCATCATGTTGACTCAGCTTTTTCATTCAAGAAACGCATTTGAAAAATAAAATGGAAACTCTTGAAAATTACAGTTTGATTCAAGATACCTCAAGTTTGGGTGTGGTATTTTGACCATAAATTCTTTTTCTTTTACTCCAGTTTTCATTTCTGGAATTTCTTTTCCCCATGCTTTTATTGAAGTAGTTCTTTTTTCTGGTTGAAATTCTAATAAATTTCTTAAAATCTTTTCGGATCTATTTATTTTCCGTATAATTTTCCTTCTTCCGGTATTTGTGGAGGTCTTTCTTAAATTTCTTTTTTTTCTAGAAATTTTGATGGGATAGTTATAGGAAGTGATTTGAATGCTCGAAATCTTTCCTGGGTGGCTCTTTTGAAAATCTGAATGGTAGACATATTTCAAAATTCTCCTTCATATCCTAATGGACCCTCTTTTTTAGACCATTTCTTATTATCTTATAATCTTATAACATCAATTTTAAAATTACTAGTCTTCCTACCTTTTCAGATCACTTTCAGATTAAACATATTATATTATATTATATTATATATATACATATGCTTATCAGTGTGGCGTACAGACCTTGTTTGTTTTGATACCTCCCACCGTTCTATGCCGACACCAAGCTATTTTAAGTGTGGGTGGATATAACCTTGTTTGCCTTGTTACCACAAGATCTTTGCTGTGTAATATTTGTATAATAACTTATAATTTAAATGTACATATTTTAACGTTAATTTTAAACTGTATGTATAATTTCAATTGTATTTATATAAATGTGTAAATTTTGTATAATGCTAAAAAGCCTAGGAAGGCTTAGCAAATAAATAAATAATAAAAAATAATAACATGTCGTAGATCTTCCAGATTTTCACGTTCAATTAAGAAGACAACGATTTTTTACCTATTTTAAATGTACTATGATAAAATTTCATATTGATAAAATTTGTAATCTAAGAAATTGTAAGTGTAAAGTTGCGGTGTCATTGATATCGAGAAAGCTTTTGATAGAGCATATCATGATGGAATTCTATTAAAACTAATAAGATTAGGTATTGATCCTTTTATAATCAAAATGTTTCGCAGTTTCTTTAATGATCGGACTCTTAACCGGGTGAAGTAAAAAGCGGTATTCCACAGGGCTCTGTGTTGTCGCCTAATTTATGTCATACTTTCATTCATGATTTTCCTCATGAACTGTAAGGCTCAAAAGATATTTTATATGCTGAATCTCCTTTGAAAGCTCTTGATCCATTTTCAAAGCACTTGGCTAAAATTGATGAATTTTGTAAGTATTGGGGTATTACTATAAATACTTCTAAATCAGTGGCTCTTTGTCTGAGAAATGCATCTGGAAAATGCAAAAATTATGTCGTTCCTGAAAGCAAACGTTTGAAAATTTTTTTTTAATGGTTTTGAAATTCCTTTTAAGTCTTTATTTAAGTATTGTGACGTGGTTTTATCAAAGGCTGAGGTAAAACTCAGCCGTACCAGGGTTCTCTGAAGGATCCACTCAACCTTCAGCAATCAAGTACACAAGTGAATTTGTTTTTATATTTTCAAATTTATTGTACAAATCCAATAACTTATTCTAATCCTTATGATAATATATTACAACACAAAGCAGTGCAGCGTACGTAGTAAACAGTCGGTGACGTTCGGGCTTATCTCTATTCGATTAGTTTCGTTCATGATTGAATAATTATAAGGTTATTCGTATTTTTTGATGTATGCTTATTTTTTGTAAACAAAGAAATTTTGACAATCTGCCAACAGTGTTTTGTGATGCTGGGGAAAAAAACGTACTTTTCAGTGTTTCATTGTGTAGTTTTCGTGTGTAAAAATAGTTCAATGATTTCTTCTCAAGTTAACAAGGAAAAAATTTATGTAGGTGTTGTATCAAGTGTATGCTTCAAATTAATATAAATTTAAAAGTTCGTGTGCAAATTTTAAATAAACATTAAATTTGTGTGATGCTGTTTTAAACAAGGTGCCAATAAATTCATTCAGAATTGATTGAAATGCGATATTCACGTTCGTTTTTTCCTATTTCAGTGAATTTATGAAACATAAAATTTATAAACCGTCGAGCTTTTCTTTCCAAAACTCCACTTTTTTTCCGAAAAATTTGTGTTCAGCGACGAAGCTCATTTCTGGTTGAATGGATACGTGAACAAGCAGAATTGTCGTATGTGGTGTGAAGAGCAGCCAGAAGCATTACAAGAACTGTCAATGCATCCCGAAAAATGTACTGTTTGGTGTGGATCATGGGCCGGTGGCATCATTGGACCGTACTTTTTCAAAGACGACGAAGGCAGGAATGTTACTGTGAATGGCGAGTGCTACCGTGCGATGATTATAAATTTTTTTGCCCCAAATGGAAGAGCTGGGCTTGACTGACATGAAATAATGTTTAAACATTGAATTATATAAATCGTTATAGAGACTCAAATAAAGATTTCATACATTTCTCTAGATTTTATGTGTTTGTTTTTTTAAATCAAATCCGAAGGCTCTTAAAAATCACCCTTTATAAAAATGATATTTAGAGAATTCGCTAGTTTAACTTTTTTATATAGTTTTTATGGCTAGTATTATGCATAAGTTAAGTTTTTTTAACATTTTTTTAAACAATTTCAATTAATTTTAGTCCCCTCTAATATATTAATGCTTAAAAAAAGGGAGCATTAAAAGTAGCAATAAAAATTAATTGTAACAATTTAATATCAAATTGTATGATATTTAGGCAACCGTATGCATTTTTCAACCCAATGACATTGCTCTCATGTTCTCATTCTGCTCTCATTTTAAAATAAGCATACCAAATAGAGAAGACGTCAAAAATACGAATAACCTTTTTTTCATTGAATCATGAGTTTCGTTAATATTTGTATTTGGTAGAGTTGGTATATAGTTATAATATTCGGAAATGACGGTTTTCGGTTTCTTTGGTAAAGCAGGTATACAGTAATATTATTCGGAAATGACGTTTATATTATACGGTGATGACGTATTTGGTAACAGTTGTAAAGCAGGTATATAGTAATATCATTCGAAAAGATGATATTCGGAAATATTGGTGATGACGTTTCAAAATAAAGCATCGGTTCGGCGGGGGGCAGCTAAAGTTTAAAGTAAAATAAAAACTATATTTCTGTTGTGAGGGCGGCTGAACAGCTTCAAAAAACGAGGTTCAGGCAGCTCAGCAAGCAAAGAGTAAGATTTATTCGGTTGCGAGGGTAGACGAAAGGCAGAATACTGCAAGGATCGAACTAACAGCTTACCGGAATATACCATAGAACTTCATAGCCTGAACAGATTGACCGGCGTCAGCGGCTAGCGTCAACAAAATTGAAGAAAATGTATGAAATCAAGGTAAAACGCTTGCCGCTCGCCGTCGGCCGCCGAAATAGAATCTATCTCTATTTTCAGTTCGCCGCTCAGATTGCGCTCTCTTCTGAGCAAGATTACTGGTGGCGAATTAATTGGAACAGTCAAAATGATGCCAAGTTTTTATGAAAAAACATATATTTTTGACATTCCTTTGTGTCTTCTTTTATTTGAATACATTTAAAAATTATAATTTGATAAAATGGAAAATTGTAATTTTGAGTAGCAACTAATTTTGAAAATGAAGTAAAATCAATGCTTATTCGATTTGTGCTCACGCCATTATAAAAATAAAGTGATAACGGACAAATACATATGTGAAAATGTATGCGAAAGGAAGAACGTTGGCAGACGACAGCGTTTTCATTTCGAGCGGACGCTGCGGCAGAGAGCGCCGCTAGCCGCTGACGCCGGTCAATCTGTTCAGGCTATCAAGTGAAGTAAGGTACGGTATGGTGAAACGTGAGGGTTACGCACCAACGAGTCACCGTGAGGGTGTCGCACCGACGAGTCACACCAGTTGCAACAATCTGCGCTTACTTAAACATGTGACATGCAAAACCAGTTGTGAATCATATCATTTAAAGATCACATCAGTCGAAGGTTGGCTACGTGTTCTAATTTAGTTGTCTATAGTTTGTGCGTAGTCATGCTGTAGGTGTGTGTATGTTGTTTCTTAAAATAGTTTTACAATAGTTGTTGCTTTTGTTTCTGTTTGTACTAATTATGCCTGGGTTCGAACCCCACAGCGGTCGTTGACAACATATTTTTTATAGTTTTAATTTTCTTTTTGTTTTGTGTTTTTTTTTTCTTTTTAATAATAAAATATAACAGTTTAATGAAATACTTATAATATATAATAAGTATAAGTATAACCTATTCATATAATGCGGTCGGCCTGGATTCGATTCCTACGGCGGGCAAAGAATTATTATTTTGTTTTTGTTTCTTAATTTATAATAATTTTTTTTTTCTTGTTTCTTTTCCTTTGTTTTATATAATAATATAATATAATTTAATATATAATATAAATATAATATATATATAATAAAACCAAGAAAATAAACTTAGCTAATTTGTAACGCGCCGTTACAGTATTTGGGTGTTAATTTCAATAAATTGGTTAAATTTAATGATCACGCTAGATCAGTTTTCCAAAAAGCTTCTTTTGTTAAAAACATGTTATCTAAACATTTTAATTGTAAATATCTTAAAAAATTAAACAAAATTATTAATGTACAAAGTTTGCATACGTCCCGTCTTAATTTATACATTTCCCATTTGGTTTTCCATATATCCGACCGTAGCCAAAAATTTAGAAATCCTTGAACGCAATGTTATGAGACTCTGTGTCGACAGAAACTACGAATCCTTCGTTAAACGTTACTCAAATAATTTTATTCATAGTAAGGCTTAAGTTAATCCTCTATGTTAATATGCTTTAACCTTACAAAATAAGTTTATTTTAAAGCTTTCTTTTCATGACAATTATCTTTTAAATGTTATCTACGAGTATCAAAAAATCTTTTAGTTGGTTTAACTTCACTTACCCTTCTCCTATTGGTTTGATAAACGAAAATATTCCTTTGGATACTGATTTTTCCGTAAATTTGTTACACTCTTTTTATAGTAAAACACTGTGCCTAGCACTCATAGAGGCTGAGTTAAGAAATTTATACAACGTTATTTAAAATCATAATTGGTATTGTTAAACTCTGTTTTTTATTTCTACTTCTACTTTCTATCTATTAAATTTCTATGACACTAACTTTTAATTGTCATTTATTCACAAAAATTAATATTAATTTTTAATTTTTTAATAATTTCGTTATTCGTTTAATAAATTCGTTATTTTTAGATTTAGTTTTATTTAAGTGTTATTAAGTCTGTAAGTCAATCTGAGTTTTCTCTCTAAGTCACTGCCTAAATGCCGGGAGCAAGCATTGTTTTTCATTTAATTTTTTCTGACTATTATTGTTCTTGTGTTACTTTTTATATGTTTGCATGCAGCATGTATCTATTTCCTTTGTTATTAGAACAATACTTCTATAGTTCTAAGTGTTTCTTTTGTTACTGTGTAAGAAATCTATATGTATGAAATTTGAAATTTCAATTAAAATGTCCTTACTTACTTACTATAAGAACTTAAGAAATTGTTTTTAAATTTTACAAAAAAACAAAAATACCAAAAAAAAAAAATACCAATATATAAACGCCTCATAGCACACATTCACACATGCATAATTTATTATTTTAACCACAGCACAATTAATGGCAAAAACAAGAAAAAACAGTTCGTATTATTGCTCTCTCGACCATCACTCGAGGCTATCCATTTGCGATAGTGCCATACATCCACAAAGAAACTAGGCATTCCTGTTGCACATCCAGAACCAAATGAAACGATACCAAAAACTTTACCATTACAAATAAGTGGACCACCGGAATCACCTTGACACACATCCTTTTCAGGATCATTTAAATCACCAACACATAACATGCCATCCAATACAAAATCAAAGGCATTTCTACAATCTGCTGTATTAAATACTTGTAGAGTAACATAAAAAGCATCAGCGGCAGCTGGTCCTCCCTATATATATATATATATTTTTTATACTTAAATAATGATTAATTTATTAATTTTTAATAAAAATAAAACATCTTACATCAAAAATTCTGCCCCAGCCCACCACAGTGCAATTCATACCCTCTTTTGCGGGACCATTAGCAATATCAATTCTCTTCGCAAGCATATCATCTTCGAGAATTTCATCTTCTAAGACCAATATAGCTATATCGTTTTGACGATTCATATTGTTATAATCCGGATGCATTCTAATGCTTTCGATGCCAATTATTGCGGACTGTTTTGTTTTAACCAGACGATTTGGTGTTCTGGCAACGATGTGAATATCGCTTTTACCGATTTGTTTATCATTATATCTATAACAGAAGACCATAAAAATTAAATTTCAAATTTATAGCATAACAACAAGCTTACTGATTCCACAAACAATGCGCAGCAGTAAGTATTATACGCGGTGATAAAATGGATCCCTCACAGAAATGGGTGCCTCCAAAATATCCATTCGATCTGCTCCATTGTAACGAAACAATATACTTAGCCAGGGTATGTTCTTCAGGACGATATCCGCCAGTTATAAGAAAGGTGAAGTTGCTTTCATTCGTACAAACAACTAATATTTTTAAAAATATAAGAAACACTGAAAATTTTTTTGATATTGACATAATGTGCGGCGAAATAAAATGTAATAAAAAAAAATTGAATTTTAGATATGCAAAAAAAAAAAACAAACAAAAATTGAGTTCCTTTTAGTTTAAGAAATATGGTATTTGGTATGTATTTAGTTCAAATGTATATAATAATAATATCATTCGAAAGGTTCTGTAACACTGTTCCCAGCCTTCTAAGAAAAAAATTAAATTTTTGAAAAAACCCGCTCTTTGCTCAATATGAAATGTTGATGGAAGAGAGCTTTTAACTTGGTCGTATTTCAATTAGTTTTTTTCAAAAGAAAAAATTTCAAGGTTACCCCCGATGATTTTTTTAAAAAATTTACGCAAGAAACAGGTCTTTGGAATTAAAAAATTCAATTTTTCAAGTCAATATCTTAATCGAACTTTAACGGTTTTCCAATTTTTCTATTTATTTCTACAACTTTGTTAAATTTTCTTTTAAATGTGATAACAATTACTATAAAACTCTAACCAAATGTACTTTTTATGAATTTTCTTAATATTGTCGTTAGTTATTTAGTGTGTTCTTGAACCAAATGCCAAGAGAGAGAAAAAAATGTCTCAAATTGATAGTGCTGAATTGGGAAGCCAATATCTCTGCCAATATCTCTGTATTAAAGTATTTAAGTCTTATCAGATAAATTAAAAAAAAATTATTAAAAGTTTACTGTAACCATTTTGTTTATACTTAAAGTATGACTTTGAAAAAGAGACCACAAATTTTGATATTTTCTCAAAATATGGGCTAAAAATTATTTTTGTTAAAAATAAAAAACTCAAATTGCCTTTTTGATTTTCCTTCAAAGCTTAAAGCGCATTTAAGGCGAATTTATTTTTTCTTGACCAATAAATTAATAAACTGTACGCGCCATAAAAAAATCAAGGCTAGCCCCAATGATTTTTTGCACAAAATCAAATATTTTTAAAATGTTGTTTTTTTATGTTTTTAAAACTAAATAAAATTCAAAAATAATTTATTTTATTTTTAATCGCGCATTTATCCTTATGACGTTCGAAGAGGTATCCATTTTCTAACGATCAACGGAATGAGCAAAGGAAGATTTTGAAATTTTTTTGAAAATAGTGCATTCATGGTTTCGGTGATTAAAAAGCGATCCACCTTCCAAAAACCTATTGGCCGAATCACTAAAGAGTAGCCAAATCAACTTATCTTCCAATCTTCTTCCAAATATTTTCAGAGTTTTAGAAATTTCAATACTTACAAAGTTTCTAATAAATAAATTATATTAGCTTAAAATTGGGTAGTGAGTGAAAAAAAAACTTTTCAAATGATAAAAAAAAATATACATATAAACCAGGGCTCTCGATTTTTTTCGAGCTTTTTTCGGGATTGAGGGTACCTGGGCACCCGCGAGCTCGATACTCGAAAAAAACCGGGTAGCTCGAAAGCCCAGGTGTTCAGACATTACCCAAGTAATTTGATAAACAATATCCGGGTAGTTTCTAGCTATCGAGCTAAGTAAAGAATTTTTGAAAATCTTATTAGGAAAAGCTTAGCTTCGTAAGCAACGTTTTTTTGTTTTTGTTGCCCTGCATGATTTACAATAATAAAACCAAACACAACTGCAAATAAAACAACAAAAACCAACGACTATAAAACGAATAAAAATTTATTATTATCTCAATATCATTGCAATCGCACTGACAAAAAACATAAATAAATTTATAAATATAAAAGCTCGAAACTACCCGGGTAGTTCGAAATACCCGGGTAGCTCGAATTACCCGGGTAGCTCGAATTACCCTGGTAGCTTGAAATACCCGTTAATCCCAGAAACTACCCGGGTTCCCGGGTAATTCGAACTACCCGGGTAGCCCGGATACTCGAGTTACTCGAAAATCGAGAGCCCTAATATAAACCCAAAAATGGCAAAATGGTCAAGGATATGGCAAACTTGTATAAAAACAAGTAAAGAAAGTCTAAAGTCGGTCTAGGCCGACTATGAAATACCCTAAACCTACTTTGCATTAAAATTTACACATACCAAGTTTTATTCCCGTAGCTCACAGTTAATGCCTTTATTGTGTTTTCGCTATGGGAGATGGGCGTGTTCATTAACGGATTTCAACCAATTTTTGAACATACATTTTTGAGTTTTGATATAAAATACATACATACCAAATTTGATCTCTCTAAGACAAACATATTCTTATTTTTTGAGTTCTTAACTTTTTGGGTTGTATGGTAAGTAGGCGTGTCCGTGGGTGGTGTCCTTGGGCGAAACATACGTGCCAAATTTTATCTCTGTAGGCTAAGCAGAGGTTTATTTATAGCGTTTTCAATGTTTGGGTTGTATGGGAGGTGGGCGTGTGCGTGCGCGGATAACATCCATTTTTCAAAGACATCTTTGTGTTGACACAAAACACATACACACCAAATTTTATTGTTGTAGGTAAATTATGAGCTTATGTATTCAGTTTTCAATTTTTGAGTTGTATGGGAGGTAGGTGTGTCCGTGTGCGGATGATGTCCATTTTTCAAATTCGTCGTCTTTTTGTTAAAAAAAACATCCTTGCCAAATTTTATCTCTGTACACTAAACAGAGGCTTATATATTGTGTTTTCAATATTTGGGTTGTATGGGAGGTGGGCGTATCCGTGAGCGGATGACACCCTTTTTCGAAGACATCTTTGTGTTGATACAAAACACATACACACCAGATTTTATTGTTGTTAGCTAATTATTAGCTTAGTTATGCAGTTTTCAATTTTTGCGTTGTATGGGAGGTAGGCGTGTCCGTGAGCGGATTCCAAAAATATTCAACAGTGCAGATTCTTGGGTCCATGTGACTATGTGTACCAAGTTTCATGCAATTATCTCAACTCCTTCTTCTTATCCTGTGTTTACGGATAACACACAGACAGACGGACGAACGGACGGACATGAATAGCTCAACTCACAAGGTGACGCTGATCAAGAATATATACACTTTTCTATACTGGACTCGCATTGTTCTATGCGTTACAAACGTTTGCACAAAGTTAATATACCCCGACCTTTCAGGTTAAGGGTATAATAAAAATGGACTTATGTCACTTTGCTCTACACAGCAGCTCAATTTTTTGAACCAGACATAGTACAACAAATAAAGAAGCTGCAGCGCTGATTGTACTCTCTCTTCGTTACTACCGATATTGTTAAAATCAGCTGTTTGGCAAATATGTGACTAAGTTAATTTCTTTTTTTATGCTTTCATATCAACAAAACTCGGAAAAGTACAATTTTTAATTTAAGAAAGAAGACAGATTCAACTTCATTTACAATTTGAAAATTTTTGCTCGCTCAGTTTTTTCTTAAGATATTTATAAATATAGATTATTTCCATTTTGACGAACTTTTTTAACCTAAAAATTTAGAATATCAAATGCAAGTTGGTGAAATAGATAGATTTTTAATAGTTCATGAAAAATAAATGGTTTAATTTTAATATTTTAGAAATATGGAGCGAGGGAAAACATGCTACCGCGAATTTTAGGCAAGTTGTTCTCCAATTACACGTCGAGGGTATGTTAAATACCAAAATTTCTTGAAAACTCAAGTGTTCACGATAAGAGATATTGAATGCTATCCAAAATTACCAATTATAAAAGCCCATACAGCGAAAATACTCCTAGGACTGATGCCGTCATTGTTTTTATATCAAAAGTTGATCCATTTTTAACTGCACTACAAATAAAGCAAAAAATCGAACAGAATTTCAATGTCTCAGTCTCCGTCAGTACCATTAAGAATCGCTTACGCGAAAAAATCTGTTTGGACGTATTGCAAGATGCAAACCACTAGTATCTAAACGTAATCAGGTTCGTCACTTACAATTTGCAAATGAACATGTCCATAAGAATACCAACTGGTGGAAAAACATATTGTGGACTGATGAATCGAAGTTTAATCGCTTCAGTTCAGATGAAAAATGTATATTTGACGCAATGTAAAGCAAGATTTTAATTCGAAGTATACTTTAAAATCTGTTAAGCAAGATGGAGGGTCTATTCTTCTTTGGGGAGCATTTTCCTGGTATGGCAATGGGCTGATTCATTGCATTCAAGGAATAATGAATCAATTTATGTACAAAAATATTCTTAACGATATAATGCTGTCATATGTAAGGGAAGAAATGCCAATATTGTGGAAATTCTAGCACGATAACGATCCCCAGGGATACTTCAAACTCTGTGAAACAGTTTCTTGGGAGTCAGAAAGTAGAGGTTTTAGGTTGGCCAGCACAGTCGCCGGATCTCGAAAAAGCTTGGTATGAAACTACTTTGGATCGAAGTCAAACCCTAGTATCATCTATGGGTCGACGTTGCCAGGCAGGAAGAATAAAAATTCACCCCGCATAGACAATGCCAAAACTAAATTTTTGTTTTTAGCTTTGTAAGAACTAAGGAAAGGTAAAAACGTAGGTCCATGGCTAGAGCATGGCTTGAGAGTCAAGTACGCTAACCACTCGACTACCGAGGCCCCTATCATTTGAATCCATGGCAATTATTACAGTTAACCATATATTAAAAACTGTCTAAAATTCAAAATTGTGAAACAACGTTTGCCGGGAGTCGTTTGTCGAAAAATAAAACAAATTTAAGTTTTTGTTTTATTCAAGATCATGACAAAATAATAAGGTAGGCTCATATTTTTACGGCTGCTCAAATGTCTAATTTTACACTAACTAAGCTGTGAGGTGCTATAAACGTCAAGCGAAAAGGCAACAACAACAATTAGAAAACTTAAATTCGAACAGCTGAGTTTTGACATCTAGCTCACTTTCTCTCCAATATGCGCCTACTTTGTTATTCTATCATGTTCAAGATCATGATAGAATAATTTTACCAGGTAGTATTGACAAATGTTGATTCTCTCAGCTACAAGTTAACGAACCCTTGTCAAAAACAGCTGTTCGTTGTTATATTCGTTGGCCACATTCAGCTGTGTCAACTGTTGTTACAGCAACACTTCTGGGAGCGCTGTTATCGGTATTGAAGTTTCAGAAAAATTGTCAATTTTATGAAATATCAAGCTTTGTATCAAATACGAATGGAAATTTTACCGACAAATTAAAAATTTTCTATTTTTAAATGCATTTTAATGCGCAACTTCATATTTATGTGCATCATGTTTTGACTTAGCAGTTGAGTACGCTGAATGTGACCAGTGAAAATTAATTGTATGCTATGACAGATTGTGAGTGCTCTCTTTCTTGTTATATTTTTTGACAAACGTCCGTTTCCAACAGAAACGTCAATACTACCTTGGAGTAATAAGGTCTGTTTTCGTACGCACTTCAAGTAAAGTTCGAGTAAAGTTCGGGTAATAGAGAGTAATTTGATTATTTGTCAAAATGAGAAAATTTGTCAAAAAGTACGGAAACGCTTTCAAGTAAGTTTCAAGCACAACACCTGTTTTTTGAAAACAATAAAATTTAATTGCTGTGTTTCTGTATTTTAAACGTTTTCGTAAGCGTTGATTTGGTAATTTTAACTATTTTTATTAATTTTCTAACCAATTGCATACATTTTGTTCGCAATACAATGCAACAATTTAATTTTATCACTTTGACAATCAGCTGTTTGAAGCTCGAGATTCGTGCTCGAAGAAATTTTTCAAGTAAAGTTCGAGTAATAGAGAGCCACAAAAAAATGACATTTTGCTTGTTCTTCTTCTCTCTCGAGCTGAAAAAATGTGTACGGAAACGCTTTCGAGTAACTTCAAGTTACTTGAAGTGAGTACGGAAACAGACCTAGTATATCATGATTCAAGATGTATTTAAAGAAGGTGGCAGAAGTAGATTGACGTCTATCATATCTACACCGTAGTGCTGTCAAACTGCATTGCAGTGCTGCCACTTTTACTTTTTCTTTTTATATGTGGGACAAACATTTTGAGAGGGTGTTTTGCTATAGAAAAAAAAAAGAGATTAAGCTACAAATAGCGTTTTCTTTACTCGAAAAAATTCTGCATTTTTCAAAACATATTTTTTGCAAAAAACAACTAACAACACACACAAGACAAATCACAAGCAAAGTAAACAAAAAGTCGCTTAAAACGCGTGTAGTTCACTCGAAACCGTAAGAATAAGTAACAAAACAACAGCTTTTCAACATATTTAATATAGATTTCATATTAATCACAACAAAAAATTACATAAGAAAATTCACAAGAAATATACAAAAAACTCGAAGCTGTTAGACGAAGTGACAAGGCATCGGATTTTTCATAGGATTATTTTTTAAAATACGGCATCACTATGTTTTTTCGATTTTGACATTGCAGCGGTGTTGACTTCTGAGACGTCAACCTACTTCTGCCACCTTCTTGAATACATCTTGGTTTTATTAGTTTTCAATTTAATTTTTTGTGTCGTTACAAGATCATGGCTCTTCTTGCAAAATTCTTAGTGTTTTTTATATTGCTTTTGAAAATATTACAAGTTTCCACACAAGATGAAGCAGGTAACTTTACTCTACTCATCGCTGGTGGTTACCGTCCGAAAGAACACACGCTAGTCAAACATATAGTATCGATCCAGTTTATCCAGCATTCCAATTTATGCTTTGGCTGCGGACATATGTGTGCTGGATCAATTTTAACATCTCGAATTATTTTAACCGCAGCACATTGCGTGTGCGATACGTTAGTACATTTGTATACAATTTATTATTATTTGCTGTTAATAATTAACTAAGAAATTATTATTATTATTAATCATCCGCACAGGACAACAGGAAAAATACGTGACGAAAACATTTATCAGATCGTTATAAAAACGCCAAAACGCTTAAAAAAATCTCAGCAGACCGAAATATTAAACGTTCAAAAGATTGTTATGCATTCGCGCTTTAATCCGAAAACAGGGAAAAACGATGTTGCTTTAATGAAATTAACATCCGATATTGGCGAAGATGGTGTCTACGCACAAAGTATTTCACTACCTGATGGTCCAGCAAAGTCGGGAAAGAAATGTACATTTGTAGGCTGGGGCAGATTATTTCACGTAAACTAATGCCAGTGACGAAAATTCTTCTTATTGCTAAAACTGCTTTATTCTTTTATAGGGAGGTCCAACTGCTGGTGAAGCTTTGTATGTTGATGTCAATATTTTATCAGCAAGTATATGCAAAAGAGGGTTTCCAGGTTTTACCGAAGGCATGTTGTGCGTTGGTGATTTGAGTGATCCTGAGAAAAATGCGTGTGAAGGTGATTCTGGTGGACCATTGATATGTGATGGTAAAGTTACTGGAATAGCGTGTTTTGTCGATTATGAATTTGAGCACAGCGGTTTTACGGATGTCTGGTATTATCGCGAATGGATATTGAGAGGTGGTAAAGAAGACCACAGGATAAATACTTTTCAAGTTTTACTATTGCCTTTACTTGTGTGGATTGTAAGTTGAAAAAAATAAAGAAATTAATTGTGTCAAAATCTTAATAAAATTATTTTGAATGATAATTGAAAAATAAGAAAATTTTTGAGATAATTTTCAATTGCATACTGATCAAAAATTGTATGTTTGTTAATAAAGGCAAGTAAATAAAAATTTTTTTACTTAAAAGTAACCGAAAACTAAGTATGAAAACGCGATTTTTAAAGCTTTATCTTTGAATTTTTAGAGATTCGTTTTTAATAATTAAATTGGCGTGCCCCAAAGTGAAATGTCTCTATATAAGCGATGAACAGAAATCGGGCTTTTATATAGAATTTATCATATATGTATAACATATGGGGGCTATTTGGTAGCGCAGATTTCTGGGCTCGCATGCCACACACTTAGCATGCACGACCACGGTCACCACTCGGAGCACAGTTCAACAAAATCAAATTTTTTCCAAAATAACTTAGTTCCGACAACAGATTCTGATAGAAAGGACAAAAAAAAAAAAAAAAATACGCGTTTATCGGCATTCCACCTTTTTGCAAATTCTTATGGTGAATCGTAAAAGGAAACCATGTGATCATTAGGTTTAAGGTTTAAGATTATGTAAAAAACTACGAGGAATATTTTTGTGGAACGTTCTAACCCTCTATCTCTTCAGCATATGGGTCTTTTTGGACCCTTTGTGAAAAACGCACAAATAAAGACCAAAAAAACAGGGCCATGGAGGCAGTGGCGTAGCGAGGGGGGGGCAGGGGGTGTCATTATGCACCGGGCGCCACTCGCAGAGGGGCGCCAAATCATTCTCAAGACAAACAAAGTTTTGCAAAAAAATTTGTTTTAAATAATTAATTCAATAACACGGTGTGACGACTAAAAAAACACAAGCAAACCTTATAGAAATTCTTAAAGAGGAACATGTTGTGAGTCCATCGCACCTTGTCAGACTTCTCAATGTCGTCACAATTTTTTGTAATTAATTTTTTAAGTTGAAGTGTTCAAATTTTGTTGTGCCGACTTTCATTGAATTTTTATAGCCATTTACCTTGTCGGAAATAAAAACTAAATTGCTCTTCTTTTCAATAGAATTTCACGTAGAATAAGGCTGTATAAAAATAAATTTGATTCAATACAAAATGAAGCGTGTAGCGAAGCAAATTCTTTAGTGTTTCGTTAATTTCACAAAAAAAAATGCATGTTTCTATGAATTTTTTTGACATAATGTTGCTCATTGCACGTAAATGTACCTTTTCATTGAACTCAAAAATATCAAAATCGGTTGAGAATTAGCTGAATGGTGGCAATTTGAACGTTTTTTTTTTTCGTCATCAAACACCGATTCCCTTGTATAGGCTTGCTATCATACAAAGTGGTGCCATTTCGTCAAATCTTAACCGACTTTGGTCATCTTTGAGTCGTTGGAAAGAAGGTTTGGTACACAGTATTGTAATTTTACACTGATTGATACACGGTATCAATGTATCAATCAGTGTAAAATTGAATAAAATATGTAAATTACAGTACAATGTCGAATTTTAGCGTCTTCACTCAAATGCATCTCCTGGCCGTATTTTTGCACGCATTTCTTTCGGCGGTAGCTTATATTCTCCACTAAAAATTAAAATAGTTTTCGATTTTTTATGAATTATGATAGCGCAAAAACTACTCATCCAAATGTACAAATTTGTTGAACAAACATGAAGAAAATTAGAAATTTTATTCGGCTTAGCGTGATTATTAATATTGAACAAGAAGTGTACAAGATATATTTCAACATATGCGACTTTATTTGAAAAAAGTGAGAAAAACTTTAAAAATCTTATAAATCTTATACAATCTTTAAAAAAACACGTAAATCCTAGTACTCTGTCTGTTTGCGTGAAATTCCACTCGCAACATTCATTTTTTTGTTGCGTGAAAATTCTGACAAATATTTTGTTGTGAAGAAATTGAAAAATTTGAGAAAGTCATGCTTTACTTCTCAAAATAGATCAGCCTTATTCATACAAAAATTCAATACATCTTTAGTTCGTGTTTGTAAGAGTAGAAAAGAGTTAAAATATCGAATGAAACATGATCAGTTCGATACAATTGATGTCAAAATTAAATATAGTAAAATTTACTTAATTGAAATAAAACTAGTAAGGTATATCTTCGACTGGGCCGAAGTTAAAATACCCCCACGGCCGATTCTTAAAGGTAAAAGAATCTTAAATTGGAGAGCTTTTTTTATGAGATTTTGAGAGATTTTATTATTTTTATGTATCTAAAATACATACATATCAAATTGTTTTCCTACAACTTAAATATAAGTCATTTTATAACGTTTTCAATTTTGGGGTTGTATGGGAGGTGGGCGTGTTAGTGGGTGGATGACGCCCATTTTTCTAACACACCTCAGTTTTAACATTGAATACACAAATACCGAGTTTCCGTCTTGTAACTTTAATATTAGCTTCTTTATAGATTTTTCAATTTTGGAGTTGTATGGGAGGTGGGCGTGTTAGTGGGTGGATGACGCCCATTTTTCTAAGACATCTCAGTTTTGATATAGAATACACATATACCAAATTTCAGTATTTTTGCTTTAATATTAGCTTCTTTGTAGAGTTTTCAATTTTTGGGTTGTATGGGAGGTAGGCGTGGTTTTCATCCGATTTAGCCCATTCTCGAACTTGATCTTAGTTTTTTTAAAAAAAGCTTAAATATCGAATTTCATTACGATAGCTTCAAAATTGCGGCTGTAATCGTGTCGACAGACGGACAGACGGACAGACGGACAGACAGACGGACATGGCTAAATCAACTCAGGTGGTGATGCTGAGCAAGAATATATATACTTTTCCATACCTACCACGCCTCCTTTTGGGTGTTACACACGTCGTGACAAAATTAATATACCCCTTACGCAGTACGCGTGGGGGTATAAAAATATAAACTTTATTATTTCAGTTAGCGAGTAGTTAAGCAAGCAACAGTTATCTTTAACGAACTGTCAAAGTGAGGAATAAACATTGCTAGCAAAGATGTTATGGATACGAGTTAACAGGCTAGGTAGTTAAGGGCCAGTTAACGATAACCACAAGTGTCTTTAACGCTCTGGGGAATTCCACTGATGTTAATGCTTTACATAAAAAATAATTTAAAAGTGAAGTGGCTGAATACTTGGGAAAAAATAAGACTAGCATCAAAGAACAACCCAAAAGAATCAAAGCTCAGAATTACTAATATCCTTAGACTTTCATTCTTCATTCGTTAACCAACGTTCTGCTCTCTTCATGTCCTTTTATTTCTTCGGCTAATGATATTCCTATTCTGATGTTTGAAACCACCTTTTTTATTAAAACCAATTTAGAAATATATTAAAAAACTTTTAAATGAATTGGTAACATCTCGATGTTACTCGATCTTTGTACTCGTACAACTTACATTTGTCAAAAGTGCCCCAATAAACAATGTCAAATGTACCCAAATGCTCTCGGCTTTTTTTTTTAATTTTTTTTAGTTTATATTTAGTTTTATTGAAATTCACTTATAATTTCAAAAACCTAAATAGTTTTTACCTTTTGTAAAAGGTACTTTGATTAACTTTTATAACGGAAAATAACAGTTACGCGCGCAAAAACACAAGAACTTTTCTGTTATTATAAAACAAATTATTGTAAAATAACGGTTCGTTCATACCGAAAACGTCATAGTCAAATGTGCACCAAAGTCAAGGGTACCCCAGTTTACCCTACCAGGCTTAACTATAAAAACTTTTTTTGCGATTTTCGTGTTAAGAGACCCTAAATCTATAACAAAATATAATGAACTGTCGTGTACAGAACCTTTTTCTGATTTTGACGCATAGTGTTATTTGTATTAATTTAATTTAATAAGTGCATAATAATTATTTGCACTAAATATTAAAAACTATATTTAATATATCATAATTTTTTTCATTTTTTCATTGGGGGCGTCAAAAAATTGTTTTGCCCCGGGCGCCAGTTATGCTCGCTACGCCACTGCATGGAGGGTAAAAATGCAATAGAAAAATATTTGCCACAAAATTCTTCTATAAGTCTTTGAATACACCCAAGCTCAAAACTCAACTTGAACGCCAGAAATAAGTGAAAAGTTCAAATCTGTTTAAGGGTTAATTTTGAACTTATTCAGAGTTGGTGCTAAAATACCCAACAAAAACGCATTTGAGAGAACTAGTTAAACCCATGTGAGCATGACGACGCTAACTGCTCCAAAGAGTCTTGCATATAAGTCAGTACCATCAGTCATGAGAAACCTATTATCCATTTCAGCCCTTTAGAGGACTTTGACCTAGCTTCTTGTGATCAATTGTGTTGGGTGTGCTATTAAATGTTTGCAGACATTTGATATAGAAGTGGACCTACATGTTTTATGCCAACTTAAAGTGAATTTTTTTTACTCTCTTAGTTTTCCCAAAAAAAAAAAAAAAAAAAAACAAATTGGCCATTTCAGCCCTTGAAAGGACTTTGACCGAGCTTCTTATGATCAATTGTGTTGTGTGTGTTATTAAATGTTTGCACACAATTGACCGAGAACTGGACCTACATGTTTAATGCCGACTCCGAATGGCTAAAGTTCAAGGAAGCTTAACATGGCATTGTTTACTCTCTGAGGTTTGCCATTGTCTGCAGAGAGGTGGTGACCGATCAGAAAAAATTTTTATTGAAAAAAACTTTTCGCCGCGGCTGGGGATCGAACCCGGGCTCCGAGCATGCCAGGCCACACACTTAACCTGCATGCCACGGTCACCACTTAGCTTTCCCATTCCTAATAAAAAAGCTTCTGTCAGATGTAAGGACTGAACTCGGGCTGTCGGGGTTCTTTGGCTCGCACATCACACTCTTAGCACACGGCAACGGACGTTTATATCATAAGTTACTAGTAAGGAAACTCTAAAGATGTACTAGCCCTACTATGGAATGCCTTAGACCTCCTTAAAGCTTTTAAAATATATTAATATATTATAACAATAGACATGACTTCTTATATTTTTTAAAAATCTTTGTATATCTTGAAAAGTTCATAAAAGTTTAACTACTGTGGGTTGTATTGTATCGTTTTGTCGGTACTGTTCGGTTGATTTGTGTTCATTTTTATATAGCTTCTCTCGCATTCGTTAAACTCTTTTTTTGTCGTTTGTATTTGGTCTTTGGTTCTTGATTTGGTTTTGGAATTATTATAGCATATATTTCTTCATACCAAATTTCATTGAAATTGGTGGAGGTATTTAGGAGTTATTATAAAGTTCCGCCTACTTCTTTTACACCCCCCATCATCTTTCCCTTTATGAAACGTACTCGGTCTCAAAATTTCAGTTCAATCCGATAAACGGTAATACGGATAATACGGAACAGCCAGACAGACACACAGACAGACAGACAAACATTTGAGTTTATATATTAGAAGATTAATTAAAACAATAAAATACTTGACAGAAATATGTCAAACATAGTAAAATGTATTCTCATTTCCTTTGTGAGTTTGTGCTTGTAACTGTGACAAAATTTGACAACAATTGATTGTTACCAAATTTTCTGAATATGGGTGTTAGGCTTACTTTTTTTAATAAACCATTTTTAATAAGTAACCAGTCGATAGCCCAACCCTTATATGAGGGAAGCCTCTACAAACAATATTCCATCTTCTAAGTTTATGTATTAAGATTTGTTCAAAATAATCTAGAGAGAATAAAAATGTGAATGGTGAGAATGGTGGTGACCGTGGCATTCAGATTAAGTGTGTGGATTAGCATGCTCGGAGCCCGAGTTCGATCCCCAGCGGCGGCGAAAAGTTTTTCAATAAAAAAATGTTTCTGGTCGGTCACCAATCAATTGTGTGCAAACATTTAAAGACACACACAACACAATTGATCATAAGAAGCTCGGTCAAAGTCCTTTCAAGGGATGTAATGGTCAATTTGTTTTTGTTTTTTAGCACAAAAAAAAATCAAATTTTCTTCAGACCACTATTTTGTCATTTGAAACCATGGCAATTGTTAAAGTTAATCATATTTTAACATTTATGCAGTGAACTCATAAATTGTGAACTCATATTTTTCTGAAATTCAAATTTTTGAAACAACGTTTGCCAGGGATTGTTTGTTGAAGAAAAAAAAAAAAAATTTAACTTTTTGTTTTGTTTAGCTTTTAATTAAATTTTTTGTGTCGTTCCAAAACCATGATTTACTCTGCAAAATTCTTAGTGTTTTTTATATTACTTTTGAAAATATTATTAGTTTCCACACAAGATGACGTAGACAACTTTACTCTACTCATCGCTGGCGGTTATCGTCCGAGGAAACACACGTTTGTCAAACATATCGTATCGATTCAGCGACTAAAGCGAACATCCATCAAAAACTTTGGCAGCGGACACAAGTGTGGAGGATCCATTTTAACATCTCGAACTATTTTAACCGCAGCACATTGCGTGTGGGATAAGTAAGCATATTTTTATCGAAATGCTGTTTATAATTAACCAAGACATCCCTATACACAGGAAGAGCGAAAAAATAATTGACAAAAGTAAGTTTCAGATCGTAGCAAAAACGCCAAATCGTCTTAAAAAATCCCAGCAGACCGAAATAATACATGTTAAACGGATTATTGTGCATCCGAGCTTTCAACTGAAACCAGTTCGAAACGATATTGCTTTAATAGAATTAACATCCGATATTGCTGAAGATGGTGTCTACGCACAAAGTATTTCACTGCCTGTTGGTCCAGTGAAGTTGGAAAAGAAATGTACTGCTGTAGGCTGGGGCAGGTTATTTTCCGTAAACTAATGCCTGTGACTAATATTCTTCTAATTGCTAACACCACTGCTTTATTCTTTTATAGGGAGGTCCACTTGCAGCTGATGCTTTGTATATTGATCTCAATATTCTATCGTCGAGTATATGTAAAAAAATGTATAAATCGTATGCCAAAGGCATGTTGTGCGTTGGTGATTTGAGTGATCTTGAGAAAGATATGTGTCTAGGTGATTCTGGTGGACCATTGATATGTGATGGCAATGTAACGGGAATTGTGTCCTTTGGAATTGGAGGTGTAAAAGGGCGTGAAGTTTTTACGGATGTGTGGTACTATCGTGACTGGATATTGGGAGGTGGTAAAGAGGTCAACAGCATAAATATTTTAAAAGTATTACTACTGCCTTTACTTGTGTGGATTGTAAGTTAAAAACAAAAATAAAGAAAAATTAAATGTTTATATATGGACATTTCAATGGTGTCGAACGTGACTGTTGTACACATTTCAAGTGAAAAAAATGTCATAATAAAACAAATTTAAAAAAAAACAGAAGGTTATAAACGAGCCTTATAGCTCTCAATTAGCCCTTTAATAATTGGTATTGTCAATTGTTGGGTCATTTTTAGTTCTCAAGATATTAGCAAAAAACCAAGGTGGTCGCACGTGACCAAAAACAGAAGTGGTTTTCGTGGCAAAAAATTCAAACGCGGATTTCAGCGAAATGGGAAGCAATGTTTTTATGTCATTTTTTTTTAAGTGTTGTGCATTGATGTTCCTTAAAAATGGCTAGCATTGTAGACATAAAGGATTTATATTTTTTTTTTTATTCAATAAAAGAGATGGTCACACGTGACATTTCACACGTGACACTTTTTTCGAACACCATAGTTGTCTTTTTTTCTGCTCTATAATGAAATACAAATAAAGAAACTATGCATAAGTCAACATAAATATTTATTGAAACATAATAATAAAAAACTTAAAAAACTTTCATGAGTATGGTTTTGTGTAAGTATAATAAACATCTACACTGTACAACAAAACTGAAGCTTTTGGAAATCCCAAGAAGTTTCACAACGGTTTCCTAAGATTTTGGGTTCGCTGAAACCGAATCTGAAGTCAGAATTTTCGGGTCACCCTAGGTTTTCGAGCTACAGAGGAGGCAAAACCCTAACCTCCTACTGTTAATCCGAATATTTCGCTATGAGATATGAATAAATGTCAAACATTGTTATCAAGAACTTTTAATTTTTTCGTCTCGGTTGACTTTGTGGTGGAAATGCCCATATTTCAAAAAAGAAATTGTATCAAAATCATAATAAAATTGTTTTCAAAGACTGCTAAGGACATTTTTGAGAAAGTTATGGCGTTTTCTTTTCTCCTAGAAACATTGTGCCTTCTGAAGATGCAATTTCTTTTTACCATTTGACCTGAGCTCACAGAATATTGACTTATTTTTAGCTGAGAATAGATAAAAAAAAAAATGCAAAAATTTTCCAAACGTATTGTGTTGGCTAGTCCCTTTTTCCACACGGCAAGTTTTATTGCCAGCAAGTTTTCAATTCTCTTTTGAACTTGCCATTTGCGTTTCCACTCAGCAAGTTTTCTTGAGCAATTCTGAATAAAACTAAAGTAAAACTTCAAAGAAAGAGCAGGACAAAAGAAAAATTGCCGGTACGAGCAAGACTGTACTCATCCCCTTTCGTCACGTCCCGATGCCAACAAACTCGACTTGCCAGCAAGAAAAATTGCCGAGTGGAAAAGGGGTCTTACTCTTTTGTTTATTTTTGAGAAACTTCATGACTATTCGTATTAATTTTTTAAAAATTTTATTCAATCGTATTTGCATTTATATTTAAAAATTAACACTAATAAAATAATATGTTGTTTTGATATTTCATTTATTTATGAGTCTTTTAGAGAAATTTCAAGTTCTTAATAAACTATCCAATATCTCAGCTTTTACAAATTATAAATACGTTCCAACTCGTATATCTTGTTAAGAGCGTATCCATGCAGTCAATAGATTCGTTTTTCAGCTTAAAATTCAGCAATACAAAAACGGTTTGACCAGCATCTTTGTTGGTATTTGAGAATACCAACCAGAATTGATAAATTATCCATTTTTATACTCATCTTGTTGCTTTCCATCATTTGTCAAATACCCAACCTTCAACTCTTGAGCCTTGCAGAAACGTTTGGTTGCAGAATTTGCAAGAATCGCGAAATCTTTTCTCGATACGTTTTGAGCAGAAAACTAGTGTTTCAAGTTCTTCTGCCAATGTTGGTGTTGGGTCTGCAAAAGTCTCTTCTGCATCAAAATGTTTAGGAATTTCAGCCAATTCAGATATTTAACCAAAGTATTTTTTAAAAATATCGTCGTGAAGAGCAAAGTTATTTATTAATAAAATTTTGACGTGTTTCGCTATAACAGCTATATTTTTGATGAACCGTCAATGAGGCGGGGTGCAATAAGGTCGAAGGTAATGACGTCGAAATAATTTACGCGCCCTTGACGCGCCGTCGACGCGTCCGTGATGCACTGTCTACACGTCTGCGGCGTACTCTCGACGCACCCGCGGCGACCCAACAATTTAAGCAAATATTTGAGGTGACGGACGTATATATTCCTATTGAAAAAACTTTTGTCCGATATGAGGATTGAACCTGGGTTCACATGCCATACAACTTAGCACTCTCGACCACGGCCACCACCTTTGCTGAAACAGTGCATTTTATGTAAAAAAAAATCTCGCGTGTAGCAACGTACACGTGGCAGAAGTGAAACTTCTTAAATAGTAAGAAATAAGAGAGATTTTAGTCTGACATAGAGAGAGAAAGTATCTGAAAAGAAATTCAATCAATACAAAATGGAATAATAATCTCTTGATTCAATATTTACATCCAGGGACCGAACCGGCTATGGTTTTTATCGAAAGTGTCACATATTAACTGTGGTGACCGTGGCATGCAGGTTAAGTGTGTGGCTTAGCATGCTCGGAGCCCGCGTTCGATCCCCAGCCGCGGCGAAAAGTTTTTTTCAATAAAAAATTTTTCTGATCGGTCACCACCTCTCTGCAGACAATGGCAAAACTCAGAGAGTAAATAATGCCATGTAAAGCTTCTTGAGAACATGAGCCGTTCGGAGTCGGTATAAAACATGTAGGTCCAGTTCTCGGTTAATTGTGTGCAAACATTTAATAACACACACAACACAATTGATCATAAGAAGCTCGGTCAAAGTCCTTTCAAGGGCTGAAATGGCCAATTTGTTTTTTTTTTTGTCACATATTAACTGCTATCTTTTAAGTTATATTTTTTCCGACAAAAATAAAAGTTATTTTGTGCCTTATAGTTTTTTGGGCAAAAATAACAGTTACTTTTGACTTATTTTATCGGTCAAAAATAACAGTTATTTTCTGGCGTTTTTTTTTTTTCGGTCAAAAATATCAAGTACTTTTTAATCTTTTTCAAAAGTCATTTTACCGACTAAAAAACTTTTGATTCCATTATTTTCATCTCATCGGTGAGACATTTAACACATGGTGTCAACAGTTCAATCTGTCAAGCGGCCTTTAAAAAACATAAATTGCTTGATATTTTTGACCGAAAAAATTAAAGTCACAAAAAAACTGCTATTTTTGACCGATAAAATAAAAGTAACCTTAATTTTTCCCCGAAAAAATAACATTTAAATTTTAACTTTTAAAGAATAAGTCTAAAATTTAAAAGGCACTTAATATTCTGAGAAGACTGAGGACATTTGTAACATAATGGTATATTTGAAAAAGTCTTTCAACAATTTTTTTCATTTGAAAATTGTAAAATAACAGTTATTTTCGGTCCTTGTTTTAGATGCTTTCGAATATCTTCTTAACTATTTGAATGCTAGATTGCATCTGCATAGTACTCGTTGGAGCCTCCGAAAGCAGAGGCAAATCTTGTTGATTATTACCTCCTGTTGCCTGATCATAATAATTGCTTTGTTGAGTGAGGACCTCGTAAAGCAGCGAACGTTGATTGTTGAGTGTATCAACTTGGTTGGCTATAAAATTTTGTTGAGATGATAGCTGAGTTCCAAAATACATTTTGGGGATTGATTCTTTGTAGATTCACCAAAATACACTGGTGCTTCGTAAAAATGCATTTTGGATCTCAGCCGATGTTGCAATCAACTTACCTTCATCATTAGTTGCAGACCCAGCTGCGGCTGCATTCTTAAGAGCTCTAATTTGCTCTTTATATTCACGAACACGTTCTGTTCCTATTTTAGCTATTTTTCTTAGCTTTGAGACGTTTTTTGGCTGGCAAAAACTATTCTCGGCAGTCTTAAATATTGCACTTTTAACACTTTTTGCTTTTATTATTATATTGAATGAACTGTTTTTTGCATGTTGTTAATCATCTGTCAAGTTTTTGATCACAACCAACGAACCAAATTAAGCTTTAAGCTCATTATGCGGCGAACAGGCAGCAGAATTTTTTCCCGCTGGATGTATCTCTTTGTCTTAATATTTTCGTTTGAAGCTTACAGAAATAAATTTTCCGTGCATACTTTTCGGATGAAAATAAATGTAACGGACAAAATGTTACGCGTTCAGTTTTAATTACATTTTGTTTGCCTATTTATCATGTGCCTGTGTGGCATAATTGAATAGCTTCAGACTCTTATTATATAGTAAAAGTATAGATTCCGACTCTTGAGTAACGATGTTCAGGGTTCAATTCTCGCTAGCGGCTTATCATTTTTTAAAAATTTTTATATGAATTGAAAACGTTAGCCTACACACAAAAAAAATTCCAAAATAAATTCACACCGGCGAGTGGATATTTACATTTTTTACACCGAATGGTGTTAATTTACACCGTTTACCCGGTATGAAATGACAAACTTACACGGTTAAAAATTTAGGTCTGAATTTTCAACCCAACTGAAATTTTTATGGTTGAAACCACAAATTTTCCTATATAAAATTATATATTCAACTTTTAAGTTTAAATTTTGAACTTTTCATTGGTTGAAATCAATATATATTTTATATTTAAACCTAATATATAATTTTTTTTCAACTTTAAAGTTAAGTTTTTCATCTATTGGAGTCAAGTTTTTCAACTTTTTTAGTTTTAAAATTATTTAAACCTAAGGGACAAATTTTTCAACTTTTTAAGTTTACATTTTCAACTATTTTGTCTGAGTTTTTCGTCTTTGTTGTGTTGAAAAATTATTTAAACCTAAGGGACAAAAAATTTTTCAACTTTAAATATCTCAATTTTCAACTATTTTTGTCGAATTTTTCAACTTGAATAAATTGAAATATTATTTGAACTTCAGGAACGAATTTTTCAACTTTTTCAGTTGACCTTTTCAACTATTTTGGGTTACTTTTTCGTCATTGCTGAGTTGAAAATTATTTGAACCTAAGGGACGAAATTTTCATCTTTTATATATACTTTTTCAACAATAAAGTCGAATTTTTCATCGAAAGGTTGTATAGAATTCAAATTTTTTGAGTTAATTTTAAAATATTTATCAATTTGCGGCGCTTACTGCTATTTTAAAGAAGCTTATTGTTTACATTTTTATGTAGTCTGGCCTTTTTCCCAGTTTAGAAGCAATAATTTAAAGATTAACACGAATTTATTAAGCGAAAATAATTATTTTGAAGATGTTCCTATAAATCTAAGTGCCCAGTTTACTCCACCAGTGTTAAAAATTTTCTGTCCGGTATTTTTTTATTTATAACTACAACCTATGGTTTTTTTGTGTGAAAAAAAAGAACAATAATAGTGAAATATAACGCGGACAATACTGCAGGCTATTTCATTGGCGAAGTGAAATATTGTAATTCAAAACTGATAAAGCCTTCTTTACAAATTGCTGCCGATGATCATGCAATTGAAGAAAAATTTATTAAAACCGTTGAAATCCCAGAAAATAAAATTTTACTGGTTCAGAAATGACTCCATACTGCAAACGGTAGACACGACATACTTAAACGCAGTTTGATTTGTTTGATATTAAAATTATTGATTTTGGTGAACATCTTAATATAATTCAGTGGCATTAACATCGGATTTTGGATCGTCACCTGTTACTATAGGTACTTCATAATGATTTTTTGCTAACATTTCATTTTTAGATTTTGATTGACTTCGATATTTGAAACCCAGCAAGCAACAACCTACTATTTAAAACCGTCTGGCTGAAAATTTCAATCTGCATTTTGCCTATACTGACATCTAAGTGTTAAATAGTAAATTCGATTCAAGGTAGGTACTTCACGTTATTCTTGAAATGATTTCATCCATTAACGACTTACGTTACATATATGTAACACGTTTTTTCTGTGTGGAGCATCTTTTTCTTATAAGATCTTTGCTCTGTTTCATGCAGCTTAATTGTTTGCTAATTTTGCACACTGCACTTGAAGCTTTGCTAGTAATATTCCAATTATCTATTTTTTACAGATAGAAGGGCGAAATACAGCCATTTCTAGGGATGATTAAACGTATGCTTACTCCGTCAGGACCACGCGATAAATGTGAAGGACATTTTAATTAGAACCCAGTGAACATGTTCATTCGTATTAGGACCTCATTATTGTAGCCATTTTGAAAAAATATTGATCAATACTTTTAGTGGAGTATATGGTAAACTAATGAAATCCCCATACATTATAAATTGTATAATTTTTTCTTAATTTTTTTAAAAAATTTCTGCATTTTTCGAAAAATCATCGAAGTTTAAAAAATTAGTTTTGATTTTGGCTTGCTTGTCAGTCATATGTAACAAATATTTTAAATGATACATACTGTGCGTATGAAGTCAGTGAAGCAGATAATACTCTTATAAGTAAATATAATTATATACATACTGAATAAAAAACCATTTAATTCTGTAAAAGTTGAAGATTTTGAATTTATTGTCTGTAAAACCATATTAAAAAAATTAATTTTGTATAAAAATATTAATTTTTATTTAATAATTATTTAGTTTTAATTAATTAGTCATTTTGGCCTTAAGTTCTAAATTATTTATCTAAGTGCTGATAATTTTGTATCAATAAAATGAAAAATGTTAAAATTACCAATTGTTCGTGTCCTTGTTTATTAAGGATAGTGTTAAGGATTTTTTTGGACCACCCTATGAATTTTCCAACTTATAGGGGTTAAAAAAGGCATTTTATTTGAATTTTGAACCTTTTTGATTTGAAAAGTCAACTTTTATTAAAAATTTTAATTTTTTTTAGTTGAGAATTGGCCTTCTAGTTTAATTATTCAACTACTAAAGTTGAAAAAGACAACCTTTTTGTTAAATTTTTTAAACGTATTGAATTAAAAAAGTAAACTTTTAGTTAAATTTTCAACTTTTACGGCTGAAAAGTCGGGTTTCTAATTGTATAATTCAACTACTTGGGTTGAGAAAGTCAACGTTTAAGTTCAATTTTCCTACTTGCTGGGTTGAAAAAATCAACCTTTTAGTTGAATTATTAGATTTTTTCGGTTGAAATTTTCAACATCCTGGTTGAAAAATTTCACTATGTATTTCTTTTTTAAACTTTGTAGTTGAAAGCTTCAACCTTTTCGTTGAATAATTTGACCAAAAATTTTAATTATTCAACTTAAATAGTTGAAAAATTTCATATTTTTTCCTTTTTTATACTTTTAGGTCTAAATTTTCAACTTAAAAGTAAATTTATTCAACTTATCAAGATGAAATTTTATTCACAAATAGTTGAAAATTTTTTATATACTAACTTGTTTACTACAAATAAAGTTGAAAATTTCAACATTTTTGGTAAGAATGTATATTACAACCTAAAAAGTTGAAAAAGTGAACCTCAATTTCGAACCGTGTATGCGATTGGTGTGAAGTAAGAAAATCAATGAAGAAAACAACTTAGAAATCACATTATTGAGAAACAAATTATAGTCCGTTTCAAAAGAGAAGAACAATTTCGCGCATGTTTGAGAATAAGAAAATAATTTTGAGAGCGTTCTTCATTCTGATTGGTCGACATTAAAAAAAAATTGAATATTCTCTGAGCAGAAAAATAAATAAATGGAAAAAATTAATGTATATTCCTGAATTTTGTTGTTCATCGCAACTGCGCTGCGGAAGTACTGAATTTTATTTTTCGAAATCAACCAATCAAAATTGAAAAAAAGAGGGCGTCAAAAAAAAATTTGTTAGCCGAAATTTCACTTCACAATTTTTTCTTGAGAAAATAATTTATTTTTTATGTAATTTGTATTTGATTTCTCTCTCAAGATGCAGGTTGCTGCAGGTTGTCGGTGCAACACCGTACTTGTGCGATCATTTGTTCTGAATGTTTGCGCATTTAAATATATAGAAAAATAGTAAAAAACACTCAAAAAAAGCATAAAGTTCAGCGAACAGTACAAAAAGAGCAAGAAATTACGCTCTAAAAAATTTTCTAGCTTTAAAAATATTTTCTCACTGCGCATCGAAAAATGAAACTAAAAAATGTTCTTCTCTTTTGAAACGGGCTATAAAAATTGTATTTTCAGAAGACTGAAATTGAAAATTTAGAACTATAAGTCATGTTCGACTTTTTTTTTTAAATTTAAATCCATTGTAATAAAATAAAAAAATGTTTCAACATAACTTAATCGAAATCTATTTTTGGGCATGTGTGCCCTTTTATTTGCCATAGCATTATTTTTTATAACAATTATAAATATTAAAAAATGACACCGTCCGGTGCTAAAAACTATTATTTTGAGTAATCTTATTAAACACCTAAAGGGGTTCAACACAAACATCCGATCGGATATTGATTTATTTGCACCGATCGGTGTGAACAAAATATACCCTTTCGGATATTAAATTCTAGCACCTTGACACGGTGTTTTTTAACACCGAACGGTGTAGAACTCCCTGGAACACCGATCGGTGGAAAAATTTGATACAAATTTTTTAGTGTGTAGCGTCACGAATAAGAGACCTTGAAACAACTTAAAACAACTTAGAAATCACATTATTGAGAAACAAATTAAAAATTGTATTTTCAGAAGACTGAAATTGAAAATCTAGAATTATAAGTCATGTTCGACTTTTTTTTTTAAATTTAAATCCATTGTAATAAAATAAAAAAATGTTTAAACATAACTTAATCGAAATCTATTTTTGGGCATGTGTGCCCTATTATTTGCCATAGCATTATTTTTTATGACAATTATAAATGTTAAAAAATGACACCGTTCGGTGCTAAAAACTATTATTTTGAGTATTCTTATTAAACACCTAAAGGGGTTCAACACAAACATCCGATCGGATATTGATTTGTTTGCACCGATCGGTGTGAACAAAATATACCCTTTCGGATATTAAATTCTAGCACCTTGACACGGTGTTTTTTAACACCGAACGGTGTAGAACTCCCTGGAACCTGAATTTGATACAAATTTTTTAGTGTGTAGCGTCACGAATAAGAGACCTTGATATTTCACTCGCCGCCAAAGAAGTTTCACTTCAAAAAATCAAATTTTTTTCAGACCACTATTTTATCATTTGAATCCATGGTAAAGGTTAAATCATATGTTAACATTTAACATTGAATTGTAAAGGTTAATCATATTTTAACATTTATGTAAAAAACTCATAAATTGTGACCTCAGATTTTTTCGAAATTCAAATTTTTTAAACAACGTTTGCCGGGGATTGTTTGTCGAAGAAAAACAAAAAAATACAAATTTAAGTTTTTGTTTTGTTTAGCTTTTAATTAAATTTTTTGTGTCGTTCCAAAACCATGATTTACTCTGCAAAATTCTTAGTTGTTCTTACATTACTTTTGAAAATATTATTAGTTACCACACAAGATGACGCAGATAACTTTACATTACTTGTTACTGGTGGTTATCGTCCGAAGGTACACACGCTGGTCAAACATATCGTATCGATCAGAGATACAAAATCTAACGATTACTTTGGCAGCAGACACTTTTGTGGAGGATCCATTTTGTCCGAGCGAACTATTTTAACCGCAGCACATTGCATGTGGGATGAGTAAGTATATTTTTATCCAAATGCTCACAATAATTATCCTATAAATCCTTATACACAGGAAGAGAGGAAAAATAATTGACAAAAGAAATATTCAAATCGTAGCAAAATCGCCAAATCGTCTAAGAAGATCCCGGTGGACCGAAATAATAGACGTTGAACGGATTATCATGCATCCGAAATATGATCCGAAAAAAGCTAGAAACGATATTGCTTTATTGGAACTAACATACGAAATCGACGAGGATGATATCTACGCAGAAAGTATTTCACTGCCTGTTGGTCCAGCGAAGTTGGGAAAAAAATGTACTGCTGTAGGCTGGGGCACCTTATTTATGGTAAACTAATATCTGCAACTAATATTCTTCAATTTTCCAACTTTATTCTTTTGTAGGGCGGTCCACTTGCAGCTGATGCTATGTATGTTGATGTCAATATTCTGTCGTCGAGCATATGTGGAAAAATCTATAAATCGTTTGACAAAGGCATGTTGTGCGTTGGTGATTTGAAAGATCTTGAGAAAGATGTGTGCCAAGGTGATTCTGGTGGACCATTGATATGCGATGGTAAAGTAACTGGAATAGTATCCTTTGGTGGCGGATGTGGAAGTGTGCCTGGAGTTTATTCGGATGTCTGGTACTATCGCGACTGGATAGAGAGAGGTGGTACAGTAATCCACAGGATTTGTATTGTAAAAGTATTAATGCTGCCTTTGCTTGTGTGGATATTTAGTTAAAAACAAAAATAAAGAAAAATTTAATGTTTAAATATGACAGAATTTTACTTAAATTATTTTCATAGACTGATTAAGGAAATTTTTGAGGTAATTATAATTTGTATGTTGAACAAAAAATTTTATATTGGCTAGTACATTTTCGAGTTTCAGTAATTCATTTTATATGCCATGAAGTATACAAGAATTGTTTACTTAAAAGTTTGCGAAAATTAAGCTTAAAAATGAGATACTTAACGGCTTTATCTTGATGGTCAAGTATCTTGACGTAGTCAGCGCTTCAGAAAATATATCAAATAAAAAACAATATCCTTGCACTGCAAAGTAGAATACTTGTAGATACTGTAAGTCTTCAGATCCAGGTTGTTACTTATAATGAATGAGATACTCCCATCTACATATAATGAGGCATGATCTAGTTTAAAAAGTAGCTCAATGTTTCGAGAAGTAAAACTTTGTATGTCATGAAACTTACCAATTAAGTTTTTCGGCTAATAAGCACTGTTTTGGTCCATCAAGGATGAAACCGATATTAATGCAGCTGAGGGCTGCGACTTCTTGCAGTTGTTGTGCTGTTACACAACCGTTTTGTCCGCTTCAAAAACTTGATGAATCGTACATGAATTTGTGTGAAACTCCAGCGAAGATGATATACGTCATCGTATCTTTTTCTATGTTGTAGCGCATGACTCTTTCTTCAAGTTATATTGCTTTGACTTTCGTGAGATATCGTGGCACTCGAAAATCCTTAATTATCATAATAATCTAGTTCCAGTTGCCTGAATCAAAAGCATTACGGACGTCAAGTTTGCTAGTTTTGTGATACTGCCTTGCTTTTTTCTTCTAGAGATGGTCTTGACGGTATATTGTTCGTTGAATACAATATTAGGAACCCAAATTGTTGGGTAAAAGACTTCCTCCTGCCTGCAACGCTTCTCTTTTGCTTATTGTCTCGAGGAGTTACTGGGTTGGGATAACGGCGTAAAATGGGCATGGGTATAGATATGGGTTTCGATAAAGTTAAAAGATAAACTTGAATAATTTAACTTCCAAGAAGCTATTGTGAGGAACATTTTCACTCTCAATTAAGCACTTGTACGAAGCCTTTGCGAAGATTATTTGCAGCACTGTAGAGGTTCGTTAAATTAAGTTTTTTTTTATACTGAGGACGAATTATTTTAAGACCTCGTTAAATTACTTCGCTTGAACCGAATCACGCAAAATAAGCTCTTTTATTAAAAATGTGAACTTATCTGCACGGGAATCATCGAAGGTTTTTCTAGAGAGAACATTTTGAACCTGTATTTAAAGGGTGTTTTTTAAGAACTTGCTGATTTTAAATTTAAATAAAACACATGCCAAATTATGAAATGGCCAGAAAAAAAAATTTTTATTTGATAGATAATTTCTTGGCATTTAAGATTTAAGTATAATTTTAGGCATATGACCACCATGACTATTTTGCACAAAGGTCATTCTGGAGGTCCAATTTTTGACCAATCTTTCAAGCATTTGAGGGCGTTTTTCAGCAATGACACTTTGAATATTGGTTTCCATAGCGTCAATCATTGCTGGTTTATCCACATAAACCAACGACTTCACGTATCTCCACAAAAAATAATCAAGTGGCGTCAAATCACACGAACGCGGAGGCCAATTCACTGAACGATTTCTCGAAATAATGTTATCGTTGAAATGTTCTTTCAATAAGTCAATTGTTTCGCTCGCAGTATGACAAGTGGTACCATCCTATTGAAACCACATTTCGTCCATATCCATATCTTGAAGATTTGGCAACAAAAATTCATTGTTCTTTATCGATTTCTATTCACGGTAACGCGTCGTCCTTCCTAATTTTTAAAGAAATTAGGACCGATGATTCCACCAGCCCATAGACCGCACCAAACAGTACATTTATCGGGATGCGTTGGTAATTCTTGAACGGCATATGGATTCTCTTTGCTCTAAATACCGAAATTTGGTAATTATGTTCCTTATGGTGGTCTCAGACGGACGATATGTGCACCATAAAATTCACGAAGTGCTCTATAAAAATTTTGAATTGAACACTATTTTTGAAAATAAATTTCCACGATTTGGAAGCGTTGTTCTGGAGTTAACCTATTCATGATAATTTGCCGAACAATACTGAGTGAAGACGTCACTTTACACTGTCAAAACAACTGTCAGACAATAAAGTAATCCATATTGAAAAAAAACCTCATAAAAAAACACCCTGTAAAAGTTCCCCATAGTACGGAAAGATTCGCACGTGTACCTTTTATAACATCTCATGCCATACGTATGCTTGCAAAATTTCCAAAGCAAATAACTTGCTCATATGTATGCCAGAAGGATATACAAATTTGTTGCGTACGTGTCCGTGAGCGAGTACCTAAATGAGACGATTGATACAGATGAGGCCGTCTATGATCCGTACAGAAGGCATGGTTGAGCTCACAGAGAAATTTGTGTTAGTCTTTAGACAGCAATTTTTTGACAAACAGATTCCACTGTCATTATAAAGCGTGTTCCATTAAGACGTGTGTTACTTTGATTTTGAATAAAACGCAAACGGTTCAGAATTTTTTGAAATATTTATTTCATTCGAAAGGTCACACAATACGATAATGTGTGAAAAATAATTTCGTGAATATGTTTACCGAGACTTTTCCGTAGATATCTCTACTTTCGGTCATATTTTCGATGACATTTTGCAGTATGGCCTGCAGTATGGCCTCCGTAATACCCGAATTACCGATCTTATATAGCTTTTCAAATCTGGAATCGTCTTCGGATCATTCACATAGACTTTATCCTTCGTGTAAGCCCACAGAAAAAAGTCTAATGATATACAAATACATCTAATGGTACATAATTTTAAGTCTTAACGTTATATACAGCGCGTTACTGCCGTCCTTGTCCAATGTCTGTTCCGTTTGTCAAGAGAAGGCCATCAATAATTAGTAACTCAACTCTGAGATTCAATATTCTGTGACCATTAATTCCAAAGATATTAAATAAAAAAATGGTATTTTATGGGCGGAACCACACCCCTATTTCAATACCCGTTTTATTTTGCGAGTACTTCCGAGTTGTAGGATATCACCAAATAATTACTCCAAACCGAGTTTCTCTAATATGTGACTATTCTTTCCACTGAGATTCAATTAAAAAAATGTGTCTTATATGAGCGGATCCACACCCATTATATAATGCCCGTTCCAGTAGCAGAACACCACCAAATAATAAGTCCATTCTGAGTTTAAATGTTCTGTGACTTTTACTTCTATAGCTCTTCTTGTATAGAAAAAATTAATTGTATGGAAGGAGACACGCCCCTTTGTCCAATGGCTGTCTCTGTTTAATTATTGAAAGACCTGGCCATGATATAATAACTTTACCAGGTAATGTTGACAAATGTTGATTCTCTCAGCTACAAGTAAACGAACTCTTGTCAAAAACAGCTGTTCGTTGTTATATGCGTTGGCCAAATTCAGCTGTGTCAACTGTTCTGACAGCAACACATCAGGGAGCGCTATTATCGGTATTGAAGTTTCAGAAAAGTTGTCAAGTTTATGAAATGTCAAGCTTTGTATCAAATACCAATGGAAATTTTACCGACAAATATCTATTTCTATAAATATCATATCGCTGAATGTGACCAGTGAAAATTAATTGTATGCAATGACGGACTGTGAGCGCTCTCTTTTTTGTTATATATTTTGACAGACGTGCGTTTGCAACAGAAACGTCAATACTACCTTGGAGTCATTATATCATGGACCTGGCCAATCAGTTAATTAAAATTTCATTGTTTCATTGTTCATTTCATGAGTTTCATTGTTGTATGACATTTAGTTCCAAATGTATGCAATATCAAAAAATTGAATTTAATGGGCGGTACCATGCCACCTTTTTCAAAGATCACTCAAATTTGACAGTGGAAGGCCAAGACTCAATAGTAAGTTCCGTAAGTACCGAGTTTCATTGATGTGTGATTTATAGACAAAAGTAAAGCCGAAAATGTGTTCTTAAAAAAGTGCCACGCCCCTTGCGGATAGGAGGGTGAAAAATATTTTACAACCTTTTTTCACACGCAACAAATATACAGAATTAAATTGTTTTTTAAATACAAATAATTAAAATACAATTTCATTAAAATCGGTCCAGCCGTTTCGGAGGAGTTCAAACACTAACGCCGTGAAACGAAATTTTTATATATTAGATTAAATAAAAAGAAATTGAAACAATTAAATCATGAACTACTGCTTCCATTGTATACTTCGGCCTATGATTCTTGATGATGATGTAATCGTGCCACGGTTTACTTTATCACAATGACGGCTTACTTGTAAGGTTGCTAGGCAGGACTAATCAATAGAATCTAACTGAAGGATCAGATCATAAATGTCTTCTCTTGGACGCAGTGAGTACTCGGATACCGATAAACCAGTGAATGCAAATAAAACTAAGAAGAAGAACTAAGTAAGAGATCGTGATGCCTGTATAAGAACAAGGATACTTTTGTAGCGGCAGAGTAAATATAAGAATATTGCACGAAGAGAAAACAATGGTCAAAATTCAAGCTCAAAGCGTTCGTAAATGAAATTAGCTCAATAACATCTCAAAACATGCTATTCACGTAAGCAGTTTATGTCAGAAATTGGACTTGAAAACTTTTTTGATAAACACGTCAATTTGTGCTTAAAAAGTGCCATCTTGGGCTTGACCATAAAAATTAATTTTTGTTGTTGTTGTTTTTGTTCATCAAAAAATGAGCAACCCAACGACATAATTCTCAGTTGGTTTTTGTTGCTGTTAGAATAAAAGTGTATAAAAGTGCAGAACATTAATTAAAAAAATATATTTTTCTATCCAAGTTGGATCAAATATCTAATTTGGACAATGATAATATAATTTTGAATTTGCTTCTCATCAATGATTTTTTTTTCGGTTCCTTTCCTTGATGTCTGAGACCCTTACATTTTGTCATATTTTTCCTTATGTTATTAAAATTCATAAAATGACACATCCCAAAATTTCTAAGATTAGACATATGAGAGCGTGTTAATTTGTCTTATTCCCAATCCATAAATGTCAGTGGACACAAATGAGCATTTTTTTTTTTTATAATCAATACCAAAATATCATAAAATGATATCAAGTGAGCATTTCAGTTTTTCGACGAACAATCCAAAAATCACATACATTATGCACAAATGAGCGTGGTAATTTTTTTGTTAAACTATCGCATTATGGCTTGATATCTAGAATATTATGGCTAAGCTCAAAATCACTCCCAAAATAAATTGATTTGGGATTGTTTTCAGCTCAAATTTTTCTCTGTGTGATAAGCAAGTGAATGTTAATATTAAAAACTATCGAGAATAACTGAAAGAAACTCTGTTTGTACTCACTACCAAGCAACTGTGAATCTTCAATCGCTTAGATTATTTGTAAACTTTTGAGTCGACGTTTTGGTTGTTGGCGCTGTCGATGACTCTGCAGATGTTTCTGTTGGCATCGCTATTGGCGTATCTGATGATGTTTCTGTTGTGGTTGACAGGTCTGATGCTTAAATCCGATGATGTCTCTGCTATTAACTTCGATTTAAATACGTGGCGTACTTTCGATGTTGACTCTAGCTCTGATATTCACCAACTGTTCTCAATTCTCTCGTGCTTTGTCTTTTATACCCTCGGTTTCAGAATGGGCTTGCTTAACAGTTGCTCAGGCGAGCATCGCATGGCCTACGTGACTTAGTGCAAATTGTTGTTGTTTGTTTACAAATTTATTTACAAGTCTTTCGATCATCTGAGTGTACCGTTGCAATAGTGCAGCCTTACAGGGTGTTTACTTACTCTCAAATAATATATAAAATTCATACAGAACTCATACAAAATTTCTCTTGCACTTTGAATTTTTATTATTAAAACCTGTTTTATCGACAAGAATTTCTTTACACAATTCATTTTATGACCTTAATCATTATTATATAACAATCCACACAACCAATGCAAATAATAAAACATACAATTGTGGGCTTTTAGTTGCACCTTTACTACCCGTGAGAATCCAATTTCGATAATACCAAACATCCGCATAAACACCAGGCACTTGTCCACATCCATAACCATGGGACACAATTCCATAAACTTTACCTTCGCAAATCAGTGGACCACCTGAATCTCCTCGGCAACTATCCTTTTCCAAATCAAACATATCACCAGCGCACAACATACCTTCTTGGAAATATGAATATAAAATTTTACATACCAACATGTTGTTTATATAGATGTCGGTGTACAAAGCATTAGCGGCAGCTGGTCCTCGCTATACGAAAAAAAAAAAATAGAAGAAAAATTAATAGATGTCTACAATTGTTTGCTCATAACCATGTGCTAACATCAAATAAGTTGCCCCAGCCAACTACAGTGCATGGCATGCCCGGCAAGGCAGGACCATCAGGAAGCTCAATCCTTTGCGCATGGACACCATCTTCATTTATACTGGAAGTTAGATGCAAGATACCAATATCATTGGCACTAGTCTTATAATCATATTTTGGATGCAAAATAAGCTTTTCGACGTTTATTATTTGGGTCTCTGGAACTCTATTCAATCGATTTGGCGTTCTTGCAACAATCTGGATTTCTGAACTATTTTTTCTTTTATCGAATTGCCTGTGTTAGCGAAAAAGGAAAGCCTTAGTAGATTTTATTTTAAGAACTTCAAACAAACTTGTACCATAAGCAATGTGCAGCTGTTAAAATAATTGTCGGAGACAAAATAGCTCCAGCACAATAATGTGTTGTACCAAAATGTGCTGAAAATTGGTTAAATCTTAACGAAACAATATGTTTAGTCAGCGTATGTTCACGTGGACGATATCCGCCAGAAATGAGAAAGGTAAAGTTGTTTTTATGTGTTGAGGCAAATGTAATATTGAAAAATATAAGAAATACTAAAAAATTTACAGAGCTTGACATCATAAGCTACAAAATAAAAATTACAAATAATTTTATTTTTATTCAAATATCTTTATTTTGATCTTTGGTGATATCAGCTGATGTAGCCGGTTGTGTACAGGATCTATGAAAATTCTTTCTCCAAGCCACCTTAATGGAAGAAATAAATGACTCTTGGTCTTCAAATTGTCTACCGGAATCACATACTTTCCGAACTAACTAACCCCACACATATGGGGTATCAACCCCTCAGATTATTGAGAAAATGACAATAGTTCAACATTTTGTTAGTGAAATGGTCCTGTTAGTAAACCCGTTTGAAGGCTCTAAAAATATTCTGAAACTTTGGGTAAGCTTGTTATATTCTAAACCTGAAAGGTTAGAGTATAAAATCACAATGTGCGAATGTTTGTAACGCATAGAAATAAGCGAGTCCGGTATAGAAAATTTTTATATATTCTTGATCAGCGTCACCTCGTGAGTCATGCTATCCATGTTCGTCCGTCCGCCCATCCGTCTGTGAGCTGTCCGTAAACACAGGACAAGAAGAAGGAGTTGAGATAATTGCATTAAACTCAGTACACATAGTGACATGAAGCAAAGAATCTGCACAATTGAATATTTTTGGAATCCGCCCACGGACTCGACTACCTCCCATATATAATTATGAGCATAAATAAGCTCATAATTAACTTACAATAATAAAATTTGGCACACTTGTGTTTTATATCAACACAAAGATGTCTTCGATAAATGGATGTCATCCGCCCACGGCAACGTTCACCTCCCATACAACCCAAAACTTTAAAACTCAATAAATAAGCTCATGTTTATTCTACAGAGATAAAATTTGGTACGTATGTATTTTATATCAAAATACCTCTTCGAAAAATGGATGTTATCCGCACACGGTCACACCCACTGTCCATACAACCCAAAAATTTATAATTCAATAATAAACAAAGTTAAACTCGTGTTTAACGTACAGAGAAGATGGTTTTGAAAAATGGGTGTTATCCAACCACGTACAACCACGGACAACTAACCTCCCATACAACCCAAAAAAAAGGAAAACCAATAAATAAGCTTATGTTTAACCTACAGAGATAAAATTTGGTGTGCATATATTTTATACCAAAACAAAGACTCATTCAAAATTGGACGTTATCCGTTCACAAACACGCCCACCTCCCATACAATCCACAATAGAGAAAATACTATCAAGGCTAGTACTATCAAAAATTTTTATAAATTTTTGTAAATTTTTCATCAAAAGTGAAATGCATTAAAAATATTGCCTACATCCGCTCACGGACACGCCCATTTGCAATACTGCTATTGTATTTTGAAAAAGGAGATTTAGGGTATCTTATAGTCGGGCTAGACCGAGTTTAGACTTTCTTTACTTGTTTTAACATAATTTTATACAAATTTTCCGTCATTCTGCAACTTGAAAACTCCAGCTAAATAATTCAAAAATATGATATAGCCCCCCTTAAACGATTCCTTAAGGAATCCACTCCCTTGCGGCTATAGTAACTAGTTAAAAATGGTCCTCTTTTCACAGAACATGAAAGTAACAGTTATAACCACCTTAATCCATCCATCAAAATTTAACATCTTTTCGTCGGAGAAAACTACAAACAGCAATTCTCTCTTGTAAGTCATGAAAGACTGTGATTAACCGCAGCTTCATCCCTGATTTTTTGACGCTGAAAAGGCAAGAGTTGGAGTCTTTCCGGAAAATTGCTCTCTTATCTGCAGCTGATACCACAGTTTAAGTATACCTTTTCATATTTATACCCCCACGCGTACTGCGTAAGGGGTATATTAATTTTGTCACGACGTGTGTAACACCCAAAAGGAGGCGTGGTAGGTATGGAAAAGTATATATATTCTTGCTCAGCATCACCACCTGAGTTGATTTAGCCATGTCCGTCTGTCTGTCCGTCGACACGATTACAGCCGTAATTTTGAAGCTATGTTAATGAAATTCGATATTTAAGCTTTTTTTAAAAAAACTAAGGTCAAGTTCGAGAATTGGCTAAATCCGATGAAAACCACGCCTACCTCCCATACAACCCCAAAATTGAAAACTCTACAAAGAAGCTAATATAAAAGCTACAATACTGAAATTTGATATATGTGTATTCTATGTCAAAACTGAGATGTCTTAGAAAAATAGGTGTCATCCACCCACTAACACGCCCACCTCCCATACAACCCCAAAATTGAAAAATCTATAAAGAGGCTAATATTAAAGTTAAAAGACGGAAACTCGGTATTGGTGTATTCAATGTCTTAACTGAAGTGTGTTAGAAAAATGGGCGTCATCGACCCATTAACACGCCCACCTCCCATACAACCCCAAAACTACAAAATCTATAAAGAGGCTAATATTAGAGTTACAAGACAGAAACTCGGTATTTGTATATTCTATGTCGAAACTGAGGTATGTTAGAAAAATGGGCGTCATACACAAACTAATACGCCCACCTCCCGTACAACCCCAAAATTGAAAACTCTATAAAAAGGCTTATATTTAAGCTGCAGGAAAACAATTTCATATGTATGTATGTATTTAAGACACATAAAAATAATAAAATCTCTCAAAACCTCATACAAAAAGCTCTCCAATTTAAGATTCTTCCACCCTTAAAAATCGACCGTGGGGTATTTTAACTTCGGCCAAGTCGAAGATATACCTTACTAGTTTTTTATAATCAGTTTAAGTTCTTACAAAATTGCTCACTTTGTTTTCACTTCTTCCGGTTTCTTTTTTTTTTTTTTTCTCTTTCCAAACATATATTGGCTTCCATTTAATTTTTTTTAAAAATGCTATATTTTTACATTTACATTTACAGCAAGTAAATTACTACAATTAAGTTTTTATAAACATCTCAGATGTTGCAACTTTAATTAAGCAGTCTCGAAATAGTTGACAATATGATCCATTACAGCATGCGTGAACTCGCTTTTTAAATCTATATCAAAGAAGTAGCCGCTAACAAAAATCCAAAAGTTCAACGAAGCTGGCGAAAACTCAAATTTGAATACCATATAAAATTGAAAACAGGCACAGATTGCATCCGAAAATGATAACTCGTACTGAATGTTACGGAGTATCACCAAACAACGATCCACTTTCAGAATACTGTCACCTATAAGAAAAATATAGGGATGTATCTGTGTCTTATCACTATTCACCTCAGTGACATGTTGTATCAGCTGGATCACTGAAGACTGTGACTCAACAATGCTATTAATTTGTGCAGTATCCGATATTTCAAAACTGCCAGACAATTTTGTTATGCTGTGCAGCAATTGTAGTAGTGTCGCCTCTTTGCTGTCTGTATTCATCTTATTGCTATAGACTTTAAATTGCTCGAATAGCTCTATACTTGTGTTATCCTTGAGTTCTGCTTCGTAAAGATTGCTTATCTTGTTCATAAAAATGAACCAACGCTCAAGAAAAGCAGATTCGCTTTTGGGGTACATATGATTAAAATCAATGTTGAGCAAAAAATGTCCAGTTGGCCAGGTGTAGGAAGGCCAATCATTGAGAATGCTGGATATGCTTTCTGGCAAATTTTTTACTTTGCTCAAATGACGCATTCGATAGGTATGTGAATTGCGCCACATGTTTATGACTTCGTCCATGTCCTCACATTTGTTGCATTTTAACCATTTTTGTGTTTGAATCATTTCTCCATCGGGATACTCATCCATGCTGTCATCTTCTGGCAACAATAAAGGTGAGTTGATCTTCATTGAATCTGTCGGTTTTTTACTACGTCTTGAATTTACTTTGCGTCGCAGTGAATTGTAGAACTTGATATGAAGACGACCATGACATTTGGTGTTTTTGTTGTCATACCAAGAAAGCTTGCTTTCACTAGGAAAATAGTTCACTATTTGTTCGGCCAAGTGGTCGAACGTTCCGGCAGAAAGTTGTATGTGACGTTTAAGAAAATACTCCACGATCGAAGTCGAAAGCAAGCGCTTGTCAATCTCGGTCAGCTGACCTTGATTGTTTTGGTACTTTTCTTGACACAATTTTAACACTAATGGAATGATTTTGCTCAGGAAATACGGCCTGCTTTGACAGAAGTCTTTATTTTGAGCAGCACGTAGACTCGACATCGAAGCTGCTGAACTTTGGCTTTCCTCATCATCATTGTACGTTCGTAGAGTTGGGAACTCATTTTCTATCAGCATATTACCTGGTGATGCTTCATTGCAGTCATAGTTCATATCGGTCCTGACTCTCTTAATGCGTTTCTTTGGTGATGGACTTAAAGCTCTGCTACCATTTTGGCGAATATTTGTTGTTGTGCCATAGGTGTCAAATTTTTTAACATAGCCTTTTTTTAATTTCCACTCATTGAAGAGATACTCAAATTCAGCAAGTGTGCCTAAATTTGTTATGGGAATTAGTTCACGCACGTGTTCCTTTTGAAGATATTTCAATTGGCGCGCATTAACCTTGTACTCTTTACAACGATCGAACAAATAGAGATAGTTATATTTATCAATTTTGCATAGAAGAGTGAGAAGTTGGCTATCGGGGTCCTCATTTTTAGGTGGCAAAGGCTCTTCACTAACATTTGATTCAGTGATATTTTCACTACCTGGTTCTTCAATTGATAACAAATTGTTCTCTGTCAGTCTCTCAAAAACAGCATTGAGAGGAACTTGAGCGAAATTTTCATAGCCATTGATATTTTCATCAGATTCGTAGATTCTTTTCGAATCCAATTCTTTTTTTTTTTTGCTTTAATACAGGATGATTGGCTGCTGAATTGTCTTTCTTCCACTCAGTATCAAGTTCTATAAACTGGTCATAAGCACTACGATGTGCAGCACGTAGGTGAGTTTTAAGCGATGTTGTACCACGTCCTTTGCGTGAATAAGTTTTTCAGCAGATATTGCACTGCACACTCTCTAGATTTATTGCCGTAAAATACTTCCAAACTAAGCTCAGTTTAGGTCGCATGATGTAAATTTTTAAAATCTTTATTTAATAATGAAACTTAAGTTGAAAATAATTGTATCACGGCAGTTTTTAATAACAAATCGTGAACAGTTCGTTTATTTAAAATTTATCTTCATCAAACTTTTCAGAATAAAGCACTTAAGAGAAAACAACATCGAAATAAGTTTTCTGTTATGCTCATTTTGGGAGAAAAAAATCATTTGTATCTCATTAAAACAGCGAACCTATTCTGCTGACGCTTAGTGTATGTTTCAACGGTGCTCGCACCACCTCAGGTAGATTTTTTGAACAGCTGAGAAAAGTAGTGCACATTTTAACGACTGCCTAAACAGTTTAACTGAGCGCTATGAACATTGAATTTTTGCTCAAGAGTTGGCAGTTTTGTGTACGCTGAATGCAACCATTGTATCATGATAATTTCTTTATGTACAGAAACGTCGATTTGATCATTCTACCCATAGAAGAACGAATAAGGTTACTGCAGGGCTATCAATCCTCTCTATCTCAGAATTGTCAAAATCAACACAAATTATTTGATGTCTCGTTTTGTCGCTTTATTTCGTTTAGTACTTTTTTGACAATTCTGACTTTTGGCTCGCATCAACCCTGCAGCTACCTTATTGGTTGTACTATGATTCTACCATGATTATCAATACTTTAAAGTATACACTTTTTCAACCATGGCAACACTTACAGGCATTTCTATCCCACTTAAAAAATAAATTAAATATAAAAAAAATCAACATTGAATTAACGGGTGAAATATTTTGTCAAATTTATTTAAATGTCTAAATTATTGAAAATTCTTGTAATTTTTTTAGTGCTGATGCAAAACCAGCAACAGCTAATCTCAACAACTGCAGTCTCGGCTCTGGATCCAACTGACTATCCCGACTATGAGGATAATGGTGAATTTATTATGCTGATGTCTGGTGGCTATAGGCCAGTCAAGGAAATCTTCAATAAATATATTGTCTCAATAAGAACTTCCAAGCCTACAGCTTATTTCGGTGATAATCATTTCTGTGCCGGCACCATTATATCAGCACGCTTGATTGTGACAGCAGCGCATTGTATCAAGGAGTTAGTGCATTTTATGAATCCATATTTAAAAAATATGAATAACAAATTTGTGTTTTTTATTAACAACAGTTCCAATCGTATTGTAACAAGACCACGTCGCTTGGTTGTGGTAGCTGGCACGCCCAATCGTTTGGAAAAGACGCTGGCAACTGTGGAGTTAGAGGTAGAACAAGTGCTGCCACATGAGGAATACATACGAAAAGGCAGCAATGACATAGCATTGCTTCGCTTGAAAATGCCGATACCCGATTGGCCATACAATGATTTCATCAATATAATACCATTGAGAAAAAAGGTGACGCTAGCGGGTGAAAATTGTACAGCCATCGGTTGGGGTCAGCTTTTTTATGTAATAGCAAATTTTATTGTCATTTGCTTTTTGTATGTTTTGCTAAAGAAATGTTAAAATCTTATAGCGTGGTCCTTTTGCTGCCGATCTTGTTTATATTGATTTGGAAATAATGAAATATAGCGAGTGCGTTAAATTCTATCCATCAACATATACTGAAGGTATGCTTTGTGCAACGAATAAGGAAGAAGAAGATGCACATGCTTGTGGTGGTGATTCTGGTGGACCGCTGATATGTGATCATAAACTTGCCGGAATTGTTGCATGGGGTGCACGATGTGAGCAAACTGCTCATGCAACCGTTTTTACAGATGTATTCTATCATCTGCCATGGATTGAGACTAACGATGGTCAACAATTGAGATCACTTTCATGCTGCAAGGTTATTTTAATTGTAATATTCTTTAGGAACTTGATCTAATATCATTGAATATTATAATAAATACCGTTTAAGACATATGCGCACTTTTAGAACTGAAATAACAGCTAATTTATTAATTTTTTTATTTTGTATAGAAATACTCTGCTCCATACACTGAATCAAAAAAGTACCCAACAGGAAAAGCGATCATACCAAGATAGCTTCTTGGCCCATGTTTTTAGATTCCGAGATCATGACTCTTTGTTTCCAAACGTCATATACTTTTTTGTATTAAACTGCTACTACGCGGAGGTATTGATGTCTTTACCGCTTTCCCGAGTAGGGAAAAAGGGATTTGTTCAATTATTTCCTTTTTTATTGTTTGGTTCAAATCGCTTTTCAGCTTCCTCTACATCACCAAAGAAAATAGTGCCTTTTTTCATACATTAGGCAGTAGGAGAGGATGAAACGTTTAGGAGATGTGCTCTCCTAGCTTCCGACTGGGTATGATTCGAATTAGAGAATTTTGCTCCAGTAATTAATTACATGACTTACATGAACTATTCCGTGATATCAATGGTTTTGGATATTCCATAGTCGGGCTAGACTGACTTTAGAGTTTCCTTACTGGTTTTTGTAAAGTCTTATGTGACTATCAATTCGGTTCCTAAGCAAAAGAATTTCAGTACAGGTTTTTCTCAATTGTCGTAATTTGGTTCCTTTGACTCGATAATTTATTTCATCTTAAAAAAACATAAAAATGTTTGAGTTTTTATAAATTTTGGCAGAATTTTGTTTTCTATTTTCCTGTGGCCTTATCTCATAGAGCCTTGTTGGATGGTTAAACATTATTTTATTTTTATTATTTGAGCCAAACTATAAAAATGGTAAAAATATGCTATATATTATATTTATGTGTATATCTTCTTCAATGTCTGCTATTGCTATTTTAAGTTCTGTCTAAACCAGTAGACACGAGCAGTGGATTTATCCCAAATTCACCTGCACCAATTAGCAATTGAAGCTTTAAGAAGTGCAAACTTTTGAAGCTTATTTGGAGCACTTTAGGAATCGCACTCGTACGAGATGGCCTCAATATAGCTTCTCTCACAAGTCATATGGAAAGTATTCAAAGCTGACTGTGCTTCGATGGGTACTTTCCTGTTAGGAGAGCCTAGAACAATTTTTTCTAGAATCTGCTCACACATAAGCAGCCTTACTTTTACGAGCAGCCTGCTTAAGTTATTTTGAAAGTTGTTTCAGCTTCAATAGAGTTCTTTGGGAAAGCCTGTACGAAGCACTTCAGCGAGAATCAAATATCAGATGAACAGCTTTGCTCTCACAAGCAATGTAAAAGCTTATTGGAAGCTTGTTGATCTTTAAACAAGGAGCAAGCAAAACAAGAACCTTATCAGAATTTTAAACTTGACTTTACAGGTTCTTGCTTCCAAGTATAATTGTAAAAGAATAGCATTTTCATACACAAGTATACACAGGTTTCTCATTTCAGCTTCACATTGGAAGTATTTCCGAGGATTATACGAGCATATTTTGTTGAGACCTTGATAAATTACTTCAACAAGCTCGCTTACAAAAATTGTTAACTTTGCTTCGCAATTGCTCTTAAAGTATAATTAAAGCAATATTTAATTTCTTAGAATTGAGTTTAAGGCATTTTCAAAGTAATATTAAAGTATTATCATGATCGAAAATTTCCTAATTCCTAAATTCATAAGTTTCTTAGCTATCGAGGTGGTAACCTGTTAAAATCTCAAAAGTTGAACATGCTGGAGATTCAATTCTTAATAGAAATGTAAGAAAGGCTTACATAGAATATAATAAAAGAGTCAACCTGTCTTTCGGAATTATTCCATGAGAATCTGTGCATTTTCAGGTTCAAACCAAACATTTTTTTTTTTAGAGTTGGTTTTTTGTCTGCTGATTGTGATAAAAGTTCAAAAAACATTGTATTTTCTTACGCACAATTCAGCGTATTCATATTTTTGTATTTGTACTTGTATTTATTTGAACTTATTGTTGACATTTGACATGCATATTTTGATAAGCAATTCCAAAATTTTTTAGATTGGGTATATATCCTTTTTCTTCATAACCCATTAAAGACATGTATTGGACACAAATGAGCACGTTTTTTTTTTATAAATAAGACCAAAATGACATAAATTCGGCACAAGTTAGCATATTAATTTTTTCATAAACAATCCAAAAATTTCTCATATTGGACGCATGTGAACATATTGATTTTTTGATAAATGATCCGAAAATCAAAAACATTTTTCTCGAATGGGCGTTGTTTTTTATTTTTTAAAATAAAAAAATAAATTATGCATGAGTGGGCGTTGTAATTTTTTGATAAACAATCACATAAGGGCTTGATATCAAGAATATTATGGCTTAACTCTGAATTACGCCCAAAATTAATTGATTTGGAATTGTTTTCAGCTCAAATTTTTTTGCGTGCAATTTTTGTATTTCAGGCTAACCGGTGTTGAATAATCGTAATCACCAAAAATCAAATTTTTTGAAAGCGTTTTCAAAAATCTACTGCCAGCAGCTTAATTATGAATAATAGCATCAGCTGGGGTCAAAATTCGACCAATTTTTTGTTTGCTTATTTATAACTACTATTTTGTGGTCTCGGTAGTTGAGTGGTTAGCGTGCTTGGCTGTCAACCCGGACGTTCCAGGTTCGAATCCTGGTCTAGTCATGGTCCTACGCTTTTACTTTTCTTTAATTCTTTCTTCATTTCTTATCAACTAAAATTAAAAATTCATCCATAAATACGATTTTGGAAGTTGTAGTTGGTGGTTGAGATGATTGTGGAACGAGATGGCTTTATGACTCGAATTGACTGAGGTAAAGGCATAAAACTTGCCTCAGAGTAAAATTCGCATGTTAATATAACGCTACGCCACACTTACAACATTCTACACTTGTTTCTCTTGATTACACTTTCCCTCCTACTTATCTATCTCCGATCCATTTCCGAAACAAAGCAGACTTGACTGAATAGGTTTGGAACCTGAAATCCTGGGTTCAAAGCTTAAAAAAAAGAATAAGTGATATATTTAAAATAAGTTCAAGCTATAATTTTTAATTGATTGCAGATATAAAGTTATTTCCTTCATAGAAATTATTTTTGAATTTAATTAATTTTTTAGAAAATAGAAAAACATCGTTTTAAAATAAATAATGCTTTATGACTCGAATTGACTGAGGTAAAGGCATAAGACTTGCGTCAGAGTAAAATTCGCATGTTAATATAACGCTACGCCACACATACAACATTCTACACTTGTTTCTCTTGATTACACTTTCCCTCCTACTTATCTATCTCCGATCCATTTCCGAACCAAGGCAGACTTGACTGAATAGGTTTGACACCTGAAATCCTGGGTTCAAAGCTAAAAAAAAGAATAAGCGAGGTATTTAAAATAAGTTCGAAGCTTTAATTTTTAATTGATTGGAGATATAAAGTTATTTTCTTCATAGAAATTATTTTTGAATTTTATTAATTTTTTAGAAAATAGAAAAAACAACGTTTTAAAATAAATAAATTTTGCCAAAGAAATCATAGTAGCGTAAAAATAGAGTAGCACTGATTTTTTGATGGCACGGACAGTTAATAAATTTAGTGTCAATATAAAATAAATTCACTTTAAATGTACGGATACACTTTGAAAAAAAAAAAAATCAAAAATGCAAATTTGAGTTTTTCTCTTTCTTACAACAAAAAAAAAAAAAAAAATTTTTGCTCCACATTTTCACAAAAGATCAAATTTTTTGGTCTCTTTTTAAAAGAAGCAATTTTAATTTAAACAAAAAAATAACAGTACAATTTTTATAAATTTTTGTAAGTTAACTGAACTCAAATACAAAAAAGAGATGTATTCAAAGATGGCATAGATGTTGGCTTCCCAATTCAAAACATTCAATTTGAGGCAGTTTTTTTCTCTCTCGGCAGTTGGTTGAAATACATGCTAATTAACTAACGAAAAAATTTAAAAAATTTATGATAAATACTTTAGACAAGAGCTTCACAGTGATTGTTACCACATTTGAAAGAAAATTTATCAGGCTTTTAGAAAAAATTACAAAAATTGAAAAACCGTTGAAATTCTACCAAGATATGGGAACTTAAAATTTTGAGTTAAAAACACATTTTTTTACAAATTTCACAATTGATGATGAAAACTGGGTTTTTTTCAAAAATTTTTACTTTTAAAAACTCAAATTCAAATTCAGCCAATTCAAAAGCTGTCTCTCAACCAAATTGTTTATTAATTTAAATTGATTAATTTGAATTAAATTAAAATTTAATTCATATAAAAAGGTCAAGTATACAATCTGCACATCTATGTTACAAAACGTTCCAATGATATAAGTTTCATTCAAATGTTTTGTCTATAAATTGAGAAAAGTTGGGTGCAAGTTTTGCACTGGGGTATTGATATAAACATATATGAAAATTAATGTTTAAATTTAAGATTTGACATTACAATAAGTTTTAAGCGACTTTTCTAGTATAAGTGTTTAAGAAGAATTCTGCTCTTGGGAAGAAGTATATGGATCTGGAAGTGATAGTTGTTGTTCTGATGGTAAATAAGTAAGTAAGTAAAAAAATCGCGTGTAGCAACGTACACGTGGCAGAAGTGAAACTTCTTTAACAGTAAGAAATAAGAGAGATTTTAGTGTGAAATAGAGAGAAAAAGTATCTGAAAAGAAATTCAATCAATACGAAATGGAATAATAATTTGTTGATTCAATATTTGCATCCAGGGACCGAACCGAATATGGTTTTTGTCGAAATATTAACTTTTATCTCTTAATTTATATTTTTTCCGACAAAAACAGTTTTTTTGGGCAAAAATAACAGTTATTTTCTGCCTTTTATTTTTTATTTTTCGGTCAAAAATATCATGTAATTTATATTTGTTCAATTTATTTTACCGATAAAACAATTTTGATATTATTATTTTCATCTCATCGGTGAGACATTTTACACATGATGTCAACAGTTCAATCTGTCAAGCGGTCTTTAAGAAAACACAAATTGCTTGATATTTTTGACCGAAAAAATTAAAGTTACAAAATAACTGCTATTTTTGACCGATAAAATAAAAGTCAAAAGTAACCTTTATTTTTCCTCGAAATATACTAGGCAAGAAATTAACTTTTAAAGAATCAGTTTCAAATTTAAAAGCGACTTAATATTCGTGAGGCTGAGGACATTTGTAACATAATGGTATATTTGAAAAAGTCTTTCGACAATTTTTTTTCATTTGAAAATTGTAAAATAACAGTTATTTTCGGTACTTGTTTTAGTTCAGTTGGTGTTTTAGTTGCTTTAGAATGTCTTCTCAACATTGTTACTTTTTGAATGCTGGATTGCATTTGCATAGTACTCTTTGAAGGAGCCTCCAAAAGCAGAGGCAAATCTTGTTCTTTATCACTTCCTGCTTCCTGATCATAATAATTGCTATGTTGATAGAGGGCCTCATAATGCAGCGAACATTGATTGTTGAGAGTATCAATTTGGTTGGCTTTAAAATTTTGTTGAGATGATGGCTGAGTTCTAAAATACATTTTTACAAAGCATCAGTGTGTTTTTTGGGGATTGGTTCTTTGTAGATTCACCAAAATACACTGATGTTTCGTAAAAATGCATTTTGAAACTCAGCCCTTGTTGCAATCACTTTACCTTCATCATTAGTTGCAGACCTAGCTGCGGCTGTATTCTTAAGAGCTCTAATTCGCTCTCTTTATTCATTTTTTATAGAGAGTTTCTATATTTTTTCTATTTTTTTCCGTGCATACTTGTAGGATGAAAATTAATGTTACGGTTATGTTAATAATGTAATGTTAATGTTAATGTTAATGTAATGTTAATGTTAATTATGTTATTTTCAGTATGTTACGTGTTCAGTTTTGATTAAATTTTTTTTGGCTGTTTATCATGTGCCTACGTGGCGTAAAGATATAGATTCTGGCTCTTAAGCAACGATGTTCGGGGTTCAATTCTCGGCAGCGGCAATAATTTTTTTAAATTTTCATATGAATTGAAAACGTTAGCCTAGCGTCACGAATAAGAGACCTTGAAATTTCACTCGCCGCCAAAGAAGTTTCACTTCAAAAAAAAAATGTATCCACAAATTTTTAAGAAAAGAAATTTACTTTCTGAACATGTTTCTTAAAAATGGTAACGCGAGTTACTAATCTCAATTATTATTTCACTCACAGAAAAATTTCACAGAAATTTACTCCTTGAACATGTTACCTAAAAATGGTAATGCGAGTTACTAAACTAAATTATTATTTCACTGGGTGAGTTACTAAACAAAATTATAATTTCACTGGGTAAATATAATGATACCACTGAATTTGTATAGCAGTTTCTAACACACAAAAGCCATTCGTATCATACAGAGTGCATTTGAATTTGTTAATATAAATAATAAAATGTAAAAGCTTAATTTAACTACATAAAACTGTCTGAATGTAACGTGAGTTACCTTGGAATTACCCATACACAATTTTGTGATAAGATTTAAATTTAGTTTTCTTAACGAGCATTTAATTTATATGAAAAGGACAATTTTGGACAGTAAACTCTTACCGTTTTTAAAAACATTTTTCAAAAATGATAATTTTTTAGCCGACAAACTGATATTACTTCAATTCAATATGACTAACATGAGCCTAAAGTTACATAAAATTTCAATTTCTTAAAAGCTACTACCCCAAAATTCGATCCTGACAGTAAATTAAATTCACATGCTACTCGCATAGATGACAGCTGATTTGGTCGAATTTGCCAAAGAACAAGCACTGTGACAGAAACAGCACATTTATTACAAGTGAGCAATGAAGAACAAAGAAAACCACAAAATTAAAATTAGAACATTCATTGATGATATCCTTGCATTTGATGCTGAATGCTGCTGAGGGAGTGCAAGCTTTGTGCACAAACAAAAGCAATGCCATGTAATGACTTTTGGTTTCTTTTTCATACATTGAGTTTGGCATGTAAGTCCGACGGTATGAGTCGCTATGATAAGAAAAACTAAAAATAGTTATTTGTTCAAAATTTGCTGTTGCGGTTAAGCGACACAGACTGTTAAAAATTTTAAAGTCTGCTTGTTTGTGTCTCGATTTTTTTCTTCTCCTGTTGTAATTGTATTCTCAGCTCATACATTTAATTCTTGCTGATGTCCTTGTTCGTTAAAGGATTTCATATAATTTCAAGACTTGCTGCCAATTGTTGGTCTGTGCTCTGCGCTAGCTTTTCTTTCTATTTGGGTTCAGACCAGCGTGTTTACCCACAACAAGCTGGTCTGTTGTTGTAGTTGTAGGGCGTGTGGCAAAGTTTGTAAATGCCATTTGCTTAATGGATATTATAAATTTTTACTCTAAATTGAAAGTCGTAATTTTCATTGTGTTGTTGTTTTAAGGTTTTCAGTCAACATTATGTTCACTCTTCTTTTCGACGGTGGCGTAAACGTTTGTTAAGGATGTTACTGATGCTATGTACTGTCCTTAAAGAGTACTCTCTAATATGCGGCAAATGTGAGGTTAACTTAACAGCGTCACGAAGTTATCTCAAAAAGTGGCAGTCTAGGCTTTCAAAACTTAGCGAAAGTAAAGATTGTTTTGCCAGGACTCTTAGACAAGCAGACAAACAGGACGACTGACATCACTATGTTTGTGAACAAATAAAAAAAGAAGCTGCAATGCAACTAATTGTAATTGCCTTCAAAGTCTAGGTTGCAACAAGCCTCGGAAGCTTTGTTCGGTATTAAAGTGTGGCAAAAAAGTAGCTCCTGCAAAAGTTCAGACAGCTAAATATAGACAGCCATGTAGAGGTCAAAGCAGTCAGAGCTTAAGAAGAATATAATAGTATAAATTTTATGATTTTCAATTTATTACCTGCATGGCTGCGGCAGATACCAAGGTCACAGCGGTATAATTTGTTCTATTTTGACTAGAAAAAAAGCTGTCTTCCTTCTTTATGGCCCAGCTAGGAACTAGAACTTGCCAACACTGAGCTTTCACTTCCGTTTGCAGTCATCATAAATTGTTCACTACTGCGAATTTAATTTTCCACCAGCTATACAGCTTAGTTTATAGCGCCAACAAATACGCGCTCTTCCAAGATGGATCACAATCTGCCAAGATAATTACATGTTGAGAGTGAAGAGTGTGAGTAGGCAAGCGCATAACATTAAATTTCATAACAGACCAAAACCAAATTTAGATATGCTACCTATTCTTTACTGAACGCCAAAAACACCGCCACGGCCATAAATTGTACCACTTCCAGGTACAAAAAAAAAAGGTACTAAATTGTGTGTTACATTTTAAGGTCACCCTCGACGAAATAGCGAAAATTTCAACATTTAAAATAGACTTACAAAATACCTACACATACACACCCCATTTAAAGTAATTCACACGCTCTAAAATGTTCTCTACGTTCTTATATCTAAGCAGTTCAACATTCAAAAGACGGCAGACAGACAGTTGTCTGAAGTCGCCTGTCTCATTCACCTGTACTATAGGCAAGGGCCACCCAGCCTTGTCTGGCACTCGTTTGACGAAGATTTAGGATGCTTGGTTGCGAAAATTTATTTAGGATTTTATTACGACACCTTGCTAGAGTGATGTTGTAATAAAATTAAAGAATTTATAATTGTTAAACATTATGTTAAAGTGTAGCAAATGTTAATTTAGGCTGTGTAGCTTAAGTAAAGAAAAAGCTGGACCTAAATAGTAGGAGTAAAGAAGATTAGCTTGTGCCTGCTGCATAAGAGCTTTGCGGCCTCTTTAACAGCACAATATAAGGGCTTTAAAAGGGTCATAAAAGAGTCAAGATCTTAGCAAGGATAATCTAAGATGGCTGTTAATTAAACGTTTTTTGTTGCTACAACTTTAAAGCTCAAAAAAAGCGACTGAAAAAATCTTACTTTAAATAACATTTGAAATTAAAAATTTAAAGTTAAAATTTTAAATTTTAAATTTTAAATTTTAAATTTTAAATTTTAAATTTTAAATTTTAAATTTTAAATTTTAAATTTTAAATTTTAAATTTTAAATTTTAAATTTTAAATTTTAAATTTTAAATTTTGAATTTTAAATTTTAAATTTTAAATTTTAAATTTTAAATTTTAAATTTTAAATTTTAAATTTTAAATTTTAAATTTTAAATTTTAAATTTTAAATTTTAAATTTTAAATTTTAAATTTTAAATTTTAAATTTTAAATTTTAAATTTTAAATTTTAAATTTTAAATTTAAAATTAATTAATTAATTTATTAAAATTAATTAATTAATTTATTAAAATTAATTTAATAATAATTTAAAATTATTAAATAATTTAATTTAAAATTAATTTAATTTAAATTTAAAATTAATTAATTAATTTATTAAAATTAATTAATTAATTTATTAAAATTAATTTAATAATAATTTAAAATTATTAAATAATTTAATTTAAAATTAATTTAATTTATTAAAATTAATTTAATTTTAAATATAAAATGTAAAATTTAAAATTTAAAATTTAAAATTTAAAATTTAAAATTTAAAATTTAAAATTTAAAATTTAAAATTTAAAATTTAAAATTTAAAATTTAAAATTTAAAATTTAAAATTTAAAATTTAAAATTTAAAATTTAAAATTTAAAATTTAAAATTTAAAATTTAAAATTTAAAATTTAAAATTTAAAATTTAAAATTTAAAATTTAAAATTTAAAATTTAAAATTTAAAATTTAAAATTTCAAATTAAAATGAAAAATTTTTTTTTTTTAAATTAAATTTTATTAATTAATTTTTAAATATTAATGTGAAATTAATTTAAATTTAAGTATTTATTAAAACTATATTAAAATTTAAATATAGTTAAAAAATTTAAATTTACTTAAAATTTTTAATTACATTAAATTTTTAAAATTTTTGTAATGTTTTTTTTTAAATTAAATAAATTTTTCTATTTGAGATAAATTGAAATTAAATAAAATTAATTTTTTTTTAATATTCAATTTGAACTTTTTAATTTTAAAATTTAAAATTTATGCTTTTAACATTTCAATTTAAATTTAATTTTAAGTTTTATTTTAAGGTGGGACATAACATTCCCGGCAGAGAAAACAGTACTTTTTTTAAAAATTCATAACTCTGTCAAAAACATACATTCTTCCAAATTTTGTTATTATTGCAGAGAATTGAACAAATAACAAGAAAAAATTCGAAAAAATATATATTTTTCACTCCAACATGGTTTTATAAAGCTGCAGATAAAAAAACGGGGCCTCGTGGTTGCAGCGCTGGGAGTCGCAAAAATTGTCCGATCTGGAAAAAAAAAACTTTTTTAAATTTTAATAAAATGGGCTATTGTATGACAAGTGCTTTTTTAAAATTTTTTGTTTTTTCAATATTTGGTGATGTTCCAAATTTGAAAGTGTGTTGTTTTGAAAAAAATATTGACTTTAAAAGTTCATAAAAAATCGAAAAAGAATTAAATAAAGCTGGTGTCATGCGATAGAGAATCAAGTTTAAAAAAAAACAAAAATAAAAAAAAAAATTTCGTCAAAAAATGAACCCGCTTAATTGTTCAATTTTAGGCTTTTCTGATCAATACATTTTTAATGAAATTTTTAAAAATTTAAGTCATAATTTTTTCAATTTTTTTATTGATTGTTTGTCAACATCTTGAAGTGATATCGGGAATGTGAAATTTTAAACTTAAAACACTGAACTTGTTAAATTTAAAACATTAAACATTCAAAATATTATTTTTATTTTGAGAAAATAAATTGTTATAAAAATTCTAATCGGCAATCTGAGTGCACCACTTGTCAACTGATAAAATTTTAACTCATAACAGTTTTATATCTCATGTTAAATTTTTATGTTAAATGTTAACATTCAACATTTAACATTAAAGAACAAGTATTATATTTCTTTACCCCCTTAAAAATGGTTGCATTTCTACGTAAATCTTTATCAAATATTAAATGTTTTCAATAAAATCATTTCTGTGTCGACAAACAATGCCAAAATTGCATGTCGATAACATTAAAGTTCGCTTTACCTGCACAAACAGAATTGCAGAAACTAACTCCAGAAGAAACTTTGAGCGCTCTGCATGTGTTGCAATATTAGTGGCTGCAACGTGCCAGAAATGGCAGTCATCAGAACACCCGCAGTCAAATGACACTTCAATTGTTGTTACTGTAAGAGTTATACTAACAACAACAAAATAGTGGATACAATATAAAAAAAAGAAGGAAAATCGACATTTTGCAACAGCAGCAATTGCAGTAAAACGTTGCCAAAACAAGACGTTGAAACACATTGCAGTTGGCAACATTAAATGTTTGCAACCACACACAGCCACACAAAACTCAACTCAAGGTATGCAAATTAAAAGCACATGCACAAGCACATCCACAAACACACACGCACACCTTCGTACCCTGATTTGAAATTTATTCTTTGACGTTTGAGAAATTTTCTGATTACAAATGAAAATTGAAAATCCTTAAGCAGAACAACAACTACAACAACACAGCTAAAGTGAATATGATGGAAAAACTTTGCACAGCATCGGCAGCTGCTGCTGTCGTTACTGAAGTTGACTGACTGACTGGCTGAGTATGGGAGGGGCGGGATGACTTCAAGTCGAAATTTCTTAGTGTCGCCGGCAACAACTTAGCTGCGTTGCATATTAATGAAAAGATCAAAACCGTCTGTCGAAAGACAAGGACGAAGATTCACCGCAAAAGAAACAGATGAAGCATAAACGCCAAGATTAAAATTACTGCGGTGGGAGTGGCATTGCAGCAATTAACTTGTGTCAGAGGTATGCAGTAGAGTGGAGTGCTGAAAATTACAGAAGAGAATATGATATGTTTTAAATATGTTATTCAATAGTTTGTGTATGTGTGTTATACGTATACCTTTTGTACACGTATAACTATATTATTTTTGGGGTTTCAAGTAAAAATAAATAGTATTATGAACATACTTGAAGACAACAAATATTTGAATGTTCCTCACAAACAATTTTTTTGTCCAAACTTTCGTGTCAAAAGGAAGTATTATTTTAAAAATACTAATTTTTATGGCCATTAAAATTTAATATTTTGATATTTTTGGAATCCGTTGATGGAGATGTCTAACTCCCATATATATTCAAAAATTTAAAACTCTAGAAAGCACTGCATAGAATGATGAATAGAGTGATGTATAGAATAAATGGAAGTAATCTGCCCACAAATTCAATTCGAAGGCCAAACTAGATTCAAACCGAAAATTGAATAGCAATCTAAAAGATTTTTTAAATAGCATGTTTTTATTTAATCTTGGCACCAGTATTGAGGCAAGGTTTTTTCCCAAACAAGGCGATGGGCAATACGTACAATACGAATACGTAACTCTACAATACGTATTTTCGGGAAATTTCTCATTTAATACCCTAAACCCGAATGGTCAGGTCCGTCAGTCTGTCCGTCAGTCTGTCCGTCTGTGTGTTTCCGTATACACAGGATAAGAAGAAGGACTTGAGATAATTGGGTGAAACTCGTACACATGGTCACATGGAAGCAAGGATTTACACTATTGAATATTTTTGGAATCCGCTCACTGACACGTCTACTTCTCATGCAACGCAAAAATTGAAAGCTGCATAAATGAGCTCATAATTATCCTACACACAATAACATTAGGTATTTATGGATTTTATATCAAAACAAAAGTATCTTCGAAACATGGTGTGTCATCCGCCCACCGACAAGCCCACCATACAACCCAAAAATTTAAAACTCAATAAATAAGCTCATGTGTAACCTACAGAGATAAAATTTGGAGTGTATGTATTTACTATCAAACCAAAGAAGTGTTAGAAAAATGCGTGTCATCCATCCACGGACACGCCCACCTCCCATACAACCAAAAATTAAAAACTCAATAAATAAGCTTATGTTAAAAGTACAGAGATAAATTTGATACGTATGTATTTTTTTTCAAAGCAAAGAGGTCTTCGAAAAATGGATGGTGTCCGCCCACAGCCACGTCCACCTGCCATACAACCCAAAAATATAAATTTCAATAAATAAGCTCGTGTTTAACCTAGAGAGATAAAATTTGGTACGCATGCATTTTATATCAAGTCACAGATGTCTTCGAAAAATGGGTGTCATCCGTCCAAGAACACCCCCACTTCCATGCAATCCACAATAGCGAAAATACTTTAAAGGCATTAACAAGTGAGTTACAGGAATAAAACTTGCAATTTTTATAAATTTTTGTAAATTTTTCATCAAAATTGAAATGCATTTAAAATATGGGCTTCATCCGCTCACGTATACGCCCATTTTCAATACTATTATTGTATATTGAAAAAGTAGGTTTTGGGTATTTCATAGTCAGGCTAGCCCGTCTTTTGACTTTATTTACTTGTTTTTTCTAAACTTAGTATTTTTAGAGTTTAGTATTTCGGTGATATTTTCCGGTGTTTCTGACAATGTCGGAAGCTTGGGTTTCACTTGAGGTTTTCTTTGAGGGTCTTGGAAACTCGAAGGGAAAGGTTTTAGATCAACCAAAGCCGATTAAATTATGAAATTGAATATGGATTTATCGAAGATACTCGGAATGGGGGATAGCATGACCCCGTCGGATTTGAAAGTATTCTAAAGTACGATTTTCAAATACTCAAGATCCCAGAAGACCGACCGAAGCTGACTGAAAAGGTACTTAAATAAAATAAGAGTACACTGCGAAAAAAACACATACCTTGCTCCTGTAAAAAATTTCTCTATTTTCGATAATAGCAATTTTCTCTTTTTCAAATAAAATTTTCATCAATTAGAATAGATTTTCACATTTTCGAGGAAATATTTCTTTATAGCCTGATGCAAAAGAGAAGAACATTTTCGCGCATGTTTGAGAATAAGAAAATAATTTTCAGAGAGTTCTGCATTCTGATTGGTCGACATTAAAAGTAATATTTAATATTCTCTAAGCAGAAAAATAATGTTTCTTCCTGAATTTTGTTGTTCATCGCAACTGCGCTGCGGAAAATGATATAATAACTACAAGGTAGAGTTGACGTTTCTGTTGGAAACGAACTTCTGTCAAAAAATATAACAAAAAAGAGAGCGCTCACAATCCGCCATTGCATACAATTAATTTTCACTGGTCACATTCAGCGTACTCAATAGTTGGCAACTGTTAATTCAAAACTTCATACTTATACACTACTTCAGGTAGCGTTGACAAATGTTGATTCTCTCAGCTACAAGTAAACAACCCTTGTCAAAAACAGCTGTTCGTTGTTATATTCGTTGGCCACATTCAGCTGTGTCAACTGTTGTGACAGCAACACATCGATGAGCGCTATTATTGGTATTGAAGTTTTAGAAAAATTGTCAAGATTATGAAATATCAAGCTTTGTATCAAATACGAATGGAAATTTTACCGACAAATTAAAAATTTTCTATTTTTAAAAGCATTTTAATGCGCAACTTCATATTTATGTGCATCAAGTTTTGACTTAGCAACTGTTGGGTACGCTGAATGTGACCAGTGAAAATTAATTGTATGCTATGACGGATGGTGAGTGCTCTCTTTCTTGTTATATTTTTTGACAAACGTCCGTTTCCAACAGAAACGTCAATACTACCTTGGAGTAATATCATGCTGCACACCGAAAAATGAAACTAAAAATTGTTCTTCTCTTTTGAAACAGGCTATACTTCTAGGAAATGGAAATATTTCAATCTCTCTAATAATCATAAGTATTTTTAACCGACTTCAAAAAGGAGGAGCTTCTCAAGTTGGTTGGTTTCTCTGTTTTTTTTTTTTTTTTTTTTTGTGAATGTACATCGATTACTCCTAAAGTACTTGCCCGATTGCCGTAATTTTTTGTCATCATATAGAGATTATCAACGCGGAGGTGCCCGTTTATGAAAGGGGGCGGTATTCGGAAAAGGGGCGTGTCTGTATAAGAAAAACACTGTATCTCAGTAAATATTGACACTACGGTAATAAAATTCACAGTAAAATTACAAGGGCAAGCACAAGTATTAAAAAGGACGATCACTTAAGTGGGCGTAATTCTAAAAAAGGGTGTGGCAATATTGTAAAAACTCTGTATCTCAAAGAAAATTGACACTAGAGTACTGAAATTAAGTACAGAGGTAGGTACAATTATTGGAAATTACTATAACAAAAGTGGGCGTAATTCGAAAAAAGGGGTGTGGCAATATAAGAGAATTACTGTGTCTCGAATAATATTGATACTAGGGTACAGAAATTTATTACAAAGGTAGGAAAAATTACTACAAATTTATAAAAAAAAAAAATGGGCGTTAATCGAGAAGGGGAGTGGCAATATTAAAAAAAAACACTGTATCTCTATTACTATTGACACTACGATACTAAAATTTAGTACAAAGGTAGGTACAAATATAACAAATTACTGTCAGTAATGTGGGCGGTATTCGATAAAGGGGCGTGTCACTGTAAGAAAAACACTGTATTTCAGTAAATATTGACACTAGAGTACTAGAGTTAATAAAATTCACAGAAAAAATGCAAGGGTAGGTAAAAAATAACAGTCAATTAAGTGGGCGTTAGTCGACAAAGAGGTGTGGCAATATTAGAAAAACTCTGTATCTCGAAAAGTATTGACACTAGAGTACTAAAGTTTACTACAGGGGTAGGCACAGTTATAAAACAATTAATTTCAATACAGTGGACCTTGTTTGATAAAGGGGTGTGGCAATATATAAAATACACTGTATCGCGAATAATATTGACACTAGAGTACTGATATTTAGTATAGAGGTAGGCACACTTATAACAAGTTATTGTGAATAAAGTGGGCGTCATTCGACAAAGGGGTGTGGCAATATTAGAAAACACTAAATCGAATACTGGCACTACTAACTGAAAAAGTACAGACGTAGGCACAATTATTACAAATTACTACCGAAGAATTGGGCGTTATTCGACTAAGGGGTGTGGCAGTGTGTAAAAAACTGTATCATATTGACTTAAGGGTGGTAAAATTCATTGTTAGAATGGGTAGAACTATTGAAAACACTATGACAAAGAGTGTGATATTCTCGACAAAGAGGCGTGTCAATATTATAAACACACTATATTTCAGTCAATATTGACATTGGGGTAGTGATAAAAATACAAGAGTAGGTACTGATAAACATACTGACAAAGACCAGAATAAGAAACGACAGAAAAGCATTTTCCATATTATGAGCATAAATAATTGGTGTTTAATTAATTTATACACTTTTTTAATATATGTATATCATTTTCTCTAAAAAGAAAGAAATAAAAACTTTTTAACAAAAAAAAAAAACCTACTTCAAAATCACTAGAAAGTAAAAAATAATTTTAAATTACTTTTACTATTTATTTCTTGGTCAAATTTGTATTTTTATAATAAATATATTTATTTTTTTATGATAATAAGAGCTTCGAAGTCGGCGCTAATATAATCAGATTTTTTGTGCAGCTGCAACACACATATAGCATTTTAATTAAGATTTAAGAAAAATTAAGATTACAAATTAATACAGCGTCACCCAAGCAGGATATTTACAAATAAAAAAGTCTTAAATAGAGTAGGGATGGCGAAAAAATCATGATTTTACGTCAATGATTATCGCTGACTAGAAGCTTTTATTATCGTAAAAAAATAAATATATATATTATAAAAATACAAATTTGACCAAATAAATAGTAAAAGTAATTTAAAATTATTTTTTACTTTCTAGTGATTTTGAAGTAGGTTTTTTTTTTTGTTAAAAAGTTTTTTTCTCTCACGAAAAATTTCTCATTTATAGAGAATAATTTATTGCAAATTAAAATTTTTTCTTATATCTGGATAAAAAATTAACTACGAGAAGTATTTTCTTCAATAAAAACAAATGTTTTCTCAAAAATAAAAAGTATTTTTCTCTAAAAACTATATATCTATATCTATACTATTATATAAAAGGCTTCTCACGTATCTACGTTGTAGTGTAACTCAAGAACTACTCAACCGATTTTTGTAATTCTTTCACTAACATAAAGCCACATGTTTAACTAAGTCCTTTGCATACTTATTTTCTTCAAAACTGCTCTAAAAAGTTATTGAAATTTGAGTTTAAAAAGTAGCCAAAAAAATCAAATCCAAAGGTCATTGCTGCATTGAATCGTTAGATACACAACCAGCGCGCTGCAGCGTAAAGCTTTCTCGCTCTTTTCCTCTCCGATTGTGTTTGTTGTTATTGTTGCTTTTACTTAAAGTGTTTTAAATAAGGGATGTTTTACGTACAAGAGCAGACGCAAGAAGTTGTCTCATTCAGTTGGCGCTGAGACTTCAAGCAATTAAGTCTTTGATGCTTAATTTTTAGCTATGCCATATTTATGCTAAATATGTAAATGTTTTGGTCATTAATACAATCAAACCTATTATTATGCGGTCTGTTTCTGTGCGATTTCTTTTTAGTGCTATTTGTTTTAGGCGATTTTTTTATTTACGCACATTCTTTAATGCAATTTCTTTAATGGTGCACAAGAGTTTCGGGAATTTGTTCGCCCGTTTTTTTTCTAGGTACATTACTACCGCACAAAAACAGGTTCGACTGTACTTAAAAAGGTAGATCCAAAATTTAAAAACCAGTAAAATATCCAATTTTACTTCCTTCATTCATATGCATTTCCTAACGTTATTTTTGAGTATAAAATTATATTTTAATTATAGCCTTGATTATAAAAATTGGATAAGTAGAATACAAGATAGACTTGAAAAGAGCGAGAAAAAAATTTAAAATATTGGCGCATAGTGTTATCAATGTGTGGAAAGGTGTGTTCGCATTTGTTAACAGGTGTAAGTGTATTGATACGATACTGAAAGGTGTGGTTAAATTCATTTAATAAATCCTTAAATTAATTTAAATGGAACAGTTTTCATCCCGATGCTGCTTACTTTAAAACAAGATGTTAAAAGTTACAGATAGATAGATAGATAGATAGATAGATAAATAGATTAAGATTTCGTTCGTGCTAAAGAATTAAAATGTCGTTTTTGGGAAACGAAAATAGATTCCTGAGCTGAAAAAAGGTAAAAAGCTCTTTATTTCTGTGGAAATTAGGAAAAACTACATAAGTCAGATTTTGATGGTTTTCAGGAGAGCAATTTGAGTTTTTGATCTTATTTGATTTTGCATGTTTATTTTAACTTATGTCTTTTTTCTTTTGTCTAAAACTCATTAACTGTGATAAATAAAAATACCAAAGAAATATGATTAATAGAATCGCGCATAAGATAATGTCATTAATTCAATTTCCACAAAAGTCGACTTAGGTTGTTTTTCCTTATTGCCACTGATTTAGACTTCTCAGACCTTACCGGATGTAATTTCGTTTTTGGAGCGAAAATTTAGTGTACTTGAAAATCTCCTATACAAATAAAGGACGGTCATGTAAAAAGTAAAAAGTAAAAAGTTAATGCAACTAAACCAAAAGCCTTCAAATATTTTCATAAGAATATGTATCGCCCAATTCATATTGAAGTATAATATAATTTGCACTCACCATTTCCGATTTGGCTCAAATTTTTTTCTTGGATTGGTTTAGTGTTTTAAAAGAAAATTCGGAGTTTGAGATTTAAAGAGTTTTTTCGCGGACCCACAGCCATGCGTATGCCTAAAAACGGTATATTTTGAGACAACATTGCTCTGTCAATTTAAATTCGATTTTTGTAAATTTTATTTTTAATTTTTTTAAATATTTAATTTAAAAGTTTAATGCCATGCCAGCATCAGACGTTATAACTTTTTTGTAAGTTTCATAATTTAAGCTTTTTTAACGTTTCATTACCTTAAAATGAAAATAAACTTTATAAACTTTTTAAAATGAACTTCTAAAACGTACGTTTGATTTTCTAAAATAAACATTTTAAATTGAGTTTTTAAAACGTTCGTTTGATAGTTTAAAATGAACATTTTACAAAATAACTTCTAATTATTCTTCAACTCTAAAATGTAAATTTTAAAATATCAAATGAACGTTTAAAAAACTCATATTAAAATGTTTTTTATAGAAAATCAAACGAACGTTTAGAAGCTCATTTTAAATTGTCCGTTTTTAAAATGAAAATAAATTTTAGAGGGGCAAAATCTGGGTCAAACGTTTTCAAAAGTAGCACGTTTCTGCTTTTCTGGAACGTTACGTAATACGAAAGGTTTTCACATTTTTCTTTTCGTAAGTAGAAGTGAATAACGACATAAGAATGCATTCATTGAATACAAAATTGATCCATGAATACAATTTTGAATTCATATCCAATTTTAAAAAATGTATTTATCATAAATTTTTCGTATTCCGAATGTTGAATTAGATTTTTTATTAAAATGAATGCTTTTAATAAGGAATGCAGTTCAGTTTCGTTATTCAATTAGCATTAATTGTTTTTCATGAATTTATTTTTTGTTCATTATTTCGTTTTGTATTGTTTTGATTTTTTTATTTATTATTCAAGTTTTATTTATAATCCCTTTCCGACAGTATACATACAATTGTGACTTAATATGACTTAACTTTTTATTATTTCAACAAAATGCCTGCCACTGTGTGATAAGACCTGAAGCACATAATTGTATATGATGTTTTTTTTTAAAGAAAACCAAAATATGCCCTTATATGTATTTGCGAAAACGAGTCAGAAGTATTAAGTAAGTAAGTATTAAAATTTATTTAAATTATTTAAAGCTTGATAGATACCATCTAATAAGTGTTTTAACGATCAAGGCACTACAACTTTTAATTAGAAAATTATATTCGATTTTGAATTTGTAATTTCATTTATTTTTTAGCCACTTTCATACAAGTGCGTATCCTGAATTTAAAGGATTATCGAGCAATTTGATATAACAGTTTATTTCTTTGATTTTTATGAATTTAAAAACGGCAGGTTCTAAAATTGTATCAAATTTTAACCAACAGTTCTTGCGTAGATCGGAAAGGGTACTTAATTTTTAACAAATTTTTTTTTTCATTTATTATTCATTTTTATTCGATAAGCATTTTTTATTCATGCGTTTGGTTTGTATTAATTTTTTAATCAAAGTAGTATATTTGAAATTTGGTTACTAACCCAATTCGATAGGGCTAAGACGGTTTTTTTAGTTGTAGCTTAATTTATAAGTAGTAAATTTAATCAGGGACCGTACCGGTTATGGCTTTTTTTTAAAAAATTTACATATTAACTGTTATATTTTAACTTTTATTTTTTCAGACAAAAGTACAAGTTATTTTGTGCCTTTTTTTTCGGGCTAATATAACAGTTACTATTGACTTTTATTTTATTAGTAAAAAATAACAGTTATTTTCTGCCTTTTATTTTTTCGGTTAAAACTATCAGGCAATTTGTATTTTTTTCAAAGGCCATTTTACCGTCTAACCATTGATAGCATGTGTAAAATATGCGCACCGATAACATGAAGAGAAAGTAATGAATCTTAATATTTTTGACTGAAAAAATAATTCACAAAATAACTGTTATTTTTGACCGATAAAAAATAAGTAAAAAGTAACCGTTATTTTTGCCCGAAAAAATAAGAGGCACTAAATATCAGTTATCTTTTAACTTTTATAGAATTAGTCGAGCATTTTAAAGGCAGATTCTTACTGGGCCTGCAGTGGGTGCAATAGTTTTTTTCCCAGGATTCCAATGATATCTTCAGATTTACCATTTCAATTTAAAAGGGTAAATTTTCCTGTAAGAGTATGTTTTGCCGTGACTATAAACAAAGCTCAGGGACAGTTACTAATGTTGTTGGTGTTGACTTGCGTAATGATGTGTTCTCGCATGGGTAATTGTACGCTGGACTTTCACGTTGTTGGAAATTCTTCAAACCAATTCATATTACATACTTCCAAACTATGAATGTTTTACCAAAAACGTAGTTTATTCAGAAGTTTTTAGCAACTTAAAATTATGTCTTAACTAAGTTCTTTTATTATTATCTTCTTTTCATACCAAAAGGTCCTTTTAGATTTGTTATTAACATTTCAAAAGTGGGCGTGTTAGTTCATTAATCTTTCATACTTGGTCTCTGCGCTTAATAATTGTATTTTATATATGCTCCAATGTTTGATATTTAATGTTGTCATGTACAAGTCTTATTCAAGTAATATTATAAAATAATTTTAGGTGCGATAATTGGAGGACCTCCACCAGGTGTATTTGTGGATTGAAGTGCCACACTATTGCATGGCATGTCTTTCGATGATTTTCACCTAGCTTCACGCAAAAAATAAAAACTATTAATGATGTTATGACACTAATGCTATTATAACACACTATTTGTAAATAAAAAAAGTAAAGAACAACTCTAAAGTTGGTCTAGCCCGATTATCCTAAAACCTCCTTCTCCGAAAACGAACACAATCATATTTATTTAAGTTTGGACAGGACAACGTCTGTCGGGTCAGCTAGTTTATATATATTTCTCGATTTCATAGAAGCTTTTTATCATTTTAAGAGAATTTTTAGGATCGCATTTAGAGAAAGGCATTCTCTGGAGCAAAGTCTATAACATTTTTCTCTAAATATGATACTTTTTTTATCATATTCCGAGAAACTTTTTTCTGAGTGTATCTTTATGAGAGGAAAACAATTTTTGAGATAACCTGAAAAATATAAAGCAAGACTTAAATCTTCGTAAAGTATCTTAAAAAATTATTGTTTTAGGAAAAAAAGTTGCCTCTATCAAGAAGTCCTATTTTATTTTCTAAAAACCATGCTATATCTATCAATTCCAAAATTCAAATTTAATAACGGCAAAAGTTAAATTATTACTAAACAAAAAAAAAACCAAATTGGCCATTTCAGCCCCTGAAAGACTTTGACCGAGCTTCTTATGATCAATTGTGTTGTGTGTGTTATTAAATGTTTGCACATAATTGACCGAGAACTGGACCTACATGTTTTATGCCGACTCCGAACGGCTAAAGTTCATGTTCTCAAGAAGCTTAACATGGCATTATTTACTCTCTGAGGTTTGCTATTATCTGCAGAAAGTTGGTGACCGATCAGAAAAATTTTTTATTAAAAAAAACTTTTCGCCGCGGCTGGGGATCGAACCCGGGCTCCGAGCATGCCACGGTCACCACTAACTATGTCTTATAATTTCTTATAAATCAATCAAATATATCGGATTGACATTCTTGACCGTTATTCAAATTTAAGAAAAAAATTATTCGTTGAAATTAATTAAAAATGTAGGCCTAGTTATCAGCAACCACACACATCATTAAAACTAGCATTCTTCTTTTATAAAGAATACCTTTGCACACATTTTGCTGTTGACTTTTATTTCAAGTTAATCGTTATGCATTTAAAGAAGTAAAAAAAAACACTTTCTCTGCATAGAATATAAAAAATTTTCCACACAAACACACAATTCTAAAGACTCCAAAAAAGCACACAAAGAATATAAATAAAAGATAAAAGTAAATAATTTTAATGGCGTTAAATTAATATATCCTGTCAGCAAAGTGGCAGAACAAAGCAAGGAGCCAAAAAAAAAAAACAAACTTGCACAGAGGCAAATATATAAAGTTATTTTTCATCACAATCCCAGATGGCAAAAATAAGAAAGAGAGAAAAAAAAAACAATGCCAACAAAGTGTCACAACAACAAGAGGTTAAAATTGCCGAAAGAAAAACAAGCGGTGGCAAAAGTTTAAACGAATTGCATAAACATCAACACAACCAGGACTGCTGCCAGAGTAAATCCTGTGGGACAAATAATTTCAATTTTTAACTTGAGAGGTTGGCGGTTTTTTTTCAGTTCTTTTTAATGCTTTAATGCACACACCGGAAACAAAAACCGAGTGACAACAGAAGCTATGCAAGCACAGTTTAAGCAGATTTTATGCGTGTTTTTAAGGCAAGCCTGATTAACAAAGTGTGACAAAGGATAGCCACAAAAAACAAAAAACAACTTTTGTCTTTGAAAAGAAACAGCTTCATAGCAACTATAAAAAAATACAAGCACAAAACTAGCACCAAATCAACTCAAAAATAGGTTTGGAACTTGAAATAACATGAGCTGCAGCTTGTATGAATATCTCTTACATAGTTTCAAGTGTCCATACGTACGACTTGCTGCTGACTTATGGCACAATCTTGCCTGAAAATTAGCGATAACAGAAAACATGAGTAGCGTAGCAAAACAACAAAAAAAAAAAAAAATGGACTGTTACCCTGAAGGCAAAAAGCAGGCAAAGTAACGACAAGCCTGACTGCAGTCGGCTTAAAACGACAGACATGGTATTCTTGACACTGGCCATAAATAAGGATGCAGCAGAAGAAACTCAAGTAATGTGCCTACACTAAAGTCAACTAAACTGAACTCTATGATGTGGGTAAGTTTATTTTTGCAACAACAAGAACAAAAACAACCAGAACATATTATAAAAGCTTACAAAACAGCGAGCCTACAAGTAGTGCAGAAAGCAGCCAAAGCACAGAATGCAGCACTTGCGTCCTTTTAGCATCAGCAACAACAACGGCAACAACGTGCTGCAGCCTTAAAAGCACAACCAACATTTTACATAGAACAAAAAAAATAACAAAACTAAGCTGCCCACATATGACGACAACTGCTTGTTGCCCTCCTTACCAGCCTACTTTTTTATTTATGAACAAAACTTTGTCAAACCTTATCTGATGACTACCAAGCGTTGCAAACTTGTGGTTCAACTCTGAAGTTGTTGTGGTTTTCTAAGTTTTATTGTATTCACTTTGGTTCTTTTTTTTTTTGTTTTTTAGTTTTTATTTTTTCTTCATCGTCTTGGAAGTTTTTAATATCCAACCGTTATATAGAGTCATTTACGCACAAGTTGTACTGCGCTACGCAAAGGTATTTTTTATTCCCACTGAAAAATTTTCAATAATAACTCATAAGAATGACCGAAATTTGCAAAGCTTGAGTGTGTACAATATCGAGTTTTAAGGAAAAAAAAGACAAAATCTTAGAGTTGTTCATAGGTTCTGATCATTCTGGCAAAAACTTTATTATATTCAAAGTTCTGAGTATTCTAAATGATGTATTTAGTTTTTTAAGTGCTATGTTATTGGTGGGAATATATTTAGTTTTGAATTTTTCAAAAGGTATTTTATATTGAATATGAATTATTAAACAGATTTATTTCGTTTATAAACTCATCATATATATCATATATGATAAACTCAGAACTAATATTTATAAACTCATGACTCAAAAGGATTCGAATTTAAAAGAATTTCATGCCTTGATTAAGCATTATTTTTTTGCATAACAAAAGTACGAAAGAAACAAAAGGAAAGTTAGATAAATATTATGGTTAATCTGCTCCGTCGTACTCAATCGTAAAACATTGGATTGAAAAGTTCAAAAAAGGTCGAATCTGCACAAAAGACGAGGGAGCACCAAACTCCGGAATGTATTGAAAAAATCCACGATTTCGTATTGGACAATCCTAAAATCAAAGTGCATGAGATAGCTACAGTCGTAGGCATATCGAGTGTGTCGGTGGTTTGAATTTTACATGAGCATTTCGGTATGAGAAAGCTGTCTGCAAAAACATGAACGTGTTTGCATTTCCCAACAATGCTTGTACATGTTTAACCCAGATATGCCGAAAAGCTTGTTGGAACAGTAATTTGGCACAGTTAATTGCAAAATTAAAGAAAAATTAAAACACAAATTTTAATTTTTACTTGGATTTTGAAGCCGTCCTACATGTAGAACACCAATTATAACATTATTCACGAGTACATTTGTAAAGAATATGCTATAACAACTATTTTCAACATTAAAACACAGAAACAAAACTACAAAAATATGTAAAAACAACAATAAAACAATAAAAACTTTTTTCACCTATAACGTGACATCTTCACTTTTTTACAAAACTGAAATGTTTGATCCAAAAAAAAAAAAAGCCTCGAGGATAACAATAGACAAAGTGAACACTTTGTAGACTGCTATATTTTTACATTTGAAAATTTAGAGCACTTATTAAAGCAGCATAGTAAAAAAAACAGGTGTACTACATGTAGCACGATCGGCATATATGGGTTAAACCAAGTTCGACTGATTATAACCTAAACCTGAAAGGTCAGGGTATATTACTTTGTGCAAACGTTTGTAACGCATAGAACGAAGCGAGTCGGGTATAGAAAAGTACATATATTATTGATCAGGGTCATCTCGTGAGTTGAGCTATTCATGTCCGTCCGTCCGTCCCTCTGTGTGTTGACCGTATACACAGGAAAAGGAGAAGGACTTGAGATAATTGAATGAAACTCAGTACACATGATCACATGAACCCAAGAATCTGCACAATTGAATATTTTTGGAATCCGCCCACGGCCTACCTCTCATATAATGCAAAAATTTAAAACTGCATAAATTATCTCATAATTATTTTACAACAATAAAATTAGGTATGTATTTATTTTATAACAAAACAAAAATGTCTTAGAAAAATGGATGTCATCTGCCCACGGACATGCCTACTTCCCATTCAACTAATAATTTAAAACTCAATAAATTAGCTCATGTATAACGTAAAGAGATAAAATTGGGTACGTATGTATTTTATATCAACACAAAGACGTCCTCAAAAAATGGATGTCATCCGCTTGCGAACACGACCACCTCCCATACAACCCAAAAATTTAAAACTAAATAAATAAGCTTATGTATAACCTACAGCGATAAAATTAAGTACGTATGTATTTTATATCAAAACAAAAGCTTATGTATAACCTACAGAGATAAAATTAAGAACGTATGTATTTTATATCAAAACAAAAACGTTTTCGAAAAATGAATGTGTTCCGCCCAGGGGCACGCCTACCTCTCATACAACGCAAAAATTAAAAACTCAATAAATAAGCTCATGTTTAACGTATAGAAATAAAACTTGGTACGTATGTGTTTTACACAAAAATAAAGATGTTTTCGAAAAATGTATGTCATCCAACTACGGACACGCCTACCTCCCATACAACCCAAAAATTTAAAACTCAATAAATAAACTCATATATAACGTAAAGAAATAAAATTGGGTAAGTATGTATTTTATATCAACACAAAGACGTCGTCAAAAAATGAATGTCATCCGCTTACGAACACGCCCACCTCCCATACAACCCAAAAATTGAAAACTCAATAAATAAGCTTATGTTTAATCTACAGAGATAAAATTTGGAACGCATGTTTTTTGTAACAAATCAAAGATGAGTTTGAAAAATCGACGTCATTTGCCCACGGACACGCCCACTTCCCATACAAACCAATAGTGAAAATACTATAAAGGCATTAACAAGTGAGCTACAGGAATAAAACTTGAAATTTTTATAAATTTTTTCATCAAAATTGAAATGCATATAAAATATGGTCTTCATCCACTCATGGATACGCCCATTTCAATACTATTATTGTACTTTGAAAAAGTAGATTTAGGGTATATCATAGTCGGGCTAGACCGATTTTAGACTTTCTTTACTTGTTTTTTTGCATAAAATAGTGCCCATGGATGAAAAATACATCCACTACTAAACACCATAATTGAAGGAATTAGCAAAAGACTGGGTTGGTCCCAGTGGAAGTGCATCAAAGCTGTCGAAGATTCAAAAAATGTCCATTAACTAAAAAAATGCATTAACTACATGAGAAAAGAAAATACAATCAGCAGTGATTATTACTGCAAATTATTGGACCGATCGAAACAATAAATCACTAAAAAGAGGCCTCATTTTGATAAGAAAGAATGCCTTTGTAATAATGAATCGTGAAATTGTTTCATAAAACTTTGTATAATGAGCCAAGGAACATTTAACCCAGTTTATCAAATTTTTTGTGTGAGGATCAAGCCATCCTAATAAACATATGAGGTATGAATTTTGCTCACTAAAAGTATTTCAAGTAAGTAAAAGTATTTCACTCTTCCATTGTAGTTATAAGAACATGCCATTAATGCATTTTGCACTCATATCTTATGAACTCTTCTTGCTGCTCTTGAACTTGTTCATGATTAATGAATTGTATGCTTTTTAAGCTTAGGAGATGTAACGGCTGTGACCTTCTTGACAAATAATTCTAGAAAAAGTAGATCTATGAATACATTAAGTGCCTCCGTCGGTGTAGAGCGAAAAGCCCAGTTAAGCACATTTGTGCACTTTTGTGCAACTTGTTAAGATTATTCTGGATTGGGATCTTATTAGTGACCGCAACCAGAGTATTTTTCCTTAGAGTAGTATTGTCGAATGATCTTTGTTTGTTATTACTGGAGAAAAAACTAATTATATTCTACTGACTGACCAATTATATTCTATTCTCATTCCAGAATAGTTTCTTGTCTCAGACTTCTACCATATATTTTGAACTATAGCTCAATTTAAGAGGAATACTGAATGCTGAGTTCAGGGATTACTGACCCACTGGAGATTGACTTTAGTGCAGTCTTCATTAGAGAATTTAAGGTGCTTAAAAGAAAATAATTTACTCGAAAATACTCGAATCTAAGAGTATTACAATGAATTTTCATATATAATGCGAGGTTATATATTTCATTCGAAGCATACTCAGAGGCTTTGAGTACAACTGCAGAACAGCTAGAGTTTGAATAGAAAGGTTAGAAGCATTACGTACATAACACTGTGTAACTTATTGAGGTAATCGTTTTGGGACTAAAGTAATCTCTCATGCAAGTTCTTGCCAAAACTAAAAATCAAATAAGAGATTTACGATGTCATAGATCTTGCGTTAAATTTTTCTGTGGGAGACATGGCGTATAGCAAGCAACAAGACCTGATTTTCTGTATTCTCTAAGCAATAGTTTTTTAGTCAGTTCTGCTGTATTTATTTTATCGATACCAATATCTCAGTGGAAGTGTGAAAGACTGTCATGTGGAGGACGTGGGTTCGTACCCTGGCTGTGTAAGTATCAAACATTTTAATATTTGATAAATTGAAATTTTAATTCTGTTTCAATGACTGACTGTTTGGTCAAAAATAACCTTCAGAATAAGTTTGCTTAAAATCTTGAAAAAAATTGTACATATAATTTTTTATTTAAAAAAAAATTACTGCCGGAATTTGAACAAACGTTAACGTCAGCATACTCGGCTAAGCTTGAACTTCCAAAACATTGAAAAATTTCATTGAATACGTACCTACTTATAAGTGTACCGTGTTCTATAGACCTATAGTAACCGACTGTTGATTTGAAAGTGTCATTTGTTGGATGGTATTTAACATTGAAATATGTTATTTCAACCAATGATTTGATCATTTTTTCTCTGAGTTTATTGAAAAAAGTTTTCTGTGTCAAATGGTGATTCGAAGTCGGGTCTACCGAGATTCGAGCTAATTGCTTTATAAAATTTTCTTAAATAATTTCACATACAATTCCTGGGTCACACAATCGGCCTTTCGAATGAACATTCTTTCATTCATTATTCTTTTTTGATGAAATAGTTGCTAAGCCGGTTATTTAAAAGTAACAAATTAATACCAAAGCTAAGACCCAAGGTCAAATTACACCAATACTGTTTGTCGGGTAAAGCTTGGTAAAAAAGCATCCTTGTTTCCAACTTTAAGATTCTAGCTTTCATAAGTGCTAAGATGTGTAGTGCCAAAAATTTCTATAAAAATATCGAAAAAATTGCTATTTAGTCAAAGGACACCCAAACATGAAAGTAATGAGTTATGAAAATTTCATGTTAAATATATTGTTATTGTCTTAGAAATGTTAAAATGAATATTCAATTTTATCTTTCAAAATAATTCATAAATTTTTCTAACCTTCTATTGTAAAAGCTAAGCAAATTTTGACCACAAAGCATGTTTTGATGGTAAATTCTCAAAAATTTTGTTGTTATTTATTTGAAGAATACCAAAAGCACTTCAAACCAATGATGTTCTATATATTTAGCATAAAATATTTAAAGAATAAATTTAAGTTTGTGCCAATCGCTTGCTGCTTACAAGGAACAGGAAATACATTCATCCTTGCAGCAAAGTGTTAACAACGTACGGAAAATGTTAAAACTTCTGCCATTAAAGTGTCAACAATTTCCTAAAAAGCATTATAACCACACAGACAGACCCGCACACACACACAAACACCCTGAAAAAACCTAGTAATCACTTCCTCAACTCAGCACAAATATGCCTTCATATCTACATACATATATATTTGAGCCATTTCCTGCCGAACAACCTTTAATTGCAACACAAATGACAATCATTAAAGTTGACCTTCTTAAAAGTAATTAAAAGTGACCCTCAAGGATAATGGTTGTAATTTCTCAATTCCAACAGCAACAGCCAGAGCAACACTTCAGACATGCAGAGTAAAACTTTGAAAACAAATCATTGCAACGACGAGTTGCTAGCATAGATGAGCCAACATCTAACACTTATAGCCTACCCCCTGCTGCCCCTATACAAGGCTTGACCAAACGAGCAAACAAACGAGCGAGCCTTTTAATGTGTCTAAAGGTATTAAACTTGGCTAAGCCTCATCTTAACTGACAACAATGGCCAGCTTGGCTATGAGCTGAGCTGAGTGTCAAAATATTGCTCGAGTTATGTTTGTTGTTGTTGGTGCTAGATGGTTACTTGCCGGTTGCTGGCTATGCACCAGAGGTAATTTATTTTGCACACCATGACCCTGATGGCAAAAATCACAATTACAAAAACAACAACATCAACATGTCAAAACTCAAAACGCAAAAGTGACCAAAACAGACACACACCCATTTACACCCACAAACCCGAACACACACACAGCCCAATTTCGAGGCCACAAGAAAATGTCACACATGCAAAAGTGTTACTGTGTCGACACTTTTGGCATTTCTCGTCGAGGGTGAGAAATAACAGCCAAAACAAAAAAGGCAAAAATCCGACGACAAAAAAAAAAAATGCAAAGAAGCATCCGTTTAGCACAGTAGAACGGGATTTAATTGACCAGAGAAACATAAACTTTTGCTCAACGATGCTGAAAACATTTGACCCTGATTTCATGAGTCAGCAAACCTGGCTACGAAACGCTAACAATAAGGCGACTGACTGCCTTTGAACCATGGTCGATGCTCGCTGGTGACGATGGTAAGGGTGGGAGATGGCATGTTTTGTTGGAATTGCAAATGATTTTTAATGCATTTAAATATTTTCCTGCGGTTGTTCTACAAGAAGTGTTTATATCTTTACATTCCCTCTGTTTTTACTGGCAACACTTCTAAAGTTTCGTTTGGTTTAAAGCTAAGCTTGGGGGGTTGGAAATGCAAAAGTTTGCATTGTTTGCCGCATATTTGCAAGGAAGTGTTTCAAAAAACCACTGGAATATTTTTAGGTTTATCTTTGCTTTTAAGTCAATTATTAAATTGTCTTTACTAGACTTGTTAACCCACTTGTGGCCAAGCGGAAAAATCTGATAATATTTTTTAAAGTTTAAATAAAAAACTTTAATAAGTTTTTCATCTAACACTCAAGTGTCCCGGGTTCAAAATACTGTCTCACCATATTTCTACTCGTTTACCTCTGTATATTCGTTTTATTATTTCTGATCGAAACAAATTCAAAAACATATAGTTTTATTATTTAGTACACTAAATTGTAGTGTGGAAGTGGCCAGGATATTAAAATTGACTGAGATAAAAATTTGCCCCAAAACCAAACTCACATGTTACAATATCCGAATAAAACATTCTCCCAGTGGTTCACCGGGTGACCCTCACGGAGAGAAATTTTAGCTGAAAACATTCCCAAACCAATTAATTTTAGAAGAGAATCTGAGCAAAGACATAATATTCTTGATATCAAGCCCAAATGTGATTGTTTATCAAAAAAATTAACACGCTCATTTGTGCATAATATATGTGATTTTTGGATTGTTAATAAAACAACTATGCTCACTTGTGCCCAATTTATGACATTTTGGTATTGATTGCCAAAAAAAAAACACGCTCATTTATGGCCAATGTATGTCATTTATTGATTTTTTAATGAATCAAATGAATATGCTCTCATATGCCTTATCTAGAAATTTTTGGATTTGACAGTTTCTGACATTTTGGTCAAGCAATAAGATGACAAAAAGTGGCTCAATCAAAAAAAAAAAAAAAACCATGACAATAGTCAAATTCAAAATTATATTTTCGAAATATAGGTCCAAATTAGATATATTTGATCCAATTCGGACAGAACAATATAATTTAATAGTATACACTTTTATACTAACATTAACATAAACCAACTGAGAATTACGTCGTTCGGTGATAAAAGCGATCACAGAACGAAAGAAGAACTTGATACCTTTCCGACAATAACAATTCCACGTAAATCTAATAAAACATGTGTCTTTTATAGTGGTTTTAAAAAAATGCCTTTTTAAAAATATCAAAAAATTCAATTTTTGGTGGTCAATAACAGTTATAATGAAACAAAATTTTCGCAATTTTTTTATGTCAAAATGTTAGTATAAGTAAGAAATTTAACATATAAGAAGATGTGGGTATGCGTTTTGTGAAAAATAAAAAGTTACAAGCAAAAAACATGTTTTTTTTTACCAAAAAGGACCTTCAGGAGAATCAAAATTGCTTCGGCGGTTTTTCTCTGATTTGAAAAAAAAGTATGCAGAAATCATTTTAATGAGATCCTCTAACTTTTGAGACCCCGACCGGTTGACATTTTTTGTATCCATATAAGAATGATTCGGCCTATTGTCCAAGCAGAAGGCAGCAAAATCTAAATTTTTATTTCGACCAAAATTAATATTTTTAGATTTTTTAATTAAAGAACATTTTTAATTTTGCTCATATGGCAGAATCGACTTCGTTTCCAAAAAAAAAAACACAAAATTCATGACATCACCAGGCCGCTTCAGTATAGAAAATGCAACGGCGTTAGATTGAAGTTTCACTTAAGGGGGGACATGACATTGGCCGTTTTTTGAATCGACTTTTTTTTATAATTTTGTATTTTAGTAAATATTCTTTAGAGACTTAAATTCCTACGGGTTCAAAAGTTACAGCCGGATTAGTGAGAGCGCATTTGTATTTTTCAACCTTTTTTTTCTTTGTTCACAAACTTTGAACGCGTTTATCTCGAAACCATATTTTTCGTACTGGTGCGGCACTAACGGGTTCATATTTTGACAAAATTTTTTTTTGTATTTTTTTAAACTTGATTCGCTATCGTATGAAACGAGCTTTTTTACATTTTTTTTCGATATTTTATGAATTTTTAAAGTCAATTTTTTTTTTCGAAAAAACACACTTTTAAATTTGGAACATCACCAAAAATTGAAAAAAAATTTAAAAAAAGCTCCTATCATACGATAACCAATTTTGTTAAGATTTAAAAAAAAGTAATTTTTTTTCCAGATCGGACAATTTTTACGACTCCCATCGCTGCAACCACGAGGCCCCGTTTTTTTCTCTGCCGCCAGTTTGGAGCTCTATAAAACCATGTTGAAGTGAAAAATATATTTTTTTGAATTTATTGATTTTTTTCAACAATAGTAAAAAATATTTTGGAAAAATGTTTGTTTTTGACCAAGTTATGAATTTTTAAAAATAAATCTGTTTTCTCTGCCGCGAATGTTATGTCCCTCCTTAATGAAAAAAAAAAAAAAATTGGAAAAGGAATTGGATCAAGATTAGGACAATCATTTTAACAGGGATGGAAGCAAGAAAAAACAAGCAAAGAAAGTCTAAAGTCGGTCTAGGCCGACTATGAAATACCCTAAACCTACTTTTCAAAAACAAAAAATTTGTATTGCCGTGGGCGGATGAAGCCTATACTTTATATGCATTTAAATGTTGATGAAAAATTTACACATACCAAGTTTTATTCCTGTAGCTCACAGTTAATGCCTTTATTGTGCTTTCGCTATAGGAGGTGGGCGCGTTCATGGACGGATTACTCCCAATTTTGGAACACACCTTAGTTTTGGTATAAAATACATACAAACCAAATATAATTTCTCTATGACAAAAATAACCTTATTTATTGAGTTTTAAACTTTTTGGGTTGTATGGGAGGTAGGCGTGTTCGTAAGCGGATGACGTCCATTTTTCAAAACCATCTTTGTCTTGTCAAAAAAAACATACGTGCCAAATTTTAGCTTTGTAGGTTAAATAAACGCTTATTTATTGCGTTTCCAATTTTTGGGTTGTATGGGAGGTGGGCGTGTCCTTGAGCGGATGACGTCCATTTTTCAAAGACATCTTTCTGTTGATATAAAACACACACATACCAAATTTTTTTGTTGTAGGCTTATTATGAGCTGAGTTATGCAGTTTTAAATTTTTGCGTTGTATGGTAGGTAGGCGTGTCCGTGGGCGGATTCCAAATATATTCAATAGTGCAGATCCTTGGGTGCATGTGACCATGTGTACCAAGTTGCATCCAATTGTCTCGACTCCTTGTTCTTATCCTGTGTTTACGGACAACACATAGACGGACGGACGGACGGACGGACATAAATAGCTCGACTCACGTGGTGACGCTGATCAAGAATATATATACTTTTCTATACCGGACTCGCTTCGTTCTATGCGTTACAGACGTTTGCACAAAGTTAATATACCTTCACCTTTCAGGTTTAGGGTATAACAAGATAAGGAAAAAACAGATTAGGACAAGAATAGTTTATTAGGACTATGACAAGTATTAAGACAAGAATAAGGCAAGGATTACAGCAAAGGTTAGAACACTCCTTAAAACAAGAACAATAACAAACATAAAGGTTTGGTCAAAGATAAGCACAACGACAAGAATAAGGATAAACCTTGCAACAATGACTATTGCAAAGATAAGACTAACATTAAGGACAAAGATAAGATCAAGAATTTTTTACTAAAAGCTCAAATGACGATTTCAACATTCAACGAAAAGTTTGACAAATTCGCAACTGAGGCGAACACTAGGTAAAAATAGCCCGGTGAATCCGAATCTGTTGTCAGAATTTAAAAATTGAGTAATTTTTTACCGACGGGTTGCCTCCTGAGGACTTATTTTTTTTTAAAGTTATGAAATAAAAAAAAAATTCATTGAATATTACCTAAGATTTTCATTTGGAATCTAATAAAATAATTATAAAGTTAAAGATGGATAGTAATGCCGCCTAACTTTCTTATTTTTACAAGTTCGGTGCTAAGCCGAACACTAGGTAAAAATAGGCCCTGAATTCGTTGTCAGAATTCAAAACTTAGTATGTAATTTTAATCGAAGGGTAGCCACCCAATAATATGTTTTTTAAGAAGTGTTGAACATTGTCTTATATTTTTAGGTGGTCGTTGATTTGGAATTTGAAGTCATCATTTAAATTTTAAAATATAAAGATAACGGTTAAGGTTTCAAACTTACCTTTTTAATTTTTGTGAATTCGGTGCCGGACCAAACACTAGGTAAAAATGGGATCCTGAATCCGAATCTGTTGTTAGAATTTAAACGTTATATCGCACATCCTCTTCAAAAGTGACACAACTCAAAATTTTTTAATTTTGACTTTTTAATGTAAGCCAATTCGTAACGCACATCTCCATCGACTGTTAAAATTTTGTTTTATTTTGAATGATCTTTTATTTTTAAAAAATAATTTTGTTTTCTTCTTTTGTATGAAGTTGCTTTGAAAAAGAAATAGTTTTTTGCCTCTCCTGAAAATTTTAAAATTTTGAGTTGTGTCACTTTTGAAGATCGTGTACGATATAATCTTTAACATGGGAGTGTCACCTATTAATAGGTTTTTAATAGTTGAAGGAGATCGCTGATTTTGAATCTGATAACAGAATTTTAAAATTCAAGATGGCGGATTGGGTTGTCATCTACATTTAAAATGATGATGATTTATTCTTTAGTGTTGACTGTGTCGAAGTTCTCCTCAACTCGACTAGAAACGAGTTATTCGAAAATCTTATTACTCTTATACTTCAAATCTTACGACTTGTATTAGGAAAAAGATTTACACAAGGAAGTTGACGAGTTTAATGACAAGTTTTAGCACAACGATTATGACAATCATTTGGACAAATATTACATTGCGATAAGATTATATATTTATCTTCTTTTATAATTAATTTTTGCTTGGGATATTTTTTTTGGCTTTCAAAAAAATCTTTTTCGGTTTGTTGATTTCTTAAAGAATTTCTACTAAGAAATTTTGATAATTTCCACTTTTAAGAAATAAATGATTTAACTGTCTTGATGAATTATATGCTTATTTCTATTTTGAACTTCCCTTCAGGTTTTGAAAATTTCTGTGTTAGCAGTAAAGCTGGCTTACCATTCAAATGCCGGGACTGTCTTTTTGAGTTCGGATTATGTGTTGCCGAGTTTTCACCATAGGCAACCGAAAAATGATTTTTCATGGCAGTCATTATGAGAAGAGGAATCATTTTAAAATAGTTTTTTTATAAATCCTTCATTTTTACTTCTATGTACAAACAATTTAAGTTTCGAAATTCAAATTGATTAGGTATAAAAAATCATGGAATAGAAGACTCCAAATTACCGAATTACGAGATTATCGAACTACCCCTAAGTAAAGACAAAAATGCCAAAGTGATGTTTACCAAACTTTTAATATTGAATTTAGGAAGGAATGTAAGAATTTACTTTTGAATGATATAATTTTTAAACGATATTAAACTTTGACGATTTCAACACAGCTTTAAGTAAAAATGAGCTAATTAAATTTTTCGTTTATATGACTTATGCCATTTTTGCTCTCAAAAATTCTTATAACTACATGGTATGAATGAATTAATTAATCTACAACAATTTTTTCACGAGTCTATTCCATATGACAAAATAGTGCTTCTCTGCAAGTGTTATATTTTAGCGAGCCCGCCACTTTGCCACATTTGCAAAGTGCTATTTGCAGACATGACCATAGACATAACAAAAAAAAAAATAACAAAGTGCACACAATTTGTAGGACAACACATTTTAGTGGTCTCTATGTGTTGACCAAATGCGGTGTGTGCAGGCGTGAGGATGTGGAATTTTAAAGGTAAATGCATTACTTTTTATACAGTGTCAGATACACCCACCGCAAATATGAAAACCACGAGGCAAACAAAATACACATGTCCACTTCATAAGCGAAAATGGTTGTATAGAACGTTTTAGTTTGTCAAGCGGTTAGGATATCAGTTAAAGTATCTGATGGTTGCGCAGCACAGCGTGTTGGTTAGAGAGAGAGTTCATAATTTTATGTATAAAAATAAAGCGCTACAGCTCAACTGCAGGATTTCATTTTCCAAGAGAGATATTCAAAGTAATTTAAAGAGTTGCTTAGAATTTCGAGTAAAATAATAAATATTTGGGAATTATTGAGTATGATATTCTAGAAGAAATATAAACAAAAAAAGGGTATGTTTAAAAATTTTCCAGATTTTTTGTTCGAAAGTTTAAAAAGTGTTTACATATTTTTAATAAAATCCCAGTTTTTTACTCAGATTCTGAAAAATTTCAATATGAATTTTCAAAGGATGTGGGCCAATAAGGCCGGTTTTTGAACCACTCATATTGGAAAAAAAAAATTTTTCTAACAGTCGAGGTTATTCAATTAAGAGTCGCTTCAGCTAAAAATAAAACCGACCACATCCCATCTTAAAGCCATTTCAAGGTCAATTTTTGGAAAAGCCGGAATAAAAAACTCGCATTTTCAGAATGAATAGACTTAGTCTGAAACTTTGATTAAATGTAAGCATAAAGGTTTTGAAGTCGCTGATACCAAATCCGAGATCAGTTTGAGATCAGTTTTTATCTACATAAAGGTTAATCCAAGGTCAGAATGCAAAAAAAAAAAAACTGAGAGAGGATGTGCAACATTCTGATATATAAGTTTTTGGGGTCACTAATTCTTAGCCTAAGGTAAATTTTTCTGTATAAAGTTAATTTCAAGGTCACTCTATGATGAAAATGAAAAAAAACTTAGAAATACGATCTCCAACATCCTGATGTATAGGTTTTTGGGATTGTTGATTCTGAATCCAAGGTTTGTCCGTATTAAAGTCATTTCAAGGCCATGAAATTACCTAGAGGGGTAAGGGTTGCTGCCGTTTTTAGTCAAATCGACTCAAAATTGACAGTCTAGGGTCAAAAATAATTATCTTTATTGTTTTTTGCCAAATATAATTGGGTTTGAAAAACGGCCTTATTGACTCCTCCTTTTGACCTTCCATTTCAAATGAAGACATCTCAAAACTTTTAAAAAGTAAAGTTTAAAAACCGGTCAATATCTATGCAGATTTATTTCAAACTGAATATATTTTTTAGTGACGCTATCTACAGCACGTACTTGCATTTTTAATTTAATATCTTAAATTTAAGTTTTAAGCTTAACATTTAAAAACTTTAAATTGGAAGAAAGCACAAACAATAATTTTTCAATTTTCAATTTTGTAAATTTTTTTGAAATATTTAAAATAACAGGATCTGGCTTAGTTTCTTGATATTAAGTTAATATAAGGTTGAAAATTTGGTTATATGTTTCGAAATAGTTTTTGTTACAAACTTTTATTCGCTTAAACTCAAAACAAACCAAACAATTCTTTAAATTCTTTAACAATTTCAATTTTGTTCTTGGATTGTTAGTAAGAACTCTTATAAACTAACTTGATTTAATATAAACTTAGTTCAAATAATGATTTTATTTGTTTATAAAATGGTATCTTAACCTCTATTTTTAGTAATTTTAATAATTGAGACATACGGGACCTCCATTCAAGAAATCGATATTGTAAATTTAGATAATTATTACTTTTAAAAACGTGCCTAAACTTTATTCAGTTCAAAACAATTTAGTCTTGAAAAATTGAACCAGTACCTCAACTTGTGAAATTTTGACATCGTACTTAATTTAAAACAATTTTTACTTAAGAAATAAATAATAAAGATTTTAGGCTCAGTTTAAATTTTTGTTGTTGTACCCATAGAAATTTTGTTGTTGTGGCCATAGAACTAGAACACCTAAAGAGATAAAAAAATTATAGAAAAACTGATCTTATTTTGTACTGTATCATATACAATTTAGGTATTTGGATACATGAATGTCCCTAAATTTTTATAATTTTCTAGCTTCTTCTAAACTTACTAACTTTTGGCATCTGCTCTGGTGAATTGAGTACCAGGCTTCCTGGTAAATATGTTCTTCCCGACAGTTATTTTGATATCATTCCAAAGATTTTTTTCTAGGATTCAGATAGGGACTTCGAGCTGGCCAGAACTACAATTTTTGCAGCTGCTATTCAATCTTTGACCTTTTTGGCATAGTGCTTGGGACCATGATCGTTCAGTAAGATTCAATTTACAGGCATGAAACGATTTGAATGGTTCCATCTTATTCTGGAGTTTCCTCAAATAATCATATTTTTCCATTTTGTCATCAATTTTATACCCCATGCCAATAAAATGTGCACCACGCCATCAAGCTTTCTCCACCAACTGAAATATTGTTTTGAAAGAGTGGCCGGAAACAAAAAAAAAAGGTTCAAACTGTTTTATGTATTTATCAAAAACCAATACTAATCAATTGAAATTCAACCTTGTCTGATCTTCATAGCATTTAAAAGTGCCTAACCTTCAGTGCTGTTAGATCTCGTAGCTTTAAAAGGTTTCTTTCTTAACTAGTCCTCATTGTGACCTTTGAAATTTCGGACTTATACTGCAAAACACAGTTTATCTCTTGTCAAATTTAAATGTCAACTCTTTTCCTTGAGGATCCAGTATTATTGTCGAATCTTATAAAAAAAGCTTGTGTTTGTAATGATATCCTTTCATTAATTTCGCATGCTTCATTACCATCGTATCCTTCATTGCTTTGTAAAATGTTTTAATCCAAATTATTTTCGTAAATTTAATTAAATTGTGCCCTACTCCGTCCACCCACGTTGCTCATTAGTTGTGTTAAGTTGTCGTAGATTGAGATTTATTAACGTATAGTTTGGGCTCAAAAAACAATAAGTGCGGGTCACATCTGTGTGTGTAGCGCTGCTTGAGTTGATGTTTCAATTCTTACGACAGTCAACAGCAGTTCAACGTGAATCTTTCGTTCATGCCGTACGTTTATAAGGATTTTATTTGTATCTGGTTTTAACTTCATGGCAGGACTGAAAGATATAACGACAACGCAAGTGTTTTGAATATATTGCGGCCAAATTCCGGTTCGTTTTTTGGTTGAGGATTTTCTGCACATTTCAAGCACTATTTTTTGTTTTCGTTTTGGTTGCTGTGGTTGTTTTTTTTTTTGCTCCTCTTAATATTGTCCTTGTTTTCTGGTCTATCTAGTATTTTTATTTGAAATTTTATTGTTGTTATTGAAATAAACAACATAAGGTTCAGTTGATGTTTCGGGCCACTCAAAAGCCTGCAGCTGGTCCATCGTGTTTTCATTGTTGTTGTTGTTTGTGTTGTTGAACTTGTTGTTGTTGTTGTTGTTGATGTTGTTCTTACAGTTGTAGCATTTAAATGATATTTGCAGCATGATGCTCTTCAACTCTGAAATGAAAATAAGATGCTCCTAATACAGCTGTACAGCACAGAATAGTTATAATTTGGGCAAAAATATTTAGTTGTTGTTGTTGTTGGCACATGTTGCGGTTTCATGTGGTGCAGCTTGTTGTCTGTTGTTTGTTGCTTGTTGTTTTGACAGCAACTAGTTTTTTGTGGCTGGGTGTGTGTGGGTTCAAAAAGTTTTTCATTCTCATGACATTTCAAAATATAAAGAGATGTTCGTCTGAATGTTGCAATGGTTGGCTATGAATTTTGGTTTTAAATTATAGCAATTTCAAAAATCTTTGGATATTTTCTAATTTTAATACAACGATGACGTGGAAACAAATTTTTTCCAAGATTTTGTTGAGCAAAAACTATAACTTTTTTTTCTCGTTAGGATTTTTTCTCGTTAAAAAAATTTCACTCGAATCTCCATATAAAAAACAATAGCTGTGAAATACGAGTGAAAATTTTCGCAACATGTTCGTCAGAGAAGTACTTTGTTCCCCTGAGAAATATACTCGCAACATTTCTCTTGCAACATATTTTTACGACAATTTAATTGAATTCATAGTACAACAAATAAGGTAGCTGCAGGGCTGAGAGCCGAAAGTCAGAACTGTCAAAAAATACTGAACAAAATAGAGTAACAAAACGAGACATCAAATAATTTGTATTGAATTTGACAATTCCGACTCTGAGAGAGAGAGGATTGATAGCCCTGCAGCTACCTTGTTTATTGTACTATGATTGAATTTATTTTGAGTTGAAAAGTGACAGTTATCGTTTTGTGTTTGTTTTTATATATGTATTTATTTTTAAATTTTTTGAAAATTAAAGTATGACTTTTTCAAATTTTGCAATTTCTACGCAAGAAAATATTTGTCAGAATTTTCACGCAACAAAAAAATGAATGTTGCTAACAAAATTTCACGCAAACGAACAGAGGCTTTAAGCCTAGTACTCTGATCGTTTGCGTGAAATTCCATTTGCTACATTAATTTTTTTGTTGTGTTAAAATTCTGACAAATATTTTGTTACGTAGAAATTGAAAACTTTAAGAAAGTCATGCTTTACTTCTCAAAATAGAGAAAAATAAATACATAAAAACAAAAAATTTACGAAAACTATCACTTTTCACTTCAAAATAAATAGGAAGTTCAATTAAATTGTCATGAAACAATGTTGCAAGAGAAATGTTGCGAGTATTTTTCACAGCGGAATAGAGTACAACTTTGACAAACATGTTGTGAAAAATTTCACACATGTCAATGCAATGTAACATGAAACTGAATAGAGTACTAGGCTAAAGAATTAAAGAATGCAAAATTACGGAGTTCGAAATTTTGTTTGAAATCTTGAATTTATGTTTTTTATTTTGATAGAGTGAATCCAAAATTTTTGGCTACTGTATAACTCACTTTAAAAAAGTTTGCAGGAGCTCTTTTTGATTTGTCATTTAGGAATGCCTTAATTTTGATTAACATATTCGTAATCAGCGACCCTGAAAACCTGTGAGAAAAATATGTGGAACGAGCTTTTAATATTTCCAGATCTTAATAAGCTTTAAGAATTGCTATGGCTTTCGCACAGAAGATTTGACAATGCACCTTATAGTTGTTTTCGATTTAATTTTGGACAAAGTTTCTGGCTTAAAGGATAACAAAGCCAAGCCTACTCAAGAATTGAAGCCAAAAATTTGAGTTTTGAAACAAAATTATTCTGTGATTTTTTATGTGATTTCATTTTTATCTGTAAAATAAAATTATCACATTTTAAGCGCCGAAAATCCAAGAAAAATAATGAAAGAAATACTCCAATAATAACGGGCAACATTTTGATGCGGCGAAAAGGATGCTACAAAGCTGGCGAAACAGTCTATCTATAGAATTAACAATTTATTGAATATGTTATTTCTCAAAATGAAAATATGAACTGGGCCGCCGAGATGGTGCAATATGCGAGAATGTGAAGAAAAAAGCCATCAGCAAAATGTCTGTCTGTAAGAAAAGTCGAAAAAAATTTAAACATTATAATGTTTCATTAACACCAATAGACCATTTAAAGAATTTGATAATTTCTTCTTTTAACGTTACACTTGAACGCATATTTCAGCAATAATAGCGAATACATTCTATGAAACCAAAAATTGTATAACTTATGTTGTTTTGAAGATATAACCAGTTTCTTGTGGTCACTAACGTTACATTTTTTGAAAGAAAGTATCAATTTAAGTCTACATTAAAAAAAAAGTTGAAATTGACAATGAAAAAACCTAAATTAGTGAACTATATCGAATAACCTCTTCTTAAAAAAAATGCAAATTTTCGCCCGTTACTTTTTCAGAAAAATTAATTATATATATAAGCAAATATGTTTTGCTTACCTTAATAATACTTTAAAAAACATTGTTCTATTTCAATGTAGTAATTTTTTTTTTTATTTTATAATATATTTTGTCCAATCCATTAATCGATTAATAGTCAAAGTATGCATAGAATGTGGTGACCGTGGCATGCAGGTTAAGTGTGTGGCTTAGCATGCTCGGAGCCCGGGTTCGATCCCCAGCCGCGGCGAAAAAATTTTTTTCAATAAAAAATTTTTCTGATCGTTCACCACCTCTCTGCAGACAATTGCAAACCTCAGAGAGTAAATAATGCCATGTCAAGCTTCTTGAGAACATGAACTTTAGCCGTTCGGAGTCGGCATAAAACATGTAGGTCCAGTTCTCGGTCAATTGTGTGCAAAAATTTAATAACACACACAACACAATTGATCATAAGAAGCTCGGTCAAGTGCTGAAATGGCCAATTTGTTTGTTTTTTAGTCAAAGTATGCTTTCCTTTTGTAAAATGAAATTCTTTTCTAAATTAAATATGCATCCAACTTCTGCTGTGTGTCTTCTGCTCGTACTCCAATTCAAGCCCCAACTCTTTAATTTTATGTTACATCCTTTTAATGCTTTCATCTTGGCTAATCGTGTTGTTGCCTCAGCAGCAACAACAGTTCAATGACACTCACCAAACACACTTGGCCACAAAATGTTGTTGATGTCCGTGTCAGGTTGCTGCGTCAAAAACAGTCACCATTGTTGGTTTTTAGTCTGCCTGAATTTGCTGTACAATCCTATATATGTCGTTGTTGTTGTTGTTTTTGTTGTTGAAATTGTAACGCACGCTTCCATGTAAGTCATGTGAATAGGCGACCCACATATCCGCAACGGAAATGTTGCTTGTATTGCTTAGAAAGTGTTTCTGATTGCTGCTGTTTTGTCTTTGTTGCTGTTGTTGTTGTTGTTGTTTCTATTGCTTTTATTGTGTTAACTTGATGTCCTGCCGCGCTCTTGACAATAGCACATCAACCCAGAAGCAGCTAGCAAAATACAATTTATTAACTTCTTGATATGAACGCGTGCTCAGCTGCTTACGTTAATAATATACAAAAGCATGTGTGGCGTGTGACTTCATTAATATACAATGAGCATCAAAATTAATTTTAAGTAAATTGTATTTTCAAAATGAGCCAGAGATATTTTGTCAAGAATTTGGCAAATTTTGAAAACCTTCAAAATTCACCGAGCAGCGCAGAACTGGTGTGCCAAATGGTGTTACAAGCAATCAACCACATATCTTTTAATCAACAACAAACACATTAGCAATGTATTCATGTGTGTGTGCATGCTGCTGCCATGCAGTAAAAACGAATTATTGCCAACTAGCTCTCAACTAGTTTGATAAGAAAAATTCACAAGTTCTGGCTTTGTTCACTATAAATTTGTAGTGCGCTTTAATATCGCTTGAATAACTAATAGAGAACTAGTTCAGAATGAACTAGAGAGCAGAGAGCTATACTTTTGCTTGTAGCACTTTTGCTTGAATATTTTACTGCAGAAATATTGAACAACTCTTAGAGAACTAGTTCCTTTAGAACTAGTTAAGAGTGTTATACTTTTACTTCTAGCTGTTTTGCCTAAGTATTTTACTGCTGGGCTATTGTTATTTTATATCATTTGAAACATATGTATGTGTCTATGGGTCTAAGTGTTTGTTTGTCAACTTCCTTTTTGACTTTTGTCACCGACGACGGAAGTGAGTTGCCTTGATTTAGTGTCTTTGATGGAAACTGTTATTTGCTGGCTCTGTTCGTCTATTCATTGTAACGCGTTGTATTGTTTTCTTGATTCGCCCACACTCGGTTGTTTCGTTGTCTATCACACGCCCACTTCATTCAACTGTTCTTAATGAATCTAATCGCATATGTTTATTGCTCATTTCTTAGCCCGTCCTTTTGTCTGACTGCTTGTGCCATTTTACTGTTGTTCGTTAGCAGCAGCGCGCAACGATGAAAGCGTTACGCCGTTACGAGCCTGTTTTGCATATTGATTTGTTTGGCTTTCACCGAGAATGTCTTTTTGAGTCAGTTTTTTTTCTATTTTTTGGTGTGTGTTTGTTTGACAATAAATTGAAATTCATTCTATGATCTAAAGGATATTATTTCGCATACGTTTAACCGCTATTAAAATGTCAGTAATTCATGTCACTGACGCCACTGATGTATTGTTTGACTAAAGACTTTGACTGATTTTGGAAAAATTTGCATTAACAGCAGATCTTTAAAGATTTCTATAAGTCTCAAGGATTTTAATGCCATGAAATCTTTGAATCTCTTCACAATAACCTTCTGTGGTCTGATTTCCAGCAGAATAGTCGAATTCTTGATATAAATATTACAGAACAACAGAGCAGCGTTAATTAAAGTTGGTTTTCAAGTTGCTTAAAATAAGTAACAGAAGATAGAACAGAACAGAATGATGTTGGAAGAAATTTTCTATTTTTTTTTTAATATTTTTAGTTCTAAGGAAATTGGCTTTGTCATCAATAAGTCCTTAAATATTAAGACTTCAAGGCGTTTCCTTCTCCACGTTCTTGTTCTTATTCTTATTCTAACATTTTCCTAATTCTTCCAATCATTGTATTTTACATATATATATATATTGTTCTTATTTTATTATAAATTATTTATCTAACCTCTGCCTGAAAATTTTTCCTTATATTTGGCACAATCATAGTTTGATCCCTGATGATAATCTTTGTATAAATACATGTAAGGTTAAGCAAGGATTCGTAGCCTTATCGAAATTCTTGTTTAGTGCTTAAAATAATCCAAATTCAAATTCTTGTCCAAATTGTTGACCTTATCCTTGCTCTAATTCTTGTCCAAATCTTTGTGTGAATCCCGATTCTAACCATTTTTCAGACCCTTGTGTTAAACTTTGCCCCAACAATGTTATAATTTTTGTTCATTACCTTGTTAAACCTATCCTTGAACTAATTCTAATCGAAAACCTTGCCCTAATTCTGGATTTATCCCTTTAGAAATACTTGTTTAAATTCTTATTTTTGTCTTTATCCTCGCTCGTGCCCCTCTCCTTATAGTGAGATTTCTATTTTTATTCTTATCCTTTTGTTGTTGTTGTTGATGGTTGATGGTTGATGGTTGATGGTTGATGGTTGATGGTTAATGGTTGATGGTTGATGGTTGATGGTTGATGGTTGATGGTTGATGGTTGATGGTTGATGGTTGATGGTTGATGGTTGATGGTTGATGGTTGATGGTTGATGGTTGATGGTTGATGGTTGATGGTTGATGGTTGATGGTTGATGGTTGATGGTTGATGGTTGATGGTTGATGGTTGATGGTTGATGGTTGATGGTTGATGGTTGATGGTTGATGGTTGATGGTTGATGGTTGATGGTTGATGGTTGATGGTTGATGGTTGATGGTTGATGGTTGATGGTTGATGGTTGGTGGTGGATGGTTGATGGTTGATGGTTGATGGTTGATGGTTGATGGTTGATGGTTGATGGTTGATGGTTGATAGTTGATGGTTGATAGTTGATGGTTGATGGTTGATGGTTGATGGTTGATGGTTGATGGTTGATGGTTGATGGTTGATGGTTGATGGTTGATGGTTGATGGTTGATGGTTGATGGTTGATGGTTGATGGTTGATGGTTGATGGTTGATGGTTGATGGTTGATGGTTGATAGTTGATGGTTGATGGTTGATGGTTGATGGTTGATGGTTGATGGTTGATGGTTGATGGTTGATGGTTGATGGTTGATGGTTGATGGTTGATGGTTGATGGTTGATGGTTGATGGTTGATGGTTGATGGTTGATGGTTGATGGTTGATGGTTGATGGTTGATGGTTGATGGTTGATGGTTGATGGTTGATGGTTGATGGTTGATGGTTGATGGTTGATGGTTGATGGTTGATGGTTGATGGTTGATGGTTGATGGTTGATGGTTGATGGTTGATGGTTGATGGTTGATGGTTGATGGTTGATGGTTGATGGTTGATGGTTGATGGTTGATGGTTGATGGTTGATGGTTGATGGTTGATGGTTGATGGTTGATGGTTGATGGTTGATGGTTGATGGTTGATGGTTGATGGTTGATGGTTGATGGTTGATGGTTGATGGTTGATGGTTGATGGTTGATGGTTGATGGTTGATGGTTGGTGGTGGATGGTTGATGGTTGATGGTTGATGGTTGATGGTTGATGGTTGATGGTTGATGGTTGATGGTTGATGGTTGATGGTTGATGGTTGATGGTTGATGGTTGATGGTTGATGTTGATGTTGATGTTTATGTTGATGTTTTTGTGGTAGCTTGAGAATTAATCTTACTTGTGCTACATAAGTATTTACTGAAGACCCCCCATGTAATAAATTCATGCAACGATTTTGCATTTTCGTTGCATCAATAGACTTCCCCAAAAAGGGGCTTTATTAAAGTTTGTTTTATTTTTATTATGATGCAAAATAAGTCTTTTTCCATTGGATTTATCTCTAAGGGAAAAATTTATCTATATTCATCCATTAATAATTCCATGCAACGCTATTGCGGGTTTGGCGGATTTTTTATATATTGAGCGGTTGTTTGTGACATTATTACCACTTTTTAATATTATAAGGTCAAAGAACCAGACTTTACTGATATAAAATAAAACTTATGGTAGCATCTATTTTGGGCGAGCTATAAATCCATGCAACGATATCGAGATTTTGTTGCATAAGGTATTATATTCGCGTCCTGATGATGGCATTATTTTTTTTTTTTATTTATGTCGGGACACCTTGTATTCATTCGTCATTTTCGGTATATAACATTAACTATAGCTTATTTTCACATTAAGTAAAAATTTCATGCAACGCTGTTGCATTTTCAAAAATGAAGCTGCCAGGACAAGTTTCTTTCCAACTGTTTTTGCAAACGTGCCATAAAATTAACCTTATCACTCCAAAAAGTCTTTAAGTATGAGTCGGTTCCTGACTTAAGCACCAAATAATACATCCATGCAACGATGTTGCATTTTCGTTGCATCAATGGTTTTCCCCATTAATGGACTTTATGAAGGTTTATTTTATTTTTATCATGAGGCAAAGTAAGTCACTTATACTGTCCTTAAATTGAATTTAGCTAAGGAGAATAGATTTATCTATATTCATCTATTAATAACTCCATGCAACGCTGTTGCATGTTTGGTGCATTTTCTATGTATAAAGCGATTGCTTGTGGTATTATTTTATTTTAGTAATATTAGCTATCAAGCCAAAGTACGAGACTTCACTGACATAAAATAAAATTCTTCGTTGCATCTACATTGAAATAGCTTAAAATATATGCAACGATTTTTAGTTTTTGTTGCATACGCCAATATATCCGCGACCTGATGATGCCATAATTGTTTTTTATATTAGTTGGAACGTCTTTAAGCCATTCGTAATATTGGCTATATAACATTAACCAAAGCTTATTTACTCATTAAGTAAAACTTAAATGCAACGCTGTTAAATTTTTCGATAGCAAAGTTGCCAGGACATGTTTCTTCCCAACTTTATTTGAAAGCGTGCCATAAAACTTATCATTGTCACGCCAAAAATCTTTAAGTATGATATAATCCGTGCGTTCTTGATACATAAAAAACTTTGAAAACTTTATACAGCCCAAAAATTTGGGTTAGAAATTATACTAAAAATCCTTAAAGTTATGCAAAATACAAAAGATGTCTTCGATTTATAGCAATCTTGTTACTCTTAATTAAAAATCAAAAGGTGCCACCCAAAAGCAAAAACAGAACAAACAGGCGGAAACATTAATAAAACAATGATCACAGTTGAACAAATACGATAAGCAAGAATAATAAATAACAACAAAAACTGCAACAGTAAAAGCTTCAATAACAAAAACAACAACAATATCCATAACAACAACAGCAACAGCAACAACAATAGCAACAACTAATAGACAACCAATAACAACATTCAATTAAGTAGATATGCCGAATATTACAAAACCATGAATCATGACAACAAAACACAGTGAATGCCAAAAGTATGCAAACGCTTAAAGCAATCAGCAGCTAGGGTTGAACAGCATGTTGTTGTTGTTGTTGTTGTTCACTTTGTTGTTGTAGTTATTTGAAAGTTACACATGAATAATTAATTAGTATCAAAAATTTAATGCTCACACTTTGGAGCTTGTCAAATATTTACACTACGTGCCAAATTTGAATGCAAATCGCTTGCTTTCGAATGAGTGAAATTGAAAAGTTTCCATTATTGTTGTTGGTGTTGTTGTTTTTGATGTTGTTGTTGTTGTTGCTATTATTGCTTAGCATTGTTTACATTTGCAAAAAATAACGGAAGAATCATTAGGGAAGAAGCCAGCAACCAGGAATGCCCTCTAATAAGAGCAAATCAAAACCCAACGCTAACGCCAACAGCGTTGCCACCCTTTACTGCACATGCCGCATCACACATTCACATCGTGTCACAGCACAATACTCGAGCTGTGTGCTTGGTCGACATCCTTTCTGATCAATTTTCAAACAATTCACATTAACACCAACTTCTCACACTTCTCTACTCTTTGCAACCCCACTTGCACTGCTTTTGCTGTGATTTAAAGGTTGTCTCATAAAAGAAACGGAAGCGTGGTGCAGGGTGGCCATCATAATGTATTTACTAAAGCAAATTGATGGCAAATTGTTTGTTGTAGTACAGTGTAGTGAGTGGGTTATGAGCGGGCTGTGAGCGGTTACATAGGCGAGCTTAGTTAAAATTTTGCCACTAGTGCCCTCAGTGTGTGTGTGTGCAAAGTCCTTTATGGCATTTGGCGAGTGTGAGTGTGTGTAAGAGTGTGTGTTTGTTGGCTTGTGTGTGATAAATGTGTTTGAACACCTAGTTAATGAATAACAAAACAAAAGTCCGAGAATCGTTGCCGACACTCGTTGTTGCTACAGCAGCAGGAGTAGCAGCAGCAGCACCGGCACCAGCCGCAAGTAATTCATTGCCGATAAAATGTAACTCAAGCTCTTAACTCGTGTTCCCACGTGTGCGTGTACGTGTACGTGGCTGTGTATTCAGCGAATTATAGACGTTGGCTCTAGCGCATAGCTACTACTTTTAATTCGCTCTATTGTTTGTTGTTGTTTGTAAAACTATAATGGAGAGAACTGGCTATAGGTTGTTTATAGTTGTTGTTGTTGTTGTTGCTGTCGCTGAATGTTGACTTTTGTCTATGGTAGAAGATTAAAAAGAATTTGACTTTGATATGGTTCACAAAAATTTGTACTGCGTGCCGATAAAAGACGCAACTGAAACTGAGTTAAATTTAAATTTGTATGTTTGTCTTTGTACGTGTGCGTACAAGCCGGATCAAATTGTATGAAGAAAAAAAAAAAAATGATAAATACAGTCTTTCGTTTGTCGCAGTTAGAGCAACTCTTTAAAAGGAAGTAAAAAGTATTGTAGTGATTCTTGTTCTATAATAAAATTTTTTTTAATTAATTATAAAAACAGTCATAAAAATTATAAAATTAAGTTCATTTATTAACATCTGAAAAAATCAAATTTTTTTAAGTTTTTAACAACACTTTGTTAAAAAGGCTCTTAAAGCTGAAGTTTTCATTAAAACATTTAAAAAAAAATATATAAAATTTTTCATCTATAACGTTACACTCTAAAGCATATTTCTGCACAAACATCGAACAATTTTTGAATGTGTACAATAAAGTAGACTTCAAGACTTGCATTTTATGTGAAAAAACTTATCTTCTAACTTGAGTTATTTTGAAGACACAACCAGATATTACTATTTTGAAGTTGTTGGTCTGCATATTGAAAAAAACTACCGAAATTACTTGATTCATGCCTTGTCATCCTGCCATGTTTTTATCACACTTCCTATCGTTAAAAGCAATTCAAACTTAAGTGCTTAAAATGCTTAATGTGGTTATATTCACTTAATAATTGGTAGTGACAGGATCAAGATTTTATAATAATAATTTCAGGAAAAAGTGTTGCTTTAAATTTAGGAAAGCCTTTAAAAAAAAAAAATATCAAAAAGAAAAAAAAAATCATTTTATTCTGTTAAAATGCACAAAAAAATGCAACAACAGCTCTTAACATAACAATGAAATTAGCTGAAGTCAGACCAACATTGGTAGAAAAGAAAGAATCTCGCACAAAGTTCATATTGCAGACAACTTTGTCTGACTCTGGATGCCAATTGAAAACATAAATAAAAAAATACTGTTTAAAAGAAAACATTGCAACAATTTGCACTCGCATTCATGTAAGAAACAAATGAAAGAGAGAACAAAAAAAAAAAAAAATATAAGTGCAAAGGAAATGTGAATGAAATTTAATTCTTGCTAGTTTTTTGTAGAGTAAATTAAATTAGCAACAGAAAAAACAAAAATCAGATGTTGAAACAGTGACATGAACTGTTGAATTAGTAGATCATAAATATTTTTCATCAGTTTAATATTTGAACGTAGGATTACGTCTTACAGCGTGGTTTGCATGGAGTCGTTTTAACAGATTTTTTCAAGGCCATGAAACTTTTTTGACGAATACTTTAGGGTATACCTACAACCTTTAATACTCATCGTTCAAAGATAATATATATACTTAAATATCACATATATCCTGCGCTGAATGAATATATAATTGTGGATTTTGTCACTATTATATTAAAGTCACAAAATAGTAAAATATCAGAAAAAAAATTCATGTGTTTATATAAAAAAATCAATCATCAGCTGCTTATGCTGTGCCTGCTGCTTTCTTTGTTTTTGTTTTGTTGCTTGTGCTTGTATTGTTTTTGTTTTATACGAACTGATTCGCAGGATTCTTCATTGGGTTCTTGTGTGTACTACTGCTTTATTGGATTTTTGTATGTACTATTTACAAATGAGTGCTCTATTTTCACAGAATATGTCAATCACAACCTCTTTTCAACTCAGTCAATGAACTCAAACTGTCAAACTTAACGAAATGGGTCTGTCTGTAATCTGATAAGATTTAACTCTTATGAAAATTTTTATTTTTGTTTTTTATGCAAATTAATTTATATCCCACATCCCACTAGCAATATCTAGTTTAGGTCGCAAACTGTACATCGGACAGAGACGAAAGTGTAGCTTACAAACTAAAAATCGGACTGAGACGAAAGTAACACTAATGGAAAGGACATTTGCTCAGCGTGAGATATAGTCACCATACGATTTTTTTAAAAATCGGGGTCTTAATTTTATTTCGAAATTAGTTGTTAAACTGACTGTAGCTCGCAAAGTATATATCGGCAGAGACAAAAGTGGCATCAATGGAAAGTGCCTTTGCTTCGCCTTCTTTTCAGCTAAGTCCATGAACTCAACCTGTCAAACTGAACGAAATGATCGAAAAAAGTTGACATTTTGCTTGTTTCATTTTGCTTGCTCATTTTACCAAACTTACTTTTAACTTTTTCTTTGTTTTGGTCTCGAAAAGAAGTTCATAATTAAGTATTATTTATTTATTTGCTAATTTTTGGAACATCAATAAAAAATACGTGCAAAATGGTCAAAACAATCGGACGAAAGAGACAATGTAGAAGTGGTTACAATTTAAACGGAATTCTACGTCTAGAGTTACGATACTATCGAAACTATTTAATTTTTTTTACGAAATGTTTATTTGTAATTTGAATAAACCGAAAAATCCATCAAAAAAGGAAACAAAAAAAAAATTTTAACACTAACCACTAACCGTGTCTAAATTAAAGCAGTAACCCGAAGGTATATTTGTACAAACATATCGAAATTATAGCAGAAACCAATAAGTTTTCCATGTGAACATGCAAGAAGGCCTCAAGACTTGTATTTTATTAGAAGAAACTTTTCTTCTAACTCCTATTGCTTGGAAGATATAATCAGTTTAATATGGTCTTTAACGTTACATTTTTAAAAATTTCAAGGTAGTTTTGCATTTTTTTTTTAAATTACCGAAATTGGCAATGAAAAAACCTAAATTAAAAAACTATATCGAAGAGAAGGAATAAAATAATGGACTAAAATCGAAAACTAAATGTTGTCTTGCACTTCAAGGAGCCAAGGTGGTCTTTAACGTCACACCTTCATACATTTTTGTTACGATTTGAATTTTTTCCGTCCACTACTTAGGTGAAATTAACGTATGAAGTGAAGCGCGACAAAAACAGACTGCTCTGAAATTTTTTTTCGATGGTAGGGTATATAAATGAATGTAATATAGTCTGTATAGACCGAAATTAAAACGAAACAAAATTATTGAATTCATTACTCCTACAAATAAATTTCAACTGTTTTATCAATCATTGCTTTATTGTTTGTTTTTTATATATAAACTATTACGAGTTGCACTGTTATTTTAAAGTGCTTTGTAACCAATTTTGAAGCACTTTTTCGCTCTTACAGTGGAACGTCTATAAGTCATCGTGGACATGTTTATAAGTTCTTCCACTATATTTGACGAGTATTTGTTTTATAAATTATGTAACACGAGGTCTTTGTTGAGCGATTGAAAAGCTGCCCCGACTAGCAGTTGAACATCCAAGCGGTTCCATATTCAAGAATTTAATAGGTTTCCACGTCGATATCACTTGTTAGAAATTTGTGACAAACAGGTTCGAAATTTTGTTCCCATAAAAATGTATATATTTTTAAAAATTTTGTGAGCGAGCTTGCTTTGCATGTCTGGATTAAAGTTTTTGCGAAGTTATTTATCAAGGTCTTGAGAGTAGAACTTGCTATTAACCTTTGCTTTTATATGATGACCGTGGCGTGCAGGTTAAGTGTGTGGCTAAGCAAGCTCGGAGCCCGAGTTCGATACCCAGTCGCGGAAAAAGTTTTTTTTCAATAAAAATTTTTATGATCGGTCACCACCTCTCTGCAGACAATGGCAAACCTCAGACAGTAAATAAATGCCATGTAAAGCTTCTTCTGAATTTTATTATTTTTCAGAGTGAAAAATAAAACTCAGAAATAAGTATTATTTTCTACCAAATAAGATAAAACTCAAAAAATAAGTTCTTTTTCAGAGTGAAAAATAAAACTCGAAAACAAGTGTTATTTACTGAATAAAAAATAACACTTAAAATTTTTGTTTTATTTTAGAGCGAAAAAATAAAACTCGAAAATAAGTGTTATTTTCTTAGTACAAAAATAAAACTAAAAAAATAAGTTTTATTTTAGATCGAAAAAATAAAACTCAAAATAAGTGTTATTTTGTGAGTAAATAAATAAAACTCGACAATAAGTATTATTTTCTGAGTAAAATAATAAAACTCGAAAAATAAATGTTAAAAACAAATCTTTTTTTAATAAAACTCATAACAGTTACGGTTGCTGAAATATTTATATAAGAAATATTCTATAAGAAAAAAGTTTCCTTTGCGCTACATAAGAGCAGCAACCTATGCACTTCTTAAAATTCGAATGACTCACCGATAGAAAGTGATGAAATTTCAAAACTTCAATAAGCAACCCTGCAAACATTTTCTGAGGCTCTCCAAAAAATGACTCTAAAAAGAGTGTTTTTTATGCATGTTTTATGATGACTCATTAAAAGGACTCATTAAAGAGCCTTTAATATGACTGTTAAATGATTGTTCAAAAATAAGACTCATAAAAGAGTCATTATTGTATCTGCTTTATGAGTACTCATAAAAGACACTCATTAAAGAGTCCTAAATATGACGGTAACATGATTGTTCATAAAAAAGACTCATAAAAGAAACATATATTGATTGATTTATGCGTAATCATAAAGAAGACTCATAAAAGAGTCTTATATATGAGTGTTTCATTGGAGAATAGAATCAGATTATTGCAAAAGCACCATTAGAACTTAATCAATATATTTTTAAAAATTTTATTAAACTTTATCACTGTCCGTTATGGATATATCCTGGCTGCACTATTCGGAGAATTGTTTGTTTGTGGCAATATACATGCATTAAAATTTAACTACAACGAATGTTGCAAAAGGCTTCTTATATGAGTCTTCAAAGAGTATTAAATATGAGTCTTAAAAGAGTACTAAATAAGAGTCTTAAAAGAGTACGAAATATGAGTCTGAAAAGAGTATGAAATATGAGTCTTATAACAGTCATTATTATGAGTCCAAAAAGACTCATAAAACAATCATTTTTATGAATCATATTTTGGGGCCCACAACATACGAAAATGTACTCATAAATGAGTCTTTTTTGCGCGCATTATGTTGATAAACCCTCATTTATATGAGTCTTGAAAGAGTCTTTTAAGAGTCATAATGTTTGCTGGGAAGAATTTCATCGTTTCATACTCAACTTTCAAAAAAAATTTCATTCAATTAAATTTATCCTAACAGGTAAAAATTATAATCAAAATTTTGAAAACATAAAGGTTTTTGTTGTTCGGGTCAGTTTTTATGAAATATGATGTTCTGAAAAGTGATAATTAAGATGTTAAAACATCGTTAGTTGAAACATGGAACTTTGAAACAGGCAGCTTTCAGAAGTTATGTTCTATACTTTGAGGAAATATTTCTCCTGTCCTTTGAGATTTTTTAATGAGGAAACGATGTTGATCAATTTTGTGAGCCAAACAACAAAAGACCTTATGACCTTAACTATGCTCGTTTGCCTGGAATTTCGCTGGCAGCATCCATTTAATTATTGCGTGAAAAGTTTGACAGATATTTTGTTGCGAACGAAAAGCTGATAAATTTCGACAAGAAGTTAATAAACAGTCAGAATTTATTACAGGGGAAGCAGAAATCATTTGATTTCTTTAATTTTTATTATTTCTGATTATATAAATACAAAATAAATATTTATACACGTATGCATATTAGAGTGGGTCGGCCTCCATACAAAAAAAAAAAAGGTTTGAAAAACCACCCCCTATTTTAAAGTTGACCTCGAGAGGACAGCCAAAATGGTCTTTTTTGCATAACTTAAGCATTACATGTCAGATCTTAAAAAATTATATGTCGTTCAAAAGGGCTTTACGAGCACTACAATGTCTTCTTAGAACATTTTTACTTTTGAGGTCATATTCAATTAGTAAGCCCCATTAGCCCGATTTTAAGATCTGACATGTAATGCTTAAGTTATGCAAAAAAGACAATTTTATCTGTTTTTCCGGTGGTCCAAAAAAATTTTTTTTTTGTTTTCGGTATCCTCTCGAGGTCAACTTTAAAATAGGGGGTGGTTTTTTCAAACTTTTTTTTTCGACCCACTCTAATGCATATCGATGATTTGCTTTGTTGTTTAGCAGGACAAATCATTAGTTTATGTGGTAGTCTGCCAGCTGCGAAGTTTTGCGACCGCCAACACCGCGGAAAGGTGCATCCGTATTTACAATTTCCAACAACTGCAATTATTAATTGCAAAACTTTAGAAATAGTACAAAAATATAATATCAATAAGAAACATTGCTCTTTTGTTTGCACTTTTTTCTGAAATGAAATAGCAACTGTCTCTTTACACGGCAAAATAAATGGTCGGTTCAATTAAATTGCTGTGAAAAAAATGTTGCTAGATGCATGTTGAGGAATATAGTACTAGATTTTCCTCAGCGAAGCATAGTACAGTTTTGACGAAAAAGTTGTGAAATGTTCACGCTTGTTTCACAGCTGTCATTTTTTGTATGGAGATTTGAGTGAAATTTCACGTGAAGACGAACAGAGTACTATGCTTAAGTGTTAATAGTTCAAATTAAAGGTCATGAGCTAATTCTCAAGTTATAAGCTTAAATATCGAATTTTATTACGATAACTTAATAATAGCGGCTGTAATCATGTCAACAGATGGGGGAACATACAAAAACAGGCATGCCATGGTTAAAACAACTTGGAAGGTGATACTGCTGTATAATATATGCACTTTTCTATATCTGCCACGCCTCTTTATGGGCGTAAAAAGTCTTCATAAAGTAAATAACCACACACGTAGTACGGGTATTTATTGCTAATATTATGGGAACATAAAATCTAGAGAACTTAACTTTTTTTTCTAAATATAGTGTTAATAAAATGCTATCCAAAACTTGAAAAAAAAGAAAATTTGTATTGAGTTTTCTTTATTATTTTGCACCTCAAAGGAGTACGAATGTCGCGTTCGCGACTATGGAAATACCCATATGTATTTATGTTCTCTGTCCTCAACCTCCGTTACACACAATTTTCTCAAAGATGTTGTTTTTTGTGAAAACTGCCCACTGTTGCCTCATATCTTCTCTGTACAATAATTGTTATTTTCTCTTTGATGCAACTGCTCTAGTGTTCAAAATATTTTGCCATATATTAAAGCTTAAAAGCTTTAAGTTGGAATTTCTGTGCATTTTCTGTGATTTCTCTCCAAGATTGTTTTAAAGAATGACTAAAAGAATTAGTGTTAAAAACTGTAACAATTTTTCAAAATGCTAAAGTAAAATATAGAGAGTCACTGAAGGAATTCAATTCTTATCCATTAGACTGTGGCGCCGTCAGTAGTCAGTTCTAAAGTTTAGTCCTTGTAATAGTCCTTGAACACAATTTTATATGCCATTGATTTTTATCACTTTGGTTAGCTTGCAATGGAAGATTAGCTCCGTTCAAACGTTGGGCAAAGGAAACAAATAATAAAAATAAAACATAAAATAGAGAATGAGACAAAAAAAAATATAGAAAAACGTTAAGAAAAACAACGTGCAGAATTTACAAAAAAAATCAACTTCCGGTGGCAACTACCGCCAAAACTGTTTTTACTACGATGATTTCTTTTGTGGTGGTTGTTGTTGTTGTTGTTGTTATTGTTTTATTTGAAAGTTGAAACTTTGCTTTGCAGCTTCAAAACGTCTTTTTTTGCGCCACCTTCTGCTACTACTTCCTTGACTATTCCATTTCGTTGCCTTTCTTTTGTTTGCTGATTTCTTGAGCGATTTAAGGCAAGTTTAGCTCGAATACAATCGAGCTCTATTTTTTTCTGCTTTTGTTTTTTTTCTACATTGCTTTGTTGCCTTTCTTTGTAGACTCAAAGTTTTTACTGTAATTTCCTAGGAATCCTGCGAATGCTGAGCATCTATAAGAATTTGAGCACTACAGAGTGTGAGTTTGTTTTTATTTTCTATAGTCGCAGCGACAGCAACAACAAAAACAATAACAAAAACAAATTAATACAAATAGTCTAGAGCAAAAGCTGTACAATCTGTTGGCACTGGCAACACCAACGTCATTTGGTCACTTAACTGAGTTTGTTCGGCGTGTTTGTTGTTGCCGCATTTTCGATTATTGGCGCACTTCTGCCAAGTGTTAAGACTTGCTTGGACTTGGCCAAGAGTATCGCTTAAGATGCAGTATAAATTATTTATTGACATTTCTTTATTTGTAAGCGGTAGCGTCTATTTATTAGGAAAGTGAAAAACTTTTAATAGAATTCGGTGTTGATATTGCTGTTGTTGTTGTTGTTGTAGTTGTTAGCTATTTATTAGTTACAATAATAGTAAGAGAAGAAATTTTGTAATATTGCTTTCTGACAAAAAAGTGCTTGCTTTAGAATTCAAAATTCACTGCCTTTATTCAGTGTTTTTCTTGTGCATTTAAATAACTCGAGTATTCATGATTTATGATAAGGATGTTCACATGTACTGCGATGTGAACAACATGAACTTTCTGTGTAATATTGATTAAAATTTATTCTAAAACAATGATTTTTATAAAATATTGAATTTTTTGTTTTTTCTTTTAAGTGAAATTTACATGAAATGTCGACTTTGTGCCGTAACATGCTCAACTTGTGTTATGGAATGCCGAAAGGAAATTTAACTTTTGATATAAATATGGCTTTTAATCGAAGAAAACTATTTTTAGGATAACATTGTTACAAAAAGTTATAAAACTTGGAACTTTCTGAACCAAAAAATAACTATTTTTATGCATAAAAAAAATCATGTGTATCACACAGTCAGATCACTCCCAAGTACAAAAACCAATTTTTATTGAAAATCCAAAAATATTTTCCACAGTTATGAATTAAAGAAAAAATATTTCAAAATAGGTTAAGTTTTAATATTGGTTGAGCTGGAACTCTCAGAAATTCTTATGAAAACAAGTAAAGAAAGTCTAAAGTCGGTTTAGCCCGACTGTGAAATACCCTAAACCTACTTTTTCAAAATACAATAATAGAATTGAAAATGGGCGTGGCCATGGGCTGATGAAGCACCAATTTAATATTCATTTCCATTTTGATAAAAATGTGCACATACCAATTTTGAATCCTGTAGCTCACATGTCAAAGCCTTTATAGTGTTTTCGCTATTATGGGTTATATGGGAGGTAGGTGAGTGACGCCTAATTTTTGAACACATCGCAGTTTTTGTTTAAAATACATACATAACAAATTTTATCTCTGCAGGTTAAACATAACCTTTTTATGGAGTTTTCAATGTTTTGGGTTGTATGGGAGGTAAGAGTATCCGTGGGCGAATGACGCCCGTTTTTCAAAAATATCTTTGTTTTGTTATAAAATTCATGCCTACTAAATTTTATCGCTGTAAGGCAAAAATACACTTATTTATGAAATTTAAAATTTTTTATTTATATGGGAGGTAGGCGTGTCCGTTAGCGGTTAACGTCCATTTTTCAAAACTGTCTTTGGTTTGCTATTAAAAACATAGTACCAAATTTTATAGGTTAATCATAAGCTGATGTATGGAGTTTTCAATATTTGGGTTATATGGGAGGTAGGCGTGTCCGTGGGCGGATTCTAAAAATATTCAATAGTGCAGGTCCTTGAACCCATGTGACTATGAGCACTGAGTTTCATCAAATTATCTCAACTTCTTCTTCTTATCCTGTGTTTACGGACAACACACAGACGGACTTAACGGACATGAATAACTTGACTCAAGTGGTGACGCTGATCAAGAATATATATACTTTTCTATACCGGACTCGTTTATTTCTATGCGTTACAAACATTTGCACAAAATTAATATACCCTGAACTTTCAGGATTTTGATTTTGATTTTGATTTTGATTTTGATTTTGATTTTGATTTTGATTTTGATTTTGATTTTGATTTTGATTTTGATTTTGATTTTGATTTTGATTTTGATTTTGATTTTGATTTTGATTTTGATTTTGATTTTGATTTTGATTTTGATTTTGATTTTGATTTTGATTTTGATTTTGATTTTGATTTTGATTTTGATTTTTGATTTTGATTTTGATTATTGATTTTGATTTTGATTTTGATTTTGATTTTGATTTTGATTTTGATTTTGATTTTTTGATTTTGATTTTGATTTTGATTTTGATGTTGATTTTGATTTTGATTTTGATTTTGATTTTGATTTTGATTTTGATTTTGATTTTGATTTTGATTTTGATTTTGATTTTGATTTTGATTTTGATTTTGATTTTGATTTTGATTTTGATTTTGATTTTGATTTTGATTTTGATTTTGATTTTGATTTTGATTTTGATTTTGATTTTGATTTTGATTTTGATTTTGATTTTGATTTTGATTTTGATTTTGATTTTGATTTTGATTTTGATTTTGATTTTGATTTTGATTTTGATTTTGATTTTGATTTTGATTTTGATTTTGATTTTTGATTTTGATTTTGATTATTGATTTTGATTTTGATTTTGATTTTGATTTTGATTTTGATTTTGATTTTTGATTTTGATTTTGATTTTGATTTTGATGTTGATTTTGATTTTGATTTTGATTTTGATTTTGATTTTGATTTTGATTTTGATTTTGATTTTGATTTTGATTTTGATTTTGATTTTGATTTTGATTTTGATTTTGATTTTGATTTTGATTTTGATTTTGATTTTGATTTTGATTTTGATTTTGATTTTGATTTTGATTTTGATTTTGATTTTGATTTTGATTTTGATTTTGATTTTGATTTTGATTTTGATTTTGATTTTGATTTTGATTTTGATTTTGATTTTGATTTTGATTTTGATTTTGATTTTGATTTTGATTTTGATTTTGATTTTGATTTTGATTTTGATTTTGATTTTGATTTTGATTTTGATTTTGATTTTGATTTTGATTTTGATTTTGATTTTGATTTTGATTTTGATTTTGATTTTGATTTTGATTTTGATTTTGATTTTGATTTTGATTTTGATTTTGATTTTGATTTTGATTTTGATTTTGATTTTGATTTTGATTTTGATTTTGATTTTGATTTTGATTTTGATTTTGATTTTGATTTTGATTTTGATTTTGATTTTGATTTTGATTTTGATTTTGATTTTGATTTTGATTTTGATTTTGATTTTGATTTTGATTTTGATTTTGATTTTGATTTTGATTTTGATTTTGATTTTGATTTTGATTTTGATTTTGATTTTGATTTTGATTTTGATTTTGATTTTGATTTTGATTTTGATTTTGATTTTGATTTTGATTTTGATTTTGATTTTGATTTTGATTTTGATTTTGATTTTGATTTTGATTTTGATTTTGATTTTGATTTTGATTTTGATTTTGATTTTGATTTTGATTTTGATTTTGATTTTGATTTTGATTTTGATTTTGATTTTGATTTTGATTTTGATTTTGATTTTGATTTTGATTTTGATTTTGATTTTGATTTTGATTTTGATTTTGATTTTGATTTTGATTTTGATTTTGATTTTGATTTTGATTTTGATTTTGATTTTGATTTTGATTTTGATTTTGATTTTGATTTTGATTTTGATTTTGATTTTGATTTTGATTTTGATTTTGATTTTGATTTTGATTTTGATTTTGATTTTGATTTTGATTTTGATTTTGATTTTGATTTTGATTTTGATTTTGATTTTGATTTTGATTTTGATTTTGATTTTGATTTTGATTTTGATTTTGATTTTGATTTTGATTTTGATTTTGATTTTGATTTTGATTTTGATTTTGATTTTGATTTTGATTTTGATTTTGATTTTGATTTTGATTTTGATTTTGATTTTGATTTTGATTTTGATTTTGATTTTGATTTTGATTTTGATTTTGATTTTGATTTTGATTTTGATTTTGATTTTGATTTTGATATTGATTTTGATTTTGATTTTGATTTTGATTTTGATATTGATTTTAAGTTGTTAAGTTTTTTTTAGTTTTTATAATGATTTTGATTTTGTCAGTTAGAGCAATAAATCATAAATAAAAATACTGTGTTAAGGCAGATATTCTCCATGAACGTTGATTTGCGGGAAACTACGTACTAAAAAGCAAAACTAGAGTTCAGCATATAAATGAAAAAATTCGTTATTTTAAAAACCATGATTCAGCACTTGTCATCAGAGTTAAAGCTATAAAAACTATCATCCGTTTATTCTCTATCAGCAGCTAATCCTTCGTTAATTTTTATTAACAACAAAGCTTAAAATAGCAAACGTTCAAAAACTTCAACGACTACACTTCAAAAGCCAAAAAAACTTTCAACGCTTCATCCAATTAGAAACTATAGCACAGTTTCACTAACTTGCGAAAACATTTCAACTCAATCCAATGAGAACTAATTAACTTTATCCGAAAATCTTGGCGCAGCACTTAATAGTTGCGAATGCTTGAATGAATGCGCCTGGAATGTGTGTGGGTGGAAGTAAGCTATGCGGTAATCGGTAATAGTTGAACAAGCAAATTCGTCGAGTGCGATGTTAAAAAATAGCTACTGGGAAAGCAGAACTAGAGACGGAAATGAAGATGAGCAGAGTGTAGCTGGAGTATTATTTGACTGGCCCACTTTTATGAAGTCAAGACGCACAACTTGTTCAAAGATACCCTTATTTATGAGCTCTCCACACAAATTGTACAATGTTGCCATCCACGAATGTTGTATGGCATGAAGGCAAGTGTAAGGGACGAAATGTTACGTATAAGTAAGCATTAGCTTTGCCGCCAGCGCTGCTGGTCATTTTGGGTTACAACAAAACCAACAAACAAAAGCAAACACAATCAGCGAAGCTTCATTTTGTGGCTGCTGTTGTTGTTTCAACTTGTTTTTTTTTGCGGACATTTCCGCTTCAGCTTTTTATGTTGCTTTGAGTGCGTGAGCGTCGGTGTGTTCGGTTGTGTGATTTAATTAAAATCAATTAACAGTAATGAGGTGACATTAAGAGCGGATTAGACGTTTGGGTGTTCCGAGTTGGTTCCTGCTCAAGTGTTTTTATTGAAGCTACTTTTTTTTTCGAATGCTTTGAGCAAAACCACAAAATTATGCTAATTGTAATAATTTTGGAGTTTTCAACCATGGCTACTTTTAATTTTATGACATTAGGCTGTTGAGAAAACACATGTTTTTATTATAATTTTCTTTTTTTATATATAATGTTGGTAAAGATTTAACTAAAGCCTAGGTTAAAGTATATGAACCGAGTAGTAACTATATTTTAACTAAGTAATAATATTAATATAAATTTACTTAAGTTGAATTTCAAGATAAATAACAATAAATGTTTAAACTTTGCAAACTCATTTGCCATGCCAACAAGTTCAAAGTTAACTGCAAATGAATTCTTATTTTGGAAAGTAAATAAATAAAATAAATTTTAATTTTTTTAAATTAAGTTGAAAACTAAAGAAATATATTTCAATTACGCAACGGAAGAACAACTTAACAGAAATGAACAACAAAGAATTACAAATAAACCATTAAAATTACTGGTTGGTACAAACAACAACAACTACAACAAAAGTGACAACAAAGCACTTTGCATAAGCATCTGAACGCATACTTAAAACATTCCCAAACAAGGCGGAAAACCAAAATAAGAATAATAAAAAAAAAAAATTCTACCTCTTTATTTCTTCATCAGTATTTCGAAAAACTTTTGTTGTTGTTGTTGTTACTGTTTATGGTAAAGTTTCGATTAAACCAAAATAAAAAAGAAAAGACAAAGAAACTTTAAAATGGGCAAACTTTTTGCTGCAGCTTGCAAAATGAAGAGAAAAAGAGACAGAGTGAATGGATTTTTTTTCTTGTACTCAACCATTTGTATTAATTAGATGTAAGCTGAAAAGTTTTAATTTTTTTTTTTTTGGAAAACTAAAAAAACTGACCGAAAGAGTCAAAAGCTGCACAATGAGATAAACAGAAAAAAGAGAAAACAAAAAACAGTATCAAATAACAGTGACTGTCCAGGATGCATATAAGATGAAGGAGAAAATTGAAAGCAATTTCTAAAAGTAAAATTTTATTGGTTGCACATTTCTCTGAATTTCGCAGAATTAGAGCATCACCTTATATTAAAATATGTAAAAAATCAACAACAAATCAGTTACAAATAATTGAAAAAATTTTATATATCACTTTTGATTCGAAATTGTATTTAATCTAGGTCGAATATTTGGATAATAGTGAAAAGTTTTTGAATTTGTTATAGGAACATTCCACGATAATCGAAACCATTGCAAAAACATTATATTTTAAGATTAAACTTTTTTTTTTTGTCAAAGATATAGCCCTAGTTTTGTTGTTCGCACACCATACACCCAATATTAACCTACTACGTCTAACCTATGTAGACGTTGTCGGCGGAGACATCAATATTATAAAGGAAGTTGTTGTGAAAAGACGAACAAATTTAAATTGTATTCCATTGAATTCTTTAAATATTTTTTATATTATTTATTAATTAAAAAATTAGTATTATTTAAGATTTTTTTTTTTGTAAATATAATATACTGTAGTTGTTGAATTAACATTAAAAACCCGATTTAAGGACAAAATTTTTTTTTTGGAAATGCAGCTCGATTATTTTAACAAAGATACTTTAATCTCGTAACACCCTTCAAAATTCAATCTGAGTAACACGCGTCGCACGTTAAAATACACTGAGAAAAAAACACATACCTTGCTCCGGTAAAAAATTTCTCTATTTTTGATAATAGCAATTTTTTCTTTTTCAAATAAAATTTTCTTCAATTAGAATAAATTTTCACATTTTCGAAGAAATATTTCTTTACTTCTAGGAAATGGAAATATTTCAATGTCTCTAATAATGATAAGTATTTTTCTCGCAAAAGAAATTTCTCATTAATAAAGAAATTTTATTGAAAATAAAAAACTTTTCTTGTATTTTGATAAAAACTTCACTATGAGAAGTATTTTCTTCAAAAAAAACAAATATTTTCTCAAAAAATTTTTAGATGAAAAATAAAATTTTTAAAATATTTCTTTTGATAATGCATTCAAATGTACAAATTTTTTCAAATGTACAAAATTTTTTCAACAAACATGTAGAAAATTATAGGACTTTACCAAGATGTTTTGATTTCATATGACGATTTGTACCTTTACAAAATTCTGCGACAAAAATTTAAAGATATGGTGAAAATGTGTAAAAGCAAGCGTTGTTTTAAATATTAGTTTTAATTAATTTTCGCTGAATTTTGTAGAAGGAAATGTGAAAAAAACCATTTGTAATTTCCAGAAACACTTGATTTCTCTCTATAGGCAACACTTAGTTTCCTTACTTTCCTTTACTTTACTTGCTTTTTCCAATACTTCCATGAAATACGATTTTGTGCACCACATTACCGAAAGATTCTACAATAGTACCATCCACGGCAGCATCCATGTCGGTAGCCTCAAGCAGCTGTACTTCTGCGGCAATCAAGGAGCTTTTCTTCGTATTAGCTTCCTCCAGTTTGTTTTTTTTTTCGAAACCTTATTGAAAGAAAGCTCCTTCTTCCCATTATGTTTCTATGTTATGTTTCACAACCTATGATTGAGAATAATTTTCACAAAAAATAGTGCAAATCTATAAAAATTAACCTTCCGCCATATTTCTGTATCCTGTATCATAAACATCACGACGACTGCTCGCTACCGATAGCCATGATCCCAAATTTCAGATTTTTGTTTCAAAACAAGTGCCCTGATTCGTGCTAGAGGTACCGACATATTCGAAGTTCTCCGAGAATCTCTAACGAACCCACATCTGTTTGATATCGTAGTAGGGACTCTCTTACCACCACAACCAACGATTTCACTCCACCAAGATCTTCATCAAATAATGATGGCAAGGACTGATGGTGGTGGCAATTGCCAAATATGTGAAGAACGAAAAGGCACCATTACCAGATGGTATTGCTTACCGTGTGTTAAAACTAGCTTTCCCAGCCCAGGGGCCTGTTTCTCAAAAAATACAAGTTTGTAATACAAGAGAAATACTTGTAAAACGGAAGTTTTTTACAAGTATCTGTTTCTGGAATCTACACTTGTAGGATACAAGTTACAAGTCTATTTGTCGTATTGACAAGTGTCAAAAAGACATAAATTAAATTCTGTTTTTCAAAACTTGTTTTGAAACTTGTAGCTTGTGATCAAGTGTCAAAAATTTCGACAGTCTTGCAAGTCTCTTTAAAATAGTTTCAAGTTGGAAAAACAAAATCTTATATATTAATACGTGAACATTAAAGTTTGTCGTACGCTTTTTTGGTATTTATTAAAACTCAAAATAAATGAAACTTATATAATTCGAAAGGTTATGTTGCCCAGATGTGCAGAATGTATATATAAATGATATATCTGATAGAGGGGGTTCCCAACCTTCTAAGAGAGAAATTAATTTTTTGAGAAAAAACCCGCTCTTTGATAAATATGAAATTTGGTTGGGAAAGAGTTTTTGAGATGGTCGAATTTGAATTTTTTAAAGTAACAATTTCTTAAAAAAATTACGTTTTATCCATTCGTCAATTGTAAAATTTGTAAAAAAATGTGTTTTGAATTCGAAAATTTGACTTTCCATGTAAATATCTTGGTCGGATTTTAACGGTTTTTAAATTTTTCTAATTTTTTCTAAAAGTTTGTTTAATTTTCTTTGAAATGTGATATAAATTACAGCAAAGTTCTTATCAAAAGTATTTTAATGAATTTTCTTAATATTGTCGTTAGTTATTTAGCATGTGTTTCAACCAAATGCCAAGAGAGAAAAAAACTGTCTCAAATTTAATGTTCTAAATTGGGAAGCCAATATCTCCGCCATCTGTGAATATATTTTATTTATTTCTTTTTTGTATTTAAGTCTTATCAGTTAACTTAAAAAAACTTTTGAAAATAATACCGTTTTTTGTTTGTTTATATATAAGTTATTCCTTTTTAAAAAAAAAAAAAACCATAAAATTTGATTTATTCTTAAAATATGGGGTAAAAATGATTTTTGTTGTAAAAAAACAAAAACTCAAAATTGCATTTTTTATTTTCTTTCAAAGTCTGTACCGAATTTTAGGTGCATTTTTGTTGTCTTGACACTAAATTAATAATCTGCCCCTATGATTTTTTTGACAAAATTAAATTTTTTAAAAATTTTGTTTTTCTGTTTTTGAACAAAATAAAAAATAAAAAAAAATTTTTTTGAAGAAAATAGCTTTATATCTCCAATCAATGCAGAGTTATAGCCTCGAATTTATTGTAATTAACTCGCATATAATGATAAATAGGCAGTCAATAAATTGGTCGAATTTCGACCCCAGGCGATACTAGTTCTTTTTAAAAGTTTAAAAAATGTTAATTTTCCTGATTAAAAACTTTATTGATTCTCTTTGAAAAGTGATTTGTTCTATTGATTCTATTGATTCTATTGAAAAAAAAAGCATTAACCAAAATTAATTTTTTATAAAGCGTTGTTTCTTTACTATCATTCAAAGCAGTACTTGTGCAACGCTAAAAATTAACAATTTAAGCATCTTTCAAATGTATCAAAACTCACACGCACACACTCAAGTGCAATAAATTTGTTTATTGCCCACTTTATGCAACGCGTCACGTATAAACATCGCGACAATTCATGCAAACAAACAAACAAACAAACAAACCAACAAACAAGCATGCACACATAAATAAATCTGTGTATGTTTGTATGTGTATATAAAAGGATAATAGCACCATAAAAGGATTTCAATGCGAAATAAGCTACTTTGCTGTATCCTTGCTATTGCCACCCAACTGCCACTGAGTTTGCATCCTTTTGCAATCGAAATGCATTCTACTTCCTCGAGATGATTGTGTTATGGTAATCCAGCGCATGAAAAACGACGACGACGACGATGACGACGTTAAAGACGATGCAGGAAATCGAAAGTCTATTTCAAGGATTCTTGCGAATATCAAACAGCAATGGCAATACGTGTTTCTAAGGATATATATGCATAACTGGGATTTGTGTCTTTTTGCCTGTTGAGTGTTTGCAGTCTTGTATTGCATATTTTTAGCAGCATAAAACTCTAGCATAGAATTTTGAATAAATTGTTTCTTTGCCTTAAATTTATGCTCAAATTCTTTCGAAGATGCTTTGTGTGCTGCTGTTCTTTTTTTTTATATTTGTTTTTTCTATGTTGCTCTTAAAGCTGCTTTAGTTTTCATTAAATTTAATTTCTTTGTTACTCATGCAGGTGGCAACGCTTGTGCAGCTCAAGTGCACTTCGTGCGCCCACTTTTAATCGTCTATGAAAAGCCGTTATTTTGCCTTTTTTGACTTTGATCCAAGGAATTTAAATAGATTTTCAAGCCAGCACAACAGCATAAAAGGAAGAGTGAAGCGCATGCAAAGAAAACAAACAGCAAAAACAACAAAGCAACATGAAGTGAAGAAAGTGTCAGAGATACGCCAAAAGCCAGGCATTACCTTTTAAGCAACCGCAGGTACATAATTCATGGCAAAGGTAGCGCCTTTGCTTCCGCACTAGAGCTGCAGCTGCCAATGTTGGGGGCTAAAGCGAAGACGTTGCAGCAATTTTGTGCACCAACAAAGCAAATGGTTATAGACAACAATAGCGCCCACACACTTATACATAAGACCAGCATTAAGAAAAAAAACACAAACACGACCAGAAGACAACCAAATCAGACAAACACAAGCTCTTAGGCAACTGCAGCCAGACCAACATCAACACACTTGCTGGCCAGAATAGTCAGCATGGTCTGAAAAACTGTCTTAAGCTTTGTAAGGTGCCTTAGATCTGCATAGCAGCTTGGCTCTTTGGCCAAATGCCAAAGCATACACCTGCTGAATGGCAAACAGCAGCAATTGCTGTGCACCTCAGCTAAGTTTGGCACACAAATGGCCAAGGTTGCGATATGCTCTGTCTGCCCCCATAGCTAGAAAACGCACAAAACTAAAGGCATAATAAAAAAAAAAATGGAATTTAATGTTCATTCCCGACAAACGCTGTATTTAGCTTGCTTTGTGTGTGTATTTTTCTATTTGCAAGATAATGACTTAGTATATGAAAATCTTTAATACACTCAGACAAAACTAAACAAAAAATAAAATTAAAGATCAAACAATGTTTTTAATATAAGAATAAAATCCATATTTATGCTCGTAAATCTATATAATTAATAGGCTAAGGTTTTTATTTGTGACTTCAACTCCTCCCAGACCAATGGACCGATTTTATCGATTCAGATGTCATTAAATCAGGTTTAGGCTGTAGATGTGCAAACCACTTTTAAAAATTGTGATTTCGCTTCAGGGGGTTTCCAACCTTTTAAAACAGAAATAAAATTTTTGTACAAAAATCCGAAATTTAATCAATTTGAAATTTAATTTGAGAAGAGCTTATGAATTGGTCGAATTTGAATTTTTTTCAAAACTAAAAATTTTTAACCAAAATTATCTTTTATGCATTCCTCAAATGTCAATTGTCCGAAAAATGCAGTTCCAAAATCAAAAATTCCACTTTCCGAGCAAACAACTCAGTCAAATTTCAACGGTTTTCAAAATTTTTTTTTTTTTAAAATGTTTGTTGAATTTCCTTTGAAATATGTTGGCAATTACGGTAGTTATCTTGCCAAATGTATTTTTAATGAATTTTCTTAAAATTGTCTTTAGTTGTTTAACGTGTATTTTTATCAAAAGCCAAGGCAGAGAAAAAAACTGTCTGAAATTTAAAGTTCTATATTTGGAAGCGAATATCTCTGCCACTTTTTAAAAAATTTCATTTCTTTCTTTTTTGTATTTAATTGCAATTAATTGACTTTAAAAAAATTACAAAGTTTTTACCGTTACTTTATTATTTATATTTTAATCATTGCCTTTAAAAAGAGTCCAATAAAAGGAATGTTTCCGCAAAAAATTTATTCAAAATTGTTTTTGTTGTAAAAATAAAAAAAATTTAAAATTTGCATTTTTGATTTTCTTTCATTGTTTATAGTTTATTTAAGACGAATTTGTTTTTGTTTGACAGAAAAATTAATAAATACTATGTGTCATCGAAAAAACAAGGCTACCCCCTATGGTTTTCTGCTCGAAATTTTTTTTTTTTAAAATGTTGTTCTTATATTTTTTAAATCTTCAACAAGCTTCAAAAACAATATATTTGAAAAAATTTCATTATAGCTACAACCAATTAAAAGTTATAGCCACGAATCTGTTTTAATCATCCTGCTTATCTATCTATATAATTAATAGGCTAAGGTTTTTATTTGTGACTTCAACTCCTCCCAGACCAATGAACCGATTTTATCGATTCAGATGTCATTAAATCAGGTTTAGGCTGTAGATGTGCAAACCACTTTTAAAAATTGTGATTTCGCTTCAGGGGGTTCCCAACCTTTTAAAACAGAAATAAAATTTTTGTACAAGAATCCGTTAATTTATCGATTTGAAATTTAGTTTGAGAAGAGCTTATAAATTGGTCGAATTTGAATTTTTTTCAAATCTAAAAATTTTTAACCAAAATTATCTTTTATGCATTCCTCAAATATCAATTGTCCGAAAAATGCAGTTCCAAAATCAAAAATTCCACTTTCCGAGCAAACAAGTCAATCAAATTTTAACGGTTTTCAAAAAAAATTTTTTTTTGGGTTTTTTGGTGTTTTTTCATCTAAATGTGTCATAAATCGATGTTGTAGGTGTTCTATAAGTACCTTTTATTAATTTCTGAAATCTATCTTAGTATTATTTCTTAAATCTATTTTTAATGCTTTTTTTTTAACATTAGTTATTTTTTATAGCTGGAAGAGTTAAGCTGCGATGTTTTCGAATAGTAATAATGTTGTTCTCAGTTGTTATATAAGTGTAAGTCCATCTTCGTATTGTGACAGTTACATTAAAAAATTTTGTGTCAGGTCAAACGTTTCAAGTCAAACCATTCAGATAATGATCTTTTATATCATTATTGAGACTCAATATATCGTTATTCGTTATAAGTTATTGAATTGAATATCATATATTAAACGCCTATAATGTTTCTAACAATTAATTTTTATTGAATTGCTCGAATTCGGGCAACAGGTTTACTAGTTTAAATTAAAACTTAAAAAAAAACAAACTGGAGGCTTAACTAACACATTAATTTCGATCAATTTTTGAAATTTAAATATACGATAGCTGTAGCTTAGTTTATGCTTCTATAGAGCTTGCGTCTAAAAGTTTACTTGTCAACGAAGACATAATTGACATAACAACTGTTGTGTTGTGGTTTTCACAAATAAATTTCAGTAATTTTAGAAAGAATTGTTTGAAAGCTTATAATATTATAAGTTTAAAAATGTTTGTTGATGGAAGGTTTAACTTTAAAAGAACAAACAAAATTGCTTCGGCGAAATCTGCAAGATATTTCTATAAATCTGTTACAGAAGCTTTTTCGAAATAACGTTCAATTTTGTTGGAGAAGCTCTCTTAATCCTTCGAAATTTTATTAATTGAAATTGCAGATACTAGTTTGCTCTATCGACCTCTTCCAACATTTCAGATGTCGACGCATTAAAAACAGTCAAATTTATTGAATATCTAATAAATTTATAACAGTCAAATAACAAAATCTAATTTAAATAGGTTAACAAAGTAGGGAAAATAGTAAAAAGAAAATCGGGCAGCTACTAAAAGAGGCTCCATAAAAAACGAACTACAATTATGAAAAGTATGTGCGAAAAATACTATAGTAAAGTCACAAATATTGACAAACCTTTGTAATGACGTCTTTATCCACCATCATAATTTCTGATTTAAAGCATTTTTACAACTGTAGCCTATATCTTTGCATTAAAGCCTACATCCTTTCCAGTCCCTGTTGAAGCCTCACGTATATACTGAATAGAAGCTTTAACTTCACACATAGAAATCTTCACATAGAAGATTTGACTTTCCACTGAAGCTCCAACCATAACTTTGTAAACAAGTTCTAACCTTGAACCTGTAACCATGGACCTCCAGACAAAATTGAAGCTTCTCGTTTGTTTCTAATAAAAGCTGTTAGCTCGCATTATGTACGTAATAGAACTATTAACTTTCCATTTAAGCTTCAGCTGAAGACTCACGTATGTACTAAATACAAGCTTTAACCATTTATTCAAGCTGAAGTTGAAGGCTGTTTTCAAATACCGAATAAAATCTGAAGCCTAATTATATCAGCGTAATAAAAATTGCAACATTATTTTCAAGCGCCAAGCAAAGTTGAGACCTCTTGGCCCGAGATAACAACAAAATCAAAATTTACATAAATTAAACCTGTACATCAGAAGCGTTTTGCTACAGAAATTAAAAATGAAGACGACCAATTGATTCATTACTGAATCAGAGTTACGGAACAGAGATCTGCAATTAGTGACTCAGATTCGAGTATACTCACAAGTATGATTCATGATTTGCTTGTACGTACAACTCACTCATATTCATCAAAATACCCACCATTTTCATACGCATTCAACTCTTTTTATATAAATTAGACATGGGTTACACTCATATTTACTTTTCTTAGCACAAATTGTAAAGTCGTATTTTGATGAATTTAAACATTATTTAAATAGAGTACTGAAACAATATATATATTTAAGTTCTTAAAAATTATCTTGTTATGTGCAACTTGATGCACGCCTCTTTATTTTTAGTATTTTCAGATTGAATCATGTTAAATTAGTGGCAGCACTGGTTTCTAGATTTAATTAAACTAAGTTTATTGAAGCGCCAGTAAATTTATTTTCAAAGTGACAAAATTAAGATAAAGGTTTATTTTAATTGTAAAAAGTAATAAGGTGGCAACACCCGCTTGCCGTGCAGTACTGATATATACACTTAAACAACACACACTAAACAATAACAACATCAGTGAACATGCCAAACGCTCATGCGCTTCCGTGAAGTTATGCCGCGCTACCAGTACTCAAGTGATTTAACTTTCTTAAGAATTTGTGAATATTTTATGAGTATCGACAAGTCATTGCGTTAATTAAAGAAGAGTATTCATAATACTCAGAGCCGAAGACAACTAACTCTCTTTCACTTAGAGTCATGAGTATTGATTGCCCACAATTTCTCTTTGGCGTGAGTGGATTGAATCAGAGTGGCGTGCGTTGAGGGTTGAATGAATATGAACACGAAAAAGCAACTCGCTGCAGGTCTCTGCTACGGAATCATGATAGTTCATTCGTGGAAACATTAAAAAATTGTCGATCACTGACCCTATAAACGAAACCTATAAACTGATCTTTAGTGACCTTTTTCATACCATTCAGGTGGCATCATTTGTTTTATTAAATTCCGTATTCCGTAGCTTTGAATCAGAACTAGAAAAAAATAATTTTTGGTCTCCGCAACAGAGAAAGTGATCGCCACCCATAGCAAAAGTATAAGTGAAATTATAAAATGAAATATGTTTAATAAAAAAAATTGAACTATTTTTGAAACTGAAAATAATGAAAGAATGAAAGAGAGAAGAAGAATGAAATCTTCAAAGCGCACTACAACTCACTCGCGTAAAGTGAGAAGTTTTAACCGACCATTCAAGTTTTAACTGAAATAGAAGCCACTCGTATGTATCGAATAGAAGCTGTAGTAAACATAGCCTGTTATAATGGAAGTTGTAACCCGAATCACGTATTATCTGGAAGATGTTATATAATCCATAGTTTTTATAAGAATACAGTTATTCAATTTCAATGCTTCATGAATTAAATACAAATTGGCGATTTTACTCGAAATGCGCGAGTAAAATTTTTTGAAATTTTATATGAAAAAACTTATTTAACTTAGAAGAGTTATAATTTCAACTCAGATGCTCAATTTAAAATAAGAATGTAATGCAACATCTGCAAAACTGCAAAACTTTTTTGCTTTTAAATTTTGAAGCTGCTGTAAAGCTTTCATCAATTAATTCGAAACAGTTTTTTGTGAGTTCCGTTCCGAAGCTTAATAAAAATATATAAAGGCTTTTGCTTTACATAAAGGATTTGTTTTCTGAAATTTAAAGTAATTTTAAGAAGTTTCTATTGATCAATAAAAAGTTCTCCTTTCAGTCCTAATAGAAGTCAATAAGCGTACTTTTAGAAGTTACGTAGTAATCTTGTATATAATGACAAGATTTCCGATAAACCTAAAGAAAACTTTCTTGCCCTAGTTAGGGCATTCAATATCATAACTGATGACGTGTTATGTACCATTGGCAGGTACTTTTTATCATTAGAAATGTTCCTTTATGACACTGGATATAATTATTTAAGAAAATATATTGTCTTTAGTATGCGACCAACGCCAACTATCAAAGAAAATATATTATCTTTAGTATGCGACCAACGCCAATTTCAAAGTTAAGAAATTCAGCCCAATCATGAAACATTTTCTCCCGGGAGTTGTAAATAGGAGTTTCCGGTTTTTAGATAGCAGATAAAGATATCTCATTTTTTTTTTGATTTTACACTTATCAATATTGGCGGTTGATGAACAAAATTGCATTAAAAATTTTTAAAAAGTATTTTAACATTATCTTAAAAATGGAAACTCCCATTTACAACTCCCAGGAAAAAATGTTTCATGATTGGGCTGATTATTTCTAATTTGATGGGCGATAAAAGTGAAAAATTTCATTGAAATCTATACGTTTCTCAATTTTCTTCAGGACAGTAGGGGAAAAGATGCACTGATTTAAAAAAACTTGAAAGTTTTGTTCATACCTTGATTAACCACCTTAATCCATATCACTGATTAAGCAATATTATCTAACAAAACTGCTCATGAATTGTTAGCTTATAATAAAACCCTATCTATAAAATTTGACACAATAATTTATTATGGTACCTTAATTAAGTATTAAACAAAACTCTCAATAATATTTTTTGGTATTTTTGTGCTGCAAAAATAGCTACATTAAATAGAGCTTTTAGAACCATAACAATTTTTTCCCGCATATATTTCAGTCTTACTCTGTAGCTGCTGCTTGTATATTTTGAGGTTGATGTCTGCTCATAGCAACTTTATTGTTTTTGGTTTATTGAATAAACGAAAATAAGTACTTCATAATATTATGAATAAACTACTTTATCGACATTGACGATGACGATGTAGATGACGACGCTGCTTTATCATGTTTACGAGCGTCTTTTGGATAAACAAAACAAAAACACAAAAATACAAACAAACATAAACGTATTCGACGTAAAGACGACGACAACAATGATGATGATGATGATGATGTTGATGATGGAAATTGTGATGTTGGTGACGAAAATGCATCTACAGTGCAGTTGTTTATATGAATCAGCATAAACTACATGTTTGATTGTATGTCTTGCTGTATCTGTGACATGTAGTTGTTTTCTTTATGTTATTAAGTTATTTATGTTGGATTTTGCTGCCTTTTTTTATCATCATTGAATTTCATCGTCATGATGTTCGTCTTGGGATTAATTTTAAGCACATATTCAGAAAGTAGATTTTTCTATTTTCAAATTGAATATGAAAGTTTTCTTTGAGAATTTAACAAAATAATTTTCGCAAATATTAATGTGACAAAACATATGTTTGCTGTATGCCAAAGCATTGATTCCTCTTTCCTAACTTAATAGCAAATTGTGGTGACAACATTTGTCTCAGTACTTATGCACACGCTATGTGGGTTATATTGGAGTTGTAACTGTTTTTGTGGTTATTGCTGTCCATCTTCCTTTCGACTCCTTTCAATTCGCTCTCGTTGAAATTGAATTTTCAATTTGTCTGCCGTTTTTGTTGTGTTTTGTTTCGCTTTCGTATACAATTTGCGGTTCATTGATTCGGAATTTTCCCATTTAACTTAAGCCTCTTTAACTATGCCATGACCAAAATATAATTTTATATTCTTCTCTTTTACCCATCACATGGTCAAGCACGTTCTAAACTCATTCGTTCACCTGTCGTTGTCGTCGTCGTCGTCGTTGTTGTGATGAGGTAAATGGTTATCATTTAATAAGTATGAGCGTGTTTATGAAGTCGCTAAAGTTGGTGAAATAGCTTATAGCTATTTCTATATATATTTGTTTTAATTTTGGTATTCAACTCGTATTAAAGCAATCTATTAATTGCTGGTACTTAAGTTATTCTTACTGTAAAATTTACTTAAAGCAAATCAGGAAGTATTTAACTTCAATTAATACTGTGAGATACTTGTACATTCATCACTTACGAGATAATCAAATTAAATAATTTCTATTTATAATTTTTCTATTTATAATGTGGTGACCGTGGCATGCAGGTTAAGTGTGTGGCCTAGCATGCTCGGAGCCCGGGTTCGATCCCCAGCCGTGGCGAAAAGTTTTTTCAATAAAATATTTTTCTGATCGGTCACCACCTCTCTGCAGACAATGGCAAACCTCAGAGAGTAAACAATGCCATGTAAAGCTTCTTGAGAACATAAACTTTAGCCGTTCGGAGTCGGCATAAAACATGTAGGTCCAGTTCTCGGTCAATTGTGTGCAAACATTTAATAACACACACAACACAATTGATCATAAGAAGCTCGGTCAAAGTCCTTTCAAGGGCTGAAATGGCCAATTTGTTTTTTTTTTTTTTTTTATAATTTTTAGAAGAATAATTAAGAAAGAAATAAGTTTTTAACAATGAGTTAATATTTTTATCAGATATTAGTTCTTTAGCGACAAAAATTATGGCCTGGCATTTAATATGTAAAAATATTAAATTATGGGTCTACTTTTAACTTAGTTCAGGTCAAATTTAAACACGTTTTTCAGTCATATTAAGATAAATACTCTTAAGACTATATTTTTTTCACATACATATAATATCTAAGCTACTTTAACTTCCTGACCCAAAAATCGTCACACAAATTACTTTGGGACCTTTCCTTGTTGGAATGACCAAAAGTTTTGAATTTTATAGTTTCGAGCACTCAAACGGCAATTGGCGACACTGTGTCAAGGAGTCACAGGGGCGGATCTGGAAAAAATCTTGGGGGGGGGTAAATTATCAAAGACACACATTTTCGATTTGAGAAAATTTTGCCTTTTTGCAAATAGATAAATTGTACTTTTTTGAATTGAAATAATTGAATTGTTTAAGAAGCATTTTCCCAGACACATACACGCACATTTCTGTATTTATTTATTTCTTCCTTTTTCTGGAATAATATCTCAGCGAAAAGTAAATAAAAATTCTAAATGCTCTAAATCTAACAAGAGCAGCCCTCGTAAAATTGTGAAATTTTTTCGTCTTTGAACGTCAATATCTTCGAAACTGTCGAATATATTGTTATTGAATGTGCAAAAATTGAAAGGTCTATCTAAATCGGTAGATCAATATAATAGATATAGCAATATTATCAGAAAAAAACTGATTATCATTTTTTGCCTAAAACTCAAAAACTCGAGCTGATGGAGAAAAATTCACCTTTCATAAAGCTTAATTTTGTTACTGACAAAATCATATGACAAAATCATCGCAAAATTATCAATAACTTCGTTATTATTTATTTAAATGTCTCTAAGTATATGCAATAATGCGAGTCCATTCAATCGTTCTCAATTCGAACGGCACCATATTTTTAATCGTCGCAGTATAGAAAAACTTCGCTCAGCTGTTTCCTAATTTTAAGTTCATGAAATAATTGAATTTTAATTAGTTCCATACTAAAAGTGGACTAAAAGTGGCAGTTTTATTTCATGAAAGTCGGTTGTGGTAATTTGGTTGGTTTGTTGCAATTATAATTACTAGTACCGCCCTGGGGTCGCAAATTGACCAATTTTTATTTATTGTTTGTTTATTTATAGTTGTATAAAATAGTCGGTGCACTCCTTCTCCGCACTCTAATTCATTTAAAAACAGATTTATCAAAATCGGTTGAAAAACACGGGAGAAAATGGTTCTTAACTGTTTTCCGTGCGCCTATTTATATAAAAAGTAAGTTAAAGTAGGCTTGAAAAATTTCAGAATTCCAAACAATTTAGAATTTACTCAAACAAAAATAATTGTATGCAACAAATTATTTACGCAGTTGATACAATTTTAGCAACTTTAACCTAACATTAATACACTTCAAAACAACCCTGTTATAAAGGGTTTTTTTAAAAGCTTCCTGATTTGAAATTTAAATAAAACACATGCCAAATTATGTAATAGCCAAAAAAATTTTTATTTGGTAGATAATTTCTTGGCATTTAACATTTTAATATAATTTCGGGCATATGACCACCACGACTTTTTTGCACAAAGGGCATTCTGGAGGTCCACTTTTCGACCCAAAAGTCTTTGAGGGCGTATTTCAACATCCATATCTTGAAGATTTGGCAACAAAAATTCATTGATCATGGTTCTGTATCGATTTCTATTCACGGTAATGCGTCGTCCTTCCTCATTTTCAGAGACCAATCGATAAATGAACGTTTTCTTCGACACTGGCCTCACCGACAGCAATATTTTCTTCTGTACGCACTCTTCTCATTCTTCTCGGTGGCTTGGAATCCAAAAGAGTGAATGTAGACCGAAATTTGGCAATTACGCTCTTTATGGTGGTCTCAGACGGACGATTATGTGCACCATAAAATTCGCGAAGTGCTCTATAAACATTTTTAATTGAACACTGTTTTTGAAAATAAATTTCCACGATTTGGAAGCGTTGTTCTGGAGTTAACCTATTCATGATGAGTTGCCAAATAATACTGAGTAGAGACGTCACTTTCAACTGTCAAAACAACTGTCAGACAATAGAGTAATTCATATTGAAAAAAAAACCTCAGATAAACCCACCCTTATATCATATATGACAAAAAGTATTACAGATGTATATAATATTTTCATAAGGACTGAATATGGCTGAAATATTTCTAAGAAATAATTTAACTAATGATTAGACCTCGGATTTTGCATATTTGCATATTTTTGAAGGATTAAGATAGGTAAATTCTGATGACACCAAAGTTCGTTTCATTGAAAATAGAGTTGAAAACGAAATGCATATTTTAAATTTTTTTGCATATTTGCATAAAATGCATATGCATAATATATGCCAAAAATATGCAAACTATGCAAAATATATGCAAAATATGCAAAACATATGCAAAATATGCAAAAACTTCATATGTTAAACAAATCGAAAAATAATATAAAAGCTACTCAGAGGATAGTATACATATTGAAATTTTATTAATTGTCAGATATTAAAGCAGAGCAAATGACACGTAATACATACGATAGTGTATAGGTTTACAAATTATTCAATCTCTGCAAACATTTCGAAGACGATTAGAAGAAAAGATCATTTGGCCACGCGCTAGCGATTCGCCTAAGGGATCTTTGGAAGATGGATCGCTTTTCGATCGCCGAAGCGATGAATGCGCAATTCTCGAAGAATTTCAAAATCTCTCTTTGCTCTTTCCGGCAATCGTTGGAAGATGCATCGCTTTTCGATCGCCTAAACGATGAATGCGCGATTGACAAAAAGTATTCAAAACCTTCCTGACGTTAATTCCGGCTATCGTTGGAAGATGGATCGCTTTTCGACCGCCGAAGGGATGAATGCGCGATTCAAAAAATCTTCAAAATCTTCCTTCGCTCATTCCGGCGATCGTCCGAAGATGGCTATTTAAAAAGCTTTCAAAATCTATCATTGAAATATGAAACAGGCTCTGAAAAATCATTTAAATTATTCAGCAATTTTGACTTCTTAGCAACTTCATGGAACTGCTAGTTCAAACTTGCAACAAATTGAAACGTTCAACAAATTTGCAACAAATCGCTGATGACCTCTAAAAGTGATGTCTTGGCCACTTGACATGTTTTATCAGCGAATCACTTTAGACCAGAGAAGGGCACAAATTAAATTTCCTATCCCATGGGATTGGACGCAAGATACTGCTTGCGCGACGTCGACACATGAACAGTGTAAGCTACTTCGTGTGGCTTACAATCGTGTGCATTTGATTGTTGCTTTGTTTTTGTTTTGGCAGCAAATCAAGTCAGTTGCTTTTCAGCATTTGTTGAAATAACATCTCTTTGCGCAATTTTTTAAAATATAGCGAGAAAATACGTAAAATTGATCTTAGTTTTTCTCTGCTTTACACACAATCAAAGAATTTGATAGTATGTGTGTGCCCATCGCTGCTTTAGACTCTTTCTGCCGATTCGTGAGCGAGTTCCTGTCGAATCGCTTAATACTCTTCTCAGCGATGCGTTGGCGAATCTTCCCGGCGAATTGCTTAAGATTCCTCTCGGCGAATCGTTCACGACTCTTCCTAGCGAATCGCCTAAGCCTCATCTCGGCGATTCGTCGGCGAATCTTCCCGGCGAATCGCTTTTATGGCCTCAGCTGCTTACATTCGGCGATACCCGGAAGACTCTCAGAAGAGCTCGCCGATATAATTGGTATTACAAAACATAACCATAATTTTCTCTAAATTATTAATAAAGAGGCTTTGGCGTTTCCTTCCAAAAACCATTTGTAAGCGGAAAAGCTTCTCTCAACGTCACAGGAAATAATTGGAGCAAATTTTTATTTAATGATTTTTACATTTGTGACGGTTTCAAGTCCAGAACACATCTTCATCTTTGATATTTAAAATATTATTTATTTTTGAAATGATATTAAAATGTGGATTTATTTTCAAAATGGCTTAAAATATCTTTTTTAAAACCAGTCTAAAATCACCAGTTATATTGTGAACTATATTTTTAGCTAGTGGTAGACCCTTCGCTTCCAAGGAAGTTAATTTTTCGGCAACTCTCTCAAAATTTTATTTAATATATAAAATCCCGATATAGGTGGGGATTTTTTATCAGCTTTATTGCTTGCTTTATAGATTCAGCATCTTCTGGATTCGGTGTTTCAAGAACCTAAAATGCAAATTTAGAATTTTTTTCTTTACCAAACTGAAGTAAATGCATATGGGCCGTCGTTGTGGGCCCATTTTAGTTGTTTTGTCGACCAAAAATAAATTTCTTTTTTTTTCTTCATTTACCAAAGCGATGGTAAAGCGTTGGAAAGGGAAAGCAATGTAATGTGGTACATATATATTATATATACTTCTGCACATTAAACTGCGATTTAATATTTAAGGATTGGAATTCAATATTTTGATGAAATTCGTTTGCATATATTTTGCATATTTTGCATATTTTTTGCATATGTTGCATATATTTTGCATATTTGTGGCATATTTTTTTGCATATTTTTTGCATATATTTTGCATATTTTCGATATGCTTTACAATTTGTTTTATTTGAACGATAAAACGTCTAAATACCAAGTTTGGTATCAATCTGATTAAAAATAAGAAAGTATGCAAAATCCGAGGTCTACTAATGATGAAATAATTGAAGTAAAAAAACTATTGGATTTTACATTGTTTGAATTTTTTTTTTTGAAAATTTATAAAAGTGAAAACTGAAAGTACAATGCACGTATTGTTTTTTTATGGTAAAATTTGTTGGCCCACAGGTTGCAAAAAAGTTTGGCAGGTTTTCAGTAAAAATTTAGAAGAATAAAATATTTTAAGTGGCAACTTTGGTTTGCATAGCCAAAATCTTAATTGCGCTCATAACAAATCAAAATCAATGTTGCTTGCTCAATGATTTCTTATAAATGGCATTTTTAAACTAATCGTAAATGTCTTGCAAAAATATAATTATTATAAAGCAAACAATTACGCTAAGGTAGTGACTTCAAGTTTTTTATTTGTAAGAAAATAAAGCGTCTTTAAAGTTGATTGTTTAAAAAATGGCTGTAAATTTGAGAACATAACGATCTGTTACTTTATTTTCAATCTCATTTTTTAAAAAAAGCGAAGTTACTACCTTGACGTAAGTGTTTGCTTAACATATAATTATATTTTTGTTTTTGCAGATGACTACAGATCATGTGATTCTACAAGCAAAATGGTCATACTCTTCTCGCATCGCTTCATAAAAACGTCATCTACACGCAAATGACGTCACAAAACAAAAATAAACAAAATTTTTTTTTATATACTTTAATAATTGTTGAAATCAATAAAAAAACTAGAGTTTAACAATGTCTCTGACCATTTTTTTTTAGTATTCTTTCAAAACACGCCTTCAGAATCGCTTATGTATACATAAAAGTACCCCTAAGCTGTGGGCATAATTATTTTTTCCAAATAAAGTATTAAAAAAAAGTATTTGAAAGTTCTTGGGGGGGGGGTAATTACCCCCTTTACCCCCCTCTTGTATCCGCGCCTGAGGAGTCAAGACATGTTTTGACAGCTAAGGAGTCAAATCGAAGACTTCGCAACAGAAAATACCATCTACAGAAAATACCGTAGAAGAATAACCGCTTAAAAACAGGCTATGTTTTGCAGCAAGTTTAGTTTAAATAAATTTGGTTTTTTTTTACAGTGTACTCCCCGTTAGCAAGAATGTTTTTAAGCCCTGGTGGAAAAACTTTTCATGGGAATCCTACAAAAAAGTATGTTGATGTAAGGATTTTAAAAATATCTTAATTTTTTATAATATTTATTAGGGTTCCCAAAATATTTTTGTTCACAATTTTTTTCTTAAATTAAATAATACTGAAGTTTATTAAAGTTTTATAATTTTGTATTATAGTACTAAAAAAAAAAATTTAATAGAAAAATTCTTACGAGTTCAAAAGTTACTGCCGGATTAGTTGAGAGCTTATTTTTATTTTTCTTTGCATTTTTCTTTGTTCACAAACTTTGAAGGCGTTTATCTCGAAACCATGTTTTTCGTAATGGTTGCGGCACTAGCGGGTTAATTTTTTGACGAATTTTTATTTATCTTTTTGAATTTTTTTAAACTTGATGCTCTATTGTATGACACGAGCTTTTTGTAAATTTTTTCCGATTTTTTATGAATTTTTTAAGTCAATATATTTTTCAAAAAAACACACTTTCAAATTTGGAACATCACCAAAAATTGAAAAAAAATTTTTAAAAAAAGCTCCTGTCATACGATTACCAATTTTGTTAAGATTTAAACAGGGACAGTAACTGTTATGACTTTTTTCAAAAAAGCCAATAAATAATAGTTATTTTTTGACCGATATTTTTTGGTCAAAAATAAAAGTTAAAGTTTAACTTTTATTTTTTCAGTCAAAATAAAAAGTTAAAAATATGACTTTTATTTTTCCGTTCAACTAGAAAACTAGATGAGAAAAAAATTATTTTCGGCGTCCTTGGCTGCATTCTTATCACTTATTTACTGGTTGCATTAATTCATTTGTGTGAATGATTTGGATAAAATGCCAAATGTAATTAAAAAATTAGCAATATTCTTTTAACATTTTTGAGATGCCAACATAAAAGTAAAATTTTAAGTTTTATTTTTGACCGAAAAAATAAAAGTCAAATTTTAACAGTTAGTTTTGACTCAAAAAATAAAAGTCAAATTTTAACTTTTATTCTTGACTGAAAAAATATAAGTCAAATTTTAACTTTTATTTTTAACTGAAAAAATAAAAGTCAAATTTTAACTTATAATTTGACCGAAAAAAAATCGGTCAAAAAATAACTACAGTGAATCAAAAAAGTTTACATACACCATAATTCTATAGTAAAATACCTGTTAATCGTTTTAAAAAAAAATATAAAATTTAAAATGTGAGTTTTATTTCAAATAATACACATTTGCACATCAATTAAGCTTAAAAAACTAAATGTTTTTTAAAACGAAAGGAAAAAATTCAATAATACATTAAAATGGTCAAAAATTAACATCAAAAAAGTTTACATACACTTTAGAGATCTCTTGTTATTTTTGGTAAAATAAAATAAGATTTTAATAACTTAATATTTTGTTGGCCCTCCTTTGGCTGCAATGATTGCTTCTAGACGCCTGCGCATACTTTTGACTAAAACATTTGTGTCATTTTCTGTTATTTTTGACCACTCAGTTAAAAAAGCAGTCTTCAGAGTTTCCTTAGACGATATTTGATGTTTTCGGATCCTTTTCTCCAATAAATCCCAAATATGCTCAATCGGATTAATGTCTGGTGATTGTGGAGGTGTATGCAGCTGCTTACAATTATATATCAGCCATTCGCGGACAAGATACGACGTATGTTTGGGGTCATTATCTTGCTGAAAATAAAAGTTGTTGCTATTAAGTCCCAGTTTGTGAACACTTGTACGCAAATGGTTTTTGAGGATGTTCAAATAAACATGTTTGTCCATTTTGTCAGTTATGAACACAAGTTCCCCCGCTCCGGATGCGGCCATACACCCCCAAACCATTACATTTCCGCCACCATGCTTTACGGTTGGAATTAAGTTGTTTTCTTGCATCTTCTGATTGGCCTTTCTCCACACTTTTCCAGCTCCATCCGAGCCAAATATGTTGTACTTTGATTCGTCGCTAAACACAACATTTTCCCAAAACGAATCCGGCTTTTCCAAGTGCTGCTTAGCAAAATCCAACCTCTTTTTTTTGTTCACTTTGGATATAAAAGGTTTACGACGTGCCACACGACCATGATACTCAGCACTGTGTAGTGTATTTCTTATTGTTTGAGGATTAATTTTTTTTGCGTACACTGCGGATATGTTCTGTGTTAACTTCACTGCAGAAATTTTGGGATTTTCCCGAACGGCGGCGACGACTTCGCGTTCTTCACGTGGCGTTAAAATCTTTGGTCTTCCCGATCGTTGCTTTGTTTGCAAATTGCCGTTGTTTGTGTATGATTTTATTACAGTTTGTACACTAGCATGAGATTTTCCAATTATTTTGCCGATTTCCCGTACTGATTTGTTTTCCAGATATAATTTCAGTATCAATTTACGCACTTCTAATGGAATTTCCTTACCGCGTCCCATCTTAGCAATCTTCTTTACACTTTGAACTCCAAATTGCAATTGCACTTCAAAATATGCTAATAATTGCAATGCTGCTATTCATGATCAACGATCAATGTGGCTGAGAAGCAGCAATTACCGTTACATAAGCAACAACAAAGCTAATTGAAGAATCTGTATGTAAACTTTTTTGACAATTATTTTGGGGTTTTTTCGCTTTCGGCGCACTTACGCAGCGGCTTTGGAAAAAAACAGGATATGCATTCTGCATACCAATACACTGAATATTTGTCTAGCTTTTTAGAAAAAAAAAAGAAAAAGAAAATAAAAATATTAAATCATTTGAGAATGGTTAAAGATATGAATTACATGTGTATGTAAACTTTTTTGATTCACTGTATTATTTTTGACTTTTTTTACAAAAGTGAAACAAATAAAAAGCTTTTAAGCAAGCATCGAATAAACAAATTCTTTCTGTCTGACTTTTTGAATTGAATTTTCGAAAATTACTGTTATTTTCGGTCCCTGGATTTAAAAAAGTAATTTTTTTGCAGATCGGACAATTTTTGCGACTCCCAGCGCTGCAACCACGAGTCCCCGTTTTTTTCTCTGCCTCCAGTTTGGAGCTCTATAAAACCATGCTGTAGTGAAAAATATATTTTTTTGAATTTTTACTTGGAATGTGTTCAATTTTCTACGATAATAAAAAACTTTTTGGAAAAATTTTTGTTTTTTACTGAGTTATGAATCTTTTAAAAAAGGTCTGTTTTCTCTGCCGTGAATGATATGTCCTACCTTAAACATAACCTTATTTATAGAATTTTAAATTTTTTGGTTGTATGGGTGGTAGGCGTGTCCATAGGCGGAGGACACCCATTTTTCTAAGATATCTTTTTTTTTGATACATGCATTGATACATTGAAGACATGCTTACCAAATTTTATCTCTTAAGGTTAACCATGAGCTTATTTATTGAGTTTTTAATTTTTGGATGGTATGGGAGGTGGGCGTGGATGACATTAATTTTTCAAGGAGATCTTTGTTTCAATATAAAATACATACGCACCAAATTTTAGCTCTGTAGGTTAAACAGAGGCTTATTTATTGCGTTTTCAGTTTTTGGGTTATATGGTAGGTGGGCGTGTCCGTAAGCGGATGACGTCCATTTTTCAAAACCATCTTTTTGTTGATACAAAACACATACATACCAAATTTTATTGTTGTAGGCTAATTATGAGCTGAGTTATGCAGTTTTCAATTTTCGCGTTGTATGGGAGGTAGACGTGTCCGTGGGAGGATTCCAAAAATATTCAATAGTGCAGATCCTTGGGTCATGCAACTATGTTCACCGAGTTTCATCCAATTATCCCAACACTTTCTTCGTATTCTGTGTTGACGGACGGACAGACGAAGGGATACGGATTGACGATTCACGAGGTGATTCTGATCAAGAATATATATACTTTTCTATACCGGACTCGCTGATTTCTATGAGTTACAAACGTTTGCACAAAGTTAATATAACCTGACCTTTCAATTTTAGGGTTTGACCTTTCAAAAACGGGGTTCGAAACAAGAGTTTACGTTGAAAAAGAAAAAAAAAAATATTTTTTACATTCTTGTTACATTCCTCACGACTGTATACTTTTTGTAGGCGGTTCCCATATAAAAATTTTCATATCAGAGCTTAAAACAATTCTTGCCGACGAAGAGTACACTGCGAAACAAACAATTTTTTTTTTTATTTTCTCTACTAAACTCTCATTTCAGTCACCGGCAAGTTAACTTTTTTTTCGATCCGGTTAAGTTGTCATTGCAGTTGCGCCGGAGGACAGACGAATACTTTCACGTTTGCTCACTGCGATTCGAAATAGTTTTCATCACCATGTTTCAATTAATTTAATTAATAATGATTTATTCTTTCGTTTTTATTAACAACTAAACGTTAAAAATAAATAATTTTATTGTTGTTTTTCGATTTACAAACTGTCCAAAAATTCTCTGAGCTTTTTGAAATCTCAAAAGCTGAGTTTTTGCTCCAACTCACATATAATGAATGTAACATACAAATTGAAAAAATTTGATCAAACTTTTTATATCAAAAGGGAAGATTATTCTTGTACTACAAAACCAAGCTTTGAAATTTTTAGAAACAGTAATTTTTTTGTGAGGTCATGGCCGAATTAAAAGAGTGTTGAAAAATACGCCGACTTTCTTTAAGGTTAAGAATTTTGTCATAATTTTCTTGCAGAAAACTAAAAATTAAACCCTGCTAATTTTATGATTTTTAACGTTTTTTTGCTTCTTCCGAGATATTTGACAAGGTTGAGATTTTTCGGTTACAAATAATAATTTTTTGTAATTTTTTTTTGTTTTTTGAGGAAACGCAAAAGTTTATGATAAATATTTTAGAAAATAATTATTAAATTAAATAAATTGTTATAAATTAAATTAATGAAGTTATTATTATTATAATTATTAGTTAAAGGATAAGTTAAATTTAAGAACTTCATAAACGTTTTTCTAAGCATTTGATAAAGTATGCGGTTTGATTGCTGATTGAGTGTTAAAAAAAGTAAAACTTTTTCGTCAAATTTAAGCTTGAGCCAACAAAAATTTTGCCTCTTATAAACTTGAAAGCTTACAGCATGGATTATTATGATGATGAATTGTCGACTGTACAGAATTGTGTGTGTGGACTTAGCCGGAATGTCAGTTTTGAGTGGTTGCTAGTGCAACAACAATAACAACAAAAACACCAACACTGACAACAATCATGACATTCATTGACAATTGCCGTATGTGTCATAAAAACCATAATTCAAATGAACGAAATTTCATTTTGTGGCGGCGGCGGATACCGGCACGAATTTAATCAAAATCCCAGCAGCAAAGAGGTGAGAGACATTAAAAGCTTGTTCATTGGATTACAGGGAAATTCTAAAATTCTGATTGACCAATCTCCATTGGTTCATATTTAATTGAAGTTTGTAGAAATGTGATTTAGGTACTCAACAATTAAGCTACATAAGTAGCAGCAGACGTAGCATAATTTTTGTTTTATTTTGTTAAAAGCTTAAATATTTTGGCTTTAAGCTTGACACATTTAATTCTTAAAATTAAAAAAAAAGAGAAAATAAAACACCTAAATTTAAATTACGTGTTCTTCTGTGCATATCCTGTCCACTGCTGACTGCAGTTGCGGCAAAAACTTTCACTGTTCTAACGACTAAACCAGTTTGTAATGTGAACCCTCTTTTTTTGTGTATGTATTTGTGTTGGCTGCGTATTGAAAAAAAAAAAATAAAAAAAAACAACACAAAAACAAAACGGAATGGTCTACAGCGTGTCCTTTCAACGCATGTCGCTTCCGGTGTGAGCCTCGAAGCCAGCGACAGGAATGACAAGCAGCCAGTAAGTGGCTTTATTTACGGCTCTTGTGTTAATTTTGTCTTTTTTGGTTCTTGGTATTTCATGCCAGTTTACTTTTTAATGCTGCAGCATGTCAAGTCGATGTTGTCGTTGTTGTTGTTGTTACTGTTCGTCCTGTTGCTGCTGCTTTAGTAGTTATTGTTGAAAAGTTTCATCAGTCCGATGATGCGTTGAGTTTAAATCCTGGCGTTTTACTAGCTACTGCTGTTGCTCTTGTTCTTGTTGTTTTTGTTCTTGTTGTTTTTGTTGTTGTTGTTGTTGTTGTTGTTGTTGTTGTTGTTGTCATTCATCAGCTTGAATCCTTGAATAATTAAAGCAGTTTCTGATTACTATCGTCATCCATTGCTGCACCTCGTCGTCTGTAATTAAATGAGCGCGTCCAACATGAAACATATTTGTTCGCATGAATATTGACCGTGATGGTAGCTTTGCAACGCAAGCATCATTGTTGTTGTTGGCAGCAACGGCTGCGGTAGCTGGTGTTTGTTTTTGTTTTTTGTTAACTATGGTTTCGTTGTTGGCTGTTGTTTTTGTTGTCATAACAACTGATTTTGAAGTCGTGGCTGACACAGCTAAAAGGTAAAGTTCAGCAAAAAAATTATGAGCCCGATTTGAAGGTTGTCGCATGATATGGTAGGTTGTGTTTTTTTTTTTTTTTTGGGAAACTCAAATAGGAACAGTTTTTAAAATAATTTTTTGCATTGTAAGCTGCACCTAAAAATTAAAAATTAGACATTTTTAGCAAAATAATTGATTTATATTTTTGTAAGATTTGGTTGTCAGCAAATAATTCGAAATAGTAATTTAACCTTTGCTACGAAAAAACAGATATATGTAAGGACTTTGCAAATAAGAGAGAAATTATTTTCTTACAAAATTTATGTAAGGAAATAATAAATTAAAAATAATTTCTGAAAATATGATTTGTTGTTTAAATGATTTGTTTTAATGACCTCAGCATAAGCTGAATCGGGAGTTATGGTGTTGGCTGTGAAAAAATGTTAAGAATATAAAAAAAAATAAGTAAAAAAGAAATCATTTCTGAAGTCTTGAAAATTTTTGGAGTTCAACTGTTATCGAAAGAAACAGTTTCGATAGTATCGTAAGTGTAAACTTAGAATTCCGTTTAAGTTGTAACCTCTTATACTTTGTCTCTTTGGTCCGATTGTTATGTCCATTTTGTACGTTTTTTTTATTGATCTTCCGAAAATTAGCTTTTTTTGTTGTTCGGTTCTTTTGATGCCTGAGCCCCTTACATTTTGTCATCTTTTGCCTTGTATTATTAAAATTCATAAAATGCCACCTTCCAAAATTTCTTAGATTAGACATATGAGAACATCGCTTTATTCACAAACCATAAATGACATGCATTGGACACAAATGAGCATGTTGTTTTTTATAATCAACATCAAAATGTCATAAATTGGTCTCAAGTGAGCATATTAGTTTTTTGATGAACAATCCAAAAATTACATACATTATGCACAAATGAGTGTGTTAATTTTTTTGAAAAACAATCACACTAGGGCTTGATATCAAGAATATTATAGTTAACCTTAGAATCACTCCCAAAATAAATTGATTTGGGATTGCTTTTAGCTCAAATTTCTCTCCGTACAATAATGAACTTTTTATCGAGACAAAAAAAAAAAAAAAACTCGCGTGTAGCAACGTACACGTGGCAGAAGTGAAACTTCTTTAACAGTAAGAAATAAGAGAGATTTTAGTGTGAAATAGAGAGCAAAAGTATCTGAAAAGAAATTCAATCAATACGAAATGGAATAATAATTTGTTGATTCAATATTTGCATCCAGGGACCGTACCGAATATGATTTTTGTCGAAAGTGTCACATATTAACTTTTATCTCTTAATTTTTATTTTTTCCGACAAAAATAACAGTTTTTTGTGCCTTATAGTTTTTTTGGGCAAAAATAACAGTTATTTTCTGCCGTTTATTTTTCGGTCAAAAATATCAGGTAATTTATATTTGTTCAAGTCATTTTACCGATAAAAAAATTTTGATATTATTATTTTCATCTCATCGGTGAGACATTCTACACATGGTGTCAACAGTTCAATCTGTCAATCGGCCTTTAAGAAAACACAAATTGCTTGATATTTTTGACCGAAAAAATTAAAGTCACAAAATAACTGCTATTTTTGACCGATAAAATAAAAGTCAAAAGTAACCCTTATTTTTCCTCGAAATATACTAGGCAAGAAATTAACTTTTAAAGAATCAGTTTCAAATTTAAAAGCGACTTAATATTCGTGAGGCTGAGGACATTTGTAACATAATGGTATATTTGAAAAATTCTTTCGACCATTTTTTTCATTTGAAAATTGTAAAATAACAGTTATTTTCGTTGAGATGCATCAGTGTGTTTTTTGGGGATTGGTTCTTTGTAGATTCACCAAAATACACTGATGTTTCGTACAAATGCATTTTGAAACTCAGCCGTTGTTGCAATCACCTTACCTTCATCATTAGTTGCAGACTCAGCAGCGGCTGTATTCTTAAGAGCTCTAATTCGCTCTCTATATTCACGAACGCGTTCTGCTCCTGTTTTAGCTATTTTTCTATTTTTTTTCCGTGCATACTTGTAGGATGAAAATTAGTGTTACGGTTATGTTAATAATGTAATGTTAATGTTAATCTAAAGTTAATGTTATTTTCATTATGTTACGTGTTCACTTTTAATTACATTTTGTTAGACTTGTTTCATGTGCCTAGTGGCGTAAGGGAATAGATTCCGTCTTATAAGCAACGATGTTCGGGGTTCAATTCTTGGCAGCGGCAATAGTTTTTTTTAATTTTCATATTAATTGAAAACGTTAGCCTAGCGTCACGAAAAATGACCTTGAAATTTCACTCGCCGCCAAAGAAGTTTCAGTTAAAAAAAAAAGTTAAAAGTAAACATGATTAAATGAGCAAGCAAAAAGAAACAGGCAAAATGTCTAATTTTTTCGATCATTTCGTTAAATTTGACAGGTTGAGTTCATTGACTTAGTTGAAAAGAAGGCGAAGCAAATGCACTTTCCATTGGTGCCACTTTCGTCTCTGCTCGATATATAGTTTGCGAGCTAGAGTCAGTTTAACTACTATTTTCCAAATAAAATTAAGACCCCGATTTTTTAAAAAAATCGAATTGTGACTAAATCTCACGCTGAAAAAATTTCCTTTCCATTAGTGCCACTTTCGTCTCTGTCCGATATTTAGTTTGCAAGCTACTCTTTCGTCTCTGTCCGATGTACAGTTTGCAAGCTACACTCACTAGTGCTAGTAGGATGTGGGATCCAAACTAATTTGCACTAAAAACAAAAATTAAAATTTTACGCCATCTATTGGCTAAAAGCATAAAACGAAATATGATCCAACTCGTTTTTCATGAGTTAAATCTAACCGGATCACAGACCCATTTCGTTAAGTTTGACAGTTTGGGTTCATTGACTGAGTTAAAAAGAGGTTGTGATTGACATCTTGTGTTAAAATAGAGCACTCATTTCTAAGTAGTACATACAAGAACCCAATAAAGAAGTAGTACATACAAGAACACAATCAAGAAGCTTGCAAATCAGTTGGTATAAAACAAAAACAATACAAGCAAAAATAACGAAACAAAAACAATGAAAGCAGCAGGCACAGCATAAGCAGCTGATGATTGATTTTCTTATATAAACACATGCATTTTACTTCTTATATTTCACTATTTTGTTACTTTAATATAAAAGTGAAAAAATCCCAAATTAGATATTCATTCAGCGCAGGTTATATCTGATATTTTAGTATATAAATTATCTTTGAACAATGAGTATTAAAGGTTGTAGGTATACCCTAAAGTATTCGTCAGAAATGTTTCATGGCCTAGAAAAATCTGCAAAAGCGACCCCATACAAACCGCGCTGTTAGACGTTATTCTACGTCAAAAAATAATGTAATAAAATAATATTGAGTAGAAAAAAAATATGTTTAAAAAATATTGAAACTGTGCGGTTTGTCTTTTTCACACCCATCCAAATATAATATAGTGAAAAATTTTAATTGTTCAGAATTGTCGATTTTGTTTTAAATTTCAAGACATTTTAGTGCAAGACACTCATTTTAACTGTATACTGAGACCATCCATTGGTTATGCCTTTTCAATAAATTAACTCAAGGTAGATATTATATTGATTTTGAAAAATGCAGTAAGCTCATTTTTGACAAAAGGTCACTTATCACTTTAGTGAGGTTAACCATCGAAACCATGTTTGCTAAAGAAAATATATAAAAACGATGTTTTTTTCTGAACAAAATAAATAAAAATCAAGGAATGATTTTCATTTTCAGAAAAACAATATATATCAAAAAATAATTTCTTTTTTTGAGCCAAAATATATAAATTCAAAATGATTTTCTTGTATTAGAAAAAAAATCAAAAAATTATTTTCATTCCTAAGCAAATTTATAAAAAATTTATAAAAAATTGTTATATTTGAGGATTTGTGAACCATCGAAACCATGTTTGCTAAAGAATATATATAAAAACTATTTTTTTTTTCTGAACAAAATAAATAAAAATCAAGGAATGAGTTTCATTTTCAGAAAAACAATATATATCAAAAAAAAATTTCTTTTTTTTTGAGCCAAAAAATATAAATTCAAAATGATTTTCTTGTATGAGAAAAAAAAAATCAAAAAATTATTTTCATTCCTACACTGAGGGAAATATGTATTAAAATTAAATGAAATTGTGTTCATATTTAACGAATTTGTTTTTGAAATAGAGCTTGAAACAAATTCATTAAAATTAAACACAACTGTTTTTAACGTTAAGTTCAAAACAATAGTTTTTGTTTTTAAAACAATGTTTTTGTTATGAAAAACGATTTAAAATAAAAATTTTAAAATTTAAAACAAATGTTTTAAAGCACAATTTTTTCCATGCCATTTTTTTAGCTTTTCCGAGTTTTTGGCAACAGTTTCATAATAAGCTACCTCCGGGACCCTCCGAAAACCAAATGTTAACTCCATTTGATGAAGCTTGCATTTTAAATATTTCAATATTAGTTAATATAAATTAAATTAGTTTTATTTTATCATTTGGTCTATATATGTCAAACAATTTGAAAAATTAAAAATTGTCATTATATTCAGATTTTTGTTTGTTTTTTCAAAGAAATAATGATGAGAAAATTAAGAAAAGAAAGGAGTTTACAGGTAGTTGAAAATCAAACACACTTGCTTTAAATTTTGTTTTGTAGAAACGTAAAAGCATTAAATTGCTATTTTAAAATTTTTTGTTTGATTTTAAAGTATGTTTTTTTTCTCAGTGTAAGCAAATTTATAAAAAATTAATAAAAAATTGTTATATTTGAGAATTTGTGAAAAATAATATTTATTTAACAATTTTTATTACTGAGCAAAAAAATAAATAAAACTTAGTTTATAATAATTACTTTAAACCCTTAACTGGTACACCTCAAAAAATCCCACGTACAGTAGGTACATGTGGTCCCAGGAACATCAACAATTTAACCCTGGAACGCTAATGTTAGTCGATTCGACTAACATCACTTACAAATTTGCAAAGATTTATCTTAAAAGTTGTTTTCATAAATGTATTTTTTTAATGAATTCTTTTCTAAAAACTAAAATTTTTTGATTGATTTATATTCAAAATAAACCAAATATCAACCTTTATAAGGTATGTTCATAGTTCATACATAAATTTCGGAAAAATCAGTTATTTATATATATGTTAGTCGTTTCGACTAATGATTAGTGTTAACGTACAAAAAATAACGTTAGTGGTTTAGGGTTAAAATGAAAAAAAAAAAAACATAAATTTAGCTATAAATGTATGTTTCTTTTTTAAGAATGTCATAAATAAAGTATTTTTTCTTATGTAGACCAAATTTTGTGAATTTATTTGTTGTATTATATTTGCTTTTGATAATTTTTTTATCAGAAGACCTTTCACATTTTTTAGCGTGGTCCCAGCGACCAAGTGTACCAGTTAAGGGTTAACTTGAATGTTTAACGCTTAAGGCGGTCTTCTCATTCAAAACCCGTTTTTTGGACCCTTTTTAAAAAAATTCTTATTTGAAAACGCAAAGAATAATTGAAAACTTTTTTTATTTATTGTATTACAAAAGTTTCAAAGTAAATAAAAAAGTTTTTTTTGCCTCGATACGTGGGCTGTTCAAAAAGTAATGAGACTTCAAAGTTGGTGGTGAAAAAAAAGGTGTCGTCACGGCGGCCACGATTCCGGGTCTCCGGAGCGTCTGAAATGAAATAAAAAAACGGGGTTATAATCAGTATAGATGTAATTTTCGGGTGAACCTCAAGCTTAATTTTGTGATTTTTTTTGACATAATGGCGGCCATTCAAAAAAAAAAATTCAATTTCGGGCTTTTTTTTGTAGTTTAGTGTAAAAAAAAAATAGTAAAAAATTTTTTAAAATTATGGTCGAGGTGACAATTCTGCGTCGATTCCATTTTGTTTCATGAAAATCGGTACAGTTGAACTGGAGATATCATGGCCGCCAGTTCGAAAAACGTGGTTTCGAGATAAACGCGTTTAAAGTTTGAAGTAATGATGCTTTCAGTTGAACACCTGGACTCAAAAAATGCTTTAACCCCTAAAATAAGCAGAAATGTGTATTCGTATGTTTGTATGAATATGTGTGCAAACACGTTTTTACCTAACAATAAACATTTTCAACAGAATTCGGTGGTTACTTTATGCCGCTTCGTTCGAAAATGAGGCGAAAAAAAATAGCTCATTTTGACGAAGACCTTGCTTCACAAAAAAGGCTGTATCTTCTAAAGTATTTCGAATTTCTAAAAATCCTTTTAGGGGCATATTCACAACTACCAAAGCTATAAATAAATGCAAAAAAAAAGTCGAAAAAAAAGTTGCTCAATGAGAAGACCCCCTTAAAAAATAAAAATTACTATTAATCAGCGATGGGCACACACATACTATCACATTATTTGATTGTGTTTATAACAGAGAAAAACGAAGATCAATTTTACGTATTTTCGCGCTATATTTTAAAAACTTGCGCAAAGAAATATTATTTCAACAAATGCTGAAAAGCAACTGACTTGATTTGCTGCCAAAATAATAACAAAGAAACAGCCGAATGCACACGATCGTACGCCACACGAAATAGCTTACACTGTTCGTGTGTCAACGTCGCTCAAGCAGCATTTTTCTTCCAATCCCATGGGATAGGAAATTTGATTCCACCATTCTGTTCATTTAAGTGTTTTCCGACACTTGGAACATGATGATTTTGTTTTATTGAAATTAGAAAAATAATCATTATTTTCGGTCTCTGATTTAAGGCACACAAATTTGACGTAAAAAAATTATAAAATGGTTAAAAATAAATACGAAAAACCATTTTCTTACTAGTTGTAGCTCTCACTTGTTGTGGTAAAATTTTAAAAGCTATTGTTTATAACATAAAACACCGTTATGACAGGTAAAATCTGTGACACGTGTCGTAGGTCACATGGGCTACAAAAAAGAAATGACCAGACAAGCGACTAGTTGAAAAATGCAGAAAACAAAAAAAAAAAATATCAAGTAACGTAAAACAAACGTTTACCGCGGCGAACAGTGGTTAAAAATCGGAAAATACCTAAATTTATGATCTCTTTTGGCTATTTTTTTTCTCAACGTTTTTTACGAAATTTCTTATTAACCAAATTATTATGATTAACCCTTAACTGCTGTACTTGATCTGCTGCAAAATAAGCAAACACAAAACAACTATAAAAAAAGTTCTCAAACTTCTGCGTTCTTAATTAAAAACAGAAATTTGTAATCAAACTTCGGTTTTTTTTACATGTTAGGCGTGTTCCCTTGGACTCTATGTTCTGCTAGCAATTTTGAACGGGTTATAATCAGTTTAAGTAAAATGTACTACAAAACATTTCTGCGAATAGACATCACATTTATATCAAATAAATTTTATATACTAACAGGCTGAAATTTTTTCGTACAAATGAAGTTAAAAAGTTTGAAGAGCTCTGTAATAGCAAGAAGATAATAACAGTGTGAGCGATATAAGGTGCAGAGCATGACGGTTATTTTTTATTTATTAAGATACTGGAATACTTTTGTATTTTTCTGTAAATAGTATAAAAATAATGTTTTCGTTACTTGAAAATAATTCTGAAATGTGATAACGATGCAAAAGAACCCATCAGGAATCGTTGTAATTTTCTATCTCAAGCAGGTTGATGAATATGAAAATAGAAAAAAATATAAAAGGTCGGTGAGAGGTTGGATTTAGAAATAGGATTTTATTATTCTTACCAGCTTGATAGTTTATTATAAAGTGATCTTAAATCTAAGTTGCTAACTAAAGGCTGATTTTTTAAGAGCTTGATAACTTTTTTTTTTAAAAAAACGCATAAAATTTGCAAAATCTCATCGGTTCTTTATTTGAAGCGTTAGATTTTTTTTTTTTTTTTTTTTTTTTTTGGATTCGCCAAAGGAGTGAGAAATCTCATAAATACGTATAGCCCGTACTATACGCATGCACGACTTACATTCTACAACATTCCGGATTAACCGGAAAGATAGAATGCACCTACGTACTAAAAAACACACCCAGTTGGCGAAGTATGAATTTCCACTAAGCACATAACTGGCTTTTCAGCGGAACTTAAAAATTTTATACAAAAACACGAATTTATTAAGAATATTTGAATTTAAAAAAGTAAACAACATCAAATAAGTAGTAAACTTTACATAAAACTCTAAAACAAAGAGACCAAAGTAGCTATAAATAATATGAATATTAGTAAGTTTGCGGCAACTATCCAACCCAAGATCCTACGTGGAAAAGAGAGTAAACTCTTAAACACCAAACCAATTCCAATTATAACAGAGATATATACGTGTAAATATGTACAAACATATATGTGTATATATATACGGGTCACTATGTAATTTTGGAACACCGTGCTAATGTTATTAGTTGGATATGTATTTGGGCCAACGCAGGCATAAACTTGCATGGAAAAGAGATAAACTCTTGCGCACCAAACTAAGTAACTAATAAGTCAACTGAATAAGAAAAATTTTAAAATTTTTTGAATAAAAACAAACAAGTTAAAGCATACATATCGTATTCGATGGTATTTACTTCATCAAACGCAATATTATAAAGGAAAACAACTGAAACGATCTCGAATATATGGAATAACTTCAGCCAACATTTTAACAGAATATAACAATATTATTAATCGAGATAATGTTTGAAACAAAATTCTAAAATGTTTCAATTATTTAAATGTAAAATCATTTTCCGTTTCAAGGCATCCACCGACTCACAAAAATTAATTAAGCTGTAGCTATTATTGAAATCACTACACATACATCGTAAAGGGTGATGAAGGGCAAAATTTGAAGTGCACTGGCTCAACTTAAAAAGCACAAAATGTCTAGATCCTCTTCTTGGGATGTTAAAGTTAAGAGATGAGAGAATATATTGGGAGTCAATTTCACCACAAACTAATTTATATAGGAAGGTGACATTAAGCACCGTCCTTCTGCTTCTCAGGGAAGGTAGTAAAATTTGCTTAAGGCGGGTTTCATACGAAGGAAGAATAATATCTGGGTTCCAACGATGATGACGTAAAGCAAAAAGTAAAAACTGATTGGTCCATGACATTTACTTTTTGAAGATAATTTCATTTAAATGTTGACCGCGGCTGCGTCTTAGGTGGTCCATTCGGAAAGTCCAATTTTGGGCAACTTTTTCGAGCATTTCGGCCGGAATAGCCCGAATTTCTTCGGAAATGTTGTCTTCCAAAGCTGGAATAGTTGCTGGCTTATTTCTGTAGACTTTAGACTTGACGTAGCCCCACAAAAAATAGTCTAAAGGCGTCAAATCGCATGATCTTGGTGGCCAACTTACCGGTCCATTTCTTGAGATTAATTGTTCTCCGAAGTTTTCCCTCAAAATGGCCATAGAATCGCGAGCTGTGTGGCATGTAGTGCCATCTTGTTGAAACCACATGTCAACCAAGTTCAGTTCTTCCATTTTTGGCAACAAAAAGTTTGTTAGCATCGAACGATAGCGATCGCCATTCACCGTAACGTTGCGTCCAACAGCATCTTTGAAAAAATACGGTCCAATGATTCCACCAGCGTACAAACCACACCAAACAGTGCATTTTTCGGGATGCATGGCCAGTTCTTGAACGGCTTCTGGTTGCTCTTCACTCCAAATGCGGCAATTTTGCTTATTTACGTAGCCATTCAACCAGAAATGAGCCTCATCGCTGAACAAAATTTGTCGATAAAAAAGCGGATTTTCTGCCAACTTTTCTAGGGCCCATTCACTGAAAATTCGACGTTGTGGCAGATCGTTCGGCTTCAGTTCTTGCACGAGCTGTATTTTATACGGTTTTACACCAAGATCTTTGCGTAAAACCTTCCATGTGGTCGAATAACACAAACCCAATTGCTGCGAACGGCGACGAATCGACATTTCACGGTCTTCAGCAACACTCTCAGAAACAGACGCAATATTCTCTTCTGTACGCACTGTACGCATTCGTGTGGTTGGTTTAATGTCCAATAAAGTAAACTGAGTACGAAACTTGGTCACAATCGCATTAATTGTTTGCTCACTTGGTCGATTATGTAGACCATAAATCGGACGTAAAGCTCGAAACACATTTCGAACCGAACACTGATTTTGGTAATAAAATTCAATGATTTGCAAGCGTTGCTCGTTAGTAAGTCTATTCATGATGAAATGTCAAAGCATACTGAGCATCTTTCTCTTTGACACCATGTCTGAAATCCCACGTGATCTGTCAAATACTAATGCATGAAAATCATAACCTCAAAAAAATCACCCCAAGCAGAAAAGGTGACAGCTCCATTACCTTGGCTTCTTTGCCATTATTGTGTTTTTTGTAATTTGGTAGCACTGCGTGTAATTGAACTGTCACTTTTTGCTCAAACCAACGCCAAAAAGCTTTTCGCACAAAACGGACAAGTAAGTATATTAAAATTAGTATAAAGAATACTAAACTTTTAACTAAATGTCCCAAGATATCTAATTCGAGAAAAACGACTGCTGCTGAACGTGTTTTTTCTGACTTAATACTAACTACCACCGATAAGACTAATAGATATTCCTTGGAAATGGTAGAAAATATATTGTTTTCCAAAATGCGAATATATTTAAAATTATAGAAATTTTATGAATTAGCAACACCATCTCTTATTCATATAAAATCTTAAGACCCTTAATTTGTGTTCCTTTTAAATATTATTATTTATTATTTTATATATCGATGGTTAAGCTCACTAAAGTGATAAGTGATCTTTTGACAAAAATAGGTTTACTGCATTTTCCAAATCATCAACATAATATCTACCTTGTGTAAATTTCATGAAAACGCATAATCAGTGAATGTTGCTCGGCATACAGCTGAAATTATTGTTTTGTACTGAAATGTATTGAAATTCAAAAACAAAATCGACGTTTCTGAATATTTAAAATTTTTCGCTTATCACTTTTGTGCTTAACCATCGATATATATGTTTTATATAAAAGTACTGAAATTGAAGTTCCTATTTAAAATTAATATTTATTGTTTTGTATAAAAGCACTAAAACTCTATAAAATATTATTGTATTTTTTTATTGTTTTATGTTTATGTAAACATATTGTATTATGTTTATTGTATTAACCTTAAAATGGAATAAATTAAATTGTTATTAAAACTAACCAAAATTGGTTGATTTTTTTAAAAATGTTTAACTACTTGTTTGTTTTTAAAAAATGACTGAATAAACTATCGTTTTTCGCAATTTGATACCTGGATACTTTTTTTTTTTTTAAGTGGATACATTTGGATACTTTTCTGACTTTTTTATGGATACTTTTTTCAAAACAGTCGCGGCAACACTGTTTATCAAGTCTTACTTTCTTACTTACTTAGATGACGCTTACAACCGTTGGTCGGTTTTGGCCTTTATCAAGTCTTGTGTGCCCAAAACTATCAATTTATGTCCGGTTTATGTTGGAAGCTCATTCCAAGGTGGAAACCCTTTTGCTGGGGGGACTATCGTGGGCTGGCACTTCGGGGAGTTTCGTGCTGGCTGTGGTAAGCTTAATGTCGCAAGCTAGACAACGAGTCGGCGTGGCGTTACTCCTCTGTACAATCAGGCTGGCATATCATATATGCAAGAGATTTAAGGTCGGTCTCATCGGTCACGATCGGTCGATCGGACCAATGTAGGTGAATTGAATTAAACCTCAAATTAAATGTTCACAAATCGGTACTGGGGAATCGGTAGATGAGTAAAGTGTTTAAAGCAGAACTGGCTAACGACGTCTTGTAATAGTAAGCTGTTAATACTTGAAATCGCGAAACCCTAGGGCACATGTCATGTCCGGAAAATAATTAATATTTTTATATGGCGATAATGGCGATCGAATTCTGCATGAAATGATTGAAAAGAATGGTTGCTCAGTAGAAATCTTGGGTGCTGAGTGCCTGGAAACTGGTCGATAAATTTAATTATATTCCAAAAAGCATTTGACTTGAGAAAATAACTTTCTCATCATTATAAAATAAATTCAAGAGAAGTATACACGCAAAGAAATTTTTCGTTTACCGTAACTGAAAAATTCACCAACTATACTTCGTTTGCGAACTGTATTTGCTGCAAACGAGTATGCAGTTGTCATCAACTTAAAAATATTCTTGCTTGAAACGAAAAAACATCGAACTTAATGAAATTTTATCATTGTTTTTGAAGTTCAAGTTTAGCCGAGCGTGCTGACGTTCGAGTCTAGGATCTTGAATGACCTGGGTTCAATTCCCAACAGGAACACCAATTATTTTTTTGTTAATTAATGTTGTTTTTTTATTATTATTTTTATTATTCTTATTTTGACGGTTATTTTTGACTAAGCAGTTAATGAAACAGAATTAGAATTTCAATAATTAAATTAAAATGTTTGATACTTACACAGCCAAGATTCGAACTCACGTCTCCCGCGTGACAGTCTAGCATGCTTCCATTGAGCTATTGCGTGATATTGTGTAGAATGAATATTTTTAGATTACAAATGTGTGTGTCATAAGAAATTAATTTTTTTTCTACAAATGAAGTTTTCAGTCGAACAAAACAAATTTTTCGGTTGCTGAAATTTAAAAACAACTTACGTTAATGACAATCGACATTAATTTCTTGCAACTAAATAACGCATTTCCCGCAACTGACTATTATTAAAACAACAACAACTAATATGGTTGTTAAGACAAAGTGCAAAGGTACAAGCGAGGTGCCATTTGTATGGCTTAAGCTGTAACACATTCTTGTTTTTTCGTTTATGACAAATATTTAACATTTGTCATCAACGAAAGCAAGCTGTGTAGCAGTTGTGTGACTGCGCATGTGATTCACAGTTGTGTGTCTGTTTGTTAAAATACTTTCTCTTCGTTGATGTCAAATATTAAAAACTTTTCATCATCGAAATCAAGTAACTTTTTTTGTCAGTTGAGAACTATTCGCTTATTACAAATTAATTTTTTTTCCTGCAAACGAAGTTTTCAGTTGGGAAAAAACAAATTTTTCGGTTGCTGCAATTTAAAAATCACTGCCGTTTATGACAAACAAAATTAATTTCTTGCAACTAAATAACGTGTTTCCCGCAACTAACCATTATTATGCCAACTGTTCAAACGTTTACAAACAATGATTTGAAGCACAACAAACGAAGTTCGTTTTCAGCAAACTGGCGATAAACGTTTTTTTTCTCTGCGTGTAGGTTCAAGATATTGCAATACCAATTTATAAGTCTGTCCAGCTAGAAATATAATAGGTGCTGAGTCCGAATAGTTCTCAGTGCGGTTATTTCATAGCACTGAAGTCTGAAAGCTGTCTGTTGAGAGTTGATTTCGAAAGTCCATGACTCCTCACCATGGGGCACGTAGTACTGAAACCGAACGGTAGGTGTCTACTATAAAGATGTTACTAATGTTAGGTAAAAACAACAATTTTATATAATAATGATATAAACATTATTGTTATACGATTTGTAAGTTAAGGGCTTACATCAGTATTTAATAAAAAAAACTGATAACGTTTGAAATGTTTGTGTTATTAAGCAAGTGGGCGTGGTTGTGGTTGGGTTTCGAAATTTTTTTTCTTCAATCAAATAAAGTCAATTGCAGCAAATAAACCAACTTGGTTTGCTCTATGTTGAAAAATATTTTTTATTCACAATTTTTTTATGGAACTTAACCAGTGTGCGACGGCTTTATAGGATAAGGAAAACAAAAAATTACCTGCACGCCAGAACGCACAAAGTGCCTTTGAAATCAGAACATCAGGTGCGAAACAACATACCAGTTTTTGATAATTGAAATTTTACCTTGATTATGTGCAAAAATGGGTGGAAGCTGGCTGATGACCAGCCAAATCTTAACACGAAGTTCTATAACGAAAAAATAAAAATTTGTAATCCGTGAAGGAAACGAAGGCAACGGCTTTGGCTGGCAAGTAATAAAAATATGCAAATTAAGCATTTTCATTCATTATTTCACTCACTTAGATTTGCTTTGAAAATATCTTAAAAATATGTAAATTCATATTTTTAAAGCAAATTAAGTGAACATTTAATTTGGCGCTATAAATGCGGGTAAACACTTGACACTTTGAACTAAAGAAATGAAGCAGCAGTGTTAATTATTTTCATTTAAGAAATACTCAAAATTGTAGAGTGTTCATGAACTCATATCCAACTCACCAACCAGAGATCACATAAAAAGACCTTTGAGTTATGAAACTGAGTTTCATTCTAAATTGATATGTAATGTTTAAATTAGAAAAGTTAACTAGTGTCCGTTAAGCAAATTGATTCACACTTTTTTTTTGTATAGTAATGCTTTCAACTTCTTGCATTCGTTCAATACCGTTCGTAAAGCATGTTGCTTAATTTGTTTTTATTTTCATTTCATTTAAAAATTTGCATAACTCGTTAAATGAAAATGTTGCCAAAGCTTTTTGGCCTTTTCACTAACACATTATGTTGACCATTTCATTGCCGGTCGACATATAAATGTTATGCATCCATGCCTTGGCAAAAACAACAACAACAATAATAACCACAAAAATCTTGAGTTTCAACTTTATTGCGCTGCGGATTTAATTAATTCGTTTTTAATTCAATTAAACTTATTACTTTATATTTTTTTTTTGTTGTCCCCCCTAGTGCTTGTGCTGCAGTGAAGTTTTTGGAATTTTTTTTTGTTTTTTATACTCAGCTGAGCTGAGCTTGGCTCGTTTCACTTTATTTAAGCATTCATTGCCGCCACCATCCATTTGTATTTCTATAGGCTTTGGTCGCTTTACTCGCGCGGATTACCAAAAAATTTACATTTTTAAGAGCATTTCATCCTCAATTGCGTTAAATTAAGTGGCATTCCATGTGCGCAAATATTCAGTTTAATTCACTTTTGCATGTAGATCCATATGGTTCTCTTCAAATAAATTTTATTTTTTATTTTAAATGTGATTTATTTTCTCTTCTTTGGGAAGAAAAGTGCTCCATAAACTTTTTGCTCCATAAGATTGTCGGCATAAATCATTTTTGGCTCGAAATTTGTTGTTTTTATGACTAAACAGCTAAGATGTTGTAATTACTTGTAGTTTATTGTTATATTGTTTGTTACAAATAAGAAAAAATTTACATATTTTTTAATGAGTTTATCGTTTATAATGGTAGTTATTTTAGTAAAGGGGCCGCACAGTGAAAGACCATGCTAGACGGAAAAAGTTTAAAATCTAATTTTTATAAACTGAACATGTGGAACAGAGACCTGCAAGGAGTCACATTTTTGCGATTTATAGTCATTCATGCAAAATCAAGTAGAAGTGAGTACACATCAAACAACAACCACCACTTCTACTCGAAGCACTCTTGCTACAGAGAGTAACACAGAGTCAAATGTTTGATGAGTCTGAGTTTGTCAAATGAAGCTCATCGAACGTTAAAGTAGTACCAAACACTCTTCAATATCAAACCAGTTGTTATGAATCATACCAAATACTCATAACTCAAGTAAATGTCCCACAACTCATTGGGACTACTTGCGTAGTTTTCTATTTCGTATTGTTTGAACTTATATTTTATTTTTGACGCTGTAAGAACAGTAGAAGGGTTACCACCAAGTTGTTTTATATTTCAATAAAAAAGTAGTTTACGTACTTTAGGGACTGTAGATGCGGTAAAAATTTTTTTATGGAATTCAGAGGTGCACTTTAAATGATGTGCCAAATATAATATAATACACCTTGCATTAAACTGAACTTCTCCGAAAAAGTTACGCAAACACACCGTTATTAATAAATACCTTTAATGAACACATTGATATACTTCACATAACATTTTTTTTCATATTTTAAAAGTTAAACAGAATCGTTGACCTTCATTTCGTACTGTTATGAGTAGAGTTACCACTGAATCAACAACTATCAAAGCAATTAAATCATAATAAATCAAACAATAATTTTTTAGCTACACCCATAGCATGACAGAATAATAAGGTAGGCTCATATTTTTATGGCTGCTCAAATGTCTAATTTTACACTAACAAAGCTGTGAGTGCTATAAACGTCAAACAATAAAGTCAGCAACAACAATTAGAAAAACTTAAATTCGAACAGCTGACTTTGACATCTAGCTCACTTCCTCTCCAATATGCGCCTACCTTGTTATTCTATCATGACCCATAGTAGAATAAATAAGGTATATGCAGCGTTGATTGTGCTCTCTTCTCGGTACTGCCGATATTGTCAAAATCAGCTGTGTGTCCTGGGCCAAATTAAGGTTGGTGGGGCCCTGAGGCCAGTTTATTGGTGAGGGCCCCTAACAATGAATGAAAGAAGTTAGTTGCACAAAAACGTATGCAGAGTCATTATTATAGATTTAATTAAATCATTTTTATTATTTTTTAATTATTTAATTAGAAAAATCGTTATTTGTTCTATAAATATCGTTAATGACAATCATCAGAATAGTATGAGTGGTTATTATTTAGAAGTTTTACGAGATTTAATCGAAGCGAACACTTCAATAACATTTTCGAAAGATAAATCACGAATAATGTCAATTTCTCTACTAAGAATCATGAGGCTGGTAAGACGTTTCTGTCCCATACTCGTACGCAATCTATTTATGAGTTTCATTTTGGAGAATGATCTCTCTCCACTACAATTGGTTACCATCATGACCAAGTATATGCGAAGAACTATTTTAGTATATATTTACAAAAGTTGAGCGAAGATTGTTCTCCATTATTATGCGATAAAGAAATTATGCTCCAGATTCTGCGATTTTTCGTTGCAAGAGCCTTGCAAGCTCGGCGAGTTGAACCAGTTCATTACCAAGAGTCGATTCTACATGCTCTGGGCAACAATCAACAAGATTTTTTGCTTTTGCGTTTAACACTTCAGTTGGAATCGTTTGAAGATCATTAAAAAATCCGAACCTTTCGCAAACTTAAAACTTCAACTTCATATACTGTGATTCTTTTTGATAAAGACATGGTCAGCGAGTCCACAACTGGAAGAAAAGCTTCAACAAATCCTCAGCAAATTTTCTTTTCAGATTCATTAAAATATTAAGAAATATTATTTTAAAATAAACCTTATTTTTCTCCGAATTTTGATTAACAAGAAATGTTTATGATAAGCAAAGTGGCCAATTAATCTGAAATTTTCATTAATGAAATAGTTAATTTTTTAGAAAACAACTAAGATGAAAGAAAATGTGTTACTACCGTGTAACTATTTGACGTAAAACTAGTAAATTTTCTTAATATAAAGTTTCAAACAATTTTTCTCTCAATAATAGAAAAAATGTCTTTCCATGTTCGTATGCAAGTATTCAACATAATATGAGCTAGCTGAGATGATTTTATTGCGACATATAAAGTACAATATACATCAAGAATCTACACAATAATCGAGGTTTCTTTCTATAATAATTCTATTGAGTACTCGATTCGACATTGGTTTTTTTTTCAAATTGATTTCCCATTTCTAACACGGATGGTGGGAGCCCACAAGTAGTGAGGGCCTGAGGTCAGTGGCCTCACTGGCCTCCAGCTTAATTCGGCCCTGTGTAAGGAAATAAAATGTGAGTAATTCCAATTTGCATTTTGTGTCGTCTTCTCTTATATATAAACTCAAATATTTGTCTGTCTGTTTGTCTGTTTGTTCCGTAAAGGCTCGCGCACCGTTCATCCGATTGAGCTGAAATTTGGACACCGAATACGTTTCAAAGAGAAGAAAATTATAGGGGGCGGTGTAAAAAGTTGTAAAAGAGTGGACGGAAGTCTGTGGGCGTGGCACTTCATAATAACTCCTAAATGCCTGGACCGATTTCAATTCGATTTGGTAAGAAAGTTTAACAGCACCCAAGATAAAACATAGGCTATAAAAAATTGCAAAGATTAACGCAAGAGAGCGCTTTAAATAGTGATTTTTTAAGACTCATTAACACCTTAACGACTTGACCGATTTTGCTAAAATTTAGATTGTTAATTAACCTGACTCCTTAGGAAGAGGGCACTTTATGCAATTAACTTTATCTGGCTCATTCACATCAAAACGGATCAGCTGATTTCGATAAAACTTGTTCACCGATCGTATCTATTACTTAAATAGATCCTATGTTTTTAGAAGTTCTTTCGACAAAAATCAATGAATGCGCCGAAGCCAAACGAAGTCAAGGACCAAAGACTAACGAAAAAAAACGAAGTTTAACGAAAACGAGCAGAAGCTATATAAAGATGAACAAAAATCAACCGAACAGTACCGACCAAAACCGATATTGAATGAAGACAATACAAAAAATCGAATCGATCCCAAAAGGATTTTTTAAAATTAGAATATTTTTTTCTGAGATATAAATGCATATTAAATGAATGTTAAGAAAAACTTTAAACGCATTTTTTAAAGAATGATTTTTTTCAGACGTCGGAGCGAGACCTGGAAGATTTAATATTTTTCAGGTACTGTTTTACCAAAATTTGACTAAACACTTACGACGAATTTAGGTGGCAAAACCCCAAAAAACGATAATTTAAAACATTAAATTCATAATTTAAAAAATGTTAAAATCAGAGCAGTTTTAAAAATCGCCTTTTTTCTGTGCTCGAGGAACAATCCCGAGCAACACCGGGTAACATCAGCTTGTTTTAAATAAAAAAATTTTTGATTTGTTCAATTGGAATTTTTTTTCTTGCTTACTCATTGTTTTGAGAATGCTTTGGGATTTTATATGAGTTGTCAACTTCGTTTTGACATTTACGGCAGTACGCTCTCTTCTAGCGAGTTTACCTGATTTATTCTACTATGGCTACACCAAAAATGGCAATCCTGAAACAACTCGTTTGTTCGAAGTTCTGGTATACACATTTATACTCTCACTCGAACATGCCCACATTCAGGTGTATGCAACTTATCGGCAAGTGTGGATCAGAGACCTGCAATGAGTGATTCAGATACGAGTATACTCGCCAGTATATTCATGATTTCCTTGTACGTACACTTACTCATACTCATCAAAACACCCATTAAATTCATACGCATTCAACTCTTTTTATATAAATTAGACATGGGTTCCACTCATACTCATTTGTTTACTCCTACTCAAACTGAGTTAGATTCATGTGAAGAGAGTATAAGTGATCATCGAGTGTTGCTTTAAATATCTCTCTCTGTTTCAGCTGACAAGCTAGTGTGTAAAAAAATGTTGACTTTTCTTAGCACAACTGGTAAAGTCGTATTTTGATGAATTTAAATATAATTTAAATTGATAAATATTTATTTTTAGTTTTTTCAGTTTTAAACATGTAAACGCTCATGCGCTTCCGTGAAAGTATGCTTTGTACTCAAGTGATTTAACTTTCCCATGAAGTTTTGAATATTTTATGAGTATCGACAAGTCAATGCGTTAATTGAGGAAGAGTATTCAGAATACTCAGAGCCGAAGCCATCTTAACTCTCTTTCACTTAAAGTTATGAGTATTGATTGCCCATAATCACTCTTTGGCGTGAGTGGATTGAATCAGAGTGGCGTGCGTTGAGGGTTGAATGAATATGAATTCTTATTTTTGATGAATGTACTCTGAATAGCGAAAAAGCGACTCGCTGCAGGTCAGGATCATAGCGGCTGCGTATGGCAGCGAGTCAGAGTATGAAGCATACTCAAAAAATGAAATATAAGTTGCGAGCTGTAAGTATCCCAACTTTTTTTATGAGTATGAATGAGTGGTAGTAACGATAATATAATTTTTACCAATTTTTTTAAAAATTTTTTTAATTTTTTTAAAATTTTTTTAAAATTTTTTTAATATTAAAAGCATCAACTAATAAAACTAATCTGGGCTAATCAAGAACTTAGCAGCCAGCAAACTGTCGAAACTTTTGTGTTAACTAACATAGGTTTTTTTCTTAATTTTATTCAAGTATTTTTCTCGGTGTGTTTCAAATGATATTAATCGAGTTTTTGGTATTCGAAGAAAGTGAAGTTGATCATTCACACATATCGCACACTAAATACAAAACAGTCACAACTCAAAATTTTTCTACAACGACTTTTTATTATAAATCAATTCACAAAAAACATATCTCACTATTTTTTCCATTATTTTCTTCATTAACTGGGAGAATGAAGTTTGTTTGTTTAAATTAAAATTGATGTTCTTCTGCAGTTTCAACCAAAGAGTTTCATTTTTTGCTTCTCCTGAAAAGTTATGTTTTTTGAGTTGTGACTGTTTTGTATTTAGTGTGCGATATATGTGCATCATCATAATGTACGCGAGAATGTAAAGAGAAAACAGAATTTTTTTTTTTAAATTCATAACTCAGTCAAAAACAAACATTTTTCCAAAATTTTTTGTTATTATAGTAGAACAAGTGAATTGAACAAATTACAAGAAAAAAATTCATATAGTATATATTTTGCACTCCAACAGGGTTTTATAGAGCGCAGAGAAAAAAACAGGGCCTCGTGGTTGCAGCGCTGGGTGTCGCAAAAATTGTCTGATCTGGAAAAAAATGACCTTTTTTAAATCTTAACAAAATTTGGTTATCGTATGACAGGAGCTTTTTTTAAATTTTTTTTTCAATTTTTGGTGATGTTCCAAATTTCAAAGTGTGTTTTTTCGAAAAAAAAATTTTGACTTTAAAAATTCATAATATGATAAACTAGTAAGGTATATCTTCGACTTGGCCGAAGTTAAAATACCCCCACGGCCGATTCTTAAGGGTGGAAGAATCTTAAATTGGAGAGCTTTTTGTATGAGATTTTGAGAGATATTATTAATTTTATGTGTCTAAAATACATACATATCAAATTGTTTTCCTGCAGCTTAAATATAAGCCTTTTTATAAAGTTTTAAATTTTGGGGTTGTATGGGAGAAGGGCGTGTTAGATTGTGTATGACGCCCATTTTTCTAACATACCTCAGTTTCGACATAGAATACACAAATACCGAGTTTCTGTCTTGTAACTTTAATATTAGCCTCTTTATGGATTTTTCAATTTTGGGGTTGTATGGGAGGTGGGCGTGTTAATGGGTGGATGACACCCATTTTTCTAACACATCTCAGTTTTGACATTGAATACACAAATACCGAGTTTCCGTCTTGTAACTTTAATATTAGCCTCTCTATAGGTTTTTCAATTTTGGGGTTGTATGGGAGGTGGGCGTGTTAGAAAGTGGATGATGCCTATTTTTCTAAGACATCTCAGTTTTGACATAGAATACACATATACCAAATTTCAGTATTGTAGCTTAAATATTAGCTTCTTTGTAGAGTTTTCAATTTTGGGGTTGTATGGGAGGTAGGCGTGGTTTTCATCCGATTTAGCCCATTCTCGAACTTGACCTAAGTTTTTTTAAAAAAAGCTTATATATCGAATTTCAGCATGATAGCTTCAAAATTACGGCTGTAATCGTGTCGACAGACAGACGGACAAACAGACGGACATGGCTAAATCAAGTCAGGTGGTGATGCTGAGCAAGAATATATATACTTTTCCATACCTACCACGCCTTCTTTTGGATGTTACACACGTCGTGACAAAATTAATATACCCCTTACGCAGTACGCGTGGGGGTATAAAAAGGCATCATATTTAGAGAAAAATGGTATAGACTTTGCTCCAGAGAATGCTATTCTCTAATTGCGATACTAAAAATTCTCTAAAAATGATAAAAAGCTTCCATGAAATAGAAAAATATATCGTTTTTAGAGAAAAATACTTTTTTTTTGAGAAAATATTTGTTTTTATTGAAGAAAATACTTCTCATAGTGAATTTTTCTCTATAAATGAGAAATTTTTTGTGCGAGAAAAATACTTATCATTATTAGAGACATTGAAATATTTCCATTTCTTAGAAGTAAAGAAATATTTCTTCGAAAATGTGAAACTTTATTCTAATTGAAGAAAATTTTATTTGAAAAAGAGAAAATTGCTATTATCAAAGATAGATAAATTTTTTACCCGAGCAAGGTATGTGTTTTTTTCTCAGAAATCTCAAAATGCGCTCTCACTAATCCAGCTGTATTTTTTGAATTCGTAAGAATTTTTTCATGAAATCTTAGAATCTTAAGAATATTTACTAAAATAAAATAAAACAAAAAAAACAAATTGGCCATTTCAGCCCTTGAAAGGACTTTGACCGAGCTTCTTATGATCAATTGTGTTGTGTGTGTTATTAAATGTTTGCACACAATTGACCGAGAACTGGACCTACATGTTTTATGCCGACTCCGAACGGCTAAAGTTTATGTTCTCAAGAAGCTTTACATGGCATTGTTTACTCTCTGAGGTTTGCCATTGTCTGCAGAGAGGTGGTGACCGATCAGAAAAATTTTTTATTGAAAAAACTTTTCGCCGCGGCTGGGGATCGAACCCGGGCTCCGAGCATGCCAGGCCACACACTTAACCTGCATGCCACGGTCACCACTAAAATATAAAAAAAATTGTATGCAATTTTCGATTTCAAAAAACGGCCAATGTCATGTCAACCTTTAAGAGAAAGTGTAACTGAAGACTCAAATTTGTTATATCTACGGAATGTTTAACAATCAGAGTTGTCTGACGTGTTCTAAATTTGGATTTACAGTTTCATTCGTAGAAAGTTTGACTCACACAATAACTGAAGTCTGACCTCGATTGGTTACTGGAACATCAAGCATTAAATGCTAATATTTCAAAGCAAATTTTTTTCAAGAATGTGGATACCCAAAATTACGTATATTTGGTTCTGAAAATTCCCAAGTAATTGCGAAGAAGTGAATGCATCTGAAAATAGTGAGTGTGTGGTCTGCATTATGATCTGGTAAAGTGCATTGGTCCGTCTATTTTTTAAAAACGATCATAAAAGAACCATTATTACGGTTAATTATGAATAAAATCTATTTTTGGCTTGAAATTGAAGATATGGATGTGAACGATATATGATTTCAACTGGAGACTTTGATTTCTCGTGAACACATATTAAAATTTTTACAAAATTGACAAACTCGAAGTACACATGAATGCTTAACACGAAATACACGTGTCACTGCTAAAGTACGTGTTCAAGTCTTCAAGTCTTCACGTGTACACGAGTGCGCGAGTTCACGGATTCACTATTATACGATATTCACATATCTTTTCTCAATAGGTTCGACCAGCTGCAATTGAGGCGTTAGGACTCGTTGAGGCAATTGTTGGCAATTGTGTATTTCGTGTTTAACGTTCACGTGTAGTTCGAGTTGGTGTTGTAAAAAACCGAATTTCACAGACTCATGTGCAGTTCCATGTTCAAGAATAGTTTTGAAACATGTGAATAGCTGTAGCTCTAGTTTTAACAAAATTGGGTCAAAGGCCATACAACAGCATCAATTCGTGATAACAAATGAACTAGTAATTTTTCAGATTTCCCATCAAGTGTCAAAAGACGTACAACAACAAATTTGAATATGTGACAGAACAACGTCTGCCCGGGATAAATATGTAATAAACTCTATACAAAAGCCAGATTTTGGGTCAAATTATGGGATTCACAATAAATATTTGTTTTTAAGCTCAGCGATTCTACATTACAAAAGGTTCCAAATTCACAAAAATCAAATATGGCAACAGATCATTGTGGGGTGTGTCAACTTAATTATTGAAAAAAATTCTCTAAATAATTTTCTTAACTATGCGAGTCTTACAAGCGAATACCTTATTTAAGATGAAGCTTTAAGTATCACGTTGTTATGCTTAATTTCCACTCACTGCCAAGTAAACAATTCTTGTATATTTAATGATACACTTAATGTACCACTGAAGCTCGAAATGATATTGATACCAACAAACAAATTTTGATCAATATTCAATTTATAACTGTCTCAAAAATTTTCTTATCAGTCTTTGAAAATAAATTTATTAAGATTTTGACACAATTAATTTCTTTATTTTTTCAACTAACAATCCACACAAGTAAAGGCAAAAGTAATACTGTTAAAATATTTATACTGTGTAATCCTTTACCACCTCTCAATATCCAGTCTCGATAATACCACACATCCGTAAAAACGGAATGACCTCCTACACAAAATGCTGTAAAGGACACTATTTTACCATCACATATCAATGGTCCACCAGAACCACCATTACAAATATCTTTCTCAGGATCACTCAAATCACCAACGCATAACATGCCTTTGGCAAAATTTAAGAAAGCTTTTACACATATTCTATACGATAAAATATTGAGATCAACATACAAAGCATCAGCTGCAAGTGGACCGCCCTATAAAAGAATGAAGCAGTATTAAAATTAGAAGAATTTTTCGTCACTGGCATTAGTTTACGTGAAATAATCTGCCCCAGCCTACACCAGTACATTTTTGTCCCGACTTCACTGGACCAACGGGGAGTGAAATACTTTGTGCGTAGAAACCATCTTCGCCAATATTGGATGTTAATTTCATTAAAGCGACATCGTTTCTACCTAGTCCCGGTTGGAAGCTCGGATGTACAATAATCTTTTGAACGCCTAATATTTCGGTCTGCTGGGATTTTTTTAGACGATTTGGCGTTTTTGCAACGATACTTCTGTGGTCAATTATATGTCCCTCCTTACTGTGTATAAAGATTTATTAGTTAATTATTAACAGGATTTGAATAAAAATATACTTACTTATCCCACACGCAATGTGCTGCAGTTAAAATAATTCGAGATGTTAAAATAGATCCTCCACAAAAGTGTTTGGCACCAAAGGGTACGCTGGTATTTTGCCTTCTGAGCGATACGATATGTTTGATTAGCGTGTGTTCCTTTGGACGATAACCGCCAACAACGAGAAGAGTAAAATTGTCTGCTTCATCTTGTGTGGAAACTAATAACAATCTAATCAAAACCAATGTAAGAACAACTAATAATTTTGTTGAGTAAATCATGGTTTTGTAGCGACACAAAAAATTTCAATTAAAAACTAATGAAGCAAAAACTAAAATGTGTTTTATTTACTACGACAAACGACACCCGGCAAACGTTGTTTCAAAATTTGTAATTTTGGACAGTTTTTTTTTTAATAATTTATGAGTTCACTACTCAAAAGTTAAAATATCTGTGTCTACAAGTATTAAAAGCTTAAGTAATTTTTCAGATTTTCAGGAGAGCATTTGAAAGATTAATATCGCTACCTAAAATCAGGGAATCCTGACTTATGCAATTTAGGTTTGATGGCTTCAAACACTTAATTTTCAAGATACAGCCATAAAAATTTGCAGTAATTGAAAGAAGAAACTTTGTCCTAACTCGACTTTAACGGTTATGCCTTGTCGATACAGATATGATTAACTTTAATAATTGCCATTGATACAAATGACAAAATAGTGGTTAAAAGTAAATTTGGATTTTGTTTGTGCTTAGTTGGTTTTGACATCGTTTATGTTGGATGCATTTTTATTCGCTCTAGTAATTTTAAAAGTCGTTGAAGCTCTCTATTCAAAACTCCACCCACAATGTATAAACTTAGAAGATGGAGTATTGTTTGCAGAGAAATATTGCATAGTTTCTAATGATTTGTGGTCTATTTAAAACAGTTAACCTTGCGATTAAGTGTATAATATTATTTTAATTCAATGGCTTACTTGGATATCTCTGTAGTAGCTTATCTTGTCAACCCAATTTGCATTTACATATAATTCCGATGGTTTGTGCACATTTTGCAGCAATTGTGCGAGAAAAAAATATTCATGTGATGGATTCGTTTCTGTATCGTTAATGAAATTCTTTAAGTTTCTGCCAAAACTAATTTGTTGTTGTTTTTATGACTAAACAGCTTAAGTGTTTTGATAAATTGTAGTTTATTGTAATACTAGTATTGAAGCCCGTCCTACGACGGATCGTATTCAAAATAATTAAGTAGCAGACGATATGACATTTTTCATTCACCTCAAATGATTTGTTCCAGTCGTCGTCAATGAGTCTTTACTGATAAATTTCAAATAAAATTTGTGTGCATACTTTTAGGCTAACAATTTTGTCTTATAAAAAGCACTGTATTAGCTAAACAGGTTCTGGTTCAGGTTGAACATGTTTTAAGAAGCATAGCAATAACAGCTATAAACAGTTTGAGCGATATAGAGTACGGAGCAGGACGCTTGTCTTTTCGTTGTAATTTTTAAATGTTTGTAATAAATAAGAAAAAATTTACGTTATTGTTTAATTAATTTATCGTTTATAATGGTAGTTCTTTTTATAAAAGGTGGTAAAGGAGCCACACAGTGATGCGAAAAGCTGTGCCACACTGTTAAAAATTTAGGAATAATTTTTCTACCAATCGTTGAACTAAAGCATTTTTTAATCCTTTTTTAATTAGAATTTATGCTTTTCAAAATTTTTTAGTCAAACCTGTACTTAATTTTAATAAATTGTGAACAGAATGTGATTTTTAGTGCCTCAGGTTTTAAATTTAATACAAAATATCTACACGCTAGAATAACTTGAAGTAATTTTGAAACCAATCATTGAAATAATGCATTTTTTAATCAGGTTTTTTATTGGAATTGATTATTTTTTAAAATACTTAACTTATTGTTGTATAGTCAAGGCTGTACTTAAATTTAATAAATTTATTAAATTGTGGTTTAAAATTTAATACAAAATAACTAAAAGGTAATAAAAGTTGTATTTGTTTACATTTTGTTCACGCTTTAGCAAGCAACAGATTAGTCCGAGATTAGAACTCACGACTCTAATACGATGTCTGGTTGAGTATCGAACCAGGGTCACTCGATTGTTCGAATTAAATCGACAATCGCTTAACCAACCGAGACACGAAATAAAATTTTTTGCGCGTGCTAATTGTGTATTTTAATGTTTACGAAGCTTAAGTACTAAACCGATAAGTGTTTAAATTTTAAACCCACGTGGGACTAAAACTTAGTTTTAGTATTTTATGTGGTTTAAATTGTAATACAATTTCGGTGACGTCATATATACAGTAGAGGATTGACTAAAATTTAATCCAAGATTTTAAACCGTGTTGCATATCGCCGGAATATGTCATTTTATCAATACTCCTGATGTTATTAACGTATCTGACGAAACCATCACCATGGTAATGAGATTCATGATTTGGGTTTCTCTTGTTTTTTTGTCTTGTATTAGATAATCTTAAATTTGAACAGCGTTTTCCAAAAGAGGTTTTATTTTGATATTCAAAGAAAAATACTATTTTTTGAGATAAATGATCGGCTGTTTATTTCATAATAAAGAGGAAGGTATGCCGTCAATAATGAAAAACAACATCAGCCAAATGGCCACCACGACCACGCTAACAGGACCATATCCTTTTCATGAAATTTTCCATTACAAAATCGCAAAGTGGCTGCCCTATGTCCTCGATAGACTCTCAAATTCTATCTTTGAGGTCTTGAATCGACGCTGGGCTGTTGGCGTAGACCTCATCTTTCATGTGGCCCCAAAGAAAGACGTCACAAGGTGTTAAATCAGAAGATCTCGGTGGCCAATTGTGATCACCTCTTCGAGAGATAACACGATCTGGAAACCTTTCCCGTAAAAGATCAATGGTTTCGTTGCTTGTGTGGCACATAGCGCCGCACAGTGCTTTCTTCCATAGGCAAAATTAAAATAAAATAAAGTGCTTAGAATATTTAAGTAATATACATTTTTGTAAAGCTAACAAAGCACCTTAAATAAATTCTTTAATAGAATTTATCATCTCGTCTTTTTGTTAACAGTAGAGGGCGCTAAAGTCAGAAAACGTTTGAGGTAAAACTGTTGAACGGAAAAACTGTTTTACTGTGTTACAAATTTTTTTTTTAAAATTTCATATTTAATTGTATTGCTTTGAAACTTAACAGTTTTGTTTATAACTATAAGTACAAAAAACCAAAAATAATTGTTTGTAAATATTTTATATAGAAAAGTTGTTTGTGCCATCGAAAACTTTTGCGATTTTTTGATTGGAATTCCCAAAATGCAAAAGTTTGATAGAGTGAAAATTTTTTTTTTGGAAGAATAGGTAATTTTTTATTTTTGATTTTAGTACACTTGAAAGGACTTAGATGGAATATGTGAACAAGTTTTAGATTTTTCACCCGGAAATGTAAAAATGATATGAATTTTTTGAGACATATTTCATAAGTTTCAGAAAAAGTTGCAAAGACCTAAGGTTATGGTACTGCCAAAATTTAAAAAAAATAAGTTTATACAATTTTTTTGTTTTTATTACTATTAAAAATTAATCAAATTTTGATGTAGTGTATAATTTTTATTAAATAGTGACAAAAACTTACCAAAAATTGAAAGAATATATTTATTTTTTTTGGCGGAAACACTAAAGTTTTGCAAACTTTGAAAAAATTAAAAAATTATATAAATAAAAAGTAGGCGATTTTTTATTATTCATTTATATACTTTGTCAACAAATCCAACCACTAGTAAAAAAAAAATTTAAGATTTTTGACCGGAAATTTGAAATTTTGTATTTTTTGAAAACATCTATATTTTTGAGTTTTACCAAGACCAAAAATATGATAATATAATTTTTTCCAAGTAAAGGGCTCCAGCGACGTTCAATATTCAATTCATTTTTTGCAAGCTGTGCAATTTTATTGACTGTAGGTCTGTTTGCGAACTTTTCGAGTTAAAAATATAAAGTAACTTTTACTGGGAGAGTAAGAATGATTTCTTTCATTAAAAAATATCACAAAAAGTAAACGAACGACATCCAGTAAAAAGTATCAAGTAATCAACATTTGTTTGTAAACAGCTGATTCATGTTTTCCGTTTTGCTTTTCGTTTCATTGGTTTTCCTATGTTTCAACTCATTTACTCCGTGAATACTTGTTATTTACATTTTGCTATTTTTCGTTATTTTTTATATTTGAGCAAGAGATGAGAGCGTGTTTATTTCAGTTTAACGTGATTATTTTCTAATAGTTTGCGATTGTTTGAAGTTTTCACCATTTTTGTATCAATAATATTTGAATTAATTGTGGAATTACCACTAAAACATTTGATTTTTGGTTATCAGTGTCTTCAAAAAATAAAAGCCCAGAAGTATATAAATTTATAAAAGGCAAAATTGGGAATTCAAGTCTTGCAAAAAAAGTGTTGTTAAGAAAAATTTAATTGTTTGACAATAAAATAAAAAAATATTGGAGCGAGAGTAGATCCAATAGACAATTCTTCGATAAAAAGTATTCTAAGTGGTTGAATTGGAAATTTTTCGACCCAGACAATGTAAGTTGTATATTGATATTCTTTTTAATCTAAGTAAAAAAGTTCAACTTTAAAACTAAAATATTTAGTTGAGCAAATTTAGAAACAAATATATTTATGACCCTTTTTAAAGAGAATATTAAATTATTTGCATTCTGATCACAAATGTAGCTAAAATTTAGTTTTTGGTAAAAAGGATATATGGGAGATGGTCATGTCCTTGTATCGAATGAAGCGAAATTTCCCAGAGAGCCCAAAAATATAGTTTTATAAGTTGTTATAAGTTTTCAGTGTATTCTGATCACAAATGTAGTTAAAAATTTAGTTGTTGGTAAAAATGATATATGGGAGATGGCCATGTCCATGTATCGAATGAAGTGAAATTTCCCAGAGAGCCCAAAAATATAGTTTTATAAATTTTTATAAGTTTTCAGTGCATTCTGATCACTAATGTAGTTACAATTTAGTTTTTGAGAAAAATTATATATGGGAGGTAGTCATGCCCTTGCACCGAATGAAACAAAATTAACCACTAAGCTAAAAGACATATTTTAACAGATAGTTACCAACTTTCGATTTATTCTATATACAATTATAGCTAAAATTAAACTTTTAAATTTAAAGGTGTATGGGAGGTAGTCATGTCCTTGCACCGATTTTTCCGAAACTTCGAATTTTTCTTAATTAACATATTTTGAACCAACACACCAAATTTCATTTTTCTGCGATAACTTCTCTAATTTTGCCGATTCACTATGAGGGGACAAAGCACTGTGCGCCGTCTTGTTGAAAGTAAACGTTGTCCAGATCAATATCATCCAACTCCGGCCATAAAAAATCATTAATCATCTGTCGATAGTGCAATCAATTCATCGTAGCTGTTGATCGAACCTCATTTTCGAAAAAGCAAGGTCCAATGACCTCGCCGGACCATAACATAAACCGCACCAAACATTCACACGTTGAGGATGGAGAGGCTTCTCAACAATAACTTTTGGATTTTCCGAGCTCCATATGCGACAATTTTGCTTGTTGACGTAGCCACCGAGGTGGAAATGGACCTCATCAGTCAAGATGATTTTGACTGCAAAATTTTCACCATTTTTGTATTTGAATTTTTATAATTTCTATGCGTTGTTGAAGCGTGTATCGTTCCAGGTTTAGTAATAGCGTAGTTTCAAATGTCAAAAATAACAGCTTCAAAAGTGACAGCCACCGAAATAGCGGGCTATTCTAAATAACACCTCTGATTGGAAAACTCTTTAAATTCTTTATTTTTTGCCTCCTGGGTCTCTTCCGATAGCTCTTCATTAGAATTGTTAGTTCATTTTGCTATTTCCATGACATGAAACTATAGTTGAAGTATGATACCTACATTCGCCATATATAGAGTTATCGCCAATTTCATATTGAAGTGTAATCAGTTGCAGTTACATTCTCCGATTTGGTTCAAATTTTTTCTTGGATTGGTTTATTGTTAAGAAAACAAAGCCGGATTTTGAGATTTTTTTTTCGCGGACCCACAGCCATGCTTAACTAAAATGGGGCCTATTTTGAGACAACGTAGCTTTGTGACTTTAACTCAGATTTTTGTAAATAGGGCATTATGGGAAAGGTTATTTGACCTGTTTTAAAATAGCAGAAAGGTTATTTTATCTGCTATGGAAAATATAAAACTTTTTAACCTTATTATACCCTAAACCTGAAAGGTGAGGGTATATTAACTTTGTGCAAACGTTTGTTACGCATAGAACGAAGCGAGTGCGGTATGGAAAAGTATATATATTCTTGATCAGCGTCACCTAGTGAGTCGAGCTATTTATGTCCGTCCGTCCGTCCGACCGTCTGTGTGTTGTCCGTATACACAGGATAAGAAGAAGGAGAAGAGATAATTGAATGAAACTTGGTACACATGGTCACATGCACCCAAGAATCTGCACTATTGAATATTTTTGGAATCCGCCCACGGACACGCCTACCTCCAATACAACGCAAAAATTTAAAACTGCATAACTCAGCTCATAATAAGTCTACAACAATAAAATTTTGTATGTGTGTGTTCTATATCAATAAAAAGATGCCTTTGAAAAATGGACGTCATCCGCTCACGGCACACGCCCACCTCCCATACAACCCATAAATTGAAAACGCAATAAATAAGCCTCTGTTTAACCTACAGAGCTAAAATTTGGTACATATGCTTTTCATAACAAAACAAATATGGTTTTGAAAAATGGACATCATCCGCCCACGGACACGTCGACCTCCGATACAACGCGAAAATTGAAAACTGCATAACTCTGCTCATAATTATCCTGCAACAATAAAATTTGATATGTTTGTGTTTTGTATTAACATAAAGATGTCTTCGAAAAATGGACGTCATCCACTCATGGACACGTCCACCTCCCATACAACCAAAAAATTTAAAACGCAATAAATAAGCCTCTGTTTAGCCTACAGAGCTAAAATTTGGCACGTATGTTTTTTATGACAAAATAAAGATGGTTTTGGAAAATGGACATCATCCGCCCACGGACACGCCTACCTCCCATACAACCCAAAAAGTTTAAAACTCAATAAATAAGGTTATGTTTGTCATAAAGAAATTAAATTTGGTATGTATTTATTTTATACCAAAACTAAGGTGTGTTCAAAAATTGGGAGTAATCCTTCCATGAACACGCCCACCTCCCATAGCGAAAGCACAATAAAGGCATTAACTGTGAGCTACTGAAATAAAACTTGGTATGTGTAAAATTTTCTTCAACATTTAAATGCATATAATATAGTCTTCATCCGCCCAAGGAAACGCCCATTTACAATAAGTACTTTTTGTTTTTGAAAAGTGGGTTTAGATTATTTCATAGTCGGCCTAGACCGACTTTGGACTTTCTTTACTTGTTTTTTTTTTTCATTTTTTTAAAAATTTTTATTTGTTCTACATTACATTATCTATCGAAATTATGCAAATGAAACTACAAGTGGGTTGCTTTAATGTAATTTTTTTCAAATTTTTGTATTTGTCCCTTAAAAAAAACGAAATTTTCTTTCCAATGATGCACTATTTACAAAAATCGGATTTAAAATAATAGAGCTACGTTATCTTAAAGTAGAACCTATTTTGGCAGCGAAAAATGATAGCAAAAATGTTTTCTCGTCATTAAACCAATCCAAGAAAATAAAAATTGAGCCAAATCGAAAATGGTAAGTGCAAACGATATATCATTTCAATATGAAATGGACGATATATCTAACTACACTACATCCAGTTTTTTTGATAGCAAAGCTTACTGAACAGTCTGAAATGAAAATTTTAATTTTGTAGATATTATCTGCTATATTTAGCCTTTTCGCCTTTCATCATTTCATGAATCTTAAAAAAGATCAATATCTTAAACATAATTACGGCACATAAATACATAAATACATTTAAACATCGCATTAAAAACAAGCTGTTGAATCTAAATAATTAAACTGCAGCAAAAAGCAGCTTTTCCGAAATCTCTGCTCAAAACCAAAGATGAAGAAACAACAAACAATAATAATCCAAAAGTAATTCTCCTAATAGGATTCATAAAAAGGATAACACGCAGTAAATAATGGCAACAAAAATTTATTGAAAATCCAAGCACGTTTTTATTCAATTTACTTGTTGAACTTGGTTTGTTTGTTGCCGGAGGGGGAGGGGGGGAAGTTGGTGGTGGTGGTAGTGGTGGTGTAGGAAAAATCATAATATCTGTTATTGTGGCAAAATGAGATTATTAAATGGGCGCAAAGCTTACACCCAGTCCCATTCAATACAGTCACCATTTTCACACCATCTCAACTCAAACCACTCAAGATATCTAAACCATAAGCAGCAGCTAGTATCTGAACTTAAGCTATGCTGAGACGACTTTGTTTTGTTTTGTTCAAACAATTTGTAGGTTTTATTTTAGCACATGAAGTTGTCTTGTCTCTCTGTCTGTCTGGCTGTCTGTCGAAATGTTCTGACTGTCTTCTCAATAAATGTTGAGAAATTTTTACCTTTTGTATTGAATGCTTATTTCTTTTACTTGTCTGTAGCATACTTTTAGGCGAATTGCACGTTCTTCTCGCTTGGTATAGAGTGGTGTGGTATTTTATTGAATTGCTGTTTCACTCCTGGTATCGCAATTTTGTACATTTGTTGTTTGTTTAGCTGATACTGCTGCTGCTTAGTGAAAAGTGAAAGCCACGTTAAGAGTTGGGCGTATTTGTTGCTACAAATTCTGGCAGCACGTAGCATACTTCAGTTCTGAAGTCGGATTGTGTCATAAATGTTCTTCAATGACAGCTATTGTGGTTGAAATTATTTCTTGGTTGGTTTTTCTTTTTATTTAGTTTTGATATTTTCATTTATTAATATTTCACATTTAGAATATTAAGTTTGCTGTGTGTATATTTTGAAGATATATTTGTGGTTCTATCTATTGACTGTAAAAGTTAAAGTGAAGAAGAATTGAATTATTACGCTACACACATTAGGGTTTATATCAATTTAAACAGCAAGAGTTTGTCTTAAGTTTTTAACCTGCGTATTTGTGTGTCTAGCCAAATATTAAATTTTAAATATTGAGTCTACATTGTAAGATTTTACTTTGTTTGACTTAATTATTTGAGAGAAAGTTTTTATTCAGAGCTATTGATTTTAATACATCCACACTTTGTTTTCTGATCAATGACTGAGAATTTTCATTATTTAAAAAGTTTTCTATGAATTAACCAATAATATATGTCTTCTATTTATAATCAAACTAGCTGACCTGGCGAACTTCGCTCCGTACAAAATTCGTAATAAAAAATGCAGGTTCCTCCACAAGTCCAAAGAACACGATTAAGTATTCTTTCAAATCTATACAACGATATGCTGCTCTCAATAATCGGACTAAAAACATAAATGTTATTACTTAAATACTGAAAATATTTATGTTACAACTAAAATACCATTTCGGCTGTTTTTCGGTACACAAAAAAAAAAAAAAATAGTTTTTAAAAGTGTTTGTTATAGTAGCAATTTTATTTATCTTATCGCTGTCAATATTACAGTGGAAGTGTTCTAGACTGTCTTGCGTAGGACGTGGGTTTGCATCCTAGAAGTGTAAGTATCAAAAACTAAAATTTTATAATTGCAATTCTAATTCTGTTCTATTACCTGTTTGGTCAAAAATAACCTTCAAAATAAGTTTGCTTACAATCCTGAAAAATATTGCACATTTAAGTTGTTATTTAAAAAATAAAAAAATATTTTAAATAAAAAAAATTGTTTGTTGGTCTTGCCGGTATTTGAACTCAGAACAGTACTGGAACCTGGACACACGTCAGCACTCTCGGCTAAACTTGATCTTCCAAAACAGTGATAACATTTCAATACGAACGTAATTTTACGTGTACCGTCTTCTATAGACCAACAGTCAATCGACTGTTGATTTGAAAGTTTCATTTGTTGGATGGAATTTAACAGTGATTTCTCTTATTGTAACCCATGATTTGTATGTTATAACAGCATTTTTTCTCCGAGCGTATAAAATGGTGGAGACAGTGGCATGCAGGTAAAGTGTGTGGCTTAGCATGCTCGGAGCCCGAGTTCGATCCCCAGTCGCGGCGAGAAGTTTTTTGAATAAATAAATTTTTCTGATCTGTCACCACCTCTTAGGGTGTTACTCTCAGAGAACAGAAAACCTCAGAGAGTAAATAATGCCATGTAAAGCTTCTTGAGAGCATGTGAATTTTACGAACTTTAGCCGTTCGGAGTCGGCATAAAACATGCAGGTCTTGTTCTCGGTTAATTGTGTGCAAGCATTTAATAACACACACAACACAATTGATCATAAGAAGCTCGGTCAAAGGTCTGAAATGGGCAATTTGTTTTTTTTTTTGTTTTTTATAAAATGAAAACTTTTTCTCTAAAACAAAAATTGAACGATTAAAAGTAGTCAAGTTATTTGCTTTACAAGTGAGAAAAATTTGGTAGCGATCCTTGGAATTGTTTTCGAGTAATGCTGTCCACTGCTTTCAAATAGCACTTTTCGTTTAAAGTTGAAGAAGTAATCCAATAAGAGCTTCTTACTTTATTTTCTTAATAAAATACATAAAAATCAATGTATTGATACAAATATTTAGTTGGAATAATAGTTTGGTTCCTGCAACTCAATGTTTAAAAATTATTTAATTTAAATGTTGTCCACGACTAGCTCTTAAATGGTCCTCCATTCTGCGGTTCAAATTTTCGACAACTGTTTCAAGCATATCGGCCGGTATACCTTGAATAACACGAGTTATGTTTGTTCACATAAACAAGTGATTAAACATATCCCCAAAGAAAGTACTCCAATGGTGTCAAATAACATGATCTTGGTGAACAGGACCATTTCTTGAGACGATGGTTTCATCGAATTTTCTCTCAATAAATGACTGAGCCGTTTTGAATACTGAACACAAACGTCATATGGACAGGTCATTTGAAACATAGCAGCTGTCAAAACAACCCAGTTGAAAAAAAGGACTTCGTATCGGACCACCCTCTCGTACATTTATTGAATTCTCTTCGTACGTTTTTGCTTATAACTGCAACAATTTTTATTCAATTGACTTAAGACTTTCAGAGAATATTTTCACAATGTTATGCAATTGAAAAATGTAATAAAATAAAATTTATTTTTGGTTACAAAAAAACTCAAATGGGATCTTAAACAAAAATATGACCTTGCAAAAAGCATGAAAATTCGAGATTATTCATACCCACTTCTTAAGATTTTCCTTGTGAATTATTTTATCGCCAAAACACTCATTGTTCTCAAAAACTCCTAATGATAAATTTTTTAGTTCTAATCAGATATCCAGTTTAGGAGTTTGAAGCGATTTTGTAAAAGAGCAGGTTAAGAGGTTTAGACAGTTTTATAAAATTTGCACTACTAGATGTAAACACTAGAGGGCACCTAGTGTTTACATCAAAATATATGGTGCCAAAAAAACTCACCGTGCCTAAAACCTGCTATATACAAATTTTTATGTTAATCATATGAGAAGTTAAGGAGTTTTGGGCAGTTTTGTTAAATATCTATGCTACAGCGCCCTCAGGTATTCAAGATGGACCAAAATAAAAGCTTTGCAATATTCATCATTATTGCATCTTATGCATCTATTATTGCATAAGCTGGTTAGGAGTTTTTGGCATTCATTTGTTGCCGTATGTCCTTCCTTGGGCCAAAATGATTCCATCAAACAAAAATTGTGAAAATTGATCCGTTCTCGAGTGTCCACACAGAGAAAATTATTTTGCTTGAATCAAGCCATTACTTTGTTTAAACGCAAATCAGCAAAATTTTGCTCAATAGCGGTTTGATTTTAGAAAACGTTTTATAAATTGAAATTACTTCTCATATAATTTGAAAAAAGCAAAATTAAGATAAATTTTAGCAATTATAAATTCAAATAGCAAATTTTGATTTGATTCAAGCCAAACTTTGCTAAGTTATTATAAGGTAATTGTGTTCAGGCAAAAGCAAAATTTGACTCAATGTAAGCAAACATTTGCTCAGTTATTATAAATTGATGTAGCAAATTTTGAATTGATTCAAGCAAAAAGTTGCTTGGTTATTCAAATATAAAACAAAATTCGAAATTTAAATACAAATTTTAAATACAAAACAGAAATACCGTGGCATGCAGGTTAAGTGTGTGGCTTAGCATGCTCGGAGCCCGAGTTCGATTCCCAGTCGAAATGGCCAATTTGTTTTGTTTTTTTTTTTTTATTTTTTATAAATAGAAAAAGCAAATTTTGATTTGATTCGAGCAAACACTCGCTCAGTTATTATAAATCGAAACAGCAAACTTTGATTTGTTTCAAGCAAAAATTTGCTCAGTTAATATAAATCGAAAAAGCAAATTTTGATTTAATTCAAGCGAAAATTTGCTAAGTTATTATAAATTTAAATAGCAAAATTTGCTTGATTTTTGCTGAAAATAAGCAATATTTTGAAGTGGCTGAGAATTATGCTCAAGTTTTGCTTAATCTCCACACAAATTTCACACAACAGTTTTCTCCGAGCATGCGAACATCAGTCTTTTTTATATTTATAGATTCAATAAAAAATAAAATTCAATAGATGGCCGGATTTTATTTGAAAAAGTATCAAAAAAATGGAAATTGTTTATTTTACCCAATTTTTTTTAACTCGGAAGGTGTTGAAAACGTTTCAAACTGTGAACAAAAGTGGACAAAATCGTTCCTGTCTATGGAAAAATGTTTTTGTCTAGCTTCATAAACCTCAGTTGGAATATGAATCCTCAAAGACGAAGTCTTCAAAGCCGTCTCGAAGGCCAAGCACGCATTCTCAGAGCGAACGCTGATGTTCTGAAAAACAAGTCATTATATTTCAGTCAACAACAAACGTAATATTTCCCCATAAAAAATTTGTTCTATAATACTTAAAGATCAATTCAACGTTCGTCTCTCAACAATAAATGGTTTTTGTAATGCTCAGAGCAAACGCTGGTGCTCTGCAAGACACTCAGAAACATTATAGAAATTGGTTTGTAGTTTTCAGTCATCGATGCCGTCCTTGAAGACATTTCAACAACATGTCTTGCAAGCCAAAGTGGAATTTTGTTTGAAAATGTCTTCAAAGAACCCATGGAGCTGGATTGATCTGTCTTGCAAGAAATTGACATGTCCAAAAGACGTCTTCGAAGATGGATCGATCCATTTCCTGCTGCGAATTTATTAGAAATGTCGAAAAATCTTTCTAATTGTAAATAAGCTTTTTATACCCCCACGCGTACTGCGTAAGGGGTATATTTATTTTGTCACGACGTGTGTAACGCCCAAAAGTAGGCGTAGTAGGCATAGAAAAGTATATATATTCTTGATCAGCATCACCACCTGAGTTGATTTAGCCATGTCCGTCAGTTTGTTCGTCTGTCCGTCTGTCTGTGGACACGATTACAGCCGTAATTTTCAAGCTATCGTAATGAAATTCGGTATTTGAGCTTTTTTTTTAAAACTAAGATCAAGTTCGAAAATCGGATGAAAACCACGCCTACCACGCCTACCTCCCATACAACCCCAAAATTGAAAACTCTATAAAGAGGCTAATATTAAAGTTACAAAACTGAAACTCGGAATTTGTGTATTCGATGTTAAAACTGAGGTGTGTTGTGAAAATGGGCGTCATACGAATACTAACACGCCCACCTCCCATACAACCCCAAATTTTAAAACTTTATAAAAAGGCTTATATTTAAGCTGCAGGAAAATACAAAAAGCTCTCCAATTTAAGATTCTTTTACCCTAAAAAATCGGCCGTGGGGGTATTTTAACTTCAGCCAAGTCGAAGATATACCTAACTAGTTTCTTTTTAAACTTTTCTAAATTGTTCTGATGAATCAACAGAAACTGAAATTTTTGGCCTTGAAGTATTCAATTTCGATTGATTTCTTGCCATTTTTCTATATATTTTATAATCTCAGTAATTGCGAATTTAATACTTATAAAGGTAGAAGAATCGGAAAAAAATGAAATCTGGTGAAAGTTCGGCACTTCTCCGATTTTGCTCATTCCATATTGAATCCAACATTACTGAGATCGTAAAGTATACTTCAAAATGGTAAGAAATATTCAATCAGTCAAGAAATTGAAAAATGATATATTGAGAAATTATAAGGAATGTTGGAAATCGAAACGAAATTCCGCACTTTAAGTGCAATTATTTCGTTCAATGTTCATAAGCGTCAAAACTGTGAAAAATAGATAAAATACAAAAGTTATAATTTTTCAGAACTTTTTCAAACAAAATCCACTATTGACCCTCACTTTGGCACCAATCTCTTACTACGTAATCTGGCACATATTTACATTTGTAAATATTTTTTTTTGTCATCATTAAAGATAAACAGAACCTCAAAATTTACATGACATTTTAGGTGGAATATATGTATTAACACCTTCTAAGTCCAATTCCGGAAAAATTTACACACCGCTCTCAAGTGGTTTAGAAGTTATAGGGTTCGGAAGTTGGGAAAATGGGCCTGGAAAAGTCGTATTTTTTTCAAACAATATCTAGCTTTATGGGTATCAAAAGAAAGGTTTTTCTGTAACCATTTCAAAGAATTAACCATTGAAATCCATGCATTATTTCCTACGATATAGCGTTTTACATATATTGCACACTTGACGGTCCAGCTCTTTACGAAATAACCAAAATGTAAGTATGAAGATCAAATTGAAAAAAATTTATAGTTCCAATGAATAAACAAAAACCAATTTCAACAAAAAATATACTTTTTTCATTAAATTAGTACTTTCAGCTACAATATCAAAACATGACATATTGTTGTACCAGCGAACCAAAAATTTCTGTTCATTAATATTTTCCCAATATAAGCTATCAAATACGAAATATGTATATATAAAAAAATGTGAACAGTTTTTCCTTATCATTTTTTTCTATTATTAATTCAAAAAATGCGTTAAAACACCATAAAAGTCTTTAAAATACAAAATATTTACATATGTAAATATGTACCAAACTACGTTATAAAAATGAAAAATTTCCAAAAAGTATCAGAAAATTCTAAAATTCAAAACAACTTTTGAATTTTCAGAAAGAAAACCAAAAAATAGCCACAGAGTCCAAGCCATATTCAAATCGCATAAAAATGAAAGGAGTTATGGCAAATTTAAAATTGGGATATTTACATATGTAAATAGTGCCAAAGTGAGGGTTAAGCGGCCACAGTAGTCGAGTGGTAAGTGTGCTTGACTGTCAAGCCAGAGTCCTTGTGTTCGAATCCCGGCCAGACCATGGTCCTCTAATTTTACGTTTTTTTAATTCTTTTCTCATTTGTAATCAACTGAAATTAAACATTCATAATTATATATAACGTTGGAAGGTTATGGTTAATGGTAGAAAATTTGTGTAACGGATTGCTTGATAATTAAAATTGAACGATATAAAGGCATAAAACTTGCCTCAGATTCAAATTTGCATGTTGTTGTACACTCTAAGAAAAAATAGCGAGATTTCACTACAATTATTGTTGGCAACACTTTAACAGCAATTATTGTAGTTAAATCTCACAGCACGATAATGCAAATATTTCACGCTATAAATGCGTGAAAGCTCTCTTCTGCAATTATTTCTCTTTAATAATATAGTATGCCTCCCGCTGTTTTATTCATAGAAAAAACTCTAGAAATGCGTTTTATCTCTCACGCTTCTCTCTCTTTCACGGATATCCAGCTAATGCAGTGTTTTCTGAAGCTTTTTATGCGTTAATTCTTCATTATCATTGTAAAAAAAAAATTCGAAACAGAGCAGTTTATCCCCGATTTCAGACAGATATTTTCATTATTATAAAAAATATTGAAACTACATTCAAAACTGCTATTAAACTACAATAAATAATTATGATTTGATGCGGTTTCAGTTTAAATCTTTGCATCAAGAACGCAATAAAATTTAAAAAAAAAACCAAAATAAATAATAAAAAAATTTTATTTTTATTAATGAATAAATTTGATTTTTTAAATATAAAATGTTTGAATTTTAAAAATGTATAAAAAGACACGAGAAACAAGATACATATTACTTTAAAATATTTTTTTTTACTTCTAAACAGCACTTTTAACATTATTATATTTAATTTTAAAAAAACTATAAATTATTTGAATAAGGGAATATAATTTCACTATAAATTTAAAAACTATATTTGTTATTAAAACCGAAAATTTTTAAAAACGGGCTTTGGTGAAATGTTATCGCGTGTGCAACTCAAGTCGAACTGAAGAAAAATATGTTTTTGTTAAAAAATAGCTCTGTTTAATAAACACGCTTTATTTTTGGCTGAATTGAAAGGTCCCACTGGGATGCGTGTTATTTTTTAAAAATCGTAAATATATGCGTGAAATTTCACAGCAATAATTGTAGTGATATTACAATCAGTTTTTAGAGTGTAGCTTTCCGTCACACATAGAACATTCTATACTTGTTTCACTTGAATTACCTTTCTTTGCTTCTTATCTGTCACTCCATTTTCGAAGCAAGGCAGACTTGACTGTATATGTTTGAGACCTCAAATCCTTGGCTGAGTCTTAAAAAAAAAATAATAAAGTAGCTTGTATTTCTTTATTTTGCATGTTCTAATTTGTTCGCGAAACTTAAAAATTCATTTTAAATTTCTTGATTTTGTTCGTTACTGTCTTAATCAAGTCAATTTTCAAACACTGAAGCATCTAATTCTTTTTGTAAAGAACCATTGAAATGAAATAAAGTTTCAACTATTTCAGGCACAAATAGTGAGCTTTAATTGTTGGCACATTTCCAAACAACTGTCCGAAGAAATTTCGTAAAGAACGCCAATTAAATAAAATTTGATTTATTTTTCAATGAACTTGATTGTGAATGTGATATATTTAATGCAATAATTACTTTAAATAGAACAACAATTTAATTAAATTGCCGAAAACACACAAACATTTATTTAGATTATTTTGGCAGCTGCCAATCAAAATAAATTTTATTGAACACAAAATGTAGCGGAATGCATTAATTAAATTGTTTGCATGCGAGTTTATTTTTGGTGAAAAGAATTGCAATGTGTTAAAGTAGGAATTTAATTGTTAACGCGTGGAAGCAAATTGTTGTTGTTGTTGTTGTATGAGTTTAAGTGGAACAACACGCACAGCCACATCAAAGATGTAAAGTTTGCTCCATTGAAAACATTCTTTTTTTTTTTTTTTTTTTGTTTGGCAAAACAAAGCAAATTTAATTGAAATTCAGTTTAGTTCACATAGAATACGAGTAGAAAGAAACATAGCTCCATTTGAATCATTCTTATCATAAAATAAAAAAAAGTAATAAAAAACAAAAAGAACTTTAAGAAATTTAATCTTTTATAACCTATATTTGAAGCATAGAAATATGCGTTAATATCACAGAGACATAGAGAAATTATTTTAAGAACCTAATTTTTTAAATTTATATCAGAGGACAGCCATTCCCCTCCCAACTCGTTTCGTGCCCTAAAGAACTCTTTACCGTTTGTCAACACTAACTATTTTCGGCTTAAAGTCAATATCACAAAAATTGAAAAAAATAATTCATATATTAAGACGTATTTCCGAAAGTCCAAGTTGCCAAACCGAAAAGTTGCCTTATGAACTTCACCACCACCACCACAAAAAACAAAACAAACACTACACCACACAACACGCAACATGCGGTTAGCACCCTTTGGCCACATGGGGAAGGGGTGGGAGTTGCTGGAATGGCTGGTAGCAGTTCGATGTCATGTTTGGATAGCGCAATAAATATCTTATGAAGTTCGTAATCGATTTTGACTTATTGAAACATTATGATTGAAAGACATTTATGAGCAAAAGACGATGTACAGACGAAGCAGGCTCCCTAGGGTTACCGCCAGTTATAACCCACATGCTACAGTTATATGAAAAAAAAAAGAAAGAACTCGTACGTTATAGAAAAGCGCATTCAGCAGTTATTAGCAGTAAAGCGAGGGTGCTGCAGTGTAAAGGGCTGTGGCAACAGTTTGGTTCTTAGACTTAAGAAAATGTTAAGTTGTGAAATAAAGGACGAAGAATGCCGAGTAGTAAAATAAAAAAAAAACAAAAATATATACAGCAAAATACAGTTTCAATATTTCAAGACATACGAAGTAAAAGAAGATACAGCAATTGATATGTTCAATTCACCCCAGTTTGTGCCGGATTGCGGATAACAAGCTATGAACATGGTTCGAAGCAGGAAATCGAATGGGAAGTCATTCAATATTGAGCACCAAAGAGAGAGAGAATAAAAAAAAATATTAACGCAAATATAACAGTCAATGTATGAAGTCATTTGGGGATCAAATTGGGATGTAAACACGCAGATAATGTGCTCGTACGTTTTTATTTCTATGAATCAACGAATAAAGGATATTTATTTTTTGATAAGAGAGGAGCGGGTACGTGTTGAGACAGACGATGTGCGTTTCGTGGCTGTTGTATTTTATGGCGTTTTTAAGGTTAGCCATGGACAGTTAAATGTTTTTGCTGGCCACTTAATTTTTGGTAACATGTGGTTTAGACAGCTTTATTGGGTGTCAATTGATTTGACAGTTAGATATTGCGTGCGGAAGGTAACAGTGGGTACCTTTTTACTCCTATTTGCTTCTAATGCAAGTCTTGCAAATCTCATTCAAGTGAAATCTGAATCTTACAGCCGTTGACAACTAATTAGAAACGATTATTTTATTATAAGACATCTTCCGATTTCTTCTTTAACTTTTCAATTATCCATATTGACTTGCTAATTTCTGTAACTTCACGAATATATCTTAAAAACAAAAAAACTAGTTGAAAAGTTTTTAATGGTACAGTTGGTTTAAAAGAAACTTTTATTCTAAAACCTTAAAAATATCTGTGACAACTAATTAGAAACGCTTGTAAAATACATTATATTTAGCTAAAAACAAGTAGTAAAATATGTGAAAACTTAACAAAAGTGATGCTTAAGGTATAATATTTTGTTGGAAAAACGTTTTGCTTTAAAACTACAACACATCGTCTTTGCATTAAGGATAAGGTTTTGACATCGTTTTACCAAATACCGCACCAAGCTTCCTGGACTCTTGTAAAAAAATCATCCAAATTTGTTATGTTTAGTGTGCTTATGGCATTTTTCAAATCGTTTAATGGATGCCCGATGGGACTTACATCACGACTTGACGATGACCAGTCAAGAACAGTCAAAACAATTTAACAAAAAATTTGTTGGTCAGCTTTGCCATATGCTTGGGGTCATTATCCTGAACAAATCACTGGGATATTGTCTACATACCAAAGCAGCATAACAATTCTTAAAATATAAACGTATTCTTGTTGTTCATTGTGCCAGAAACACAGTGAATTAGACCAATGACATTCCAAAAAAATTTCCCCCAAACAAAGACTGATCCACCGCCATGGTTAACAACCGAAGAAGTGTACTTTAGATCAAGTTCATTACCTTTTGGTCGTTGGACACTCTTTCTGTCATCAGTAGCAATGCTATTGATCTTTGTTTTAACACTCCACACAACAAGTATTTGCAATGCTTTACCGGACAAGATACATGATCTTTGTCAAATTCAATACGTTGTTTTCTGTACAAGCCTTTCACCATGGGATTCTTGCGTGCAAGTCTTCCATGAAGGCCAGCATCCACTAAAAGTCGTGCAACGGTTCATTTTGATACACTGACCCAAATTTCATCCACTATTTCACGCTGGATGACTGCTGTGGTCTTCCTTGGATCAGGTTTTGATGGTTGGACAATCTTTTGATCAATATGTGCTGAAGTTTTGCGCGGTATTTTTTTGGAGTGGTACATTTTCCGTAGATATATTTTCAAAGATGAGCAAAAGCATTGAAAACCATCGTTTTTAAGCATTTGAATTGATCCGTATGATAGCCCACCACTCTTCAATTCATGAATTGCCTTGTGGATACCTGGCGTGCATCTTTTGGCTTTTTCAATTTTATAAAATTTTACTTTTACAGTTTTTTGTTGAAATTATGTATAAACAGTTCAAAATAATAAAATATTATCGAATTATTCAGAAATTATGCATAAAATGTTTGAAAACTTTAATGTTAACAAATCGTTTCTAATTAGTTGTCAATGGAATAAATTATTTTCTCCTACTAAAACTAATTTTGCTGCAATAAATTACTTGGAAAAGTCAGTTTAAATGTTCTTGTAAAAAGATAAAAGAAAATTAAGAAATAAAAAAAAATAAAATAGACCGTTACATTACCAAACGCACGTCCAGTGCGGTAAAGTGCAGCAATTATGATATCGTTTCTAATTAGTTGTCAACAGCTGTATATATAAAATCATAAATCTTAATTTTTGGATTTTAATTCTTATCCATCTTAAATCTTAAATCTTAAATCTTAAATATTAAATCTTAAATATTAAATCTTAAATCTTAAATCTTAAATCTTAAATCTTAAATCTTAAATCTTAAATCTTAAATCTTAAATCTTAAATCTTAAATCTTAAATCTTAAATCTTAAATCTTAAATCTTAAATCTTAAATCTTAAATCTTAAATCTTAAATCTTAAATCTTAAATCTTAAATCTTAAATCTTAAATCTTAAATCTTAAATCTTAAATCTTAAATCTTAAATCTTAAATCTTAAATCTTAAATCTTAAATCTTAAATCTTAAATCTTAAATCTTAAATCTTAAATCTTAAATCTTAAATCTTAAATCTTAAATCTTAAATCTTAAATCTTAAATCTTAAATCTTAAATCTTAAATCTTAAATCTTAAATCTTAAATCTTAAATCTTAAATCTTAAATCTTAAATCTTAAATCTTAAATCTTAAATCTTAAATCTTAAATCTTAAATCTTAAATCTTAAATCTTAAATCTTAAATCTTAAATCTTAAATCTTAAATCTTAAATCTTAAATCTTAAATCTTAAATCTTAAATCTTAAATCTTAAATCTTAAATCTTAAATCTTAAATCTTAAATCTTAAATCTTAAATCTTAAATCTTAAATCTTAAATCTTAAATCTTAAATCTTAAATCTTAAATCTTAAATCTTAAATCTTAAATCTTAAATCTTAAATCTTAAATCTTAAATCTTAAATCTTAAATCTTAAATCTTAAATCTTAAATCTTAAATCTTAAATCTTAAATCTTAAATCTTAAATCTTAAATCTTAAATCTTAAATCTTAAATCTTAAATCTTAAATCTTAAATCTTAAATCTTAAATCTTAAATCTTAAATCTTAAATCTTAAATCTTAAATCTTAAATCTTAAATCTTAAATCTTAAATCTTAAATCTTAAATCTTAAATCTTAAATCTTAAATCTTAAATCTTAAATCTTAAATCTTAAATCTTAAATCTTAAATCTTAAATCTTAAATCTTAAATCTTAAATCTTAAATCTTAAATCTTAAATCTTAAATCTTAAATCTTAAATCTTAAATCTTAAATCTTAAATCTTAAATCTTAAATCTTAAATCTTAAATCTTAAATCTTAAATCTTAAATCTTAAATCTTAAATCTTAAATCTTAAATCTTAAATCTTAAATCTTAAATCTTAAATCTTAAATCTTAAATCTTAAATCTTAAATCTTAAATCTTAAATCTTAAATCTTAAATCTTAAATCTTAAATCTTAAATCTTAAATCTTAAATCTTAAATCTTAAATCTTAAATCTTAAATCTTAAATCTTAAATCTTAAATCTTAAATCTTAAATCTTAAATCTTAAATCTTAAATCTTAAATCTTAAATCTTAAATCTTAAATCTTAAATCTTAAATCTTAAATCTTAAATCTTAAATCTTAAATCTTAAATCTTAAATCTTAAATCTTAAATCTTAAATCTTAAATCTTAAATCTTAAATCTTAAATCTTAAATCTTAAATCTTAAATCTTAAATCTTAAATCTTAAATCTTAAATCTTAAATCTTAAATCTTAAATCTTAAATCTTAAATCTTAAATCTTAAATCTTAAATCTTAATTTCTTCTGCAGTGTTTCATTTTCCTCAGAAAAAATTAATTAGATATCCTGTCAACCTACTTTTTTATTTGAAGGCCGCAGAGCTGATGTTTTCTTATTTAAGGCTTGAATTAAATTAGAGCGGATTTAAAATTGCTTCATGGCCGCTTCGTACTTATTATGACACAAAGCCGTGCAAACCTTGCGGGAGCGCTTTATTAATATTTTGCCGGATGTCATTATTAAATAACCCGCAGCCATTTTACTTTGATATATAACCTAGTGATATGCCTTCAATCCATCTATTGTTCGATTGCCTTGGCGCACCCACTGAACTGAGCGCAGAATGATGCAACTATTTATTACAGGTAGGCGTTTTTTTTGAATTTTTTAAGTCAGTCGAAAGCGAAAAATCTTTTCTTACCGGAAGAATTAAAAAAAAAAAAAAAAATACTAGCACTTTCATTTGGCAAACAGCAGGTGAAGCAGAGCGTAGAGCACCTGCGGACTTGTCGCTTTCCAAATTATAAATAATATTTTTATTTTGCTTGTGTTGCCATTCATTTTTCTATACTTTTAACATTTCTCATTTTTCACAATTCACACAACTCTTCTCAACAGTACAAACGCAAAAAACCGGAAAAACCATTCTTGGCATTAAGAAGGAAAAAAAAAAAAATAAAAGGCAGCACGACTCAGTGAAATTTAAGGAAAAAAAAAAAATACGCAACGGAAATGCGCTGAAATGTGAACGAAATTCAAAATAATGAATATGAAAAGTGAAAGAAATAAAAATAATAATAATAATGAACTACCTGTGTGCAGCAGACAAAGCGCTCTGTTTGACTCTTATTCTTCTCATACAGTCGCTTTTGCACTCTTTCAGTGATTATTATTTATATTATTGTGTTGCGCACTTTTAGGCGTAGGAAGTAGAGTAGCAGAATAGCAAAGGCAGTGAGTGCAAAGCATAAATTAACGGTATGCATAGCAATCGCCGCAGGTGTGAAAACTTGTTTCAAATGAAGGCTGAAGTTCATAAGTAGCACCATGAAAAACAAAAAAAATTAAAAAAAAAACAATATTAATTATTGTGGGTTAATACTATACTGTACAAAACAAAAGCAAAGGGTGAATATATGTAGTGATATTATATTCAATGTTACAGTGAAATGAACGTTTGACCTACTATTTTAAATATTTTTTTGTTAAGAGGCAAGAATCTTCTGGTACATATTAGGTTGTAATTTACGCTTAAGCGCTTGCTACTGGCCATATAAATTGGAAAACTGAGGAATAGGATTGCAGTTTGTTTTCTAGATATGAGTATTGTGAACATTGTTTTTATCTTTGGTAAAGAAATAGGTTTTATTTTAAGTTTGTGGATCACTTAGCACTTTGTTTCACTTAAAATACTTTGCCACCACTGCGAGCTCATATGCTTAATGACAGCTATCTCTAGTGTCCCAAAAGGCAGTCACTATGGTCCTTTGTTATTCATCTAAACAATTTCTGATATTGATGGTATCATTAAAGAATTCAATTTTCTGTGTATGCTGAAAATCTATCAGCGCATAAAAGCTTAGGTTAGGTTTACGCTGCTCTTTTATGAGACACACATAGGCCAATAAGGCCCGTTGAAATACCAGGAGTTGTTTATTTACCTTCCCTATCTGAACCAATATAAAGCACTATAAAACCAGTTACCTAAGAAAAGTTGGCAGTTTTAAGACAGCGCTGGACATGTGCATAGAAGATGATCTCTGATCTCTGCAGCTTCTGCAGAAATCGTTACGGAGGATGTTCAAAAGAGTGAAACGAATTTTTAACCTGAAGGGCTTCATGTTCTTTTGAAAAGTCCTCATCAAAAGAATATTTTCTGCATTTTTAGTTTTCTTCTCTGACATAACTTTTGACTTTGGGTTTTATTTAATACTAGTATAGAAGCCCGTCATACGACGGGTCGTATTCAAAATAATTAAGTAGCAGACGAAATGATATTTTTCATTCACCTCAAATGTTTTGTTCTTACTGATAAATATCAAATAAATTTTGTGTGCATACTTTCAGGCTAAAAATGCATATAAAAAAGCACTGTAATAGGGAAACAGGTTCTGGTCCAGGCTTACATGTTCAGCATATACTTAGCAATAACAAATATAACAGTTTGAGCGATATAGAGCATGGAGCGGGACGCTTGTCTTTTTTATATTAAGATGATATCAAAATTATTAGGTCCCAATTTTTTTTGATGCAAGCCTCTTTATTAAGACATATCTGAAAATGTATTAAGAGTTCCCCAGATAACATTTTTCGGCTCGCGCTAAAAATACCCCAATATCTTTCGAAAAGTTCACCGAAACTAATCATTTGCCTATATCTGCGCTCCTGTTTGTCAGAAAGAAAATATATTTTCAACAAAATTGTAGACTAGATTATTCACTTCACAAATGCACTCAACAGTTTTTACGTAAAACTACAGTTTCCATCTTATGAGGCTAGATATGTTTGTACAGCACAAAGCAAAAATTTCATATTTTTTATTTCTTATAATAATAATGGCAAATGACCAATTTTGTTGAACTTCGAACTCAAATATCTTCTAGCACGCGCATGGTATCAAAGGAAACTCTTTATAGGTTGTTAGATATGTCATAATTAAGAGGTTTGCATAAAAAAATTGGGATCTAATAATTTCGATTTTACATTAAAAAAAAAAAAACACCCTGGTAATGATATACATGAACCATCGGGTAAAGTCAAAAATTGTGTCACAGAAAAAAAGCTAAAGGTGCAGTAAATATTATTTTGTGAGGACTTTCCAAAAATGCATGAAGCCTCTCAAGATTTTTAGGCTCCATATATTTCATTTTACTCTTATGTTTAGTCTGTGGTCATGGTTTATAATAAAGCAGTGCCCTGATAGAACTGATAACTGTCTTTATTTGATCTCTTGTAGGGGAAATTAGTTTTTTAGGTTCAGGGTCGTGTTGCATGTGCTTTCCGTAGACCATCTTATGCTGGTTCTTTTAACAGAAAGCGCATTTGTGAGTAATTAACATGTAGAAAGAGGTATATCTATACTATTATATAAAAATGAAACTCCAAGATTCGCTTTTTTCATGTATGTAATTCAGGATCTCCAGAACCACTGTACTGATTTGAATGAAATTTTCACTAATCGAACAATAAATTATTCAAGACGGTCTTTGTATACTCAGAATTTTAAGTTATAAAAAAGCTAAAAAGTTATAGGCCAATAATCTTACTTAAGTCAATATTTTTCATCAAATTAATCGCTTATTTTCCATATGCTGCCTACACCTTAACAGTTGGGTGGGTATGATGTATGAGCAAATGAAAGATCTTGCCGTTTCCAACAAAAAAGTCAGTGGTGACATGTATCTCAGATCAATAGTTTTTCCGTAAAATTGATATTTTAGTTAAAAATTTATCAATTTTCCTACAAATTTCTTGCAAGCAGGTCGATTGTTGATAGCTTCGATGGCTATCGTTGTTTGCAGCGCACACATTGTTGTTTTCGCTGCAAAATGCTGCAACATGCTTCGTGCAGAAATTTAAGCCAAGTCGATGAACGAGAAGGAGACAATTTAGTTGCGACTGCGTAATCGACTGGTTATGTTTTGTTGATTTGCGGCTGCGCGCTGTTTTAAAAATAAATAGAGCAACATGGTTATGTGTTAAACATTAATATTTGCTTTATTTAGATATTTGCATTTGTGTCTTTGCTTTATTTTTTCAATTGGAATTTCTTATTTTAGAAATTCTTATGAGTTTTTCGTTTGTTGCTGTCTCAACGTAATAATTATTTGCAGTGGGAATTTTTTCTGTACAAATAAAAACAGTAGAATTGTTACTCGCTCTCTACTGTGTGCAGAATAGAAAAGCTACAGAAAAAGGGGAATCGAAATTTTTGTTAAAATTTAAGGCTTAAATTAAAGAGCATGACGTTTTGAAGACCATTTGCCCTAAAAGGATACAATACAAAGATTCACTTAGGTTTTTTGTACCATGTATATTCACAAGCCTTTCATGGGTTTTTTATATGTTTATTTGTAAGTATTTTAAGGGATAAAGAATTATTTTTGTATTTATTTCCCAAAAGTTTAATATTTTAAAAAGGTATGAGTTTATTCGTATTACACACATTATTTTTAACACATCTTAGTTTTGATATAATATATAAACCAAATTGTGTCTTCTTTGGCCAAACATAAGCTTATGTATGGAGTTTTAAATATTTGGGTTGTAGGGGAGGTAAGCGTGTCCATGGGTGAATTCCAAAAATATTCAAAAGTGCAGATCTTGGATCCATTTCAATATGTCTACCAAAATGGAGTTATCTCAACTGCTTCTTATCCTATGCTTATGGACAACACACAGACGGACGGATAAACAGACATAGATAAATTGACTCATGAGATGACACCTGATCAAGAATATATATAATTTTCTTTACCGGAATCGCTTATTTCTATGCATTACAAGCGTTTGCAGAAATTTAATCACATCACCTTATATTTTTATGGTATAAAAATGGTTTCAACTTGCAGTATAAAAGAGCTTGAATATATCTATGGAATTACATAAAAATTAATCTCAAAGATTCGTTTTTTTTTTTGTTTGTTTAATAACTCATGAACTATATCATTGATTTAAATAAAATTTTCACTTTGAATTTTAAATTATTAAAAAGTGAAAATATCTTCTATCTACGATTTTAAACAATAGTTGAAGATTTAACATGATATCTCATAAATTGCTTTATTTTTCATTAGGATTCTCTTTATTTGAATTGATATATATGTAGGTAGTCAATACAATATATATGAACAAACTGAAGATCTTTTCGTACTATAAAAATAAGTCAGAAATAAAGTCATACTTCTTAAATAAATGATTCGATACTTATCAAAGTCGTCTTAGTCTAACGGTTAAAATTTTGTACGGTTTTTGATAAATCAGAAACGATTAAGAAATAATTTTTATTGAAAGAATAAATTATCGATATTGTCATTCATTTTGTAAAAAACCACTACAACGAGTTTTATTTCAAAGGCTGAGGTATAAAATAAAAAAAGGGTAAAGTTTTTCAAAGTTGCTCTATTTGGTTTTCAGTTATATTTAAAAATAAAACAGAGTCCCTTTATTTTTCGCGGCTATTTCGTGATAAAATAAAATATGTTTCCATAGAAGTGGGGTTAGAAGAGTATAAAAGTTATAATTAATCAAAGACATGCGGATTTTATGAGCAAATTTCTAATCGCAAACACACAATAACTTTTTTACATAGGGTCGGTAATAGTTATTTTAAAAAGCTATGTATGTTATTTTTAAGGTTTCTACATAACATTACTTACATATGTAAATCGAGAATAATAAGAACGAATTAATATCCTAAACGAAAGAGATATTCGTTCATTTCATGAAGCTCGGATAATTTTGTTTTTTTCAGGTGATTTCGGGCGATTTTAAAGAAGCTTCTTTAAAAGTCATTATTTTGGCATAAAGAGCAAGTTGTACAATTGTGCACGAATATTCGAGTGCAACTTCGCGGTAACTTAAAACTGGTACGTTTGCTTCAACAGTTCTGACAGTTGGATATTGGCATAAAGTTTACTTCATGCTTGAGCAATGCACTGAAAACAAAAGATGACTTACTTTCGAATTTGTATACAATGGAGTTCGGTTACGTGTTAAGGGTATTATTCTGACTGGTCCAGCAGAGGAGAAAATATTTTAATGCCTCGAATCCCTTTGATTCCCTCACATTTAAGGGGATATAAGTTTATAATTCTGTACCAACGAGTTTTACTTTGACAATAAACCAAGCACAAGGTCCATCCTTTTAAATGTCTGTGATTATCTAATGCAGAACTGTTTTTCCGTAATATTTTGGTCTTTTTAGGATAGGAAATCCATCCAATAGATTTATTCTACCTGATATCAGAAAACAACCGAAAATAATGAATTTATATTAGATTCAAAATAATGTCAATTTTGAATACATATGACGATACTTAAACAATAATACAACAAATTACATAAGACATTGTTTTTTATAATAAAACATATCGCGAGCAAGGCCGCGGAGGGTTGCTAGTCAGTTTATATATTATTAAGTACCAGTTCGAGCAAGTTCATCAGTTTTGCAGTTTACTGGAAAGTCTCTATGTCCAGAGTGGATGCAGCATAGGAAGATTTTGAGCTGCTTTGCATTTGAGATGCATGGCAGCTTAGGACTGTTGTTTTTGATGTTTTTTTAACTGATTTCAAGGATTTCAAAGCGGCTTAACTGTCAGATAGAATGCAAATATCCTTAGCTAATATATCATTCGTCTGAAGCCAAGTATAGAAGTAACTTCCGCTTGGAAGACACCACAGTGGTCAGAGAACCTATAGGCAGGATTGATGTAGTGATTCAGAAGAGACTCCTCCCCCATTTTGTCACCTAATTTTGATTCATCGTTGTAGATTTCAATTACATTGCTAGATGGAGGGCTTCCAGTATCCCATTAATTTCTTGATGGAATGTATACATCAATCTTTTTGTAGAAGCAAAGTTTTTGCGTGATGTAGTCTACTGTTTTGGGTTTTTGAGGAAAGAGTTTTCTAATGCTAGAGTGTCCAATTCTACTTACTATACTCCTCGCCATTGAGAGGTGGCTTCCAAACATATTGCTGTGTTTCCAGCCATCTATTTTGTGAGTATATCAAGTGGTATAAGATGTAGTATTGCGTCGAATGTGTCTGTAGGAGTGGGTCTTAGTGCTCCAATAAAGCACCCATAAGAAATACATGTAAATTTAAAGTAACTTTTGGCGCTCGCCGCTTGTTCTGCGCAATGTGTTTAAGCTATCAGTACGTTGCATAAAATTCAAAGCAGGTGTCTTGATCAAGCTTCGAAAATTTTCGAAGATCTATAATTATCGTGTAAGTTCGATTTTTGGACTAAGCCACTGTTACAGTGTATTACGAATTTTTCAAAAAATAAACTTAAAAATATTGTAATTCTTTTTATTTTTGTTATTGGTTTCAATTTTTTTACTTATTTATTTTGTTATTTTTTCTTCAATTATCAACTGTTGTCAACTGCATTTATTGAAACTAGTATCGCCTGGGGTTAGAATTCGACCAATTTTCCGTTATTCTATTTATAATTATATGCGGAATAAGAGAGATGATTAAAATGAGTCCGAGGCTCTAGCTTAAAATTCCTTCAAAAGAATTATTTTTAAATTTTATTAGTTTTTTAATATATAGAAAAACAAAATTTTGAAAAAATAAATTTTGTGGTGGCCTTGATTTTTTGATATCACGGACAGTTTATTAATTTAGTGTCAAGACATAATAAATATTTTATTTCTCTCTTAGAAAGTTGGGAATCCCCCTCCATCACATGATCATTTATGTAAACATTGTACACATTTTTATTACAGTACCTTTCGAATGATATAAGTTTCATTCAAATGTGTTGTCTAAAAATTTTGAAAAAGGTGGTTCAAGTTTTGAGTTAGCATATTAATATATTAGATCATATAAATTGGTCTTTGTTGTTACTTCATTTCTATTGTCAGATAGCAATGAGATAAGGTCAACCATGATTTAAGCTTTTTAGTTCAAACATCTTCATGTTTTCCATAATAGATTCATTATTTTCATATAAAAGTTTCATATAAAGTATAGGATTTAGCCTATATTTTTTATCTTTTGTTTGCTTAACCTCATCTCCATCTTTACAAATCATCATAAATTATACAAAAAAATAAAAACTTATATCATATCAAACTAAAGTCTGAGTAGCTAATTTTTCTACGCAAGCTTTCATGCTTAATATGAAACAATTGTTAATAGAAATAAAATAAAGAGTTATGCTACTGAATTCCGCAAGGTTTTCTCCACTTTAAATACAATTATTATTTAAATACTTCTAAGATGAGTGAATTTTTAAGAACTGCTCATCGTCAGTAGCCTTCATTAATGACTGCTGCACTTGACTGAGTGACAGGAATGACAGCAACTTGGCATGATGTAGCTTTAATTATACCCGGATTGAATGACACGGGGCGATTAATTAAAAACGTGTTATGGCTGCCAGCGGTGGTTGGGGCAAGCCAAGGCAAAACGTTGAAAACCTTGTCAAAGAGTTTGAGTAAGAAAATTAAGCAGAGCCAAGACAAAAACATAAGAAAAAGAAAAAAAAAATAACAAAAAACAAATGGAAGGCATTTAGAAATAAATGTAAAAACATTGAAGAAATGAATGTAATGATTGCGCTGGAATTTTCTCATGAACACATATTTTCTTGCAGCTTAAAAGCTAGCTGAACTTTTTAATTTCCTCCGCTTGCCTTGATGATGATAATACTGCTGTAGATCTGATCCTTTTTGCAGAGTAGCTCTAATGAAACGCATATTTTTGCATTATTGGATTGACTGACAGTTGGTAACGGCGACGTGGTGGCAATGCTTTCAGCTAGAGTGCACAAACAAAAAAAAAAAAAAACAAACTCCGCCAAGCTCATCAAGCGTTTAATTTGTGATAAGGATTTAAATTCCTTTCGGGGTTTGAGTGTCATGTTTAATTATACGTTGTGTGCGCGCCATTTTGTTTTCCATTCAAATTACTTTGTTTGCTTAATGCAGCTGCAATGTAATTAAATTAAATTTGTATGAGTGTGCGTGCGTGTGCCAATATAGTATGTGTTTATATGAGTGGGTGTGTATGTTTGTGTGTGTGCGCTTATGTGGCTTAAGAAATTATTTAACACTTTATTTAAGGCTCAGACGTAGTCGTATCAATTTAGTTAAATTATGCAAAAACATTTGAATTAAATTGAATTTCGGCACAGCTATTGTAAGCAAGTGTTTGTACATGTGTGAGTGTATGTGTTTGTGCAATTGCCATGTGCTTGTATTACTGTGGTTTCCAATTATTTGCATTTCAACCGCAATTGAATTTAATCGATTTCCATAGCTAATCTGCATAAACTTGAGCAAACATTTCAACAAACAACAACAACAATAACAACAGCAAAACAAAACAAAACATTCGGCTGCCTAACTTGGTCCAGTATGTCATAGAACATAGAACATAGAACATAAAAAATATGCCCAACTGAACCACAGGCAAGACTGTGTTGTATCCACAACCATGCCGAAGGCAGTCAGTTTTGAAATTGTAAATATAGCAAATTTACTAGCTAAGATAAAAGACTTTCGGCAACACCTGCTGAGTTGCGTAAACTTTTCGGTTAACAACATTTTCGAGAAATTCGACAAATTCTTTGAAAATGCATTACTTTTTGGGTGTTGGGTGTGGCCGAACAGATGCACCAAATCTATGCAAGCAACAATTTTTGGCAGCATGACTTTGCATGTTTGTCTTAACCAGAGAACCAGCGTGTCCACGCACACAAACACACACACACACAAAGGCTGTTATGGCCATGTTTATTGCTGCAGGTCCTTTGCGTGCAGTACACGGATAGCAGCCACCTCATCATCATCATCATTGTTGTTATCTAAGAGTTGCCCTCATGCGTTGCAACATTTTTGCAGACAGTTTATTTGAGGAAATAATTTTGAATATTTTGTTGTTGCACTTGTTGGTCATAGCATTCGGCTAAGAAGAAGTTGCAGCGTGAGTGTTTACTTTGTGGTCAATCAATGCAAATGCATCTGTTGCATTCAACAGAGCTGCCAACTTTTAAGGCTGCTAAACCTACGCAAATATGTTTAACGAGAAGTAATTAAAATTCTACAGAAAACCACACGATAAAGAGCAGTCAATATGGAGAAAATAAAGAATATGCAACAAACATTTTCAAAATAATTTAAATCATAAATGAGCATGGCCGTTTAACCTGAAAGCGGTGAACTTATCTTTATCAGTACTAAAATAAATCTTCAACACCAACACAGAGCTAAGCACAGCAAACCTTTTGAAAAAAAGCACTGCGAAAGGACTTCTTTATTGCTTAAAAATCAGCTTTAAGCGCTGACCCACGTATGACCCACCATCGAAATTTTAACATTGCATGTCATTACCAACAAAAGCACTTCAGTTTGGCTTACTCTGAATTGCTTCAAAAGGACTCTCTTGGAAAGCTTTGAGTCAGCAGTTCGATTCATGTTTTTCAGTTTTCTATGCCTTTAAGAGAGATTTGGAGAGCTAAAGGTGCAGAGAGATAGAAAAGAAAGCGACAAATTTTTGTAAGCTGCTTGAAAGTGCTTTTGAAGGCAACAAAATGAGTGCCGACTTTTTGATCCCTAAACAAACTGCTAAAATACTGGCCCCTTGGAAATTAATAGTTACACAAGCCTTAATATTAATTCATCATTCATCATTCATCATTCATCATTCATCATTCATCATTCATCATTCATCATTCATCATTCATCATTCATCATTCATCATTCATCATTCATCATTCATCATTCATCATTCATCATTCATCATTCATCATTCATCATTCATCATTCATCATTCATCATTCATCATTCATCATTCATCATTCATCATTCATCATTCATCATTCATCATTCATCATTCATCATTCATCATTCATCATTCATCATTCATCATTCATCATTCATCATTCATCATTCATCATTCATCATTCATCATTCATCATTCATCATTCATCATTCATCATTCATCATTCATCATTCATCATTCATCATTCATCATTCATCATTCATCATTCATCATTCATCATTCATCATTCATCATTCATCATTCATCATTCATCATTCATCATTCATCATTCATCATTCATCATTCATCATTCATCATTCATCATTCATCATTCATCATTCATCATTCATCATTCATCATTCATCATTCATCATTCATCATTCATCATTCATCATTCATCATTCATCATTCATCATTCATCATTCATCATTCATCATTCATCATTCATCATTCATCATTCATCATTCATCATTCATCATTCATCATTCATCATTCATCATTCATCATTCATCATTCATCATTCATCATTCATCATTCATCATTCATCATTCATCATTCATCATTCATCATTCATCATTCATCATTCATCATTCATCATTCATCATTCATCATTCATCATTCATCATTCATCATTCATCATTCATCATTCATCATTCATCATTCATCATTCATCATTCATCATTCATCATTCATCATTCATCATTCATCATTCATCATTCATCATTCATCATTCATCATTCATCATTCATCATTCATCATTCATCATTCATCATTCATCATTCATCATTCATCATTCATCATTCATCATTCATCATTCATCATTCATCATTCATCATTCATCATTCATCATTCATCATTCATCATTCATCATTCATCATTCATCATTCATCATTCATCATTCATCATTCATCATTCATCATTCATCATTCATCATTCATCATTCATCATTCATCATTCATCATTCATCATTCATCATTCATCATTCATCATTCATCATTCATCATTCATCATTCATCATTCATCATTCATCATTCATCATTCATCATTCATCATTCATCATTCATCATTCATCATTCATCATTCATCATTCATCATTCATCATTCATCATTCATCATTCATCATTCATCATTCATCATTCATCATTCATCATTCATCATTCATCATTCATCATTCATCATTCATCATTCATCATTCATCATTCATCATTCATCATTCATCATTCATCATTCATCATTCATCATTCATCATTCATCATTCATCATTCATCATTCATCATTCATCATTCATCATTCATCATTCATCATTCATCATTCATCATTCATCATTCATCATTCATCATTCATCATTCATCATTCATCATTCATCATTCATCATTCATCATTCATCATTCATCATTCATCATTCATCATTCATCATTCATCATTCATCATTCATCATTCATCATTCATCATTCATCATTCATCATTCATCATTCATCATTCATCATTCATCATTCATCATTCATCATTCATCATTCATCATTCATCATTCATCATTCATCATTCATCATTCATCATTCATCATTCATCATTCATCATTCATCATTCATCATTCATCATTCATCATTCATCATTCATCATTCATCATTCATCATTCATCATTCATCATTCATCATTCATCATTCATCATTCATCATTCATCATTCATCATTCATCATTCATCATTCATCATTCATCATTCATCATTCATCATTCATCATTCATCATTCATCATTCATCATTCATCATTCATCAGCCACACAAAAAATATTAAATCCAATTAATTTTTTTTTTGTTTTCTTTTCCTTTTGCAGCCAATTTGTGGAGCTTAAACCAGGCCATGAAACATATGAAGTGGTTGTGGATATGAAGAGCAACTCAAATTTAAGAAAAAGATAGACGTACAGCCTGACACTCATTAGGTAATAAATTCTTTAAGCATCGGTTCGCAATGTTAACTAAGTGTTTGGGAGAACTTTCTTTTGGACTGGGTTCAGTAAATTTTTTAACTCATATCCTGTTGTTCTACTTCGCAAGTTGTAAATGTGTTAGGTTTTTGTTAGCCGGCTGCGATCCTTGTTGTGATCCAGATAATGGCATAAAATATGTACATGTGCAGGAACTACATGTAGCAAGGCAATATTGCAGCCATTTCCATTGGTAAGAGTACCGTTCATGTTACTATTTTTTGTTGATGTTGTTGTTTCTGTTGCACTTCTTACATTGACTTATTTGCTGGCTTGAGCCCGAGCTCATCGGGAAACCATTGAAAATGTGGCAAAGTTTTATGTTTAATAAGTTAATAAATCTCACACATGGATTCTCATGGACGGTCGGTTGGCAGCTTGGCTAGTGTTGCAAATGTACTGAACGGGAAACGTTTGGAAATTTTAAACGACTTGCTGATGGGTAGAGAGAACAATAAACCAGCTAAACGAACGGTTTTACACTGAAAATGAAGAAAATCTATTTAAAGTAAAGGAACTTTTTAATGGCAAAAAATTTTATATGTTAATCATTTACTGGGAGGCATTAAAGTTCGGATAATGATAAAAGAAGGGTTTTTTGTGAACAGAATAGTAAAGGAAAAGGGTTAATTTTTTGGATAGTTTAAGGCAGTTAGTTGGATGCATACAAAATTTTATATATAAATAATAGATATATATGAAATAATTTAAAGTTATTTTAAAGTTAAGTTTAGTTTAAAACTTAGTTTAAATGTGTAACAAAAATAATTTCGAAGTTGAGAAACTTATTGACAAAATTGAAATTATAAAATAGTTTTTAAAATAAGCAAAAAAAAAAAAAATGAACAGCTTGATTATATATAATATATATTATAATATGGAATATCATTGGAATATGGAATTTATTTAATTCCAATTATCATAGTATAGTTCTTTAATTAATTGTAAAATTTTTTACCAAAATATTTTTCAGTGTCACCACCTAGTTGGTTACCTTTTTTCCACACTTGATTAAAATTCCATCCGATATGCACAGCAATCAGTTTTTGGTTAGTTAGCGTATCCCAGCAGGTAAACTGACACTTTATCATTTTGTCCGGAAGCCAACACCGCGTCAGCTACAAAGTTATTTTTTTTTCAGTTCTGTCTTTTTTTTTTGTTTTTGTTGTTGTTTAAAGACCACCTGACTTATGCTCCACAGTGTTTTATGCTCTTTTATATTGCCGTTTTGAAAACTTCAATGGCGTAACACTTCCTTCCGTTGGCGCGCACAAAAGTTACGAGCTTCTTGCCCAGTACTGCATACTTTTAAGTCGTTCGTTGGTTCGTTGGCTTAACTCCTTTTTTTCCATATTTTTCAACGCTTCTTCTTGTTGTTGTTGTTGTTTTTGTTGTGGTGCGTGCGTGTTAACAAGCAATTAAATCCAAATTACATTTTGTTGCCCTTTTTTTGTGTAACATTTTTTGGAACTTTTTACCCTTGTAAGAACACCTTGTGCACGTTAGCAAGGTGATAACTTTTTGCTTTCCCCAGTTCTTGCTTTTTTTGTTTTGTTTTTGTTTGTTTGTTGTTGCTGCTGAAAACTGCGAAAAAGTTTAAGTGAATGCGCAGCACGTGGTAATTAGAGATAATTGTTAATTGCTGCCGAATGAAGATTTATGTTTACTGTTTTGAAGATTTCTGAAATTGATAACATTTAACGAGTTTTCGATAGGAACAACGAACAAATAAACAAATAAAAGGCGCAGCCAGTTTAATTGTTGACTCTTCAAGTCGATAACAGAGTTAAATGGGCTGCACGCCGTTATTAGAACTACGCTGATTAGCAAATATTTGACTCAACACGAATGCGCCATAGAAGAGACAAAAATTGAAATCAGAACGCTAAAAACGCTACAAATGCTCAATTAAGGCTAGATTTTATGGTTTTGCAATCAATTAAGAGTTGAGAATCGACAAACGGAATGAGGAATTTAAAAGTGAGAATTTAGTATCAACATCACAATATAAATAAAAAATTTTGTTTTAAAATAATGAAAGCAAAAATTATGTCTCAAGATTTAAGGATATAAAACTGAGATTCAGGAATCAAGAATCAGATTCCAAAAACAAGAATCAATAAATGAGAATCAAGAATGCAGAATTGATAATCTAACATTAATGAGATTCTAACATTGAGAATCTAATCAATGGTTCAGAATTCAGAATCAATAAGCAGGAGCTATGAAACAATACTCAAGAAAAAATAATCAAAATAAAGAATCAGTAAACAAGATTAAGGAAGCAAGAATTAGAAATTCAGAATAAAGAATCAAAAAGAAAGCAGCAATAATTAAGAGTTCAGAATTAATTTGGAATCAATTATCATCATCAAGAACTATGAATTATGTATCAAAATTAGAGAATCAGGAAGCAAAAATCAAGAATGAAGAATCTTGAATCAAAAACCAAGAATCAGGAACTCAGTAGCAAGAATCAAGATTCAAGAGTCAAGTTGCAAGAATCTAGGCTTAAGATTAAGCTTCAAGAATTAAAAAACAAAAATCAAGCATCAAGAGTTAAGAACAAAAATATAAAAATCAAGAATTAACTATCAGGAAAACGGTACCACAAATTAAGTAACAATAAACACGATTCAAGAAGCTAGAAACAAGAATCAAGAACAAGGAATTAAAAAATCAAGAATCACAAAAAAAGTAAGAAAATACAGAAACATGAATCAAGCTTCACGAATCAATACAAAACATTTATAATCAAGAACGAAGAATAAAAACTCGAGAAAAAAATATCAAGAATCAACATTTAAGAATTAAGGACCAAGAATCAATAATCAGGAATCAAGATTCAAGAATCAAGAATCAAGAATCAGGAATCAAGAATCAAGAATCAAGAATCAAGAATCAAGAATCAAGAATCAAGAATCAATAATCAAGAATCAAGAATCAAGAATCAAGAATCAAGAATCAAGAATCAAGAATCAAGAATCAAGGATCAAGAATCAAGAATCAAGAATCAAGAATCAAGAATCAAGAATCAAGAATCAAGAATCAAGAATCAAGAATCAAGAATCAAGAATCAAGAATCAAGAATCAAGAATCAAGAATCAAGAATCAAGAATCAAGAATCAAGAATCAAGAATCAAGAATCAAGAATCAAGAATCAAGAATCAAGAATCAAGAATCAAGAATCAAGAATCAAGAATCAAGAATCAAGAATCAAGAATCAAGAATCAAGAATCAAGAATCAAGAATCAAGAATCAAGAATCAAGAATCAAGAATCAAGAATCAAGAATCAAGAATCAAGAATCAAGAATCAAGAATCAAGAATCAAGAATCAAGAATCAAGAATCAAGAATCAAGAATCAAGAATCAAGAATCAAGAATCAAGAATCAAGAATCAAGAATCAAGAATCAAGAATCAAGAATAAAGAAGCAAGAATCAAGAATCAATAGTCATTAATCAAGAACCAAGAGTCAAGAATCAAGAATCAAGTATCAAGAACCAAGAATCAAGAATCAAGAATCAAGAATCAAGAATCAAGAATCAAGAATCAAGAATAAAAAATCCGTAAATTTTTAAAAATAAAGAATTAAGAATCAAGAATCAAAAGTCAAGAATCAAAAATCAATCTTAATTAAGAATCAAAAATCCAGAACAAAAAAACAAAAATCAAGATTGAAAAATAAAAAATCAAGAATTGGGAATCAAGAATCAACAGTTAATACTCAAGAGCTAATAATCAAGAATCAAGGATCAAGAGTCAATAAGCAAGAATCAGCAATCAAATACCAAGAAACAGAAATCAAAATCAACTATAAGGAACAAGTATCAAGAACCAAAAATGAAATTAAAAAAAAATCAAGAGTCATGAATCCAGAGTCAGGAACAAACATTCAAGCATCAAAAAATTTAGAACTATGGTTAAAAAGGTAAAAAAGAAATAAAAATCACAAAATAAGGAACAACGCGAATAATTATTGATATTATTGCGATAACATAGAACTGTAAGTAATAATAAAAAAATTGAAAACTATGGGTCAAGAGCCAGATTTTCAAAAACAGAGATTTTAAAGTCATTAATAAGGAATTCAGAATCGAGAATCATAAGTCAACTAGTAAGAATCAAGAAATATAAATAAAAAGTAAGAATCCTAATTTACAAATCTATAATGCAGAAATAAGTATAACGAAATGAGAAAAAGAACCAAACTCAGGTGTCAGAATCAAAATTCAAGGTTCAAGAATAAAGATCATTGATTCTTGAGAAATAAAAGAAATACAAATCTAGGATTAAGTGTCAAAAACTAAACATCGAACACTGAAAACTAAGAATAAGAAATCATTAATAAATAATTAACTTCATGGTTAATTAACTGTCAAGTACTCATGGTTAAAGATTCAAAAACTATAAAACGAGAATTGATAATTAAGAATCAGAAATCGGGAATATATTATTAAATGTTTAGTACTCATGGTGCAAGCTTCAAATACCAAAAATTATTTATGCTAAGAACTATGATCAAAGAAGTCTTTACAGAAACATCGAGAACTTTGAACCAAAACACAAGAATTGCGAATATAAAGTCTATCATCAGGAATCGACTATCAAAAATAAAAATTAGCGAAATTTTGGATTCTTATTGTTCTCTTTTGTTTCTCTGTTCAACACAGAAATGAGAATATTTGTTTTTTTTTCAAAGGCTGATTGCTTATCATAACATTTTAATAGAATTTTTTTATGTTTGCTTCTTTAATGTCTTACATACTTTTTATGAGCTGCACTGCACTACTATCGCCACCACACAATTTGTGGTAATGAGATTGAGAGATAGTCAACTAGCCAGCCAGCCAGTCAACCAAACCAGCAATATTACCAACGTTTTCGTGCAATGTTACCGAACTCTGATGATAAAAGGATTTTCACATTGACCAACCCTTAGTTTCTATAATGTTGGCAAATTGTTTTCGCACGATAGTGTCACTGCATGGCATGGCACCAGTTTGTGTGTGAGTTTGCGAGTGTATTTATGTTGGCGTTTATATATATATTTCATTTGCGATAAATATCTAGCTATTAGTGGTTAGTAGCAGAAATTACGAAATTGTGTTTTCAAGTGAAAAAAAAAAAAAAAAAAAATAGAGAGAACATCGTAACATATTCTTAGACTAAACAGTAGCAATTGCTTTATTTAACATTATGCTTTTTTGTAGCAAAATGATAAGGTTAATGAAATAAGTTAATTAGATCATATTTATTTTTATGTTTATTCTTTACTTTATACGTAATGAAGAAAATAATTATATGGAGGGTGTTGAGAAAAATTAATTATATGATAACATTTAGTGCAAATTTTTATAGACGTTTGAGCAGTAAAAGTAACACTTTTCTTGAATAAGCAGAGAAATCAACTTAGAACACAGACCTCGACAAATTTAAGAAGACACCGTTTGTGTAAAGTTAAAATTTAGTTAAAAGGAAACAAGGAAAAAATGACATTTTTAACAGTTTCTGTCATAATTCTATAAACTTATATTATCTATTACAAAAACGAAATTTATAATTTTAAAAATTTTTTAAATATTGTTGTAATTAATTTAACAAAATTAAATTAAATAAATTTATATTAACATAAATGCTTATATATATTGCTTATATAAATGCTTTTATATATAAATGCTTTATATATTAACACACAATAAATTAATAATTTTTTTCATGAAACCACGAGCCAGCAAAGAGTTCCACACACTCACCACATTCTCTAAACATTCAAAACATTGAAACTTACATTGAAATGTATTTTTGGAAGTCCGCCCAGAGAGTCAGGAAATTAAAAATATTATGTGTCATGGTCAGTGTTAACTGCATCATTAAATTCCACACTACAAAACAGTCTAACCAGCAAATGAAAAGACATCAGCCGGCAAAATCTCTCATCATAAGCAGTCGTAGCACAATTTATTTTAAATGAAAACCCAAAAATCACATTTACAAAACCGCTAAAAAGCAAAAACATTCCAAAAACTCAAAACAGCAGCCAAAACACGACAAAACAAAAAAGTTATTCAATTGAATTTGTTAGCTAGAGCAGCAAAAACACTGATGTGAGTAAGCAGCAAAAATGTTAGTATATATTTGTAATAAAAGCAACAAAAACAACATTTATAATAGCAGAAGCAACAGCAGCAAATAAAGGCATTTTTGGCAACTGCACTATTTAATCCCTTCTGTGACAGTTAGAACGGAAACGGAAATCAAATCGAAACCTCATGCGTCAGCGTGCAGTAGCAGTTGAACGAAATGGTTTTGAGGTTAAAAGCAGCAGCAGCACCAGCAGACTTTTTTAAGGACTGTTTTGAGAAGAGTTCTGAATGAAGAAAAACTTGTGCTCATAATGATGTCGTGCTGGCTATAGTTCGTAGGCCACCTCTTGGATGTACCCAATGTCGTGCACATTTTCATAGTTTTGAGGGCTGTAGCAAGCCAACAATGTGCAGCGTTTCGCCACTTTATTGTCAATGACAGCAACCGGAAGTTGCGGAAACTAAAATCGAAAATTGTTGTTTTGGTAAGAATTTTGCAGAAAAAGATACCGCAAACGCCTTGCTGTTCAGTTTCTTCTTCTTCATATTCTTTGTTTTTTTTAGTTTTTGTGTATAAATTTCATTATGGTATGGCTTTGGTTGTTGTTGGTAAGGGTTTTGTTTATAAATTGTTATTGTTTATAAATTTGTTTTACTTTAAAAATTTTGCTTATCATGTTCTGTTGGTCTTTGGTGTTCGCTGTATGGTTGGTTTTTTGTAGTGAAGTTGTAGGTTTTTTTATCTTTTTATGCATATATCTGCTTACCACAAAAGCGTTTTTTTATGATTATATTATAATTACAAAGTTTTTGATTAATGTGAGTCCACCTCTAATGTGCGTGTTTGTATAAAGATTCTTAAAATATTCAAAAGTACATGAACATGTGTTCAACAATGAACATTGTATATTAGATTATTAAAAGTTCAACCCTTATTGAACACAGAAATACCTTCAGACCAAAAAAATTTGACCCACGGACCTTTGCAGAAATCGCTTAAAGGTAATTTTGTAAATACAGGGTGTCCCAGACCTAGGAGACAATAATGCAAAGGGTGATTCCCCATCACGATTCAAGCAAAAAATTGTATGGGTGGGGCTGGTCGCAAAGGTCCACCTAGGGCGCTAGGAGGAAAAAACAAAAAAACATAGGTGCCATTTCGTTTTAATCCATAGCTAACATATCTCTTCAAAAATTACCAAACATGATAATTTTTTAAAAAGAAAATTTAATTTCCTTCAAGTTATCGCAACAAAGTTTTTCCATTGAGTCAGAACTAAAAAAGTTACGAAGACTTAAAATCTTAGTTTTTTTTTTTTTTAAATTTAACTTTCAATGCAATTTTCTCGAAAAAACATAAAATTTTTTATTATTTTTTATGATGTAGTTTTTTTTCGAAAATTTCCTTAACTTCCGCCCAACATTGTATTTTACTCAAAGCAGCTTATTTTCGTAAAAAATTGATTTTTCGATTTTACCATTAATGCAAGTGTTACTTAATTCAAGCTTTCAAACTTTGTTTATTTAGATTGCAACAACAAGTTAAACAGTTAGATTTAACGGAATTTGTTTTAAAAAAAAGTTTAAAATTACGTATAAAAATGAAATTTACAAAAATTGCTCGAAGTTTTCACCCCTGAAGTTTCCACTGCTGCAGCAGTTATTTTGTTTTTCCTCCAAAGAAAATATTCCTTTGCTGTATAAATTTCTTTGTATGACTCCCATAAAAAATAGTCAAGAGACGTCAGGTCAGGTGATCTTGGTGGCCAACGAAACGGGTCTCTCACCAATTCACCTGTTTCTGTCTAAGTATTCCTTAATAATGTGGCCTTTGTGTGTCCTTTGAATGTGGCCTTTTGTGTGTCTTCTTGAAAAAAAATTGAAATGCAAACTCCTACACGGAGAAAACTGTTTGCTAAATTTGTATGGAGATTAAGCAAAACTTGAGCATAATTCTCAGCCACTTCAAAATATTGCTTATTTTCAGCAAAAATCAAGCAAATTTTGCTATTTAAATTTATAATAAATTAGCAAATTTTCGCTTGAATTAAATCAAAATTTGCTTTTTCGATTTATAATAACTGAGCGAGTGTTTGCTCGAATCAAATCAAAATTTGCTATTTCTATTTATAAAAAATAAAATAAAAAAAAAAAAAAAACAAATTGGCCATTTCGACTGGGAATCAAACTCGGGCTCCGAGCATGCTAAGCCACACTCTTTACCTGCATGCCACGGTATTTCTATTTATAGTTCGAATTTTGTTTTATATTTCAATAACCTAGCAACTTTTTGCTTGAATCAATTCAAAATTTGCTAATCAATTTATAATAACTGAGCAAATTTTTGCTTAAATTGAGTCAAATTTTGCTTTTGCCTGAACACAATTACCTTATAATAACTTAGCAAAGTTTGGCTTGAATCAAATGAAAATTTGCTATTTGAATTTATAATAAGTAAGCAAATTATTGCTAAAATTTATCTTTATTTTGCTATTTTCAAATTATATGAGAAGTAATTTCAAATTAGAAAACGTTTTCTTAAATCAAACCGCTATTGAGCAAAATTTTGCTGATTTGCGTTTAAGCAAAGTAATGGCTTGATTCAAGCAAAATAATTTTCTCCGTGTAGGCATATTTCTTCCAGTAGTGGAGCCAATTCCCGCTGCAAAAATTCCAAGTAATTTTGGGAGCATAGTCGCTGTGAAATATAGACGGGACCAATAAGCAACTTGCCCATGATTCCTGCCCACACATTTACACGAAATCGCCTAAAAATGTGACTATTTTTATAAAAACCGTTTTTGAATAGAAACCTTTGAAATTATTTATTTCGAACTCAATGTGGATTCTCGTCAGCCCAACAATGCAAATTTCAAAAATTTGTAATTTCATCCCGCGTAAACGTAGACTCATCGGTCCATTATATTCTTCATAGGAAGCATTTGTCGGCTTGTGATCGCTCCAAAAGCCAGGTACAAAATTCAACTCGAAGCGGTTTGTCAGCAGAAAGAAATTCTTGGATCAGCGTATAATGATAAGGATGCAAGCACTCACGACGCAGCACACGGTGAACATGAGATATCGAAACTGGAACTTGCTTACAATACTACGCGTACCAGGGGCGGATCTGGAAAAAATCTTGGGGGGGGTGTCTAAATTATCAAAGACACACATTTTCGTTTTGAGAAACTTTTGTCTTTTTACAAATAAAAAAAATGGAATTTTTTGAATTGAAATTATTGAATTGTTTAAGAAGCATTTTTCCCAGACACAAACACGCACATTTCCGTATTTATTTATTTTTCCGTTTTTCTGGAATAATATCTTAGCGAAAAGTAAAGAAAACTCTAAATTTAACTTATTTTAGAATTAAGGTTGATTTATTCAAATTTTTCACATTTATTCCATTATAAAAAAATTGCATAATTATATTTTCAAGTATGTGCAATGAAAAAACATAGTTATTTTCAATAAAAAAAAAATTAAAGCAATTTAGAAGTTAGTGTTCTCGTTACGACTATGATACGGTACACTTTGAAAACTAAATGAACAATACAAAATGAATACTGATTACACTGCGCGACGTACGTTCTGGTGTCGAAGATTTTTCAGCTGATTATAGACAAATTGGGTTTCCAGATTTCAAAAATGAACTCCGTTTTTCTCCATCAGCTCGAGTTTTTGAGCTATAGGCAAAAACAAGAAAATCAGTTCTTTTTCTGATAATTTTGCTAAATCTATTATATTGATCTACCAATTTGTATTACCGATTTGTATTACCGATTTGTATCAAAATCAATGTTGCTTGCTCAATGATTTCATATAAAGGACATTTTTAAACTAATCGTTAATATTTTACAAAAATTTAATTATTATAAAGCAAACACTCACGCTGAGTAGTAGGCCGGATCATTCTTATATGGATAAAAAAAAATGTCAACCGGTCGGGGTCTCAAAAGTTTGAGGAACTCATTAAAATGGTTTCTGCACACTTTTTTTTCAAATCGGAGAAAAACCGCCCAAGCAATTTTGATTCTCCTGAAGGTCCTTTTTGGTAAAAAAACATGTTTTTTGCTTGTAACTTTTTATTTTTCACAGAACGCATACCCACATCTTCTTAAATTTTAAATTTCTTACTCATACTAACATTTTGACATACAAAAAATGTTAAAATTTGTTTCATTATAACTCTTATTGACCACCAAAAATTGAATTTTTTGCTATTTTTAAAAAGTAATTTTTTTAAAACCGCTGTAAAAGACACATTTTTTATTAGATGTACGTTGAATTGTTATTGTTTTAAAGGTATTAAGTTCTTTTTTTGTTCTGTGTATCGCTTTAATCAAAGCTTTGTGATTAAACAACAAATTTATCGAAAACTGGACGATAAAGTTGTGAACAAATTAAATTTCTAACATTCTGTCAGTTTTCGCATACAGCTTTGATTAAAGCGATACACAGAAAGAAAGAAGAACTTAATACCTTTCTTACAATAACCCTTTCACGTAAATGTAGAAAAAAATGTGTCTCTTAAAGCGGTTTTAAAAAAAAATGTCTTTTTAAAAATATCAAAAAATTCAATTTTTGGTGGTCAATAAGAGTTATAATAAAACAAAATTTTAACAATTTTTTTATGTCAAAATGTTAGTATGAGTAAGAAATTTAACATTTAAGAAGATGTGGGTATGCGTTCTGTGAAAAATAAAAAGTTACAAGCAAAAACATGTTTTTTTTACCAAAAAGGACCTTCAGGAGAATCAAAATTGCTCCGGCGGTTTTTCTCCGATTAGAAAAAAAAGTATGCAGAAACTATTTTAATGAGTTCCTCTAACTTTTGAGACCCCGACCGGCGAAATCTAAATTTCAATCCGGTCTACTGAGTAGTAACTTCAAATTTTTTTTTAAATTTTTATTTGTACACTGAGGGAAAAATGTGTTAAAATTAAATGAAATTGTGTTCATATCTAACGAATTTCTTTTTGAAATAGAGCTTGAAACAAATTCATTAAAATTAAACACAACTGTATTTAAATTTAAATTCAAAACAAAAGTTTTTGTTTTTAAAACAATGTTTTTGTTGCGAAAAACAAATTTAAAACAAAAATTTTATAATTTAAAACAAATATTTTAAAGCATATTTCGATGCCATTTTTTTAGCTTTACCGAGTTTTTAGCATCAGATGCACAGACAGCTACCCTCGGGACCTCCGAATGTTAACTCCTTTCGAAGAATTTTGCATTTGATATATTTTAATATTTAATTAATTAGTTTTTATTTTATCGTATGTTCGATATTTCAAAAAATTCAAAAATTTTCTTGTATTCAAATTTTTGTTTGTTTTTTCAAAGAAATAATGAGAGAAAATAAAAAAAAGAAAGTAGTTTATTGGTAGTTGAAAATTAAACACACTTATTTTAATTTTTGTTTTGTAGAAACGCAAAGGCGTTAAATTTCTATTTCAAAATTTTTTGTTTAATTTTAAAGTATGTTTTTTTATGCTCAGTGTAAGAACATAACGCGTCTTTAAAATTGATTGTTTAAAAAATGGCTGTATATTTGAGTACATAACGTGCTGTAACTTTATTTTCAGGCTTATTTTTAAATAAAGGTGAAGTTACTACCTTGACGTAAGTGCTTGCTTTACATATAATTATATTTTTTTTGCAGATGACTACAGATTTTGTTATAACAAAAAACAAACAAATTGGCCATTTCAGCCCTTGAAAAGACTTTGACCGAGCTTCTTATGATCAATTGTGCTGTGTGTGTTATTAAATGTTTGTACACAATTGACTGAGAACTGGACCTACATGTTTTATGCCGACTCCGAACGGCTAAAGTTCATGTTCTCAAGAAGCTTTACATGGCATTATTTACTCTCTGAGGTTTGCCATTGTCTGCAGAGAGGTGATGACCGATCAGAAAAATTTTTTATTGAAAAAACTTTTCGCCGCGGCTGGGGATCGAACCCGGGCTCCGAGCATGCTAAGCCACACACTTAACCTGCATGCCACGGTCACCACAGATTTTGTTATTCTACAAGCAAAAAGGTGCTACTATTCTCGCATCGCTTCATAAAAACAGCACCTACACGCAAATGACATCACAAAACAAAAAAAAACAAAATTGTTTTTTATATACTTTAATAATTGTTGAAATCAATTAAAAAAACTAGACTTTAACAATGTCTCTGACCTTTTTTTTTGTAGTATTTTTTCAAAAAAGCCTTCAGAATGGCTTATATATACATAAAAAGTACCCTTAAGCTGTGGGCACAATTGTTTTCTTCAAATAAAGTATTAAAAAGTAAAGTATTTAAAAGTTCTTGGGGGGGGTAAATACCCCCTTTACCCTCCCCCCTTGTATCCGCGCCTGACGCGTACTTATACTTATTCGCTAGAAAGAACCTGTGGTTCTTAACCTATTGAATGTGGCATTAAAAACTCTAACAGAGGGTAGTTGTCTGTTGGGAAACCGAGCCAGGCATTCTCCTCTGGCCTGGAATGCAGTACCATTCGCAAAACCGTAACAAAAAACAATGTCTGCGTACTCTGAGTTGGAGAACATTCTAAGTCTACGATCAGTGACGACTGTATTAATTCAGACATGTGATGCACTTGATAATGAGAATGTGCAAGCAAATAAACTTGTTTTTAAAACAAATTCTGTTAAATCTTACTGTTTACTAGTTGTTTACAATCTAAATAAACAAAGATGCTTTGTTTGCATTAAGTAACACAGAGAGAAGCAAAATGGTAAGATCGAAAAATCGTTTTTTTTACGAAAATAAGCTACTCTGAGTAAAATACAAAACAATGTTTTGCTCATAACATGATGGAGAATCAACCCCTGCATTATTGTCCCCTAGGTCTGGGACTATACAGGACATGAACCACATTATAAAATATGGTGTACCAAAACACCATTATTTAAATGGCATATTTTAAGGAATATTTTGGATTTATTTTAGTTATATTTTATTTTTGAAAAATCGTTCTGAATAAATGTTTATGGGCAAATGTTATGGTAAATGTTTAAATTGGCACTCGAATAAATGTTTATGGGTAAAACCTTTCTCAAATGAGTATTGATTCCTGGTCAGGTTATTGCATCTGCCATTTTTTTGTGGGTGTTTGTTGTCAAAGTATGGACTTACAGGTTTGTAGCTTTATAAGAAAAAAAAAAATTATTCACCAAAACAAAATTAAACAAAAGGAAATTAATTTGATTACCTTTCTAAGCACCGAAGAAACTCCAAGTCGTTTTTAGGCCGCCCTTACGTTTTTGAACGCACGCACAAACTCTTATTTTTAAATCACGACACGAACACACCTCTTCTTTACATAAACATACCGAAACATAAATAATAATTTAATGTTATAACTGAATGTTTAACTGAAGGGTTTTTAAAAGTTTTTTTTTTTGTTAGGGCGATTTGTCGTGTTTTTAAAGTTCATTCGAGTTATGGTCCCCAATAATTCGCAATATGATAAGCCGTAGGAAAGCTAAATCTTTGCCAAAAAATACAAAGTTACAAAAAAAAAATAAAAATATCGGTTGAGGAAAATAAGAAAAAAATTTGATGATAAATAATGAAAAAAAATTTTTTAGAAAAAATTTCCAGATCAAAATTTCACCAAAAATAAGCGAACGGCTTTTCAAAAATAAAAAAAAAACTGAAATAAGTTTAAAATATTTTAAAAAATATGTCATTAAAATATATTTAATATTTGTTTTGGTTTGGACACCATATTTTATAAGATGGTTCAGGTTATGCATATTTTCAAAATTAACTTTAAGCGATTTCTGTAACAGTCAGGGGGTCAAATTTTTTTCGTCTGATGGTATTTCTGTGTTAATTTAGGGTTGAACTTTTAGAAAGTTGAAAGTAAAAAAAGACGTTTAATTTTTCCAAATAATTTTGAACCGGTCCAATGTATATATACATTCCTATATTGATCACTCTTTCTTCGTGACGTTACAAAGATTTGCGCAAAGTTAATATATCCTGGACTGCTTAGGCCTTTGTATACGGTACTTGAAAATTCGAAGTATTCTTTAATTTTTTTAAAAAATTCTGACTTTTAATAAAACCACAGACATCCTGGGTAATTAGGATTATTTCAAAATCAAAAATTATTACTATAAAGTGGAAATTTAGACTCTGTTTTTATTTGTTTTATTTGCATTGTCAAAAAATATATGCACCGAAGGTAGTTCTTTCCTTTCAAAGAGATTGAATAGAACTTTGAGTTGAATTGAAGAAAGATTTGGGAGTTTGCTTTAGAACGGCGGGTTTTGTATAAACTTTGCCACGTTTTTAGTTGAAGCGCTCTCCCTCAACAACTTGTGTTATCGATTGTGTTTTTTTAGATAAACCTTCAATGCGGTTGTGTTTGTTTTTGTTTTACCATCTGCAGTTGTTTTGTATTGTTACTTTTCTTTTTTGAAGATTTGTCGTATAATTGCAAACACAACTTGTTCATTCCCTAGTAGTAGGAAATCCTACTTTAAAACATTTGCACCAAACTGCTTAGTTTATGTGTCAAAATGTAGCCAACAAAAGTTTTCCTACTTTCACTATACCATTCGTTCACATTAATTATTTAAATCTTTTAAATTTTAATTACCACGCATCACAACTTCTGCTACTCAACCCACACTTACCGCATTCAAACACACTGCGACGCATTCATTCATATTCAATCATGTGACAGTTATATTTACTACATACGTCAAAATAATAAAGCACATACGATAAACTACAACAACTACAATGCAAAACAAAAACAAAACGTTTTCCAACACCTATTTGCAAGTGTTTGGCATGCAAAGGCAAACGCGAGCAAGCCACACCAACACCGAAAACATTCCACCCACACCCACTTTCAAAGCTTAACACTTGCTTGTGTCGCTCCAATTCCACGTTGACATCTTTGACTGCTACTAGTTCTTAGCAAAATTCCAAATGCATTACTAAGCAATAGCGGTAGTTAAAGTTGTTGAGTTAAAACAGTTAGGTAGAAGCTATGCAAGCAACGAGCTCAAGTATGCACGCTTCTGCATTGAAACAATTTTGCTTAATTGCCCACTTAAAAGTGAAGTCCTCTTAAATAACTCAACTGTTGTTGAAATAATATGCTTTCGTTGAAGGATATCACAACAAGTACAAAATAGCGTCTACCAAGCTGTGTCCTTGAGCTTGTCAAGCTCTAAGCTTGTCTTGCATTGCATGCAAACTACACGGAATTCAGTCAGTCAACGTGTTGAGTCAGTCAACCAGTTAGTCGATGTTTTGAGTGTGTCTCACAGGAAGCACTAAATGACATTTTAACACGCTTCAATTTCATAAACAATGAATATTAACTTGATTTCATGCTGCCTTTGCTTCTAAGAAGCTAATCAACTGTTGCATTCGTGAATAGAATTAAAGGCATTTTAAATAAAAGACTAGATTAGGTTTTTAGGTGGATAAAATATTTTGTGTGGGTTCTAAAAGTAAACGTAATAGATGCTAAAATATAATTTAAATTATTATTTGATTATTCAGCATAAGTATTGGCTGGTATTGGTATGAAATAAGATATTCGTCAACGGTTGACAATTTTATAATGGCAACAGTTTCATACCGACAATTTTCAGAACTTTCATAACTTTCAGAAAGAATAGGTATTTCTAACAGTAAATATCATAACTATCGATTTTGATGTCGATACTTTTTCAGCATGGTGCACCGTTAAAATATAAAATACTAGAAAAAAACGAAAATCTATATGTACGCACTAGTATATATATTTCTAGCATTCAAGTTAAATCTTGAGCTTTGGTGTATTGAGAGATTTTTGTAGTATATTTTAACCTTCTTTGTAGTATATTTTTATGGGTCTTTTTTGACCTTTTTTTGCTAAGAGACATATCGCCCATTCCACGCATAACGCAATACTTTTTTTTCAAAAATTCTATACCAAGGTAAGTGTAAGGTCATCAAAATATATGAATAAAATGTTGGTCTTAACAAGGTAAACCAGTTTGCAGAATAAATTTTCGAACATCTTAGCCATTATAAAATTTATACACGATAAAGTGTCTCAAAATGATAAGGTAGTGCACAAAAATTGAAATTGCGAAAAAAAATATAAAAGTTCCATCATTAAATTGCTTTTGATGTTAAGGCGACATTCTTCTTCAAATTTAAAAAATAAAAAATCAAAAAAAAATTATGCTTTTTTTGAGATATAAGCAAATACATTTTTTTTTAATTGGTTGTCAACCCTAACATCCAAAATTTTAAAATTTTATATTTTTTCTAAAAAGATCTTTCCAATACCTTTCCAACGGTACCTTATTTATAAAAATTGGATAAAAACTGACGTAGATACAATTAATTGAAAATTTCCCGATTCTGGTGTTTTAGGACGATTTGCAGAATTGTGAGGTCCATAACTTTGCAACGAATGGCGATAAAAAAAAATAAATGAATTTATATTCTTAGAATTTTAATAGGAGTCTATAGCCCAAAAATAAAACAAATCGAAAGCCATGAGACGGACCCGTTTTGCGTTATGCTTGGAATGGGCGATATGTAACTCACGCTCGGAAGTTTATGTTATTAACGAAAAAAAAATTTTAATGTACATTAAGCCGGATCGAAATTTAGATATCGCCGGAAACCGACTCAAAAGTTAGAAGTACTCTTAAAAACTATTTCTGCATAATTTTTTTTTGGATCAGAGAAATGCCCATGGAGCGGTTTTGATTCTCCTGAGCCCTGTTTTTGACCAAAAAATCAAGTTTTTTGCCTATAACTTTGTTTTTTCTTCAGAATGCATCCCCATGATAAGCCAAAAAGTAAAGATTGTGATAGACCACAAATATTGGCTAAAAAAAAATTTTGAAATTTGTTGTTCTTACAAACTCTTTCAGACCCAAAAAGTCGATTTTTCATCATTTTCGAAAAGATGTTTCTTTTAAACACCCATAAAATATGTATTTTTTGAGCTATTCACATGCATTTATGCTTAATGGAAAAGCATTGAGCTCATCTTTCCATTGATATATACTATGGTCTGGTTTAACCCAAACTAAGTACCACAATTATATAAATCGTGAGAAATTGATATTCAGAAGGATTTTTTTTCAGATTAAGTATTATTTGATTGCCATAATTACCGTTAGATTTTGACAAATCTTGGTATATATTAGTTTTTAGGTACGCAAAATCGAATTCTGACAAAAATTTTTTAGAAAGATGGCACTCCAGTACAAAATGCATGAATTTCGAAAATATTTTTTTTTAAACGTCTACAAGATACGTATTTTTCAAGGTACTCACTTTTGATCAAACCACTACATACGTTATACCAATGGAAAGCAGAGCTCAATACTTTACCAATAAGCTTAAATGTATACGAATACCACAAAAAATGTATATTTTATAGGTGTTTAAAAAAAACACCTTTTCGAAAATGATGAAATATCAATTTTTTAGGGCCTCAAAAACGTTTGTAAGGACAACAGATTTCAATATTTTTTTAACCATTATTTGTGTATTATTACAATCTTTACTTTTTTGCTTATCTTGGGTATGCATTCTGAAGAAAAAAAAAAGTTATAAGCAAAAAACTTGATTTTTTGGCCAAAAAAAGGGTTCAGGAGAACCAAAATCGCTCCATGGGGATTTGTCCGATCCAAAAAAAAAAAAATGATGCAGAAATAGTTTTTAAGAGTCCCTCTAAGTTTTGAGTCGGTGTCCGGATGATTTTTTTTTTCTCCATACAAAATCGATCCGGCTTAATGTACATATATCTTAAAATAAATAGTAATGCATGATTTACCAAAATTGTCGTTCCTGTAACTAACTAAGAATAGCAGTGGTAAATATGGGCGTAACTCACGCGACAAAAAACGGAAGTGTGTTTTACAAGCAAGTTTAGATTGTAAAAATTCAGCGAATTTTCCCAAATAACTTGTTTTTGTTTTTAATTTTCAAGTAAAAGAAAAACAGTGAAGATTCATAATAAACCCACTTTATTGATGAACTTTGCCTATTTAAAAATATTAAGAGTTTTCAAAAAATCTTTGCCGTAACTCACGCGATATAACCCACGCAACAAAATTTCCGTCAAGAAAATGGGTAATTAAGATGACCATCTAAGACTTTTAAAAATAGTTTTATATTATTAAATATAAAAAATATGTTTTCTATTACAATAAATAAATTCTGATTTCAAAGAGTTAAAAAAAAAATGAAAAGAAAACATAAAATTAAAGGTAAAACGTCTACACTTCAATTGTAAACATCTTCGATGAATACGTTTTAGCAAATTTAATACAAGTTTTATCGACAAATGAAAAGAATTGATAACTTTTTATACCCACAATATTGCGAGTATTCGACCATTATACAACAGAATTTTACTAGATTAAAAAATTGGACTTAGAAATACATTACACTTTTCAGCTGTGGTTGAAATGTTCGTGGAAATGCCAAAATAGATTTTCATTATTATGAATTATATACAATTTAATTTTGATATTAAAACTAATTGATATAAAATCTAAGTCAAATATTAAGTTTTTTTCCTGTAGGTCATATATATTATAGTATTTTCAATATTGTTGGCGAGTATGGGAGGTGGGTGAGTTCGTGGGTGGATGACAACCATTTTGCGAACACATCTTGATTCTGATATAAAATACTCACTAACCAAGTTTTATCTTCGTTGCTAATATAAAAACCTCTATAGAATTTAGACTATTGTGAGTTCTATGGGAGGTGGGCGTGTTTTTGGGCAAAAAACGTAAATTTTTTGTTTGCCTTCGTTTTGGTAAAAAAAAAGCAATTAAAATTTAATTTTTATAGTTTTTATAAAACTCTCTATAAACTGATTTAATTTTTTTGGTGGTATGGGAGGTAGGCGTTACCGTGGAAGGATTCCAAAAGTATTCAATAATGCAGCTCCTTTTTCTCATTTTGCTTACGGACAACACCAGATGGACGGACAGACGGACGGACAGCTAGTCAGGGCTAAATCGACCGGAGGGAAGATAGCAACGCATGCATATTCGAATTCGAAAGTGTGGCTGAAAAATCCGACGCTATCTTCACCCAATGGGTGGAGATAGCGTCGGATTTTTTCGAACTCAGCCACAGTTTTTAAATTCACCACAATACAACACAGCAATTTCGAACACACTGCTTGCTGAAGCCAATGTTTGCAATTATTTCTTTTAACTTGTGTATAATCGGTATGCAAGCGCTGCTGCACACTCTTAATGCTTACGTTTTTATTCATTGCTTTACAGCACTTAAAATTGTTAAATAAAAAAAAAATATGCAAAAAAATCAAGAACAATTTCACCAAATAATTTTAAAACTTTTTACTCACTAAAATATTTTGCAATATTTTAGTACATAGGTATTGCTTTTGGAAAATATTTCAACACTTTTCTTGATCATCTTATAAAGTTCAGCAACGATTTTGAATTCACCACGTTCAATCCAGTGTTAAAGTATTGAAAAACAAATCAAACTCATATCCTAGCAGAATAGTTAAAAATATATTTTAAACAAATATGCAGGTATTTAAGCGCATTTAAAATTAATTAATTAATTATTCTAACAAATAACCGTGAATTCAATTTTATAAAACAAACGTTGATAAGAATATTAACCACAAATATTTAAAGATGGTACTTTCGTACGAAAAACTTTTTGTAAAGTATAAATATGAGTAATAATAGTTAAGTTCCTTTCGCATCAAAATAATCAAGACTTTGTAATATGCAAAGCAAAAACAAAATTAGTAGTCCCACAGACACGCCTACCTCCCATACAACCCAAAAGTTGAAAATTGTAAATAAACGTATGCCAAGTCACAAAAAGACACACAATTCCAGCAACTAAGACCTAGCAACGTAAGCCTACACTCAGAAAAAGGTGTCTCGGAATATGATAAAAAAGGCATCATATTTAGAGAAAAATGGTATAGACTTTGCTCCAATGAATGCTATTCTCTAATTGCGATACTAAAAATTCTCTAAAAATTATAAAAATCTACCATGAAATAGGAAAATGTATAATTTTTAGAGAAAAATACTTTTTTTTTTGAGAAAATATTTGTTTTTATTGAAGAAAATACTTCTCATAGTGAACTTTTTATCAAAAAATAAGAAAATTTTTTCATTTTCAATAAAATTTCTCTATAAATGAGAAATTTTTTGTGCTAGAAAAATACTTATCATTATTAGAGACATTGAAATATTTCCATTTCCTAGAAGTAAAGAAATATTTCTTCGAAATTGTGAAAATTTATTCTAATTGAAGAAAATTTTATTTGAAAAAGAGAAAATTGCTATTATCAAAAATAGTGAAATTTTTTACCGGAGCAAGGTATGTGTTTTTTTCTCAGTGTAGTCACAAAAGTCTAGCCACACAATTTTAGAAAATATGGCTTAATAACAAAAACCTAGCTACAGAACCCAAGCAACATAACAACGTAACGTAATAACATAATGTAAGCGTAGCCACAAGTGTCTAGCCACAAAAGTCTAGCCACAAAACCCTAGCCACAAAAGCCTACCCACAAAAGCCTAGCCACAAAACCCTAGCCATACAATTCCAGAAAGTAAGACTTAATAACATAAGCCTAGCAACAGAACCCTAGCAACTTAAGCCTAGCCACAAGTGTCTAGCCATAAAAGCCTTAGGAACGTAAGCCTACCCACAAAAACCTACCAACGCAAGCCCAGCCAAAAGCCTAGCCACAAAAACCTAGCCACAAACGACAAGCCACACAATTCCAGCATCTATACAGGCGAAAATTTGAGTTTAAATTTAAAACCCTTAAAACTCTCTTTGAATTTATGACTCGTTTTTTAAACCTAAAAGTTTATTTTTAAAAATTTTCCAGTCTTACATTCGAAAATTAACGAATTTAAATGTTTGGGTTTCAAAAAGTAAACCCAAAAAGTTAAAAAATGTTTGTATTGTGAAAATTAAGCTCAGAAAGTTTATTATTTAAGCCGAAAGTTTATTTTTTAAAATTATCAAGTGTTAAAAATTAATCTAAGAAGTTATGTTTTGTAAAATTTAAACCAAACAGTGGATTATTAAAACCGAAAGTTTATTTTTGCAATAATTTAAAACTTAAGGGTTTAAATAATAAACCCACTAAACTTCTTGCGACTTGCGACATTTAAGGCCAAAAGGGTTATTATTTAGACTTTAAGTTTAATTTTAAAACTGTAAAATTTATAAAGCAAACCCATAAAAGTTATATACACATATTTTTTTATAAATATATAATTCCTGAAGGTTTATTATTTATACTTAAGGTTTACTTTCGAAACCATAGCACGTAGAACACTGTACAATTGTTAACAACAGAAAAAGCAATAGATTAGCCCGGGTTAAAACTCGCGACTCTAATGCGATGGTTACCGCAGTCCGCAGTTCGATACTAGGATCTGACAAACAAAAAATTTTGCTCAATTCAATTTTTTCATTAATTAAATAATCAATAATATAAGATAATTATATAAAAATAACAAAAAAAAAATACGGTTTTGCTGAGGATCGAACCAGGGCCACTCCATTCATCAAATCAAATCAAATCGATAAAATCAACTGCTTAACCAACTGAGCCACGGAATAGAAATTTTTTGCCTGTGCTAATGTGTACTTAAATATGAAAATGACTGCATTGACAAGCAGACGCATAATATTTAGTTTAGCATTTGACCACTTTCGTTTATGGTCAAAATCTTGTGGGTGGTGAATTTTTGGTTAAATGTTTTCGAACTTCGAAACGTGTGGATGGGCGTGCTTTGCTATCTTCACTACGGTGCTAAATCGATCCAAGAGGTCACGCTGATCAAAAATATATATATTTTACTTAGCCGAACTCGCTTATTTCTAGGTGTTACAAACGTTTGTACAAAGTTAATATACTCTGACCTTACAGGTTTAGGGTACAAACATAGGGTATTTTCCCTGCAGAAAAATGGACCGGATTTAGAATAGTTCCGTACTAGTTCCATAAAGGGGTAGTACTGGTCCCATTACAATACCCTTTTGCAGTGAATGAACTGACGCTTTTTACGGGTTGATGTCATAGGAAAAGGCAATTGTCCCCATAAACACTCGTTTTTCCCTATATCTGTACTAGTTCCCTAATGAAAGTTCTGAACTGGTACGTTTTAGTACAGTCCAAAAGCGGTCATTTGTAAGCCTTATTATTTGCCATATTTGGAAGATGGGTACGTACAATATAACTAATTAAGTTATTGTGTATAGTTTTACCTGTATATTTACCTTTTACCACTTTACCATTTTCATCGAAAATTTTTGCGAAAGTTAAAAGAAGTTCGGAATCTAAATGAAAAAAAGAGACAAAACACAGATACGAGTCTTTTGATATTGTCTGCGCTGCTGACAAGAAAAACTAAAAATATAAAAATAAATTCAAACTGTTCTATTATGAGCGTCTTTTGTACTAGTTCGCAACTAACTCCAATTTCACTATAAATAAACTAGTTGGTTTTTCCAATAGTATCCAAAATAACTGCTTGGTTATTTCAAAAATCTAACAAAAATTATAAAATATCTTCTGTCAAGAAAATTTATTTGTTAAAAAATATGTCCATTTTGCAGAGATGTCATTGATCAGAGGTTTGACTGTAATATGAAGAGCTACAAAAAGAATTTAACAAAACAATTCGTTGAATTTTTGGCTAAGTTGTTGGAAGTGCAAATCAAAATATTTGTATCCTTCCTTTCCTATACTATAAATATTAATTTTAAATTTTGGCCACTATGTTGAGTATAAAACTGTTCATGTTGTCCTCGTATTTTTAAATGAGATTCAAAAATTGTTGACATTTATCTCATGAATTATACTTGTTACCCTTGTATTTGTATAATCATGGTTTTTGTGAATTTTATCTACTAAAGCTCTGAACGATTCACGAGTCTCTTGTGCATAGCTTCTATGAAATAATTTTTTTTTTGTGCATTGATATCATTCATATCACCAATGCGTTTCAACATGAATTCGTTTCAAACAAATATGTTTAAAATGTTTGAATATTGTGTGACTATTGGCGAAAAAAGTATAGCGCTTTAAATTTTTAAGTTTGCTGATCACGATATGATCATGATGTTAAAATATCAATATAACAGTTGTTTACAAGTAAACCACTATCCATGCCACTCTTATCTAAGCAATCATCAATATATATAATACTCAGTGAGTTCAAAACTACCTAAATAACATATCCCAAGTTAATTACTGACTCAATTGATGCATGACAGTATTTTTTCGAATTCTCTTATATGGCTAAGCTACTATTTTTTTTTTTAAATTATTTAAATTGAATTTCAAAGAAACCCAAAAAATTAAAAAATAAATTAAAAATAGGCTCCACACACTTTAAACTAGCAACTTCCTTCGTGCCTTCGTGCCATAATAATTAAAATATGTCTACTACCGTTAAATTTTGTTAATGAAGAAGCAAAGACTGAAGATTTTGAACAACTTATGTGCTACTATAAAGTTGGGTAATTAGCAAAATTTAATGATACAACTGCTTCCTTGTTGTACACAACAACAACAATAATGAGAGCACATTGACAATAATGCTGATAACAAAATATTGCAGCAACATGTACCCAACTGTGCCCAATAATATACAAAAGAAGGTCGAACTGGGAAGAAACTTCTAAAATATTTATAGAATGTTGAAATTTTACAACAACTATAGAAGGGAAAAGGAAAGAAATTTGTAAAAGTTGCTGAACTTAGGCAACAACAAAAGGATGCACGTGCAGGCATAAAAATCTTTCGACAAGCATTGTGTGCATGAATATTTATGTAAGTATGTGAGGGTCTTATGTTATATATGTTAAGGCCTTGATGTACCCAAAACGGGAAAGCACGGATTTTAATTAAAGGGTTAGTCAATTAAAACTTAAACAGATTGTAGTGTAATCTGTCAAAATAAAATAATTAAAAATATATGTTAGAATTAGGGCCTAACACCAATGCTGTTTTATGACCGTACATTGACCTATGACACAATAAACTGAGGAAAATTTTGAATTTCCTCTACATATAAAAAGAAAAAACAACTTCTATGCCTTACAAAAATGCTCAACAAAAAGCTTTATTCTCTGCGCTCACCCTTATCGTTTCAAAAGTAACTCAATTTATGACATGAACATCACTCGACTAAAACTTTCGAGACTCCATTCAGACTGCTGCGAGACTGTTGTTGAAGTGTTTCACTTCGTTGGCGACACCCACAGCATGAGCTCAAGCAGACAAATGCTCCTCCTAATTCAGACAAAATACGAGTACATTTGAGGGCATTACTTTTGTTATTGTTTGCAGCAGGCATGCCAGAAAACTTTACAAATTGCGCAAAATCCTCTTTTATATCGATAAAAAAACAGTCGAACAAATTTTATATAATATTTATTTTTGCTAATATTTATATATATATATATAGGTATCTATAAATGTTTGCTGATTTTTTGTGTTACTTTCTTAACTATGTTGATTTCTTTATTATATTTATTTTTTTACTTACATTAATTCTTCTATTATAACTGATATAAAACAAATTATCAATTCTTAACAATAATAAAATTTATAAATATGCAAAATAATTAAACTAGTCGTAAATGCTTACATTAACTGTATGTTTATTTTATAAAATAGCTGAAAGTGTTGAAAATAAACAAATAATTTACTTTCAGTTAATTTTGTCTATTTAAATTAATCATTATTAATAACATATATTTATATTTATATAGTTTATTATCTAACAATAAATCGTCGTATGTATTAATTGCATTTATAGTAGTTTGTTTTTCATAATATTTACAATATATTTTTAATTATTTATCTTAAATAAGCTCTGCTGAATTTTTAGTTTTTAATACATATTTAAGTGTTTTTTTTTTAGCTATTTTAATTTTTGTTAAAAAAATTAGACAATTAACAACATATTAAAAATTTGTTTAAAACAAAACAAAATTGTAAATAACATTTGTTGCAAGAGAAACTTGACAGGAAGAGAATGTTGGGAACATTTTGTTAAAGCTTTTTATTTTTTTTTTTTTTTTTTTTTTTGATTCAAAACAAGGTATTTTATTATTGATTTAATTTCAATTTAACTATATCAGAATATAAATTATTTTAAAAAATTGGACTTCCTACTAAATTTTAAATATATTTTACTAAATTTTAAATATATTTAAAACAAAACAAAAAATTTTAAATAGAAATTGCTTCTACAAAACATAATTTTAAAAAAACGTGTTTAAATTTAAACTTTTTTTTTTGTATTTTCTCTTATTATTTTTTTCAAACAACAAACAAAAAACCTAGCTATCTGAAAACAATGACAATTTTTAAATTTTTTTAATTTATTTTACAAATATCAAACATATGATTAAATAAACACTAATTAATTATTTCAATACAATAACTCGATTAACTTCATCGAGTTGAGTTGAAACTATGTATTTGGAGGGTCGATGATTACGAATCTGAAGTCGGAAACTCTATCTGATCTCGAAAAAATTTCATCGAAAAAAATCATGCTTTTAAATATTTGTTTTAAATATAAAAATTTTTGTTTCAAATTTGTTTTTGTATTAAAAAAATTATTATAAAACAAAAACTTTTGTCTTATACTGAACTTTAAAAACATTTGTGTTAAGCTGAAATGAAATTGTTTCAAGCTCAACTTCAAAAACGAATTCGTTGATATGAACATAATTTAATTTAATTTTAACACATATTTTACTCAGTGTATATTCATTTTTCCATTATATTTTTTAAGAAAAGTATTACGAAACTGTGGAGTTTAAAAAATGTCGAAATTTTTTAATTTTTTCAAAGTCTTATAAGAATTTTCAGAATTTGATGATGTCGGTAACATTAAATGAAAGAAAACGTTATAATTTTTTTTTCAAAATCAAATTTTTTCCAATGACGCCCCATCTTCGGATTGACAATCCGTTATTGAAAATGCCTCAATGTAGTTTGTGACAATTTAGCATACAATTTTCTTCTTATTTTGTTATCAAATTTTATACTTATTAAACCAAAACATTTATCAAGTTTTCTATAAGAATCATTTTTTAAGATATTTATGTAAAATTTGTTTATCTGAATTATCAATTTCTTAAGTCATATTTAGATCAAAGACAATACCACAAAACAATTTATAGAAACATAAAAATTGAAAATTGGGCAACAATTCGTTTGCTAGACTGGTAATTCGGAAATTTAGTTAGATAAAAAACATATGTTTTTAAAAAGAAAATTAGAAAAACTCACAAGAAACTGAAACTTGCAATTTTCATAGAAATATTTAAGCATTCGATTTTGAGTGAAATGGCTCATATAAATAAATATATCTTTATAAGCCAGTACCTTAAAAAAATGTATCTTCTAAAAATTAGTACCTTGGTTAATAGGTTTTTTTACAAATATAGAGTTTTTTATAATAGATTTCAAATTATTCATTGTCTTATTAAGTTTTTTCCTGTTTCAAAAAATGTTTCTCTATAAAAAAAAAAAATTGCTTATATCATCGCTTGAAAGGACTTTGAGCGAGCTTCTTATGATCAATTGTGTTGTGTGGGTTATTAATTACATTGTACAACAAAATTGAAGTTTTAAAAATCTCAAAAGGTTTCACAACGGTTTCCTAAGGTTTTGGGTTCGCTGAATCCGAATCTGAAGTCAGAATTTTCGGGTCACCCTAGGTTTTCAGCAACAGGGGAGGCTGAACCCTAACCCCCTACTGTTAATGAAATCAATATAACTGACCCCCATTATTTTTTCAAGAGAAACAGTTTTGGATCGGAACCCTTCTCTTCCGACCCCTCCATATAGGGGCTCCCATACAAATTTTATGATTTGCATATATTTTTTATATGAACTTTTTTATTTAAACAAAAAACCCGACAAATTTTCTGTTTGCGTATTTTTAATTATGTAGAATTCTAAACATTACATTAAAGAAATACCAAATATAAATAGTAATAATAAAATATATTAAAAATAAAAATAAAATTAATTTCAAGCAAATTTTTTGTATTCCAATAAATTAATATTAATAAAATTTGTTTTTTAAATAAAATTGTCGTATAATATAATATATACAAAATTCATAAAGTTTGTATGGAAGCCCCATACGGTGGGGTTGGAGGGGTCGGAGAGGATGGGTTCCAAGGCAAAAAAATGTTTCCTTTGAAAAAGTAATGAGGTCGGTCACATTGATTTCATTAACAGTAGAGGGTTAGGGTTTTGCCTCCCCTGAAGCTCAAAAACCTAGGGTGACCCGAAAATTATGACTTCAGATTCGGATTCAGCGAAACCAAAACCTTAAGAAACCAGGATTTCTTGAGTGTTGTACCGTGTTATTAGCACACAATTGACCGAAAACTCTACCTGCATGCTTTATGCCGATTCTATTATCTGCAGAGATGTTACGGCTGAACGAAGAATTTATTTCTATTGAAAAAAAAACAACTTTTCCCCAACGGTTTGCCCATGATGTTTGAACTCAGGATCCGTTGGATCATACGCCACATACTTTGCTCGCACGACCACGATCGCCTTATTGTCAATAATAACATGCAAATTTGAACTCCTCCACCAGCAACTATGACTTATAAAGAAAGACTGTCCAATTTACAGTGAATTAGAAATAGAAAAAAAAATAAACGAAGAAAAGTTCAAGCATAAAACGATGACTTCGATAACAAGCCGGGATTCGTCGAACATGTTACCTCTGGGGTATTAGTAAAGCACGGTGTCGCTGAAGTAGTCGAAGTACTAAAATATTTTGAATTAAATCACTCAATTGTAAATAAAAAAGTAAAAATTTAAAATTTATGTAAAAGATGTGAACGTCAATTTGAATAAAGCAGGATAGCATTTTGCCACAAAGCCAATAAAATAATGGCTTTATAGCATACAAAACTTGCTAGATTACAATTTTTTCGAAATGGACACATCAATTCTTTAGAGTTTGGTACAAAGGACTTAAGTCAGAAAATGTAGTTTTGAGTAAATTGATATTTAAGATTGTTTTATTAATTGCAATTCAGGGTGAAATACTTTTTAATAAGCAATGATGCAAAATTAACATATTAATAAAGATAAATACTTTCACTAAAAAAATTGGAGGATTAATTTTCTATTCACCAAGTTTCCGATGACTTAAGTCCTTTTGCCCAAACATTTTTTATAAATTTCGAAAAGCAAAAAGACTTCAGTCAGGAAATAAAACAAAGATCAAGTAAAAAAACAAATTATAATACGTTTTATTATTCATCTAAGAAATTTCAGCAACGTAACATAAGAGATAAAAATATAGATTGAAATTGCTGCATCATAATCAACTTCTGAATCGTCTTAATCTGGATCTATATCCTCATTGATTTCAGTAACTAAATTTATATAAATTCATGGAATATTGGTAACTCGGAAATGATAATATATGAGCTCGGACTATATTAATTACCTCTTCAGACTTTTTGTGCGCGGGTATTTTTTTACCTCGTCGATCATCCGTCGTTATACCTGAGGTGCATTTTATTTTTTTAAAGCGTTCGATATAAATTTTTCTTTTTCATATAAAGTACTACGGAAGCACCCGTTACATACAGCCACTCCTTCCCCATTTACTGCTAAAAAGTACTCGTATGAAACCGTCCTTTTTTTCAGACTCCCAACTTTCCTTTTCCGAGAAACATGTGTATCCTTCGCATGAATATGGCTTGCAATAAAGGAAACACTTTTTGCATACGTCCCTAGCGACCAGTACTCGTCAAAAATTATTTGTCTTATCTCATCCTTGAGAAACGCGCTGCATTTCTTCCTATTCGGTTTTAAGATTTGTAGCTCCCTTGCTCTGTAGTAATGTAGCTTTACCCATTTTGCAATTTTGATGTTCTCTCTGTCCTAGAACGCTTACACCACTTTTTTGACATTTGCTGATGGCATAGATAAGGATGTCTCCACACTACTTGCGCTGACGCGTCCACTATGACTATTGCTGCATTTAGGAATGAAGTCCTTATCATTTATGCTGTCATCAGAGTCAATATTAAAATTGTGTGTTGTGGGTGACGAAACGTATTCTATAGCGGACTCATTTTTTGCTAAGAAATATTAATGGTTTTCTTTTGTGTATATTTCCACAAAACTGAATGGCTGTTCAAATCTCCGAATTCTGATGACTAGAAAATATTGCTGACATTTATTGACACTTCAGAGAAAATCTGCTTTTAAAACGCAATTGTGATCTACCAAATGCATTCCAATGCAACAAAAATGTATTTTGAAACATTTATTGTTGTGAACTTAAATATTTTTAGCTAAAAAATTTTTTCAAATGCGTTGCGCAAAAAGACTTAAGTCTTTTGTACCAAACACATAATGAAATTTCATGACTTAATTCCTTTGGACCAACCAATTAGAATGGGGTGTAGTTATAATACACCCAAGTTGTTGACAGCAATCGAAAGAGGAAAAATTATTGATTAGAACCCAATCAAAAACCCAAAATCCAATTTTTTGACTTAAGTCCTTTGTACCAAACACTTAAGAATTGATCGCTGCAATTAAACACCATTCGATTTGTTTCTTTGGAACTAGTTATGATTTGAATGCTCAGAGTCTTCATTAGAGTTATAATTCCAAAATTAGAGTCACATTTATGTCAGAATATATGGAAAAATTTCACCACATTATCATCTTTAAGAAAATATCATCTCACGATAAACATTTGAGCGATATATGTACGACTTCATTGCTAACCTCAAGCCTCGGAAATTCCATGCAAGTCATGGTTGGGTTCATGACTTTTGATTTGCTTGAATTTTTGAATAAAAGTCTCGGCCGAATTTATGACAGGACCAACGGGGTCAAGGCCTCCACATTTTTTGGGCCACTACAAGATAGGGAAAAAATACAAAATGTTTTTTTTTCCTTTGGTAAATAATTTTTTTCTTTTTGTTTTTCTCGGCTTTCGAAAGTTTTTAATTTTAATTGGAAAAAAGGCTCGATTTAAAATCGTGATATCGTTTAAGTTATGCAAGGTATACTTTTCCGTCTACCCCAAAGTGAGAGTAACGCTTGTTTGGATCAAGCGCTTCAATATTTGGTATAAGTTCCCACTTCCACTGTAATTCGGCAAGTAGTGCGCAGCTAAAAATTTCAATTTACAGAACACAGAAAAGATTTTATACTTGGTTGAGGTTTTTAGAAGAGTTGTCAGCACTATCAAATTTCTTGCGTGATTTAGCTTTTCGTAGCACTGATGAAATTCTTTTCAATTAATAATGGCAGTTTTCTAGGAATATTTGCTAAAAATTTGCTGAAAACATCAAAGAATAGGAAAAAAAAGAACGTAAGCATTTAAATAATTTATCGTAAACAATATCCGAACAATTAATAACTTAGATAGATGAGAAAGTACAACGAAGTACTCCTGAAAGACCATGTTTAAGGACAAGATAGAAAAAATGTGCAGAAAATAGTGAAGATACAATCTTTGTTTTTATGTTTCTGTAATATGTTTTTGTGAAAATATACTTTTTGTATGCTATTGAAAACGTTTTTTTTTCTTTTTTAGCTTTGAAACAATTCGGTGTTTATCTGGTTTCGCAAATTGGAAATCGGAAGTGCCATTTTTATACAGTTCTATCTCAAATTGGAGAAAAATGATGAAGTACAAATTACTAATTGGATACTTGACTATGTAATTATATTTTGTTTTTATAAGGATGTTTCTCAGAAATAATATTTCTTTATGGTCATCTATCAAATGCTAAATTTTGAGTTTTGGCAGTCCTGACCGAAATGTGCAGTAATTGTGACTGGAAGCTGTTTTAGGAAAGTGATTTGAAAAATGATGTAATTGTTATGCCTTTAACTCAATCAATTTAAGTTATTTAAGCAATTCTATCGCAAAACTTTTCTACCTCCAACTACAGCTATCAAGTTGTAAACAATGCAATTTAAAAAGCAAAAAAAAAAACGTAGGACAATAGCCTGAACCGGATTCGATACGAGACCTTGCTGATATACAAGCGCGCTAACAACTGCAAAACCAAGGCTACTAGAATCTGAAATAATCAATTTTATATGATTTAAACTCAGAATTTTAAGATTTTAAAGTGTTATCTTATATGAAGTTCAAATCATGTAAAAATATAGTAAAAATAATTTTAAAATAAAACAAAATATTTATAAAATACTATTAAACTCCAGGAAATAAATAAAAATTTGTAAAATTATGTTAAGCCATTATAATGTAAGCTGAAATAACTCTATCTGTTATAATTAATTTTATGTCCAAACGATACTTACACCGTTTGCTTACTAAAAGCTTTCCATTCGTTAAACATTTCTGCCTCAATTGACCTTGAAAATATTTTTCCCTATATTAGCTTTTGGTTTAACCGTTATTGACTCAAGCATTAATTAAAAAATGCCAGTGTTTTGCTTATTTTGCAATTAAAATACATATGTTAATTTGCTATATTTGTAGTTCATATATCTAAATATTTATTTAATATTTTATATATATATATTGTTCACACACACACTTATATTTGTCATAGCTAATCATTTTCTGTTTGTGTTTTGTTTTTTTTTTTGCGTCATATTTTGATATATATACTCATCACTAAAGTCTAATTCGTTAATAGGCCTCTTTTGTATAAACTAACTTTCAACGTTACATACATACATACATAGATTTACCGCTATTTTCAAACAATATTTTGTAATCATATGATTATGTTTGGATATCAATTCGTTATATTTTGCTGTTTGTTTAGTTAACTTAATTTATAGCTATTCTATATACAGTGCTTTTTATAATAATAGCACCTGGAGTTGTTGACTGCATAGCTACATGAGGGCTATGTGAGCCATTGAGAGTACCGCGTTAGTGAACCTGTTGGGATCATCTGCAGACAGTGCTGTCATCACCGGCGCATATAGAATGCGGTGCTGCTAGAAAAAGTTTGCCATTGGAACAGGCGCACAGTTGAAAGACGCGATGCAGATGATCACGACTCTGTGCAGTGCCTGGCAGCGGCGGCTGAGCAGTGCGTAAATTAGGCATCAGTATCTTCGATGATTCCAAACGCAGCTATTGAAAGAGTTGGTAAAAGTAAAGTAAGCAAACAGAAAAATATTTAAATATAGCTTAAAAAGCTGTGAGCAAAAGCAACAAAAACGAAACATCAGTCACTTGCAAGCTTTATTGCAAATTTTGACACATTTCATTAAGAGTCTCATATAACTGTCAAAATCACTTGGCCGCATGTCAGGCAGGATTTCCGACATGCGGTTTTATTGCAAATCTGCCATCAAAGTTGTCGCTAACATGCAAGTAAAGGCAAATATTTTGTGTTGATCCAAAACCACAACCCAAAACCATTTGCCATACAAAACATTCATCAGTCAATTCGCAGAGAATGAGAGTTGAAGGCAACACAAAAAAAACAAACGAGCATTTCAATTGTTGAAACAAACAAACACGTTCAACAATATCAACATCGATTGAAATGAAATGCCACAAAATCTACAAAAAGATGGCAAAAAAAAAAAAACGAAAACTACAACAACAACAACAGCACTACCCATACTTACACTGCCATCAAGTGCACTCAGCTTAACATCCTCGAGGGCTGAGAGTTCGATGCCGCCAGCACGCGATTGCAAATTTATATCCTTTGCCGCTGTCAGTTCCAATTGCCGTGTTGGTGATTCCAATCTTAAAAGGGTGTCAGCAGCGTGTGTGTGAGTTGTGAAGAGAGGAAAAAGCAAAAGAAGAAAATTTATTTATAAAGATTTATGAGTATTAGCATTAAGCAAGAGTTAAAAATTTAGCTAATTTTGAAGTATTGTTTAAATTTAAGTTGAAGACTATCGCACAGTCTGCTCATCACATACGAAATTGGAATAAAAATTAAAGGAGTACTCCTATGAAAACAAAATTTTGTATGCTTGGTTATTTTAATCCACCTGAGAAAAATTTGAAAAATGGTTGCAATTGGAAATTTTCATTTTGGAAAATGGGTTCGGAAACAACTCTTAACACTCAGAGGTCAAGTGATGTATCATGTTAATGTAAAATTTTGTATATCTTGCACTTTTCATTACACTTATTTTACATCGGCAACGTTCACTTTCAAAGATAGCACTATACGAAACTTCTTTGAGGATTACGGGTACCTCCTTGGGACCACTACTTATGAAGTTTTTAAACGATTTTGTATGAAAGGTACATACAAACATTGGTCTATCTTAACAAAGCTCGGTTATAAAGCAAAACAAAAAAGAGAAATGGCATAGCTTCTTAAAAGTGTCGAAATCCATTAGACCTATAAGTTTTTCCCTTGGAGCTACACACTAAAAAATTTTTATAGAATTTTTACACCGATCGGTGTTTCAGGGAGTCCTACACCGTTCGGTGTTAAAAAACACCGTGTCAAGGTGCTAAAATATAATATCCGACAAGGTTTATTTTTTTCACACCGATCGGTGCAAATAAGTAAATATCCGATCGGATGTTTGTGTTGAGCCCCGTTAGGTGTTTATTTAGAATACTCAAAACAATAATTTTTAACACCGAGAACGGTGTAATTTTTTAATATTTATAATTGCTATAAAAAATAATGCATGCCAAATAAAATGGCACACATGCTCAAAAATAGATTTCGATTTAGTTATGTTTAAACCTTTTTTTTATTTTATTACAATGGAATTAAAAGTTTTAATGTCCGTTTTTGTCGAAACTGCTTTGCCGAACATGACTTCTAATTCTAGTTTTTCAATTTCAGTCTTGTGAAAATTCAATTTTTAATTTGTTTCTCAATGATAATGTGATTTCTAAGTTTTTTTCTCCATTGATTTTCTTATTTCACACCGATCGGATAAGTTTGTCATTTCACACCTGGTAAGCGGTGTAAATTAACACCGTTCGGTGTAAAAAATTTAAATATCCGCTCACCGGTGTGAATTTATTTTGGAATTTTTTTAGTGTGTATATATATGTTTTGTACATGATTGTGTACGGAAGGTTCATTGACAAATATACAGATCTTAATGAAACTCGATAAGAAGACTAGAAAAAAGAGGAATAGCTATATGTTTACAAAAAATTATTGAAATCGGTTATTCTTAAAGGATACATCTCCTGGACCTCTATTACCTTTTTAAATGATTTTATATGGGAGGTCATACAAAAAGTTGACTGATCTTTATAAAACATGGCCAAAAGGCTAGACATAAAAATAAATAGATGTTTATTAAAAAGGGAAAAATATATGAGAACCTATGGGTACCTCCTTTGGAGGTATATTAATTTTTTTAAAATGATTTTCTATGGAAGGTACACATAAAAGTAGACCGATCATAAAGAAACTTGGTCAGAAAACTAGACACTTAGAACCAGTGGCGTAGATAGCTTTTGGTTCTGGGGGGTGTTCGAAAAAAAGTAATGAGCTGTCACGCGCTAAGTTAAGGAAATTAAGGGTATGCAATTTTCAAAAGAAACAATGGGTGCTAAAAATAAGATCTGCAAAAATAAACTTGCACAGAAATTTTTAAATCAATATCTGATAATGATTTTTTTTTATTGCAAAGAAATAATAAGAGAAAATTAAAAAAAAAGAAAAGAGTAAATAGTTGAGTATGAAAACAGTTGTTTTAAATTTTATTTTGTAGAAACGCAAATGCATTATATTTTTATTTTAAAATTTCTTTATTGTACGTGTACTTTTCATTTCGTTCAGCTCAATTCATGAAAAATATTTTTAGATGAAATGTTATATAATTAAAGAATTGGTTTTTCTATCCAGTTTCACCAAATTCTCCGAAGAATATCCTTAAACTATTAAGAGACTTTGATGATTTTATAAAAAAAATTTATATAAAATCATTAATTTTTATTTTTGACAAAGTTATCAAAAAAAAAACATATCTAAAATATTTTCTAATCATAAAATTCTTTCGATAACACAGTGCGACACGAAAAAATAACTTTTAATATCTCAATGGTTTCCTGTAGTGATTGGTCTATATATTATGCCCTCATACTCAATTTTATCGGATTAGGTCAAATAAGAGAGAAATTCAAGGTCAAATTCCACCTTTAAGTCACACATTTTTTCTTATAACTCTTAAACTAAATTCAAATCCTGTGTAGTAACTGGGTCTATATATTTGCAATGGATGGTTCTTTATATTTTGAGACCATTTTTTGCTCGAAGAGTTACGTAAGGAGGTTAATTATTTCTTCGAAAACTGGGCTATTTTAATAAAAAACAAAATTTTTAATAGTTCAGTTACTTTGTATTTGTCTTCAAAAACAATCAGATTTTGCTGAATTTTTGCACACACCTTAAGTAAAATAAAATAATCCACCTCTGCAAAGATCATAGCAATTACATGTGCGCTTCCAAAGATATTCGGATACAAAGATTATCAAAGATGATAACTTCGTTAATGTAATCCCTAGAGTAAAATCAATCGGATGAAAATTATAGACTCAATAATTTTCTTCAAAACTGTTCTTAACATTTTTACCGAAAAAATTACCGTTTTAAAGATATGCGCTCTTCGACCTCTGTTAAGGTGGGACATAACATTCCCGGCAGATAAAACAGACCTTTTTTAAAAACTCATAACTCAGTCAAAAACAAACATTTTTCCAAAATTTTTTTTTATTATTGTAGAGAATTGATCAAATTAAAAAAAAAAAATTCAAAAAAATATAATTTTCACTCTTGCATGGTTCTATTGAGCTCCAAACTGGCGGCAGAGAAAAAACGGGGCCTCGTGGTTGTAGCCTGGGAGTCGCAAAAATTGTCCGATCTGGAAAAAATGACTTTTTTTAATTCTTTACAAAATTGGTTATCGTATGAAAGGAGCTTTTTTTAAAATTTTTTTTTCAATTTTTGGTGATGTTCCGAATTTGAAAGTGTGTTTTTTCGAAAAAAATATTGACTTTAAAAATTCATAAAAAATCGAAAAAATTTAAAAAAAGCTGGTGTCATACGATAGCGAATCAATTTTAAGAAAATACAAAACAAAAAAAAAATTTCGTCAAAAACTGAACCCGCTAGTGCCGCAACCAGTACGAAAAACATGATTTCGAGATAAACGCGTTCAAAGTTTGTGAACAAAGAAAAAAATGGCGAAAATTAAAAATACGCTCACACTAATCCGGTTGTAACTTTTGAACCCGTAGGAGTTTTTTCACGAATTTTTGTTTTAGAATTTTAAGAATATTTACTTCATAATAATTAATTTTTTTTGAAATCCCTGTAGGAACTTTCATCACTTTTCCAAAAAAAATTTAAAATTTTTCTTAAATCTCACTTTTTGAAATCTTCATAATTTTCCTCATTATAAAAAGAGGCAGATAGCTTTTTAGCATCTTCTTTTAAAATCTACTTTTTAAAGTTTCTACTTAAAGAAAATTTTAAAAATTTCGTGAATATCAAAGAATTACATATTTTGTATTCAATTTTATTATGTTTGAAGCCTTATATAGAAAAATTAGTGGAGTATATTTTTGTTTGTATAGCTAAAATGACACTCAAACTTATGAAGAAAAAGAAATAAATTAAAAATAAAACATTTATATATAAATAAAATTTAAATACTTTTTAAAATATTTGTTTCAAAAATCCCTTTAAAGAATTTTCAAAAAAGCTTTTTATATATATTTTAAAGTAACGCAAAAAAATGTTTATAAAATTAATTATGAAAAACCTTTCTCAAGAAGCTATTACAAAAGGCATTTTTTGATTCAATTCTTTTTTAAAATTTCCCAAAAAAGTTACGTTCAAAAGCTCCATTCGATTCAATTCGTTTGTAAAATTTCCCAAAAAAAGTTATGTTCAAAAATATATTAAGCATAAACATATATAAGTTTATTCTAAGAAAAAACCGTTTTTTTTTTGTAAGCTTATGAGGCAAAGTATTTATAAAAATTTTTTTTAAATTTTTAAAATCTAGTCTAGTTGTGTTAATCAGGTTCTCGCTAAAAACAAATTTTTCAGAGATTTTTTGAATTTCAAGCATAAGTTGGTTAATAACAGATATTTTCAAAGAATGTATATCTAAAAAAGCTTCGGGCAAATTTTTGCAAAACTTTATAAATAAATCTGCTTACATAAATTTTTTTGAAAAGCTTACGGAATGATAGTTTTTTGACAAAATGATAGCAGAAAATGTTTAAAAGAGCTTTACTTTTAAACAGTTTTTTATAAAATTGTTATTTTGCATATCTTTAAAAAGATTTATGATTCCTTAAAGGTTTTTCATGAGAATTTAGTTAAAGATACAAAACACCTATTTAGAAATGTTTCCAATGACCTGTTTTCTTAAGAAAGCATTACGAAGATCTGTTATGAAAAAAAATTATTTTGTAAGTTTTCAAAATGTAAAGTCAAAGACAAATAAAATCTTTTTTGAGAATTTATAAAAAAATTTGAAATTAAAATTATTCAATGCTTAAAGTTTTCATATCAAAAGCTTTTCTTCAGAAGTTTTCCGAAATAAATTTTATGAAAATTAGCTTTCAAAAATTATTGCGGTTTTGTGATACAAATTTTTGAAAAATTATTAAGCTTTTTATGTATTTATCAAATAATTTCTCAAACCACTGGACATTTACTGAAAGCTGAAACATGTTCAACACAAATTTTGAAAAATTTTTTGCACAGGCTCTATCGAAAATTGTTCTTCATTGATTACACTAAAAAACTTTGAAAAGTTCGACTTTCTCGCTAAAGTAAGTGAAAAACATAAATTTTGAAAATTTTTTGTAACGTTTAAAAAAAGCTCTACCAAAAATTGTTCTTCATACAGTTTTCAAAAAAGCTTTTGCTATTTAACTGTATGAAAATAGAAACGCAACAAAACAGTTTCTAAGAAGCTTTTACAAAAAGCTCTATTTGAAACTTTCAAACACAATCCGCTGCATTGCATATTTTTACATACAAAAACTACCTCTTTATGGACAACTTTTCAGATTCTCTTAAGATTCCCGAACACTCATCAACAAGCTTTATTTTAAGACAATTCATTCATTGCGCCGAAAATCCTTGTAAAACAAAGAGCAGAAAGTAAAAACTACTGTATAACTCAATAAGATGATGTTAATAAATGAAGCATGGCCAACAGATGGCAATAAATTTAAATGTTTGTTGTTTTCTGTTGCCAGCTTAAGGTTCTTAAGCACTTTTTAATGGAGTCGAAAAATCTGTCAACTCTGTACATCTACGAGCTTTAGGCTAAATGCAGTGTGTGTGTGTGTGTGTGTGTGTGTGTATATGTGTGCATTCATTCAATCAGTTGACGCCATTGCAGTTGAACCTTTGGTAGTGCACTGAATGAAATATCATGCAGTATGAATGCTGTTTGTGTATTTTTAATTTTGTTTTTTTTCAACCCAGCCCACATTGCCACACATTACTACATATACAAGGCTCTGATGCAATATGTTTATTTTTTTGTATGTTGGAAATCCACTGCAAGCTTTAGCTATACGAGTATATGTGTGTGTGTGTGTGTGAGGTTTTGTCTTTTTGCAGTACTTACCTCAACTCACGCCCGGGCTCAGCGCGTACATGTGGCGTCTGGATGGATTCCCGAAATATGGCACCACCTTCACCATCAATTCGTAGAGCATGTGCACCGATTGTGACTTCATCTCGATTTACGGAAAATAAATTTCGTCCGGTTGTGTCATTGATGCGAAATCCCGTCGAAAGGCATTCGAGCTTATCATGTCCCAGGAATAAATGATTTTCGAGAACTCCATTCGTGTCACGTGTATTGATTGAAAAATTACGTGATGATTCTGTGTGTGTGTGTGTGTGTGTGTGAATTCGGTACAACGATGACGTTGGCAATGATGTTGATGATTATGTTGTTGATGACGTGGTAGTTGTAGATGCCAACGTGAATTATACAAGTTGGGCGCATGAAAATAAATAAGAAAAATTGAGTCAAAAGCCGGTGATAACAACTAAAATACAAACAATAACAAAAACAACAACAACAACAAAACAGCTACAAATAATATTACACACAGAAATATCATGCCAAAACAGACAAAGATTGCGGCTACACGATTACGGAAAAGGAAATACAAGTCTTGGTGCATATCACGGTCATGGCAGATTTTATTTTATTATTTTTTTTTCTCTCTCTCTATTTTAAATCGAATACTTTGTGGTGAAAGGTGCTTTTTTGTGCCTCGCTACAACCTCTGCTAGGTGTCTGCACAGAAGAATGATGTTGCCACCTTACTGTGTCACTTAGTGTACGCATCTGTCTTTTGGTCTTATCTAAAATTGTGCATCGAACACGGTCGTTGGGTGAAGTTGAGATTTATGGGCGCCCCCAAAACATTGAAGAAATTTGTAGTCTACAGTGAGATTGAGTAGCTTAAATATCATGCAAAAAGCATGGATGGAACGAGTTTGAACGTCAAGTGATGTTTAAAGTGAACGATTGTTAAGTTATGAGTATTTTGTTTTAAATTGATTTTTTTTTTTATAAGTTTTATGGTAATTAAGATTTGAAAAATTTCGAAATGTTAGCTTAACTTTAGATCAGTTTTTGCAAGGTTCAAATATTCTCTCAGGAATTTTACAAAGGACAATTTTACAAAGTGAGTTTTCACACAATTAAGTTTTCAAATATTTTTTTTTTATATATCAATATTTTATTATATTACTGAGATATGTTTAAATGGAGTTATGTATGCAACATGACAGTTACTACTTTTAGAAAAAAGTACTTCTTCAATTTATTGTGTAAAATCGCATTTGAACTTTAATAGTTAAATTTGCGTTTTTGATGAGGTTTATGATTGGGATTTTATATTATGGCACAGAAATTGTTGAAAATAATATCTGTTCTTTTATTAGAGTAATTATTTTCACATTATTTTTCAGATTATGCTGAAAAATGGGTAGAGTAAATAAGAGTTGATTTAATATTAATTTTCCAGAACAGGAAAAATGTTAAGCCGAGATGTGAATAAAGAGGCAATAAAAGCATTCAAAAAATGTTATCACTGTCTTACAAGTGAAATTCACTACGTTGTGCCTCATTGCTGTTTTATAAACATGTTTAAAAAAAAATAATCTTAGGCTGTTTTTAGTTAAGTCCACCAAGTTTTTGTACTATGGTTTTCTAAATGCTGGTGCAATCTGCTAAGTCCTCAGTTGTTCTGAAGTTTCAAATTCTTAATTTATGGAATGACTGAGAAGAAGATGGTAACAGCAAAATAAAATCTTAAATTTTTTTTCCTCACATTTTATAGTTTTTGACTTAGCGCCATTTAATTCACTTTTATAACTCGAAAGTTTTAAATAACTTTAAAGTTTTTGTTAACTCTCGTGTAAAAAATGCCTTGCTGTACCCATGCTTTTGGTTCACTCTTCATATTCTCCAGACCTGGCTGCTACATACTATAATGTTTTACGGAGTCTGGGAAACTTTTTACAAGAACCGCGCTACTTAAGGGGACGTGACGCCTTCAAAAATTTTTTTATTTTAATGGTTTAAAATGCGTAGAAGTTGAATAAGAAATAAGATATAATTTTGAAAAATTACGGAAAACATTTTTTTTTATTATTTTAATGACATATATTGCTACAGGAATTTTTTTAAAACTTATTAAAAAAATCATGGTGGGCGTGATAAAACAAAAACTACTCAACCGATCGTACTGAAATTTTAATATGTTGTTTTATACATATTTGTCGACGCGTAGAATCACCTATGGACAGAACAATCGGTTTTATAGTTTTTGAGTTTTTGGCCGATTTTGGACACAAACCTGGAAATTTTCGATAAAACGCCACCAATTTGTTATTTTTCAACCAAAATTGTTTCTTCTAGTTCATTCATTCCAATTCGGTTTCGATGCTGATAAAAGCCCCTTTTTTTTGTCAATGTTCCAGTGAGTCATAGTCACGCCCACCACGTTTCGACGCAGAATTACGGGTTACAGCGCGGTTAGTATAGGGACGTTTAAAAAGATTTTTTCAAGTTCATGAAACTTTTTTGACGAATACTTTAGGGTATACCTTCAGCCTTTAATAGTCATCGTTCAAAGATAATATATATGCTAAAATATCAGATATATCCTGTGCTGAATGAATATATAATTTTGGATTTTGTCACTTTTATATTAAAGTCACAAAATAGAAAAATATAAGAAAAAAAATGCACGTGTTTATATAAGAAAATCAATCATCAGCTGCTTATGCTGTGCCTGCTGCTTTCTTTGTTTTTGTTTTGTTTTTTGTGCTTGTATTGTTTTTGTTTTATACGAACTGATTCGCAGGTTTCTTTTTGTGTATTCTTTTCACTAAAAAATATATATTTAATTTTTCAAAATTATATCTTATTTTTTATTCAACTTTTAGGCATTTGAAAACATTAAAATAAACTTTTTTTGCAGGCGTCACGTCCCCTTAAACCACAACGCTATAATAGCGTCCTGTGAAGAATTCAGGAGCAGCAAAAATACGATTTTTTTCAAAATGGAATTTTTTTGATTTACAAACATTTTGGCAACGCACCACAGATGTGCGCGGTGAATATTTTTATACCCTAAACCTGAAAGGTCAGGGTATATTAACTTTGTGCAAACGTTTGTAACGCATAGAACGAAGCGAGTCCGGTATAGAAAAGTATATATATATACCTCGTGTACCTCGTGAGTCGAGCTATTCATGTTCGTCCGTCCGTACGTCCGTCCGTCCCTCCATCCGTCTGTGTGTTGTCCGCATACACAGTATAAGAAGAAGAAGTTGAGATAATTGGATGAAACTTGGTACACATAGTAACATGGACCCAAGAATCTGCACTGTTGAATATTTTTGGAATCCGCCCACGGGCACGCCTACCTCCCATACAATACAAAAACTTAACTTACACCTATACAATTTGGTATGTATGTGTTTTGTATCAACACAAAGATGTCTTCGAAAAATGGGTGTCATCCTTCCACGGATACGTCCACTTCCCATACAACCCAAAAATTGAAAACTCAATAAATAAGCTTCTGTTTAACTTACAGAGATAAAATTTGCCACGTATGTTTTTTACGAGAAAACAAAAATGGTTTTGCAAAATTGACGTCATCCGCTCACGGACACGCCTACCTCCCATACAACCCAAAAAGCTTAAAACTCAATAAATAAGGTTATGTTTATCATAGAGAGATCAAATTTGGTACGTATGTATTTTGTACCAAAACTAAGGTGTCTTCAAAAATTGGCAGTAATCCGTCTATGAAAACGCCCACCACCCTTAGCGAAAGCACAATAAAGCTTTAACTGTGAGCCACAGGAATAAAACTTGGTATGTGTAAATTTTTCATCAACATTTAAATGCATATAAAATAAAGACTTCATCCGCCCACGGACACGCCCATATTCAATAATATTATTTTTTTTTGGAAAAGTTGGTTTAGGGTATTAAATAGTCGGCGTAGACCGACTTTAGACTTTCTTTACTTGTTAGTAACAAACAGATTTCTTGACTCTTTGAATTCCGTAAATTTGGTATGAAACTACCGATAATTTAGTCAAAAATTTATACATAAAATTTTCAAATTTCGGTTGTCCAACGATACACCTGTGAGTTGTTTTTTGCCTTTTGGTAAGACTAGAAACAGACAGTTATCTGAAGGTTTTTTAACAGCTCTTTTGTACCGATTATTAAATACCTTCAGTTGATGGAAAAAAATTAAATATAGGTGCTCTATAAACTCAGAAAAAAACACCTCAAAAAATATCTCCTTATCCTAGAGCATATGATCTCAGTGAATTTACTGTGAATATTTCAGTTAGAGACACGGATATCGTATCGATACTTTAGAGTATAGATACTTTTTCTTTTGATACGATCTATACTTCAGGATATATATACTTTCTGCGATAAAAAATATTTATTTTTCAATTAGAATAAATTTTTACATTTTTGAAGAAATATTTATTTACTTGTAATGTGAAATGGAAATATTTCATGCTTATAATAAGTATTTTTTTTTTGCACAAAAGAGTTTTTTTCAATTAAAAAAAATTTTCTCAAAAATAAAACGCGCTCTTATGTAAAAACAATATATATTTTTATATATTTCTCATTTTCATGGGAGGCTTTTAAATAGTTGTAGGATCACAGTTAGGGAAACGCATTCTCTAGAGAAAAGTCCTCTAAAAATTATGCCTTTTTTATTATATTCCGAAAAACTTGTCTCTGAGTGTAGAAAAAGCCACTTCATTTCTCTTATATCATTTAAAATTGAATAAAATGTGAAATAATTTTTGTTTTTAGGTGGTAACCTGATTTGTTAAAGTGTAGCCTTTTACTTGTACTTTGAGTTCTGTCGTTTTTTATAGTTCAGTCAGAAATTTATAACCCATATTAGACTTTTTTAAGGCAAGTGCTAGTTCATGATATAATAATTTTACCAGGTAGTGTTGACAAATGTTGATTCTCTCAGCTACAAGTAAACGAACTCTTGTCAAAAACAGCTGTTCGTTATTATATGCGTTGGCCACATTCAGCTGTGTCAACTGTTGTGACAGCAACACTTCTGTGAGCGCTGTTATCGGTATTGAAGTTTCAGAAAAATTGTCAAGTTTATGAAATATCAAGCTTTTTATCAAATACGAATGGAAATTTTACCGACAAATTTAAAATTTTCTATTTTTAAATGCATTTTAATGCGCAACTTCATATTTATGTGCATCAAGTTTTGACTTAGCAGTTGGCAACTGTTGGGTACGCTGAATGTGACCAGTGAAAATGAATTGTGTGCTATAACGGATTGTGAGCGCTCTTTTTCTTGTTATATTTTTTGACAGAAGTCCGTTTCCAACAGAAACGTCAATACTTCCTTGGAGTAATTATATCATGTGCTAATTAAAATATTTATAAGATTTATTTCTTCAAATACACAACAGAATTTTTGATTTTGTCTTGTGCTTTTTCATTTAAGAAATTCCTTAATTGTTTTTGTTGGAAAATTTGTCCACAATATTGTCAAACTTTAATTGCATTGCGTGAGTTCTACAAAATTTATATTTTAAATCTGCTTGTTTAATAACAGTTAAGGTTTCTGTTCTACTGTCCATGCAATGTGTTTGCTTAAATATCCGGCAGATAGTTAACAATCAACCCTCTTTCGGGTTTTAAGATATGGTGTCAACATGGATATTAAATAATTTACAAAATCACCTCGAAGCAAGAAACTCATTACAAAAGGATCTACATGTCAGATGACTTGATATATTCAACACACACAAATATACATAGACGCAAACATGCATAGATACAGAGGCATGCATATAAAACTTACACGCATAAAATAGAGGTAGACCAACAGAGCCATTGTCTGTCTCACACATGTGTGACCGTGATTGTGTAAAACCGAAATGGTGTCACAATGACAACAAAAACGACAACTACCACAACAACAACATGCACAAGCACAATAATGAAAATCAAATGGTTAAATTTATGCAAAATGAATATTAATAGAGCTGCCATCTAATAAATTAGTTCATCAGGCAAAGCAAATTTATTAACCTTAAACAAGCAAACGTCATGTTTAGGCATTAAAGAGCACACACACACACATAGACATACCTATAGATATTGGCTGGCCATGTCTGGAACGTATTGTTGATGCCCGCAGCATATCCATGATTAGTGCCTGACCCGTTAGCTGAATGCCACCGGGTATTATTTTAAGTTGACCCATGCCTTCCTGCAAGTAAAAAGAGTGGAAAGCATAGCAAGATTAAGTGATTAATGATTATTTAATAGTCGTTTAGTTAAGTATGCATAAATTTAACACATACACCTAAACAAACACATGCATTACAACACTTACCGTTGAAAATTCCATGACCTTAAGTATCCATAATGTCAGCACTAAATTGACGATAATCAGCAGCATCAGCAGTACCAGCAGCGTATAGAGACATTTTTTGCGCCAACCTTTAAGACCCAGATGCGTTTCAATACCATCGACAAAGCTCTGCGAAGTGGCACCCATTTTTTTTCTCAGCCTTAACGTTTCGTTATCTTCTTTTGTGACTCTTTGTTGCTGCCTGGCCGACTTTGTATCGCCCACTAGATCCACACCTTCGGCATAGTTGGACGATAGTTTTGTGATCGCTGGCAAGTTGCGTATCCTGGCGGATCTTGTTGTACCCGTTGCTCCAGCTGCTGTCTCAATATCTGCTTCTATGCCGCTACTTATCATCGCTGTTGTTCGCTCATTATAGTGGTGACCGGAATCGGTGCAGTTATTGGGACTTTTTTGTTGTTCTTGTGTTGATTGTTGCTGATTGTTGTTGTTGTTGTGGTTGTTCTTAGTTACTAGAATTTTATGATTGTTATTGTGGTAAGGTTGAGGATGGTGGATCTGGTGGTGGTGTTGTTGTTGATTTTGTTGTAAGTTTGTTGTTGCAACAGCGCCAATTGTTGAGTTGGTGCGCTTGTGTCTATGTTGCTTTTGCTTTTGCTTTTGCTGTTGTTGTTGTTGTTGTTGTTGTTGTTGTTGTTGTTGTTGTTGTTGTTGTTGTTGTTGTTGTTGTTGTTGTTGTTGCTGTAGTATAATATCTGGCGATTGCTGTGAAACAATATCAACAGCAAAATTTGACTTTATTGTTGAACCATTCGATATGCTTTGTTAATGGTTATGATGATGTTGATAGTTTTGATGTTGATTATGATGATTTAAATGGTGATGTATAGATTTATGTATAGATTGAAGAGAGTGAGAGAGAAAATACGATTTGTTGAGTTTTGACTGAGATTAAATCTTTAACCTAAATTTGAAGTTTAACAGTGAAATTAAAATTCAACTCGAACCAAAAATATTTTTAACAAAATATATAAAAAAAAACAAGTAAAGAAAGTCTAAAGTCGGTCTAGGCCGACTATGAAATACCATAAACCCACTTTTCAAAAATAAAAAATGTTTATTGTAAATGGGCGTCTCCGTGGGCGGATGAAGCCTATATTTTAATTGCATTTAAATGGTGATGAAAAATTTACACATACCAAGTTTAATTAATGTAGCTCACAGTTAATGCCTTTATTGTGCTTTCGCTATGGGAGGTGGGCGTGTTCATGGACGGATTACTCCCAATTTTTGAACACACCTTAGTTTTGGTAGAAAATACATACATACCAAATTTAATTTCTCTATGACAAACATAACCATATTTATTGATTTTTAAGCTTTTTGGGTTGTATCGGAGGTAGGCGTGTCCGTATGCGGATGACGTCCATTTTTCAAAACCATCTTTGTCTTGTCATAAAAAATATACGTGCCAAATTTTAGCTCTGTAGGTTAAACAGAGGCTTATTTATTGCGTTTTCAATTTTTGGGTTGTATGGGAGGTGGGCGTGTCCGTGAACAGATAACGTCCATTTTTCAAAAACATCTTTGTGTTTGTATAAAACACATACATACCAAATTTTATTGTTGTAGGCTAAATATGAGCTGAGTTATGCAGTTTTCAATTTTCGCTTTGTATCGGAGGTAGGCGTGTCCGTGGGCGGATGATATTCATTTTTCAAAACCATCTTTGTGTTGAGATAAAAAATATATGTGCCAAATTTTAGCTCTGTAAGTTAAACAGGGGCTTATTTATTGCGTTTTCAATTTTTGGGTTGTATGGGAGGTGGGCGTGTCCGTATGCGGATGACGTCCATTTTTCAAAACCATCTTTGTCTTGTCATAAAAAACATATGTGCCAAATTTTAGCTCTGTAGGTTAAACAGAGGCTTATTTATTGCGTTTTTGGGTTGTATGGGAGGTGGGCGTGTCCGTGAGGAGATGACACCCATTTTTCAAAAACATCTTTGTGTTGATACAAAACACATACATACCAAATTTTATTGTTGTAGGCTGAATATGAGCTGAGTTATGCAGTTTTAAATTTTTGTATGGGAGGTAGGCGTGTTCGTGGGCGGATTCCAAAAATATTCAATATTGCAGATCCTTGGGTTCATGTGACTATGTGAACTAAGTTTCATTCAATTTTCTGAACTCTTTCTTCTTATCCTGTGTATACGGACAACACACAGACGGACAGACGGACGGACGGACGGACGGACGGACATGGATAGCTCGACTCACGTGGTGACGCTGATCAAGAATATATATACTTTTCTATACCGGACTCGCTTCGTTCTATGTGTTACAAACGTTTGCACAAAGTTAAAATACCCTGATCTTCCAGGTTTAGGGTATAATAAAGAGATTCTTGATGATGCATGTGTGTTATATGTATATTATTAGAATATTAAAAAAATGTTTATTCTAAAATTTCATTTTCTAAAACTCATCGGAGCAGTGAGAAAAAAACATACTATAAAATTAAATAAAAAATGTTAAAATATAAATTTAACACCTTTGCGTTTCTACAAAACAAAATTTAAAAGAAGTTTGTTTAATTTTCAACTACCTAAAACTCCTTTTTTTTAAATTTTCTCTTATTATTTCTTAGAATGCAAATTTCATCGAATGGAGTAAACATTTGGTATTTGGATGGTTCCGAGGGTAGCTGATTATTTTTTTTTTGAATCTGATGCCAAAATCTCGGAAAAGCTAAAAACTGGCATCGAAAAAATTATGCTTTAAAATAGTTTTAAATTTTAAAATTTTTGTTTTTCATAACAAAAACATTGTTTTAAAAACAACTAAATTGTTTTTTTAATTTAATTTTAAACACAGTTGGGTTTAATTTAAATGAATTTGTTTCAAGCTCTATTTCAAAAAGAAATTCGTTTGATATGAACACAATTTCATTTAAGTTTAAGACATATTTTTCTCAGTGCACACATAAACTTGAAAACAATTTGAAAAACCCAGAATTTATTATTAAAACCAATTTTAAATTAATTTTAAATTTTTCTTAACAGGCTCTTTTCATCTGAATTCTTCGAATTGATTTAATTTAAACTTTAAAGTTCAAGAAATTTTTAATTTTCTACCAACCCATTTTGTTCAGTTCGTCTTTGAGTTAAGCATATCATAAAAAAGCAAGTATTTATAAACTATAAAGCTGCGTTCCAAAAGAAAATTTATGAAAATTATAAACTTATGACTTAATTATATGTGAACATAAACATAAACTTATGACAGAATAAATGAAAAATAAAATAAAGACATAAAAAAAAATTGTGAAAAACTATGAAAGCAATTAAGAGAAACTCAAGTACTTGGCGATTGTCAGTAGATGCGGCTGCTGCTGGTCAACTTGATGCTGCTCATCGCATACCATTGAATTGATGTCATTTGTGGTTGTAGTCATGAGCTGGACGGCGGCGCCAATCGACGAAGTAGAGCTTGTCTGAAAAGCAATTAAAAGAAAAGCTTTATTTTAATGATATTAAATTTATTGCTAAAAACTTAGAGATACATAGCAATAAAGTCATTTTAACTAATGAGTAAAAATAAAAATTCAAGCATTTGTCAAATTTAAAATTTTGAAAAAATTGAAAATATTATTGGCAATGAAAAATGTTGGCATACATTTATTTGTCAGTTAATTAAATAGCTGGAACACGTCCAAGCAGAAGCAGACTGCATGAATTGGTAGCATTGTGCTGTTATATGCAAGCCATTCACTGTCTGGCTGACTGACATACTTAACGCATCCATCAACGATTTAATGATGTTCACTACTTAAACTTTTTTTTTTGTTTTTTTTTTTGTTTTTTTTTAATGTGCTCTTAATTTGCACATTTCAGTAGAATTGGAAGTACGTTCTTCTTTTTGCACTCATGCTGAGCAACAAGGCAAATAAACAAAGTATCTATGGCACAGCGACCGCATTATTATATCAAGCCTATCCCACAATTATCGTTAAATTATTTTATTTGTTTATTTAAATTGAATTGTTTTTACTTGGCCGACAACGTATGCGGTCATATCTCTTCTGTGAATTACTTGATCCATGTAAAATATGTTTACGTTCTGCGAAACCACAATATTCGGAAAGTCGAAAGTGTGTATCCACAAAATATTTTTTATTTTGTTTTGTTTTTTTTTTACTTTAACGTTAAACAGGTAAAAAACATTTATCTAAGTGGTTTTTTTTTAGAAAATTATTTGAGGCAGAGTATTTTATATAAATGTTTACAATAAATTTGTTTGTATTAAATATATTTTGTGTTTTTGCTACTCTATTGATTGGCATAGTAACCAGACAACGATATGTTTAACATAGAATTATTTTGAATGAAAAATAATATACAAGAACACGTAAGCTCTTTAATACTTATATTTAAAACTTTTAATTTTAAAGTTTTAGTAAAATCATTTCATAAGTTGCTTAATTCTTGAACTTTATAATAAAGATACCATTAAGTATAAAAGCCCTACTGAATAAAAATTATTCACCCCTATCACGCACTATGATGACAAGACATGACAGATTTGTCAGCACAATGTCTGACCAGGCAGATGTTGCAAACGGTTGCGTAAAATATCGAAAGAAAACTACAAAGCTTTTGGGAAGAAGTTAGCCTACAGATGAATGCGTTGCAAGTATCTCTTAATCTTCCTTTTCAATCTTAACACATCTGTGCATACAAACATGATCCTCTGCATCAAGTAATATCACCGCTTATACCATCAATATATAAAATAATAACATATTACAAATTTTTAGTTATTATACCCTAAACCTGTAAGGTCAGGGTATATTGTCATCCGCTCATAGACACGCCCACCTCCCATACAACCCGAAAATTGAAAACGGAATAAATAAGCCTCTGTTTAACCTACAGATATAAAATTTGGCATTTATATTTTTTATGACAAAAAAATATATGGTTTTAAAAAATGGACATCATCCGCCCACGGACACGCCTACCTACCATACAATGCAAAAATTAAAAACTGCATAAATAAGCTCATAATTAACCTACAACAATAAAATTTGGTGTGTATGAGTTTTGTATCAACAAAAAGATGTTTTCGAAAAATCGGTGTCATTCGTTCACGGACCCGCCCACCTCCCATACAACCCAAAAATTGAAAACGCAATAAATAAGCCTATGTTTAACCAACAGAGATAAAATTTGGCACGTATGTTTTTTATGACAAAAAAAAAATATGGTTTTGGAAAATGGACATCATCCACCCACGGACACGCCTACTTCCCACACAACCCAAAAAGTTTAAAACTGAATAAATAAGATTATGTTTGTCATGGAGAGATCAAATTTGGTATGTAAAAAAAAAAAAAAAAAAAAAAACAAATTGGCCATTTCAGCCCTTGAAAGGACTTTGACCGAGCTTCTTATGATCAATTGTGTTGTGTGTGTTATTAAATGTTTGCACACAATTGACCGAGAACTGGACCTACATGTTTTATGCCGACTCCGAACGGCTCATGTTCTCAAGAAGCTTTACATGGCATTATTTACTCTCTGAGGTTTGCCATTGTCTGCAGAGAGGTGGTGACCGATCAGAAAAACTTTTTATGGAAAAAACTTTTCACCGCGACTGGGGATCGAACTCGGGCTCCGAGCATGCTAAGCCACACACTTAACCTGCATGCCACGAATTCACCCAAATTTGGTTGGACACTTGTTTTTAATATAATCTTACTAAAAAAGTGTCATTTCATTTAAAGCCATGAGAAGATTAAGTCTATTTTAAAAGAGTGAACGCGCTGATCCTCAAGGGCATGCGTCATCAAAGAAAGCAAATAGAAACGGTAAGACTTCCCATTTCAGCATTTCAAGGAATTTTTTGACCGGCTGCGCATGTTATGTCTTGCCTTTAATCGCACTCTGGCCGGTTTTGCTCCAATGCACGGTTCAAACGCATCAATTGAGTTCGATGAGTTTCACTTAGTCGTAGCAGCCTGTAGTACACCACGGCCCCACCAAATACAGAGACCAAATACAGAGCAGGACCTTGTCACTGTGAATATTGGGCTTTAGCGTCGATTTTACCTATGGATCCGTATAGTTTTCATCATCAATATAAATTGAGTTCGTCTTGTAAAAAAATGTACTTAAAAATGGAATCCATTAAAGTTTCAATGATCACCTGTGAATGAGCTCAGAAAATTTCATTGCATCTCATTGCTCATTGTCATAGAATCATCCAGTTTTGTCCAAATAATCTATGGAATCCATGAAATTGCCAATGACCCGTCTGTGTACTCAGATAATCTCATTGCATTCGATTGGCCATTGAATCATACAGGTTGAAAATTCCAGTGTAACGTGTCACGTTTGGAAATTGAAGCATGATGTGTCTAGTTGAAAATTCTACCATTATATGTTACGCGTTACGGTTGAAAATTTATAATTTACTTTTAGATTCTAATATAATTTTATTTCATACAAACCGATTGTAAACGAGTAAACTCCAAAAAGCCGAGGTTTAACACCTTTTAGTTCGGTTTTACTCCCCCTCTTTCATTCACATACACGGCTAAAGCAGTTTCACTTCAAACAAGTAAAGAAAGTCTAAAGTCGGTCTAGGCCGACTATGAAATACCCTAAACCCACTTTCCAAAAACAAAAAATTTTTATTGGCGTCTCCAAGGGCGGATGAAGCCTATATTTTATAAACATTTAAATGTTGCACATACCAAGTTTTATTCCTGTAGCTCACAGTTAATGCCTTTATTGTGCTTTCCCTATGGGAGGTGGGCGTGTTCATTGACGGATTACTTCCAATTTTTGAACACACCTTAGTTTTGGTATAAAATACATGCACACCAAATTTAATTTCTCTATGACAAACATAACCTTATTTATTGAGTTTAAAACTTTTTGGGTTGTATGGGAGGTAGGCGTGTCCGTAGGCGGATGACGTCCATTTTTCAAAACTATCTTTGTCTTGTCATAAAAAACATTCGTGCCAAATTTTAGCTCTGTAGGTTAAACAGAGACTTATTTATTGCGTTTTCAATTTTTGGGTTGTATGGAAGGTGGGCGTGTCCGTGAGCGGATGACGTCCATTTTTCGAAGACATCTTTGTGTTTATATAAAACAAATACATATCAAATTTTATTGTTGTAGGCTAATTATGAGCTGAGTAATGCAGTTTTCAATTTTCGCGTTGTATGGGAGGTAGGCGTGTCCGTAAGCGGATGATGTCCACTTTTCAGAACCGTCTTTTTTTTGTTACAGAAAACATATGTGCCAAGTGTAAGCTCTGTAGGTTCAACAGAGGCCTATTTATTGCGTTTTCAATTTTTAGGTTGTATGGGAGGTGGGCGTGTCCGTGAACGGATGACGTCCATTTTTCAAAGACATCATTGTGTTGATATTAAACAAATACAGACCAAATTTTATTGTTGTAGGCTTATCATGAGCTGAGTTATGCAGTTTTACATTTTTGCATTGTATGGGAGGTAGGCGTGTCCGAGGGCGGATTCCAAAAATATTCAATAGTGCAGATCCTTGGGTCCATGTGACCATGTGTACCAAGTTTCATCCAATTATCTCAACTCCTTCTTCTTATCCTGTGTATACGGACAACACACAGACGGACAGACGGACGGACGGACGGACGGACGGACATGGATAGCTCGACTCACGTGGTGACGCTGATCAAGAATATATATACTTTTCTATACCGGACTCGCTTCGTTCTATGCGTTACAAACGTTTGCACAAAGTTAATATACCCTGACCTTTCAGGTTTAGGGTATAAAAAGTACTGTATAAAACTTTGTTGATTAGTTCTTCTGTTAGTTCGGACTCAAACCATTGTTTGATAACATTTTTCTTCCGAACACCTTATGAATTATTATTTATAAGGTGTTGCCAACACCTCATTTCAACTAAATTCACCTTAACACACCTTAATTTAACTAAATTAATATTAATTCGCCGCCGCCTAAATTAAGATAGGTTCTGATATCGACAACTTAAAAGATACTTTTCAAAATTAAACAAAACTGCATTTAAAAAATAACAAAAAGTCAAAGTCTTCAAATTATTATTTCAAGCCCTTTGTTCCATTTTTGTAAAAAAAAAAATTTAATTTCGAAATTGAATTGATTCACAATTTCATTGCAAATTTGTTATTTTTACATACATTACAGATATTGTTGAATCCTATAACTTGACCTCATATGAAACATACAAATATGTGTTCAATCATATCTATCAGAAGGCGTGTTATGAAAAAATTTTAGAATATCACAGCAAAGAAGAACTTTTCGTGAAATGCATGAATGCCGCACCTGTTAATGCAATAAATTCTTAACCCATTTTTTGGCACCTGAAGCTTGCCTGATAAAAGCTTTTAATTAGCTGAACTTGATTGCGAAATCCTATGAAAATATTTAATTAACCTATTTTTGGATTTTGAACATTGAAAATTCGTAAATTATTTAAAATTTTAGGGATTAGCCCCTTAATATCACCCAAACAGATGAAATGTAAATTTTTATGTTTTTAGCTCAACTGGAACTGGTATGCTACAAAAAAAGCTAAATTGAATGTTTTCGATCAGGTTTTCATCTAGAGATAGGTTTTCATCCAACAACACGATTCTTTTCATGATTTTTTTAAAAAAACAAACTGAATGAAAACCTTGAGTTTTTGGCGTAAATGTATTGATGCTTTAAGTGTAGAAAAATATCTGTTTAGAGACATTAAAGCGTCATAGCATGTTTTAATATGCCGTGAAACGACACGTTGGAAAATAACGTATATATAATATTCATTTTACCTTAATTATATAACATTCATAGCCTATGATTTTATTAGCGCCGACTACAAAGCTTTTTTTATCATATAAAAAATAATATATATTTGATAAAAATAAAACAAATAAGAAAAAGTTGCAATATAATAATGTATATAAATAAATGATCAGATTTTACCACGATTAATAAGAAAAGTAATTTAAAATTATTTTTTTCTTTGTAGTTATTTTGAAGTCGGTTTTTTTTTTTGTTAAAAAGTTTTGTTTTCACTCATAACATCATTTGAATTAAGGTCAAGAATCCAAACAATTTTATCTACTTTATGATTAAAAAAAAATTTTAGGCAATTCCTCGAGTAGTTCCTGACATATCGTGGAGACCAGTTTGAAATTTGTCCTTTTTTAAGCTCTTGTACTTAAGTATATTTGAATATTTGAAATATGCATTCCAATTCATGAATTGTACTTATTGCGAATTTTATCCATATCCTCTAGTGTGACGGTTTTAGATACTCAATCTTAAAATTACAAAATTCCTTTTATAAAAAAGATACAAAAATATTATATCAAAAGCATGTATTATTCTCTAGCATTCTCAACTTTGGTTTTTGATTGATGCTTAAAAATTGAGAAATTTCTGAGAAAGTCCTCTACCTTCAAATAAGTTTTAGAAAGTCTTCTATATTTAATAAGTTTCGCAATAAAAATTCAACTATAACATAAATAAATATACTTTTACTCAAATGAGTTTTTAGCTAATGCTCAGAACTATGAATTCGTTTTGGACATACTTTAATGCATATGAGTAATGAATAAAAGTAAAAATAAATCGAAAATAAAAGCATCTATTTATTAATCGCAATATTTTTAAGCCCATTAACTGCCATTCATTGTATTGATTGATGTTGACGAAAACTGCTCATTTAACCGAATAAATTGTTTAAATAATTCGATGATGATAAAAGAAATAAACAGAAAAAGAACAATAACGAAAACAGCTGCACTTAAAATAATATTATCTCAAATGACCTTTTCGTATTTTTTTTTTTTTTTTTTTTTTTTTGCCAACAACAAAACTGTGACAACCCAACAGGAAAACCAACGTACACAACGTGCATACAAATACACAAAAAGCAAAGCCATGCACCATCCTTACAAAGAGTGCCATTCAGTTGCTGTATTTTTAATTTTAATTTTTATTTAATTCTGCATACGTAATAAATTTGCGCCGGTTGCATATTTTAACGTTTACAGGTGCGAAAGTTCCAGCGTTGTTGGTTATGTTTTTTTGTTTTTTTGCGCTTTATTCAAATCTTTTTACTGACTGTAAATGGATTCTCGATGGTATTGTGACTGTGTGTGAAGTGTTCGCCGAGTGACGTTGACTGTGTTCACACTCAATTATAAATAAAATAATAATTATTTCGACATGTTTGCGCCCAATTTGTAGCAAACGTTGGCTAGCCATTCGTTTCTGTGTCTGTCTGATTGTCTGTCTGTTTGTCTGTCTGTTCATCCGGCCTTCCATTCGCAAGTGGCTCAGTTCCAATAAAAGTAATGTGTTGTTTTTATTTTTATAATCAAGTGGAAAAAAACACAACAAAATCTGTTGTGTTGTGTTGGTTGGCTTAAATGTGTGCATCACTGGCTGTCACTCCAGTTCGACTGTTTAAGTGTTCATCTGCCTATCTTTTTAAATTATTTTTCTCACTTTATCTAGAAATGCCATATTGCTAAATATTTAATAAGTGGAACGGAATATTTGAATATTCATAGATTATTTATTTATATTTCTATCGAATACATAAACATTAAGTCATTTATTTAGTTCTCTTATTTTTGTATATGTTTATGAAAACTATGAAGCACAGTTAAATTGACAGTAAATTTTTTTTTATGTTAATTTAAGAATATGTTAATTCTTATTATATTGAATGTAAGGAAAAAAGGAGTGCATGGATCGTTAATAATTTCGATATCAATGCAATTTCGATCGAAATGCAGAACATATCTGATAATAAAATGTACTTCAAATAAATAGTTTTTGAAGCTAGTTAAATTTAAATAAAAAAAACATTTTAATATAGCCCGTTTCAAAAGAGAAGAACATTTTCGCGCATGTTTGAGAATAAGAAAATAATTTTGAGAGCGTTCTTCATTCTGATTGGTCGACATTAAAAAAAATTGAATATTCTCTGAGCAGAAAAATAAATAAAAAAAAATTAATAATTATTTCTGAATTTTGTTGTTTATCGCAACTGCGCTGCGGAAGTACTGAATTTTATTTTTCGAAATCAACCAATCAAAATTGAAAAAAAAGGGGGCGTCAAAAAAAAAATTGACAAGCCTTAATTTCACTTCACAATTTTTCCTTGAGAAAATAATTTATTTTTTTTGTAAGTTGTATTTGATTTCTGTCTTAAAATGCAGGTTGCTGCAGGCCGTCGGTGTAACACCTTACTTGTGCGATCATTTGTTCTGAATGTTTGCGCATTTAAATATATATAAAAATAGTAAAAAACACTCAAAAAAAGCATAAAGTTCAGTAAAAAAAACAGTAAAAATAAACAAGAACTTACGCTCTAAAAAATTTTCTAGCCTTAAAAATAATTTCTCACTGCGCATCGAAAAATGAAAATAAAAAATGTTCTTCTCTTTTGAAACGGGCTATAAAATAAAATTTACTACAGTAACAGTTGTTCCATTTTTCCATACCGTTTTTTGAGAAAATCTTCAATTTATTGAACTAGTTTTAAAGGCAATGATTAAAATACAAATAATAAAGTAAAATTAAAAATTTTAAAATTTTTTTACGTCAATTATATTCGCTTCAGAATACAAAACTTTCAATTTCATAAAGTTTTTCCTCTGGCTTGGCCTTAAGTAAAAATACACGTTAAATGACTAATACTAAACTAACTAAACTAACTAAACTAACTAAACTAACTAAACTAACTAAACTAACTAAACTAACTAAACTAACTAAACTAACTAAACTAACTAAACTAACTAAACTAACTAAACTAACTAAACTAACTAAACTAACTAAACTAACTAAACTAACTAAACTAACTAAACTAACTAAACTAACTAAACTAACTAAACTAACTAAACTAACTAAACTAACTAAACTAACTAAACTAACTAAACTAACTAAACTAACTAAACTAACTAAACTAACTAAACTAACTAAACTAACTAAACTAACTAAACTAACTAAACTAACTAAACTAACTAAACTAACTAAACTAACTAAACTAACTAAACTAACTAAACTAACTAAACTAACTAAACTAACTAAACTAACTAAACTAACTAAACTAACTAAACTAACTAAACTAACTAAACTAACTAAACTAACTAAACTAACTAAACTAACTAAACTAACTAAACTAACTAAACTAACTAAACTAACTAAACTAACTAAACTAACTAAACTAACTAAACTAACTAAACTAACTAAACTAACTAAACTAACTAAACTAACTAAACTAACTAAACTAACTAAACTAACTAAACTAACTAAACTAACTAAACTAACTAAACTAACTAAACTAACTAAACTAACTAAACTAACTAAACTAACTAAACTAACTAAACTAACTAAACTAACTAAACTAACTAAACTAACTAAACTAACTAAACTAACTAAACTAACTAAACTAACTAAACTAACTAAACTAACTAAACTAACTAAACTAACTAAACTAACTAAACTAACTAAACTAACTAAACTAACTAAACTAACTAAACTAACTAAACTAACTAAACTAACTAAACTAACTAAACTAACTAAACTAACTAAACTAACTAAACTAACTAAACTAACTAAACTAACTAAACTAACTAAACTAACTAAACTAACTAAACTAACTAAACTGACTAAACTAACTAAACTAACTAAACTAACTAAACTAACTAAACTAACTAAACTAACTAAACTAACTAAACTAACTAAACTAACTAAACTAACTAAACTAACTAAACTAACTAAACTAACTAAACTAACTAAACTAACTAAACTAACTAAACTAACTAAACTAACTAAACTAACTAAACTAACTAAACTAACTAAACTAACTAAACTAACTAAACTAACTAAACTAACTAAACTAACTAAACTAACTAAACTAACTAAACTAACTAAACTAACTAAACTAACTAAACTAACTAAACTAACTAAACTAACTAAACTAACTAAACTAACTAAACTAACTAAACTAACTAAACTAACTAAACTAACTAAACTAACTAAACTAACTAAACTAACTAAACTAACTAAACTAACTAAACTAACTAAACTAACTAAACTAACTAAACTAACTAAACTAACTAAACTAACTAAACTAACTAAACTAACTAAACTAACTAAACTAACTAAACTAACTAAACTAACTAAACTAACTAAACTAACTAAACTAACTAAACTAACTAAACAAACTAAACTAACTAAACTAACTAAACTAACTAAACTAACTAAACTAACTAAACTAACTAAACTAACTAAACTAACTAAATCAACTAAACTAACTAAACTAACTAAACTAAGGATTAAAAATACTTTTGGAAAGAGAATCACCGTTGTTGCAAACACATTTCAAAGAAAATTAAACAAAAATTTATGAAAATAAATAAAATTTGAAAATCAATAAAATTCGACCGAGTTGTTTATTCGGAAAGTTGCATTTTTGAATATGGAAATGGATTTTTCACACAATGGAGATTTGAGGAATGCATAAAAGATAATTTTTAAAAGGTAACCTGTTTAAAAGATTGTAGTTTTGAGAAAAACTCAAATTCGTCCAAAATTTAATATCGACAAAGTGGCGTATTTTTTTATGAAAATTTATTTCGTTATTAAGAGGCTGTGAATCCCCTAAAGCGAAAATACAATTTTTATAACTGCTTTGCACCGTTAAAGTCACTCTATTTGTAAGGAAGGAGTTGAAGTCACAAAAAAACTTTAGACTATTAATTAAATAGATGAACTTTTCTCTTCAATTATTTCTTTTCTAGCACATATTTTCTGATAATTCGGCTATGATAATCAAACTGCCGGAAGTAGTTGTCATATCTTTTTTTTTTTGAAATTGCAGATACTTATATTTTGAAAACGTTGTCAACAAAAATAACTTGGTGACATAAGTAATCTTTAGTAGACTCTTCACTTCATGGATACTATAAACTATTCACAAAATTTAACTTTGAATAGTAGTGGCGAAACTTTTAAAACAATTTGTTTTTCCGTTTGCCAAAATATAATTTACCAAAGCATAGTGTTTGAGTTGGACTCAAGCTGTTTTGGTGCCGTTCAATAGCTAGACAATGGTTTGATGAAAAACAAGTAAAGAAAGTCTAAAGTCGGTCTAGGCCGACTATGAAATACCCTAAACCCACTTTTCAAAAACAAAAAATTTTTATTGTAAATGGGCCTGTCCAAGGGCGGATGAAGCCTATATTTAATATTCATTTAAATGTTGATGAAAAATTTACACATACCAATTTTTATTCCTGTAGCTCACAGTTAATGCCTTTATTGTGCTTTCGCTATGGGAGATGGGCGGATTCATGGACGGATTACTTCCAATGTTTGAACACACCTTAGTTTTGGTATAAAATCCATACATACCAAATATAATTTCTCTATGACAAACATAACCTTATTTATTGAGTTTAAAACTTTTTGGGTTGTATGAGAGGTAGGCGTGTCCGTAAGCGGATTACGTCCGTTTTTCAAAAACTTTTTTGTCTTGTTATAAAAAACATACGTGCTAAATTATAGCTCTGTAGGTTAAACAGAGGCTTATTTATTGCGTTTTCAATTTTTGGGTTGTATGGAAGGTGGGCGTGTCCGTGAGCGGATGACGTCCATTTTTCAAAAACTTCTTTGTCTTGTCATAAAAAACATACGTGCTAAATTATAGCTCTGTAGGTTAAACAGAGGCTTATTTATTGCGTTTTCAATTTTTGGGTTGTATGGGAGGTGGGCGTGTCCGGGAGCGGATGACGTCCATTTTTCGAAAACATCTTTGTGTTTGTATAAAACACATACATACCAAATTTTATTGTTGTAGGCTAATTATGAGCTGAGTTATGCAGTTTTCAATTTTCGCGTTGTACGGGAGGTAGGCGTGTCCGTGGGCGGATGATGTCCACTTTTCAAAACTATCTTTGGTTTGTTACAAAAAACATATGTGTCAAATTTTAGCTCTGTAGGTTAAACAGAGGCTTATTTATTGCGTTTTCAATTTTTGGGTTGTATGGGAGGTGGGCGTGTCCGTAAGCGGATGACGTCCATTTTTCAAAGACATCTTTGTGTTGGTATAAAACACATACATACCAAATTTAATTGTTGTATGCTAATTATGAGCTGAGTTATGCAGTTTTCAATTTTCGCGTTGTACGGGAGGTAGGCGTGTCCGTGGGCGGATTCCAAAAATATTCAATAGTGCAGATCCTTGGGTCCATGTGACCATGTGTACCAAGTTTCATCCAATTATCTCAACTTCTACTTCTTATCCTGTGTATACGGACAACACACAGACGGACAGACGGACGGACGGACGGACGGACGGACGGACGGACGGACGGACGGACATGGATAGCTCGACTCACGTGGTGACGCTGATCAAGAATATATATACTTTTCTATACCGGACTCGCTTCGTTCTATGCGTTACAAACGTTTGCACAAAGTTAATATACCCTGACCTTTCAGGTTTAGGGTATAAAAAAATTTAAAAGATATTTTGTTGTGATCTATTTTTTATGGGACTATTCATTCAACGCATGAATGCTAATTGAGTGAGCACAAAAAATTTTTGAAATGCATTTAAATATAAGACTTTGGCGACACTACTTTTCTTTAAATAGTGTTACTGATACCAACAAAAAACTTTGTTCTCTCAAACATTTAAAGCTCTTTCTCCAAAGTAAAAAGAAAAAAGCCACAACTGTAAAAGAAATCAGTGCAATTTCCTGGGGGAGAAGTTGTGAAAAAACGATTACTGAAAGCAGCCGATGAGGAAGATGATTAATAAACGCTAAAGTCTGCAAGCACGCAGCACAAATAAACCAACAATAATAAAAACAAAAACAACAACAACAACAAGTACGAGGAAATTATATTTTGTTCTATGTCACGAATATCAAAAGAAAACCAAACAAACTAGCAACACATTGCATAGAAATAACGTTGACACTGAGAAGGCGGAACACTTAAAATGTGTGCAGCCAAGATCATTGCACTTGCACTCACACACCAACACACTCATTCACATACAATAAAACGACAGCCAAGCAGACTTTTGAACTTGTCGACGTCACATCCTGGCGTTTCGTTTGCTGCACGAAGGATTTCTGCAATTGCGTTGACAGCGCGACAAGGAATCGCTTTTCGCCTGTCAGTCGTTCGTAGCGACAAGCTAGAAGCGACAGGTGAGTGTGAATCAGTTGCAAATTACTACTACATTATTACTAGACAGAGCAACAGAGCTAACAAAAAGTATCTCAAGAATTGTAGAAAGTTTATCTTTTGATGCCAAAACACAACTTCAACGTTGTCTTTTGGTTGCACTTCGATGTGGTTTGCTTATTTTTTTTGTATTTTTATTGCACTGCACACTTTAATCACTTGAGGGATTGCCTATTTGTCGACAAAGTGTGACAAATTCTTAACGAATCTTGAACATCTGACTGAACTTAAAGTTTCGTCAAATTTGAAACTTATCAATAGTGCAGACAAAAAACAAAACGACCTTCAGCCAAATTTAAATATTTATTTTGTTTTATTTTTATAAGAAAGATAAAAATATTTGTCTTACTTTGCACAACATACACACTCAATATTGTCCCAAAAACAAAATCATTTCTTCTGCTTAACACTTAGCTTTCTTCAACGAATCCAAAATGTTTCTCTGATTCATAAAAATTTATTAATAACATAAGTTGTTAGCGCTGTGTGCACGCTTCTCATAAAAAACACCGCCATTGAATTTGAGAGTTCTATACACCTACCTACACAGTGTGATATGAAAACAAGTGATTAACGATGTGAGCTAAAAAACTTCAAGGCCATGTTTGTTTTTTATTTTATTTTTTTTTTTTTAAAACCAAACGTGTTGAACACTTGCAAGCAACAAATAAGCAATTTTTTATCATCGAAATTTTGTGGTTCTTTCATAGATTTAAAAATTTATTTTTTTTTTTTATGTGCACTATGGACAAAATTGTTGTATATGAGTTTGTCAATAATTCTTTAAGGCTATGCAGCTTACTATGTACCAATTTTGCTTATTACTTTACTTGCAAATTAATTGAATTAAATGGAAAAATAGTCTTTCTCTACTAGTTATGTTAAATAATGATACGTTTATTTATATTTTACATGTTATGTATTCAATTTATTATTTTTATAATAAGTGCATTCAAAAAAATATGAACTGTAACATTAACAGTGGGCTGCTGTTATATCAAAACACTGTAAGATTGAATGATTTCCGTTTAAGAACACATTTATTTTTTTTTTTTTTAATGAACGTTTGAAAGTATTTTTGTGCAATATTATGATGAAATATGTTAAATATTTTTGTGTTTTATTGAAATGTTTGTCTTCTCTAAGCAATAGTTTTTACATGTGTTTTGCTATATTTATCTTATTGTTATCAATATCTCAGTGCAAGTGTGCTTGACTGTCATGTGAAGGACTTGGGTTCGTATCCTAGCTGTGTAAGTATCAAAAATTTCAATATAATAATTGAAATTCTAATTCTGTGTCACTAACGGTCGGTTTGTTCACAGAGTTAAAAATTTGCTTATAACGCGTTATATCTAAAACCAGCTATAAAATAAAACTTCCTTATAACACGTTATAGTTTTTTTCAATTTGTTCATTAAATTTTTGCTGTCGATTTGTAACACGTTATAAACTGGTGAAATGTTTTTATAACGTGGTGAAAAAGTCAAAGCATCAAATATGACACATTTTTTTTTTGATTTGCTTGATATAGGAGCATTTTATTGCCTGAGTGCACGTAACTTTTTTATATTAGCTGTGTTTTTTACCAAGCGAGTAGTTAAAAAACGACCGCTTATCATATGTATACTCGCTTAAATAACACAGGAAACTGTTACTCGCTTAAAAGTTTGCCGACCAAACGAAAAAAAATGCTTCCAAGTTATGTTTCAATAATTGAATAAATTTCCTACAAAGGTGGCAACTATATCTGATTGATAATCAATAGTGATGTATGAAATGAACAATAGTGATGTATGAAATTAACATTTTTTGTACCAAATACTTTTCACGAAATACTCATAATTTGCTTTAGATCAATATTTCAATAAAAATACATAATAATTTAACAGGTAAGATAAACAAAATTTATCAAATATACTCATTATGTAAAACTATGTTGTTTGCTTTAGCTTTTAGCACTGAAAATCTTTTGAGTATCGGGTTTGTTTTCAGAACCGAGTCTCCAATGCTTAAAATCTGAAAATTTATGCATCACTAATTGTCAGAACTTTGATATATAAAATAAATTTGTCAAAAATTGTTTACAAAAATTCGATCAGAACATAAACAACGTTTTTGACTTTTCAGAAAATGCTTCCAAGTTTTAAAAAAAATCTTAAGCGAGTAAGCAGTCGTTTTTTGACTACTCGCTTGGTAAAAAACACAGCTATTGTCTTTATTAAATTTTTTATATATAATATTTTAATAACATTTTTATGAAAAAGCATACATGTAAGACCATTTTTAGGCTGAATCAGGTTTAAGGATTTCATTTCAGGCAAATTTTGTTTTGCTGTTCAACATTACTTGAACCAAATTCCTTAAAAAAACATTCACGAAATTGATGGTGTGGTAGGGTAAACTGCACCCTTTGCCCCCTGTTTTTTCTTTAATAACTATTCATACCGAACCGAAATTTGACCAAGCAACATCGGTTTACCAATCAACCCAGCCTATTGTATATCCAATATACAAACAAGTAAAGAAAGTCTAAAGTCGGTCTAGGCCGACTATAAAATACCCTAAGCCCACTTTTCAAGAACAAAAAATTTTTATTGTAAATGGGCGTCTCCAAGGGCGGATGAAGCCTATATTTTATATGCATTTAAATATTGATGAAAAATTTACACATACCAAGTTTTATTCCTGTAGCTCATAGTTAATGCCTTTATTGTGCTTTCGCTATGGGAGGTGGGCGTGTTCATGGCCAAATTTTAGCTCTGTAGGTTAAACAGAGGCTTATTTATTGCGTTTTCAATTTTTGGGTTGTATGGGAGGTGGGCGCGTCCGTGAGCGGATGACGTCCATTTTTCGAACACATCATTGTGTTGGTATAAAACACATACATATCAAGTTTTATTGTTGTAGGCTTATTATGAGCTGAGTTATGCATTTTTCAATTTTCGCGTTGTACGGGAGGTAGGCGTGTCCGTGGGCGGATTCCAAAAATATTCAATAGTGCAGATTCTTGGGTTCATGTGACCATGTGTACCAAGTTTCATCCAATTATCTCAACTCCTTCTTCTTATCCTCTGTATACGGACAACACACAGACGGACGGACGGACGGACGGACGGACGGATATGGATAGCTCGACTCACGTGGTGACGCTGATCAAGAATATATATACTTTTCTATACCGGACTCGCTTCGTTCTATGCGTTACAAACGTTTGCACAAAGTTAATATACCCTGACCTTTCAGGTTTAGGGTATAAAAATAATATCGACTGAATTTCTTTGAAACCTAATAAAATTAACATCAAAATTTTTCAAATGAACAAAAAAAATTGAACCAAATTTATATTGTTCAAAAAATTAATATCGTTCAAAGAGCAAAAAAATTGTAAGCCAAAATTTTTTGTTCATAATCAAAACAAAATTTTTTTATAAAATTTTTTTTTGTTCTATTCAAAAACAAAATATTTTTGAACAAAAAATTACAATTCAAATAACTGTTATTTCAACCCCGTGCGGAACGCTTTATTGTTTTGAAAATTTCATAGCATATTTTTAGGCATTTTTTGTTTTGTGATTTATTGAAACTTCAAAAACTTTTTATGTATTTTTATACCTTAAACCAGAAAGGTCAGGGTTTATTAACTTTGCGCAAACGTTTTTAACGCATAGAGCATAGAAAAATGAGTCCGGTATGGACAAGTATATATATTCTTGATCAGGGTCACCTCGTGAGTCGAGCTATTGCACATACAAAATAAGAAGAAGGCGTTGAGATAATTGAATTATACTCGGTACACATAGTCACATGGGCCCCAGAATCTGCACTATCGAATATTTTTGGAATCCACTCACGGGCACGCCTTCCTCCCATACAACGCAAAAATTGAAAACTGCATAACTAAGCTCATAATTAATTGAGTATGTACTTTTTATCCAAATAAAGATGTCTTCGAAAAATAGGTGTCATCTGCCCTCATACAACCAAAAAATGATAACTCAATATAAGCTTCTGTTCAACCTACAGAGATAAAATTTGATACGTATGTTTTTTTTTAACAATACAAAGATGTTTTTGAAAAATAGACGTCATCCACCCACGAACACGTCTACCTCCCATACAAACAACAAATTGAAAACTGCATATATATAGCTTATGTTTGTCTTACAGAGATGAAATTTGGTATGTATGTATTTTGTAATAAACCTCGTGGTGTCTTCGAAAAATGGGTGTCATCCGCCCACGGACACACCCATCTCCCATACAACCCAACAGTTGAGAACTCAATATGTAAGCTTCTGTGCAACCTACAGAGATAAGATTTGGTACGCATGTTTTATTTAACAATAGGAATATGTTTTTGAAAATTGGGCGTAGTACATCCACGGACACGCCCACTTCCCATAAAACCCACAATATTGAAAACACTTTAAGAGCATTAACATGTGAGCTTCAGGAATAAAACTTGGTATATAAGTGTAAATTTTTCATCAAAATTTAAATGCATAAAAAATATGGGCTTTATTATTTTATTTTGGATAAGTTGAATTAGGGCATTTCATAGTCGTGCTAGACTGACTTTAGGCTTTCTTTACTTGTTTTAATTTTGAAATTTTAAATTATACAAAAAGTTTTAAACTTATTTCATCGTGCTTTAAGGTATTTTTTAAATATTTGGAACTAAAAACTGTTATTGCACAATTTCAAATCGAATATGTGACCACAGCTAATTTCTTTATCAGTCAAACGAAAATCAATACATCATGTTTTGTCTTTATTTCAACAGGGCCCGTAATTTTTTGACGGGAAAGAACGAGTGTTTTCATAAACATACAAAATATTTTTATTCCATATCTTAAACACTTTTATTCTTAATCTTCTGATATAAAACTACTAATTTTTGTTCAACACATAGGTTATATGGTCCATTTCAATGTACATTCTTTCAAAAATTTTCAAATTTTTTTACAAAGGTTGATTTTTAAGCCTTTGGTTTTTGAAAATTCAAAATAAAAACAGAAAATTTGCAATAAATATTTATGATATAATTTATTTTTTTGGAGGCTTACAACAATACCTGCCGTTTAACTTCGGAACCACGCTTCCTTGACTGTAACGTTGCGATTTTCATTATTTTTGAAAAATAACGGTCCAATGATGATGACGGCCTGAAAACCATATTAAACAGTGCATTTTTCAGGGTGTTTTGGCAGGTCTTGAACTGCGTCTGGTTGCTTTTCAGATCAAATTTAATATTTTTGTTTGTTAATGTACCATTTAGCTAAATATGAGCTTTGGAACTGAAAGCAATTTTTCGATAAAAAAGCAGATCTTCATATAACTTTTCTAAGGACAATTCACCAAACAAACGACATTGTGATAAGTCATCCGGCTTTAGTTCTTGCACTAGCTATTTTTTATGGTTTCATAACTGAGTTCTTAAGTAAAATGTTAAAAGTAGTCGAATGACACGAACCCAATTTGTGCGAAATTACCCTTCCTTCAATTAGGTCTATATAAAATATGTCAAATAAACGAAGTGAACACAGGGTCCAATAATTATAAAAAAAAACAAAATTGTAATTTATTGTATTCAAATAATCTGCATCTTCAAATTGTTTGTTTGAAAGCTTTGAATACCTTTACAAATTTTTTTTTGAAATTGTTTCTTGCTTAAAGTATTCTGAAATTCATATCTTTTTCAATATTAAAACATATTCAAGACAAGACAAGATATACAATAATAAAAATACAAATCATAGGAATTGATAACTTTTTGTGTCTACTCTTATGTCAAAGAAAATAAAATAATGAAGATTTGTCAAATTATTTGAAAATTCGCTTTTATTTTAAAAAAAAAAATTAGCATATTTTCTTAAGAAAATAGTTCCACTGTATCATGTTTTGATCTTGAAAATGTTTCTATATTTCACAATAAACTTACGACTCGAATGATAGATATTTTTATTAAGGTAGATTTGATTTTGAGCTATTTTATTTTGAGTAAGCATGAGTGCTGAAAAGTTTTTAAGCATTTTTCTCACTTTTTGACTGGGTGTTAATATTTCAGCTATCAATAAATCTAGGAAATTTTTATTGCCTTTCTTCTTTGAAATAGAATTGAAATTTTAATAGCGTGCTTTATTTAAGATATGTGCATTGTTGGAAACATTTTTAGAGTTAAGCACAAAATATATGAATTTTAGTTACAAAAATGTTTAAAATTATAAAAATGTAAAAATAATCATAAATATATATTATTTCGTACAATGGTACACTCTCAAAACAGATTAGCTGTAGGACCAAAATTTTTGGTTGGGTGTTTCGAAAAATAGTTGCTATAAACATTTTTCGGTTGTTATAAACTGAATTCGTTATTCAGAATCAAAATTTTGTAGAAACCAGAAATATTCGTTCATCCATATAAGAATATGTTTGATGTAACAGAATCGACTCATTTTTCAAGTCGACCTTGAAAATACTGGAAATAAATGACCAAATAATTGATTCCCTCAATTGAATATTGAATTTTACAACAGAATAATTTTTTGCACAACTAATTGTTAAATAAAAAATACCATCAGTATTAAAAATTTGATTCAAGTTCAACTTTATTAAATTTTAATGCAAAATATCTGCAAACCTTGCTTTTATTTTTCTACCATATTGAACTGCGCTATATAAACGAAGAATTGAATGGCTTGAATTTATTTCAAATTTCTTACGAACACTATCTTTTCTCGTCTATCCTATACAAATTACCACACACGAAAAATTTTAAGATGGTTGCCCGATCTTGTGTACATCATTGTCTGCAGAGTTTCCTGCAATCATTTTCCCCAGTTGTGGCAAATTCAGATTTATGTTGTACCAATCAACTATCTATCATATCAAGAGAATGGTAAATTGTAAGATTCGATTTTAAGTTATGAGTAGGGCATGATTTGGTTCTGATTTTCATTAATTAGTTCATACAACATCAAAAGCATTCATCGCTGACAAAATGTATGCTGCAATAACTTCAGATTTCAGGTTGCAGCAACTTCGAAAATGCGGTTGGGCATTTTTTTTGTTGCCCCAACCAATTCGTTTCCTCAGTGTATTTATAAAAAATAAACTTGAAACAACAACCGCAAGCATCGCATATGGTAAGGCGTGATATGAGTAAATTGGTATAATCATATACCAGAACAGAAAGAGAAATCAAGCGAAACAAGTGAAAAATGTTCACAAAAACATTCGCAAAACATTTGATTCTTAGACAAGTTAGACAAACCCAAACGAAGATGAACAGAATACTAATGAACAAAACCGAAGTTGAACGAAATCATTTCGAAGGGATACGAAGCCAAACGAAGATAAACCAAAAGCTAAAGTCGAAAAGCAAAGCGAAAGACTTCACTAAAATTTTGATTCGCTGTAACTTTTTTTCCAAATGAAATTTAATAGTTTATTAAAAAAACTTACGAAGAAATGGACTATTGTACTAAATTAAGACCTATCCAACAATAAACTTCTTAAAACTGGTAAAGTTTTACAAAAAATACCATTCGGGGCAGATTTTCGGTTCACAAAACAAAATTTGTTGTTGTTCTGAAATTCTCTTAACATTAGCTTTCATATTAGGGGCCGGAAATGCAAACTTTTTTTCCCCATATGGGTTGACCCACCTTAATACTCATACCTCATGTAATAAAATGCATGAATTTAAAAATGCTATATATTTTTCATGAACCATAAAAACCACTTTCATTCTTATATCATCAAAATCCTCTTTAAAATTTTTCATCCGTGCCCATTGGAGATACTCTTATTTTTCAAAGCGATTTATCTCAAAAAGTTAATGATCTAGTCACTTTAAAAAATTTATATTTTAAGTTCTTACTAAGGCGTATCTAATACCAAAAAAAAAAAATAGGTCTGCCACTAGCTTATTTCTAATAAAATTTTGTTTTTAAATTTACCAAAAATTACCATTTTTATACCCCCACGCGTACTGCGTAAGGGGTATATTAATTTTGTCACGACGTGTGTAACACCCAAAAGGAGGCGTGGTAGGTATGGAAAAGTATATATATTCTTGCTCAGCATCACCACCTGAGTTGATTTAGCCATGTCCGTCTGTCTGTCCGTCTGTCCGTCTGTCCGTCTGTCTGTCGACACGATTACAGCCGTAATTTTGAAGCTATCGTAATGAAATTCGATATTTAAGCTTTTTTTTAAAAAACTAAGGTCAAGTTCGAGAATGGGCAAAATCGGATGAAATCCACGCCTACCTCCCATACAACCCCAAAATTGAAAACTCTACAAAGAAGCTAATATTAAAGCTACAATACTGAAATTTGGTATATGTGTATTCTATGTCAAAGCTGATATGTCTTAGAAAAATGGGCGTCATCCACCCACTAACACGCCCACCTCCCATACAACCCCAAAATTGAAAAATCTATGAAGAGGCTAATATTAAAGTTACAAGATGGAAACTCGGTATTTGTGTATTTAATGTCAAAACTGAAGTGTGTTATAAAAATGGGCTTTCTCCACCCATTAACACGCCCACCTCCCATACAACCCCAAAATTGAAAAAATCTATTAAGAGGCTAATATGAACCTCGGTATTTGTGTATTCTATGTCGAAACTGAGGTATGCTAGAAAAATGGGCGTCATACACAATTTAATACGCCCACCTCCCATAAAACCCCAAAATTTAAAAATTTATAAAAAGGCTTATATTCAAGCTGCAGGAAAACAATTTGATATGTATGTATTTTTGATATGTATGTATTTTACACAAATAATATAATAAAATATCTCAAAATCACATACAAAAAGCTCATCATACAAAAGCGCCGTGGGGGTATTTTAACTTCGACCAAGTCGAAGATATACCTTACTAGTTTTTGGTAACTTTAACGTTTTTTTTTTAAATTAAGTAACATCCCAATTAATTTTTTTGATATGCAAGATAATAGCCTTCGGTATAATTAACATTTAGTTTTTTCATTTACTGTACGTTTAATAGGAGCTGAGATATGATCATTACCACAAACTCTATAAGATACGGAAATCCTTCGTGGTTGCATGACAAACGCCAGGTCGCCATTTTGTAAATACAACAAAAAAATTTGTTTTTAAAGCAGTTCTAAGGTGTTGAAACATAACGAAATTTATGGTAAAAAAAGATAATTTTTTTAAAATAGTCGAGCGACCGAATTTGCTATTTTGTGATCAATCTCGGCGGACTGACCCCTAAGTACGATGGATATAGATTCTATATTATAGAACTATGAGAATGGGTGATACATTTAATATAAATGACAGATATTTTGATTTTGATTTTGATTTTGATTTTGATTTTGATTTTGATTTTGATTTTGATTTTGATTTTGATTTTGATTTTGATTTTGATTTTGATTTTGATTTTGATTTTGATTTTGATTTTGATTTTGATTTTGATTTTGATTTTGATTTTGATTTTGATTTTGATTATGATTTTGATTTTGATTTTGATTTTGATTTTGATTTTGATTTTGATTTTGATTTTGATTTTGATTTTGATTTTGATTTTGATTTTGATTTTGATTTTGATTTTGATTTTGATTTTGATTTTGATTTTGATTTTGATTTTGATTTTGATTTTGATTTTGATTTTGATTTTGATTTTGATTTTGATTTTGATTTTGATTTTGATTTTGATTTTGATTTTGATTTTGATTTTGATTTTGATTTTGATTTTGATTTTGATTTTGATTTTGATTTTGATTTTGATTTTGATTTTGATTTTGATTTTGATTTTGATTTTGATTTTGATTTTGATTTTGATTTTGATTTTGATTTTGATTTTGATTTTGATTTTGATTTTGATTTTGATTTTGATTTTGATTTTGATTTTGATTTTGATTTTGATTTTGATTTTGATTTTGATTTTGATTTTGATTTTGATTTTGATTTTGATTTTGATTTTGATTTTGATTTTGATTTTGATTTTGATTTTGATTTTGATTTTGATTTTGATTTTGATTTTGATTTTGATTTTGATTTTGATTTTGATTTTGATTTTGATTTTGATTTTGATTTTGATTTTGATTTTGATTTTGATTTTGATTTTGATTTTGATTTTGATTTTGATTTTGATTTTGATTTTGATTTTGATTTTGATTTTGATTTTGATTTTGATTTTGATTTTGATTTTGATTTTGATTTTGATTTTGATTTTGATTTTGATTTTGATTTTGATTTTGATTTTGATTTTGATTTTGATTTTGATTTTGATTTTGATTTTGATTTTGATTTTGATTTTGATTTTGATTTTGATTTTGATTTTGATTTTGATTTTGATTTTGATTTTGATTTTGATTTTGATTTTGATTTTGATTTTGATTTTGATTTTGATTTTGATTTTGATTTTGATTTTGATTTTGATTTTGATTTTGATTTTGATTTTGATTTTGATTTTGATTTTGATTTTGATTTTGATTTTGATTTTGATTTTGATTTTGATTTTGATTATGATTTTGATTTTGATTTTGATTTTGATTTTGATTTTGATTTTGATTTTGATTTTGATTTTGATTTTGATTTTGATTTTGATTTTGATTTTGATTTTGATTTTGATTTTGATTTTGATTTTGATTTTGATTTTGATTTTGATTTTGATTTTGATTTTGATTTTGATTTTGATTTTGATTTTGATTTTGATTTTGATTTTGATTTTGATTTTGATTTTGATTTTGATTTTGATTTTGATTTTGATTTTGATTTTGATTTTGATTTTGATTTTGATTTTGATTTTGATTTTGATTTTGATTTTGATTTTGATTTTGATTTTGATTTTGATTTTGATTTTGATTTTGATTTTGATTTTGATTTTGATTTTGATTTTGATTTTGATTTTGATTTTGATTTTGATTTTGATTTTGATTTTGATTTTGATTTTGATTTTGATTTTGATTTTGATTTTGATTTTGATTTTGATTTTGATTTTGATTTTGATTTTGATTTTGATTTTGATTTTGATTTTGATTTTGATTTTGATTTTGATTTTGATTTTGATTTTGATTTTGATTTTGATTTTGATTTTGATTTTGATTTTGATTTTGATTTTGATTTTGATTTTGATTTTGATTTTGATTTTGATTTTGATTTTGATTTTGATTTTGATTTTGATTTTGATTTTGATTTTGATTTTGATTTTGATTTTGATTTTGATTTTGATTTTGATTTTGATTTTGATTTTGATTTTGATTTTGATTTTGATTTTGATTTTGATTTTGATTTTGATTTTGATTTTGATTTTGATTTTGATTTTGATTTTGATTTTGATTTTGATTTTGATTTTGATTTTGATTTTGATTTTGATTTTGATTTTGATTTTGATTTTGATTTTGATTTTGATTTTGATTTTGATTTTGATTTTGATTTTGATTTTGATTTTGATTTTGATTTTGATTTTGATTTTGATTTTGATTTTGATTTTGATTTTGATTTTGATTTTGATTTTGATTTTGATTTTGATTTTGATTTTGATTTTGATTTTGATTTTGATTTTGATTTTGATTTTGATTTTGATTTTGATTTTGATTTTGATTTTGATTTTGATTTTGATTTTGATTTTGATTTTGATTTTGATTTTGATTTTGATTTTGATTTTGATTTTGATTTTGATTTTGATTTTGATTTTGATTTTGATTTTGAATTTGATTTTGATTTTGATTTTGATTTTGATTTTGATTTTGATTTTGATTTTGATTTTGATTTTGATTTTGATTTTGATTTTGATTTTGATTTTGATTTTGATTTTGATTTTGATTTTGATTTTGATTTTGATTTTGATTTTGATTTTGATTTTGATTTTGATTTTGATTTTGATTTTGATTTTATTTTGATTTTGATTTTGATTTTGATTTTGATTTTGATTTTGATTTTGATTTTGATTTTGATTTTGATTTGATTTTGATTTTGATTTTGATTTTGATTTTGATTTTGATTTTGATTTTGATTTTGATTTTGATTTTGATTTTGATTTTGATTTTGATTTTGATTTTGATTTTGATTTTGATTTTGATTTTGATTTTGATTTTGATTTTGATTTTGATTTTGATTTTGATTTTGATTTTGATTTTGATTTTGATTTTGATTTTGATTTTGATTTTGATTTTGATTTTGATTTTGATTTTGATTTTGATTTTGATTTTGATTTTGATTTTGATTTTGATTTTGATTTTGATTTTGATTTTGATTTTGATTTTGATTTTGATTTTGATTTTGATTTTGATTTTGAGTTTAAATATCAAACTTTAAAATTTTTCATATGTAGAATTTTTCCCAAGATCAATAAATTTTTTGATCAATACATTTTGGTTTTAGTAAATGATTTCATAATTGAAAAAAATTTTAGTACATTTTTTATTATTACACATTGAAAAGTTTTTTAAATTGAAATTATGACATACGTATATATTTTTGTGAAAAAAAATTAAAAAACAACATTTTTAATTCTACTTTAATTTAGTTTAAAATCGGAAATGTCAAAAGAATTTTCAGCAAAATATTTTAAGAATTTTTATTTAGCCAAGTGTTAATGAATTTGAACAAACATTAAATAAACATATTATCAAGGATGACATAAGAAGATTACGTCTCCATGACAGCATCTCCCGAAATAACTGCCTACCTGAATGAAGTAAACTTTCTCCGGAAGAGCATAAATTCTGAAAATTATTTCATATTTAAGCGTTTACCACAAAAATGCAATGAATTAAAATGTGAATGCAAACGAATGGACAGACGGACGGATAGCCAGACAAACTGGGGCGCCCGACGGTAAGTATGCAAATGCAGCATCGATATGGCCTTGCCGGTGAGTGAGTGCAAGTGTGTAAGTATGTGTGTGTGTGAATAACATGTAGCTTTGTGTAGGAAAATTGTTGAAAATTCATTAAGCTTTACACACGCGGTGTCTGTAGTAATAAAATGAAAACATGCAAAAATGTATTCATTCGTACACAAGGATATTTAAGGATATTTGGTACAACTCAATGCATGCAATGCTTTTATTATTATGAAATGCAAACCATAATCCGAGCAAACTGAGCGCAGACTGAGGCGTAACTATGTTGGAGGAGAGTGCTGAATGCTATGCAGGGCGGTTGGGTGCTCTACGCCTCGTTCGGATGTGTTGAAAATGCAAATGCGATTGAGTTGATTTACTAGCTGTAGACAAGCGGTTATAATATTGTCGCATGTACCCAACACAGACTTAGCCATGCATAGAGACAAACACACAATTCATATATTTAAGCCTGTGCAACATAAGGTAATTTTTTACACAAACACACACACACTAAGAGAAAAAGGCAGACAACGTGCGGCTAGAAATTGCCAAAAACATATGCTTAACAGCAACGCATCCGTATTCGCATCCACATCCACATCTACATTTATCGTTTAGCATTAGGCAGCCAAGCCAACACACTGCCGTTTACGGAAAACCATGAAGTTGTTTAAAAGTCCTTGACTTGAGTGGTAATTTTGAACCAAATGGTTTTTTGAATGAGCATATGTGAGTGGCACTCATACATAGAAATACGCACAAAGTGTGCCATTGTTCTCGACCATTAAGTTATCAGCGCAACATTCTTCGTTTCCATAACCTAGTCCTTTATGTAGAAATTGTGATGCTTCTTCTAGTTCTTGTCCTTAAGCGGCAATTTAGTTGGACTTTAAAGTTATTGTTGTTGTTTTAGTACCGTCTATCGTCTGCTGCTTGCATATTATGCTCAAATCATGCGTTTGTTTTTGGTTTTATGTACAATGAACTTCATATAAACGACCCAAAAACTTTGTGGCTATCGTACGTACATCGTACATGCGTAGTTCTGGACATTCGGTAGCTGCTTTATTTCATGACGTACTTAGGCTCATTTTATGGTTTAAATTTATTACTACTATAAAATTATTGTTGCTCTATAAATGGGACAGCAAAATCTGTTTGCTTACTGAAAATGAAATTAATTTATTTTATTTAAATTTTTAATGTTTAGCGCTAAAACCGAAAAATGTTTTCAGCCAATTTAACTGATATTCTGTTTAATTTTAAACTAAAGTGATTTTGTTAATTTTATGAACAACAAAGATGGAATTGTTAAAGAGATATACTGACTAATGAGTGTTTCTATGCAATCACTAAAAACTTGTTTTTTAAGCAAACATTAGATATTATATATGTTAAGATTATATATTTAAATATCTATTAGATATATATCTATTAGAATATATCTTAGATCTGATCGATGATTCCAAAATAATGCCGTTAAAATTTATTTTAAATCATAACTAAAAAATACTTTGTATAACTCTTGCACTCTTTAGTAGTCTGTTTTTCGACTCTAACTTAAAATTTCATCAAGAGACTTGGTTAAATAGCTTTTACTAGAATTTTATTCAAGCAATATTTTAGTTTTAAGCAAATATTTCAACCCTTTTCGCAAAAGCATTTGTATGAAAATTAATTGAAAGTTAAAAAAAAAAACTAATAAATCGAAAAAAAAAGTTTTGATAAAAATCAAGCCCTAATAAGTACAAGTACTATAAGCCTTAATAGATAAAGTACTTTATGCAACAGAAATTTGTCTGTCCTATTGCTCAGAATATCTCTTAATTTGAACTTGATGATTTCAAAATCCAAAAGAACTAGAAAAGTATTTAACGCGTGTGGTGTTTGTTTATGGAAAGTCTTTTGTTATCAGTTCAGGTTTTGTAAGAAATTTTTTTGTTATAAGAAAAATTTCACAAAATCTCAAAAATTGTCATTTTAACAAGTATTTAAATTTTTGTTTCTATGTTTTTTTTTTGTTAAACTTGATAAAACATGTCTTAGCCCATTTCACTGTTCAAAGTTTTTGAGGTCATCGTTGTGGAACTTAACTTTGATAATATATCGTTGAACTGGCTTCCATGACGAATACGTATGCATATAAAATATGATAAATATGAATAAGAGATGGGCGCGTGAGTGATTTTTACTCACGATTACGCACGCTCACGATATGATTTATTCTAATCACGCACGTTCACGACCAAAACTAATTTTTTGGATCACGTGAGTGACACGATCACGATATGATTTCTTCTAATCACGCACGCTCACTTTAAAATAATTTTTTGATAACGATCACGCACGATCGTGACTCGTCGTGTCACGTCATAATTCGTGACACGCGTCCATCTCTAATATGAATATTTAATTTTGTTACGTATACGTACTTAACGCAAAATGAATGACATCCCAACTAGCACAAAGACTTCTATAAAGATTGCAGTAAACTGTACAGCAACTCATTATGGAAACTACGTAGTTTCTGAAAGCACGCTTATAGACTTCTATAACGGCAAAAAGGCGAACTTTTTATTATTTAATAGAAGCTTCTTGGACTTTTATTAAACTTCGCAAACAACTTCCGTAAGATAAGTGCGTGCTTGCTTTAAAAGCTTTTTACTGCTTATATGTATTTCTACTAAACTTCAGAAAGTTACCTGGGTATAATTGTTCCAAATTGAATGATGTAAGCTTTACCGAAACTTGAAAATTAACAACAAAAAATTTGTTTCTGATTTTTTTTTTATGATATTTCGATTTTTGTATAAATTTTAACCTTACTTAATTTGAATTTTAAAGCTAAATGTTTTAATTTAATTATATTTTATTAATTAAAAATTTCACAAAATTGTTCCTATGCACTAATGGAATTCGAACCCGCAACCTACCGCATGCTGAAATATTTCATTACAGCTTTTATATCAACTATATCTTCGTTAACACGTAAACTTCTATTAGCAAGCTTAACAGAAGCGAAAACCAAGGTTCAGCTGTCGAGGCTTTCCTAGCCTTATGGAAGTTCATGTGTTAGTTGGGATGGTAAATATTTTTTTAACGCAAGTAGGCAAAAGTAATGATGCTGAATTTCTAGTTTTGGCAGGTTCTTTCACGACAAGTAAATAGACCTGAGTTCCAAAATTATGATTTGCACTGCGTTTTTGAAGTTATTGGTCTGATCTTGTGTTTGTGTACTTGCCATACAATTCTTAGAGAAAAGTTTGTATTTGCAAAAAAAAATAAAACATAATCAAAATTACAGAATGAAGTATTAATTCTTACTATTTTAAACTAATAGAAAAAGTAACTTACTATGTGAAGAATATGCATACAAACTTTAAATTTTGACAAAATTTTCATTTCAATGAAATTAATTTTATTTTTTATTTTTTTTATTTTTAAAAAATTTTTTCATATATTTTTTTATATTATTTAGCTGACATGTAAATTAAAAGACAACTGTCAGATTTTGTCTCATTGTCAGATCATTTTCAAACCATGAGTTTTTTGAATATTTTTCTGGTGATAAGCCAAAATTTAATACTTTTTTACACAAGTGCTTTAAATGTTGAAATTGGGAGGCTTCATGGAGAACTTAATTAATCAATTTTTGTTCAAAATATAATTGCTAAAATTTCTTATAAGCAGGATACGGATTTTGTTGACCTTGCTTTTCTCTTGTTTGTCGTTTTAATAATTCGGGGATAAAAGAATCCTACGTTTTGAGTGTTTCTGACTCCAAATAGAAAATTTTATCTTGCTTTTTTTTAATTTTTTACTACATTTTGCGTTTTTTAGCACATTTAAAATTTAAATATTAATATTTTATTATTATTATATAATATTGATATTAATATTTCTTATATTACTAAATTTTTTTTATTAATTTTTTTAATTTATTTTTTATTAATTTTGATTAATTTTTTTAAAATTAATTTTTTTATGAATTTTTTACTTGTCTTTATAGCTTATTACTTATTGCATTTTTTTTTTTGTGGTAGCATTTCAAGAAGCCCTAACTGCGCTTGGTGAAAGAGATTGAAGATGGCGCGCGCGAAGCAGAGACGCCTGGCGAGAGGTAATGAAGTCGGCCGTACCCCGACCACGGGTTGTCATGGCCATCTAAGTAAGTAAGTAAATTGAATACCGTAATTTTGATGAAACAAATTTAATAAAGATTTTTGCTAAAAAATATATATCAAGTTAGAAAATGAGCGAACTTATACAAAGTACATTATCAAAACATCAAAACCTTCAAAAATTCCTTCAAGAATTTGAAACAAAATTATATAAAACCTCTACTATCCCTCATACAAAGTGACGTCATCAAACTCTAAAAACATGTGAAACTCAAATGAAGTTTTCAGTTGAACAAAACAAATTTTTCGGTTGCTGCAATTTAAAAATAACTCACGTTAATGGCATACGAAATTAATTTCTTGCAACTAAATAGCGTGTTTCCCGCAACTGACTATTATTATGACAACTGTTCAAACGTTTCCAAAAAATGACTTTAAGCACGACAAACGAAGTTCGTTTGCAGCAAACTGGCGATAAACGTTTTTTTTTTCTTTGCGTGTAGGTGCAGGAATTTTGTATAGTTCGGCTCACAGCTTAAGTGACGGTCTTATACATGACTTATACACTGAGAAAAAAATCAAACAAATTCAAGCCTGAAACAAAATTAAACAAATTAAAACAAAACGTGCTTGAAACATAATCGAGCACGATTTTGGGTTGTTTTAAGCAAGTTTGTGCTGAACAAGAACAAGCTGAACAAGAATATTCTTATTTCCTGCACAGACTTGCTTTAAACAAGAATTTATTTTTTGAAAAAGACAAACAAGAAATGATTTATTTAAAGAATTTTTTGTTTCGTTAGGCTGTTCCTTGTTAAAAAAAAAAACATTTTTTTTGAGATGTTACACAAACTTATTTCGAAGGTTTTATCTGTTCCAGTAGCTAATGAATCATAGATTGGAATCGAAATTCCAATAGTAGTAATTCAAATAAAATTTTTATATTTACACAAGCGGGATACGAACTCACTTAGCTGTTGGTAACGATAATTTAACTGTGGCAAAACTTATTTAAACACAGCTCATCTCAAAAGCAGACAGAAAATTTGAACCAAAATATAAAGGTTTTTTTATTTATTATATAATTTCCAAGCCCAGTCATGAACCAAGAAATTGTTTTTCTCTCTGTTGTTTACAAAAAAATTTGCAACACACTCGTCGATCGAGGCAATGAATTTCTTTGCCTATATTTCAATATAAAATAAAAAAAAATATAAATATATTAAATATAATAAACTAAAACGTACTTTTTAGTTTAAAGTAACATTTAATTTTCAAAAACAATCTTGTGGATGAGACTTTCCCGAAAACATATTATTTTAGTGCTCAAACAAGTATCAAATTGAATTAAAAAAATTCAGTCAATATCGTTAGTCCTGTGTTTTTTACAGACCCTTCCAAAACTAGAATTAAGCTAATTTTACTGCTGTTAAACTATGTAGAAGTGTTGAACACTGTTGAGCAAGTAGAATAGTATTTATCGTTTCAAGAAACATTTGTCTCATGTTGATTAGTAAGGTATATTGCATGCTAGTATGAGTTTACTGTTACACCCTTTTACAAAACCTAACACCTGCTGTATTCAACAAAGGCAGTGATTTCTTGAAAGAAAGTACTGTTTTGGAGGTATACAATTGTACTGAACCATATTTTACCTGTAAGCGAATGTTTAATGGGTTGAAGTCTTCATTTAAATATATAGGCCTGAGGCCACTTAACTTGTTAGCTTGTTATTGTTTACTTTATTTAAAGAGGGATATTTTTTCATACTAAGTTTTTCGAGGTGATAATTTTCAGCTGACAGTTAGTACATTTGCAGCTGTAACTTTTTAATTGCGTTATTAACAAATCAATTATAAATTCATAAAATTTATAACTTTTTTTGTAATTATTTAATATAACTTTAATGATTTTTATTATTGCTTTACTATAATTTTAAGTTTCTTTCATATTTTAGACTCATGATAAGAAACAACAAAAATTTAAGGCAACCACGAACAAGTAATGAAAAAAGCATGTTACTCTATTACACTGTAGGTAAATTTCCAACTTTTGAAAAGACACACAAAAACTCCGAGACACTCCAACTTAATTTTTTATCGTAGAATATGTTGGCATACTCAGTTTTTTCCAATTAGATCAAAATCTCGAGATATGCGCGATTGATATTTTGTCACTTTTAAACTCTTGTCTAAGCTATATTTTTCATTAAAATAGTTGTAGAAAAATAAATTGAAATATGTTTTGAAATTAAATTACTTTTTCCTTTTAATCGAAAAATAACCATTACAATGTAAATTTTTTCATACTTTCTGAAGTTAATCTTAATTTATTATAGTTTTTGCCTGCAAATTTTATTTTTGTATGGCAATAGACCAGCATAAATCGGTTAATATGAACGTATACAGCAAATTTCATTCCATTTCAATGTCTTTTTCTACATTTATAATAAAAATATAGCTAGAACAGGGGTTTAAATGTGACAAAATATAAATCGCGAATATATCGAGTATTTGATCTAACTAGAAAAAAACTGAGTATGCCACCGTATTTTACGACCAAAAATTAAGTTGGGGTATCTCGGCGTTTCGCTCCATGGAGATTTCTCCGGTAAAAAAAAAAAATTATACAGAAATCGTTTTTAAGAGTCCTTCTAACTTTTAGGTCGGAGTCTGTTGAAATTTAAATTTCGATCCTGCTTACTTTTAATTTTTGTTATATTCTGGCTCTGACCACTGAGGGGTTTTTGGCAATATTTCGATTTGAGTTATCTTTTCAACTTCTAGCATGAAACCCACAAGATGACTTGAAATATGTGGAAAAAATTAATTCAAAAGTAAAAGAAAATAAGAAAGCCTAAATTTGGGGAAAATCGGTTGAGTGGCGAATGCACCGAAATATATAACAAATATAACTTAAACTCTGAAGAATTAAGTTTATAGTGAATTCATGCGATTCATTACGAAAATAATTCCTATTGACTTCCGAAACTGGAGAAAAAAATTCATATTTCATCGTATTTTCACGAATTTGTTTTGTAAAAAATTTCTCTAAATTTTCAAATAATATCCGATTTTAAGGAATAATAATTTTTTAGGTTAAAAGACGTTGATTTGATTTTTCTTCTGTTCTCCCGTTTATGTTCAGTGACACATTATAGTTATTACTATAACATAATTCCGTAAAATGTGAGTGCGGAACGCTTGATTTGTTTGAAAAATTTCATAGCATATTTTTAGGCTTTTTTTTGTTTACTGATTGAAACTTCAAAAATTTTTTATATATTTTTCATTTCGAAATTTTCGGTTTCACAAAAAATTCTCAAACTTATGTCGTTGTACCTACTATGATTTCCGTTTTACTTTAAAGTATTCTATAAATATTTGGCACTAAAAATTGTTATTTGGATCATTTAAAATCGAATATGTGACCATCGCTGATTTATAATTTAACATAAAGAAAATTCATATTTCATGTTTTGCCTTTATAAAAACCGGGCCCGTCATTTTTGACGGGAAAGAACTAGTATAGTATTAATTATACCAATGAGCAAATGCTGACTTTAATCGAAATAACATTTTTTTTAACTATCTGTCTTTGCTACACCTTTTAACGATAGGTCTTTACTACACTAAAGAGCCCTAATTCATTAAAATCGGATAAAATATGCGTAATTTTGAGGGATTTTCATGAAACTGATTTTTAAAATCCAATGGAAGATTATGAATAAGCAATGGACGAATTTTAAGGCTTGTGCCAGCTAAAAGGCTATTTTCACAACTAAGTGAATGAAAAATTATAAGTATGGATGAAAAATTTTCACTGTGGGTAGAAAAAATTTAATTTTTGTTGACCCTATTGGGATCTTACAGACTTCGTACAACTGCCAACGCTGAAGCAAGTTTATTTAAAACAACCGCTACCACTGCTCTTAATCTTCTGAACGGACAAAATGTGCTGACAGCGACCGTTTTACATTTTTTTTTGGAAAAAAATATGTTACTGGCCATGCCTGAAGTTTGAACAAGGAACTATTAGTGCAAAAATTGAGCGCACTAACCGTTACAACACAGCCGTTTTAATTACGTAAAATCGTTTTTATATATTAGTTCTACATTTGGTAAAAACGCCCCCAACCAAAAATCCTGGTTGCGGCTCTGAATAGAATGATATGCATTCCTTCATATATTGGTATATTGCGCATGCTAAAGTATATATGACAATTTTTATATATATGTTTTGTAGTTTCCCCATTACTGTTTTAGCATTTACGCTTGAAATAAAAGCATGCAAGGGTTTTAAGTTTGTATAAAAAAATTTGATTTTTTGATATAAAGTTGATTTTTAAAATTTGGAGCATGCGTTTGGATAATGCCGACATTACACAATTACACATATACAATCGCTTCTTCCACCATAACACGCATAAAAAACAAGGCTAGGATTTTAGAAGCAACATCCAAATCCCACCGCTAAAGAAAGTCGTCTAAAGCTGGGGAATTTCCACAAATGGAAAAAAAAACTTTATAATTAGTAAATTTCTCAAAGGCATAAGCATTTGCTAATAGCAGGCAACAGTGCCTCAAAGTGAAAAAAAAGCAAACAAATATTCAAGACTCCTTTGGAAAAACTTACAACTTCTGTATAATGGAAGGAATTGTTTAAACAAAAATGAAAATTTATTTATTATTTATAAAATATATTCATCTTTTATTAAAAAGTTAAATTTCATGAAAAATTATTAAAGATAATCTTGATTTGAGTTCAAGGAAAACTCTTGGTGAAGGGGTAAAAGCCTTGCACGAATTAGTTCCCTCCATCGCAATTGCATTGTATTGACATTTTACTTTCAGAACATGCTACTGAAGATACCCTAACATAAAACTAATTTTTAATTTTGGTTTTATGTGCTTTCTCATACAGAGACACGAAGCCAATTTATTTTACTTGGGTTTATTACTTCTTTTAAAGTGCTAATATATGTATTTTATAAAAACATTTCGTCCAAGATAGTGTTTCCTAACCGACATGCTTACCAATTTTTGTACCATGCAGAAAATTAAAAAATTTCATTAACGATACAGAAACGATTCAGTAATTTTAACACTTTCTCTCGCACATATGCTGCAAAAGTAGCCGAAATCATCTTAAATATATATAAATGCAAAATTGGTTTGACAAGCTGTGCTACTACAGGGTCATTCGAGTCAGCCGTTGAAATAAAATTATATTTTATACTTAATCGTAAGGTTTACTATTTTTGCATGAAGAACAAATCATCAAGATTTTTAATAAGATACCATTAAGTGGTCGTGGAAAATCAATAATCAGCTCCAACATATAAGTGCAGCCATCAAATTATTGCTTGTAAATGTCAAAAGCATTTTCTGCTGAAGCTTGTGGCTGTCGAGTTTAAAAAAATTAAGTCGCCCGATATTTCTTTACAACGACAGAGTTGCCGTTTGTCGCCCGTCGTTGTCATTGTGGATGGGTTATTATGCTTTTACCTCAGTCAATTCGAGTTATCAAGCAATCTCATTCCACAAACAACTCTACCACCAACTACAATTTCCTAAGTTTTATTAAATATTGATGAATTTGTAATTCAGTTGATTAGAAATAAGGAAAGAATTAAAAAGGTAAAAGCGTAGGACCACGGCTAGGCCATGACATGATAAAATAACTCCAAGGAAGTATTGATGTTTCTGTCGGAAACGGACTTCTGTCAAAAAATATAACAAGAAAGAGAGCGCTCACAATCCGTCATTGCATACAATTAATTTTCACTGGTCAGATTCAGCGTACTCAACTTGATGCACATAAATATGAAGTGGCGCATTAAAATGCATTTAAAAATACAAAAATTTTATTTGTCGGTAAAATTAACATTGGTATTTGATACAAGGCTTGACATTTCATACACCTGACAACTTTTCTGAAACTTCAATAGCGATAACAGCGCTCCCCGATGTGTTGCTGTCACAACAGTTGACACAGCTGAATGTGGTCAATGCATATAACAACGAACAGCTGTTTTTGACAAGAGTTCGTTTACTTGTAGCTGAGAGAATCAAAACTTGTCAATACTATCTGGTAAAGTTATTATATCATGGACCATGGGTTGGTAATCAAGCACGCTAACTACACCATGTCAATTGTTACAGTAAGTCATATATTAAAAACTGTCTTAAATTCATAATTTTGAAACAACGTTTGCCGGGAGTCGTTTGTCGAAAAAAAACAAATTTTGGTTTTTGCTTTTTTAGTTTTCAGTTTAATTTTTTGTGTCGCTACAAAACCATGACTCATTTTGCAAAATTCGTAGTGTTTTTAATATTGCTTTTGAAAATATTATTAGTTTCCACACAAGATGACGCAGGTAACTTTACTGAACTTATCGCTGGCGGTTATCGTCTGAAAGAACACACGCTAGTCAAATATATCGTATCGATCCAGATTATCCAGTTTTCCAATCTATCCTTTGGCTGCGGACTCATATGTGCTGGATCAATTTTAACATCCGAATTATTTTAACCGCAGCACATTGTGTGTGTGATTTGTAAGTATATTTTTATCAAAATGCTGTTAATAATTAACTAAGAAATCATTATGCACAGGACAACAGGAAAAATATTGGACGAACACATTTATCAGATCGTTGCAAAAACGCCAAAACGCTTAAAAAAATCCCAACAGACCGAAATATTAAACGTTCAAAAGATTGTTATGAATTTGCGCTTTAATCCGAAAACAATGAAAAACGATGTCGCTTTAATGAAATTAACATCCGATATTGGCGAAGATGGTGTCTACGCACAAAGTATTTCACTACCTGATGGTCCAGCGAAGTCAGGAAAGCAATGTACTGTTGTAGGATGGGGCAACTTATTTTACGTAAACTAATGCCTGTGACCAAAATTCTTCTAATTGCTAAAACTGCTTTATTCTTTTATAGGGAGGTCCAAGTGCAGGTGAAGCTTTGTAAGCTGATGTCAATATTATATCGGCAAGTATATGTAAAAGAGCGTTTTCAAATTATGACAAAGGCATGTTGTGCGTTGGTGATTTGAGTGATCCTGAGAAAAATCCAAGGCAAGGTGATTCTGGTGGACCATTGATATGTTATGGTAAAGTAACTGGAATAGTGTCTTTTGGCCATCCTGAAATTGAGCAAGCCGTTTTTGCGGATGTATGGTATTATCGCGAATGGATATTGAGAGGTGGCAAAGAATGCCACAGAATAAATAATTTTAAAGTATTACTACTGCCTTTACTTGTGTGGATTGTAAGTTGAAAAAAATAAAGAAATTAATTGTGTCAAAATCTAAATAAAATTATTTTCAAAGGCTGTTAAGAAAATTTTTGAGATAATTTTAATTTGCATATTGATCAAAAATTGTATGTTGGTAAATATGGGCAAGTAAACAAAAATTTTTTACTCAAAAGTAATCGAAAACTTAGCATAAAAACGAGATACTTAAAACTGTATCATTAAATCGTAAAGGATTTTTTTTTAAAAAAATTAAATTGACATGCCCCACAGTGAAATGTCTCTATATAAGCGATGAACAGAAATCGGGCTTTTATATAGAATTTGTTACATATTAATAACATATGGGGCCTATTTGGTAGCGCCGATTTGTTGGCTCGCACGCCACAAAATTAGCATGCACAACCACGGTCACCATTCTGATCAGTCTAATCCCTGCAAACATTTTCAATCGCCTGAGAATCTCCAGCAAATCGCTTGGAATATGAAACAATCGCCGACGAGCTCTTCTGAGAGTCTTCCAGGTATCGCCGAATGTAAGCAGCTGAGGCCATAAAAGCCATTCGCCGATAAGATTCCCCGAATTCCCCGACGAATCGCCAAGAGGAATCTTAAGCAATTCCCCTGGAAGATTCGCCAACGAATCGCCGAAATGAGGCTAAGGCGATTCGCTAGGAAGAGTCGCGAACGATTCATACAGAGAGTTCTTAAGCGATTCGCCGGGAAGATTCGCCAACGAATCACCGAGAAGAGTATTAAGCGATTCGCCAGGAATTCGCTCACGAATCGGCCAAAGGGGTCTCAAGTGATTTGCTGACAAGACATATCAAGTGGCCAAGACCTCTCTTTTAGAGGTCGTCTGCGATTTGTTGCAAAGTTGTTGAATGTTTCAATTTGTTGTAAGTTTGCACTAACAGTTCCTTGAAGTTGCTTGCAAGTAAAATTTTTTGATTAATTTTAACGATTTTACAGAGCCTGCTTCACATTCCAACATAAGCGCAACCAAAGGGGGGATTTCGGGGTTTAAACCCCCCAAAAATTATTGTAGTACCAAGCAAAATAGTATTCAATCAAAGTGAGTCACATGAAAAGCAATCACACGTTTTATGAAATGAGTGAAAACCCCAAATGTATATTTCAAATCAATTTTGGTTGATGCATAATCTGCTAAGTTGTACACATTTTCAAAATTTTTTTAGTGTACCATGAAAATCTTTAGTTTTTTGCTTATCTTGGGTATGCATCCTGAAGAAAAAAAGTTTATGCATAAAAATTCGTTTTCTGCAGAAAAGACGTTTAGAAGAACCAAAACCGCTCCATGGAGATTTCTCCGATTCCGATTCTGACCACTTGAAGGGTTGTTGGCAATACTTCGATTTGAGTTATCTTTTCGACTTCTTGCATGGAGGAAACTTGAAATATTTGGAACCAAATTAATTCAAAAGTAAGACATAGTAAAAAAGCCTAAATTTGAGGAAAATCGGTTGAGTCACTCGCCACTGAAAAAATCAAGGAAATTTTCCGTTAAATTGTTATCTTTTGTCTTTTTTTAAAGTCATTTTTTAAACATCGATAACACAAATTCTACAGAATTAAGTTTATAGTGAAGTCATGTGATTCATTATAAAAATAATTCCGATTGACTTCCGAAAGTGGAGAAAAAATTTACAATTGTTTCCAAAATTCGTTTCATAAAATTTCTCTAAATTTTTAAATATTATCCGATATTAAGGAATTATGACTTATTAGGTAAAAATATGTTGGTTTAATTTTTCTTATGTTCGCCTGTTCGCCTTATTCATAATCTTCCATTGGATTTTCAAAATCAGTTTCATTAAAATCCCACAAAATTGCGCAAATATTAACCGATTTTGGAAAAGTGTAGGAAAGACCTATCGTTAAAAAATATTATTTCGATTTCGTCAGCATTTGCGCAATGAACAAGTAATACCAAATGATTTTTTCAAATTCAGACTTTTTGTTTTTCATCCCAAGGTGTTATCATCCCAAGGTGTTTCATCCCAAGGCAACTGAGCATAATTAGTGCTCACTAAAGGACAAATTTTAAAGCTAGTGCCAAAAAATTGGGTATTTTTACAAAGAAGTGATGTATGGAAGAAAAATTTTCACTGCACTCAGTAAAAAGTTTCTCGGAATAAGTAAAAAGACATAATATTTAGAGAAATATGTTATAGAGTTTGGTCCAGAGAATGCTTTTCTCTAAATGTGGTACAAAAAAATTCCTAAAAATGTTAAAAAGCTTCCATGAAAAAGGGAAATATATAAAAATATAAGACTTTTTTATTTTTGAAAAAAGATTTCATTTTATTGAAGAAAATACTTCGCACAATGAATTTTTTATCAAAATTTAGTAAAAATTTTTCACTTTCCTTCAATTTTTCTCTATATATGAGAATTTTTTGTGCGAGAAAAATACTAGTCATTATTAGAGACATTGAAATGTTTCCATTTCCTACAAGTGAAGAAATATTTATTTGGAAATGTGAAATTTTATTCTAATTGAATTACATAGTGCGACACGAAAAAATAACTTCAAATATCTCAATGGTTTCTAGTAGTGCATGGTCTATATATTATTCCCTCATACTCAGTTTTATCAGATTAGGTCAAATAAGAGAGAAATTCAGGGTCAAATTTCACCTTTAAGTCACAAATTTTTTCTTATAACTCTTAAACTAAAGTCAAATGATGTGTAGTAACTGCATCTTAATATTTGCAATGGATGGTTCTTAACATTTTGAGACCATTTTTGGGTCAAAAGGTTACGTAAGGGGGTTAATTTTTTCTTTGAAAACAGGCCTTTTTTAAAATAAAAAAAATGTTCAATAGTTCAGTTAGTTTGTATTTATCTTCAAAAACAATCAGATTTTGCTGAATTTTTGCATACACCTTAAGTAAAATAAAGTAACCCACCTCTGAAAAGATCACAACAGTTACATGAGCGCATCCAAAGATATTCGGATTCAAAGATTACCAAAGATGGTAACTTCGTTAACGTAATCCCTAGAATAAAATCATTCAGATGAAAATTAAAGACCCAACAATTTTCTTCAAAACTGTCCTTAACAAAATCGAATATAGAGAATTTTTTTCATCAGAGAAAGGTAAGTATTTTTTTCTGTATGTGTGGGGAGAAGAATATTGAATTTTTGCTGACCTTATTGGGACCCGAGTAAAAATAAAAATATTTTAGCTCCAGCCTTTAAAAATCCATTAAACGGCCTACAACTGGTGCTTGCAAAATATTTTGGCCGAACAGATCCTAAACAACGTTGAAACAAGTTTATTTTAAAACGACCGCTACCACTGCCGTACACCTCCTGTATGGATAGAATATCCTGACAGTGACCGTTTTAATTAAAAAAAAAAAAAATATGGTGCTGGTGCAAAAATTTAACGCACTAACCGCTACAACTCAGCCTCTGTAATTACGTAAAATTGTTTTTAGATATAAGTTCTACATTTGATAACACCCCCCCCCCAAAAAAAAATTCCTGTTGCCCCTGAATTCCAATGATAGATTTTGAAAGCTTTTTAAAAAGCCATCTTCCCTCGATCGCCGGGATGAGCGAAGGAAGATTTTGAAAATATTTTGAATGGCGCATTCATCTCTTGGGCGATTGAAAAGCGATCCATCTACCAACGATCGCCGGAATAATCAAAGGAAGATTTTGAATATTTTTTGTCAATCGTGCATTCACCGTTTAGTCGACGAAAAAGCGATCCATCTTCCATCGATCGCCGGAATGAGCGAAGGAAGATTTTGAAATTTTTCGAGAATCGTGCATTCATCGCTTTGGCGATCGAAAAGCGATCCATCTTCCAAAGACCCCTTAGGGAATCTTCTAATTGTCTTCCAAATGTTTGCATGGATAATACTGACAAAAACACACAAAATCAAATTTTTTATTGTATTGTTTTTTTTGTTTCTACTATAACAAGGTTCCGACAACGGATTCTGATAGAAAGGACCAAAGATATATAAGCGTCTATCGGCGTTCTACTTTTTTGCAAATTCTTATGGTGAATCGTAATAGGAAACCATGTGATTCTTACATTTTAGATTATGCAAAAAAACTACGAGGAATATTTTTGTGGAACATTATAGCCCTCTATCTCTTTTTTGATTAGGAAATCAAGCTAAGCAAATAAAATGTTTTCAAATTAATTGAACAAAAAATGTATTTCTACTACATAGCATCTTAAGATATAAAAGACAAGCGTCCTGTTCTGTGCTCTATATCGCTCAAACTTTTATAGTTGTGAAAGCTATGATTTTTAACATGTTCGGCCTGAACCAGAACCTGTTTTAAAATTATTCATTTGATATCCTTGTACTTACTATACTTCTTAAAACCTATTCAGCCTGGACCAGAACCTGTTCTAAAAATATGCATTGAAGACTATCATCATTTTCCTCAACTACTATACACCAAACATCATGTCTTGCTATTACAGTGCTTCTTTATTACCAGAACCAGAACCTGTTCGGTCTGCATAAACTGAACAGCAATTATTACATTCAGTGACGTGTGGTGTCAATTGGAATTGCTAGAATTAAATCACAATGTTTGGTCTTCTGCTCTAAGTTTTAGCGATTAGCTTCTCAAGTTAGGAATGGATATCATAGAAATTCCCGATCATTTTGTTTGTAAAGTTTCGCTTATTAACCTTTTCAATGGCTTGGCTAGAATAATCGTGGAAAATTTTTTTGAACTAATATTCCCATCATTTAGGCTATAAAAAGATTAAAAAAAATATCTCTCTGATTTTTACATGAGCTGCTTTGCCTTTGGCAGGCTGTTTAATAAAATGGTCTAAACTATGATAACGTTGTATTATAATATTTAAGCTCAACTAAAACAACCGGAGACCAATGCAAATGCGTTATTTTTAATGTTACTACTAAACCGTGGTGGTGACCGTGGCATGCAGGTTAAGTGTGTGGCTTAGCATGCTCGGAGCCCGGGTTCGATCCTCAGCCGCGGCGAAAAGTTTTTTTCAATAAAAAATTTTTCTGATCGGTCACCACCTCTCTGCAGACAATGGCAAACCTCAGAGAGTAAATAATGCCATGTAAAGCTTCTTGAAAACATGAACTTTAGCCGTTCGGAGTCGGCATAAAACATGTAGGTCCATTTCTTGGTCAATTGTGTGCAAACATTTAATAACACACACAACACAATTGATCATAAGAAGCTCGTTCAAAGTCCTTTCAAGGGCTGAAATGGCCAATTTGTTTTTTTTTTGTTACTAAACCTGTTGCCCGAATTCGAGCAATTAAATAAAAATTAAATGTAAGAAGCATAATAAACGTTTAATATATGATATTCAATTCAAGAAGCTTTTTTCCTCAATAAAGATATATTCACTCTCAATAATGATATAAAAGACATATCTGACTGCTTTGCCTTAGAGCGTACTTACACTATTATTACTACTGAGAAAAAAATTATTACTTTTCGAAAACATCATCGCTTAACTTTTCAAGCTATAAAACATAACTCATTTTGATAAAAATGAAGTAAAAAAAAGATTTAAGACAAAAAATAATACTAACATTTAATTAAAAAATTAATAAAAAATATTTATAGAACTCTATCAACATCAATTTATAAAATATTTTGATGAAAACGCGAAAAAAACCCAAAAGAAATATTTTTGAAAACCGTTAAAGTTTGACTGAGTTGTTTGCTCGGAAAATGAAATTTTTTATTTTTGAACTGCATTTTTCGAACAACTGATATTTGAGGAATGCATAAAACATAATGTTGGTTAAAAATCTTTAGTTTTGAAAAAAATTCAAATTCGATCAACTCATAAGCTCTTCTCAAAATAAATTTCAAAATCGATTAAATGGCAAATTTTTGTACAACAATTTTATTTCTGTTTTGAAAGGTTGGGAACCCCCTGAAGTGAAATCACAATTTTTAAAAGTGGTTTGCACATATATTTAGTTTAGTGCAATACATATGCATATTTAGTGCAAAACATATTTAGTGATTTAGTTGAAAAGAAGGCGAAGCAAATTAACTTTCCATTGGTGCCACTTTTGTCGCTGCCCCATGTATAGTTTGCAAGCCACAGTCAGTTTAACTACTAATTTCAAATTAAAACAAGTAAGGAAAGTCTAAAGTCGGTCTAGGCCGACTATGAAATACCCTAAACCCACTTTTCAAAAATAAAAAATTTTTATTTCAAATGGGCGTCTCCGTGGGCGGATGAAGCCTATATTTTAATTGCATTTAAATGGTGATGAAAAATTTACACATACCAAGTTTTATTCCTGAAGCTCACAGTTAATGCCTTTATTGTGCTTTCGCTATGGGAGGTGGGCGTGTTCATGGACGGATTACTCCCAATTTTTGAACACACATTAGTTTTGGTATAAAATACATACATACCAAATTTAATTTCTCTATGACAAACATAACCTTATTTATTGAGTTTTAAACTTTTTGTGTTGTATGGGAGGTAGACGTGTCCGTATGCGGATGACGTTCATTTTTCAAAAATATCTTTGTCTTGTCATAAAAAACATACGTGCCAAATTTTAGCTCTGTAGGTTAAACAGACGCTTATTTATTGCGTTTTCAATTTTTGGGTTGTATGGGAGGTGGGCGTGTCCGTGAACGGATGACGTCCATTTTTCGAAGACATCTTTGTGTTTGTATAAAACACATACATATCAAATTTAAGTGTTGTAGACTTAATATGAGCTGAGTTATGCAGTTTTCAATTTTCGCTTTGTATGGGAGGTAGGCGTGTCCGTGAGCGGATGATGTCCATTTTTCAAAACCATCTTTCTTTTGTTTTAAAAAATATATGTGCCAAATTTTAGCTCTGTAGGTTAAACAGAGGCTTATTTATTGCGTTTTCAATTTTTGGGTTGTATGGGAGGTGGGCGTGTCCGTGAGTGGATGACACCTATTTTTCAAAAACATCTTTTTGTTGATACAAAACACATACATACCAAATTTTATTGTTGTAGGTTAATTATGTGCTGAGTTATGCAGTTTTAAATTTTTGCGTTGTATGGGAGGTAGGCGTGTCCGTGGGCGGATTCCAAAAATATTCAATAGTGCAGATCGTTGGGTTCATGTGACTATGTGTACCAAGTTTCATTCAATTATCTCAACTCCTTCTTCTTATCCTGTGTATACGGACAACACACAGACGGACGGACGGACGGACATGGATAGCTCGACTCACGTGGTGACGCTGATCAAAAATATATATACTTTTCTATACCGTACTCGCTTCGTTCTATGCGTTACAAACGTTTACACAAAGTTAATATACCCTGACCTTTCAGGTTTAGGGTATAATTAAGACCCCGATTTTTAAAAAATCGTATGGTGACTATATTTCACGTTGAGCACATGTCCTTTCGATTAGTTAAACTCTCGTCTCTGTTTGATATTTTATTTGCGAGCTACACTTTCGTCTCTGTTCGATGTATTGTTTGCGAACTACACTTGCTAGTGCTAGTGCAAAAGCATAAAACGAAATATGATCCAACTCGTTTTTTTTCATAAGTGTTAAATCTAACCGGATCACAGACCCATTTCGTGAAATTTGGCAGTTTGAGTTCATTGACTGAGTTGAAAAGAGATTCATGACCTCTGGTTTCAAAATAGAGCAGCAGCATAATGAGCAGCAGGCATAGAGGCACATTTTTATATAAAAACATGCATTTTTCTTCTTTTTTGCATTTTTTTACTTTTTTGTGACTTTAATATTATAGCGACAAAATCCAAAATTAAATATTCATTCAGCACAGGATATATCTGATATTTTTGTATATAGGTTTTTTTTTGAACGATGAGTATTAAAGGCTGTAGGTAAACCCTAAAGTATACGTCAAAAAAGTTTCATGGTCTTGTAAAAATTTGTTAAAACGACCCCATACAAACCGCGCTGTATGACGTAACTCTGCGTCAAAAAATTTGTTGGTCCACTGAAAAAACAGCCAAAATGGTAAATTTTACATATCTTAAGGTAGGCACCCAGTAAAAATTAGGTAATTTTCATGATGTATTTTATGTGTGGAGGAGTTGATAGTTTTGAATGTTTTGGTCACAGGGTCACTGTTACTTTATAAACATTCAAAAAAAGTTTTTTGCTACAAACTTTCAAAATCGTCGGCATAATTTTATTATGCATAAATAAAAATTTGGTAAAATAACGGTTATTAACGATAAGGTAGCTTGAGCAAAATTATATCTATGCCGATTTTTAGTCTTTAATGTTTGTATGAAAAAAATGAAGGCAACAAGTTTGAAACAATACATCATCGTATAAACTTCATACAACTCATAAATAATTTTCTACGCTTTCTCAAAAGTAGATCATTTTGACTGACGTCATATAAAACTAAAGCCAACGAAATGGTGAAGGTTATTGCTCGTAGACCTTGCTGTGCCATAGTATTGTTTTGAAAACTTGGAGGAGGCTTACAAAATTTAACGATGTTTTTATCATTTAAATTAAAAAAAAAAAATGACAGTGTGGTACATAAATCGGACAAGAAAGTACAAGCGGTCTTATATATTCATAAAAAAGCCATACAAATTTTACGCAAATCGGAAAGCCATTTTTGAGTTATTTGTTTATAAATTTTAGAAAACACTGTTTTGAGAAAAACTGTCTTAAAATTCTATGTGTTTTGTGGCATATCTCGTTAGAGTCTTCATTATTAAAAAAATAATTGCACTATTGACTTTTCAATTTCGGAATACATTTTTGAGATGTTTTATTAACATTTTATGAAATAAAATAAATTTGAGTTAAAAAAAAAAATTTTACTGTGACCATGTCCTATCTTGAGTGTAACATGTCCAATCTTAAAAAGTAATGTGTCATTGAAAATGGCCTTAGGATAACTATATTTTTCACCAGAGCATTTTAAATGTCAGAAAACATATAGACATTTCCACAGAATGGTCTGCCGTGACCAAAAAAAAAAATGTTAAATAAACAAATAATTTTTTTATTATTATTTAAAAAAATGCACGAATTTTTAGAATTTACTGCATTTACAACTAGTTTCAGTTTTTATTCTGAGAAAATTAGTCTGATTTCAAAGAAATATGTTTTTCTTGCTTTTAGCTGCTTTTAAGGGCTTTTTCTCTTTTGTAGTTTTCGTTAATTTGTTAACGTTATGTTTGCACTCTTCTTATAAAATGTATCTATCAACTACAAACAAACAATAAAAAATAAAAAGATGCCAAATAAAGTTTGATTAACGGTAAATTTTTTAAATTGCTTTAATTACTATTCGAATGTCTCGTTCTTGTACATAAATCATAATTTGTTATCAAAACTTCGTGATCGTTCTAAGCAAGTGTCTGAAAATTGTAACTTAAATCAAATTTGGTCGCCTCACTATAAAAAAAAAACGTTACTACAGGTAAAAATCATACTAAACATTTAATATTGATCATCAAAGTGTGTCACGTTCGCGATCATGCGGCTTTTTTTAAATAGACTTTGTATGGGAAGTATGGAAAGATTTCATTCGATTTTGATGAATTTTAAACTTAGTGTTAATAGTTCAAATTAAAGCTCATGTGATAATTCTCAAGTCATTGGATTGATTTATTAATAGATTTTTAAGAAATTTTACATTTTGAGAACGTAGTTTTCATCCTTTTTGGCATATTTTCGAAAATGATCTTAACTTTAACGATATAAGCTTAAATATCGAATTTCATTACGATAACTTAACAATAACGGCTGTAATCATGTCAACAGACAAGGGGACATACAAAAACAGGGACGGACATGGTTAAATAAACTAAGCCCAACTAACAATTTTCCTTCCAATTTTAAACTTATAGTATGATTTAATGTTATAAACGTTGTATAGTGCTTCAATTTGGAAGAATTGCTGTTATAGCAGTGTTTACTGGTATAAATCATTGCAAGAACATTCTCTGAATCTACTTATTCAGGGTTTATAGAAAAACTACATTCATATTGTATAATGATGTTATATTCATTGTATTAAATAACTATGAAGTGATTCTTCCTATAAACATCGCATAAGAAAATTATACAATGTTTATGCCTTTGTACCTCTCAGTTCGAAGTTCGAAAACTGTTCGAAACGAATACAGAAATCGCCATGACACAAATTTTCTCTTTTTCGATCTTAGCTTGTCATTCAGAATATATAAAAAAAAAAAATTATTTATATTTTATTAAAAAAAAAAAAATTCTCTATGCGCCCCAGCATTTGAACCATGGACCTTCATGTTCCAAGATGAAAACATTAGCACCCGATCTATTTTGACAAACTTCGAAATCTCATATAATTTCTAATATAAAAAGCGAGTTCACCGTCAATTGTAGTTTAAAAATGTATGTCAATCACAAGTAATGTAAACACAAATAATAAAAGTAGGGAGTTTTTACCATTTGGAATTTTAAATTCTGCATGTGTAAGCCACATATATTAAATTTTATATTTATTGATAAGAGTCACCTCCTGACAAGATAGAGCACTTTCAATCTGTCGGTCGACAGGAGTGCAACCGTAATTTGTGACCTATCGACATAAAATTATAATTATTTCATAAAAATGCACAAGCAAAGCTGATGTTGCTTGTCTTTCGTATTAAAAATAAAACACTTTTCAAGAAATATTAAGGAAGGTAGAAAAAGTAGATAGCACTACGGTGTGGATGTGATAGACGTCAATCTACTTCTGCCACCTTCTTTTAATAAATCTTGACACTTTCTAAGTAGAGATCTTTTTGATATAATTACGTAGACACGTGTAGGAGCTATGCAAGAGCTGGCTGCGTGCTACCTTGAAAATGGTAAAAGGAATAACTAATGGCGTTTTCGTTTCTACCAAAAAATGTTGCCTTTTCATTGCCCTTGCCTTTTTTCGTGTTCGATTCTAAAATAAGTGCAAACGGGTGAGTAAATTTCGTGTTCGTTTCTTAAAATGTCACACTCACAGAGGGCAAAAAAGGCGCATTTTCTACCCTGCAAACTTTCTCAGGGTAGATGATTGCCCTGCACATCAGCTGTTTTTAAAACGACAATATTATGACATGCATGCGTTAGACAAGGATGGTTATATTCGTTTATTTAAGTTGACATTTTTCGAGTAGGCAAAAACATGCACTTTTACAGGGTTGCGGGCAACATTGAAAACATTTTGCACTGCGACAGGGCAACATTTTTTGTTAGAAACGAAAACGCCATAAGTTTATTTATTCCACAGAGATAATTTGGTAATATGAAAGCGTAAGACGAGGATTTATTTTTAAGAAAAACGTTAAAAATTGTAAAAAAACAAACCTAAAAAATTATAAGCTCGATTCTGTTGGGTAATACTTAAATATTACACTCAAAAAAATGCTGTAGTAAAAATAAATAAAAATTTATTTAAAACAAATGTAAAGTAGTAGCTCACCGTCCAAATAAAAATGTATTTATTATGACTAATTTATTTTATTTATTTTTACTACAAAAAATTAATTTTTCCTTTGTAGTAAATTTGACTACAATTTTAGTATATTTTACTACACATGTATTTAATCGAATTTTAAAAATCAAATTCTTTTTTATGCAGTAATTTATAAATTTTTACTACATTTGTAGTTATTTTTACTGCAATTAAATAAAATGAAAAATTATTTTAATTTTGGTGGCAATTTATATTTATTTACAACACATAAATTACAAAGTTAACAAACAATTTTTACATAATATTGAAGTAATTAATGAACACGGTTTATATTTAAACTATTATTAAACTCTTTATGCTGTTTCGCGAAAGCGCACCCCAACGATAAGCAAGACACGAGAAGCTTTATTTTATTCCAAACAAAAATCTATTGCTTCTCGCGTTTTGCTCGTATTTGGAGTGCTTTTCGTGATACAACGTGGGTAAATTTAATGATGACGACGCTAAAAAGTCACGGCTTTCTTTTAGCTGTTCTTGAATGTTATGAAGAAGAGCTCAAAAATCACAGTGAGAAGGAGAGCAGCGGTTAGATGTTTGCTTAACAATTCCAGAATTGTGATTCATCTTTGTAATTCATCTTTGCCAGGCCAGGATATTAGCTTAAAATACAGCCATCTCAAAGCTCAAAGTAAGACTGTCCGCTGAAAGAAGAGCTTAGTTATAAAAAGGTACTAGAAATCACGGATAACTTACCAAAAGCTTACAAGTCAGCGCCAATACTTTTCTAAATAAAAATTAAAAATATTTTTCCAGCCTTCAAGCTACTTTTTATTTATTGAAAAAAAAAACATTATAAACAAAAAATTACAGATTGCTATTTAAAAAAACAAAAATTTTATTGACAAATAAATACATTTAAACAAGTACTGACTGCATACAACTACGTCGTGTAGTACTAGATATATAAATGTAAATGAAGTTTAAAGATTTGGAATAAATACTTGTGTATTTAAAAATAAATAAAACTACAAACTAATGAAACAAATACACGTTATGCAGTAAATTTTACTACAGTATTTTTTTGAGTGTACTACCAAGAATGGGGACTTTAACTTCGGGCATGCCGAAAATAAGTATTTATAATTTTTTTAATGTTAAAGTTTACTAAAAAATGTTTTTGAACCAGGAAATTATGTTTTACTTATTCGTATAAAACAATAAAAATTTGAAAAATAACAGTTCACTTAATAAGAAAAAAATTACCTGTTAATAAATAATGAATTATAAATACTTAATAAAGAGTGAATAGTTAAACAAAAATTTCGCCCTTTTCTTATAAAGAAAATAAAAGAAGCATCACCTCAATACGACATTATTGAGATTTCGAATAAATGTCACATATAAATATTGAAGCTACCAATAGGCAGCGCAGTCGTTTTTAATTAAAAATTTTTTCAAAGTATTGAATATGAAAAAATGGGCGAGAGGTTAATGCGTCGGACTGGCAACACGGAGGTACCAAGATCGAATCCGCTTCCAACACAATAAATAAATTTTTATAACGCAAAAAAATGTTAGGAAAAAAAAAGAGAAAGTCAACTTCAATTTGTCACATGAAAAAAAAAGAAAAGAAAAACGAATAGAACACTTCAAAATTATTTTTTTTCGAATAACATTTTTTTTTCGAACATTTATTTTGACATATTTGACACGGCTATAAAACTTCAATGTTTTAATGATATAAATATTCTCTAATGCCTTCTATAGCAACAAACACTGATATAAGACTGAAAAAATGATATAAAGCTCCTATAAAGTAATGATAAGAATATGTTCAACAGAAAATAATTTTACTGATGTAGGGTTTAATACAAACAAAAAAGTGCGCCTTTTTTGTCTTATACGATTATTATACAATGATTATATCCGTAACTGTTGTGTTTTAATATGTTGTTGAGAATGTTCTTAGGTGTTTTATAGGAGGAAAATTGTTACTTGGGAGATGGTAATACTGCAGGATAATATATGCATTTTTCTAGATCTGCCACGCCTCCTTATGGGCGTAAAAAACATCGTCTTATTATAAACGTGATGGAAAAATATGTCACGTGCTAGATGACGCGTTTGTGATCAGGCTTAAGCTCAATAAAAAAAAAAGAATGGAAAAATGTCAAAATGATATCTATTTCTTGGAAGCCACATTATTCTGTTTTAATTCATAATTCACCGCTTTAAAATATTATATTGCGTTTCGCAGATATCTGCATTTTTCTAGATGCAGTTGAAAACGAAATCCATTTTTTGCCGCGTTCGCGATGCCATGTTTATTGCTAATATTTTGGAAAAATATAATCTAAAGAACCTAACATTTTTTCTAAATGTAGTGCTAATAAAATGCTATCGAAAACTTGAAATTGATGGAAAGGCAATATTCAACAAGTTGGCCCCCTGAGGCCTATTTACCACTTAATTTGAATTTTGTCCACGTTTTAAGGAGAACTAAAGCCCTACTCAAGAATAAATTATTTTAATTTTTTAGATCGTTTTACAAACATTGTATTTAAAAACAAATTCGTTGAAAGTTTGTTTAAAATTTTATCATCGATTTTAAAGTATTTATGGTTTAATGCTCTCAGCACAATTACAATAATAATGAGAACATATAAATGTTTCATTATATAAAATAAAATGAAAAAAAAATTTTCAAGAATGTATCGAAACAAATAAAAACTTAAAAAAATGCGTTCATATTCATATTCTTTCAGTGAAGAATTTTTGAAAATTAGAATTTGTTACATTTTTACAGTGAGTGTCACTTTTACAAAAATGTAGTAAAAATACAGTCAGCTTATTTGATGCAAGCAAAAAAAGAGTTTAAAAGTCCAGTAACTTCTAAACCAAAAGAGATATCAAAAAAAGAAAAATGTCATTTTAACCTTCGCCTTACCAATACCCACCCGGGTGACATTTTTGTATTTAATTTCTAAATATCTCCCCCGGTTTCAATCCAATCTAAATACGCTTTGGAGTCACTGAACAAATTCTCGATTTATTTAAAATAATTTAAAAAAAAATTGTTTTTCCTGTTTCTTCATGTCTTTTTTTTCAAATTGTCTTTTTATCTACGTGGTTTACCAATACCCACCTGGGTGACCCCATTAAAACATTTAAGTTTTCTTGTTGCTTTGCTTTTAAAACGGATAGAAAAGGTTAGTTTTAATATATTAGAATTTATTTTAATCCATATTGGTATTATTTATGTACATATATTTATATTTTTTCAATGTCTTAAGCAATTAGTTTTTGTGGATTGACCGAGATGGCAATTTTCGCACTTTGTTTGGGTGACGCTATACTCTGCACAAATGGGTTTTTTTTTGCAACTGTTTTTTTGCCGTGCTTATTTTTTTTTTGTCTGTATGGCAAATATTGCACTTGTTTTGTTCATTTCGCGGCCAGTTGCATCTCGATCTGAAATTGTGTTATCCTCAAACTGGTCGTTGTCGCATACATCGGTTACAGGATTTCCTGTAAAAAACCTACACGTAGGTTTGTTGTTCACCAACAGAATCTTATAAAAATAAATACCTAAAATACATTCAATAGCCGTTCTTATTGGAAACCCTCCAATAATATTATTGTTCTTCAACCTCTTCAAAATAAGAGGATTACAGAGATCCTTGGCAAGACATTCAAGAAAATGTCTTCGTTCGGATCGCTTCATAGACCCATCCGAGTTGTTTTCCTTATATATTAGAAAAGCGGCAAAGACTGCCGTGTCCAAAATGTTAAAGAACATCGCCGGAGGCCAGCGCAGTGTTGGTCTTTGGGTGGTGTATTGGGAAAGCATTTTGTCCTTGGTGTCTACACCGCCCTTCGTTTTGTTGTAATGCAAAGTTATTTCAGGTTTCTTTTATGGCCCAGTTACCGCACTATCTTTGTGTACTGTAGACAACAAAATGCGGATTTATTTTTGGCAGGCACATAAGAGCAAATTGTTATATTTTCAGAGAAGCCGAATAAGCTTGATGTCACTTCTCGGCCACGTGATGGTCTTAACTCATTGGGCCCATAGCTTTTATTTTTCTTTAAAGTGCTAACAATTGACATGCTCCAACTTACCAGCTCTTTGGCCAATGGCAGTGTTATGAAGAAGTTGCCCATGGTTACGTTTCTTCCTAACTTTTTGTAGGCACTGACCAAATCTTTTACAACCCGCCCACCTTGTTTTACGTCCCTGATGTGATTAACTTTTCCTGTATATATTTGCCCACGTAGTGGATAATTTGTCGCAGAATAGCAGGTCAAACAGATTTTAATGCCGTACTTGGAAGGTTTGGATGGCATGTACTGGGTGAATCTGGTGCAATCTCTGTAATCGGTTAATCTCTGATTAATCACAGCAATTGACAAGCAGAAAAATATTGGAAATACAGTTACTTTCCTAAGAAAAAAGTTTTGAGTGCTTTTTTATTTACAGTAAGAAATTCCGCTTAATTTTGTAGCATGACAAACGCAAATATTATTATTATTCGGCAACACTATCAGTGGTGTAGACAAAGTTTTAGAATAGGGTGGACATATTTTAACTATTCACGTAATAATTTTTTGCCAAATTTTAACCTTAATTCTCTACGTAGCTCATCGTAATTTTTTCAATAGTTCCTCCATTACCCTTATGTGCAAGTGGGATCCATCCCCTAATCAAATTCCTGCTGAGCCTCTCAAGCATTAGTATAGCAAGGTGAAAACTAGAATTATTTTTTGATATATGCCTATACTAAAATCGCCTGGATCACCCGGGTGGGTATTGGTAAACGACGTGTATAAAAATCTCTGGTACGGCAAAGGTTAAAGAGTGGAATTTGTTTTCTCGGAATAAGTCTTCCACATATATCATATTTATTTTGTTTTTTTAAAAGAATGTGAAATAACGAAAAAACACTAGTTTAAAATTTATCACCTTATTTGATGCACTCAGTTTTTAACGGTTTTGATACTAGTTGGTCTCGAAAAAAAATTCATTTGGGTTTTCTATTTAGTTTGTTAGTGTTCTCTTAGTCATTGTACAAGTTAAAGATAAAATAAAAAGTGATTTCAAAAATGGTTTGACGTACAACTATTGAACAACGGGAATTAGTCATTCAGCACTTTAAAAACTCCCAAACGCTTAATAGCTGAAATAGTTAATTTATCGCCATCTATAGTCCAGCACATAATAGAGCAGTTTTTGAAGGAGAAAAGAGTTAAGGAAAAAGGCAGAAATGCGCCAAATAACATTTTAACTGCGAGCGATGAGAAATGGGCTATAAAGAAAATTAAGGAAAGCCCTAAATTATCGGCGCAAAAATTGGCTAACGAGGTGCACAATTGCCTTGGCAAATCATGTAGTGCAAAAACCATTCGCCGTTTCTAGTGATCCCATGAATTTCATGGTAGAGTACCACTCAAGAAGCCTTTAATCAATACAAAAAATAAAATCTCACGGCTAACCCTCGCAAAGAACCACATTTCCAAGGACTCTGAATTTTGGAACACAGTCATTTTTTCCGACGAGTCGAAATTCAACATATTTAGCTTGGATGGAAGGTCACTTTTGTGGCGAAAAGCAAATAAAGAACTTGAGCTGAAAAATTTACGTGCAACTGTAAAACACAGTGAAGGTAGCGTCATGGTTTGGAATTGCATGGCGGCTTCGGGCATTGGAAATTTAGTTTTCATTGAGGGAAATATGGATAAAACAATGTACCTTGATATTCTAAAGGCTAATTTGATACAAAGTGCTGAAAAACTAGGATTGCGCAAAAATTTCGTTGCTACCAAGACAACAAACCTAAACATAAGTCGGGAGTGGTGCAGAGCTGGCTTATATGGAACTGCCCCCATCTGATGGAACCACCGGCGCAGTCTCCAGACTTGAACGTTATTGAGAATTTTTGGGCGTTGTTAGAAACTAATATCCGGAAACACAACATTTCTTGCAAAGACAGCTTAAAAATAGCAATTAAAGAGGACTGGAATAAAATTACTTCAGAAACAACACAAAATCTGGTTGATTCAATGTAAAATCGTCTTAAGGCTGTTATATCTCAAAAAGCTTATCATACTAAATATTAAAAAGTTTATACAAATCAAATTTTATATTAGTTTAAAAGGTCATATTAAGCTGCATCAAATAAGCTGCACAATTTGAAACTATTACTTTTTTCGTTAGTTTACATTTTATTTAAAAAAACAAAAAATAATGTGAAATACTTGAAAAACCAATTTTAAATAAAAAAATCCACTCTATAAAATGGCATTTTTCTTTTTCCGATATCTTTTTTGGTTTAGAAGCTACTGGATTTTAAAAATATATTTTTTGCTTGCATCAAACAAGCTGACGCTCAGTGTATTTTCTCAGTATATAGAGCATTTTGAATATAATCACAAAAATTTGGAATCGAATCTCAAAAAGTTGAGTTGAGTTTTTTTAGATTCTGTTTAATTTTCAATATTCATAACATAATTTCGCATATTTGCCATACAACAAATGAAAATGCAAGAAAATGACTTAACTTTTAGATGTTCTCCGATCTGAGATACATTTTAATTTTCATATCTCTAGCCCAACAGGATGTTAACAAAAAAAAAAAGTTATAAGGCTTGTATGGAATACACTCACATGCAAATATTAAAAGTTTTGAAAAATCACCCTGGCAATGAAACATAAAACAACTTGAGCAAATTCAAAAGTTATGTCTCAGAAAAAATTAAAATGAAGCTGAAAATATTGTTGTGAAGAGTACTGTTCAAAAATGTATGATACTCTCGAAATTTAAAAATGATTTCCATTCAATTATTCATATCAGCCCAACTTTTTATTATAGGTGTTTTTGCGTTTTCAACCACGAATCTTAAAATTCTAATTAATTTCAGACCATATTAGTTGATTTAAAATATACCTTTTATTATATAATTTAAATATTTTTCTTTTAATATGCAAACAACTCACCTCATCAAATCTCAAGTGATTATCCACTGAAGAGACCTGCTCGAAAAATGTCCAACTTAAGTTGTCCGCGCTTGTGTTGGCCAGCAAGCTTGCCTCATTCAGTGGCGAGACCAAAATAACTTTAGACGTGCGCAACTGATCTTTTTGATTGAAATCATAACCACTGCAAGAACGTTGCAAGGGTAATTCTTGTTTATGTTGTTGTTGTTGTTGTTGCAGTATATATTGATTAGCGTTTCCAAAATGAAAATCGAAATTATGCGAAGCAATGTCGATGGTCTCATTAACCATGGCCACCTAGATTGCGTTGGAATTTCTATCTGACATACAACATAATTAAAGCATTTTCAGTAGCAGGCCACAGCTATTTTTCAATCATTAAAACAAATTAAATTCATAAATAAATAAAAACAAAAACAAAATAAATACATTTTGATTTATTTGCAGTATGTGGCAATTAATGTCACGCATACGTCGTGTGGCACACCGTACTCTGCACGTTGCTCTGCTCTGTTCGCTGCTCGTTTGCCACAGCCACTCTCACACTATGAATTAAATGATTTTCCAATCAATTTGACACGAATTGAAAATTTTTGCATGCAAATTGGTTGAAAGTGAATCGAATCGCGCGACACTCGAATGCGACGATTTAATTGACTGTGAAAAGCCGCAAAGTTTTTGCTGTCGCGCGTTGCCTTATTGTGGCAATCAGTCAGTCACAAAATAACAGAAAAAAGGTTCATCAAACGCTTGACTTGCTGAAGTGTATGTTTAATTCTCACACCTTGTTATAGGCTGTTGCTTGTTTGTTTTTTTTTTTTTTTTAACTAAAGCCAACTATTTTAATTACTAAGTTAGATGCGTGAGATGTGCTGAAAATATTCACTACGTTTAAGTGTTTCGAAAATAAAGTTTAACGAGCCGACATTTCCAACCGTGCTTGTGAACGTTCTACGAATTACTGAAGTTATTAAAATGAGTGCGAAAATCAGAAATTTTGACTCGTTGCTTTGCAGACAAGAAAAGCTTTTCGGTCGTTGTCTGCATTGGCAGCTAGCCGTATGCTAGCTGCTCGCTGCTGTTGCCACGTTTTGTTTATGTTTTTGTGTATTTGTGCAACACGTGCTTCGCAATGCCAGTGCGCAGTAGCGAGACCTCAAGAGTTTGTTTATGTTTTTCGTGTTTTTGAATTTTATTTTTTGTTAACATTCCAAGCACGTGCTACGTGCTGTTGTTGCTAGTTGAGTGTTGCCAGATAAGAATTATTGAGGTTTATTTTAATACACTTAGTAATGAAATAACATTTATAAGTTTCTTCAGTTTTTTTTTTCGCTTAGTTGATGTTATTTAATATATAACTAGATTTTGAATGACGTCACATGATATGTTGGTTGTTACTATATATTTTGACAGTTTGGATACACAAGAACTTAATGAAAAATATTAATAATATTTTATTCCCTGCCAATTCTAAACCAATCCAATAGTTTTTGATACTTTGTTTTTTAACTACACTTTTAATATCGCATTTTTAACTTATAAAATATTTATTTTCACACTGCGAAAAAAGCAAACTAAATTGAAAGAAAATGTATTTAATTTTTAATAAAATTTTACTTTTTACTTTAATTTGTTTTTTAAATTTTTTTAAATTTTAAGGAATTTTTTTTTTTGTAATTCAAATGAAAACTTTTCTTTGAAAGGAATAATTAAAATACTTTTGAAATAATGAGGATCATTTTAGAAAAATATTGAAAATAAAGTTGATTATAAAAAATTTATTTTTGCAACATAACTTAAAATTTGTCACATCAAAAAGGGAATATATTTTAAAAACAAAAGGAACAACCATTCAACCAAGAGATTTTTCTTTCAAATCAAAATATAACAAAAAGAAAGAAATCATAACAATAAAAGAATTTGGACTTGAATAAAGAAATATAGTTTTGTAGTGTAAGAATTAGTTTTAAGCACTTTTCGTTAATTTTTGATCATGATTACAAACAGTTGCTCACAGCTTATTTCTAACAAAAACTTTAAGAAGCTTTGACAATTAAACTAAAAAGGATATCCAATTATATAAATGCAGGTTGTTAGTTTGATGTTTTATCTCATCAAATAATACTTATTCATATCAGCCCAACTTTTTATTATAGGTGTTTTTGCGTTTCCAACCACGAATCTTAAAATTCTAATTAATTGATTTAAAATGAACCTTTTATTATATAATTTCAATATTTTTCTTTTAATATGCAAACAACTCACCTCATCAAATCTCAAGTGATTATCCAATGAAGAGACCTCCACTGAAGGGGGGACATGACATTGGCCTATTTTTAAATTTTTTATAATTTTTTATTTTAGTATATATTCTTAAGATTCTAAGAATAATTCCTGCGGGTTAAAAAGTTACAGCCGGATTAGTGAGAGCGCATTTTTAATTTTCGCGGTTTTTTTTTATTTCTTTGTTCACAAACTTTGAACGCATTTATCTCAAAACCAAGTTTTTCGTGCTGGTTGCTAGCCGCAATTTTTTTTTTTTTTTGTATTTTTTTAAACTTGATTCGCTTTTGTTTTACACGTGTTTTTAAAATTTTTTTTTTGATTTTTTATGAATTTTTAAAGTCAATATTTTTTTCGAAAAAACACACTTTCAAATTTGGAACATGACCAAAAATTGAAAAAAAATTTTTTAAAAAAGCTCGTGTCAGACGATAAACAATTTTGTTAGGATTTAAAAAGTAATTTTTTTCCACATCGGACAATTTTTGCGACACCCAGCGCTGCAACTTCGAGGCCGCGTTTTTTTCTCTGCCACCAGTTTGGAGCTCTATAAAACCATGTTGGAGTGAAAAAGATATTTTTTCTTGTAACTTGTTTATTTCTCTACAATAATAAAAAAACATTTTGGAAAAATGTTTGTTTTTGACTGAGTTATAAATTTTTTAAAAAAGTTCTGTTTTCTCTACCGCGAATGTTATGTCCCACCTTAAAACAGTATTCAAAATATCGACACAACGCAAATGCCATCTCCAACTACTAGAAATTAAACTAGGACGACTTATTCGCATTGGGAATAAACACCTACTCTCCCAAATTACAACCACTAAGCGTCATTTTGGAGGTTCCCCTTTTTGACGGTAACTTCTTCACCCAAGTGCACTGAGCAAATTGTGCTCCTCAACGTTTATTTTCATTTTAAAAACGGACATTTTAAAATGAGCTTCTATACCGATCGTTTGATTTTCTATAATGAACATTTTAACGTGAGCTTTTAAAACGTTTGTTTGATATTATAAAATGAACATTTTTAAATTGAAGAAGCATTAGAAGCTATTTTTTATTCGACCCTTTACTTCTTATATCAACTAAATTTCCTATGTTTATTTTCAGGTTGAACATTTTTCTAAAAGTATAACTTAAACAGTTTGAAAGCAAGAAATAATTGCAGTTTGAATGATAAAAGGTGCGAAGCAGGACGCTTGTTAGTTAGTATTAAGAATCAAATAAATTTTCGGTGCATACTTTTCAGGAGCATTCAGGTGTATTACCGTAGCCAAGTCAGGATTCGAGCCTGGGACCTCTGTAGTGGCAGCCCAGTACTCTTGCCATTCAACTACCGATGCCGTTCATGTGTGCTGATGCCAGGTATAAAAAATTGCTAATTGAAATTATCAGCCTTACCAAAAACCGATACAACATTTTCAAAAATGTTAAACATTAAGCAAAAACGGTACCAATAACAACATTAAGTCAGTTTTAAATTTAAAAAATAGTCAGCTCAGAAAATACATAGCTTTTCCATGTATTTTATTTTAAAACTGGCTCCTTTTTTGACATTCAATTCATGTTTGAACATGTTTATAATTTAAAATTATTTTAAAATTGAAAAATTTAAATTAACATGGAAGCAGAAAGTTTATTTATGGAAAGAGAAATCCTGACGGACTAAATTGTTGTAAAAAAACTAACATGGTATAGAAACCTACCTCCACGTCACCGTCATTGCAGGCTTGGTCTTCATAAGAGCCATCATAACAACCATTTACAGCTGCCATTGTCATATCTACAATGAATAGCGAGTTTGGTTTTGACCCACCACCCATGGTACACTACTCACTGATTAGTACTCAGCCTTATAAAATGCACTGGATCTATTGGCTGCTAGCTATAAGATAACAGGATTTTTTGCACCTGTTTTCAGGAGCCGATTCATGAACAGCCAACTGGCCAGAAACTTCACTCCATGTCTTGTCCTTCTGCCTAATTGTTTCGATGTTGTTTTTGGAGCTGTCAAAGACACTTTTACTATCAAGGCACAATTCCATGAGGACGGCCTTGTGCTTCTCATTTTAAGACGATAGTTCTGAATTCATAAGTCACAAGCGATTAGATTGCCCTTAGCTCTTGTCAATATGAACGGCGTAGATCTCGTGCATTCAGCAACTGTTGACGTTCTGTGCATATCGATCCAATCTAATATTTGTTGAAATTATCATAAATTTGATGTGTCAAATCCAGTGGCCAGTAGGTTTTTTAGAACTGTGTAATAAATACTTGATGGTGACCGTGGCATGCAGGTTAAGTGTGTGGCTTAGCATGCTCGGAGCCCGGGTTCGATCCCCAGCCGCGGCGAAAAGTTTTTTCCATAAAAAATTTTTCTGTTCGGTCACCACCTCTCTGCAGACAATGGCAAACCTCAGAGAGTAAGCAATGCCATGTAAAGCTTCTTGAGAACATGAACGTTAGCCGTTTGGAGTCGGCATAAAACATGTAGGTCCAGTTCTCGGTCAATTGTGTGCAAACATTTTAATAACACACACAGCACAATTGATCATAAGAAGCTCGGTCAAAGTCCTTTCAAGGGCTGAAATGGCCAATTTGTTTTTTTTTTTTTTGTTTTTTGTAATAAATACGTCACTATAGGTGATCTTCGCTTGATGGTTACTTCATATAATATCCCAAAAATGGAGTGAAATTCGCACATTTGGGCAGAGTCTTCAGGATCTTATTTGGTACTTCAGGACCGAGTTCAACGTCGTGCGATAGATTTCTTGATAAGGGATGAAACCATTTCTTTCTTTCTCAACTCTCTTGGGCATTGACGCAATGTTGATAACCTAAGCCTTTTGTACAGGTACTATAATGGGAAGTGTTCAAGAGAAATTCATGGTTTGACGAAACCAGCTCGTTTGTTTTCTACATCCACTCTGGCAGCTCTCAAGGGTCATCTCCATGCTATTCAACATCCTTTTCCAGACACAATTCGTTCTTCAATTGCTAGTAAATTGTGGAATAATCTCTCTGCGAGTGTCTTACCCGGAAGTTTCAAACTGCCCAAATTTAAAACACATCTTCACCGACACTACTCTACTTTCCCAACCTCCCACTTATCTATTACTCTTCTCCCAAACTATCACAATGTTTACTCATTTATACGAGGCATTCTCTGAGCGTTGGTTAAGCCTTAAAATAAACTTTTTTATTAATTTCCTACTTGTGTGAAATATTTTTTTGTTTTTTCGAAAGGCGATAAAAATTCTTTTGTTCTTCTATCAAAACTGACAGTGTTATCTTTTTTTTTGAAACATCCCTATTTTAGCAAAATAGTGATTGTTTCGATTTTTATTGGTAGCAAACAAAAAGTGTGGAGCTTTAAAAAAGGAGTCAGTTTTAAGTAAAACTGATTTTAATTGAAAGTGTGCAACTCGTTATTGGTAGGGCTGTATGTTTTATGTTTTCCTGAAATACCAGTTCTGAAAAGAATTCAGTTTAAAATCAAAAAAGCCATGCTAAATTCTTACAGTCATGTTGAAGTGCGTTACACTGAACCAAAAAGGTATGAATCACATTCATGAATTTTGGTCCAGTAAATAATTACATGAGTCACATGAACTATTTCTGTTATCAATGCACAAAATATACAAAAGGAAATACACATGAACATGAATGTTACATAAAAAAATGTCACTAAATGCACAAAGTAGTTCACGCTTCCATTTTATAAGTGCAAGAGTTTCCGGCATTTTTGATTTTTATCTTATGAACTATTCTTGCCACCCTTGTATTTGTACATTCATTTTTTGTAATTTGGTCACGTAACTCTCAAAGAAGTTCACGTTTCCCTTGTATTTATGCATGAGATTCATACATTTTCGTCACTTTTTCATGAACTGTTTCTGTTATTCATGTTTTTTTTTACACGAATTTTATGAATTTTATTCAAAAAATTTGTGAATGATGCAAGTTTTGCTTGTTTTTTTCTATGGCTTATACGAAATTTTTATAGCTTCATGAATCTTGTACACATACTTTATGAACTTTATAGGTAAGGATTATGAAATATTCATGTTTTCGTATTTTTTCTGTTTTTTTTTTATATTTATTACATTTATGTCATGCATAGTTTATGTGATTTATGTCGTTAGTTACTGGGCCAAAATTCACGAAGATCATGTAAAAATTCATAATTATTGTTTACTTTTTTAGTTCAGTGTACTGTACTTTGTATTGGGGACGCTTATACCAGTTTTCATCAACTTTTTCAAATTTCCAACTCAGAGTAATTTTCATATACCAAGACTTATGTCTGTAATATGAAGTAAATTTTTGTGAAATTTATGAAGTTTTTGATATTTTGATGACGTCACCGTTCAGTAGAAGTAGGCGAAAGATTCAGAAGACAGAACCATAAAATATTTAAACATTGCCTTGCACAGCCATGCATTGGAAGCATTCTTAGAAGCTATCCAAATAGCCTTTTAGAAGTTGATGAGAATGCCTTCTAGAAGCACTTTTTGATAAGAAAGAGAAGAAGTAGAATTGAATCATTTATTTCAGAAATAGCATAAGTCAACAAAAACTGTGCAATTCACGTCAACAAAAACTGTGCAATTCACAAAAAAAAATTGTTATAGTAAAAAACGAAGACTACGAGGCATTACTTTAAGAGGAAGAAGTAACCTGATGTGTGTGCGTTTTACGCAGATTGTGGATCTACCTTTAAGGAGGTGTTTGCAACAAAAAAGGTCTGTTCAAAAAAATTGAATATGAAAAATTGATTATGTTGTTTCTGAAATAAACGATTCAATTGGATTTTAAGAATGTCTTCTTGAAGCAGTGTATAGAAGAATGCATGTAAAGTTTTTATCAAAAATTTTGTGGGGTGACTTATATAAAAAATCTTAATTGCTTTTTCCTGAGTTATAAAAAATTTCTTAATTTTTTCTAAACTATTTGAATAAATAACTTAAAATAAACAAAACACTTAACCCAAAGAAACAAACTGCAACCCATTAAATTATTACGCTAACACACACAATGAAATTAAGTGTATTCTCTAAAGTGTAAATGAGAACAATAACAAAAAAAAAAACAAAAATCAAAAACAATAAAAAAACCCAAAACCTTCAAACAACAACTGCATTAAGGACGTATAAATTTCATAATCCATTCATTAAAACAACATTCAAAACAACACCAAAGCAAACAACCGCTTTTATACACACAACTCATAGCTTACATATGCACTCATTCACACACGCAAACAACGGTAAAACTTTTCAAAAATAGTCTACATATTCAAAAAAAATTATACAATAAAACAGCTAAAAGGCAAAACTTTCACTCGCGCAATATGAAGGAGATCCTCTTGGATGCGCAGTTAAATCCATAGAATTCTTTATTAACGCTAGCTTGGCGTTGTACATGCCGAGTTCATAACTCAATAACAACAGTTTTCAACTAAAACTTTGGACTTAAAAGAATTTCAGCAGGGAAACATCATTGAGTGTGCTGGTAGCGGCGAAGTTATTGTGCTGCAGTAAATTAGTGTTGCGAGTTGGCGGGGAGTTGGTAACCGATTAGAACGGTGGTCTGGCGATCAAAAGTTTCGAATATTTTTTGGAATTAATTAAAAGGTACAAGTAATGAGCAACGATATGCACATGTTTTATGTTTATTGTTACATTTATTCTACATGCTTGTCAGAATACTAACAATATCTTAAAAGATTCTTTTTTTTAATGTAGTTTACGTCTATCACAAAAACCCAGAAAAATATGTTTAAGTCGAAGGAAAGAAAATTCATTTTTTTTATAATGATGTATAGGTTTCTCAACCAGGTAATGATCATTATTGAAGGAGGGACATTACATTCCCGGCAAAGATAACAGACCTTTTTTTAAAAATTCATAACTAAGTCAAAAACAAACATTTTTCCAAATTTTTTTTTATTTTTGTAGAGAATTGAACAAGTTACAAAAAAAAAATTCAAAAAAATATATTTTTCACGACAACATGGTTTTATAGAGCTCCAAACTGGCGGCAGAGAAAAAAATGGGGCCTCGTGGTTGCAGCGCTGGGAGTCGCAAAAATTGTCCGATCTGGAAAAAAAATTACTTTTTTAAATTTAAACAAAATTGGTTATCGTATGACAAGAGCTTTTTTGTAAATTTTTTTTTTTAATTTTTGGTGATGTTCCAAATTTGAAAGTGTGTTTTTTCCATGATTTAATAATTTAAAAGGTTATCCCGATATTTGACGTCTTCTCACGAAAATGGAGAAAGATACCCTTATTTAAAGAGGAGAGCATTTTTAATGACACAAAAATCCCACAGTTACTTGAATATCGTACTATTTTTTAGTACAATATATCTTAAAATTTGTAGTCAATACATTGTATGCTACTTTTGTATTTTTGAAGCATCCATCAGATCATTTTTTTAGGTTCTGCGACTTCACACAGTCCAAGCTTGAAATATTTTCACGAATTTATTGCCTTAAAAAATTATTTTGTTTTTTTTTAAGCAGTAAAATATTGAAAACACATACTTTTTTATTAAAAAAAAACACAACACAACACTGAAACATACATTTTTTTGAGGAGACCACAAAACCCTGTTTCTCATTCATTTTCGAGAGAGAATATTTTTTGTTTAAAAAAATAAGGGTATGTCAAATATCGGGTTAACCTTATAAATTATTGAGTCATGGTTTTTTCGAAAAAAATATTGACTTTAAAAATTCATAAAAAAAAGAAAAAAATTTAAGAAAGCTCATGTCATTCCACAGCGAATCAAGTTTCAAAAAATACAAAAAAAAAAATTCGTCAAAGAATGAACCTGCTATTGCCGCAACCAGTACGAAAAACATGGTTTCAAGATAAACGCGTTAAACGCATTAAAAATGCGCTCTCACTAATCCGGCTGTAACTTTTGAACCTCGGAGAATTTTTGCATGAATTTTTTCTTTTCTTAGAGTCTTAAGAATATTTACTAAAATACAAAATTATAAAAAATTCGATTTAAAAAAACGGTCATGTCCATGTCATGTCCCCTCTTAAGAGAAATAAACTCTGCGTTTGATATAAGCACTGGAAGGTAGTAACGGGTTATCACATTTCAGTCATGAAGTATTGTTAAGTGATCAGAAAATATAAAAATAACTGAGAAAGATTCTTAAGATAATTATTAAAATATTTAAGAATTAAAGAGTTGCATTTTCTAAACTATTGAAATAAATTTCTTGATATGAAATTAATTTCATATTTTTTTCATTCCTAAAACTTATGATTAGCAATTATATGAAGCGTTTGCATTGATTGATATAAAAATTTTTACTCAAATGTTCATTGAACGTTATACTATAACGTTTTTAGCCAACCGCAAAAATCCGAATTTGTACTCGGTTTTATGTCAATACTTCAACTGAATTTGAATAGTATTTCAAGCAGCAAACATAAAACTTTCTATTGTCATTTTTTAATGGCAGCAAAGCAGACACGACCCAACAAACACGCCACACTTTATATGATTGTGTGCATGTGTTTGTGTGTGTATGTTGTTTAAATCCTTTTTTGCTTAAGTTTTAAAATTACAAATTATAAATGCATAAAAGAGACCAAAAACTCATTCAAATATGTGCTTGGGGAACAATTGTGGGCTTAGCTAAGAACGGCAGCGACAAAGCAGCAAAAACAAAAATTAACACTCTTCCAACAACAACAGCAACACCATCACCAGCAGCAGCCAAAGCAGCTGCACTTCATTTTCATTTCAGGCTGCAAAACATAATGACGATGAAACCTAAAACAACAACAACAATAACAACAACAGCAACCGTGAAACAACGCCACCAACAGCAGCAGCAGCTAAACAAAAATTATTGCGGCAACTCATATGTAGCCAAAAAAAAAAAAGAAAAAAACAACAAAAACAACCAAATGAGTAGCGCCAAATTTTCTGAACTTAAGGGAAAAGCTGAAAATGCTTTTAATTCATAAATACACGCTGCTTACTTAAAACGCCTCAAAAACTGGTTTTGTCAACCCAAACTAGAGGCGTTAAGCTTACAACAAACCTTTGAGTTCACCCACTAGGAAATTCTGCCCGCCACCCACTAAAAAGCATGCACCGAACTATGAATTATTCAGCTACAGCCAACAAAACTTAATCAACTTTTCACTTTATTATCCACAGACTAGGCTGGTGCTGATGTTGGTGTTGGTGCTGGTGCTGGTGCTATAAGACAGGGTTTGAATGTTCCGCCCGCTGCCGTTGCTATTCACTTCGCTGCAACTAAATCTTTGCTTCTGTCCCAGCATCAGCAACAAAAACTTTCACAACTACAATAAGCCGAATGTTGTTCTTATGTCATGAGTTAAGTAAGCAATGAATAACTTTTGTTACACCTGCTTCAGGCAGCATTCTGTTAAAGGTCCTTTCTAGCTCACATATAATTATCTCATGTGTGTGTCAGCATATGTGTGTGTTACAGTATGTGTGTGTTAAAACAGTTTTATTGCATCTGGTGCGCTTCTTGTCCCAATGATAATCGTTTTAATGAGTTTTACCACGAAATTAAACAAAAACACACAAAAGTCAAGCGATTTTCATAACCAGTTAGTCTGTGAGCAGCAAAAAGCTCAAATTCAAATTCTGTAAGCTTACCTTATTATGAAACAATGGTGAAAAATTCATTACCGTTATTAAGAGATACATTACACCTAGATTGCGATAAGTAAATATTTTGTAAAGTGGCAGGATTCTATGTGACAATAACATAAAGAAAATGATTTAAAAATTGACTCAATGAAACTTTGAAAAGTAGTAGAAGAATCTGTCAGTAATGAGAGTCTTAGTATTCAGTTATGATCAATTGCATAAAAAAAGACGCAAGAAGTTATGAGAGTACCTTCAACAACTTTAAGATCAAGAAATTATCTTAATATTCGTCCATATACATGTCCTTGATTAAGCTTTTGTTCACACCCTCGTCGTAATTGTTTCTTTTATATTTTTCCAAATCTCTGTCTCAATCCTTTTGTCAAAAATGTGTACTTTACCTATTCTATTCTTCAAGAATTCCCTGCTATTCATTAATTCCACTTGAATATTTTTAAGTCTTTTTCTCGTCCCTTTTCAAATCGTGACCTTGACCTTGACCTTGACCTTGACCTTGACCTTGAAATTGACCTTGAAATTGACCTTGACCTTGATATTGACCTTGACCTTGACCTTTGGCCTTGACCTTGAACTTGACCTTGAACTTGACCTTGACCTTGACCTTGACCTTGACCTTGACCTTGACCTTGACCTTGACCTTGACCTTGACCTTGACCTTGACCTTGACCTTGACCTTGACCTTGACCTTGACCTTGACCTTGACCTTGACCTTGGCCTTGACCTTGAACTTGACCTTGACCTTGTCCTTGACTTTGACTTTGACTTTGTTTTTGGTTTTTAATTTTTTTTTTATTAGATTTTTATTTTGACTCTGACTTTGACATTTAATTTGACTTTGTCTGACTTTGAGTTTAATTTTTTTTGTAATTTATATTTTGATTTTGATTTTGATTTTGATTTTGATTTTGATTTTGATTTTGATTTTGATTTTGATTTTGATTTTGATTTTGATTTTGATTTTGATTTTGATTTTGATTTTGATTTTGATTTTGATTTTGATTTTGATTTTGATTTTGATTTTGATTTTGATTTTGATTTTGATTTTGATTTTGATTTTGATTTTGATTTTGATTTTGATTTTGATTTTGATTTTGATTTTGATTTTGATTTTGATTTTGATTTTGATTTTGATTTTGATTTTGATTTTGATTTTGATTTTGATTTTGATTTTGATTTTGATTTTGATTTTGATTTTGATTTTGATTTTGATTTTGATTTTGATTTTGATTTTGATTTTGATTTTGATTTTGATTTTGATTTTGATTTTGATTTTGATTTTGATTTTGATTTTGATTTTGATTTTGATTTTGATTTTGATTTTGATTTTGATTTTGATTTTGATTTTGATTTTGATTTTGATTTTGATTTTGATTTTGATTTTGATTTTGATTTTGATTTTGATTTTGATTTTGATTTTGATTTTGATTTTGATTTTGATTTTGATTTTGATTTTGATTTTGATTTTGATTTTGATTTTGATTTTGATTTTGATTTTGATTTTGATTTTGATTTTGATTTTGATTTTGATTTTGATTTTGATTTTGATTTTGATTTTGATTTTGATTTTGATTTTGATTTTGATTTTGATTTTGATTTTGATTTTGATTTTGATTTTGATTTTGATTTTGATTTTGATTTTGATTTTGATTTTGATTTTGATTTTGATTTTGATTTTGATTTTGATTTTGATTTTGATTTTGATTTTGATTTTGATTTTGATTTTGATTTTGATTTTGATTTTGATTTTGATTTTGATTTTGATTTTGATTTTGATTTTGATTTTGATTTTGATTTTGATTTTGATTTTGATTTTGATTTTGATTTTGATTTTGATTTTGATTTTGATTTTGATTTTGATTTTGATTTTGATTTTGATTTTGATTTTGATTTTGATTTTGATTTTGATTTTGATTTTGATTTTGATTTTGATTTTGATTTTGATTTTGATTTTGATTTTGATTTTGATTTTGATTTTGATTTTGATTTTGATTTTGATTTTGATTTTGATTTTGATTTTGATTTTGATTTTGATTTTGATTTTGATTTTGATTTTGATTTTGATTTTGATTTTGATTTTGATTTTGATTTTGATTTTGATTTTGATTTTGATTTTGATTTTGATTTTGATTTTGATTTTGATTTTGATTTTGATTTTGATTTTGATTTTGATTTTGATTTTGATTTTGATTTTGATTTTGATTTTGATTTTGATTTTGATTTTGATTTTGATTTTGATTTTGATTTTGATTTTGATTTTGATTTTGATTTTGATTTTGATTTTGATTTTGATTTTGATTTTGATTTTGATTTTGATTTTGATTTTGATTTTGATTTTGATTTTGATTTTGATTTTGATTTTGATTTTGATTTTGATTTTGATTTTGATTTTGATTTTGATTTTGATTTTGATTTTGATTTTGATTTTGATTTTGATTTTGATTTTGATTTTGATTTTGATTTTGATTTTGATTTTGATTTTGATTTTGATTTTGATTTTGATTTTGATTTTGATTTTGATTTTGATTTTGATTTTGATTTTGATTTTGATTTTGATTTTGATTTTGATTTTGATTTTGATTTTGATTTTGATTTTGATTTTGATTTTGATTTTGATTTTGATTTTGATTTTGATTTTGATTTTGATTTTGATTTTGATTTTGATTTTGATTTTGATTTTGATTTTGATTTTGATTTTGATTTTGATTTTGATTTTGATTTTGATTTTGATTTTGATTTTGATTTTGATTTTGATTTTGATTTTGATTTTGATTTTGATTTTGATTTTGATTTTGATTTTGATTTTGATTTTGATTTTGATTTTGATTTTGATTTTGATTTTGATTTTGATTTTGATTTTGATTTTGATTTTGATTTTGATTTTGATTTTGATTTTGATTTTGATTTTGATTTTGATTTTGATTTTGATTTTGATTTTGATTTTGATTTTGATTTTGATTTTGATTTTGATTTTGATTTTGATTTTGATTTTGATTTTGATTTTGATTTTGATTTTGATTTTGATTTTGATTTTGATTTTGATTTTGATTTTGATTTTGATTTTGATTTTGATTTTGATTTTGATTTTGATTTTGATTTTGATTTTGATTTTGATTTTGATTTTGATTTTGATTTTGATTTTGATTTTGATTTTGATTTTGATTTTGATTTTGATTTTGATTTTGATTTTGATTTTGATTTTGATTTTGATTTTGATTTTGATTTTGATTTTGATTTTGATTTTGATTTTGATTTTGATTTTGATTTTGATTTTGATTTTGATTTTGATTTTGATTTTGATTTTGATTTTGATTTTGATTTTGATTTTGATTTTGATTTTGATTTTGATTTTGATTTTGATTTTGATTTTGATTTTGATTTTGATTTTGATTTTGATTTTGATTTTGATTTTGATTTTGATTTTGATTTTGATTTTGATTTTGATTTTGATTTTGATTTTGATTTTGATTTTGATTTTGATTTTGATTTTGATTTTGATTTTGATTTTGATTTTGATTTTGATTTTGATTTTGATTTTGATTTTGATTTTGATTTTGATTTTGATTTTGATTTTGATTTTGATTTTGATTTTGATTTTGATTTTGATTTTGATTTTGATTTTTACTTTGTTGTTGATGTTACTTTTGAATTTCAAGTGAAAATTTATTTTTCAATAATATTTTTTCTCTTTCTTTAGGAAAAACTTTTCCTTTTCAATTTCACATACGCAGCTTTGTACCTATTTGAATTTTTTTCTTATTTTAATTTAAGGACACGTGTATATATGTCATTTCCTGCCTGCCTTAACTTACATTTCTTATGTGTTATTTCTATTGTAAGTTAATAAATAAATTATTTCAAATATTTTGTGACATTTTTTTTTTTTTTTTGATAAGTTATGTAATAAAGTGAAAAAATGTGCCTGCTCTTAAAACTTTTTGAAAGACATTTTTATACGAATACGTAACAAAAGAAATATTTATATTAAAATTCTCAAAGAATGAAATTAAAAACCCAACTAGTCTTTGATCTTTATTGAATCTCAAGAATGCTTTGTTCTCTTAAGTAGATAAACAGACTTGGATGCAATAGAAAAAAAAAAACAAATTTATAATATTGCATAAGTAATGCTTTATGCGCCGGTAATCAATTCAATATCTTTATCTTTTGCTTTGCACACTCTCACATCTATAGTATTTGTGTTAAATTTAGGAATATTTATTAGCTCTACTCTTACATATTTGATGTTCGATTTTCTTAACTGTAACATATTGCAAAAGTTTTTTTGGGACTAGCTCCACATGTTGAGCAAAAACTTGATTTACGTCGAAGTCAAAATTGCGCGTTTGTGAAGAAGATATTTCAAACTTGTCTGTTTGGTGGATGCAACATGCAAAATGAACCTTGGCTTTGGCTCTAAGATAAACCAAATGCATAACCTAAGCTAAGAAGAGTGCAGCAAAAACAAAATAAATTTACTGTTTTATGGAATGAGTTAATAAAGGATATTGGCTAGTTTATTGCACCCAAAACGTGTTTTGGCATTGGAATCATAAGAGGGAATTTTTAGCTGTACTTGGCTGGCACTTTTTCAAAATTCTGTTATGATAAATTTTTTAATATTTTGATGCCGTTTCAATTTAAATTTTTTGTTGTCATTGACACCATTTTCAAAATTCTATTTTAAAAAATTTATGAATATATCGATGCGCTTCCAATTTTAAACTTTTGTCTTTGTTGACACAATTTTTTGTCCACAAATTAACCCACCAGCTAATTGCTCTGCATTTTTTGTGTTCATTTCCATAAATTTTTGCTGCTCTTTTGCATTTTTAATCTAATATTCTGTACAACATATAAATGCCATCATCAAAGTCCTTGTTGTACGTTTGTTTTTTTTTTTTTTTATTTGCCGCCAATGTTGATGTTATTTTTATTTTTACCTCTTCTCTTCTGGCATCTTTTGAGTCTGTTGGCAAGCCGATGAAGCTCATCAACATCACCATTGCAACAACAACATCATCGTCATCATCATCGTTGAGTGTGTCAGTAACACGGTCCGTGCTTCATTTTCCACAATTGTTGTCGTTCGTTGAAAAACTGGCAGGCATGGCAGTAACTATGGCGAGAGAAGAGTTTGCAAAAAGCTTAAATCTACAAATAGTTTAGTTGTTGTTGTTATTGTTTTTACTTGCTGGTTGTCTAATTTTTCTACACAGTCCACTTGTTTGCTCTTAAATGGAATATGAAAATGTATATGAAGCTGAAAATTCCATTCTTTACGTGATCTCGATTCTGATTGCAAATTGTTTCGGTTTTAACTGTCTTTTCAATTATTGTTGTTATATGTGTTTTTTTTTTATTTTTTAAGCTGATGATGATGTTACTGTCCAGCCAGTTGACAATTTAAAGCAATGTCTCTAAATAGTGTCACGTTCCGGGTATTGTTGCATTTTTGCGGTTATATGTTTTGAATTTGATTTGATTTTTTTTTTTTTCATTGCACCTTTAGACATTTGATTGAGTTGGTCTCATTCAATTTTTATTTTTGACGTGAAAATGTTAGTTATACTCTGGAGACTTTATCGTTAAAAATGGTGTTTTTACCAAAATACAAAAATGTTGCATTGAGTTTTTAGTGCTAAGTATAAAAGAAAGGCATAGCAGTTAGTGTTAATTTAAAGGTTGTTAAGGATTTTATAAAAAAGTATTTTCTTATATATTAATACGTGAACATAAAAGTTTGTTGTACGCTTTTTTGGTATTAATTTGAACTCAAAATTAATGAAACTTATATAATTCGATAGGTTATGTTGCCACGATGTAGAGAATGTATATATAAATGATACATCTGATAGAGGGAGTTCCCAATCTTCTAAGAGAGAAAGTAAATTTTTGAGAAAAAAACCCGCTCTTTGATCAATATGAAATTTGGTTGGGGGAGAGTTCTTGAGTTGGTTGAATTTGATTTTTTTTCAAAAGCAACAATTTCTTAAAAAAATGTAGTTTTCTGCATTCATCAATTTTGAAATTTGTAAAAAAATGTGTTTTGAATTCAAAAATTTAAATTTCCATGTCAATTTCTTGGTCCAATTGCAACGGTTTTTCAATTTTTCTAATTTTTTTTTAAAGTTTGTTAAATTTTCTTTCAAATGTGATAAAAACTATTGCAAAATGCTAACCAAAAGTATTCTTAATGCATTTTAATATTGTCGATAGTCATTTAGCGTGTATTTCAACCAAATGCCAAGAAAGAGAAAAAAACTGTCTCAAATTGAATGTTCTAAATTGGACAGCCAATATCTCCGCCATCTGTATATAGATTTCATTTATTCCTTTTTTGTATTTAAGTCTTATCAGTATAACTTAAAAAAACTTTTGAAAATAATACCGTTTTTTTTTTTTTTTAGTTAAAGTATTCCTTTTAAAAAAAGACCAACTTAATTTGATATTTTCTTAAAATATGTGGTAAAAATGATTTTTGTTGTAAAAAACAAATTCTCAAAATTGCATTTTTGATTTTCTGTCAAAGTCGATACCGGATTTAAGGTGAATTTATTTTGTCTTGACACTAAATTAATAAACTGTCCGTGTCATCAAAAACTTAAGGCTACCCCCTATGATTTCTTTGCCGGATTTAAATTTTTTTAAAATGTTGTTTTTTGTTTTTGAAAAAAATAATTAAATAAAAAAATGTTTTTTGTAGAAAATAGTTTAATATCTCCAATCAATTAAGAGTTATAGCCTCAAACTTATTTGAACCATCTGGCATATCTATATAATTAATAGGCTAAGGTTTTTTTTGTAACTTAAACTTCTCCCAAGACCAATGAACCGATTTTATCAATTCAGCTGGCATTAAATTAAGTTTAGGCTGTAGATGTGCAAACTACTTTTAAAAATTGTGATTTCGCTTCAGTGGGTTCCCAACCTTCAAAAACAGAAATAAAATATTTGTACAAAAATTCGCTATTAAATCAATTTGAAATTTATTTTGAGAAGAGCTTATGAATTGATGAAATTTGAATTTTATTCAAAACTAAAAATTCTTAACCGAAATTATCTTTTATGCATTCCTCAAATGTCAATTGTCCGAAAAATGTAGTTCCAAAATCAAAAATTCCACTTTCCGAGCAAACAACTCGGTGAAATTTTAACTGTTTTAAAAAATAGTTCCTTTTTGGGTTTTTTGGCATTTTTTCATCGAAATGTGTACTAAATGGATGTTGTAGGTGTTCTGTAAGTATTTTTTATGAATTTCTTAATTATGTCTTAGTATTATTTTTGTCTTATATCTAGTTTTTTACTTAATTTTTATTAAAATTAGTTAGGTTTTGTAGCTTGAAAAGTTAAGCTGCGATATTTTCGAAAAGTAATAATGTTTGACTCAGCAGTTATATCAGTGTTAGTCCGTCTTCGTATTTTGACAGTTACATTTAAAACTTTAGTGTTAGATCATAAGCTTTAAGTCAAAGCATTCAGATAATGATCTTTTATATCATTATTAAGACTGAATATATCGTTATTGAGGAAAAAACTTCTCACATAGAATATCATATATTAAAAGTTTATAATGTTTCTAGCATTTAATTTTTAGTGAATTGCTCGAATTCAGGCAACAGGTTTACTTGTTATTTTAAATATGCAATCAATAAATTGGTCGAATTTCGACGCCAGGCGATACTAGTAATTATAAATAGGCTATCAATAAATTGGTCAAATTTCGACGCCAGGCGATACTAGTATAAATAAAAGTTTCTCCTCGTTGTCCGATCCAGACTCTTATCCTAGATTTGTGGAATCATATTTGTAGTAGTCAAAATCGATATTTAAGTTGCATTAGTAACTCCTAATATACCCTTTTATATCATTTGCTTGCTTCAGTATATAGTACACCCTTAACATCAGATCGATATTAAAGAACTATATTAATAAACTCCCTCCACTCATACGAATTACTTTTAACAACTTGCAATAAGTTGCTGCTAAGCTAGTTTCTTCCTTTTTTTCGAACTTACTTAATATTCTCTTCATTCATTCATTCATTCATTTGAACCTACAAAAAAGGCTCAAATCTTTGTGAATGAAAGAACATAAGAAAATCAAAAAAGATGAAGAAAAGTGCAAAAACGACTAACGCCAAAATGCCATCAAAGTAAATATTGCAGCCAAATGCCAAATATTGAGTCAAACTGCGGCGTTGCGGCAACGACTTGAAAGACTTGAAAGCCTGGGAAATCTTTATTCATTGATTATTTAACGACTTCTTAAGTGGTTCCTTAAGTTAACAAAAACTTTCTCTACTTCGCTGCGATTATCTCGAGTCAAAGAACTTAATACTTAAGAAAGTAGATTTCCAAATCTGTGTGTTTTTTTTTTCCTCTCTATTTTTCCGACTGCTTTTAAATATGATGGCCAACCACAGCAGGATGTTGAAAGCGGAGTAGGAAAAGAAGCAGAAAAAAAAAATCAAAAAAGGTCAAAAGAACTTTAATATGCTAGCATAATGTTGGCATAGAAAAACTTGCTTAAGTTAGTCAAAAGAATGCAAGTTTGAGTTGTAAGAGAACGATTACGCTTCAACAGCTGTTGTTTGGAAGTTTCTAACATAAAACAATAAGATAAGAAAAAAAAGAAAATTTGTTACATCACTTTAAGGACTTCCTTTTGGGCATACATACGTTCAGCACTAGGCTGTGTTGTGGTTGCAAAAGAGTTTTTAACATTTTTATACAGTTTGTTGAATTTATTTGCAAACAAGTTGTTTTTGTTGCTGTTATTGTCATTGTTGCCATTCGGCTGTTCACTGTTGACTTGTATTTTTGTCAAGTTTTGATGAAGTGTGAAAATTTGGTTGACTAAATATCACATGTGATATAAATGAATATGTTTGTATGGGCGTTTTTTATTTGAGCAGAGCGTTGGCAAGTATTTGGCCACAAGTGAGAGTTTTGAAAATATTTTTGGTTTGATACTACTTTTTTATATTTTTTGAATTGATAAGATTTTGTAAAAAAACCAAAAACCATTACATTTTTTCGAAAACAAAAAAATAAAACGGTCAGAGCCCATGTATAACAACGTTATATTTAAGAAGACCGACATCAATTTTATCAACTTAAAAGTTGAAGATTTTTTAACAACAGTAAAATGATTAATTTTAAATTAAATGATTTTTAATATGTGAAAAGTTTTTTAGTAAAAAATCTGTTCGAAAGTAAAGTATGCAATAATATTATTAGAATCAATAATTCCTGTTGATCTTAATAATTGTTTTGTTGACAACGCTGCGACCTCAAATAATGATATCTCAACCCTATTTAATAGGTTCATCCAACAATCTTTTAGTTTCTCTCCTGTATCTGAACTAGATGTGGGCAAATGTGTCTCACAAATAAAATCAAATGCTATTTCTGAAGATGGTATTCCCATCAAGTTCATTAAACTGTTATTACCGCACATAATAACCCCTCTAACGCATATCATTAATTTTTGCTTCTTGTCATCTACATTCCCTGACTTGTGGAAAGTTGCCATCGTTCTGTCAGTAGCAAAAAACAAAACCCTTCTAGCGTGAATGATTTTGGCCCATTAGTATCTTATCTCCGTTGGCTAAAGTTTGTGAGAAGCTTATGGCTCAGCAAATTACAAATCACATCATTGATAAAAATCTGCTATCCACATTACAATCTGGTTTTAGGCCGGGACATGCGTGTTCTTCTGCAGTGGTTAAGGTTATCGACGATATTCGTCCGGAATATGACGCTGGCTCTATAACGTTACTTTGTTTGCTTGACTTTTCGAAAGCTTTCGATAAGGCTAACCATCAACGCTTGTGCAGTAAGCTAAGTTGTTTATTTGGTTTCTGTGCTAGTGCTGTAAATCTCATGTCCAGAAAGTAAAAGTTGGTCAAGTGTCGTCAGGGTATAAATCGGTCTTAAGTGGCGTGCCACAAGGATCTATACTTGGCCCACTCCTATTCTCTATGTTCATAAACGACATATTTTCTGTTTGCAATAATTTCTCTATTCATGCTTACGCTGATGATATCCAGTTGTATTTATCCAGAAGAACTGGACTTCTTGATGACCTCTGTTTTAGAATGAATGAGGACTTCTGCAGCATCAATGAGTGGGCAAATAGCAATGGTCTCCTACTAAATTCCTCTAAATCATATGTTCTTCCCATTTGTAGAGCTAAAACTTGTGTTGATGTTATCCCTGATCTTTTAATTGGTCCTAATAAATTAACTGTTGTATCTAAAATTGTAAATCTTGGTTACCATATTAATTCTTCGCTTTCCTGTGTTGATCATGTCAATAGTATTTTCAAAAAAGTCTATTATGTTTTGCGTAATTTAAGAATGTCCGCAAGTGTGACCCCAGTTAAAGTTAGGCGAAGCTGGTTATTCAACTAATCAAAACCTGTCATAACCTATTCTGAGGTAGTGTACAGTAAACTTGACTCTTCCTCCCAGTTAAAGTTTCAAATTGCATTTAATTACGCTACGCAATATGTGTTTGGTCCTCGTAAGTTCGATCACCTGTCCAGTTTCCGAAATGCTGTACTTGGGTGTGTCTTGCTATCCTATCTTAATGCCAGAAACTGTATGTACCCGCATAAGTTAATATATGAGAAAACACCTGGTTATCTTTATGAGAAACTACAGTTTTGCTTGTCCACACTCAGAACAATATCAACTGTAATATTAACAGTCGGCCACTGTTATTTCAAAACACTGTTCGATTGAATGATTTGCGTTTAAGTAAACAATTTTCTTTGTTGAATGAACGTTTCAAAGTATTTTTGTGCTATTAAAATCATCTGTTGAAATATTTTTGTGCTTATATTGAACTGTCAATTTTTTCTAAGCAATAGTTTTTATATGTGTTTTGCTATATTTATATTATCGTTGCTAGTAGCTCAGTGGATGTGCACTAGACTGTCATGCGGGAGTCGTGGGTTCGAACCCTAGCTGTGTAAGTGTCAAAAATTGTAATTTAATAATTGAAATAATAATAGTTCTGTTTCATTAATTGTTTGGTCAAAAATAACCTTCAAAATAAAATGCTTACAATCTTGCAAAAAAAGAAAATTGCAAATTTCATTTTTTATTTAAAAAAAATTTTTGTTGGCCTTGCCGGATTTGAACCGTGGACCTTCGAGTACTCGACGCACACGTTAGCACACTCGGCCATACATGAACTTTCAAATCAGTGATCAAATTTCAATATATAAGTTTTTATACGGGTTTCGTGTTCCATAGACCAACAGTCAACCGACTGTTGATTTGAAAGTTTCATTTGTTGGATGGTTTTTAACAGTGAAATCTGTTATTTCAACCTATGATTTGTTTGATAAAACAGCATTTTTTCCCTGAGTGCAGAAGAAGCCATGTTCTAGTCCCCAGGCACAGTTCTAAGTTCTTTTAATATTTTAAGCTGAAAGCAATGATATTGATACTGATTTTTAAAGCAATATATTAAGCTTATATTGTCTTATTTTTAAGGTTATTTATTTTGTTGTTTTTGTTGTTATTTAAAAGTTGTCATAAAACTCTAATGTTTATGCTGTACTTTAAAAGAGCTAGCTCTTAGTGTACCCATTATATTGAAATTTTAAATAAATAAATAAAAAATAATCAGCTCCTACAGGTTTTTTGTACTTCTCAACCATCAACCCATTTGCAGGCACAACAAAACCATTGATGAATTTTAACGAAATGAATACAAATGGCCAAGTAAATAATTAAAAAGCCGGAAAACTGCCATTGAATAGGGCCCCAAAAATCAATCTCTAAAAACGGCACTAGAAAGTTTTTTTTTTAATATTTTCATAATTCTGTGAACAATATAACATAACAATTACATGTTTTTATAATTTTTTCAATCTTAGAAAATTATTGCTCTAATGTACTGTTCTCAAACATGTACTGTAAGCTGTTAAGTGCAATAAGTAATGAACAAAAATGTCAAACAGTAATCTTTGGAGAAGAAAAAATGCACACTTCCTAGAAGAAAAAAAATTCGATATATTAAATACTTACCTGAAATTATTATAAAAATATGACCTGCAAAAAGCATTACATATTTATTATTCCCGTATAAAACCGGTTAGCTTAACACTAACTTTATTCAGTTAAAATTGAGAAAGCATGCATATAATGCTGGCCTTGTCTGAAAGGTTTTTTTTTGCTATCGCAATTGAATTGTTGAGTGGATTCTCATGCGTTTTTGAATAATTGATAAGTTTTTCATTCAAATTGTAGCAGTAACTCAGCAAAAGAGAAAAAAAATAAAATTTATAAAAAAAAAATTGCTGTAGTAAAGTATCAAAGTAGCATGCGTTCACATTTTAATGTATGAATGTTTATGCAGGTGTGCAAGGACTTAAATAGATTTCATACAAATAAATATAGAGAATAATATTTTTCAGTTGAATTGCTTTACAGTGAAAGAAAATGCTGAAAACAAAAATATGACAACAATAATATAAACATAAAAATAATAATAAGGATAATAATAAAAATAATAATGATAATAATAACCAAAAATATAAATAAATATAAAAATTTATTAATACTTTTATATTAATTATAAAAATTTATAAATATTATAATATAATAAATCGCTTCGTCCTCCTTTTATGAACAAGTTCTGATTGTTCTTCATTGCAGTTTTATATACTAGTATCGCATGCACTCAGAAAAAAACACATAGCTATCTTTCTCCAATAAAAAATTTCTATATTTTCGATTTTTCAAATAAAATTTTCTTCAATAAGAATAAATTTTCATATTTTCGAACAAATATTTCTTCACTTGTGGAAAATGGAAATATTTCTATGTCTCTAATAATGATAAGTATTTTTCTCGCACAAAAAAATTTTAATTTATAGAGAAAAATTTTTTGAAAATGCAAAAATGTTAATTTATTTTGATAAAAAGTTCACTATGAGTAGTATTTTCTTCAATAAAACAAATATTTTCTCAAAAATAAAAAGCATTTTTCTCACAAAACGATATATTTTTATGTATATCTCTTTTCCATAGAAGCTTTTTATCATTTTTAGGGAATTTTTAGGATCAGGATTTAGAGAAAAGCATTCTTGATAGCATTTGCGGTCAGAATTTTTTGAACCGTCGAAGAAGAGAGGGCAAAAATTCTGCATTTTTTCTACTTTTGGGGTCAAAATTTTCGACAAATGAACACGGTTCAATTTCAGAGGTCAGAATTTTATTTGAGAAAAAAATTAAAAAAATGCAAAATACTCAATGAGGGCAGAAAAATGCAGAATTTTTTTGAGAAAAGAAAACGCTATTAGGCTGATGTCAGAGAGAACGCTACAAGCAAGGTGCTAGTCAGAGTAAAAGCGATGTATGAGCTACATGAAGCTACTTTGAAAGCTTCAAACGTTAAATATCTGTTTGGAATTATTTGTATGAAATCTAACAAATAAAACTGAATGATTCATTTAATATTTCTAGTGATAAAAAAACGCTTTCAATCTGACAAAGAAAAGCATTGGTTATAGCATCTACAAGCAAAGCTTCAAGCATCACTTCGCATGTAGCGTTCACTCTTACTAAGCCTTAAATAAAAAAAAAAAAAAAATATAAATGAAATCTATTCAAATGTAGCAAGATATAAGGTCTGTTTCCGTACGAACTTCAAGTAAAGTTCGAGTAAATTTCGAGTAATAGAGAGTTATTTGATTTCCTGTCAAAATGAGAAAATTTGTCAAAATGTAAGGAAGGTTTTAAGTAAGTTTCAAGCACAACAGCTGTTTTTTTAATATAATAAAAATTAATATCTTTGTTTTTGTATTTAAAACACTTACGTTAGCATTCATTTTGGTACTATTTTTACTATTTTTGTTAATTTTCTAACCAATTGCATAAATTTTTTTTACAACTTAATGCAAAAATTTAATTTTATCACTTTGACAATCAGCTGTTTGAAGCTTGTAGTAAAGTTCTTGTAGTAAAGTAATAAAGTTCGTTGTAATAGTAGTAAAATTACTCAAGTAAAGTTCGAGTAATAGAGAGCGAGAAAAAGTGAAATTTTACTTGTTCTTCTTCTCTATTGTGCTGGAAAAATGTGTACAGAAATGCTTTCTAGTAACTTCAAGTTACTTGAAGTCAGCACGAAAAAGGATCTATTGAGTTCCCAATTTAGAACCTTCAATTTGAAACAGTTTTTTTCTCTCTTGACATTTGGTTGAAATGTACGCTAAATAACTAACGACAAAACAATCACAGTGATTGTTATCAAATTAAAATACTAATTTAAAAAACATTTAGAAATAATGAGAAAGCTTGGAAAACCGTTATAAATCAACCAAAAAATTGACTTGGAAATTTTAGCTTTTTCATGTAAAACACCCTTTTTTAACAAATTTTTACAATTGATGAATGCATAAAACTAAATTTTATGAGTAAATTTTTAATTTGAAAAAAATTTAAATTCTATTAAATTAAAAGCTCCTCTCCCAGCCAAATTTCATATTGATCAAAGAGCGTGTTTTTATTCAAAAGTGTTATTTTTCTCTCAGAAGGTTGGGAACTCTCTACATCAGATAGATCATTTTTATATGGGCATTTCCGCAAAAAAGTCTACAGTGACCAAAAAATTAAGAGTTAACAAATTTTTTTTTTTACTTCTATCATTAAAGAGAAATATTCAAAATTAATTTAATTTAGCAAAAGAGCAAACATACATCAATTAATGGTAAAATATTGATTTGCTTTATATGATATTCTGAGGTAACGTCACGCCATATACAAAAACACTTGTGCTATTTTTTCTTCACTGACGTTCAAAAATGCGTGAAATTTTGTATTTTTATAAATTTAAGATTAGATTTTTTAATTTGATAGCTAAGCAATAAACTTATATTATTTTAAATTCTTCCAAAAAAAGTTTTGTATAAAAAGTCTTGCCCAATTCCAAGAGTTTTGCAAATTTTCTAATCTAAGTCGAAAACCACTTTTATTTTTTGTAACGTCACGCCAGTGCATATTTTTGCTTATATCTTTTAATTCTTAGAGTCGATTATTATAATTTTTTTACTTAACATAGTACTACTTAATTATTACGCAAATATAAAAAATAGTTTTTAAAACTTAGACTTCTTCATTCTTTTTTTTTAATTTTTTCGTACAAAACGTACATAACGCCAGTTTGGAAATGCCCATATATAAGATACTTTATGAATTTAATGTGTTGTATCTTTGTTTTCTCTCAGTGCTGATCAGAATTCATATATAGGTGACACAAAGTGGATGACCTTTTTATGTCATAACACGTCAGCTCAACCCAAATCCACATCCGGTTGCTTTCAGCTTTTCAAACCAACCTCAGTTGCCTCAGTCCATGGCAAGAAATTCGTCATTCATGCCGCGTTCATTGTTGCCACGTTGAGAAAAATGCATTTCAAACGAAGCGAATCCCATGAATAATTCCACTTCAATTCCAGCAGCGTCGAGTGCAACCAGGCTAGGCTGCAGCAACATATGTATTGTTTGCTGAGCCTTCCGCCCGCGCAAAGCTTCCTGACAAACTTTTGCATATTGGTACGTTTGCACTTTTTACACATCAGGTTGCATGGCGTAGGCAGTGAAGGAGAAAAAATAAAAAGAAAAACAAAACAAAACGGAAAAAAATCAGTGAGGTGTTAAAAAATGACTTTGTTGCTGTTGCTGCTGCTGTTTTAGTTGACAAACTGTGCTTATCGCATATGTGAATAACTTCAACGTGTTGTCAGTGCATGTGTGTGTGTGTGTGTGTGTGTGGGAGTGTGTAAAAGTATCTGCATGTTAATATTTGACGATATCTTTTGCGTTTGTGTGCTTAAAAAATATTGCATAAAAAAAAATGTATGCAAACAATTGAAACAAATTGTTGGTTTTTGATAATTTTGTTGTCGTTGTGTGGCTGTGCATGAGTTGTTTGGTATGTGTGTGTGTGAGGTTTTTTTAAAAGATTTCATCTAAAGTACTCAAGCTTATGACTTTATAATTCATGATACAATTTTTCGAATGCATTCAGTTGCTATTTATTTTTTCCAGCTGTTTTTAATGTTTTTATAGTTGTTTTCGTTGTTGTTGTTGCTGCTGTTCTCTAGGCTTATATCACTTCTATATAATCCATTTAGCTTGTTTGTTAAGCTGATAAATCGTATTCGATTCGTGAAATACTGCATTTTAGAATAATTTATTGACTATAACAAAACTACACACTCAAACACACACATACACACACACACACACATGCATGACTGCCTTATCGACCGTTGCGCGTACGTGCTCATCGTTAAAGGATTAGTTTTTAGCTTTTCATATTTTCAAGCAACATTGTTTCAACTCGCGATTTATTTGCAATTAATTTTTGAGCTGATACAAAATCCAATATTTGTTCGCATTGATAAATTCACTGAGAATTGATTGTTGATGTTGTGCAAAATATTGATAGGCGCCGCAAAATTTATTAGCTTTAAATTTTGCAGTTAATCAGTTTAATTACTGTTAAGCACATTTTATAACTTGTTTGTATTTTAACAAAAAAAATCAATATAGCTGCTAATATTTTCAGCAGCATGTCTATCATTTGTTTTATAACTCAGTCTGTTATTCAGCTTATTTTATCAGCTTATTTGATGTTTATTTGAAGCATGAAATTGTATCAAAATGCAGAATTTTTTTTGTGAAAATTTCAGAAATTCTTGTGTTTGAGGAAATATTTAGGAAGTTGAGCAAGTTCAAAGGATTGCTTTTTTAAATTAAAAATTGTAAATATATGAGTTCAATTTCATTTTTCAAGAATCCTTGCGGAAGCCTTTTTCAAACTTGAGAAAACTTAAGCGTTTCTAATAACTTTTCACAATTTAAAAAATTCTTTAGAAACAATATTAGTTTTCCATACAAACTTATAAAATACTAAATCCTTTTGGCATTTTTAAATGAAAAATCAGAAGTGATTGTATTTTCAAGCTTAAATAACTTATGAAGATCAAACAACTTAGTGAGTTCAAATGATGACAAATAAATAAGCAATATGATGGCAATCCTTAAAAATTAAGCTAAACAATTAACCAAGATTTTATATAAAAGCCTTTCAGCAGGCGACTACCTTGGCATATGGGCATTTCCCAAAAAAGGTCAACCAAAAGTGAAGAAAAACATTTAAATAAAGTACTCTAACAGCTTTTAAATTAATTTTTTTTTATTTTGATTAGTATTACTGCTATGTAACTTGAATTTAACTTATTATGATGTATTTTTATTAAAATTTATAATGAACATCTTTACTGTATTTTACTATGGTGGAAAAATTTGTCGCGTCTGAGATGTCGCGTCCGTATTCGTGCTATATCTATTTAAAAAAAGGGAAGAGATAATTCTAATATTTCATAAGTCTACGAAGAATAGTTATCCTTTGACCTCCAATAACATGTATATTATATATAAAAAAAAGTTCTCAAAATTAGCTAAATTTTGCATATTTCTATACGACTTTAAAAAAACTTCTTTTTTTGTAGCGTCCGTTCCATTGAATGATTGCTTATTTCTTTGTACTGATTTGTTTTAAATCTCGCCAATTTTTTTTTTAAATGTAGCACTCTTTCATCGCGTTAGAAAACTTAAAATACATATTGGTTCATTTTGTTTCTTTCCTGTTTTTCGAGTAGTTAAAACCGTGCGAATGTCGCGTCCGTGCCACTGGGAGATGCCCATATGGAAAAACTTCTACATAACACCAATACAGATCAGGTTCAAAAAATGTGGGAATTAATCACAGACCCATATCATAACTTAAAATGATTCAAACATTTTTCGAATTCATTGTGAAGAGGAGGATATATTGGGTAAGAATGGGATCAGTCGAGCATAAATTTGGAATTCGCTAATTCACAGTGACTTATCTAACATTTTCTGCTAGCTATTGCATTAAAGGTATAGAAAATGTTGTTCAATTGGTTGGACAAGTGGATACACTGCACCGAGAAAACTACACTGAGAAAAAAACACGTACCTTGCTCCGGTAAAAAATTTCTCTATTTTTGATAATAGCAATTTTCTCTTTTTCAAATAAAATTTTCTTCAATTAGAATAAATTTTCACATTTTCGTAGAAATATTTCTTTACTTCTACGAAATGGAAACATTTCAATGTCTCTAATAATGATAAGTATTTTTCTTGCCCAAAAAATTTCTCATTTACAGAGAAATTTTATTGAAAATGAAAAAATTTTCTTATATTTTGATAAAAAGTTCACTATGAGAAGTATTTTCCATGACAGAATAATAAGGTAGGCTCATATTTTTATGGCTGCTCAAATGTCTAATTTTACACTAACAAAGCTGTGAGTGCTATAAACGTCAAACAATAAAGTCACAAACAACAATTAGAAAAACTTAAATTCGAACAGCTGACTTTGACATCTAGCTCACTTTCTCTCCAATATGCGCCTACCTTGTTATTCTATCATGGTATTTTCTTCAATAAAAACAAATATTTTCTCAAAAAAAAAAGTAATTTTCTCTAAAAATGATATATTTTTCTATTTCATGGTAGATTTTTATCATTTTTAGAGAATTTTTAGTATCGCAATTAGAGAATAGCATTCTCTGGAGCAAAGTCTATACCATTTTTCTCTAAATATGATGCCTTTTTTATCATATTCCGAGACACTTTTTTCTGAGTGTACTTATGTTAAACTTACAAAAAGTTAGTTATTTTACTAAGCAGGCAATACCAAGCAGGTTTAGCAGATTTGCGTTTAAGAGAACTGTTTGGTAAGCACAGGTCTTAAGCATCACATAAGAAACGCTGTTTTTTAATAAGTATAAACTTGGTTGAACCAGGAGAAAATATTATTTGATAATATTAGCCAGAGATGTTCTTTGCAACAAGATCAATTATTCCGCACTTTTGTTTTATTTTATCTGAAATTTAACCATGATTTCCATTTAATTAAGGGAAGTTTTTACTAATCACGATTTTATTTGTAATTATTTTGCAATTTTTGAAGTGAAACTTCTTTGGCGGCGAGTGAAATTTCAAGGTCTCTTATTCGTGACGCTAGGCTAACGTTTTGAATTAATATAAAAATTTTAAAAAAATTATCGTCGCCAGCGGAAATAGAACCCAGGCTCTTTATTAAGCATCTCATAAGAGTCAGAACTTCTATCTCTACGCCACATAGGCATATGACAATTTAGCAAACAAAATGCAATTAATATTCAACGAGTTTTAGTCCGTGTCTTACATTCCACAGACACACACCATGTCTGAAGAACGTACTGTACCATTTGATCCGTACTGTACCATTTGATTTTCATCCTACAAGTATGCACGGAAATTCAATTTCTTTATGCTTGGAATGCTGTACATTACGTAACAAAATATAACAATTGTGCATATTTTTTTGTTGAATATCGAATCCTAGCTTAAAGCTTAATTTGAAAGAGCATATCATAACGTTGATTGTTATCAAAAACTTGAAAGGTTATTGACAACATCTAAAACAGTTAAAACGATATAAAATTAAAACAAGAAGTGTAGAAAGTGTCTTGCCAAAAAATATCCCGAAGCTAAGAAAAGTACCTTAAGAATGCAACTGCAGCTAGTCCACAACTCAGCTCACGAAAGTGCTTTTACATTTTCGACTGATTCTTTAGAAATTAAAAGCTAACTGTTATTTTTTGCTTTGTATTTTTTTTTTGGGGAAAAATAAAGGTTACTTTTTACTGTTATTTTATCGGTCAAAAGTAACAATTATTTTGTGACTTTTAGTTTTTCGGTCAAAAAAATTATGCAATTTGTTTTTTTTTAAAGGTCGCTTGACAGATGTTGACACCATCAGTAAAATGTCTCACCGATAAGATGAAAATAATATATCAATACTTTTTTAGTCGGTAAAATGACCTTTGCAAAAATACAAATTGCTTGATATTTTTGACCAAAAAAATAAACGGCAGAAAAAACTGTTATTTTTGACCGATAAAATAAAATTCAAAAGTAACTGTTATTTTTGCCCAAAAAAATATAAGGCACAAAATAACTTATTAATTTTTAAAAAAAAAAGACAACAGTTTAAAAAAAATTTAGTTTTGTCAAAAACTCATAGAGGGTAGTCTCGATTTTGTGATGGCAGGAACAGTTTATAAATGTAGTGTCACGACAAAATAAATTCATCTGACATGCGCTTAAGACTTTGAAATGAAATTAAAAATGCCAATTTGAGTTTTTCTTTTTTTTCAACAAAAATAATTTTTACCCCATATTTTGAGAAAAGATCAAATTTTGTGGTCTCTTTTTAAAAGGAATAATTTAAATATAAACAAAAAAATTACGGTACAAGTTTTTTATTTTGTTAAAGTTAAATCTAATTAGACTCAAATAAAAAACAAAATTAATGAAATCTATTCAAAGATGGTAGAGATATTGGCTTTTAAATTTAGAATATCAATTTGGGACAGTTTTTTTCTCTTTCTTAGCAGTTGGTTGAAATACACGCTAAATAACTACTTACAATATTTAGTAAACTTATTAAAAATACTTTGATTAGAGCTTCACTGGGATTGTAATCACATTTGAAAGAATATTTAACGAATTTTTAGAAATAATAAGAAACATTGGAAAGCGAGTTAAGCAAGTTAAAATTCGACCAAGATAATTGACATTGAAAATCAAACTTTTGAATTCAAAACATCTTTTTTACAAATTTCAAAATTTAGGAATGAATAAATCTAAATTTTTACTTTTGAGCAAAACTCAAGTTCGACCTGCACAAAAGCTCTCTTCTTCAAGTAAGATATAAATTAAATTTACCCAGTCGAAAGATAGCCGAACACATCTCCAAAACGATTCATCCTTTTCTATTGCCTAATGTATGAAAAAAGGTATGAAGCTGAAAAGCGATTTGAACAAAACAAAAAAAAAGGGAAATAATTGGCCTGATCGCTTTTTCCCTATTTGGGGAAGCGTTAAAGAGATTAATACACCCTTCGTAACAGTCAGCTGTGTTTTTTCTACCTGTTAAAAACAAAAATCAATCGCAAGTGCTTTGGAAAAAATTTAAATTTTTTTAAAAAAAAAACTACAAAATATTTTTTGTGCTTCATTGTTGTTTTGTGTTTAACAGCAACTACGATAATTCTTGCCTTATATCATCTACACTATAACAAGGAAGTGAAAAAGAGATCGATACCCCCGTAGTACAAGTTTCATACAAAAAAGTATATGAGTTTGGAAACGAAAGGTCATAAGCTCTGAATCTAAAAACATGAACCAAGAAGCTATCTTGGGATGATCGCTTTTTCTAGTGGGAACAAAAAATTCCAAATTTCTCGTTCATTGTCAAAAAAAGCTGAGACAATTCTTGGTTAATCACTTCTTTACTGCCACAAGGGAGTGGGAAAGAGATCAATACCACCGCAGCAGCAGTTTCATACAAAAAAGTATATGACGTTTGCAAACAAATAGTAAAAAATTTTGAAATTTGTAAAAAATTGGCTTTTTGATTGGTTTTTTTGTTTGTTGCAATATATAATTTTTAAATGTACTTGCTTTATTGGTCTTATTAATTTTCTTATTAATATAAATAGTAATTAATATTAATTAATTATAATAATTCTCATAAATAATAAGCATCCAACACCTTTTAAACAGTATCTTGAAAACAAGAATTTTATTAAAAACCAGCTTATAATACCCGGCGCAGCTCCAAGTTTTATCTTTGAAGCTCATATATAAACCTCTTTACAGAGTTTTTACCATAGTGGGTTGTATGGGAGGTGAGCGTTTTGGTGGGGGAAATGACGCCCATTTTTTGTGCACAAATTTTGAGCTTTTCTTTATACAAAAATCAAAAACAATTTGGCCTTTTCAGCCCTTGAAAGGATATTATTAGAGCTTGTTATGAGCTATTCTCCTGTGCGTTTTATTAAATTTTGTACACAATGGATCAAAAACTGGACCTTCTTGTTTTATTTCAACTGCGATCGCCTAAACAGCATGTTTTCAAGAAGCTTTTCATGGAATTTTTAATTCTTTGGGGTATGTCATTATCTTCAGAGGGGGAACCAAGGCCCTTCAGTCCCACGTTTTTATATTTAACCATTTATACCCAAATTTTTTACATTTTTTGGCATCGCCAAACATGCTTATTTTCTCATCCAATTCAGATTCATCCCACACCTTAAATATTAAGGTAAATAATTTGCCATGCAAGAATTTTCAAAGTTATGTTATTGCAATTTGGTAGTTGCATACCTCTGTGGTAAGTAACATTCTTGGCTTAGATGTCATTTCTTTGACAAATTTCGTTTTCTATAAGAACATGCAAGATGCTTAAAATTTCCAAGAAATTGACTCTACAAAAACGTTCGTACCTGAAATAAACAAAAAGTTTTCAGTACTTATTTTATTTTCTGTTGAAATAAAAAAAAATCAATCAAAAATGAAAGTGCTGACTTCGAAACTGAATAACTCGGTCATGTTACAAACGATTCCATTAATTTATTTTTGAAGTGAAACTTCTTTGGTGGCGAGTGAAATTTCAAGGTCTCTTATTCGTGACGCTAGGCTAACGTTTTCAATTCATATGAAAATTTAAAAAAATTATTGCCGCTGCCGAGAATTGAACCCCGAACATCGTTGCTTAAGACTCGGAATCTATACCATTACACCATGTAGGCACATGGAAATGATCAAAGAAAATGTAATTAAAACTAAACGCGTAACATACTGAAAATAAAATAATTAACATTATTAACATAACCGTAACATTAATTTTCATCCAACAAGTATGCACAGAAAAAAATAGAAAAATAGCTAAAACAGGAGCAGAACGCGTTTGTGAATATAAAGAGCGAATTAGAGCATTTAAGAATGCAGCCGCATCTGGGTCTGCAACTAATGATGAAGGTAAGGTGATTGCAACATCGGCTGAGTTCCAAAATGTATTTTTACCCAACATCAGTGTATTTTGGTGAATCTACAAAGAACCAATCCCCAAAAAACACACTGATGCTTTGTAAAAATATATTTTGGAACTCAGCCATCATCTCAACAAAATTTTAAAACCAACCAAATTGATACTCTCAACAATCAACGTTCGCTGCTTTATGAGGCCCTCTATCAACATAGCAATTATTATGATCAGGAAGCAGGAGGTAATAATGAACAAGATTTGCCACTGCTTTCGGAGGCTCCTTCAAAGAGTACTATGCAAATGCAATCCAGCATTCAAAAAGTAACAATATTGAAAAGACATTCGAAAGCAACTAAAACACCAACTGAACTAAAACAAGTACCGAAAATAACTGTTATTTTACAATTTTCAAATGAAAAAAATTGTCGAAAGACTTTTTCAAATATACCATTATGTTACAAATGTCCTCAGCATCACGAATATTAAGTCGCTTTTAAATTTGAAACTGATTCTTTAAAAGTTAATTTCTTGCCTAGTATATTTCGAGGAAAAATAAAGGTTACTTTTGACTTTTATTTTATCTTTAATTTTTTTCGGTCAAAATTATCAAGCAATTTGAGCTTTTTTTAAAGGCCGCTTGACAGATTGAACTGTTGACACCATGTGTAAAATGTCTCACCGATGAGATGAAAATAATGGTATCAACATTTTTTTAGTCGGTAAAATGACTTGAACATATATAAACTACCTGATATTTTTGACCGAAAAAATAAACGGCAGAAAATAACTGTTATTTTCGACCGATAAAGTAAAATTCAAAAGTAACTGTTATTTTTGCCCAAAAAACTATAAGGCTCAAAATAACTTATTTTTGTCGGAAAAAAAAACAAAGAGATAAAAGTTAATATGTGACACTTTTGATAAAAACCATAGCCGAGACGGCCCCTGGATGCAAATATTGAATCAACAGATTATTATTCCATTTCGTATTGATTGAATTTCTTTTCAGATACTTTCTCTCTCTATTTCACACTAAAATCTCTCTTATTTCTTACTGTTAAAGAAGTTTCACTTCTGCCACGTGTACGTTGGTACACGAGAGTATTTTTTTTCTTTGTAATTTTGATTAATTGTCTGTTCAATCATTTTTCGATATTTTTCATTTTCGTTTTCCTTCTAATTTTTATATTTTTCCAAAAAAACCTTAACGAATTTCTTTATTTCGCAAAAAACTTTGATAAAAATAATTGTTGTTCTAAAAATATTTAAAACCAATAATGGTCTTTTTAATGTTCTTTTATTTATTATTTATAGTTATTTTCTACGTCTGTGGAACAAGTTTCAGCATCAACACGTCAAATTAATAAAAATATTTCTTTACTCAATTTGTCTACTTTACTTTGCAATCTTTACTCAATTTCTTATCATCAACTTTTTTAGAAGATAATATTAAATTATTTTCGTCACTTTTATAATTCCAGGACTCAACTTTCTCTTCAATATAGTTCAAGAACTATGTCATATTCACGAATCAATATGATCATCAATGCTCTAAGTTCTATAAAATTTAAAACTAAAATCAAAAGCTGGAATACTTATTCAGTTGTATTTCAACAAAATTTTAAAATAAATATCTAAAAGAGGTAGTAATATCATAATTTTCACACTCTTTAAGTTAATTTTAAATTCAACGTTCTCCAAAATTCCACTTCTACTCCACTAAACATAACTGCAATTGTATCTTATCTATGCAGTGTTGGTGGTGTTTTTTTTTTAGTATGGACAAAATACCATTAGTTGAAAAAAAATCCATTTAACCTTTCGTGAAAATATTTATGATGTACTTAATAATTTACATCAAAATTTATGACTTCAACAAAGGATGTAATTTTCGTGTTTCTACTTCGCAAGTAATTGCAATGTGCGCACATAAGGCACTGTTTGTAGGGCGTCGAGTTTTAGCTGTCATAACATAAATAATCACAACGCAGTAACCTGAGGGAAGCCTACCGGTAGGTACTAATGAAGTCATTAAAGATTATATCAAATTTGTAAATATTAAAAGAAGACTTAAATAAATAAGTGTTATCAGATACTAAGTAGTTCATATGACTTTAAATTTATTCAATTTTTTAAATTTTTTAATAAGAAAAATAACAGAACATCGCAAGCAAAATAATGATTTACGAAATTCAAAAATTAAGTTTATGTTCTAAAACATTTTCTGGGCTGAAATCAGAATTGAATTAAATTTTTTTCAAATAGATCTAGATCATTAATTTTAGCCCTCCTACAAGCAATTAACGAATGCTCACAATTTTTCCTTCAATTGAATATTAATTTTTTTCATTTATAATTTTTAACTTCTACCGGAAGTACGAAATGAAAAAACCAAATCACACAGTCACATTCACTGATGCAATTAAAAAGGAATCAACTGACTAGGGCGGCGGATGTAGGCATTAAGCAGTAACAGTCTGCTTTTCACTCATTCTTTGCTTTTCTGCTTTTCTGCACAAGATGAATTGAAAAAAAAAAAAAATAAACCAAAAAATATCAAGTAAGTGCGAACAGAAGGTGAGGCACAGGTGTTTCACACAAGTTCACGCGGAAATGCTAACCAACTGGTTGCCTTCATACACCCATGCTGCAGCTCAAACTCTTCGTACGTACGTCTAAGCGATTTTTGATTACACTTCCGCCGGAAATTATCATACATCCTTCAGCTTGAATAATTTTTATGTATTTCGCGCGCATCTATGGTTTGAGTAAAAAAAAAAAACAAAAAATAAAAATATGACAAAAATAATAAAACAATTTTAGTGTCGCATGTGATTTCAACTAAAATTGCTGAAAATTATATTTAAATGTAAAAAGAATGTGTTTTATACTCAATAAAGTTAATAAATTTTTACATTCCACAAAGCCAACGTCATCAAAAACTTTATTGATGCTTGTTAACTGCAGCAATTGAGACTAATTAAGCGCTTTTGTAGCATTTAATTCAGCAAAATTTTCACTAATCATTTCTGTCAATCTTCATAGCATTCCAACCAACAAACAAGCTATGTCTATTACCACATCCGCATCCGTTTCCGTCCACACTGCAGCCTCAGACTGACTGCAAACATATCTTGTTCATTGTTTTACTGTTGCTTTCAGACAAAATCCTGATGTCTGTCTGTGTTTTGTCTGGCCGTTCTTAACAAAAGTTATTTACGTAGTTGTTGTTTTTGAGATATTGATAACAACTACTGAAACGTTATAACAAAACAATAACTCATGATAATAAAATGAAACAATTTTAGCAGCACAGCAACAACAATGCTTATTTAATGATTGTCGACAGCTGGAAGCATAGACTAGAAATACAGACACACAAAGATACTCGAATGACTCAGTGTGTAGACAGACAAGTTTTAAAGGCATTCCATTCATTTCAATTCGTTTCAATTGTTTGTGTAATTTATTAATTTTGGCTTATCTTCAGGCTAAGGCCGCGTTCATAGTGGAAGCTGAAGCTGGCTAAGCTTTTTCAAGCGATATTATGACGCTTTTTCTTGCTGTTGCTGTTCATAGTGCGCGCTTTTTTTCGCGCTTTTAGATACTTTTTCTTGCTGTTGCTGTTCATAGTGCGCGCTTTTTTTCGCACTTTTAAGTACTTTTTCTTGCTGTTGCTGTTCATAGTGCGCGCTTTTTGCATGCGCTTGGCTTATGTTTTGTTTTAATTATTTCTTGTAATTTGGAAAGTTAATGCATATTTTGAAGTTCAACACAAAAATATTCAAAGAAAAGATAAAGAACAACGAAGATAGCGGCGAAATAGCTCAAAAGCAACAAGTGCAGAAAAAAGTCGGAAACCTATCCTCCACAAAGCAACAAATAAAATATTTTGTCTATATTCTACGCACAAAATAAAGATGAATAACATAAGATCATAACAACAAAAAATGCATTCAAAAGAAATTGAAAACGTGCAACTCACACACATACCAAGAAATGATACAAGAATGAAGTAAGCATTAGAAGAAGAAAAATAAAAAAACTAGCGATGCCCACAAAAAATTACTAACAACAAAACGTATCTAAACAACAACACGCATTGGGGCAAAGTCGGAATAGCGCACGATTCCATATTTTGCGCATCGCATATGTTGAATTTACTAACAACAAAAGGACATACAAACAACAACATGCAATGCTGGCAGCGCTTGCGATCATGTTGACATTGTTAAATAGACAAAAACAACAACACGTATCAACCGATAATGCGAAAATAAAACACAAAAAATAAAACTAAAGCGCTGGGCATTGCTGCCGAAAATAACAAAAACAAAATCAGTGCGGCAAAACATAAACAAGAAGTAAAAAAAAAAACAGCCAAGAAAAGCGTTAAAAAGTATGAAAATAACCTACATCACAAAGCGTACGTGCAAAATTAAACAAAAAATCAAAACTGTGTACACAAACGAGATGGAAGAAAAAGTGCCAAAAAGTATGTTAAAATAAGCTGAAACCCAAAGCATAAGTACGACATGAAACAAAAAATCAACACCGTGTGCCCAAGTGAGATAGAAGAAAAAAGTATCAAAAAGCCTCAAAAGTGGCGTAACCTTGAATTTAAGCTTGCACTGTGAACACTTTGCGCTTTTTCCATATGATTGTACACAAAGCGTTTTCAGCAGCTGTAAAAAGTTTCAGCTTCAGCTTCCACTATGAACGCGGCCTAAGATAATAACGTAATTGCTGATTTATGGCTCAACATCTTAAAATATGGCAGGTATTTTTTGAGGACAAAAAAGTATATTCGGTACTGCAAATCATTGATCGATTTGGTTGAGACTACAAGAGTATTGTTTTCTGGAGCAATTGTAATTGATCAATAATAAGATGAGCATGTCAAAATAAGACCAATAAAAAAGGACCTTGCTTTATAATAAGTTGTGGAAAGCTGCAAATCGTTTCAAGCACTTCATTAGAAGCAAGCCAACATATTAAAAACCGAGCTTTAAAGTTTTTCCGTTCTACAAAAGTAAGTTTGGTGCTACTCCTACTCTTAAGTTGTAATTTGAGGGAATTTGCTCTAAATATGATTATTTTAAGTAGAAGTTCTGAAGTGTTAAAACGTACATATGGCGGAAGTGGTTGATATGTTTATGGAATAAATGCGGGACACATATTATTTCTATTTCTTCTGGAAAATTTTTATGAATCCTGGAAAACTTATTTTTCAAGTTAAATTTTGTTTGTTATTTCGATTAAAAAGCTTGTACAATTTCCTTTATAAAAATATGAAATATGAAATATGAAAAAATAAAACAACGTATCGTGCCAACCAGCAATTACTATCTTTATGTTATCCTAAAGACTTCATGAAAAGAAAATATTAAGTACTAGCGGATGTCACCCGGTGTTACTCGGGGTTGTGCCTCGAGCACCCAAAGAGGACGATTTTCAAAACTGCTCTGATTTTAACGTTTTTTAAATTATCGTTTTTTGCGGTTTGGCCCCCTCCTTCCGTCGAAAGTGTTCAGTCAAATTTCCGTAAAACTGTACCTGCCAGACATGATTAAAACAAAAAATGACATCTTCAACGTCTCGATCTGACGTCTGCTTTCTGAGGAAAATGAGCACCCACACTCAGAAAAAAAAACACATACAATCTTTCTCCGGTGAAAAATTTCTCTATTTTCGATAACAGCAATTTTTTCTTTTCAAATAAAATTTTCTTCAATTAGAATAAATTTTCACATTTTCGCAGAAATATTTCTTCACTTCTAGGAAATGGAAATATTTCAATGTCTCTTATAATGACAAATATATTTCTCGCACAAAAAAATTCTCATTTAAAGAGAAAAATATATAGAAAATGAAAAATTGTTCCTATGTTTTGATAAAAAATTCACTATGAGAAGTATTTTCTTCAATAAAACATATTTTTTTCTTAAAAATCGAATTATTTTTATATATTTCTCTTTTCCATAGAAGGTTGTTATCATTTTTAGAGAATTTTTAGGATCGCATTTAGAGAAAAGCATTCTCTGAAGCATGGTCAATACCATTTTTCAGTAAATATGATGCTATTTTTATCATATTCCGAGAAAATTTTACTGAGTGCAGTTTGAAAAGTCATTTCGAGAAAAATGAGTTAAAAGTTTTTCTTAGCATGCATTTAATATGCAATTTTGTCTCAAATAAATTCCAATTTTAAAAAATCCTGTAAGCATCGATTCGATGCTTGGATTGTCTTCGTTCAAATTCGGTTTTGGTCGATACTGTTCAGTTAATTTTTTTTTCATCTTTATTATCATCTTTCTTTAAACTTTTTTTTTTCGTTCGTCTTTGGTTCTTGACTTCGTTTGCCTTCGGCTCATTCCTTGATTTTTGTCAAAAGAACTATCAAAAGCATAGGATATATTTCAGTAACAGATACAAATGACTACCAAGTGTCATCAAAATCGGTTCATCCGTTTTGACGTGAATGAGCCAAACATAGTTGATTGAATAAAGCGCCCTCTCACGGAAGTTTTATGAAATTTAAATAGCCTCAATTCTGTTGCCAAGAGTCAAGTTATTTCACGTACCAAATTTTAGTAAAATCGATCAAGTCAATTAGGAGTTATTGAGTCTTAACAATGCACTACTTAAAGCGCCCTCTTGCGGAAGTCTTTGGAATTTTTTATATTTCATGTTTTTTCTTGGGTGCAGTTGAACGTTCATACCAAATTTCATTGAAATCGGTCCAGGAAATTAGGAGTTATTAAGTCTTAAAAACACACTGCTTAAAGCGCCCTCTTACGGAAGTTTTTGGCATTTTTTATAGCCTATGTTTTGTCTTGGGCGCAGTCAAACCTTCATACCAAACTTCATTGAAATCGGTTCAGGCGTTTAGAAGTTATTATAGAGTGCCACGCCCACATACTTCCACCTACTTTTTTACACCCCCTATGTTCTTTCTCACTATAAAAGGTACTCGGTGTCCAAATTTCAGCTCAATCAGTTAAACGGTACGTGAGCCTATACGGAACAGACAGACAGACAGACAGACAGACAAACATTTGATTTTATATATTAGATATATATAATTATATATAAGATTATATGTTTATTTTTATCCATTTTATTCAGTTATTCGGTTTTGTAAGCGTTTTAACTTGCACAAAATTAATACATAACGATCGTCAGTGTTCTCATAACGCTCAGAGTCAGTGATAAATACTTGAATTTTTATCGATTACCTTTTCTTACACAAGCACTTTTTCGAAGGATTCTATTGGAGTGAACTCGGAACATCTGACATATTGTCGATTTGGAACAAAAGAATGGAACAGAAATCGATTCAGATTATTACACGAAGACTGTAGGTGAGACTTACGTCAGAGTGTCGTTAAATCGGTAATATGTATCGGTTACTGCGATCGGTACGAGTTACAAGAACGAGCTGCAGATGTGGCAAAACATTTTTTGCAACCATTGCATGATTTATTTAGAAGTTTTTCTCATAAAAAAGTAATGTTTGATCACGATGCGATGCTCCTGTTTTTAATTTTTAATTGAATAAATATTTAAGTGTTCAGTAAAAATATTAAATCTTTAAACATTTTATATGCTACGTCCTGTGAGAGCATGAGAAAGCATACCTCTAAACGAATGTTTGAACAAACAAGCCCCAACTCAAACAATCCATTGTCCTTGTCAACAAAATGTGACAATCAAGACTTCATTGCAATTCTAACATGTATCCCAACTCCCCACCGCATTCCATTTTAATTGTGTTTATTTTGTAAGAAATGCTTTTAAATAACCATAATTTTTTGGTTTTTTCTTCTTTTTCAAAGCTCATAATTCTATTTCAAACAACATTTATTTACACTTTATTTCATTTCCGTTTTATTTCATGCCATTTCGTTTGAATATTTAAATGGCAAGCTAGAAAAACAAGCACATCCAACAAGCGTATCCATGCTGGCATAATTTTAGAATTAGAAGCATGCCATGACATGGCATGGTGCAATGAAATGAAGAAGCAAACACATACAAATAAAAATAATTTCATCTTCGTGGAAGAAAATATTAGTTGTCGCAGCAGTTTGGTGATGTGCCACAAACACATGCACAAAAAAAAACAGGCTAAAAATAACAAAATCATGTTGAACAAGAAGTTCCGGTTTCAAAATCTGTAAGTAATGCAATTCCCGCTTTTCTGGTCACGTTCTCGAGTAAATCAATTAAGTTGTCATAAATTTTATTTTTGCTTTTTAATGCATTAGACTGGAGTGGACGAGAAGGAGGGCACGTAACGAATGAGGCAAGTAGCTGGAGTGGGTGGGACTAGAAGATGCAAATATAGCGATAAATTATATTATTCCTGAAACAATACTTTTCATTGAATTTTTTTATTTTATATATTTTATAAAATATGTTTAAAAATGATAAGATTTTGTTACTTTAAAATTTACTTTAAAATTTTTACAAGCGCCTCTGTTGTATGGTCTAAGCAAAAGGGGAACGAACTGGTACAGGCCTAAAGTAGGCACATTATTTTTCAATAGAATTCCGACAAAGAACTAGACAAGAGTGTCACATTCTAGGCCATAAAAGAGTGCCACTGACCTTTTTATGCAAATATTTAACATCTAAAAAGCAAATGAAAAAAAAATGCATGTTGATAGCCTCATCGACCAGGTATGAAGAGCAACATAAGACGGAAGTAACGTTATGATGACATTTTTTACCCACATGTTTTGCTTTATTTATACAAACAGACGACATTTTTTGTATAACACAAAAAATACAAACCGTTTAAAGTAGAAAAGCTCGCAGCTTAGAGAAAACAAGAACAACAAAAATATGTTGCAGATAGAATCATGGCGATGAGAATATGAAGTTTAAATAACGTTTAGCTAGAGTAGCAGACTAAAAGCAGTTTAGTTTTCTAGACAAATAAAGCAGACATTAAAAAGAGTGCTATTAAAAAAATTGGCCTATGTTAAATTTATGCGCACACACACACACACAAACACACACAAACACACACAAACACGAACGTATGTCATGATATCTCTTAATCAAGAATTTTGCAGTGGAGAAAAAAAATTAAACCATCAACAGCATCATCACCATCATCACCATCATCATCAGCAGCAACTGACTGCATAATCAACAGCAACAACAACAACAACAACAACAACAACTTGAACGCAATAACGTTGAAATCGGAATCGTAAAACCGGAAATAAAACAGGAAAATTAAAAACGTACAAAAGGTGCATCCAGCCATCTACCAAAAGGTAGTAGGCACTGCTAGATAGCGTAAAAAAAAAAACATACAAAAATAGAAAGAAAAAACTGAAAAAAAAATGAGGAAAAACTTGCACCGAAGGCAAAATACAAAATGAAGCTCCATAGAAAATGTGGCTAACGTTAAATGAAGGCAAGTGTGTTGTTAGAGGCTCAGTGTTGCCGTTTAAAAAATGTTTAAATTTGCTCAGCTGCTACAAGTCAACTTCGGTTCAAAGTATTGATTTGTTTTTTTAAACTTCATCAGTCTATTCACTTCGCATTTAATCTAAATGAAAATTAGTTTAATTTGTCTTTTGCCTTTTTTTGCCTTCAACATAATATTCCATGATACCTGTCATAAAATTACAGCCAACGCAGACAAACAAACTGTTTTTGTTTTTTCTGCACATTACTTCCAAGCGATTTAAGCACAATGCTTAAATTAAGGTCACACACACATACACACTCAAACCCATACACTTTGAACACACTCATGTCGAAGCGTTAAAATATTCTCACAAAATAAATCCTAGGAACTGTCTGCGCCAAAATCTGCAACAACGTCAACGTTTCAAAGACCCATACATACACACACTCACACTTAATAAACAAAACGGAAATTCAATCACAACTGCGCTACGAATCAAGAATCCTGTGAATCCTTAGCACTGTTACACTGTTTTATTTTAGTCAACGTCTCAACTCGCGCGCTCTGTTAGCCCTGTTGAAAAAAATTCTTGCACTTCACTCATCTTTCGCACAACTAGACAAGTCAGCCTCTAGCAATTGTTGTGCTGTCTTTCACTGTCTCACTTCTTGTCACTGTCTTTGTCTCTTTCTGTGATGTTGAAGACTTATTCCATTAGAAGCCACAATAAATAATGAAATCTGATCACGTTTCCACTCAATTACCTGTTGGATTTGTGTGGCTGTGATTTTATTCTTTGATTCTCTTGCTGTTGTATTTTTTGAAATCTTAAGAGTATCATTGGATTATTTTTATTTTTTTATCTGGTGGTTGGGGTGAAAGAGGCGGTTGGCCTTCTGCGCCGCTTTTTATATTTTCATTATACGATTTTAAGACTTAGACTATTTGTGAGTCAAAGTTTCAGCGCATTTTTATACCCTCACGAGTACTGCGTAAAGGGTTTATTAATTTTGTCACGGCGTGTGTAACGCCCATAAGAAGGCGTGGTAGGTATAGAAAATTATATATATTCTTGCTCAGCATCACCACCTGAGTTGATTTAGCCATGTCTGTCTGTCCGTCTGTACGTCTGTCTGTGCACACAATAACTGCCGTAATTTTAAAGCTATCGTGCTGAATTATTTTAGCTGTTTTATAAAAAAACTAAGATCAAGTTCTAAAACGGGCTAAATCGGATGAAAATCACGCCTTCCAGTAGATAAGGTATGAGAGTTCTAGACAAAAATCACGTGTATTTTGAAAGGGGGGTCTAAATTCGACAAAATGTCTCATTTTTGATAACTCATGTTTTGTGGTTTTTTGTGGTCCTGAACTGGTCCTGATCCTCATCTGGTCCAGGTCCTGATGGTTTTTTGTGGTCCTGATCTGATCCTGGTCCTGCCCTGTTCCTGATCCGATCCTAGTCCTGACCTGTTCCTGATCCTGATCTGATTACCAACCGATTACCAGCCTATTACAAACCGACTACCAACCGATTACCAATCTTTAGCCAACCGATGACCAACCGATAACCATCTGTAATAATGTAACCATCGGTAATAATCTGTAATAATCATCTGTAATAATCTGATGGTAATCAGATCAGGATCAGGATCAGTTCAGGAGCAGGATCAGATCAGGACCACAAAAAACCATCAGGACCTGGACCAGATGAAGACCAGGACTAGATTAGGATTACAAAAAACCGTCGATATTTGTGTAATTTATGTCAAAACTGAAGTGTGTTAAAAAAATTGGCATCATTCACCCACGAACACGCCCACCTCCCATACAACCCCAAAATTGAAAACTATAAAAAGAGGCTTCTGTCAAAGCTACAGAAATAAAATTAGTTTTTTTATACTTTTTATATAAAAATGAAGACGATAGAAAAATGGGCGTCATTCATCCACGAACACGCCCACCTTCCATATAACCCCAAAATTTAAAACTTAATGGTAAGCCGGATCGATTTTGTTTGCTGAAAAAAAAGTCAACCAGACACCTACTCAAATATTGGAGGGACTCTTAAAAACCAATTATGCATTATTTTATTTTGGATCGGCGAAATCCCCAGGGAGCAGTTTTGGTTCTCCTGAACCAGACTTCTGTGTAAAGAGGCTTCTGTCAAGGCTATAGAAGTCAAATTAAATATTTATTCATTTCATAGCTAAATTTAAGCGTGTTAGTAAAATGGGCGTCACCCACCCAAGAACACGCCCACCTCCCATACAAACCCAAAATTTAAAACTATTTAAAGAGGCTTCTGTTAAAGTTTCAAAAATAAAATTAGATATTTATACATTTCATACCTAAACTTAATTTATCAAAACTAGAGCGTGCTAGAAAAATGGGCGTCACCCGAACACGCCCATCCCAAAATTGAAAATTATATAAATAGGCTTCGGTTTAAGCTATAAAAACAAAATTAAATATTTATTCATTTCATATCAAAATTAGAGCGTGTTAGAAAAATGGGCGTCAGCCACCCACAAACACGCCCACCTCCCATACAACCCCAAAATTTATAACTTCTATAGTAAGCCGGATCGATTTTGTATGGAGAAAAAAAAAGTCACCCGGACATCGACTCAAAAGTTGGAGGGACTTTTAAAAACAAATTCTGCATAGTTTTGTTTTGATTCGGAGAAGTCCCCATGGAGAGGTTTTGATTCTCCTAAACCCCTTTTTTGGCCTAAAAATCAAGTTTTTTGCATATAACTTTTTTTTCTTACATATACATATTTTATAGGTGTTTGAAAAAAATACCTTTTCGAAAATGTCGATATATCGACTTTTTGGGATATCAAAATAGTTTGTAAAGACCAAAAATTTCAAAATTTTGTTTATCCAATATTTGTGTACTATCAGTATTTTAACTTTTTTGCTTATCTTGGGTATGCATTTTGAATAAAAAAAAGTTATATGCGAAAAACTTGATTTTTTGCACTCAGAAAAAAGTGTCTCGGAATATGATAAAAAAGGCATCATATTTAGGGAAAAATGGTATAAACTTTGCTCCAGAGAATGCTATTCTCTAATTGCGATACTAAAAATTCTCTAAAAATGATAAAAAGCTTCGATGAAATAGAAAATATATATCGTTTTTCGAATAAATACTTTTCATTTTTGAGAAAATATTTGTTTTTATTGAAGAAAATAATTCTCATAGTGAATTTTTATCAAAATAAAAGAAAATTTTTTCATTTTCAATAAAATTTCTCTATAAATGAGAAATTTTTTGTGCGAGAAAAATACTTATCATTATTAGAGACATTGAAATATTTCCATTTCCTACACTGAGGGAAATATGTGTTAAAATTAAATGAAATTGTGTTCATTTTAAACGAATTTGTTTTTGAAATAGAGCTTGAAACAAATTCATTAAAATTAAACACAACTGTTCTTAAAGTTAAATTTAAAACAAGGGTTTTGTTTTTAAAACAATGTTTTTAAATAAGAAAACAAATTTAAAACAAAAATTTTTAAATTTAAACCAAATGTTTTAAAGCATAATTTTTTCGATGCCATTTTTTAATATTTTCCGAGTTTTTGATGACAGATTCGTAATCAGCGATCCTTGGGACCCTCCAAATACCGAATCTCAACTCCTTTCAATGAAGTTTGCATTTTAAATATTTCAATATTGAAAAACTGAACAAGTTTTTATTTTATTTTATGTTCGATATTTTTCAAACCAATGAAAATTCAAAATTCAAAAAATGTCAAAGAAAGTTTCAAAGAAATAATGAATGAAAAAAATTGAAAGGAGTGTTTAGTTGAAATTTAAACACAATTGTTTTAAATTTTGTTTTGTAGAAACGCAAAGGCGTTAAATTTATATTTTAAAAATTTTTGTTTAATATTAAAGTATGTTTTTTTTCTCAGTGTAGAAGTAAAGAAATATTTTTTCGAAAATGTGAAAATTTATTCTAATTGAAGAAAATTTTATTTGAAAAAGAGAAAATTACTATTATCAATAATAGAGAAATTTTTTACCGGAGCAAGGTATGTGTTTTTTCTCAGTGTGGCCAACAAAAAAAAAGGTTCAGGAGAACCAAAACCGCTCCATGGGGATTTCTCCGATCCTAAAAAAAAACTATGCAGAAATAGTTTTTTAGAGTCCCTCCAACTTTTAAGTCGGTGTCCTGCGAAATCTAAATTTCGATCCGGCTTATTGTATAGAGTTTAAGAAGAAGGAAAAAAGGCTTCTCTTTAAGCTACAGGAAAAAATTCGATACGTTTGTATTTTAAATCAAAACAAAATTGTGGAAGAAAAGTGGGCGTCAACCGTCTACGAACACAGCCACATCCCACACTGCTCATAATAGTGAAAACTCTATAAATAGGCTAATATTTGACTACGGAGAAAAGAACCGGTTAAGAACATTTCACGTGATAGTCACCGGTCCCAATTCTGGCACCATACATCCGGTCCCAACAAATGTAACCAACCGGTTCCTTTTACATGGCGTTGCCATTGACAGGGGTAAATTGATACCGGCTAGATAGCTTTGTACCAATCCTAGAACTGGTTCAAAAATATATCGGCAGGTGTCAATTGACACATCATATATAGCTTTGGACCTAATCAGTAACCGGTCTATTTATAGAACACGGTATTTTATACACATTTTGTTAATAAAATTGAATCAATGTTTTGGAAATTTATGTTTAGCCAAGTTTGCTAGCGTTCACATTTAGTATTTGACTGACCTGTGTTCAATACCCGGCAAAACCACAAAATAATTTTTTGTTAATAAAAAATTTATTTTTTAATACAAAATGATATTAATAGCCTGTTTCAAAAGAGAAGAACATTTTTTAGTTTCATTTTTCGATGCGCAGTGAGAAATTATTTTTAAAGCTAGAAAATTTTTTAGAGCGTAATTTCTTGCTCTTTTTGTACTGTTCGCTGAACTTTATGCTTTTTTTGAGTGTTTTTTACTATTTTTCTATATATTTAAATTCACAAACATTCAGAACAAATGATCGCACAAGTACAAGTACGGTGTTGCACCGACGGCCTGCAGAAATCTGGATCTTGAAAGAAAAATCAAATACAAATTACATAAAAAATAAATTATTTTCTGAAGAAAAAATTGTGAAGTGAAATTTTGGCTAACAAATTATTTTTTTGACGCCCCCTTTTTTTCAATTTTGAATGGTTGATTTTGAAAAATAAAATTCAATACTTCCGCAGCGCAGTTGCGATGAACAACAAAATTTAGGAATATACATTAATTTTTTTTCATTTATTTTTCTGCTCAAAGAATATTCAATTTTCTTTTTAATATCGACCAATCAGAATGAAGAACGCTCTCAAAATTATTTTCTTATGTTCTTCTCTTTTGAAACAGGCTATACAATTGTTTTCAAAGTGTTCAAAAAACTTATTTTAAGGTTATTTTTATCACAGTTAATGAAACGGAGAATTAGAATTTAAGCTAATAAATTAAAATTTTTGATACTTACACAGCCAGGGTACGAAGCCACGTTCACCGCGTGACAGTCTAGCGAACTTCCACTGAACTATTGGCAACGATGAGATAGATATAGTAAAACACATTTAAAGGCTATGGGTCCCATTCTTAGTTATATCGAGTCTGTCCTGTGATAGGCTTTATAAGAACTGTCACAGGACCGATCACTTTAGTGCAATTGACCCTGCTTTCGCGGTAGGGTTAAGCTACAGAACTGAAATTGGGTATTTTTGTATTTTATATCAAAACTGAGGCGTGTTAGAAAAACTCGCGTTAACCACTCAAGAGCACGGCAACCTCCTATACAACCCCAAATTGAAAACTTTATAAAGAGGTTTGTCTTTACTTTTTAGGAAAATTATTTGATATATTGTATTTTAGACGTCATCAAAATAGAAAATTTTTAAAATCTCATACAAAAAGAGCTACAATTAAAGATTTTATACCATTACGAATAGGCCGTGGGGGTATTTTAACTTCTGTCAAGTCGAAGATATGCCTTACTAAATTAAAATGCCGATGAATTTTGTAGTATTTTTATGTATAGTTCACATTTAATTAAAGTTCAATAGACTTAATATATATTTAATAGATTTCTTAGAAATCTTCTACGAAGATCCTACTCAACTCACGGCTATTTTTGGTACATTTTATATAATAATTGGTGGGTCAAGTCATATGATTCCAATAACATACAGCAAAGTTGTTCAGGCTTTCAATCAACTAAAGCCGTGAGTAAATGTTGGTTATTCAGTAACGTGATGACTGAGCAATAATTTTTGGTTTCCTAGCGCTGTTGGTGTCGCCTACGTGCGATTATTGTCAATTTATATTGTTTACCGTTTGACACTGCTGTGGTCAACAATTGCGGTATTGTTGTTGCTGTTAGTATTGGTGGCAATAATGTCAGTTATTTTGCCCTATAATTAATTTGAACTCTATAGATATGTCCCAGTATGGTTTACACACAATTAAGTTGTTTAGATTTACACGTACTTGTCAGTTGGTTTGTTTGATTAAGGGTGTGTGTATGTTTTTGTTTTTTTTGTGTGTGTGTTTGTTTAGTTGTTGCTATAAGCTGACATCTTGTCAATGAGTTCATAACTGTTTATTGCCTACAGACTGCATTTCAAATTCAGTAGATAAACTAATCGACGCCCATAAAAAACAATCAAAACAACAGTTATCACACACATAACAACAAATAACACATACACACATACTATATGAGGATACAATATCAGGCATGCTGACGATTGTCGAGGGTCACATTTGGTGACATTCAAATTAGCATAATCGGTGACAAATTGTCTGGTCATGATTGATTTGTGTTTCGAGTTTTGAATTTCGAATAATGTGTGTTAATTTCTAGGTTTATTTGAAATATTTTGAAAATACTTTGAATGCACATACATTTTGGAATGCAACTATGTTAAAAGTGGTACAATATGTTGTTGATTTGTCATTTGGGTGCTATTTGGAAGAGAAAAGCTGAAATTTATCTAGCTGAAATCTGTTTGCAGGAGGACAGTAAAGGTAGGCTTTATGAGGATGCTATTTTGTGTGTGTTTAGAAATAATAAAATCTCTAGTGGTATTTGGTCTATCACTAAAAAGAAATAAAAATAATTTTATCATTCAAATTAAAGTTTTGTTTTGGAGTACAGTTTAAGTTTTGCGAATTTTTCAATGAATCAAAAATAATTTATTTGTATTTATTTGAATTAATTCATAGAAAAGACAAACGTTTGCTTAACTAAAAAGTAGCAGGCCAGCAAAACTTGCACTTTTTAATTAAAGCCATTTCCGTTCAAATATAAGTATAAACCATGCCTAATCAAAGCTTAAAATAACTTCCCCAACTTAAGCCTCAAAACGAGCTCAACGTTGCTGGCCTAATTAAGGCAGCACAAAATCATTATCATCAATTTAAAATTCAATTGAATTAATGAAAATAAAATCCAGTCTTAACAGCTGCTACTTGAGCAAAAATTAATTTATTCATTTCGTAATCATGCTTAGCAGGCAGCAAGAAAGTCCTGACGTCCATCAGCACCCTCGTCAAATCTACCTGCCTAATAATACTAACACAGCAGCGTCAGGCTTAATTACAATAACAAAACGCTTAATTAACTTTTAATTGCGTCATCATTTTCACCATGATGAAAGCATCAACTATAACACAAACACCGCAAAAAAACAACATCAAGCATAAAATTTTAAGCTCAAGAAAGCCAACTTTGACAAAACAGCAGGAGCAGTTTTTGATTTAGGCAAAAACAAAAAAAAAAAAAAAACAACAAACAAAAAAAAAAACATTCCATCTTGTCTACCTTAAGCTCATAAGCTTGGCTGCTTGAAAGCTTATTGCTTACACGCTGGAATCCTTTTGAATTATTTGCGATTTTTATTAAAACAAATTTTATCTCTTTATCCAAGTAATTTTTATAGCATCCTGCTGGCAACGGTGATGGTAATGGTGAGGGTAATAGTGGTGTTGGTGGTGGTGGTACCCATAATAAAATAACTGTGACGTTTTTGCTACTTGAAAAGGTTTTTCCAAGCTTGGCCAAATATTTGTGTGGGAAAAATAAACGTTAGCTACTTTTAATAAAATACTCTAAAAATAATGTAGGATATGAAAGGAATCGGGCTAAGCATTTTAGTGGCAGCTTAAGCAAAAGACGTCAAGAATATGGATGTGCTTGGTTTGTTTGGGGACAGAAGAGAAACAGAGTGAAAGAACGAGCAAGAGAAAATTATTGAGCATCAACGCAACAAATAATGAAAACCAAAAATGAAAAGAGGAAGTAAAAGAAGCAGAAAACTAAAAGATTTCACTGAAAGACTTCAACGAAGCAGACTAAGTCATTGCTTAATATGGTGTTATAAATTTTGTTACAAAAACAATTTAGTTTGTCACAAAAGTGGGTGTATGAGTGTGTGTGTGTTTGGATTGTTGGAAGCTCTTTAAGTTATGGTGCTAGCACAAGAAGTTTACTTACACCAAACCACACACACATACACACACACAAACAAACACATCAATTTGCCATACCGCACTACCACATACCATACCACAATGACAACAAAAAGCAGAGGAACAGCACACAGTGGGTGCAGAAATGTTTTTAGCAGACAAAATATTGATTTACAAAACATCAGCTGCTTGAATTAGAAACAATTCAAGAAAGTTTTGCAACTTTTCAATTATCCTATGCATTTTTAATTTAGCGCATACATATCTGAGCTACTTAAAGAGATATAGTGGCGGCTTAAAACCCCAAGAACAATCTTGTCAGACTTTTTCAAGACATTGATTTTGACAAAGAATTACGTTTTACAGCGCGGTTTACATGGGGCCATTTTTAAAAATTTTTCAAGCACATGCAACGTTTTTGGATAACACTTAAGGGTATACCTACAGCCTTTAATACTCATCGTTCAAAGATAATATAAATGCTGAAATATTAGATATATCGTGAACTTAAGGAATATCTAATTCTGGATTTTGTCACCATTTTATAAAAGGCACAAAATAGCAAAATCTAAGAAGAAAAATTTACATTTTTATATGAGAAAATCAATCATTTGCTGCTTATATTGTGCCTGCTGCTTTCGTTGTTTTTGTTTGTGTTGTTGTTGTTTTTTGCGAACTGACTTAAGCTGGAAGTTCATTCGATGCAGTTGCGTTTTTCGTCCGTTTACTCGGTAGAGAGCAATTTACGCAAGAAAATAATGGCAGAGTTCAATCACTGCGTTTTACGTTCAGAGAAAGCAAGGGCTGAAACATTATAAAACAGTTTGTATGTTCTTAGCGTCATATTTCTTAATAATTTTTATAATTTTTACACAAAAAAAACTTTAAATGTCGTAATTTATAAAAAAAAAAAACAAAAAAAATAAAAAGGGCCATTTCAGCCCTTTAAAGGACTTTGACCGAGCTTCTTATGAACAATTGTGTTGTGTGTGTTAATAAATGTTTGCACACAATTGACCGCGAACTGGACTAACATGTTTTATATTGACTCCTAACGGCTAAAGTTCATGTTCTCAAGAAGCTTTACATGGCATTATTTACTCTCTGAGGTTTGCCATTGACTGCAGAGAGGTGGTGACAGATCAGAAAAATTTTTGTATTGAAAAAAAATTTTTGCCGCGACTGGGGAGTGAACTCGGGCTCCAAGCATACTAAGCCACACACTTAACATATATGCCACGGTCACTAACAAAAAATTACGATAGCCAAATGATACGTTTTTTCGCCATCTTATTTATCTAAAATGGCGATAAAAAAAAACCAATGAACAACATGAGTCATGAACTACAGTGCTATACAGTGGTGCAAACTGCTGTCTCACCATCTATGCAGCAAATTCGCCACACAATTTCTGAAAAAAAATTAAATAAAGTTAAATAAAGAAAAAAATTATAGTCGTTTATGACCGAATTTAACAAATTTGCATAACCCAGTTCTCATTAATGATTCTGAAAAGGCATGGTTGCCGCCATTAGGCCTTACTTTAGGATTGTTGTTTTAACCCAGTTATGCCCATTGTCTGAGCATGATCTTGATAAAAGAACTTTTATATTATTTTGGAAGCAAATGAGAAATAAAAAACAGTGCAATTATAGGTTTTAAAAAATTTATTGAAAAAAGTGAAAAGTGAAATTTATGTAGTGGGCACATGACTCATTCGGTGTGATACGACACAAAATTTACATTTAACATGTAATCTTGTGTCACATTTTCGGCATCTGGTTAAGATTATTTGATGACCAGGCTCCACATCTTGTATGTTTTTCCTGTGAAATTACCCAATCTTCTAATCGATCATAACGAAATTCATTATTTAGGCTTAGCGATGGATGAACCTTTTGGTGAACCGGAACTTTTTGATTTTGAACAAGTAGAGTACTGGCGGTATTGCTCCTAAAAGACAATTGATCCATAGTTCTCCCACCATTATGCGTGTGAATCTGCCAGGTATTATGTACCGCCATATCCACACAGTGTGCTATGAGGGGGAAATATCAATTCTTTCCTCTTATAGCTCACCGGTATAGGCTTATGCTCTGATCGGAGCGGAGCAATCGAATTCACCCATACTCCTATTATAATACTTCACATTTTGGGGCTGTTCAACTTGAATAAATTTCTTCTCTTTTTGCGAGTAACGCTTAGCATATTCTAGAGGATTCACTACTATTGCATTAGAACAAAATGTAACAAAACTGTTATCATTCCATTTTATAAAAATTATATTGCTATTCATAATTTTGATGAAATTATAACTGCCGCGAATAGTTTTTGTCATCTCCTTAGATGCGCGCAAGGTACTTCCAGGATTACGGTTTTCTCTAATTGTTCCAGTGCCGTACATATTCTTTTTCTCCGGATTTTCTTACAAAGCGATGGAAGAAAAAAGTTATCAAAGAACAACTGCAATTTTTGGTCCTTCCATTTTGATCGCAAGGCGTCGGTGTATTCAAGTACGACAGATGTTCCAACACCAAGGTCCTTGTAAGTTCCACTGATAGAAGCACCTTGGTAAGGCTTGAACCAGTTTATATAGCCTTGTCGAGTCATACCTACCCATAGTTTGAAGCCATTACGAATTGGTTTATCATGTATATTCTGCTTGCAACCATGTTTACCTGTGTATGAAACCATGGCTTCATCTACGCTGTGTTCCTCTTCAACATAAGCATTTTCCATGAACTTTGTATTCAAATGCGCAAACAGTGGCCTGACTTTGGCGAATTGATAGAAGGATCTAGGAAGTTGTTATCTTGAAAATGAATTCTCGCTTTCACTTGGGAAACTAGTTCATTATTGTAGTCTTTCGAGCGTTCCCCATACATTTTTTCTTCTAGGCAAAGGAACAAATCCACAAAGCAAAATCACTCCAAGAAAGCATTTAATTTCGGATATACTCACGCGCAAGTTTCTATTCTTTTGTGATGCGTACCTATTCGTCTCATCCGTATTTTTTATACTAGTTGATCATCGAATATAGAGCAAAGAAGATAAGTAGGAGTAAGCTCATCTATGTAGACGCCATTCTTAAGTTTTTCAAAAAAAGCATCATGGGTGGACAAGTCTGTCTTCACATTGTGAGATTTTTTATTTTTCTTTAACATCTTCGAGTTTTTAGATGAATTTTCTCTAATCTGAGAGAGAGGGATATCATCATCAATCACTATCAAAATTGATATTGTGTACAATTTTCATCGATTTCTCATTAGCGAAGCCGGTAAACTATTTATATCGACGTAGTTTTCATAGCCGGAATCTTCGTCTACAAGTCTCCACAGGCATTATTGGGTGGTAGTATAGTTATATTATTCATCCTCTATCAACGTCAAAGCTTCATGCAGAGAATATCCTCTAGAAAAATAGATAGCATATTATATTCCCAACGTCCTACATATAGGTCACCAATCTTGAATTTTTTTTTTATTTTTTTTTTTTACAAAACATGTTAATGTGTCTCTCAACTTCCATCCCTTACCTTTTTGAAAATTTTGATATTGACCACCGAAATACTTAACCTTTACATTACCGGGATTTGAAGAGTTTGTATCGCCATAGATAATGCCCAAAACATGGTCGTTTTATCTCCAAGGTTGCGTCGATATATAAACTTTCCGGTAATGCCGGTGTAAAAAAAAATTAGAAATCCTGAAGTTCACTCCAAATTGGTTCCTATAGGTTTTTGGGGTCGTAGAAAACGATAGTGATATTAGTTTTTGTGTAAAACCTGTTATTTTTAGGCTATAGTGACTCTTTTTTGGTATTACTCAGAGCCAACGACGGCGACGTAGAGAGACGGCGCACAGTGTAACGAAAGGGACAAAGTGAAAAATATCGACTTGTTTATTTGAGAAAAAAAAAGTATCAGGATGTGTTAAAAACATTCCAATTAAGTAAATTCCAAAAGGGTTTTAAGCTAATAATTTTAGTTTAACCGTAAGAAGTTCCGCAACAAAGATTTTCCATAATTTTGAACTTTTTGGTTGATTCATTAAAAAAATTGCCAAAATTGCGAAACAGACGTTACGATTAAAATTTTATTTTAATGTATTAGCAATAGATTGTTAAAACGAATAAAATTAAATTTGAGTGATTATTTAAACATTTATAATTTAATTTTAATAAAATTCTAAGAAAAATAGAAAAAAATGTTTGGATATATGGAAAAAAAAACCCTCACCTACTGCCGCATTAGCACTTTGCCTTAATATGTCTCAAAGTATATTGATTAAGGTACTATTACAGTGTGAAGCTATTAAAAACAACACCTTTTTTATTAATTTTTTTTACGTAGCATTATAAAATTATTCAATTCAAATTTATTTACATTATGGACAGTTAAAGTTGAAGATATAAAAAAAATGTTTTTTTTTGTTTTTGTATTTGTTGTTTATTTTCTAGAGGTCGTTGAAGTTGGCGTGTTTAAAAAAAGGTTGTAAGTTGGTTTTTCGTCTCCAGCATTTCCAAGGCGTCGGAAAGTAAAAAATCAAAGTGCATTCTTCAGTAAAGGGTTGTAGTTGAGCACTCTACCTACGCAAATAAAAAAATAAGGCAAACAAAAAAAATGGCATGCGTTGAAAAACAAATTTACAAAAAACCCCTCTTTTTGGCAGATATTCTTAGCCGTAAAAAACAAAATATAAAAGTTTCTCTGCTTTTTATAGGTAGAGTGCTTAACAGAGTCTATGAAGATCACAATAAATCAAGTTTCATCGAAATCGATCAAGCAGAACTCGAGATATCTTAGAAACCAATTCGAAAAAACTTGTTTCGAGAAAAACGCGATTAGATTTTTTTCTATGAACGATAATATATGAATAATACGCGACATACGAATATAATATATGTTATATCTTTTTTTTCATTTGATATTTTTTTCTAAAATTTTGTACACGCATTCTTAAGACCTTAAGGAACCAGATTCTAGAAAAAAACAAAAAAAATTTTTTCATTTTTTACACACTGTAATAGTACCTTAAGGGGGTCTTCTCATTGAGCAACTTTTTTTTCATTTTATATATAGCATTTATTTATAGCTTGAGTAATTGTGAATATGCCCCTAAAAGAATTTTTAGAAATTCGAAATACTTTAGAAGATACAGCCTTTTTTGTGAAGCAAGGTCTTCGTCAAAATGAGCTATTTTTTTTTCTTTAAAAACTTTAAACGCGTTAATCTCGAAACCACGTTTTTCGAACTGGCGGCCATGATATCTCCAGTTCAACTGAACCGATTTTCATGAAACAAAGTGGAATCGACGCAGAATTGTCACCATTTTCGGGTGAACCTCGACCATAATTTTAAAAAATTTTTTACAATTGTTTTTTTACACTAAACTACAAAAAAAAAGCCCGAAATTGAATTTTTTTTTTTGAATGGCCGCCATTTTGTCAAAAAAAATCACAAAATTAAGCTTGAGGTTCACCCGAGAATTACATCTATACTGATTATAACCCCGTTTTTTTCTTTTCATTTCAGACGCTCCGGAGATCGGAATCGTGGCCGCCGTGACGACACCTTTTTTTTCACCACCAACTTTGAAGTCTCATCCTTTTGGAACAGCCCACGTATCGAGGCAAAAAAAATTTTTTTATTTACTTTGAAACTTTTGTAATACAATAAATAAAAAAAGTTTTCAATTATTCTTTGCGTTTTCAAATAAGAATTTTTTTAAAAAGGGTCCAAAAAACGGGTTTTGAATGAGAAGACCGCCTTAAGAATAAAAAATATTAGCTGCTACAAACGTGCACTTTTTTTAATAAATGATTTTTGTTTGAGTTCAACATGTGTTCTAACGCCAAATCGCACGTGCGAAGTGTGCGAAATACATAACATATCTTGTTGTATGGGAGGTGGGCGTGTTCGTAGGTGGATGACGCCCATTTTTCTCTTACGTCTTAATTTTTGCATAAAAAGAATAAATTTTCAATTTTACTTTTGTAGCTTTGACACAAGCCTCTATATATAGGTTTCAATTTTAGGGTTGTATGGGAGGTGGGTGTATAAGTGGGCGGATCATACTTTAGTTTTGATGTGACATATAAACATACGAAATTTTATTGCTGTAGCTCAAATATATGCCTCTTTATGGAGTTTTACTCTTGTGGGTTGTATTGGAGGTGGACGTGGCTGTGGGTGGATCACGCCCATTTTTTGTACATACTTTAGTTTTGATGTGATATATAAACATACCAAATTTCATTGCTGTAGCTCAAATATATGCCTCTTTATTAAGTTTCACCATTGTGGGTTGTATGGGAGGTGGGCGAAGGGCGTGGCCGATCTTGATAAAATTAAGTGTGGTGAATTATATTTATGAAAGAATGATGCATGCCAAATTTCATGTTCCTACGACAACTCCTTCTATTTTTGTCCCTCTTCCCATAGACATCGATACACTGTGCGGCGTGGCATATTTTTTTTTAACTTTTTATATATTTTTAGAACTTGTTTTAAATTTTTTTTACATATTTTTTAATTTTTTTATTTTTTTTTACATTTTATACATTTTTTAATTATTTTTACAATATGATTTCATATTCTTCTATCTTAAGTCATAGTATCTGATATATTATCTACAACATATTTTCGATATATATTAGACCGGATCGAAATTTAGATTCCGCCGGATGGGGTCTCAAAAGTTAGAGGAACTCATTAAAATGATTTCTGCATACTTTTTTTGCAAATCGAAGAAAAACCGCCGAAGAAATTTTGATTCTCCTGAAGGTCCTTTTTGGTAAAAAAAACATGTTTTTGCCTTGTAACTTTTTATTTTTCACAGAACGCATACCCACATCTGCTAAAATATTAAATTTTTTACTTATACCAATATTCTGATATACAAAAAATTTAAAAATTATGTTTTATTATAACTCTTATTAACCACCAAAAATTGAATTTTTTGATATTTTTAAAAAGTAATTTTTTTAAAACAGCTTTAAAAGACACATTTTTTATTAGATTTACGTAAAATTGTTATTGTTGGAAAGGTATTAAGTTCTTCTTCCTTTCTGTGTATCGCTTTAATCAAAGCTGTGAAAAGTATGCAGAAATTATTTTAATGAGTTCCTCTAACTTTTGATACCCCGACCGGTTGACATTTTTTTTATCCATAGAAGAATGAACCGGTCTAATATATATATATCGGTACTTATGCGGATTACATAATGTCCATTTTGGGAGAGTTTGGTCACCCGATGCATGTACTTGCTTTATATATCACATAGTCTAAATTGAGGGACATGTGTTCACGTAAGTACCAGTTTATATGATTATATATATGTATATCAATATACACATGAAGATACTCCTATTTAGTTTATTGGTGTTAGAGTTACTTACTCTACCAAGTCGATATATCGATTTTCCGGTTTCGTAAAGGTTAATCTCAATTTTTTAACGTTTTTTAACTGAACTACTCCACTGTGTGACGTTAAGCTATCTAAATGATGGTGGTTTAATTTGGCAATATTTAGCGACGAACTCACTCCTGGTTTCCATTCAGACCCCTTCCCTCACCGCCTTCACAATAATAACGACCCATCGCAACGGCAATAACGAGGACTTTCAACGAGGATTTTCTTTTCATTCAGCAAGGATTATTTACTTGCAAGAGATTCAATAACAATTTTGAAATGAGTATAATTTCGTTAAGCGGCAAGCTTCTGTGATGTCCTCTTTGCTGGATAATTTCATAAGGATGTAGTTAAGCGGGCGCACTTTGTCTCAAGATGGTTTATACATATTAAAAGACTTTGTCGAATTTACTGCTGCGGCCAGCGTGACGATGACTTTGTTGTTGGTATTTTTGTCACAACCATTTTCTTGGTAAACGTAAAATTGAAGGAAACAAAAATTGACTGCCACTTTATGAAAGTGATGATGGCTTGGCCAACGGAAGTGCTGATGGTGAGGATCAGTAGATAAGTATGTTTTATTATTTAAAATAGCTTCATTAAATTATTCTTTACAATTTCTTTTAAAACGCAAAAGTCTTAAAAATTTTATAACTTCGAAATTTTGGTTTTAGTGGCTTTCTAAATTAAGTTATGGAAATATCTGCGCAAAATTTGGTTTAAGTGGTTCGAGAGTTTTTAAAGATTAAAACAGGCATTTGTTTCTTTTTCTTTTTTTCTTTTTCTCGTTGAAACAGTAGCGCTTGAGTTTGTCAAGAGGCGTTCTAGTGCAAAAACGTGTAGTTCGACACAAAATGAATGATTTATTTATTGGCATAATGAATCTATTCATTGATTTTATGTAGGTTTATGGTTAAATGTACTTAACCAATCAGCAAATAATGGAAAATTTCAGAAAAAAAGAAATAATTAGCACTTTGATTTGAAAATGTTTAAAAAATTTGTTTGAATTGTTTAACTTCATGAATCATGTACTCTGATATACTAATCGCAAAATAAAAAGTAAGACCTGAAGTAAGTTCTTTAAACTGAAATATTCTTCAATCCAACTAAGTTGCCGTATTACACCAGTTCGAGTATTCTTTTCTAGTTAAAATGTCGCATGGCCTGACTCACATGGCCCTTATTTGATTGTTTTCAAACAATACAGCCCTGACGTCATGCAACAACATTTTAGCTCATTTAATCTTCTGTTGAAACACGCATTAATCCCAACCACATTGTTTCTTCGTCTTTTCCATTTTCTCGCAGCTCTTAGCACTTAATTTACTTTCGCTCACTTAATTAGAAATATTGATGCGCGTAAAGCATTTGGTATCAATTAAAAGCTTAACACAAGTAATTAAAAGCTCTTCTAAGCGAACGTTCTGTTCACATTTAAGAGGATGAAGTTATATAATACTTAAAAGGATTTCGGTTAATGATGTGGTTTTTAATGAAATTGTTTCACTCTCACTGAATTAAACAAGGATTAAAAGACTAAAACTGTCGTCGTTGTGGTATTTTTAGCTTGACTGTTTTTAAAACGACAACATGGCATAATTCGATTATGTCATGAATAGATCATTTTATTCATGTTTGTTTATTCGCTAATCTTTTAATTAGCCACTCAAATAAAAGTTACTCAAAAATCTGTGCCCATAAAATTCAAAACATTTCAAGTGTTAAAATATTCCAACAACACATTTCAAAGCATGTAACACATTTTGTACACTTGATTGAAAGCTAATTTCGAAACTCTATCCTCTTCGGCATGCTTCGACTTTGTTGCGGTAATGAAGTAATTGACAGGAGCGTGTATCAGCAGTGCCCAGAGGAACAAACGTGTACAGCATCCATCATTCACTCAATTCAACTCACTCATCAGCAAAATCATCGAGAGCAGCAAGCAACAGCTATTATGTTGGGCTGTTGTTGTTTTTGTTGTTGTAATGTGAGCACATCAATTTTCGAAAACTATCCACAACAACAATAACAAGAACAACATTGATGAAGTGTGTTTTGTTTTATACGTGTTGCTTGAAAACTCGGCTGTCATGTCAAATTGTTGTTGTCTCCTCATAGCTAGCAATATAGATGTACAACATGAGATTCCAACTTAACAGCCGGTCTACACGCAACTACAGGCAACTACTAAATTAAAATTTGATACCGGGTTTGTGGTGTGGACGCAGTGAAAGGAAATGAAATTTCATACTGTGCTAGCAGATCACCTGAGGCAGGAATTTGACAGCAGTTTTTAAGCTTGCGAGCGCTATTCATATCGATTGATGAAATAGCTAGAGATAGATTTTATAAAAGTTTACATGATTGTGTGCTTTTTGTTTTATTAGTATAAAATTAGAAAAATGTTTAGTTTTTCTAATTTCAAAATTATAAATAATAAAAAAATTATTTTAATTTGGGTTCTGCAAAGCGGATTTCAAGCAGTCACCTGGACACGGATATTATGCTGTAGTTAGTAGGAGTGGAGCATCCTCTAAATTTACCATCGAAAAACATACCAAATTGCCAAAGAAATACATTGTGGGGAAGGCCATTTGAAAATGTGGCCTTTGAAGTAAGGAATTTGTGACAGATCGCACAATCAACACCGAAATTTACATCAGGGAGTGTCTGGAGCGGCGTTTGCTGCCTTTTATACGTCAGCACCAAGGTTCAATACTATTTTGGCCTGAACTAGCAACATGTCTCTACGCCCAAAGAACGATGGATTGGTACCAAGCCATTATGTCACTGTGGTACCAAGAGAAGCCAATCCTCCAAATTTCCCCGAACTTCGTCCAATCGAAATATATTGGGCTTTAATGAAAAGAAATCTTAAGAAGATCAAACAAACTGCGATAAACATCGAAATATTTTGACGTAAATGGCGTCGGGCATACACTACGGTCAACGAAAGGTCGGTTAAAAACCTAATGGAGAACCTTAATCAAAAAGTGCATAATTTTTTTGAAGTGTATTTTTTTTCAGTGTAGATAAAATTTTTATTTATTTTGTAATGTTTATTAAATAATAAACTGAAAGAATTTTTGAAAAACATCATTGGTTTTTTTACAATAAAAAAAAAACAAAAGGACAGTCTTTTTCTGTGACAGTCTTTAAGTGGTGAAAAATTATCGCAGTAAGTTTCTGGCTAGAATTGAACACAAATGTGAGGGTGTTTTTCTCGATGGCTGAGGTAAGCTCAGCCAATCCAGGATCAGACAAAGGATCCACTAAACTTTGTTAAATAAAAGTCGCAATTTCGATATTAAATACAATTCAGTGAGTTTTATTTAAGTATTCATTCCTTATTATACTTATTTTAGTATTAATTGCTTATTATAGTTGTTAAAATCTCTGCAGCACAAGATGGTAAAGCAGTCCCAGACAGTTGTGGGTGGGTATCGAGTTAGGCGAGTGTGAAGTCTGTAGTCGTCGGTAATCGGTTTAGTAACCAGATGGTAATCGATTCGGTAATCGACAAGTAATCAGGTGGCAGTCGGCTGGCAAACAGATGGTTGTCAGTTCGGAAATCGGTGGATAACCAGATGGTAATCGATTCGGTAATCGACAAGTAATCAGGTGGCAGTCGGCTGGCAAACAGATGGTTGTCAGTTCGGAAATCGGTGGATAACCAGATGGTAATCGGTTCAGTAGTCGGTTGGTAACCAGGTAGTAAGCAGTAAAGTAATCGGTTGGTAACTGGACTTCGAAGTAGATTGTTGTTTTAGTATAAGAATTCAATGTTTAGCATGGCCACTTGATGTTGGAGCGGCCTGCACAACCAAGCTAGGCCACTCCATGGCAACGACCTACTTAGCCGTGCAGAGCAGAGCAGTGGCAGAGCAAGACAGCTATTATATACAACGATGACTTTGCCATGCAAAGCAGAGGGTGGCAGAATGCCAGAGTGCCGAGCACAATCCGGCTAGCCTACTCTTTATCAACTAAAGGGTGATTTTTTTGAGGTTATGATTTTCATGCATTAGTATTTGACAGATCACGTGGGATTTCAGACATGGTGTCAAAGAGAAAGATGCTCAGTATGCTTTGACATTTCATCATGAATAGACTTTCGAAGACATGAACGTCGAATTTTCAGTGAATGGGCCCTAGAAAAGTTGGCAGAAAATCCGCTTTTTTATCGACAAATTTTGTTCAGCGATGAGGCTCATTTCTGGTTGAATGGCTACGTAAATAAGCAAAATTGCCGCATTTGGAGTGAAGAGCAACCAGAAGCCGTTCAAGAACTGGCCATGCATCCCGAAAAATGCACTGTTTGGTGTGGTTTGTACGCTGGTGGAATCATTGGACCGTATTTTTTCAAAGATGCTGTTGGACGCAACGTTACGGTGAATGGCGATCGCTATCGTTCGATGCTAACAAACTTTTTGTTGCCAAAAATGGAAGAACTGAACTTGGTTGACATGTGGTTTCAACAAGATGGCGCTACATGCCACACAGCTCGCGATTCTATGGCCATTTTGAGGGAAAACTTCGGAGAACAATTAATCTCAAGAAATGGACCGGTAAGTTGGCCACCAAGATCATGCGATTTGACGCCTTTAGACTATTTTTTGTGGGGCTACGTCAAGTCTAAAGTCTACAGAAATAAGCCAGCAACTATTCCAGCTTTGGAAGACAACATTTCCGAAGAAATTCGGGCTATTCCGGCCGAAATGCTCGAAAAAGTTGCCCAAAATTGGACTTTCCGAATGGACCACCTAAGACGCAGCCGCGGTCAACATTTAAATGAAATTATCTTCAAAAAGTAAATGTCATGAACCAATCTAACGTTTCAAATAAAGAACCGATGAGATTTTGCAAATTTTATGCGTTTTTTTTTAAAAAAAAGTTATCAAGCTCTTAAAAAATCACCCTTTATATAAAGCCATGTAGAGCAGAGGGCGGCAGAATGTACAACTAGAATAATCAGCACAAACTGTCTGGTTACTTTAGTGGAGCGCAACCAAAATTTAACGTAATAAGCACAATCTGGCTGTATTACGCTGTGAACAAATCCTACTTACCTAGAAGTAGATTGTTTTACTATAGAGCCTGTTGCGCACTCTTATACTATTTACAATTGAAACCAATTGTGAATTCTACCACTGAATGTAATTCTGGCTGCCGTGGTCATACTCTGTTGTTGTTGTTATTATTGTTGGCTGGTGTCTGTAATATAATATTCCGTTCGTTGTTGTTGTCTTAGCTTTGGCTATTGTGTGTGTGGGTTTTGTTGTTGCTGTTATTGTTGGCTGGTGTCTGCGAGTACGCACTTTGTCTTTGTTGTAGCTAATGTGTGGCTATTATGTGTGGTTTTCTAAAAATAACTACTGTGTCGTTGTTGTTATCGTTGCCTTGTGCTTGCATGTAGGTCTCACTTATATTAATATGCCTGCAGGTAAGTAGCTTAGATTATTTAATAATATTGAATAATATAAGATATTTTATATTAAAGATATATTAAGTGTATATGTATTTTATATTTTAGATGGTTTATATATAAGATAAATTATTTTATAACGTTACGTTACACAAATCACTTTTAAAGCACATACAAAGTGATCAAAACTATAAAATCTCCCAAAATTTAACTAATTACTTACAAATTGTCACATATGTATCACATTTATACACTAATGCTCAAATATTTATTCCAAGTTTGTAATCTGTGTTAAGAAATTGACAAAATAGCATGAAAATTTAGTCTACCTACCATATGCCATATCAAATAGCGTAGCTTTCATAAGTTCCACAAAAATTAAGGTAACATGAAAACCACCCATTAACAAGCTGAATTAATCAAAACCTACCTAACTTCACATTTACTTTATTAAACAAGGCGTAACTTGAAAATAATTCTGTACTAGTTCTTTACTTTAAGTCTATTTTGTTTCAAAATATCAAGATTAAAAAAATAAATCCTTTATCAGAATATCTCCTAAACTTGTACTCTCTACAACTCAACACGAATATTTTAAAACTTTATCAATTCCAAAAAACTATTTATTCCTTAAAATATTGGCATTTATTTGACTTCAGCTGTTTAGCTAGCCAAGGCCATACCACATAAGTAAAACAAATCAAATCTATCTTAAAGTTTTCCTTAACCCATGCATAGAGATTATTTGTTTTTTTCTTTTCTCTTTCTAGGAAATTGCATTAGGAAATTTGCCGGAAATTAAAACTTGTGTAAAATAAATCGTCAGACTAACCCAAACACAAACATACATGAACAAACACATTCCTTGCGAATGTGTTACAATTCCAAAATGTTATTCATGGTTTTTTGGTCTGTTTGCTTGCCGCCCCTAAACTTAGGACTGTATTAAAAGCATGTGAATTGAAAAAAAAAAAAAAAACAAACAAAAAATCTATATTAAAGATGATGACGAATGCACGGAAGCAGCCGTTGTCCTTCTTTTATTTTTTCTAACATGAACATTGCAGAAATTGCGTCCGTTAAACTCTTGCAAACTGTGCTCATTTCAGAGCGCATTTTCGCTAATGGAATGACAGTTGGAAAGAATTATTAGTTAGGAGCATGCATGCAGAATTTAAATGGGCAGTTCTTATGGATGTATGGATAAAAACGTGATGGTTGTAAGTTTACAGGAATTACAAATGCATTTTACAAGACTGCAAAACTCAAGAAAGCACCTAAAATATAGAGGTTGTCAGTCAGTGCGAGTTAAATAACCCAAAACAAGTAATAAAAATGTTTGTTTAAAAATCTAATTATATAACTGATACCGTAATTAAATAAAACTTATATGTAGAACAGGTATTCTGTTTCTGTTTCCTTAAACCCGAACTTCTTTCATATTACAATAATTAAGAAAAGAAACGTTAAAAAGAACAATTTCGATAGCATCGTAATTGCAGACGTAGAATTACGTTTAAGTTGTAACTTCTTCTGCTTTGTCTCTTTGGTCCGATTGTTTTGTTCATTTTGCACGTATTTTTTATTGATCTTCCGAATATTAATAAATAAATTAATAACTGAAAACACAGGATATATCTGATATTTTAGTATATATATTATCTTTGAACGATGAGTATTACAGGCTGTAGGTATACACTAAAGTATTCGTCAAAAAAGTTTCATGGCCTTGAAAAATTTCTTAAAACGACACCGTACAAACCGGTGCTTAAGAAATATGAATATGAAATATGAACAGAACAAAACTTGAACATGATAAATGCAAAACATCGTTTTTCTATAAACCTTAAATGTGATGACAGAGTTTAACCTTCACTTTAATAGTAAGTTGATAAATTGTTGATAAAATATTTCGTTAGTGAGTGAATCCCTAAGAAAAAATGAGACCAGCAATTGAAGGATTTGATTATATATTTTGCTTTATGTGTATTCATTTTTGATTCCAATTGAAATTAGCTAATAAAGATATAGTATGATCCTGTGACCATGTTTATTAATCAAAAAGCCACATAAAAAAATTTTTCTGGCCGGGTGATCAGACCGTATTTTCCATAGGTCTTATGCCCTGACGTTGTAAAGTTCAAAGTACCTTAGATTCGAATTCAGCATTTCCAGTCGAGAACATTTTTTTTTTTTTATATTGTCAACAGAGACCGTACCAAGCATAACGCAAAACGGGTCCGTCTCATGGCTTTCGATTTGTTTTATTTTTGGGCTATAGATTTCTGTTAAAATTCTAAGAATATAAGTTTATTTATTTTTTTTTTATCGCCATTCGTTGAAAAGTTATGGACCTCTCAATTCTGCAAATCGTCCGAAAACGCCATAATCGGGAAACTTTCAGTTAATTGTATCTACGTCAGTTTTTATACAAATTTTATAAATAAGGTACCGTTGGAAAGGTATTGGAAATAACTTTTTGGAAACAATATATTATTTTAAAATTTTGGATGTTAGGGTTGCCAAACAATTAAAAAAAAAAATGTAGTTGCTAATATCTCAAAAAAAGCATAATTGTTTTTTTGATTTTTTATTTTTTAAATTTGAAAAAGAACGTTGCCTTTACTTCAAAAGTAATTTAATGATGGAGCTTTTATATGTTTTTTCGCAATTTCAATTTTTGTGCACATACCTTATCATTTTGAGACACTTTATCGTCTCTAAATTTCATAATAGCTAAGATGTTCGAAACTTTATTCTGCAAAATGGTTTATTTTGTTAAGACCAACATTTTATTCATAAATTTTGATGACCTTACGCTCAATTTGCTCTATTGTGGAAGCCAGGAGTGGAATTTTTAAAAACTAAGTATACCACCTGAAAGATATTAAAAAGGTCAAAAAAGGTCAGTTATCTCCAATAATTGGTCATCGATAGAAAACTTTTTTTATGAATTTTTTAAGAAAATTTCAAGGTCATACACTATTTTCCCCATTGTGCAGTCCACAAGTCGAATTTTAAAAAAATAAATAAATCACCTGAAAGGTATGAAAAATATTAAAAAAGGTCAGTTATGTTCATTTATTGGTCAATAATGGATAATTTTTTAGAAATTTTTTTAAGTTTTTCAAATTTTACATATTTTGCCACATTGTGCAGTCCGCAAGTTGAATTTCAAAAAGTACATATATCACTTGGAAGGTATGAAAAAGATTAAAAAAGGTCAGTTATTGTAATTAATTGGTTAGCAAAAGATAATTTTTAGAAATTTTTGTACGAATTTCATATTTTAACTATTTTGCCCCATTATGCAGTCCTTTCTTCTTTTAAAGGATTGCAGTCCACCAAGCTTTCAGGTGGTATATTAAGTTTTTAAAAATTCCACTCCTAGCTTACACAATAGAGCAAATTCTGCATGACCTTGAAAATTTCTTAAAAAATTCATAAAAAATTATCTATCACTGGGACCAACTTCACTTTTTTGACCTTTTTCATAGCTTTCAAATGGCATCAATAGTTTTTTAAAATTCCACCAATGAGGTGCTAGCATCCCGTAGCTCAAAATAATATAACGCAAAAATTGTTGATGTTTTTTATTAAAATTTGAAAAAAAAATCATTATTTTCGGTCCCTGGCTCTAAATTGTTGTAGTGAAAACTACAAGCCTAAATGTGAAAAACAGATACTCAACAAGATTTTTCACAACAAATAATTTTTTAGTATATTTTTGTAACTTATTCAGAGATAACTCCTTGAATAATTTTTTTTTTCATAGAATTTTTTTATATATCTACATATATTTTTTATATATCATTTTATATATCACAATTTTTTGAGTTTTATTTGTTCGCTCTGAAATAAAATTAATTTTTTTAGTTTTATTTATTTACTCTGAAAATAAGACTTACTTTTTAGTTGTATGTTTTCGATCTGAATAATATTTGTTTATAATATTTGTTTATTGAGCTATATTTTTTTAATCAGAAAATAAATCTTATTTTTAAGTTGTATATTTTTCGCTCTGAAAACTTATTTTTTGAGCTTTACTTTTTACTTAAATTCAAAAAATTAAATTTAGTTTTGAATATTTTTTCTACCTGATGTTAGTTTTTGAATTTTATGTTTTTACTCACACTGAAAAGAAAAATGTACTTTTAAATTAAACAAAAAATTTTAAAATAGAAATTTAACGCCTTTGCGTTTCTACAAAACAAAATTAAAGACAGTGTGTTAAATTTTCAAATACAAACTTCTTTATATTTTTTTTAATTTTGTTTTATTATTTCTTGGAAAAAAAAGCTATCTGTATGCAAATTTTTGAATTTTTTGAAATGATTTACAAATATCGAACATAAGATAAAATAAAAACTAATTAATTATTTCTATATTTCAAATATTTTAAAATATCTTTAATGCAATTTTCATTGAATGGAGTTAACATTTGGTATTTAAAGGGTCCCATAAGTAATAACGATTCTGATGTCGAAAATTCGGATAAACTTAAAAAATGGCATCGAAAAATTTACACTTTAAAATATTTGTTTTTCATATAAAAATTTTTGTTTCAAATTTTTGTTAAAGAAATGCTTTTAAACTTAAAGGATTACTCTAAAACTATATAAAAAACATTGTTTTAAAAACAAATACTTTTATTTTAAATTTAACTTTATGAAATTTTTACAATCTCTGTTTCAAAAACAAATTCGTTTGGTATGATATCAATTTTATTTAAATTTTACACATATTTCCCTCAGTATACCAACATAAGTTATTTTGTTATGGTTTTTATGGTTATAGTTTTTAGTAAGAAAACTACGCTTACTTAAAGGAAATAAATGCAATTTTTTCAAAATATTATTATTCCTCCTTTTAGTAGTTAATTTAAAACATACAAGAGTCGTATTTTATGAATTAAAAAAAACCTACAAAATAATTGTTATGTATGAAAAATAAGCCAGATTGATTTTGTATGGAGAAAAAAAGAGTCTTCCGGACACCGGCTCAAAAGTTTTTTAATTAAACTCTTAACAGTTACGAGTCACGATCCACACCTAAAATCGTTCAAACCACAAATTTTTTTTGCTATAACCAGTGCCTTTGAAACTTTTAACTTATATTATCCGAATCGTTTACAGCCAAAAAGTATGCTCGGACAAATTTTTTAAATTACAAAGTGATGTGAATATGTTGCGATTTATTAAAATTTCAAATAGCTAGATGTGATGAAAAACTTCTCATAAATTATTATTTCAACTCATTGTTAAGTTTCATGTTTTCTCTTTCGATGGCAAAAAAAATAAATTAAATATTTTTTTTACCATAAAGAGAAACAAACACAATTTTCACCCCATATTTTAAGAATAAATCAAATTTTGTGATCATTTTTTAAAAGGAATAATTTAAATATAAACAATAAAGAAACGGCATTATTTTCAATAGTTTTTTTAAGTTAACTGACAAGACTTAAATAAAAAATAGAAATAAATTAAATCTTTTCACAGATGTCGGAGATATTGGCTTCCCAATTTAGAACATTCAATTTGAGACAGTTTTTTTTTCTCTCTTGGCATTTGGTTGAAACACACGCTAAATATCTAACGACAATATTAAGAAAATTCATTAAAAATACTTCTGGTCAGAACTTTGCTGTAATTTTTATCACATTTGAAAGAAAATTTTACAAACTTTCAGAAAAAATTAGAAAAATTTAAAAATCGTAAAAAGTGAACCAAGATATTCCCATGAAAAGTCAAATTGTTGAATTCAAAACATTTTTTTTTTTAAATTTTACAATTGACGAATGAATAAAACTACATTTTTTTAAGAAATTGTTACTTTTCAAAAAAAATTCAAATTCGACCAACTCAAGAACTCTTCCCCAACTAAATTTCATATGAATCAAAGAGCAGATTTTTTCTCAAAAATTTAATTTGTCTTTTAGAAGGTTGGGAACCCCCTCTATCAGATATATCATATATATATAGTTTCCGCACATCTGGGCAACATATTCTTTCGAATGATTTAAGTCTCATTTATTTTGAGTTTAAATCAATACCAAAAATGTGTAAGACAAAATTTAATGTTGAAGTATAAATATATACTATAATATTAAGAACTGTAATTAAATTTTTAAAATTGTTTAGAGGATAGGTTTTTACACACCAAATCCTTAAAAAAGTTAACTTTTCGTTCTCTGTAAATCGTCATAAAAATTGATTTTTTTTTTTTTTTGGTAAAAATAAAACCTCTGCGTCATCGAAATATAAAAAAGGATATAACTTCCCAGCTAGCATTTTATCGAATTTTTGAACATATTAGAGTCGTTTTCGACTCTCCTTCGCGATGGTGACAGTCGCGTGTGCGCTAATTTTCTGATCAAAAAAGACTGTTTGTTCGGCAGAAAATGGTACCCTGCACGCGACTCTTCTTGAAGAGTCTTTTTCGAGTCGTTTTTTAATCTTGAATATGATCAAAAAATTATTAAAATACGATTCATTTTCGAGTCATTTTCGAGTCATTTTCGAGTCGTTTTTTATCATGAAAGTACAAAAACGACTCGAAAATGACTCTTCAAGAAGAGTCGCGTGTAGGGTACCAATTTCTCCCGAACAAAGAGTCTTTTTTGATCAGAAAATGATCGCACCATGGAGGAAAATCGAAAACGACTCTTATATGTTAAAAAAATTTCATAAAATGCTGGCTGGGATGAGTGATGTTTAATATTGTGAGATCTTGTGTGTATTTTGAAGTTAATAGAACCGAAAACTACTTGCATTTGTTTAATATTTTCACAAACAGCAAGGTTGACTTTACTCCGAGATTGCTCTGTCGAAACTGAGCGACATGGCGTGAAAAATATGATTGTTTGAATTTGTCCAATTTCCCGTTAGTTTCCACAAAACAAATAGTTACTTTTCTATCGCCTTGCCGATCGAAATATGCTTCTGCACACGCTTTGTTCAATATCCAAAAAGTTGCCTTGAAAAAATGCGCTCAGTTTTTGATCGTTGAGCGGAGTAAAATATGCTTCCGCACAGGACATGTATTTTGTTTTTGTTGATCGTCAAGTGGACTCGAAAAAGACTCGTTTAGGCGATTGTCAGCAAAACAGTCTTCCAAATGCTAGCTGGGTTTAAGGACGTCACAACATGAATGTGAGAGTATTTTAACTTCAACCAACTCAAAGATAATTTTATCACCATATAATTGATTCTTATGTTATCTCTTATCAATAGCAAAAATAATGATGATTATATATTTAAAATATATATTTGTTAAATTTTTTTCATTTTAATAATCAATTTTAAAATTTCATTAAATATATGTATATTAACAGTAGTTGCTTGTAAGCATTATTCATTACCAATGTACTCAATACAATAACAAGAAATATTCCACAAACTATAATCCAAGATCACTTAACTCTGTGCATTTCAACAGCTCAACTTGTCAAGCTGCCAATGTAATATAATCTTTTTTTTTAATATCATTTTGCTTTGGAGTAATCCATTTAAAACTTAGTTCACATGTTTGAATTCTTGGCTTTTCCCATTGCACGTGGCGTAGCCGTAAGAGAAAATCTAAATTTTTTTATTTCCAGGACATAGTCTTTATTTTTGTGTCATTTACTTCCAAATGATTTTTTTGTTTTGTCTCTTTTGGCTCTTAATATTGAATTGCTTTGCTGATATTTGCCACACAAATCGTCCATTTATCGTGAAACATATGTTGCCATTTGGCACTGTCTACATGAGTCTTCTTCCACCATCGTGCCATTTCATATGACCAGAGCTGGGCGAAAAATAATATAAAAAAAGAAATGAACAAGATTATGTTATTAAGGTACCACATATTCAACGTTTTTTAAAACAAAAGGTAGTGAGTTCAAGGAAAAAAAAAGTATTGGGGGAAAAATGGCTGACTTGCATTCAAATCATTAAAAGAAACTCTTTCTTAACAAAAATTACTTATATATTTCAATATTTATTTTAAATGTCGTTGCTTAAGATATTTTACAATATTTTTAATTTATTGAATTTATGAAGAAATGTCAGATAACAATATATAAAATTCTCTTCTTACGTTAATGCTCGAAAATCTGAAAATTAAGTTTATTTAATTATTATAAGAAGAACAAAATTCATTCAATTTTTGCTCATTTGGCTCACATTTTTAACTAATCAAAAATGTTGAAACCCTTCTTTTAGCTCTTTAAATTTCAGGTGAAGCACAGCACAATATAAATTATTTTTAGTCTTTTGTTTGTGTCAAAATTGCCCAGCATTTTGCACTCATTCTTGACTCTAATTTCGCAGCCGTTTTCCCATCACTTTGGCTAGTTTTTCTGCAAATCGTTGCTATTTTACTGCCAAATGAACGAATGGCAATTCAATGGTTTGTTTTTTCAAAAGGAATTCCAGCGTATGTCGTTAAATATACACACATACACACACACAACTGTATATCTTGAACAAAATAATAAAGGAAAAAAATTACTCCGAAAAAAAAAAATTCCCACTCCGATAGCGGATTAGATGAAGGCAGCAAAAACGACAACTAACAAAATCAAATAAAACACCAACAACAACAACAACAACAACAACAACAACAACTGGAATGAATTTATAGACCCACACAAAGTTCAAGCACTGCCAATAAAGATTTTCAATTGATTTTCATTCTATCCGCAATATGTGTGCGAGTTCAGTCATCGTTATTCTGACTATAGCCTGTCTGGGTGTGGGTAGCCGGAGCCGGTATGGATAGCATGCGGTGCTGCTTGGCATACGGCGAGAACGGTGTTGAAATAGAGCCGTGATGAGTGCCAAGCTTAGCGTATATTAGAGCGTTGGCTTAAAAAGTGACGAAATCGACTAAAATGCCGCTTCAACTGTTTGGCCGGAAGTGGATCAAAACAACGGACATGCGTTAAATTTTGCATTATCCGAAATGTTTGCTGTTTGCTTAGATCAAACAAAATAAAATTAATATTTAATGATGTTCACAAAGAAAACAACTTATCGTCGATTTTAAAACAAAAACAAATTAAGGTTATGCAATGCAAACATTTCTCATAGTTGATAGAATTGTATAAAATTATTTGTAAATAAAAAAAAAATAAAAAACAATAAAAAACTAGTGAAATTTTCTACTTTTCAGGAGGCAACGAAAACTGCTTATGATATGTAGGTATGTTTATACTAAAAAGTATAGTTTCAAACCTTTGACCTTCCTTTTTTTTCACATACGCTTTAAAATTAAAAAATAACGAATGGATGTAGTTTTGATAAATTTATATAATTCACAAATAAGAGTAATTTTGTCAAAATTTTGACTTACTTTTTATTAGAATTAGACCGACAATGTGTAAAGTTGATTAAGTATGATGCAAGGTTCAAATTTTCTCAAGGATGTTTATATTAAAAATACTATATTTTAATACTAGTATTTGCTATACGATAATAAGAATGCGTAACCATTTTCAAATTTGACCTAAAAATTTTTTAGTGAATTTAATTTTTAGCTCTCTCCTGTTAATCGTTAAAAACTTTTAAAACTTAATTGTAACCTTAAATAAATATATTCGAAATTTCTTTACAATTTTTCCCTAAATTTTTCTTATCGCCTTATTTCCGTCTCCATTCCACTGTGCGTTATTTTAACTGCTGCATCTGATGGCACAAAAAAACATGCTTTTGATTTGATTTGATTTGATTCATTCGGACGCGTTGAACTGAAAATCAATTGCCTCTCAAATCCTGACAATCTCTGCCGCTGATGTTTTTGCTTTGACTGAGTTATTTTCACTGAGGTCGAACAACGCGTCATTTTAACGGAAGTTGTTTTCAAATCTTTTTGACTCTTTAGTTTTTTTAAATGCTTCCGTTTAAGGATAGCTAGAGAGACTGACTGAAAAAAAAAAACACAAAAATGCTTACAATAAACTAAGACACAGCTTAAAGAAAAGAATTTAATTAAAATAAACAACGTTAGAGGTTTGAGAAATTAGCAATATATCGACCCATAACTGCGAAAAAGATGTAACCATCAAACTAAAATTTCGAAAAGAGAAGATTTCTTTAATTTTTTTTCGACTTCAGATTTTTAGGAATGATAATGTTTTTAAACAATCCTAACATATAAATAATTATATTATTATAGTGACTATTAGTTTATAATTATAGATTGTTGGTAATAAAATAAATTATAAGTTTCGCTAAAAAAACAAATTTTTGTAAATTGATGGTTACATCTTTTTCGCGGTTATGGCTCGATATATTGAATGATAGAATGAATACATTAAATAAAAATAAATATTAAATACATGTTTATAATGATGGCTTAAATTGGCTTAAAGGAGAAGATTTCCGATGTTAATAAAAAGATTGAAATATTTTAACAGTTGGATAAATTTGTTGGTAAAATATAAAGCAATTATGAACTGGTTAAGTCATAAGTTCATATTAAAAAAAAAAAAAACAGTTTCGATTGTATCCTGACTGCATTTCGTTGGTGGTGAATTTTTAGAAAACAAAATTAATTTTCAATATGAAATATAATCGCCTAACTCCCATAGTAATGCTTCGACAAATCTTACTTGAAAATTTTTAATCGCCATTTAAGTTGTTTAAAGAGTTTTTCGACTTTTATGTCATAATTTTGGCTAGAATAACGCTAGCAGCACCAGATTTTGTATGTATATGGATCAATGCGCGTGACACAGAGCTTTATCAATAAGTCGCTTGTTTCTGAAATCGACTTAGGCGGTACTCGACTTAGGTTTTGCGGAGATTTTTCAAATCTCAAGCATAAATTGATCATCAACAGACATTTTTTAAGTATTAGAGCAAAAATTTCGAAAAGGCAAATATCTAAACTTTATTTCAATGTGCATAAATCAGGAGTATATATAATTTTTTTTTTTAAAATTTGCATACATTTTTTAAAAAACGCTTTATAAATTTTAAATATTCTATCAAAATAAAAACAATTAATGATGCAGTTTCAAAAAATTTTCGAAAAATCGAATTTTAAGGGAAAATCCGTATAGCGTGACCTCTAGTAAGGAAGTATCTTTGACCTTATCAAAACTCAAATACCCACACAACTGTGTTGAAGTTTATTCGAAGTTATTAAAAAGTCTTATTTTTTTAATGCAGCGAAGTTAGCGCTTTTGACTCTTATGGAATGATTGCAATTTTACACGGTTCAATCCATCATGTTTTTTTTTTTATGTAAATACTAAAAAAATAAATTGTTGAAGTATCATTTATAATTTGACTGAGTTATCATATTCAATTATGAATCATAGAAATATTATACTTATTTTTATAGATAGTAAATCTATTCATTCCAATTGAATGTCATAAAGGAGAAATATATATGTATAATATTCATACATTATAAAAAACACAAAAAAAAACAAATCGGCCATTTCAGCCCTTGAAAGCACTTTGACCGAACTTCTTATGATCAATTGTGTTGTGTGTGTTATTAAATGTTTGCACACAATTGACCAAGAACTGGACCTACATGTTTTATGCCGACTTCGAACGGCTAAAGTCCATGTTCTCAAGAAGCTTTACATGGCATTTTTTAATCTCTGAGCAAATATTGTAACTTTTTATTGAAAAAACCTTTTCGCCGCGACTGGAGATCGAACTCGGGCTCCGCATACCACAGTCACCACTTCATATATTATTCCTTTATTCAAAATTGATTTCAGATCATATAATTGAACCACGCTCCTTGTCCAGTGCCTGTTCCAGTTTGCCAAATAGAAACTGCACTCTGAGTTTCTATGTTCTGTGACCATTTTTTCTAAAGCAATAATGTATAAAATTAAATTATCTTCTTTTTGACCTTTGACAATTACTCCCAAGGTGTATCTTATATTAGCGGAGCGACACCCCATGTACAATGCCAGTTCGAGTTTTCGAGTAGCAGGACAGCACCAAATAGTAACTCCATTTAAAATTCTCTCTGACTATTACTTCCATAGCTATATTGTATCGAAAATTGTAATTGTATAGACGGAGCTACGCCTTGTTTTTCAATCTCCAAGCCATTTTTATAATTAAAAGACATGGCCAATCAGTTAGTTCATACTTGGTTTAACTGTTATACGAAATTTAGCTCAAAATCTGTTATCAAAAAATTTAACCCTATGGGCTGTTCCATGCCCACATTTCAAAAGATTGCTCAAATTTTCCAGTGGAAGGGCACGACTCAATTGTAAGTTCGTACCGTGTTTTATTGATGTATGATTTATAGACGAAAGTAAAGCCGAAAATATGTGTTTATGAAAAAGTGCCACAAACCTCGCGTGTAGCGGAGTGAAGAATACTTTACGACCTTATGTCATACCTACCAAATATACAAAAAAATTTCGTTAAAATTGGTTCAGCCGTTTCGGAGTAATTCAAACACTAACTCCGTGACACGATATTTTTATACCCTAAACCTAAGAGGTCAGGGTATATTAAGTTTATGCAAAAATTGGAAAGGCATAGAATTAAACGCGTCCGGTATAGAAAAGTGTATATATTCTTGGTCAGCATCACTTCGTAAGTCGAGTAATCCATGTCTGTTCGTCCATCTACACACACACAGGATAAGAAGAAGGAGTTGATATAATTGAATGAAACTCGGTACACATGGTCACATGAACCCAAGGATTTGCACTTTTGAAAATTTTTGGAATCCCCTCACGGACACGCCTATCTCCCATACAACGAAAAAATTTAAAACACAATAAATAAGCTTCTGTTCATTCTACAGAAACAAAATTTGGTACGTATGTTTTAAATAACAAAGTAAAGATGTTTTATAAAAGTGGACGTCATCCACTTACGTACACGGCTATCTCCCATACAACGCAAAAAATGAAAAATGCATAAATGAGCTCATAATTAACCTACAACAATAAGATTTAGTACGTGTATATTTTATATCAAAACAAAGGTGTTTTCGAAAAATCGATGTCATCCATCCACGGACACGCCCACCTCCAATACAACTCTAAAATTGAAAGCTCAATAAATGAGCTTCTGTTTATTCTACTGTGATTGAATTTGGTACGTATGTAGTATGTAACAATTCAAAGATGTTTTCTAACAATAGACGTTAACAATAGACGTGGGACGCGCCTACCTCCCAAACAACGTAAAAATTTAAAATTGCATAAATAAGCTTATTTTTGACTTACAGAGATAAAATTTGGCACAAATGTATTCTATAATAAAAAAAAAACATGTGTTTAAAAAATGGGCGTCATTCACTCACGGACACGCCTACCTCCCATACAACCCATAAAATTGAAAACTCTATAAATATGCTTATATTTGTCCTACAGAGATAAAATGTGGTATAAATGTCTTATATATCAGAACTAAGATGTGTTCAAAAATTGGGCGTTATCTATTCACGAACATGGTCACGTCCCACACAACCCACAATAGCCAAAACACTATAAAAGCATTTATATGTGAGTCACAGGAATAAAACTTAGCATGTGTAAATTTTCCATCAAAATTGAAATATTTATAAAATATGGGCTTCAATACTTTTATTGTATTTTGAAAAAGTAGGTTTAGGGTATTTCATAGTCGGGATAGACCAACTTTAGACTTTCTTTACTTGTCATAGCTAGATGGGAATTGTTTTGTATAAAAGTTTAATAACAGAAAATAGAAATAAAAGAGAAGTGAATAAATGAGAAGGAAGCACAAGACAACGACTGCCTAAACCATATTTTGCGAAAACTTAAGTTCCGTTTGAAATTCTTGTTGGCTATTTATTGAACTCATAGTTCCTCCAATTATGTGGCAAAGAAAAGTTATAACCGCAAGACCTTGCGATGTCATTTGGTGTTCACGCTACCCTGCTGATAAGCTACAGCGAAAAAGTTGATATCATGTGTGCTGCATGCCAACGCATTATAAACGAAAAGTACGAAAACACACAAACACACTAAAATTGTTGAACACTCAATCACACAAACATAAAGGGTGATTTTTTAAGAGCTTGATAACTTTTTTTTTTAAAAAAACGCATAAAATTTGCAAAATCTCATCGGTTCTTTATTTGAAACGTTAGATTGGTCCATGACATTTACTTTTTGAAGATAATTTCATTTAAATGTTGACCGCGGCTGCGTCTTAGGTGGTCCATTCGGAAAGTCCAATTTTGGGCAACTTTTTCGAGCATTTCGGCCGGAATAGCCCGAATTTCTTCGGAAATGTTGTCAACTGTTGTGAATCGTGTTGTTGTTGTCAGATGGGGCTACGTCAAGTCTAAAGTCTACAGAAATAAGCCAGCAACTATTCCAGCTTTGGAAGACAACATTTCCGAAGAAATTCGGGCTATTCCGGCCGAAATGCTATCAGCACCTATCATCAACCAACGGTATAATAAATCTTTACGAAATAAGGTTGAAGCAAACAAAAATCAGCGAATTACAAAAATATCGAATTAACATCAATATATCGAAATTGTTGTGAAGAGTGGAAACAGTCTCTATGAATTGCTTTCATGTTTCAGTTCATGAAACGTGTATAAGTACAACACAATCAAGAAGTACCAACAGCCACAACAGATATGTTGCGCTGTATTAATTAACAGTTTTTATAAAATAAAATATGTAAGGTGCACTGAAAAATTATCAAATTATCCTAAAAAGAACAGACAGAGCAGAACTTTCATTCAATATTTCATACTCATTATAAAAAAACACAAGCACAATTCAAAAGAATTAATTTAATGCAGTTTGGCTCGAACAATAACCTCATCAGTTAGCAGATTTCATAATTTATTAACTCGTTTCTCAATCATGTACAAAATTTGCTCGTCTATGCAAAAAAGGCAACAAAAACTAAGAGCTACATATAATGCGGAAATCCTAGCAGGAACCGACAGCTAAAACTTTGAACTTTTGTGCACAAAACTAAAGGAAGAAAAACAAAACAAAATAAAAATATAACAAAACAAAGACACACAAGTTTTACAAAACAAGGACGTTTTGCAACGTTGCAGTTAAGAAATTTACACCATCAGCAGACAACAGCAGCAACAGCAACAGCAACAACAGCTGGCTATAAACGTGCGGAAAAGCGCACTTAACAGGAAAAACCTAGCTGCTGCAGCAGATTCTTGCCGTTTGTTGGATCGAATATAACAAAAACTGAACAATCTGCTGCCTTGACGCAAGTTTAGCAGAAAAATCGAACAACAGCCTCAGAAGAATAGGAAGTCGAAGAGAAGAAGCACTGACGGCAGCAGCAGCAGCAACAGCAACATGCATTGTGTTGCTCAGTCATGGTGAACGGAACAATAAACTAAACGAAAAAAAGTAACAACAGCAGATCCACTCAATGCTGTGGCAGCGGAGTATCATGTTTGGCAGCCGGAGCAGCAACACCCGCAACTAAAATAAAGGCGGCGCAAAATATGAATGAATAAATGAAGCCAAGCAGCCTGGTAACATCATCAAAAACAACAACAGAAACAGCAACAACAACAAACCGTCAAACAACTGATGAATTATTGCCAAAGTTATATGCCTGAAAATGTCGTAAATAATGAGCTACCCACGAAGCAACAAAAAAAAAAAGTGCAAAAGTTTTTCCTTTTTCCATAACTTCTTTCGATGCATAACTAGATACCAAATAAGTTTGCATTGTATTTAAGTCGAATTTGGTAACAGCTTATTGTTGTTGTTGTTCGAATTTAGTCTCCCTGCAACAACAATGGCAGACATAAAAACAGCAACAGAAACATCAACAGCAAACAAACAAACAAACAAACAAGCAGCACAACCATTGCAGCAAAGTTCTTTAGCCAACTTAAATAAAGTTAATTGTACGGAATGCAAGTCATGGGTTTTCTTTTTTTTTCACCCATTTTCACCACACTATAGAGCATTTAGAGTCAAAACCTAAGTACATACATAGCTCGCCGGGTCATTTTAGTCTTGTACTCTATTCTTCTTTTTTCCTTTGCCAAAATTCAACTAAAAGTTTGTTAGTGTTGTAAAGCTGCTTATAATTTTTTTTCTATCTCTGTCTCTCTCTCTCCCTCTGCGTCCTCTTATAGTTTTAAGCCAATTAGCAACATTGTTTTTAAATTAAAAATTCTATCTGGCATTGCTGTTGTTGACTTGACAGCAATTTTTTGTAAAACAACACACTTCTCGAAAGAGTGTTATTAAAATAATGGGGAGTAAAAAAAAAAACTAAAATAGCTTCATTAGTAATGTCCAGCAGCTGCAGCGCGATGCAAATTCAGAAAAACATAATATTTACCATCATTGTGAAAATGTGAAGGGACATAGTTGATTAAACAGGCACACAAAAAACTAGGGTTTGTACTCTGATGACAACATGTGTTTGTCGCTGAACCGAAGTCGCGCATTTAGCCTTTAAACAAGGATTTTGAAAAAATCGCAAATAGTTCTTGCCCTTCGCCCTGAAATCGACACAGATACGAACACAAAATTACGCCACACAGTGGGCACGAGTGCGGCCATTAAGACGAGAAATGAAGATTGAATTATTAAATTTTTTTAACGAATTTCAATGCCTAATATTTTTGTTAAAAAAACCCAAAAAAACGAGTTCCATATCTTCAGCCATTTTAACACAGCATGTCCCGAAAGTTGAACTCTCTGTTACATGTCTTTTTAATGATTTATCAATTATTATTTTAATGTTTTATTATTAAGGAGACTTTAAAATGATTATTATTTTAGGAGACTTTAACCGTCCTAATATTTCTTTTATCACCGATGAAAATGATAGGCATCTCCTTCCGGTTAATCTTTTTAATTCGATTGACTTTAACTTACTGAGCACTTTTTATAGTAACGATTGTCAGCAAGTAGCTCCAATTCCTAACCAGAACGGTCGCTGGTTAGATTTAATTCTTACTGACTCTTACGACGAAATAAATGTCATTCCAACTTCAGAAGCCGAACATTTATTCGCAAATACCCTCCACCACACAGCTTTCACGGTCAAATTATGTTCTCCCCATATAACTTTTAGACAATCCTTTAATAACTCAATCGTGTACGATTTTCTTAACGCCGATTATACAAATATAAGAAATGAACTGAAGTGTATGAACTGGGAACGACTAATGCTCTTAGATTTGGATGATGCTGTGTCGTTTTTCTATCAGAGTATATTCTCCGTACTTGAGGCTTTTGTACCAAAAATAAAAAAAAAAGGAACAAATTATCTGAACCATGGCTGAATCCAAATCTTAGACAACTCAGAAATCGATGAAATAGTCTCTACAAATTCATTAAAAACACCGTCATTGTAAGTGATGAAGTAAAGGCAAAGTACGAAGAGCTGTCTAAAGAGTTCTCTAAAAAGTCTGTTGAAGCTTACAAATTATACACCAACTTGATTGGAGAAAGAATTATTAAAGACCCGAAAAAATTTTTCGACTTCGTAAATGTCAAGCGAAAAACGACCGGGTATCCGATATCCATGTTTAAAGGAAATAATTCTTCTTCTAACCCACAGGAGATCTGTAATCTCTTTGCAGACCACTTTAAAGAAGTCTTTCGTCCACCTTTAACCCGAATTCAAACTCCGTCCTTTTATTCCAATTCGTCTCCGTTGGTTAGCAGTATCAACATAACACAAGTTGATATAATTAAGTCTATAAATGAATTAGACCTTAATAAGTCTTCCGGTCCGGACCTTATACCACCAACTTTTCTTGCTCAGTGCATAAGTGAATTAATTTCTCCGTCGTATATTATTTTTACGAAGTCCTTGCAATTAGGCGTTTTTCCATCCTATTGGAAATCATCTCATCTTACACCAATTTATAAGAACGGTGATAAGAGAGCCATCGAAAACTACAGAGGAATCGCCTTACTGTCAACTATTCCGAAACTTTTCGAAAAAATAATATGTTCTAAGCTCACAGAAATAGTAAATCCTCATTTAAATGAACAGCAACACGGATTCCGTAAAGGACGATCAACCACAACAAACCTCACAATCATGGTCTCAGATGTTCTTAATAATATGGAAAAAGGTCATCAGATAGATGCAGTATATACCGATTTTAGCAAAGCATTCGATCGAGTTGATCATGTAATCTTAACTAAAAAATTAGAAAAAGTTGGTATTTCAGGTTCTTTGTTGAAATGGCTGAATTCATATCTTAGTGAAAGATCACAATACGTTAAATTTCAAGGTATTCTATCTAAAAAGATTAATGTCTCATCGGGCGTCCCTCAAGGTAGTCACCTCGGCCCACTTCTCTTTAACATATTTATCGCTGACATATCTGAAGTTTTGTATGACATTCCACATCTTCTATATGCCGATGACTTAAAAATGTACTATGTCATTAAATCAGAAGTGGATATAGTATTCTTACAGAGTAAACTTTTATCCCTGGAAAATTGGTGTGTTCAAAATAAGCTTTCCCTAAATGAAAAAAAGTGCTACGTTAATGGGGTAGAACTAAATAGGATCAATCACATTGTGGATCTTGGAGTTATCCTTGACTTTAGACTGCGTTTTAACCTTCATTTCGATAATATCATATCCAGGGCTAACAAGCTTCTCGGTTTCATTAAAAGACGTGCAAAAGAATTCAAGAATGTGTGGGTAACTAAAACCTTATATTGCACTTTAGTGCGTCCAATACTAGAATATTGTTGCACAGTCTGGGATCCAAGTTTTGAAGTGCATAGTGATAGATTAGAATCTATTCAAAAACAATTCTTACTTTTTGCCTTGAGAGACATGTATGACCCTCGGGATTATAGAAACCTGCCACCTTATGAACACAGACTGAAAGCTATTAATATAATGCCGTTGTCATCAAGAAGAATGCTACTCTGTTCATGTTTTATATTCGATGTCATTATCAAAAACATTGATATTGAATATATTTCTAACAAAGTAACAATTAATGACCCAATAAGGAGAACTAGGCATACAAGATTTCTGAGTGAATCACAGCACCACACCACTTACGCTAGCAACGAACCCATAAACAGATGTTGTGAGATATTTAATACTATCAGTGAGCACTACACTCCACCAATGTCTAAACTCATATTCAAGCGTTTCCTATCCAAACACCTCCTTCCACCCTAAGCCTTTAGTATTGTCACAACCCATGCCTCTTTAATTATTCCCCCTTAATTGTAATTTAACATGGAATTATAATATGTACATCCCTAGTATAATATACGTTAGTATGTTAGTTCCCCTTTTACTTTAAATTTTCTTCACCTTTTCGCTTTGACATGTTCTTGAATCGTGTCATTCAGGTGGGCGGATTGTGCCCACCTGGATTTGCTTATCAAAGAACCCCAAAACAAGGAAAAAGGAAAGAGAAAAAAAAAAAAAAAACAAAAATAAACATAAACATAAACCTGTTAGAATAAGTTAGTTGCCTTGTTGGCCAATAAATAAATAAATAAGTTTGATCATTAGTATTTAAGGCGTATTGTACTGTACAATTAAACTCTATATATGACGTTATATATCAAATTGAATTATATACTTTTTTTTTATTTTTGACTAGCGGATGTAACCCGGTGTTACTCGGGGTTATGCACAGAAAGAGGACAATTTTCAAAACTGCTCTCATTTTGACGTTTTTAAAATTATCAATTCAATTTTAAAATTTTTAAAATAATAATTTTTTGGGGTTTTGCCCCCTCCTTCCGTCGAAAGTGTTTAGTCAAATTTCCGTAAAAAGACATGATTAAAACAAAAAATGACATCTGCAACGTCTTGATCTGACGTCTGGTTTCTGAGGAAAATGGACATCCACACTCAAAAAAAAAACACATATGTATCTTCCTCCGGTAAAAAATTTCTCTATTTTCGATAATAGCAATTTTCTCTTTTCAAATAAAATTTTCTTCAATTAGAATAAATTTTCACATTTTCCAAGAAGTATTTCTTCACTTCTAAAAAATGGAAATATTTCAATGTCTCTTATAAAGATAATTATTTTACTCGCACAAAAAAATTCTCATTTACAGAGAAAAATTTACTGAAAATGAAAATTTCAGTACCTGAACCTGTTACTTCATGAATTATTTGGCATTAAAAGCTCAAAATATAATTCTTAAAAAATATGTTTTTTAAGAATTATAAACTTAAATAAACAAAGTAAACTGCCACAATTTTATAACTCATGTAAACTGGTGCGAGCTAAACCTACGAAAACATGATGAGTAATTATATGTTTGCGCATATAATAAACATCTGCTTTCAAAAAAACCTTCTTCACGCCTTCTATGGTTTAATACCAACAAAATGTTGGAACCTAGATGGACACGTGATAAAGAAGTAAACAAAAAGCGCAACAACAAAATCTTTGCATAATCAATGCAGTCAACTTTTTGAAATTCTGCGACTAGCAGAAGAGTAGAAAAACACTGCTTTGATTAAGTGAAAAGTGCATCGGAATTCCATTTTGGTTTTGCGGCAGTTGCATTTATTAGCTTCTCAAAGTTAGTGGACTGCATGAACCACCAGAGACTACTGATGAGTCGGAGTAGCGTCCGACGAAACCATGGTATAGTCTGCTCGGTTGTTCTGCTAAGAATTTTGTTGTTGTAGCAAAACCTGTTACTTCATGAATTATTTGGCATTAAAAGCTCAAAATATAATTCTTAAAAAAATATGTTTTTTAAGAATTATAAACTTAAATAAACAAAGTAAACTGCCACAATTTTATAACTCATGAAAATTTTTCCTATTTTTTGATAAAAAATTCACTATGAGAAGTATTTTCTTCAATGAAAACAAATTTTTTCTCAAAATGAATAGTCTTTTTCTCTAAAACTGATATATTTTTATATATTTCTCTTTTTCATAAAAACTTTTTTTATCATTTTAAGAGAATTTTAAGGATCGCATTTAGAGAAAGGCATTCTCTGGAGCAAAGTCTAAATCATTTTTCTCTTAATATGATGCATTTTTTATCAAATTCTGAGAAAATTTTTTCTGAGTGCAGTTTGAAAAGTCATTTCGAGAAAAATGCGCTTAAAGTTTTTCTTAGCATGTATTTAATATGCAATTTATCTCAAATAAATTCCAATTTTAAAAAATCCTATAAGCATCGATTCGATTTTTGGATTGTCTTCGTTCAACTTCGGTTTTGGTCGATACTGTTCTGTTCTGTTCTGTTTAACTTTTTTTTTCGTTCGTCTTTGGTTCTTGACTTCGTTTGCCTACGGCTCATTACTTGATTTTTGTTGAAAGAGCTTTTAAAAACATAGGATCTATTTAAGTAACAGATACAAATGACTACCAAGTTTTATCAAAATCGGTTCATCCGTTTTGACGTGAATGAGCCAAACATAGTTGATTGAATAAAGTGCCCTTTCTCGGAAGTTTTCTGAAATTTAAGTAGCCTCAATTCTGTTGCAGGGTCAAATTATTTCACGTGCCAAATTTTAGTAAGATCAGTCAAGTCATTTAAGAGTTATTGAGTCTTAAAAGTGCTCTACTTAAAGCGCCCTCTTGCGGAAGTCTTTGGAATTTTTTATATTTTAGTTTTTTTCTTGGGTGCAGTTGAACCTCCATACCAAATTTCATTGACATCGGTTCAGGCGTTTAGAAGTTATTATATAGTGCCACGCTCACATGCGTTTTCACTTCACAAATTTTTCTTGAGAAAATAATTTATTTTTTATGTAATTTGTATTTGATTTCTCTGTCAAGATGCAGGTTGCTGTAGGCCGTTGCATTTAAATATATAGAAAAATGGTAAAAAACACTCAAAAAAAGCATAGTTTAGCGAACAGTACAAAAAAAGCAAGAAATTACGCTCTAAAAATGTTATAATTTTAAAAATAATTTCTCAATGCGCATCGAAAAATTAAACTAAAAAATGTTCTTCTCTTTTGAAACGGGCTATATATTTTGTAATATTTTAAAAAAAAATATTTTTCGAATAAATTTTTGATCAAATTAATAGGTGCCTTTAAAACTGACTTCACTACATATGAATTTACAAAAGTAGTTTTCACAAAGCAGTTTTTCATATTCACGCATAAATTACATTATTAGAAAAAAAATTTTAAAACCGTTCCGAGTGTGATTAACTTCTTGTAACGAAAATGAAGAATAAAAAGATATTATTTGATAAAAAAATTTTACAAATTTATTTAAAACATCAATACCCTTACTGTAGGAAAGTTTCATTTTTATCATAAGCCCATGTTGTTTCTTAGGAAAACTATAGCATTTTTATGGGACGGGTGTGACACTAAAAAAACACTCAGTTTAAATATTTTTTTTTTTCTGTGTTAACGCGGTAACCAATCCTTGTTATAAACTGTTCTTAGGTAAATTTGTTATCTTTTTTAAATTGCTAACATTATTTTTTTTTTTATGTGTATCAAGAGATTGGCTGTTTTTAACGTTTCAAATCGCAACAAAATATTTGAAGTTTTTTTTACACAAATTGTCAAAAAAAAAAATAATTATGAACTAAAATTAAAAATAATTTTGCAACAGGAGTAACTTTCGATTCCATTTCAATGCGAGAACCAAATATTATTTCAATTAAAACCATTTTCGGATTCATGTTTCTGTTCCTCATTAGAGTGGAATCAACCTTTTTTTTCTTAGATTTTGCTATTTTGTGACTTTAATAAAATATTGGTAAAATCTTAAAATTAATATTCGTTAAGCTCACAATATATCTGATAAGTACGCATATATATTTTCCTTGAACGATGAGTTTTAGAGGATGTAGCTATACCTCCAAGTGTTACCCAGAAACGTTGCATGTACTTGAAAAAAAATTTTATATACGACCTTATACAAATCGCTTCATAATTTCGTAATTCTGTGTCAAAATTCATGATATGTTTATAAAAAACGAAAATACTTAAGTAATATCAATTACAAAAAGAGATCATTCAGATATGAATTCATAATTTTTCATTTCGTCACCTAAAATGCACAGGCGTTACAACACTTTTTATTTTTTCTAAGGAACGAAACGAAAACGCCATAGAAGGCAACTATTTAAGGTTTAAGAAGCAATCTTTCTTTTGAATTTCGTTAAAAAATAGCTATTTTTGGAAGTATGAATTTGAAATTTAGGTAAACGTTTAAGTTAAGTCAAATTAATTATAGTAATACATCAAAAATTAAATTTAAACTTTTTTGTTGTTACGTTTTTTTTGCATTTTAGATGACGATTCGTACAATAGAAGCTGAATGCTGATATTATTTAATTAAATAAATTACTGAGTTACAGTGTCTTGTTAAAGTGTATAACTATTTTAAAGTTCACTCAAACTTGAAAATGGAAAAAAAATGTGCCAGATTCCAGAAAAACGGCGGAAATTAAGTTCAGAATGAAATTAAACGAAATAAGTTATTATTACTTCAGTGTTCCACAAAATGGCCAATTTCGTGTTTTTTAAATTATTATAAGTTAAGATCGGACATCTTCTTTGGACAAGTTTTTTCTAAAGAATTTATTTTTAATTGTATGATAGCTGTAAACAGTTAACAGCTGTCATATTGATATTTTGACATGATCATCGATAAATAATAACGACATGCGATAAATAATATAGCGTGACAATTTTTGAGAAAAATATGCCATTATTTTTATGAAAACATTCCTGCAACCTTAAAGTTAAGAATTTTTTTCATAACTTGGCAATTCTGAAATATTATACAAATATAAAAAATAATTCTTAAAAAAACCAAAACAGCCGTATTACTTAAAAATTATCTTTTCGTATCAATTGAAGCAGGTCACAAGAGCAACTATAATATAAAAATCATAAAAATAAACTTTAAAAAAATTAAATACTTTTTAAAGGATTTTTGTTACCTACTCAAATTTTTTTTGAATTTTCCGTTTCAAATTTTTGACTTATTGAACAAAAAGATATTAAAAGGTTTAAGGTTTCAACTCACCAATAGGCAAATAAGCCAGCGCTATTCATAGAAAGGAATGCATGACTGCTACTTTTGACCAAACACATGATGTCCTCGCTGCTCTAATGAGTTTTTCTTAAATATTTATTTTTCTGCAAAAAATGGTAGTATTTCAGACTTTTTTCATTACAAAGAGCGATTCTTCTTATACTACAGGGTAACTTCTCTTTCAAAATTGAAATTTATATATCAGTTTAAAAATATGACATAATAATGGTCTTCCTTAATGCTATCAAAGTTTTTAATTGAAAATAATTTGACTTAACAAAAACGTATAAAACAAAATTATATCATAGAATATATCGATGGTTAAGCTAAAATCTTCATGTGATGTTTTGACAAAAATTGGATTGCAGCATTTTCTAAGTCATCAATATAATATCTTCCTTGTGTAAAATTGTTGAAAATACATAACTACTGATGCTGCTCAGTACACAGTTGAAATAAGGGTTTTGTACTAAAGTGTACTGAAATTTAAAAATTAAATCGACGTTTCTGAATATTTAATTTTTTTCACTTATCACTTTAAAAAATTTTATTAGTAAAAAATTAGTACAAAAAATTTAAAGAAAAGAAATATTTTTTTCAATACTTTCGGCACACCTCTTTTTATATGGAAGGCCTGCAAAAGAAGAGGTGATGGTTTTCTTCCTTCTGTTATGGAATGCCTGCAAAATTTTCCAATTTCATATAAAAAACAAAGTAATACCTGTGAGTGTGGAAGCACTTTGAAATCCATATAAAGGTCTGCTAGTATCGTTTCAAAGACTTACCATTGTCGACTGGGTCTGTTTAGTATTATTGACTGAATAAAGAGTTAATAAAAACATTTTAATTAAGATAAATTTAAATGTATTCAAAGGATTAAAAATTATAAGCAATCATAAATTCTTTTTGCCAACTCAAAGAAATGCTGGCTTGAGCAGATGTTGTAAATGTGTGTAACTTTTTGACAAAATAGACAGACACACACACGTACATGCTCTCAAACACAGATAGGCAGACAGACGCTTGAAGGCAGTGCTAAGCCAACATAAAGCACAGGATGTTATTATTGTTAAACAACTGCAGCAAAACAACAACAACACCAGCCAGCCACAGCTATAACAACAACAACTATAAGAATAACAACACTAACAACAAGAACAACAACATTAACAAGACCAATAACACCAAAAACACCAAAAACAACAACAACAACAATAACAAAAACAACAACAACAACAACAATGACAACAAGTGTCCTTGTATGCAGCTGTAGATATGCAAATTCGACAAAATAATATTATTGCAGACGATTAAATCGACATACAAACGAATGTATTCACACTTATGCAACAAGGACACTTACGCACACAAACATGCTAAATACTGTCTGATGTGTACAGTATGTATGTATGAGTGCATGTGTTTGCATTAATATTGTCGGCGATCGGACCGACAGTTACGAGGCATACGAAATGCAATGAATTGAAAATCATTGAATTCCTCCTTTTTGCCGCATAGTGAGGGTCCTTTGACTTTGATTGGTGTGTGTGTGTGTGTGTGAGAAAGAGTGTTTGAGTGTGTGAAGCGTACAAACGAGTTGCATTTACAAAAATTACTGCAATTCCAATTGCTGTGGGACACAAAATCTGAGCTCTCTTGATGATGAAGTTGTTGTTACTGCTGGCTGATGTTTTTGTTTATGCTGTTGTAACTGACGTTGTTGTTGTTGTTGTTTTTGTTGTTGTTGTTATTGACCAATCAACCAACAAGCACCAATTTCGCAATGTAAACCAAAAATGCAAAAGCGAGAAAAAAAAAATGTGCTTGTTTTTCCTATCATAAATATGCATGCTGCTTAATGTTGTTTTTGCTGTTGCTGCTGCTGCTGTTGTTGTTGTTGTTGTTGCTTTTATTTTTGCTGCTTGTTGCTGCCAATATGTTTCCATCTCGTTTTAATTGAAATCGATTAAATCAACAACAATTACAACTGTTGCAACAACGACAGCAACAGTAATAGTAACAACAACAACAACGTAATTGAAATTATGATTATGTCGACTTATTAATTGCTTATCTGTGGTTTACATTAATATACCAAAGTGACCAAATAAACGCTGAAACGAATGAACGAATAAACGAACGAAATAGACGCTTGAACGCTCATAACGAATGTATTTATTTTTATTTTGTACTCCTGCCATTGAGTAAAATTATGCAATTTTTAACTACAAATAGAATGGTCTGAAAGTAAATATGAAAAATTACAGAGTATCGTCCTGAAGGTATTTATTACCTTTACGATGATGCAGTTTATATAATGATTTAACCCACCAAACCTACAAACAAGTTTCTAGAATGTTTTACATTAGCTTGAGGCAAACTTTGATAAAACTTATTATAGAAGCTATAATTTTTCTATAGCCTCTTGTTATGACTTATGTAAGAGCTAAAAAGCGAACATTTTATTATTATTTAATTCTTAGCTTACTTGACTAATAAGGCCATGGAAAGTTATAAATAGTTTATTATTAATTATAATTTTTTTAAGGACAAATAAATTCAACGTAAAGTCTCCAGTAGAAAAATCGCTCAAATATAGAATTCGGGGGACGCCAAAACTAATTCAGACCAAAAACCAAATCAAAAGCACTTTTTATAAATATAATTTTTAATTTCATTGAACTATTTACTATTTCATATATTTACTTTTTCAAGCACAACCTACACTTTCGAGTATTTCAAATATTTTTCCCACCTTTAACACTTTTCAGCCTTACTAAGCTTATTCAGTGACTCTATCAAAGCACTCAATAGCCAATTCCACAACAAATTCAATAGCTACTTAAACAAAATTAATACTTATATTATGCAATACCTTGTTTAATCCCACAATAGAAAAGTTTTCAAATAGCTACAAAAGGTCGTCGTCGTCATTGTAAGGCAAAACATACACTATTACCTCAAGGACGTTGAACAACACCATGTTGTTTAACCCAAAAAACAAACTCTGAAATTGATTTGAATATCTTAAATAAAAATTGTTGTTTTTCTTTTTCTAAACCACTCATTATATCAAATAATCTTGATTACCACACAAAACATTTTGTTGTGCTACATCTAAATATTTACATATGTGTCACTTATGTCAAATTAAATAAAAGAAAAGTCAATTCAACGCCTTTCGTGCTGCAAATAATAGAATTTTTACCTAAACCACATTGACGTCGATGACAACCGCTCACGCGTCAAGCATGTTAAGCAAACAACTTGACTAAACTAAAACAAAAAAAAAGAAAAGATTTTCCATTTGATTTTTCTATTGTTCGGTGAAAACAAGTTGTTTGCACCGAACAATAGAAAAATCAAATGGAAAATCTTTTCTTTTTTCTTGTTTATTTTGTTTTTTTTTTTTTGCTGTGACATGTTGTTAGTCGTGTAAAGCACAAGTTGCAACAAGCAACTAACCCTGTAGGAAAAAAAACCAAAAAGATTAAAAATTCTTTTCTAAAACAAAAAAGAAAAAAAAAACACAAGATTATGTATTTTTATTTGGAAGTTTAAATTTACGGTGAAAAATAGTTAAAATAACTGCAAAAATTAAATGAACCCAAAGTTAAGAATACAATTGAAAAGAAAAAAATTAACGTCATAGAAGTTTAATACTTATGAGAAAACATAAAATTTAAAATATTTTCCCATATTTTTTATTATTTATGAAATATTTTAGAGATTTTTTAGAGAATAACACAACTAACAACAACATTTTTCTATAATAATTCCAATAAATGTAGCTGGTTAGACATCTGAACCATACCGGGATCCAGAATTTTTTAAATTTGGTCATTTTCATAATTTTACTTGTACACATCTTTTCAATGTTTGCTCGTCTGACTCGAATTTAGTTGACAGTGAAAAACAATTAATTTGTAGAGGCATTCTAACGCGACTAATATTGAAATCGTGTAAGAACTGCATAATTTGCAACATGTTTTTGCAAATTTTTTCTTCAAACATCGAATGTAGAAGCATCGCTTCCCTCTGTACTAACTGTTGTACAAACAGCTAATCCTTGAATTCATCGTCTTGTTCAAGCTTGCAAATGTTTAAGCGAGCATGCTTTGTTAAAAAATTCATTTTAAAAAAATCTATAATTAAAGCCTAGTATGCTGGAGAAACGAAAATAAAACTCCCATAAGAAGTGCATTGATTTTTTTGACAGCGATAAGGCAGCGGAATTTTTTTCGCTAGGTAATATTTTGAAGGAAAAAAATTTGTTCGGTGAAGCCAAGTTCACAACCATGCTCGCATATTTAATTGCCGCGGAAATTTGACATTTAACAAAAAAATATGCAGTAAGTATTGCAATAAAAGTATAAGTTTATTCAAGTTATTAAAACATTTATTGCAGTTGTTTTATTGCTAATGAAAATAAGTATCAGCCACCCAGAAAACCTGCCGAATCTGGAGAGGTGTCAGTAGTATTTTTTCGATTGGAACTAAATCTTGCCACACAACATCGTGTCCACTAATATTTCGAACAGTTCAACTCGATCATTACTTTGTCATGCATTGATTGCCGACATTTCGAGTGTTCCTCTCGCACTTGCGAACTTCGTCCATCCAGATAGCATTCAATATGAAATTAGTTTACAGATTTACTAAAGCTTCTCCGCTATTTTTTGAAAAATGTATTTTATAACTTTACTATAGAAATTAATCACAGCGAAACATTTTGCAAAACGTTTTGGGAAAACGCAAAAATCAGCACTGTTCTTATCCCAATAAAGCATATCAAAATACTCCTAACGCAACTTATTACAATGTGCCTACTTTTTTTCAAAAGCACATGGAATATATTTTAACTTCTTTTTCATAAAAAAAAACCAATTTATTAACTTAATAGACGAAATTTTTTTATCACTTTCGATTCCTTACATATGTACTTAAGACAGTTTTAAAATTGTACAGGACACTTCAAATCCCCTTTTGATGCAACTACACTGAGAAAAAAAAACACATACCTTGCTCCGGTAAAAAATTTCTCTATATTTGATAATAGCAATTTTCTCTTTTTCAAATAAAATTTTCTTCAATTAGAATAAATTTTCACATTTTCGTATAAATATTTCTTTACTTCTAGGAAATGGAAACATTTCAATGTCTCTAATAATGATAAGTATTTTTCTCGCACAAAAAATTTCTCATTTATAGAGAAATTTTATTGAAAATGAAAAACTTTTTTTATATTTTGATAAAAAATTCACTATGAGAAGTATTTTCTTCAATAAAAACAAATATTTTCTCAAAAAAAAAAGTATTTTTCTCTAAAAATGATATATTTTTCTATTTCATGGTAGATTTTTATCATTTTTAGAGAATTTTTAGTATCGCAATTAGAGAATAGCATTCTCTGGAGCAAAGTCTATACCATTTTTCTCTAAATATGATGCCTTTTTTATCATATTCCGAGACACTTTTTTCTGAGTGTAGAACGTGACATCAAAGAGAATAATAGATTACAATTTTAAAAATTTTATTTTTGCAGCTATTCCTGTTGTTGGTTCCTATCTAAAAAAATACATTAAGTTAAAAGAATTCGCAAAAATCGAAAAAATATATTAAAACAGCATATTTTTCACATAAATGCTTTGAAAATAGTGAGTGGTATTTTCGAAAGAATTATAGTTTTTTCGGAATCAGCTACTAATTTTACATTAAGAAAGTGTATTTTGGATTTGTCTTTTTGCTTTGATTTTACGCTGTTTAGGTAGATAGGAGATCAAATCTTTAAATTTAAAAAATCTGAGTCTTGCAACTCCGACGTGATACAGAAATGTGATTAGATTGTGATCTGCTGGCCTACACTCTTTAGGAATTATTATAGAAAACTGGTTTTCTTTCATTTGGTCACATCGTTTTATTATTCCAATAGACACTTGTTTCTGCATCAAACTACTCCAATTATTAAAAGTTTCTATTCTGTCATGTTGAGTACTCGTATTGAAACTTTTGACAATAAAATAATTGTTTTAAGTTTCAGTGGTATGGTGTAGTAGATGGTGATACTCTCCTAGTAAACAATGAGACCAATTAATGAATTTTTATATAGATACAGTTAAATAGATTACAGAACCTTGTATCTCAAAGTAGGCCCTTAGGTTTCAAAAAGTGTATTTAAATGTAAAGTTCTATCAGAATAAAAATTAATTTAATGACTCAAAACAAAAAAAAAAATTTAGTTATTTCATGAAATTTAGTTCTTTCACATCTGATGACCAATGATTTGATTTTTCCTACTGGGTAAGACTTGTCTGAGGAAGTACATGTGTAACTCGTGTTACACACAGAGAACAATGTTATACACGTGCGAATTCCTGAAAAACAATCAGTTTTATTGTAAAATCATTTTATTTTGTCGAAAGTATTGGCTTGTTTGGTATGCCCAGGCGAAGTTTAAAAAATGCAATATATATAATTGTACCTAACCTATAACTAGTTATGCAATTAAAAATATAACATACTGCAATATGTGTGATTTTCAATTTTGTTTTTTTTTCGCGTTGAAGATGGATTTTTTTTTAAATTTTTTTATAATAACTTCACTCTTTTGGCTTTACCGCCAAATTAGTGCATTAAATCTTTTGAGCCTATAACTTTCTTAATTAAATTTCATTATATAATTTTTAATTGCAAGAGCAGTTTCTTTTATCCTTAGAAATTTTTATTATATAATTTTGATGTTTTATGGTATTCATAAGTTTTTCTTATTTTTCAGAAAATTTTTCAAATATTTCATTAGATAATTTATACATACAACATATACATACCAACCTGGGTGCTTTATCATAACATCCGACGCACAAATGCACTCAGCGAATACAAGGGCGTAGTTGATGTGGTGCAGAACAGTAAAAGATGCTTCCATAATAGATATAAACTATTTGTACTAGCGCGTAGAAGAATGTCACAATATTCTTTTTATTCATTTCGTGAATATTTTAGAAAATTCTAGTATAGCTGTTATAATTATAAATTACTTGCGCCAGCCTCTTTTGTCGTGCGCTTGCTTTCCGGTTATTCAATACCTGATCTTTTCAATGAAAATCCGGTATTCCTCGTCTGCCTGAAGCTCATTATGACTCGGGCAGCGGAACTTCAAAGCTATCATCAATAATTGTGGTTCTGGCATATCATCTCTATTGGCGGAATTGTTGTCAGTGTCGTCATTTAATACACTTTAGAAATACTCCCTACACAACATCAATGTACTTTTAGTATCTGTCACTAGAATTCCATTTTCAATCTTGAAGGAAGAGGCCTGAGTCTTAAACCCGGTCTCCTTCGACCAGACGTCTTATCTTTTCGAAAAATTATTGAGCCTCTACTTAGCTAACTCTACAATATATATTAACTGAAAAACAACAAAAAAACAAACAAATTGGCCATTTCAGCTCTTGAAAGGACTTTGACCGAGCTTCTTATGATCAATTGTGTTGTTTGTGTTATTAAATGTTTGCACACAATTGACCGAGAACTGGACCTACATGTTTTATGCCGACTCCGAACGGCTAAAGTTCATGTTCTCAAGAAGCTTTACATGGCATTATTTACTCTCTGAGGTTTGCCATTGTCTGCAGAGAAGTGGTGACCGATCAGACAAATTTTTTATTGAAAAAAACTTTTCGCCGCGGCTGGGGATCGAACCCGGGCTCCGAGCATGCTAAGCCACGCACTTAACCTGCATACCACGGTCACCACAACTGAAAAACTTGAGTTTAAAAATGGTTATAATTATAATTAATTTAAGGTTTTTGTTAAAGGCTGATGAAAAAACTTATATCTTAATTTAAATTAACGTAATTAACGATTTTACTCTTTTTCGTAAAAGTGAAGAATGAAGAGACTACGAAGCACCGCACTAAGAAGAGGCAAGAATAATAGGACACAATGTTTTCTATTTCATTCTCTTGCAGGCTAAATCCTTATATTGTGTAAGTTTTTCTCTTTTTACTGTTGTTTTTTTTGTTTTATCGAGTTCCAAATCACACCGGCTAAAAAAATTGTACTTCAAAAATTGAGGAGTTTACATTTAAATCCAGATATACCACAGGAAAAAGTTATAAATGCCATTGTAAAGCAAATATTACAAAACATCGATCCATAAAATCTTCTTTCAATCAAAAGCATGAAAAAAAAGTTTGAAAAACCACCCTCTATTTTAAAGTTGACCTCGAGAGAATTCCGAAAACAAAAAAAAATTATAGTATGGGCTAACGGGGCATACTAGTTGAATATGACCTCAAAAGCCAAAATGTTCTAATAAGACAATGTAGTGCTCATTAAGATCTCTTCAACGACATATATTTTTTTTCAGATTTGACATGTAATGTTTAAGTTATGCAAAAAGTACCATTTTGGCTGTTTTTCCAGTGGTGCAAAAAAAAAATTATTTTTTTCAGAATCCTCTCGAGGTCATTTTTAGAATAGCGTGTGGTTTTTTAAACTTTTTTCTTCGATCCACTCTAATGTCCACTGTACATTTTCAATTAAAACCAGATAAGACCAAGCTAGTTTTTATTCAAATTTTAAAAACTTGTTTTTGTCAAAAAGTTGGTATAGGTAATAAATTTAACATTTTAGTGGATTTGGGTAAGCGTTCTTTAAAAAATAAAAAGTTAAAAGCAAAAAATATTTTTTTTAACTAAAAAGGACCTTCAGAAGATTCCAAATTGCTTCGGCGCATTTCCTCCGATTTGTAAAAAAAGTATGCAGAAATCATTTTAATGAGTTTCTCCAACTTTTGAGACCCTGAACGGCGGAATCTTAATTTTGATTCATATCTAACTTTCAAAATCAGTCAAGTACAAATTTGAAATTGAAAATACGAATTTTTTTGCACTATGAGACTATTTTTTTTTTGTTTGTGGAGCATAATTTTGCATAATTGGGTTTTTTATAAAAAATGTCTGTCAAAATTAAGACGTTTTTTTGATTTCCCAACAATTCGATCGGTGTGACTTATCTGGTTTTGAATGTAAACGCTTTTATTATGAATATGCTATGAAAAATATTTTCAAAAGAGAAATGTGAATAAAAATAAAATAAAAATCAAATATCTGGCAAAAAACGGGATATATGGCAACACTAAATAGAATGTACTTCTGCTACTAAAATAATTTACAAACCTAAAGAATATCGTAAAAACTTATAACATTGTAAGATAAGTAAACATTCAGCTGTTATATAGGTTTTTTTCAAGTATCCCGAAGTTTTGCGCCCGAAGGTATCCGCATGTCTTCAAATTGTTGCTCCTATGCTGATTTTAAAACGACATATATTATTCCTACAGCTGGCCATATGTAAAAATTTAATTTAACCCAGCTACGCCAACCGTACTACATGTAGGACACCTTGTTTTTTCAATATGCTGTTTCAATAGTTAACATTAAATACTCTAAATTTTCAGACTTTTTCTTGTTGGGTTAGAAAACATAGCGGTTTACAAGGTGTTTTTTGATAAACTTTGTCTATTGGAACCCTTCAGTGCTTTTTTTGTTTGTATTAAAAATTTACGATGGAAGTGAGAAGGTTTTATATTGTAAATAGTTGTGCTAACATATACGTTGCGAAAGTACATGTGGATAATGTTTTTTTTGCAAGTAAAAATTTAAGTTTTTTTTTTAATTTTTCTGCACATTTACAATTTATTTTGCCATAACAAGTGAATCTAGAAAAGAATTTAGATTGCTGTACCAACATGCCCGTCGACATATCTGTGTTAATAACAACTGGCGGCTCCAAAGACTCCATCTAATTAAAACAAACTACGCCTATGAAAATATATTGAAAATGACGACAACAACAACAACAACTAGCTATGTAATTTTAAATGTTCTTTTCACCAGCAACTTCGTTGTCGTCGTCACCATCATCTTCGTTGGCTTGAAGTTGCTTACAACTTGTGAAAATGTTCTCATATTAAAATTCTTGGCAAAAAGCTTTTGACATAAATTAAAAGTTTTGTTAAGGTATCGCAAGGACTTCAAAAAGTGTTCATGCGGTACGCTGTAGCAGCAGCGGTAGTAGCGGCAGCAAGTGAGTGCAAGAGCAGCACTTCGCTGATAAACTGCTTGAAATAGAATTGAAGTGAGACAACCACCACCAACAAACAACACATGTAAGCGTGGCAACTTTCATGCATACAACCCTTTGCAACGGAGATGCGTTAGAGACATGAGTTTTATGCATGTTTATTTGGGTGAAAGTGCGTCATTTGTTATTCCTTGTAAAACAAAGTTGGTTTTTAACCAAAAGCTTTGAAAATTAAAGGATTTATCTATGTGGTGGTGTTTTCCAATTTTCAAAAAAAGCAAAAGAGCAAAGAAGCAAAGAAAGTCGCTAGTGCGAAAGCAGACACAGTAAAGGAAGCTAGGCCGATCTGCTTTATGAGATAAACTTTATTGAGTCTAAGAAAATCGCTGCAGACACTGTTTTAATCGGAAATATGTTAAAAGTGCTTCTCTTTTGAAGATTTGAATAAATTTTTAAGCAGCTAAATAAATCATTTGATATATTTTATAAAACTAGCACAATCAAGCAAATTCTCATCTCCACTTCTTGACAGCGCTCTACTCCTTGGGCTGTCATCAATTCTCGTCGAAATATTTCAATATCAATGCCCTACTTCAACTTTTCTGACTGCCAGCAACGTAATGACAAAGCCTGATTAAAAAGTTTTTTAATTAATTTCCGAAAAGTATCAAAGCTGAAAAGTTGACATGATTGCTTCTGCCGAAATAGCAAGTATGGAGAAAATATTTTCTTTGCTGCTCACGAAATCTTTTTCTCTCGCGCTCCGTCGACAAAACCAAGCGACCAACTTTTCTCAAGCATACGAAAATAATTTTCTAAAAGCTTTTCACATGCTTACTTAAGCTGTTCGTTCGTTCTATTATAGGAAAAGGACATCAAAAATTAATTTCATTGACGATGAATTTCAAGGCGATATAATAATTTATGAGGTGCTCTGCCATGATGAGCGTCAGTGGCGGCGAAGCAGTCAGAGATAAAAAATAAATAAAATAATATCCAGCGCATTACTTGCGCCCCCGTTGCCTAATACGTATATTATGACTGAAACAGACAGGACAGACAGACAGATAATATTAAGAGGCAGTAGCAAACTTTTGCAATAATAAATAAATAAATCAAAATGTCACAAACGTGGTGCTCTACCAGCGTATACGATTTCGCGAATTTTTCGCAAAATATCCTTACTTGAGTACCGTAAACCTAAACGTAAACATGAACGTGCTCTTGTCTTCTACGCTTGACATGCGAAAGCTTTGTTCCAGTCAGTTTATCCTTAATTCACTTTTAATATTAAACTTATAGAAGAGCGCAAAACAAAAATATATATAAAGCACAGCAAAATGAAAAAACAAAATTGAAAGACTGACAAACATTAAGCAGCGAACGATACAAGTCAAACAGGTGTTGCCATCAAACACCTTATTTGACATTTACTGACTCCTGAAATGCGGCTTGATTTTATTAAATTGGTAAAGTTGAAAAAGTTTCGGTTTTTTATGCTCATAACTGAAGTGCGTTAAGTTATGAAATAAAAAAATACCACAACATTAAAAAGTTTATCTTTCTAGCTGCTGTTAACGTTCTCTTCTCCTTCATAACAGTTTCCGCTCAATTATTTATGAACATTTTAATGTTTTGTAAAATTTTTAAAATTTGTTTTTCTTTGATCTCTTTTGCTTTGGATTGTAACTTAAAGCAAAGAATTTTTATATTTATGCCAGTTTCAATTCAAATTCATTTCAAATTCAATTTGTTTTTGTCGTTTGCTTAACTTATAAGTTAATAATTATTAAGTGCTCATTTCAATTTTGACACATAAGTAATGGATTTCCTTGAGAGAGTGACTTACTCAGAAGCGGATTGTTATGTAATGACTATTAACCAGTGCCAAATTTGTATTGGTCCTTTCATTTTGGTCTATTATACAGTGGTTTTCTGCAATTCTTCTATTTATTTTGAGAATAAATTCAATTCACCTTTATTGGTATGAAGCGAGACCGATCTAAAAGCTCTTGCATAAAGAATATGCTAGCCTGGTTGTACTGAGACGTAACACCACGCCGACTCATTGCCTAGCTTGTGACAATAAGCTTACCACAGTCAGCAAGAAACTACCCGAAGGGCCAGCCCACGATAGTCCCCCGGCAAAAGGTTTTTTCACTCAGAAAGAGCACTTTTAAGCACTGCCAATAAATTTGATAATTTCGAATGCACATGTCTGATAAGAAAGCTTATCTTAGCATGCCAGCATAAAAAACTGGCGGATACTATTGCGGTCTTGTTTTGACTAAACTTCGTTATCTAAATCTGTGTTAGAAAACTAGTAAAGACGTTTAGCAAATTGCATTTATTATGACCTAATCACAATTTTTAGCCGCTTTTGTCCATTTTTCTGGTAATATATCCTATCATGCTTGCATTGTTTAAAATTATTTTTTGACACTTATTCTCATAGAGTATATCTGTAGCTCGTTTCTGCAACTTTTGTCACCGCAATTCTCACAATATTTTCTCAATTTGACGACATAATGACGTCATTCTCACTTTCTAATAAAATATTCTAATAAAATGAGAAAAGTCGGTGACTCGTCTCGCTTGTTTCAATTCTATTTTCGTAGGAATTCAATAGCCAAAGTTTTTCTGTAAACTACAATATGCGACTCGGGTCGGCTGAAGTTGTCACTATGTTCTGATTAGGTGAGAACAATTTTTGGTTGATAGTGCAACTTTCGATTTCAATGAAGTGGTTACTAATACTTCTACCCGGTACAAGGTATAAACTTAAATTTTTCATTTAGACTATAAATACATAATATACACAATATTATAAGTATTACAATGTATAGATTATTGAATAAACGAACTTAAATATTTTATTAATGAGATTTATTCCATGATAAAAATTTGTATCACTGCATTAAGCAACCGCATGAAAAGAATACTCGGATCTCAACGCATGGATAGGGTTTGTTTTATAAATATCAACATCACTAAGTGTCAAAACATGAAAAAGTTGTTTTGTTTATTTTTTTATTTTTGAAAAAATCAAAACAAAAACAAAATGTCAATTGTTTCAATTTTATATATTCCCTATCACTTGTGTATCTTTCTCATCACAGAGCAATATTTTCTCACTTATTAATGCAGAAACACTATCTTTCGTAAAAGTGAGTATTTTGGAACGAAATAGTGTGATGACAGAAAAAGTGACTATTTGTCGAAAAAGTTGCAGAAACGAGCTACTGGTTTTTAGAACAGTTTTTAGACAGTGAGAGACAGCTAACAGTATGTTTAATATCATTTGCTACGGTTACGCTGGTACAATAACCAGGTTTTATGTCCCACGTCCATGATTTTGCATCTCAAAGCTAGGGCTCATGACAGCCTGTAATTCAAAATGAGCATTTTTGATTATACCAAAGTGTAATATGCATGACACCCCTTCTCCTTTTCATTGGCTTTGGACAGGCTAGGCGGTGACAATGGTAACCACTAGCCAGAGTTGCATATACGGACAGACGGATGGGCTCAAGTCCCGAGGTGACGCTGATCAAGAATATACATATATTAGAGTGGGTCGAAAAAAAAAGTTTAAAAAAACCACCCCCCATTTTAAAGATGACCTCGAAAGGATTCCGAAAACAAAAAAAAAATTTTTTTGGACCACCGGAAAAACAGCCAAAATGGTCTTTTTAGCATAACTTAAGCATTACATGTCGGATCTTAAAAAATTATATATCGTTGAAAAGGGCTTAACGAGCACTACATTGTCTTATAAGAACATTATGACTTTTGAAGTCATATTCAACTAGTAAGTCCCGTTAGCCGGATTTACCCCCCCTTTAAATTCCTTTTTTTTTCTCAGAAGGTTAAAGTTTAAAAACAAAGAAGTTATAATAGTTCAAATATATGATATAATCATTTTTGTATAAAAAATTAACATTTTTTTTAGTAACGAACAATTACATAAATTAAACAAAATTGCAAAATAAACGTCACAATATATACAAGTTTCTCAAAAAAACAACCTACAAACGTCCTTTTCGCTTGAGCAAAGAACATAGCCAGTGCGTTCTTTGATAAAAATTTCATATTGGAGGTACGCTCGACATTTCATTATGTACATCAGCCATTTCAATATTTTCAACTTGTTCTTGTATATTATCAAAAGTCTACTGCCTTGTAAACATTGATTAATATAAAAATGTTGAGAGTTTTGAGGAATCTTATCAAAATCGGAGCAGTTACTTGGGCATTTGTTTCTATGCCACATTTGCACTGACATAAGAAAAATGTTGTTCCATTTGACCTCATTTTATTTATGTGGATGTTTTAATTAATCATAATGTTATTTTATAAGACTTGTTATGTACCTCTGAACTGTCGTTTTTATCACTGTAGGAATGTCTGCACGATGCCACAATTCTTGAAGATTTTTTTCAAACTCTTGGTATATAATTGTAAAGCTAACTTTGTTTTTATTATGTTATTGTTCGTTGACTAAAATAAAAGTAAATTTTTTATAAAAAAAAAATGATAATATCAAATATTTTAACTATAATAAGTTCTTGGTTTTTAAATTTAATAAATCAGTTTTTAAACAGAAATTAAACAAATTTGAAGGAGTTCAAACTAATGGGAGAAAAAAAAATTTAGACGGGTAAGTCGGGCTAACTGGACCTACTAGTTGAATATGACCTCAAAATTCAAAATGTTCTTATAAGACAAAGTAATGCTTGTTAAGCCCTTTTCAACGACATATAATTTTTTAAGATCTGACATGTAATGCTTAAGTTATGCAAAAAATACCATTTTGGCTGTTTTTACGGTGGTCCAAAAAAAATTTTTTTTGTTTTCGGAATTTTCTCGAGATCAGCTTTAAAATAGGGGGTGGTTTTTTTAAAATTTTTTTTTTTTGTATGGAGGCCGACCCACTCTTATATATATACTCTTCTAGATTCTCTTCGTTCTACGTGTAGCAAACGTTTGCACAAAGTTAATATACCCTGACCTTACAGGTTTAGCGTAAAACAAGGAAGGAAAGTCTAATGTCGGTCTAGCATGACTATAAAATACTCTAAGCCTCCTATCATTTTTAAGTATATATTAAAATACTAAAACAAATAGACATAACTTCCCATCAAAATCCATGTATTCTTTATACCTATAGAATTATACAGGTTTAACTGATGAGGTTTGTATGGTAGATGGGTGTGTTAGTGGCCAGATGACGTCCATTTTTTTGTGCACTCCTCAGTTTTGATTTAAAATGCTCCCATACGATTTTTCGTCCCTCTAGGTCAAATATGAATCTTTTAATAGTGTTCTTAATATTGTGGGTTGTATGGAAGGTGAGCGTATACATGGACAGATGACGCCCATTTTGTGAACACATCTTAGTTCTGATAAAATAATCTCACATACTAAGTTTTATTTTGTAGCTCATATATAAAAACTTTAAAGAGTTTTTGCCATAGTGGGTTATATGGGAGGTGGGTTGGTAGTGCGTTGGTGGGCGGATGATGCCCATTTTTTGTGTACACCTCATCTCAATATGTATTTCTCTAAAATCAATGTTTGTGAAATCTTTTTAATACATCTATAAGGGACATTTTTTAAGCATGAACTCTAGTACTCTGTTCGTTTGGGTGAAATTTCGCTCGGAACATTTATTTTTTTGTTGCGTGAAAATTTTGACAAATATTTTGTTGCGAAGATATTGAAAAATTCGAGAAAGTCATGCTTATAAAAACAAAAAACTTATGACAACTGTCAGTTTTCACTTCAAAATAAATATGCAGTTCAATTAAATTGTCGTGAAAAAATGTTGCAAAAGAAATGTTTTTCACAGCCGAACAGAGTACTACTTTGACGAACATGTTGCGAAAATTTCCACATGTATTTCACAGCTATTGTTGTTTGTATAAAGATTCGAGTGAAATTTCACATAAAACTGAACAGAGTACTAGGCCTTATTAAAAAAAAAGGAAATTCTAAGTAAAATTTGTCTAAGAATAAAGATTTTCTTTTCTCTCATGTGACACCCCATTTTTCATAATTCAACGATTTCTTGAGTTTAAAAATATTTCTTAACTATTCCTTAAATTTATGATTTCTTCTAAAAAAATCTAGACTTTCCCGAGAAAACTGATTATGCAGACGTACCAAACTTGAGCTTTTATTTGACGAGTGTATTAATTTTTTCAAAATCAAAATCAAAATAAAAGCAATCCAGCAAAAATGATGACTCTTAAAAGACTCTTTCAAGCCTCATATAATTGAGGTTTTTTCGTCATAGTGCGCTCAGAAAATACTATTTTTTGAGTACATTTTCGTATGTTGTGGGCCCCAAAATATGATTCATAAAAATGATTGTTTTATGAGTCTTTTTGGACTCATAGTAGTGACGGTTTTAAGTCTCATATTTGTTACTCTTTTAAGACTCATATTTAATACTCTTTTAATACTCATATTTAAAACTCTTTAAAACTCATATAAGAAGTCTTTTTGCAACGAACATTTGTTGTAGTTCAATTTGAATGCATATTTATCGCCACAAACAAACAATTCTACGAAAAGCGTCGCCAGGATATCATGTGCGCATAACGGAAAGTTAAAAAGTTTTATACAATTAAAAAAAGAATATGCTCGATTAAGTTCTTATTTATTTATTAGATATGGTGCTTTTGCAATAATTCGATTCTAGTTACTCATGAAACCTTCGTATACAAGACTCTTTTATGAGTCTTCTTTATGATTACGCGTATATCAATCAATATATGATCCTGTTATGAGTCTTTTTTATGAACAATCATATCACCGTCATATTTAGGACTCTTTAATGAGTCTATTTTATATGTGTTCATTAATCAGATACAATAATGACTCTTGTATGAGTCTTATTTTTGAGCAATCATTTAACAATCATATTACAGACTCTTTCATGAGTCAATTTGATGAGTCATCATAAAACACAAAAAAAGAAACTCTTTTTAGAGTCATTTTTTGGAGAGCATCATAAAATGTTTGTAGGGAAATTATTAAAAAATATTTGTCATGTATTGAACATATTTTTAGGTTACTAGAAATAAAATTTGAGTTTGTTTTTCTAGAAATCAAATTTAAGCTAATTTTTATAATGGAAATTTTTTTAATGAATTTTGTATCTTCATTTGTATCTTCTTCATCACATTTTAATAAGTTTTTTTTGTCATGTTTGGTCGAAGCTGACATGCTTCGTCAATATATCTGAAAAATCAGAGAGAAAACTAAAAGTATGCATATAATTTTTGGAGGTGGCAACTCTAGAATGTCAGCATGCCTAGTGTACAAAGCATGAAATGTGATTAAAGCACAAGAAAACATTTGAAAGCTGTACCAAAAGCTTCTGATGGTTTGTGTTTATGCTTAGCACATACAAGTAAAAAGCTCGCTAAGTTTTTTCACATGCCAACACATCAAGCACTGGTTGCGCATTACCAAACTTTTCATCCCCATAGCAAAATTATGCTTTCGACAAACACAAATCGACCAAGCAAATAAAACTTAATCACTTGAAAACTACCCAATTTTTTTTCAAATTGCAAATATAAGTCAAAAATTCCAGCATATTAAAAAAATCATTTATTTTCTATACAGGGAACGTCAGGGAGCTCGGATTTTTTTTTTTTTTTTTTTTTGCCTAACGTAACATAATTAATATCATCCCGTAATTAAGTGTTTTTAAGTCAACTAATTGAAAATCTTATGTATTGCAATCATGTCAATAAAGGGTAAAAATTACTGGAAACACGTGGTGCTCGAAATTGAAAAAGCTGCAGCTGCCAAGACACGCAAAGATATAATAAAGGATAATGACTATTCTGTAACATTGCCGGAAAAACTGCGAAGGCGAGTCTCCAAAATAATACCTTACGAATTTGCTGATTATGATCGCAATGTATTTGGCGAAGAGTTAATTGATTTGAAAATATTTAAATCATCCTTCTATGATGATGAAGAATCCGATTCAACAGCTGTGCTTGAGGACACTTCGAAACCAAAAAAGGTTTGTCATTCTTACAAGATTTATTGGCTACATATGTACATTTTTTAAAAGTTTGCCACAGATTGAATATAACGAGAGCAGCTGCTCTGAAATTGAAGGCTTGGAGCATGAGTTTATTGGGTTCGATTTAAAGCTTGATACACCCATTGAGCACAAGTTGAAAGCTAAGAAGAAAGTTAATTGGTGCTCAAAGTTTTTGTGTAAAAAGCGCAAAGAGCGCGTCAAATGGGACTCGAAAATATATCAAATGGAGACGAACATGATGGAGAAGACTCTGGATGAACAGGCAGAAATGCTGATGGAAGCTGTGAGTAGATAAAATTGTGTAACAAGCTAGTCGCAATTTTTTCTGCAACCGTTGGATACAACTTTTGCTTAAACTTTTATTTTAGTCTTGAATTTGAGCTTTGGTTATGCTTCAGCTAAGCTTTTTGCTTTTCTTCTTCATCTACAGACCGCTGAACGCTTTTCTGAATGGGTTAATTCCCTTGGCACCAACCAGGACTCTAACATTTCCAAAGAAAAACTAATAAACTTGTTCTCCATTGAGGGTGACCGAAATCTTTTAGCTTCGATACAAACCGAACCAAAGGAGGTGAATGCCATTGCTAGAACCATCGCAGACAAATGGAACATACCCGAAGTGCGTTTACCTTTTGTTTTAATAAGTTTATTTTACAACCGTAAAATTAATTTTTTTTCAACCACCATTTAATGCCTGCCAACTTATGCTGTTTTCCCACAGATGGCCTTGGAGTTAAAATATGAAAACTACATCAAGGACCGTCTTAAGAATTTGCCAAAAAAAGTGCTAACTGTAGCATTTGGTCGCACCATTCCTTATTGTATGCGTCCCTGGGTGCCGGCAGCTGAAGATGATAGAATTAAAACAGTGTTTCCCGATGAAATTCTATCAGGTCGTAAACTCTTCAGAGGCATAAAACACTTGCGCTCAACCAAGGCCTTGGTTGAGTTCTATCGCAATCATCCCAAGATCGAGAAGCCACCTTATATGAACGCTCAAGGCATGTTTAGGATTAGAGCACAGTCGACTACAAAAGTTGATATTCCGCTATACGAAAAACTAAAATTACAGTATTAAAATTAAAAAAATTCTTTTGGATATAAAAATCAATCTATTGAAATAAAAATACTATCATAGATAATAGTACAAGTTTTTAGGAATTGGCGGATATTTTTATTAATTTTTGTGAAGAGAAACACAATATAACAAAACCAAGAAGACCGCTTATTTTGAATAAAAACTATTCTTTGCTAAACAGAACTTTTTAAAATGGAATATTTAAAGTTATTTTCAAAGGTATGGGCCATGAACCCATGAATGCTTTTCTTGAGTGGGAGGAAAAGAACGACTTGTAAAAATAAAAAATTCTGTGTCGACAAGGAATAACAGCTTAACTCATTTTGAAAATTTCAGATCATTTTTCAGAGGAAAATTGTTCCTTAATATCAGGATACCCTGTCTTTCTTTTATTTAGATTTGATGGTCACAAACATTTAATTTTCAAGGTACAACCATAAAAATGTGAATACTAGTGTTTTTCGTTGCGAAAAAAAAGCAAAGAAATAAATAACCTCATTTTGTCCTAACTCGACTTTAGCGGTTATTCCTTGTCGACACAGAATTCAACAATCAAAAAATAAAAAGTTTCAATGTGGTCAAATGGCATAATCTTCCCTGTACAAATTTTCAATCGCCTGATGATCTCCAGTGAATTTCTTGGAAGATGAGACAATCGCCGCTGAGCATTTTTGAGAGTCATCCGGGTATAGTCGAATGCAAGCAGCTCAGGCCAAAAAAGCGGTTCGCAGATGAATCGCCAATAGATATCTTAAACGATTCGATGAGAGGAGTCGCGAATAAATCGTCGAGAGGTGTCTAAATCAATTCGCCAACCCATCTCCGAGAGAAATCTTAAGTAAGCAATTAATTTTTACTATTTTCAAGAGCCTGCTTGATATGTTTTGAAAATTCAACCCATGCAATAATAAATTTTGAAAATATTTTAAAAAGCCATCTTCCAATATTGGAGATTTTTGAAAATTGTTTCTCTTGGGCGATCGAAAAGCAATCTATCTTCCAAAGATCGGCGGAATGAACGAGGAAGATTTTGAAAATTGTTCGTCAATTTCGCATTCATCGCTTGGGCGATCGAAAGACGATCCATCTTCCAACGATCGGCGGAACGAACGAAGAAAGATTTTGAAAATTTTTTCCTTTGAGCGATCCATCTTCCAACGATCGCCGGAATGAGTGAAGGAAGATTTTTAAATTTTTCGCGAATTTCACATTCATCGATTCTGCGATCCATCTTCCAAAAGCCCTTGGGAAGCCTTGGGAGGTTGAGGTTGAGGTTGAGGTTAAGGTTGAGGTTGAGGTTGAGGTTGAGGTTGAAGTTGAGGTTGAGGTTGAGGTTGAGGTTGAGGTTGAGGTTGAGGTTGAGGTTGATGTTGAGGTTGATGTTGAGGTTGAGGTTGAGGTTGAGGTTGAGGTTGAGGTTGAGGTTGAGGTTGAGGTTGAGGTTGAGGTTGAGGTTGAGGTTGAGGTTGAGGTTGAGGTTGAGGTTGAGGTTGAGGTTGAGGTTGAGGTTGAGGTTGAGGTTGAGGTTGAGGTTGAGGTTGAGGTTGAGGTTGAGGTTGAGGTTGAGGTTGAGGTTGAGGTTGAGGTTGAGGTTGAGGTTGAGGTTGAGGTTGAGGTTGAGGTTGAGGTTGAGGTTGAGGTTGAGGTTGAGGTTGAGGTTGAGGTTGAGGTTGAGGTTGAGGTTGAGGTTGAGGTTGAGGTTGAGGTTGAGGTTGAGGTTGAGGTTGAGGTTGAGGTTGAGGTTGAGGTTGAGGTTGAGGTTGAGGTTGAGGTTGAGGTTGAGGTTGAGGTTGAGGTTGAGGTTGAGGTTGAGGTTGAGGTTGAGGTTGAGGTTGAGGTTGAGGTTGAGGTTGAGGTTGAGGTTGAGGTTGAGGTTGAGGTTGACGTTGAGGTTGAGGTTGACGTTGAGGTTGAGGTTGAGGTTGAGGTTGAGGTTGAGGTTGAGGTTGAGGTTGAGGTTGAGGTTGAGGTTGAGGTTGAGGTTGAGGTTGAGGTTGAGGTTGAGGTTGAGGTTGAGGTTGAGGTTGAGGTTGAGGTTGAGGTTGAGGTTGAGGTTGAGGTTGAGGTTGATGTTGTGATTGAGGTTGAACATCTTTTAGAAATTAAAGTAGACGTCATTGGATAGCTTAGTTCATTCCCAAACTGTACTTGAAGCTTCAAAAGTAATAGAAATCTATTTGAATTAAAAAATTTAGGTATTATTTATGATAGGAAGGATCATGAAATAACAATGAATTTTATTGATTAAAAAATTGTAGATACTTTAAAAGAAGAATTTTTTGTTAAACTCTTACATATATTTCAGAGACTTAAAGCAAGAATTTTTGTTTAGGGTACAGATCCTGGTTAACTATTGTTACGCTCAAATTTTAAACACTTTTTTAAATTTTGGTTCCTGAAATTTTGAGCATTTTTTTCAAATCAACTCTGGGCATTGGACAACCAAGACATTTTTTCTTGGTGCTTTAAGGATTTGATCATGGCGAAAAAAAACCGTGACAAAATAAAAATAATTTTTTTAAAATATACAAAAATCTTTGTTTTTTTGTGACCATCCCCTGAAGAATATCTAAATTTTCATTCAGAAAAATAAATATAAGCTTCAATTAAAAAACTATTCCCGTTTTGGCTATTATAAATTGTTTCCGCATAACATGTTTTAAATCTGCATCAAACGTCAAGCATTATTGATGGTAAACAGATGAAATCCTGAAAATGTTCAGTTTTTTGCCTCTTCAAACTTTTTTGAAGCGGCTTTAGCACCTAAACAAGATTTGTATGCCTTGCCAAAAATAACAAATAATTTCAGAAACTTCTAACCTTAAAAGTCACTCCTATCAAAAGTTTTGACATTCCATATTTAAAAAAAAAAACAATCAAAAACATATATTTTTACTACGTACATATATCCATTAACTAACCATTTCACAAAACTTTTGTAACCATGGATAAAAATAAATATTGGCTACAACTTGCGTGCAGAATTGAAAAAGAGGAAGCTAGAAAAGCACGCAAGGATAGAATTAGAAGCTGTGATTATTCTGTAACGCTACCGTTTAGTTTACGTAAGCGTGTAGCCGCAATCATACCCTATGAATTCGAAGAGTACGATCGAAATGTTTTCATGGATGATTCACAGTTTGTCGATAGTAATATATCAAAAGATTTATTTAAGGATTACAATTTTGATTCTGACGAAAATGCAAAAGAAGTTGGCAAAGGCGAAGGTCAAGAAGAAGCCGAAGAGGTATTAAACTGCAATCGTTCAACTTAAAACAAAGCATCAAGTTTATCCTTTTAATTTTTTTTTTTTAAACAGGTAGATTTTGCGGAGAGCAAATGTTCTGAGATCGTACGTTTGGAAAATGAGTTCGTTAAATTTGACTTAAAAATGGATAAACCGATGGAGTTAACGGCTAAAGAAAGGAAAAAAATCAATTGGTGCTCAACGTATTTATGCAAAAAACGCAAGGAACGCATCAAATGGGACTCAAAAATCTATCAACTTGATGAAAAAATGGCCGATAAGACGCTGGATGAGCAAGCTGATGTGTTAATAGAAGCTGTAAGATATTAAAAAAAAAAGGCAAAACAAGGCTCAGTTCAATATACTGAGCATTACTGGTCAACGATATTCTATAAAGTATATTTTTGATTCATAGGCTGCCGAACGCTTTTCTACATGGGTTAACTCCTTGGGTGTTAATCGAAATACCGACATCTCTATGGAAACTCTGAAGGCACTGTTCTCTGTGGAGACCGACCGAATGCTTTTAGCGTCGTTAATAAATGAGCCAAAAGAATTGAATGCTATTGCCAAGGCGGTTGCTGATGTTTGGAATCTACCGCAAGTATGTTAGTAGTTTAATTAATAGTTTGAAGAAATTTTGGTATCTTTGACGATACCAGATTAGGTTAAGAATTAGTTTTTCTGTAATCGATTTTTGACTACTTGTTGCTTTCGTTCTTGTAAAAGACTCAGTTTTGTTACAGTCTATTTTTGTATTGTCACCATCAAACTTACACTATTGCAGAATATTTGCTGAAAAAAATGGAAAATTCTCTTTATTGCCGAGTTCCGATGTCGGTGCTTAAAGACCCAAACATAATTATATGATCACAGTCTGCCTTACGTCTTCGATTAAGTTTTGGCGTTTTATTCCCTGCTTCGTTGTTTCATCGGCATCATTCTCTATCTTCAGCTCCTTAATTTTTTATCGCTTAAGACCTAAACAAAATAAAGTCCCAAAAGAAGTTAACAATTTTCATAATAAAAAAAAAATGGCTGTAAAATAAGGTCCCAATATCAAAATGAAATTAGGCCCAAAAATGGGGTGTAGTTTCATAATAAAATAAGACCCCACGAATTAATGTCCCTATGCGATGAAAAAACACCCAAATAAAATGAAGAAAGGCCCTAAATATTGCATTAAAATCAGTTCAAAATCGAATTAAGACCCCAAATGATAAAAGGGTTTTATTTAATAATGAAATTTTGGGGCCTTATTGCTTAACGAAATAAATTCTCACTTTCAAAAACCAAATTAAGCCCCAATAAAGAAATACTACCCCGAATGTTTCTTTTATTATTTTGTATGGAAAAACTTGGAGCTTTATTTCATTTTATGTTTGGACCTAAATTTATGGGGCTTTATTTTATGGAGCCAAAAATAATATTAAATTTATTCCATATAAAATTCGGTTCACTTATGGATGACCGGATATATTTTATAACAAACTTAAAATTTCATAAATTTAGACCTATACCATCAATGTTACTTTTACTATTGCTTTTACTATGACTATTACCATAACCATTACGATTAACATTACCATTACCATTACCATTACCATTACCATTACCATTACCATTACCATTACCATTACCATTACCATTACCATTACCATTACCATTACCATTACCATTACCATTACCATTACCATTACCATTACCATTACCATTACCATTACCATTACCATTACCATTACCATTACCATTACCATTACCATTACCATTACCATTACCATTACCATTACCATTACCATTACCATTACCATTACCATTACCATTACCATTGCTATTACCATTACCTTTGCCATTACCATTACCAATACCATCACCATTACCATTACCACTACTATTACAATAAAAATAACCATTACCATTACCATTCTCATTATCATTGCCATTACTATTACTATTACCATTACTATTATCATTACCTTTGCCATTACTTTTACCATTACCATTACCATTACCATTACCATTACCATTACCATTACCATTACCATTACCATTACCATTACCATTACCATTACCATTACCATTACCATTACCATTACCATTACCATTACCATTACCATTACCATTACCATTACCATTACCATTACCATTACCATTACCATTACCATTACCATTACCATTACCATTACCATTACCATTACCATTACCATTACCATTACCATTACCATTACCATTACCATTACCATTACCATTACCATTACCATTACCATTACCATTACCATTACCATTACCATTACCATTACCATTACCATTACCATTACCATTACCATTACCATTACCATTACCATTACCATTACCATTACCATTACCATTACCATTACCATTACCATTACCATTACCATTACCATTACCATTACCATTACCATTACCATTACCATTACCATTATCATTACCATTACCGTTACCATTACCATTACCATTACCATTACCATTACCATTATCATTACCATTACCGTTACCATTACCATTACCATTACCTTTGCCATTACCATTACCATTACCATTACTATTACCATTACCATTACTATTACCATTACCTTTGCCATTACCATTACCATTACCATTACCATTACCATTACCATTACCATTACCATTACCATTACCATAACCATTACCATTACCATTACCATTACCATTACCATTACCATTACCATTACCATTACCATTACCATTACCATTACCATTACCATTACCATTACCATTACCATTACCATTACCATTACCATTATCATTACCATTACCGTTACCATTACCATTACCATTACTATTACCATTACCATTACCATTACCATTATCATTACCATTACCGTCACCATTACCATTACCATTACCATTACCATTACCATTACCATTACCATTACTATAACCATTACCTTTGCCATTACCATTACCATTATCATGACCATTACTATTAGTATTACTTATTTGAATAATATTTTTCTAGATGGCCTTGGAATTGAAATATGAAAACTACATAAAAAATCGTTTGAAGAAGGTGCCGAAACACGTTCAGACTGTACAATTCGGTCGTACAGTTCCTACTGCCTTGCGTCCTTGGGTTCCAACTGCAAAGGACGATTATATCAAAACGGTCTTCCCCGATGAAATTTTATCGGGCGAAAAAATATTTAAAGGCATCAAACACTTACGCAGCACAAAAGCGTTGATGGACTTCTACAAAAGACATCCGAAGGTCAATACACCAGGTTTCTTCAGACGTGGACGCGGTTCAATTTACGTTTCGGAACAGGTTTCCAAACATGATGTTCCATTGTATGATAAATTGAAATTGGTATATTGAATGATACTGAATTTTATAAAAAAAATATATTACGCATAACTTTCAAACATGCTTATGTAGAAACTGAAATGTAGGCATTGTAGTTTTGTAAAAATATACCTGAAGAACGTATATAAATTATTTTATTTAAATTTGACATGGGAGAAGTTTTGCAAAGTAGTTTTAAGAAGAAGTCCCAATTTTTAAATTGAAAGACAAAGATCGCTATATAATTTGTTTCTATAATTTGTAAGTCATATTCACATATAGCATAGTTCGGAATTGTTTGGGAAAGATATAAGCTTGCACGTTTACAAGGACAGTTTCGAGGTAAAAATTAAAAAATAAAGCCGAAGAAGGTCATCTACAGGGATTTCAGATTTTGTGCTAAATTGCTTGAGGGAAAAACTTTGATATATTCTTCGGCTTTGATCGGAAAGGGGCAACAACTTTCCGCATCAAGAAAAATTTGAAACCAACTTATCCCGTATGACTAAAAATCGCTTAACGTTGCATAAACGATGCAATGAAATCGGAAGAAAATTGCAGATTTTGTGAAGAATAAAGCTAAGCCGACTAATGGGCTGCCTCCATAAGGGTGCAGGTAGAGAATTACGGTCTCATTCATAAAAATGTCTTAAAATAGATTTAAAATGTTCAATTGTTAAAAATATTTTTAGAGATAAACTTCCTTTTTAAAATTTTGTTATTCATAAAAATGTTGTCTCAGCTTTTTTTGTTAAAATAGGAACACTTTCAATTTGAAGTGTAAACTGTGTCAAAAATGGTTTGTGCATTTGATAAAATCAAAAAATTTTTATTATTTGTCACAATTTTATTAATATTTCGACACTCAAACATTCAAAAAATTTTGTTATTTATGCTTTGCTCTGAAAAAATTGTCACTTAATATTTTTATGTTCAATATTTTGAAATTTGGCACCATGTTGTCATATTTTTTTTAATAAATTGTCAATATTTGTTTTTTGTCAATATTTGTGCTCTGATGAAAGTAAAGTTTTAGAAATGCTTTATCAAGGGTTTATTGAAAGTTTTTAATTTAAGAAGCCTTTATATCGTTATTGTAGGTTTATGAATTATGAATACTGTGATATTTTTCTTTTAGAGGCTTTATAAGAGTCTCATAAATTTTTATGAACACAACCCTTAATATCTTCGAAAGAATAAAATTTTGAGCAAAAGATAATAAGAGCTATTGATATATGAACGGTTTAGAGATGAAGTGAAGCAAGTCAAAAAAAGTGTGGTTTTTGAGATAGAACGACTTAACGTTTATGGTTTATATGAAATCCTATAGAGAACTTACTTTTTTTCAAGAAAATTGATGTGACTAAGTTTTAAATAGAAATGAGTTTTCGGTATAATTCTAAGTAGAATCATATTGGAAACAAAATAGGAAAACGAAAAAACAATTTTTGACTTGCTCCAGTTCAACTCTGAACCGTCCATATGACTCTTAAAGGGAACGCACAGTGTGTCTTTTTCAATTTTAGCAAGCCAACTCATATCTCAAAAAGTATTATAGCTAGAAATATGAGATTTTGCGTATAAGTTTTTAAGCCAAAAATAAATATTGTCAGAAAAATTGCAAAAAAGTGGTCAGGCAATTGTCTCGCCTACCTCCCAAGCAATCGGAGCAGTATTATTGGAATAACTTTGGTTGCATGTGTGCTATAAGAATAAAACACGGTTTCTTTTTCATCTTACAATTAAAATAAATTTTTCCAAAAATGGGCGTAATAATTTTACTGCCACGCCTACTTCCAAAAAAATTGGAGTAGTATTATTGGAAAACTCGGTTTCTTAGTTCACCTAAGGATTAAAATATGTTTACCCAAAAATAGACGTGATCAGTTTACTACCACGGCTACTTCTAATATCGCTGAAATAGTATTATAGGCAAAAATAGGCATAATAATAAGCATGCTTAAAATTTTTAATATAACAAACTTTTTGATCGCCTATCTACTTTTTTTTTCATCAGAAAAATCAACCTAAGTAAATAATATATTGAGAGTTTTGCCGTACAATTTATAATTCTGAATCTGAAGCAAAATTTTCTGTAAGGTATTCTCATCCCTTGAGAAGTATCACTGCATCAGCTGTTGAATTGGACCATTTATATTTTGTTAGTTGTCACAAAGAATTTATAAATGGATCTAAAGAAATTAACAGTTTGTGCAGCAAATCTTCATTTGTGTCGGTTCGAGACGTGTTTTAAGTAAAGCAAAATTTTCTGTAAGGAATTCTCATCCTTAATTCTAAACGGCCTCTTATCTTTATATCTCACTTTCCTATAAAAACTACAAATTAGCATTTATTTCTATAATTTTTTTTTAAATTTTGTCGATCTTGTTTTTTATTTTTTTTTATATAATTAAATTTAACTTTAATCAAATATTACAACAAAATTTCAAAAATTTCAACTCATTTTAAGTTATATAGGTTATTCTAGAATATAAAGAATATTTATAGAATATATTTTGTAGAATTCTAGAACATAGAATATAAAAAAAGTTAGGCTTGCTTGAATTTGACATACATCTAGATATACTTGCTACACTCAGAAAAAGATTTCTTGGAATATGCTAAAAAGGCATCATATTTAGAGAAAAATGGTGTAGACTTTGCTCCAGAGAATGCTTTTCTCTAAATGTGATCCTAAAACTTCTCTAAAAATGATAAAAGCTTCACTAAAATAGAGAAATATATAAAAATATATCGTTTTTAGAGAAAAAGATCTTTTATTTTTGAGATAAGATTTCTTTTTATTAAAGAAAATATTTCTCATTTTGAATTTTTTATTAAAATATAGGAAAAATTTTGAATTTTCAATAAATTTTTCTCTATAAATGAGAATTTTTTTTGTGCGAGAAAAATACTTATCATAATTAGAGACATTGAAATATTAACATTGCCCAGAAGTGAAGAAAAAATTTCTTCGAAAATGTGAAAATTTATTCTAATTCAAGAAAATTTTATTTGAAAAAAAGAAAATTGCTATTTCGAAAATAGAGAAATTTTTTATCGGAGAAAGATATTTGTTTTTTTTTGAGGGTACTTTCCTTTTTTTTATTTTTTTTTTTTTTTTCATTTTTTCTACGTTGATTAAAAGTTCTAAGTTCCATATGTTTTTTAAAAAAATTCTAATTGTAATTTTGACTTGTGGATATTGTTTTTTAATTACATAAATACCTTTATTTATTTTGAGAAAATAAGGGCACCGAGATCTCGTGATTTAACACCTTGCGACTTCTTGCTTTGGGGCCACGTGAAAGATAAGGTCTTCGCCAACAGCCCTGCGTCGATTCAAGACCTCAAAGATGGAAAGATGAACAGCCACTTTGCGATTTTGTTATGGAAAATTTCAAGAAAAGGATATTATCCTGTAAGCGTGGTCGTGACATTTGTGAAACGCTGTATCTCGGAAAGGAGTGAGGGAAGCGAGTAGGTTACCCCTACTAATAAAAAATTTATCATGTATAAGAAAGTTCCCGTATAGACCGTTAGAATACGTCGCGTTATCTGTCAGTAAGGCCCAAAAGTTGAAGGTCAAAGTTGGCTCGTGGACGAAATCGTCCAACGACGACGTCGGAGAAATTTTTTTATATTTTAAAGTAAGTGAAAAAAAAAATGTTACTGTGGAAACTGTTACTATAACTGCTGCCGACCAAATTTTAGTGTTTTTTAAGTAAAAAGGAGTCGCTTGTTTACTATTTTGTTCTTGTTGCTTGCAATTTTACCAAATTTTCAAATTCCAAAATTATAACACTTTTTGGAACGTAGCCAAATTTGAGAAAGTTTTTTCGAAAGAGATGTAAATGAAGAGTAAATTTCTAAAATAGTGCTTATAAAAAGGGCTCGAGAAAAGAATTTTTTAAGTTTTAGTCCTAAAACGATCGTTTTTTGGTGTTCTTATATTGGTAGCGAGTAGCTGTTGAAATATTCTTGAACAAAACCTTTATTATTATTAAAATTATTATATTTCTTTTGAGAAAATAAGGCCTTCCCAATAAACCAAATAGCGTATTCGGTTTAGTTTCGCATTAGTAATGAAACCGAGAACTCGGATAAGACATCTCGTGTTTGATTCGAATTCGAAACGAATCCGCAATCTCGTAAATAAAATAAAATTTTATATATCTGTAATTAATTATCGCAAAATTTACTTTTTTGTTTTTAAATTCTTAATCCCTTCAGATTTTTTAAAAATAAAGAAAAAACACCAAAAGAAAAAAAAAATGATACAGTTTTTTGCCTGAGCTGGGAGTCGAACCCACTTCCTCAAACGCTTGTTTTCATAACCAAGCAAATTAAGCAGCTTCAAAATAATAACTGCGATAGGCTAGTAAATAACGTAGGAGACTAGCATCTGGTAAACATGGGTACGAATTCTGAACATGTATATTTTTTTTTTCTTCTTTATAACAATAATAATCTTATAATCTTTTATCATAATAATCGATTTATGTAAGATACGAATATATTAAAAAAATTTTATTTAGAAAAAAATTGCTAAAATTATTCGAAAACGATTGGCTAATGTTGAAATTCTCGCTTCGGTAGTGATTCGATTGTGATAAATAATCTCGTTTCGGGAATGCAATGCGCACATCTCCCGCTATCGGGTTAATTAGCAAAACATTTTCGAACTTTGTTTTCGAAATAAATATCCGAGATCTCGGATTCGCTTCGAATTCGAGGCAAATTCGTTTGGTTTATTGGGCTTCTGTTAAAATTTAAATTTTTATTTGTGTACTTTTGGCAATAAATAATAAAATTGAAAAAGACACTCTGTGGGACGCCCCGGAAAGCTATGAATTAAACTCAGCAATGTTTGTCAAATTACCCCCTCTGGGGCCGATGCGGCAAAGATTATTTTCCATATTTCTTTTATGTACTGAACAAATAGGTAAATTTTTGTGTCTGTGATTCCGGTGCCACAAATTGTAGTAATTGTTAAGTTACTGCAACCGATTCTAAGCAACATGTGCTCATGAATTTATGCATGTAAGACAGAAAAGAAAAATAATGACTACTGTAAGTTAATTTCAATTATTTGTGATAAATAAATAATTCATGACATATTAGGCTGTGAAGGACTCTAAACGTAAAGATTATTGTATTATATTTATAATTGCTGTACAATTTTTATTTAAAGTTTTATTTTTAATTGACGTAGCTGTATGAATGAATTGCTTCAAATAAATAACTTAAAGCTATAAAATTCATATTGTAGGATATTCGTTCGAAATTTTTTGAAGTTAATGAGTATTCAAGAGTTCATTTATGCATTAGTTTGATGTGCATTCAACGGTTTTGTAATTGTCAGGAAGTAAATGAACTACATGAACTCCCACTTTCAAAATTTGTAAAACTTCTGTTCATGAAAAGCCTGACTATGTTATAGAGCGCAGCGGAGAATATGCTATATGCTATATGTGATATGTTCTCCTTGTTTAATGTCCTTGCTATATACGAGACCTAAAATATTTGATAATTTCCATGTCCGCACTATTTTTGCCAACATTTGCTCTACGCTCAAACATCAAACACATGTCAACATTTGCTTAATCCTTTTCGTCCTTTATCCTCTATCTACTTAACGGAACACTAATCAATGGCCTAACATGCGTTGAATGTAAATGTAAGACATTTGGCTGTGTTCACCATGAAAACGTCATCAACTGCAACAATGGAACGCTCTACACGACACGACATGACATGAATCCATGAAATAGTATCCAACAAAACATAAACATAAATTCCTGTAATTCTTCGTTTCAGTCATCAGTCTACTTCATTGAGATGTGATCTTGTAAATTTCATCCTGGAAACAGTTTGACTGTGTTAGTAAGTTTGTGAGTAATTGTGTGTATGTTGGATGTAAGCTATTTTAAACTGTTGCGCTAGAATGCAGCGTTTTAGCTTTACGTACCGATGTGTTGTTGTTTTTGTTGTTGTTGTTGTTGTTGGTGTTGTAAATGTGTCTGTTGCTGTCTGCACGACACTGTGCAACATTTATGGCTGCGTACAGATTTTGTCTTAATAAGTTATTAATTAGCAACCTATTAACTGTTGCAGTAATCGTATTAGCCGGGCTAATAACCATAGGCGTTAGCTCAGCTGATTATGCAACGGTATATTATGTAGATGTGTGCGTGTGTGGATTGAAAGTCTGCCTGTATGTGTGCTGTTATGTTGTCAACGCATTAACCTCATTTAGCTGAAGTTATGTGCCTGACATTGCTACATGATGTTCGGTATGCTGCGGTTTTGAGAAATTGCGTGCACATGGATGTGTGTGCATGTGTGTGTATGTTCGTGTGAAAATACCAAAAATTGCTGAAATTCTACTTTAACTTAAATTCAGTGCTCATAAGGGTTGACGCTTTATTTAAGCTGAATAATTCACTTTAAACGAGCAGAAACATTTTTTGTTCTTTCGTTTTTTTGAAAAATTTTTCAAAACTTTTTCAACTGCATCATATATTGATGAAAATTAAATTTCCGTCCAAAAATGTCAAAGGGCCACCATGTATATCCCGTTGAAATTCCATTTGAAGAACATTCATATGATGGTGATATATCATATGATCATGATCCTATGATAGAGTCTCCAACTCCTGGTAGTAACCTAATAATAATAACCTAACCCTTTTACAGGGTCAACATTTGAATGACAACGACAACTCTTATTATACTGTTGTTAAGAAGAGAGCGCGTTAAGAAGAGAGCTACGTCAACTCAACGGGTTGTCATCAGCGTTGCCACTTTGGTTAAATTCAAATTTGGTAGTTTTTTTTCTTCAAATCAGCTTTTGGTTATTTGGTAGATTTTTTTTTTCAATTTTGAAGATTTTGGTAGATTTTTAAATTTTGTAGTTTATCAAAATTTTTCAACAAATAAAACTCACAGAAAATAAATGAAAATCATAACGTTTGGTTTACCCTGCTTAAATATGCACATTTTGTAACTCTTCCAAGTTCAGGTGTTCTTTCAATTGCTATTTTTTAATTAACTCACTCGGCAATGGCAGGAGTTTGAAGCACTAGCAGCGATTACTCAAAAAAGGCGTGATAGAATGATCCATTGCTGCCAAGAGGCAAAGCATGCACCATTTGATGGGGAGGGGATAACTAGCAAAAAAAATATACTTGTAAAAAACGGAATATTACAAAATTGGATTTTAGACTTATACTCGGCTAGAAAATTAAACTCTGCAACAACCGGAAGTGCAACTCGTGCAAGTAATGCTGCAGTTATTCCTGCAGCTAATTGAGAATGTAAAGGTTAAATAAATTCTTAAAAGTATTAAAACTAACTTAGGAATAAGCCAAAAATATTGAAAAATGTTTTTCGTTTAATCTTTTTTATATATTCTTTGGTGTTATTTTGTTTTATATGTTTTCGTTTAGTCAGATTCAATTTATGTATAAACTTAAATATATCATTAAAAAATGCCATTATTATATCATGTTTTTGAATTGATATATATTCTAACTTTAAAAATTTATGGGCAAAGGTCACGTGGCCCTAATAAAGCAAACATTTTTGTTGAAGATTTTGTAAAAATATATCAAACGGTATAGAAGTTATGAACGATAAAGTGAAATGTATGTCAAAAAAATTGAGATTGCGAAAAAACTTATCATGTGGCCATCAAAATTTTTTGTTGGTGGAAAGTTTATTTTGCTTTTGAAATTACAAGTTTTATATATATTTACACATTTCGAAAAAACTCTCTTTAAATGGTGTGTCACTCACGTTTTCGCACGATTTTCATTTTTCGAGTTCTTCTAACAAATTGCTTAAAATCTGCGAATTTTTTGAGTTAATATAAGGAATTAAGTAATTTTCCGTAACGAAATTGAGTAGAAACTTAAACTGCTGGATAAAATATAGTATTCTCTCAGAATTTTAAGATTTTTTCATATACTGATTTTGTCACTCACGTTTCACGTCGATGTCACTCACGTTTCAAATCAATTTTAACTGTCCTTTTTTTGCATCGTGGTAATCTGGTGAACTTTATTAAGCATATTTTATAAAAAAATTTTTTTTTCTTAATATTAAAGACATTTTTATACAAAAAAGAAAAAAAATTTGTATGGAAAGAATTATGTAAAGCATAATATAGTTAAAAAAATTAATTCATAATATAAAAACAACACAAAAACAATTTCAGAAATATATCATTTTACCAAAATTTATTCCGATTCTAATTCGCCTAATTCGTTCATCCTTACGCTCATTAAAAGCCAAAAACCGCGCCAAATTTGACTATATGACTGGCCTATTAGCAATTCCGTCGAGGCCAACGACTTAAAGTAATGATTTAATTAGATCTTTTTAATCTTTGCTAAATTTAATTTCTTATATGAATCCGGACTTAACTATAATTTTTCTCTATCTATTTTTTCATACGTTATTTTAGGTCACTCACGTTTCACTCTTGAAACACTTTTTTAAATTTAATTTTTCGATAGAAAATTAGTTTTTTTAAAAATTTTAGTATTCACTTTTCAATATAAAATGTTTCAATTGTGAATATTATATAACGATGCTTTGATATTTAAATCGCGAAATACCAAATTATAAAAAATAAAAAACCTACAATTTTTTAACTTGCTACAGATTAAAAATACATTCAATAAAATCAGTTAAAATTTAAGTATGCAATATGTTTTTTTCAAAATGCTTTAACCGCAGGAAAACACAAAGAATAGCCTTAACGTTCCATGTATTTTTATTAAACTTTAAGCATTTTTATTTTTTAAGGTTTTGGTTTACTTTTTCTGGATTTGCCGTTATGTTCTTTTAAGTTAAATAAGAACCAATAGCCAAAATTCAAGCCAAGAGCATGAGCCAATCATATTTTTTTTTTTTTATTTCATATTTTTTTTTTATATATATTTTATTAAATTAAATTTCTTATAACAATTGCTTAGTCCCCGCGAAGCCTTAGGCTTGTGTGCAAGGATAATAATCATGACTTGCATTGGGCGTGGAATCTCGATATTCGGAATATACTGAGATCTTATCTTATTTATGTTTTTAAAATGGAATTATTATTAAAAATGTGACTTGTTATTTACGATTGTTTAATATATAATAAAAAAATTAATATAAATGTTAAGATGACAACATTTTTACAGTATTCCAAAAAGAGCTTTTATATTGATTTGGTAGTTTTGTATCCATTTTGGTAGTTTTTTTGTAATGTGGTTGGTAGCAAAATTATTTTTTCAGTGGCAACCCTGGTTGTCATGGCCACCTAAGTAAGTAAGTAAGAAGAGAGCTAAGCGGTCTAACATTGGAGAACTTAAAGATTTGGATGTATCGGATTTCTCTCCCAACACTACTAATCGATTTGCTGCCTTAGCGGAAACCGGATATCACCATCGAATCTGCTCCTCAATAAAAAAGAAAACAGCCGGCAAGTTCAGTTAATAATGATGTGGCAGTGCACTCGAAAGTACAAAATAAATATTGTCCTCCGATTATTATCTATAATGTTTATTTTAAAAAATTGATAGAACAACTTAATGAAAAATATCCAAATATTGAATATAAAATAATGAATAAATCACAATTTAAGACTTAATTGTATTTTAAAGACCCTCATCATCATTCTTTTTTTTTATCATCATTCTGACATGATGACTTTTCTTAAAGCACAGAATATTGAGTCTTTTTCATTCACTCTCAAAAGTCTGACAGAAATTAGTTTGGTTCTTCGAGGTATTCATCTCCTCTCAGACCTCGCTGATATCAAATCTGAACTTGATAGTATTATTCCAAATATTGTTGAAAAAGTTAATAAATTTACAACTCCTTATTCTATTAAAAATAATATTAATACAGGTTTTTTTATACCCCCACGCGTACTGCGTAAGGGGTATATTAATTTTGTCACGACGTGTGTAACACCCAAAAGGAGGCGTGGTAGGTATGGAAAAGTATATATATTCTTGCTCAGCATCACCACCCGAGTTGATTTAGCCATGTCCGTCTGTCTGTCCGTCTGTCCGTCTGTCCGTCTGTCCGTCTGTCGACACGATTACAGCCGTAATTTTTAAGCTATCGTAATGAAATTCAATATTTAAGCTTTTTTTAAAAAAACTAAGGTCAAGTTCGAGAATGGGCTAAATCAAATCAAAACCACGCCTACTTCCCATACAACCCCAAAATTGAAAACTCTACAAAGAAGCTAATATTAAAGCTACAATACTGAAATTTGATATATGTGTATTTTATGTCAAAACTGAGATGTCTTAGAAAAACGGGCATCATCCACCCACTAACACGCCCACCTCCCATACAACCCCAAAATTGAAAAATCTATAAAGAGGCTAATATTAAAGTTACAAGACGGAAACTCGGTATTTGTGTATTCAATGTCAAAACTGAGGTGGGTTTGAAAAATGGGCGTCATCCACCCACTAACACGCCCACCTCCCATAAAACCCCAAAATTGCAAAATCTATAAAGAGGCTAATATTAAAGTTACAAGACAGAAACTCGGTATTTGTGTATTCTATGTCGAAACTGAGGTATGTTAGAAAAATGGGCGTCATACACAGTCTAACACGCCCACCTCCCATACAACACTAAAATTTAAAACTTTATAAAAAGGCTTATATTTAAGCTGCAGGAAAACAATTTGATATGTATGTATTTTAGACACATAAAAATAATAAAATCTCTCAAAATCTCATACAAAAAGCTCTCCAATTTAAGATTCTTCCACCCTTAAGAATCTGACGTGGGGGTATTTTAACTTCGGCCAAGTCGAAGATATATCTTACTAGTTTTAATTTGACTTTTTCCTACCAAATTATTTCTTGGGAAGCTCCAAAGTCCAGCAGCAGAGAGATTCAATGCAAACGTTGCCAGCAATGTGGATATATTGCAGAAAAATTGGAACAGAGCTTATCGTTGCGTTAAATGTGAATCAAAACATGAACCTGGTTTTTGTCCTGATTGTTCATTAAATAAAGATGCAAATACTCAACCTTTTTGTATCAACTGTGGGGAAACCGGTCACCCAACAAATTGGAGAGAATGTCTGTTCAACAAAGACTACATCAAAAACAAAAAACAATTAATTTCTGATGGAAAAGAGAAAAAACAATTGGCTTTTACTTATGTCCAGAAAGCTGTGGCTGGACATTCAGTTGCTGTAAAGGTGTCAAGGGTCTTACTTATTCCAGTATTTTCAAAACTTTACCAAACCATGAATCCTTCGTTTCTCCTGACATTCACGATGGTGTTAACCATCATAATTCTACTAAGTATTCAATTATTGACGAATTTATAAAGGTTGTTAAGCTAATACTCAATCCTGAACAACCAACTTTTGAACAAAGAATTGCAATTTTTTTAAAAAAACATTAATAATCTCTCTAAAGATGACATTAAGAAAGAGTGTATTTACTCTTAAAAGAAGTTTCTTTTAGTTATGGAAATATATAATAAAAAATTGTTTTCCTTTAACGTAAGATCACTCATTGACTATAGTAGAGTTATTAAACTTCAAAAAATTATTGATATTAATAAAATTGATATTTGCTTTCTCCAAGAAACACTTATGGTGTCTGCTTAAATAATTATTATTTTCTTAGAGATTATAGCTCTCAAGTGGTTGCTATTGCTATAAAAAAGAAATATTAAATCTTCAATTGTTTCTTTTTCTGATATCCTTTTCCCTCATATTTTCTTGGATATATATGTGTTTTAAGTGGAGGACAAAAAAAAAAGTTATTAATTGGTTCAGTTTATATTCCTTGTAATTTTTCACGTGATGCTTTTTCTGATGGTTTGGTTTCTATTGCCAATCGGGCTTCAAACTATGATGGTTTAAGGGGGTCTTCTCATTGAGCAACTTTTTTTTCGACTTTTGTTTTTGCATTTATTTATAGCATGGGTAGTTGTGAATATGCCCCTAAAAGGATTTTTAGAAATTCGAAATACTTTAGAAGATACGCGTTTATCTCGAAACCACGTTTTTCGAACTGGCGGCCATGATATCTCAAGTTCAACTGAACCGATTTTCATGAAACATAGTGGAATCGACGCAGAATTGTCACCATTATTGGGTGAACCTCGTCCATAATTTTAAAAAATTTTTTACTATTTTTTTTTTACACTAAACTAAAAAAAAAGCCCGAAATTGAATTTTTTTTTTTGAATGGCCGCCATTTTGTCAAAAAAAATCACAAAATTAAGCTTGAGATTCACCCGAGAATTACATCTATACTGATTATAACCCCGTTTTTTTTCATTTCAGACGCTCCGGAGACCCGAAATCGTGGCCGCCGTGACGACACCTTTTTTTTTCACCACCAACTTCGAAGTCTCATTACTTTTTGAACAGCCCACGTATCGAGGCAAAAAAAATTTTTTTATTTACTTTGAAACTTTTGTAATACAATAAATAAAAAAGTTTTCAATTATTCTTTGCGTTTTCAAATAAGATTTTTTTTAAAAAGGGTCCAAAAAACGGGTTTTGAATGAGAAGACCGCCTTAAAAGTTGGAGGCGATTTTAACGCTATGCATGAGTCTTTTAATGATAATTGCAATAATTTTTATGGTATAACTTTCTTTAATTGGCTTCAAAATCATACTCTTACGTTCTCAACAATATGTGACATATCACCTTTGTTTCCAAATGCATCTTCTTATCTTGACCATTTTATATTTTCTACAAATTTTATAGATAACATTAATCCAAATTATTGTATCAAGAGTCTCTCTTCCTTTTCTGATAAGTATTCTCTTTACTTAGAAATTTACTTAAAAGAAATAACCTTAGCATTATGTCAGCCAAAATGATTTGTTTCCTACAAAAATACAAATTGGAATGATTTTCGTAATAATTTAACATCTACTATCGAAAATAATTTGCCACCAAAAAATAAAAACTACCAAATTCCGAAATTGACTCCCATATAAATTTTCTAACCTCCTCTATTAATTCCTTAAAAGACTCACATAGTGAATTAATTGAATATAAAAATTTCAATAACATCTTTTTGCCGGATTCAATTCAAAATTTATATAATATTAAAAATCAATGGCAACGTAAACTTGAAAAAATTTATCATTCAAATTTTAATTAAAATTTCGCATGAATATAAACTTCTAGCTGTTCAGATTTCACTTCGTCAAACCATAATCGAACAACAAGTAGAAATTCATAAGGCTCGTGACTTTGGTAAGAGGCTTAAACTTATAAAACCTGGTCCAAAAGAGTACAAAGAGATATTCAATATAATTAGAAAGAAAACAGATAAAGTTTGCTCCAAAATTGTTTTTGAGAATAATTTTTGTATTGAAAATTCAGATAAAGCTGAAATTCTAAAATCTCATTTTGAAAAAGTTTACGACAAAGCAGTTGCTGACAGACCTGATGTATTCGAATTGGAATCTGAAGTTCTAACTACTCTTAATTCTTATCCTGTATCTATTTATAATTTCAATCCGTCTTTTACATCGTTTTCTCCTCCTGATAATTCACATTTTGTAAATACTGATGAAATATATCATGTTGTTCAAGATCTTAATACAAAGAAATCTACCTGGACCTGATAATATTTCAAACTTTCTTATTAAAAAAATGCCTATTATTGTTTTCGATTTTCTTACAATTATTATTAATAACTGTATAAATAATGGCTGTTTTGCCGACCCCTGGAAAATTGCTAAAATTAAACCTATTCAAAAAAAAGTAAATTGCTTTGAAGTGAAAAATTTCAGACCTATCTCTTAACTCTCTAATTTTAAGATAAGGTAAGGTAAGATCCTTGAAAGAGAATTTCAAGATACATTAGATAATTCTGTTAATGCTCAATATATTTCTGATTTTCTGAAAGCGCGAAATCTCGTAAACGGAGAGATATAGGCCAAAAATAATCAATTTTTACGGGTTCCTAACGGGAATTATATTATCGAGAGGAATCGCACTGTAATAAAATATTGAAAAATAGAAAAAGCGCGATATCTCGTAAACGGAGAGAGATAGGCCAAAAATAAGGAATTTTTACGAGTTCCTAAGGGGAGTTTATCGAATTGAATCGCACTAGCTATCATGATATCAAAAGAGTATTTAAATCGAAAAAAAATTAGATTCAAATCGAAAATTAATAATTTTAGCAGGCTATGTTGCTTGGTTTGGGAAATAATAAGTTTCATTAGATGAATTTAATAATCCAGGATACTATTTTTGTAACCATAACCCAATAGGTTAATTTAGAAAAATGGTATTAATACAATTAATTTGAAGGAAAAATTTTAAAACTTGCAGCGAGGGTGCCTGACACAAAATTATTTTGATTTATGATTTGTTTTAACTAACTGAAAATTTTATGTTTACATTTTTAAATTATGGCAGTACGACAAATTTGCAAAAAAAAACTAACAGGTGCCGAATAAAGGGCATTTCCGGACAACTTCTTTGGAAATCTGACCAAGAATTTGAATATTGTATATGAGTTTCGGTCTATGTAATGGAAGTCTGAATTATATTTTAATGTCAGCTCTGATATCACAACTCAGTTCTTCAAAATTCCAAATCGACTAATATCTATAGCCATTAAGTCGTCGTAGAAAATATTATCAAAGATGTACTTAACAAACACTAGAAAAAGTTTTCTCAATCTCTGCATTCCATACAATTAACCGCCAATAAGCAAAAACAATGACATAAGTTGATGAGTTCAAACCCATCGTCAATAAGCAGCACTCAAGTAGAATGTTTCTATATTAAAACCAAAAAAGCCCTCGAGCCATATATTGAGCTCATCAAGCACTAAGAACCGGCAATTAACCAGGCAGCCAACCAGCAAACGACCGACCAACCGACCGACTAAACAAACTTCAAACACATGATTATCAATCAGTTCCTGGAGTATGTGTCGAATATGCTTTATTAATAAACCCAAAAATGAACGCTTCTGCCATGATGTGCTGCATGTTTACACGCGGTGTTAATCAACCCGAAAGCGCCCAACCATCATTCATGCCAGCCAAACATCTCCACCCATCCCAACCCAATACAATACCAATTCATGCTGCATGGCTTGTTGTGCGGTTGCTTAAGTAGATTTCAATGAGCTGCAAAATAGATTTATTCAATTTTGTCCGTTTAAATATGTCAGCTCAAGGATATCAACCACACATTGTCAGATGTATCGCGTGAGTTTGCCTACTTGGTTCGACCAACCAGCCAAACAGCCCTGTTGTTAGCCAAGATGAAAGTGTTCAATTGCTGGGAAACTCTATCGTTTCCGTTTCAATGCTGTTGTTCATTCATTGACAGTGTTGGTTGGGTGCAGAGCAGATGCTGATGTGTTTGGTGTGTGTGTGTGTGTGTGTGTGTGTGCAAAAGGATTTCCCTTCAAGTGGTTCATTGCTCATTTGTTGAGCCCAAGGATGCTTCTTTGCATATCGCTTGACATGTCCGAGTTCTCACGTCGATCGCTTGACAAACATCTAAACATACATACATACATGTTTGTTCATTTCCGTCCTTGTGAACATTGATTATGAATAAGTTTTTGGTTAGTTTATCAGTAGCAGCGGTTGGGCGCGTTTATTGAGTGTGCTTGTTTTCACTCAAATTGACAGACTTCACTTTGACTGTCCAAGTGAAGAATGAATGAATACATATTGATGGATCCTTTGAAGGCAATGCTTTGTTCACATTCTTTGCCTTTATTTCTTTGTATAAATATTTTAACATGCTATTTTGTTTCATTGAGTGAAATGAAGGTTGATCACTAAAATAGCTATTCTTCTGTGAAAATCTGTCAGTCATTCTTTTGCTTATCACACACTTAATTTAACCACTTGAAATGCTAATAACCGCAAATCAGTGAATGGATGAAGTTGTTTGGAGCAGAAACAAACAAAAAAAAAAAAATAAAAGAGAGCAGTATGTGTGGCCGCCTTGTACGGTAGAAGTGAAATTTGTATTCGAAAAAGTGGAAATTCTTAAGCGGTTGAATAGTTCTTATTAGCGTGTGATGACTAAATATTTATTTTATGTTTTGACTATAAAAGATAAATTTGTTTCACAAAAATTTCAAAAAAACATTTGTTAATGTGGTTGGCACATTTACGGAAAACTTTATGGATAGAATATAATGGGGTATAAATTAACAAGTGGTGACCGTGGCATGCAGGTACAGTGTGTGGCCTAGCATGTTCGGAGCCCGGGTTCGATCCCCAGCCGCGGTGAAAAGTTTTTTTCAATTAAAAATTTTTCTGATCGGTCACCACCTCTCTGCAGACAATGGCAAACCTCAGAGAGTAAACAATGCCATGTAAAGCTTCTTGAGAACATGAACTTTAGCCGTTCGGAGTCGGCATAAAACATGTAGGTCCAGTTCTCGGTCAATTGTGTGCAAACATTTAATAACACACACAACACAATTGATCATAAGAAGCTCGGTCAAAGTCCTTTCAAGGGCTGAAATGGCCAATTTGTTTTTTGTTTTTTTGTTTATTAATTAACAATATATTCTTGACAGTTAACAATCCATTATAAGACAATGTGACTTAGCATCATACAATATTGTCTTGAATACTTCACCCCCGCTTAACAAATACTTCACCCCGGGCTAACAAATCAAAACTGTTTTTATGGCTAAGTGTTAGAAATTATGCCAAAATAATCACATGACTTCTACACCTATCTTAAAATATAAAAGACAAGCGTCCTGCTCCGTGCCCTATATCGTAAAACATGTTCAGCCTGGACCAGAACCTGTTGTAAAATTATCCATTTAAAATTTTTGTACTTACTAAACCTTTTGCTCTATATCGTAAAACCTGTTCACCCTGTACCAGAACCTGTTGTAAAATTTTCCATTTGAAATTTTTGTACTTACTAAACCTTTCTCTATATCGCTCTATATCGTAAAACCTGTTCAGACTGGACCAGAATCCATTGTAAAATTATCTATTTGAAATCTTTGTACATACTGTACTTTTTAGAACCTGTTCAGCCTGGACCAGAACCTGTTGTAAAATTATCCATTTGAAATGTTTGTACCTACTAAACCTTACTTACCGTACTTGAAGACCATCGTCATTTTCCTCAACTACTATACGTCAAACATCATGTCTTGCTATTACAGTGCTTTTTAATTAACAGAACAGCAACCTATTTGGTCTGCATAAACTGAACAGCAATTATTACATTCAGTGACGTTGGTGTCAAATGGAATTGCTAGAATTAAATCACAATGTTCGGTCTTCTGATCCAAGTTTTAGCGATTGGCTACTCAAGTTAAGAAATGGAGATGAAGATATCATAGAAATTCCAGATTATTTTGTTTGTAAAGGTTCGCTTATTAACCCTTTCAATGGCTTGCCTAGAATAATCGTGGACAATTTTTTTGAGCTTATATTCCATCATTTAAGCAATAAAAAGATTAAAAAACATCCCTCTGATTTTTACATGAGCTGCTTTGCTTTTGGCAGGCTGTCTAATATAATGGACAAAACCACGATAACGTTGTATTATAATATTTTAGTGCAACTAAATCAACCGGAGACAAATGCAAATGCGTTATTTATGCAAATGTTATTATAAAAAAAAAATATGGTGATCGTGGCGTGCAGGTTAATTGTGTGGCACACTCGGAGCCCGAGTTCGATCCCCAGTCGCGGCGAAAAGTTTTTTCAATAGAAAATTTTTCAGATCGGTCACCACCTCTCTGCAGGCAATGGCAAACCTCAGAGAGTAAATAATGCCATGTAAAATTCTTGAGAACATGAACTTTAGCCGTTCGGAGTCGGCATAAAACGTGAAGGTCCAGTTCTCGGTTAATTGTGTGCAAACATTTTATAACACACATAACACAATTGATGATAAGAAGCTCGGTCAAACACCTTTCAAGGGCTGAAATGCCCAATTTGTTTTTTTTTTTTTATTATAAAAAAAAAATTATACTTTGCACACCATTCACAATACTCACTTTATTTGCAAAATTTATTAACTCGCAATATAAAAAAATTGAAGGCTTCTGTTGGGCATAAAATCGAAAATCTAACTAAGTTACACGTCATTAATCTCCCTAAAATTATTTTTGTCATGTTTGCTACTTCATTTCATAGTACCAACCTATTTGATTTTAGAAAAGACGTTGGAAAATAAAAAAAAAAAATTTCCGAAGTGTCCAATATAATGGACAAATCCATTGAAAGGGTTAAATAGATTTTTGGCGATACTTTGAGTCCGAATAACATCAACCGTTATTCCAAAATTTCTATCCTTTGCCCAAAAAATTCCGATGTGAACGAAGTCAACGAGCAAGTTCTAAATATTTTAGTTGGTGACACAATGAGAGATCTGAGCACGGATTAAATTGAAGACAGTGATGATAACGATAAACAAAATTACCCTGCCGAGTTTTTGAATGAATTTTATCCTTCAGGAATGCAACTGCATAAGTTAAACCTCAAAATTGGAAGTATTATAATACTTCTTCGAAATTTCATTACCAAAAGAGATATCTGTAATGAAAGGTGGTTAGTTTTGAAAAACCTAAAAACTTAATTAATCAACGCACAGGTATTGACAGCCGTACTGGCGAACATTAAATAGTTTTCATACCTACAATTGATTTGGCCCCGACAAACACAGATTTGCCTTTCACTCTCAGGAGGCGACAATTTCCAGTTAAACTGACATTTTCAATGACCAGAAATAAATTTCAAGGTTATATATTGCAAAAAGTAGGAGTTTTCTAAAAGAACTGGTATTTAGCCATGGGCAGTTTTAGCGGGCTGATGATTTAAAACTAAGCATTATAGATGGCAAGGGACAAGGTTAATTGGTTAAAATTTTAAGAATTTTTTTACTAGAAATGTTGTATATAAGCAAAATTTATAAAAATAATTTAATAAGCATGTTTCTGAAAAAAAGCCTTTGTATATAAATCCAATAAATTTTTTGTCGCATTTTGTACTCTAAATGGTTCCTTCCCGTCGTAGGACGGGCTTTTACACTAGTCACATCATAACCATCAAACCATCATACATGTCCATCATAGTATTCTCATTATACAATGTCTGATAGCACTGTTAAAATAAAGACATTTTAAAAAAAAAAACAAGGTCCTGGCAATTTCTTATGGAACCTTGCAATCTGTTTAAAGGTTAATTTCGAAATTATTAAGAATTGGTGCTTCCTATTAATATTCACTATAATAATTTGCAAATAGAAGGAAACTAAAAATGAAACTCAAACGTTTACTTTAACGCCAATCTACGTATATTTTTTTTTTGTCCTATTTGCCAGCATTCGGTCAAAACCTTGCAACTTGTGTTTGTGTTGAACTATTTCTATTATATATAATTCATGAAATCTTATCCATCATACTAAGCCTTTTATGCAGTATCAATCATACGATATTCGTCATATCATGTGAATTTCATATCATGTAATTTCCATGATACTATTTGCAACACTCCATCTCATTCATTCCTTATTATTCACCATAACCATTACAAAAAACCATCACACCATTCTATCATATCATAAGCAAAATTTAAAAAAAAAAATACTAAAAAATTCCCCAGAACAAAAATTTCATCATATTGTTTTTTTTTTTCACTTTTTTTTATATTTCGAGAAGACTACGTTAGGTAAGTTTAGGTAAGAAGAGTCGTGCACCGTTGAAGTGCTTCCGTGGGCGCCTTTTGCTCTATTATGAATTCCTTATTTGATTATGTTTAACCCATTGCCTATGGTACCCAATACAACTGATTTATTTTTATTTATAGAGTAACTTCGGGTTTTGTGATATGGTCGGGTAATGTGATATACCTGCATCTTTTGTTAAATACACAATTTTTGACAAGAATAATCATGTTGACATAACGGCAACAGAAAAAGAGACTTGCTGCAGTTTATTGCGCGCTCTAATGCGAACTAGTTTTTGTTCTCATTACTTTAAGCTATAATTTTAAGCTAGAATAGATAAATTTGTTGTTGTTGGAAGGCAAACACGAGTTGAAATTTTTATTTTTTAAATAGAATTTTTAAAAATAACCTTATTATAGTAATAACCTGAAAACCGTATTCGGCTATTATGATATAGTCAAAGTTGGGTAATGTGATATACCATCTATTCATACCACATCTGTTCATGCTATTAATTTGATACTTTGTATTGTTTTTTTGTTAAGTTTTGACATTTGCATATGTATTCAGTTGATTTTGTTTGCATTTCTGTTTTCTTTCATGTGAATTCCATTAAAATAATAAAATTGTCTCAACAATAACATAAATAAAGCTAAAACAACATTTTTTTTCTTTTCAATAACATAGTTTTTTTTTAATTTTGGTTGAAAAAACAATAGATACTGCTATCGAACATTATTTGGGTAATGTGATATCGGTATATATGGTATATCACATTATCCAAACGTGGTATATCACTTTATCCGCCAATTTCATTAAGGGGAGTTACATGACGTTTTTTCATTGTGTTGAAAAAGCTCCAAATTGCTGGAGTAGAGCTCCAAAGTTGTTAAACAATACAAAATGCATCAAAATATATCCTGTGCAATGCTGTATAAGCTTAATTATAAAAGTTACTAGTAATTATAAATTTCAAAATAACTATATCACATTACCCGAAGTTAGTCTACTCGTTTTCTGAACTATCATGTGCTCTTAGTGAATTCCATATGTCAAATAATGGTGTGTTCACCAGCTCCTTAAAATATTTAAAAAATCTGCTTCCTGTAGATCGGAGTCTATGATTCTACAGATTTGGGCCTTCACACAGAAGGCTGGTGATTGTTTCCATTTCTGCAGGATCAATACAGCTTTGATAAAAGACTGGTGCTGTAATGGCAATCCTATTGGCCATCACACCTATAGAACAGTCACCTGTTAGGATTCCCACCAATATCCGGATTTACCGTTTAGTCAAAAGAAGACTGTTCTAGTTATGTTCTCGTTTAATTTTAGCCAGAAATTTCTACATAAAATGCAGTCATTTCAAGAAGCCCAGTTTATTTTGACATTATTTCTGGCTTTGACCTCGATGCTTCTTTTGAGAACGCCTATTGCAATGTACACGTCTGTAACGGTTCTGTTTGCGTTCATCCTTACAACACTTCTGTGTCTGGGGAACCGTTAGATAATGATATTGTGGGTATTACAGACACTGTTTAGAACTTGTTAAAAGTTTAGTACCGTTCGGACTTTGGTCGTTTAGCATTTCTTTGATGGCCGCTTCGGTATCTACTAAATTTACTACTCTTGTGGGGGTTAAATTTTTGCTGTGAATTACCTGTGCGGTTTTTTCACTTGCATAAGTCTCTGCCTGACAAAAAAAACTGCAGTAATCAGGGAGGTCGTAAGACTCTTTGATTTGTAACATTTCTTAGTACGCACCTGATCATCTTCCGTTCTCCATTTTGAAGCCATCAGTGTAGAATTGGAGTTAACCGTAGGGTTTTATGGTCGTAACTTCCCATTTTTGTCTGCTGGAAATGGATGTGATGTATTCTGTGTGAAATTTTACACAAGGTTTGATGTAGCCGGTTGTTCTTTTTTGTTTTCTCAGTTCCCTAGAGATTCAAAATAGATGCATGTTCGAAAGTGTTGTTTTTCCAGATGTCTGATTCACTAAAACGAATCGCGCTCTTGGTTGACGAACACTTAAGAAACTCTTCTATGGGAAGAAGGTGTAGCATCATTTCTAGACTTGCCTCTGTTATAGATCTAATGGCTCCTGTAACTCCATTACACTCCTGTTAGAGAGTTAATGTAGCTCCGTTTGTGTACAATTGTTCATCACATCAGAGAGCCGTAGGTGGGGTTAAGTCTGATGATCGCTGTATGCATCTATTGGTTAATGTGTGGTCACAAAAAGGGCACTAGTGTTTTATTCCTTCTTTACTCTGTTTTACCAACTGAGCTTGTTGCTAGGGATAGTTTTAAGATATTTAGCTTCAGTGGAGATCTTCAGAGTTACTTCGTTCATTGCCTAGGAAATAAATACTACTCTCACTCCAGATTTTCGGAACAAAACCTTTCCTAAGGCAACCGATAAATATTGCCTTATGCCTAGGCATAAAGCTGGGAAGTGCATGTTGCATCATGGCCGGCATAATTCTATCTGTTCCCTTGAACTTGTATGGTTTTAAAAATCCTATCGACCAATCTACAGCTGACCTTGTGATAATACAGAGCAATTCTTTTAAAGGTTCTGATATGGTTCTGATAAGGTTATGTAAAGCCTTGGTATCATTTCTTAGTTTTTGGCAAAGAATAGCGATAGTGTTTCTTGCCTGGACTCCGACAGGCCTTTTAAAATATCCCGAGACCGAAGGGTCTTTCAATAGCGTTTACAAAATCTGGCAGCTTTATTTGTGTTCTCAATGAACTCAGAGAAATTTGTCCGAGATTTTTGCTTTGCTATTCTTACTTATTCTGAAATTATAGTTTCTCCCGGTCCGACTCTTGGAATGGCTTTCTGGTGAAGTTTTCTGACCGCCGTTTGCGTCTTCTTAAGATCGCTTGTTCACCAACTTATACTGGTATGTTTGCAACATTGAGACTTGAGACAGAATTTCTTGAAAGCCTTGTTAATTTTTTTCCGTTATTAACTAGACTGCATTATGAACAGATACATTGTGGTAGAAATATTCTGCGTCTTAATTTCCGACTATGCTGCTGATCCCAGTTAGTTTTCATGGGATTTCTAAATTGTTTCCTTATATGAGAATCGCAATTGATAGTTAAAAGTGTCATAAAGCGAAGGAAAAGTGACTTCTTCCATAACAACTCCCAGCTCCCGACCCGACAAGTTGGGTCGGTTATCTCTTCGCTAATTCTATTCTGAAAAGTTGTCCCTTTGCCGAGTATATTAATTGATTTTCTGCAATTGAAAATTAATAAAGTCAAATTCTTTTCAAAGGCAAATCATTTTATTTTTATTTGTTCTAAATTTTTTTCTAATTTCCCTTAATCTTTAGCCAAGATGTGTAATATATTAAAAAGAAACTTCAAACACTTTATCACAAATTAGATAATCTTCATCGAATTAACAGTGTCACAAGCATGTTCAACCGGATAAAATGAAAAAATTGTCAGAGCCTTTGTTCGTTTACCTGCACATACGTGCCACTTCGATGATAATCATCATCAATGATGGGACTGTCTACACTGCATGTTGAACGACATATAGCCGCCATTAGAAACGTAGCAACAATTGCTGCATTAAGGCCAACAATTGTTCAAGCTGGAAAATTGCGTATAATGATTGCTGTTCCCAAGTGTAGCAACATGAGTATGTGTGCTTATATGCATTGCTTAGATCACTTAGAACACCCAGCCCTTGCACTGATTCTTCTCAGTGGATGTACCCGATTTTTAGGCTAGCACAGCATAGATTCTGCACGAACGAACGCAACAACTCTCGATTATCAACAATGACAACAATAACAACAACAACAACAACACGAAAAGTGGGTATGGCAAAAAACGAGCAGTTCCTTGAAACTCAACGCATGTCAGACAATGCTGCCGGTTTTTGAGTGCGAGCTAGCGTGCATCCACATTTGTAAAGGTCAAATTGCAAGCGACACGAAGGTGTCATCGTTACAGTAGCCAGGTTTGCTCTGGTGCTAGCTTTGTTGAGGCCAATGTTACAATTTTACAATAACACCAGCTCTAATCCAATATGGCGGCATCGCTTCTAAGCCAGTAATTTCTGGTTAACAGACGACAATGTTGTTTGGCCTACAACAACAACAACAACAACGACAGCGACATGTGACTGTTCTCTTTCCACTAGCAGCAATCAATAGTTTGCGTATGAGTCTAGGCGTTATTTTTGCTGCGTATTTTTGCGCTTCTTTCTCCAGTGCCTAGAGTAACCCGAAAGTATAGCCAAAGAGTGCAGAGAAGTTGAAGAAGAACAAAAATGAATTTATAGCTTCATAAATCAAAAGCAATATTGTCACATCCTGCAACTTCCTGGTAACCATTTCCGTTACGACGAACAAGTTGTCGAAACTCTACTTTTTTTTTTCTTCCTCTATCGTTCTTGCTTTTGGTTTGTCTCTAGCCTCTGACATCCAGTGAATGCTGGCGCTAGTGAATGTGGAAAGCGACATTGCATTGCCACCTACATATGGTAGCATCACGACAGACGCAGCAGCGATTTGTCTCGCCCTGGGTCGAGCGCATTCTTTTCGTATTTGCACGAACAACGATGTCAATTGCCAAGAATTTCCAGATGATAAAAATTGTAACGAAATGCGGGAACGTGTGGGCATGCACGGTAATGTGACCGACCACCTCGACTTGCGTGTTAAGAGTGTTGCCAATACTTGGCTTGAGGTATGGTTTGCTACAACTCGAATTTCACTTGGGTGAAAATAAAAATAAAGAAAAAACTGTGGCAAGGCAAGTGGGTATTACTGAGAATTTAACTTTGAAAGTAGACAAAGTTGACGGAATTGACAAAAAAATTGTTGACAAATTTGTTAGAGATAATTTTGGCGTTACAAATAAGTTTCAGTTGAGAGAAAAACATAAAAGAGAAATACCATCGATGAAAGGGCGGACAAGTTATTAAGAATCTGAAGATTTTTAATAGGGTTTTAAATATGAAGTATAAGTTAATAAATGGAAGTTAGAAAACAACTTAAGAGTGATTCCATAAGAGCTACCTACTTTGGTTTCGAAACAAAATACATAAAAATCAATAGGGGTATTCTCGCTGCCTTGCAAAACCCTTGCAAGGTGCAAGAATTGCAAAAGTTGCAGAATCTTGCAACCCCCCCAACGACACAACAACAAAATACAATCGATAAAAGTTATGCAATTCATGCAATTTGTGCAACACTGGCACCCATATTTTGGGTGGACGTGCAATCGTGCACTCTCATTGAGACAAATTTGTTAATTTTAGTTCGTGTGCGTTACCGTAAGTATTTAAATTTTTTGTTTTCACCTGTTCGCGACATTTCTTTTAATTTTCACAATATTTATGCTTTTGAGCGCTCCCGCAGTGTTGCATATTGCAGTATTGCAAGGTTGCATTTTCAAAAATTTTGCATCTTTGCTATACTGCGAGAATACCCCTAATGTATTGATGCAAATCTTTATTTAGAATGATAGTTTAGTTCCTAAATCTCAATGTATAAAAATTATTTCCTTCAAATATTGCTCACGAATAGCTCTTAAATGGTGGTTAATTCTGTGGATCAAATTTTCGACAACTCTTTCGAGCATATCAGCCGGTATTCCTTGAATAACAGGAGTTCTCACGAACATTCTCGATTACTGCAGCAATATTCTTAAAATTTCAATCTTTATGCACTCTGGATGAATGATGAATGTCACTTAGTGGAAAATTGCTTCAAAATTTTGTGATATATATTTTGTGACAAGTAGCTCAGTTGGACGCTCATTACAACCAAAATGATGTTAAAGAACTCTTTAATATTCTCTAACTGATGGCTGATTTTGGTAATAAGCTTCCACAAGTAATAAACGTTGTGCACTAGTAAGGTTATTCATGATTGAGTCGTATTGGATACTGAACACAAACGATTTTCAAAACTGCTCTCAATTTAACATTTTTTTATATTATCATTAAATTTTTAAATTATAGTTTTTTGGGATTTTGCTCCCTCCTGCCGTCGAAAGTGTTTGGTCAAATTTCCGTAAAACTGTACCTGCCAGACATGATTAAAAAAAAAATTACATCTTCAACGTCTCGATCTGATGTCTGGTTTCTAAGGAAAATGGTTACCCACACTAAGAAAAAAACACATCTCCGGTGAAAATTTTCTCTATTTTCTATAATAGCAATTTTCTCTTTTTCAAATAAAATTTTCTTCAATTAGAATAAATTTTCACATTTTCGAAAAAATATTTCTTCACTTCTAGGAAATGGAAATATTTCAATGTCTCTTATAATGATAAATATTTTTCTCGCGCAAAAAATTTTCATTTATAGAGAAAAATTTATTGAAAATGAAAAAATTTTTCTATATTTTGATAAAAAAGTAACTATGAGAAGTATTTTCTTCAATAAAAACAAATGTTTTTTCAAAAATAAAAAGTCTTTTTCTCTAAAATCGATATATTTTTATATATCTCTTTTTCATAGAAGCTTTTTATCATTTTTAGAGAATTTTAAGGATCGCATTTATAGAAAGGCAATCTCTGGAGCAAAGTCTATACCATTTTCTCTAAATATGATGCGTTTTTTATCATATTCCGAGAAACTTTTTTCTGAGTGCAGTTTGAAAAGTCATTTCGAGAAAAATGCGTTTAAAGTTTTTCCTAGCCATGCATTTAATATGCAACTTTATCTCAAAAAATTCCAATTTTAAAAAAACCTATAAGCATCGATTCGATTTTTGGATTGTCTTCGTTCAACTTCGGTTTTGGTCGATACTGTTCAGTTAATTTTTTTCATCTTTATAAGGGTTCTGCTGGTATTCGATAAACTTATTTTTTTTTTTTTTTTTTAATCTTTGGTTCTTGACTTCGTTGGCCTTCGGCTCATTCTTTAATTTTTGTCTAAAGAACTTTTAGAATCATAAGATCTATTTCAGTAACAGACACAAATGGCTACCAAGTTTCATCAAAATCGGTTCATCCGTTTTGACGTGATTGAGCCAAACATAGTTGATTGAATAAAGCACCCTCTCACGGAAGTTTTCTGGAATTTAAATAGCCTCAATTCTGTTACAAGGTCAAGTTATTTCACGTACCAAATTTTAGTAAAATCGGTCAAGTCATTTCGGAGTTATTTAGTCTTAAAAAAGCACTACTTAAAGCATCCTCTTAAAGCGGAAGTCTTTGGAATTTTTTTAAAATTTCGTGTTTTTTCTTGGGTGCAGTTGAACGTTCATACCAAATTTCATTGAAATTGGTAAAGGCGTTTATGAGTTATTGAGTCTTTAAACGCACTACTTAAAGCGCCCCCTTACGGAAGTCTTTGGAATTTTTTATAGCCTATGTTTTATTGGGCTCAGTCGAACCTTCATACCAAATTTCATTGAAATCGGTCTAGGTGTTTAGGAGTTATTAAAGAGTGCCACACCCACATTATTCCGTCCACTTTTCTACCTATGCTTTTTTACTACCCTATCTTGGGTGCAGTTGAACCTTGTAACGAAGTTCTTATGCCTGGGTATATCTCGCCGGATTCCCAGGGTTCTGTACAAAAATATTTATATATTTGAGACCAAAAGCGTTTTTTTTTTAAAAAGTAATTAAGTTCTGATTTATTATTTAAGTTCCCTATTATTAATGCTATGATTACAAATTTGATTAATTTTTCATTTATATTATTCAGCTTATCATTCAACTATTATTATTTGACTATAGTTACTAATCTTCCTAATGTCCTGCGATGTCCTGCTTTTTCTTGGTTCTCCGGTCTTCCGATCCATTTGCTGACTCGTGAAAGTGGGATTTTAGGAGTTTATGTGGGATTTCGAGGTTCCAGGATGTATCTAGTGCTACTAGGGTAACCGCTTAGAAAAGTTCGAAACCCGAAACATACAGTGTTCTCTAGTTCTACTAGGGTAACCGCTTAGAAAAGCTCGAAACCCGAAAATACAGTGTTCTCTAGTTCTACTAAGGTAAACGCTTAGAAAAGCTCGAAACCCGAAACATACAGTGTTCTCTAGTTCTACTAAGGTAACTGCTTAGAAAAGCTCGAAACCCGAAATATACAGTTTTCTCTAGTTCTACTAGGGTAACCGCTTAGAAAAGCTCGAAACCCGGAATAAAGGGATAGGAAGGGATGCCTTACCTTTCACGATCAGCGATTATACAAAATTTCATTGAAATCGGTCCAGGTGTTTAGGAGTTATTATGCCTTTAAAACACACTACTTAAAGCGCCCTCTTGCGGTAGTCTTTCGAATTTTTCATGTTTTATTTTGGGTGCAACCAGCCTATGTTTTATTTTGGGAGCAGTTGAACCTTTATACCAAATTTCATTAAAATCAGACTACACGCTTAGAAGTTATTACAGAGTGCCACGCCCACATATTTCCGCTCACTTTTTTACACCCCTATGTTCTTTCTCTCTATGAAAGGTACTGGGTGTCCAAATTTCAGTTCAATCGGATAAACTGTGCACGAGCCTATACGGAACAGACAGACAGACAGACAGACAGAGGGACAAACATTTGATTTTATAAATTAGATAAATATATATTTATTTTTTCGTTTTTTTTAAATAACTGTTTCTAAACCACTTTTGTAATATTTCAATGAATACTGACACTCGCCACTTGGTCCAATTGAACCAAAAATGGTCAAAATAAGCAATGGTTTCTATTGAAAAAACTTTTGCCCGACGTGAGGATTGAACTCCGAACTCGTTGGCTTGCACGCCACACACTAAGCACTGAAATCCACTGCTATTATATCATATTAACATGTTTACAAAACGTATTTACATATTGTGTGTTTTTCTACAACCCGTTTTCTTAGCAATGATGCAGAAAAGTGCACAATAATTATGTATTTTGACATGATCTCCATGAATCGCTTACATGAGTTTCGGTCCGGTTACCAATTAAATGAGTCACATAAACAATTCGTGATATTAATGTACGAAATATACAGAAGAAAAAACACGAAAATGTTTATAATTCTTGAGCTTTGTGTTTAAAGTTCATAAAGTGTGTCTACAAGACACATACACAAATGAAAAATTTCATAAACACTATGAAGAATACAAGGGGTACATGAATCATTAATAATTGTTTTGAATAAAATTCATAGAATTCATGTACAAATACAAGGAGAACAAAAACCCTTCATATGAATAATTCATGTTCTAATTATGTTCTTCCTCATAATTATGAATAATTCATGTTCTTCTTGTATTTATCCATGATATTCATAAAAAGGTTTCATGAATTCAAACCATATTTTACACATGGCTTATGAAATATTCATGGTCCTTCGTGTTTTTTTCTTTTGTGCATTGATATAATTTAAAGTTCATGTGGCTCATGTAATTGTTTACTGGACCAAAATTTAACAAATCTTGAATAAGTATTTTATTCAAAAAAACATCTTTCTTAAAACACAATATTTCTAGCATTTTTTCTATAATTTTTTTTATTCATTTTCTGCCTCGTAGCAACAAAAGTTGTAAAAAACTCGCGTGTAGCAACGTACACGTGGCAGAAGTGAAACTTCTTTAACAGTAAGAAATAAGAGATATTTTAGTGTGAAATAGAGAGAGAAAATATCTGAAAAGAAATTCAATCAATACGAAATGGAATAATAATTTGTTGATTCAATATTTGCATCCAGGGACCGTACCGAATATGGTTTTTGTCGAAGTGTCACATATTAACTTTTATCTCTTAATTTTTATTTTTTCCGACAAAAATAACAGTTTTTTGTGCCTTGAAGTTTTTTTGGGCAAAAATAACAGTTATTTTCTGCTGTTTATTTTTCGGTCAAAAATATCAGGTAATTTATATTCAAGTCATTTTACCGATAAAAAAATTTCGATATTATTATTTTCATCTCATCGATGAGACATTTTACACATGGTGTCAACAGTTCAATCTGTCAGATTTGATCTTTAAGAAAACACAAATTGCTTGATATTTTTGACCGAAAAAATTAAAGTTACAAAATAACTGCTATTTTTGACCGATAAAATAAAAGTCAAAAGTAACCTTTACTTTTCCTCGAAAAAATACAATGCAAAAAATTACAGTTAAATTTTAACTTTTAAAGAATAAGTCGAAAATTAAAAAAGGCACTTAATATTAGTGAGGCTGAGGACATTTGTAACATAATGGTATATTTCAAAAAGTCTTTCGACAATTTTTTTTATTAGAAAATTGTAAAATAACAGTTATTTTCGGTACTTGTTTTAGTTCAGTTGGTGTTTTAGTTGCTTTCGAATGTCTTCTCAACATTGTTACTTTTTGAATGCTGGATTGCATTTGCATAGTACTCTTTGAAGGAGCCTCCGAAAGCAGAGGCATATCTTGTTCATTATTACCTCCTGCTTCCTGATCATAATAATTGCTATGTTGATAGAGGGCCTCATAAAGCAGCGAACGTTGATTGTTGAGTGCATCAACTTGGTTGGCTTTCAAATTTTGTTGAGATACATCAGTGTTTTTTTGGGGATTGGTTCTTTGTAGATTCACCAAAATACACTGATGTTTCGTAAAAATGCATTTTGAAACTCAGCCGTTGTTGCAATCACGTTACCTTCATCATTAGTAGCAGACCCAGCTGCGGCTGTATTCTTAAGAGCTCTTATTCGCTCTCTATATTCACGTACACGTTCTGCTCCTGTTTTAGCTATTTTTCTATTTTTTTTCCGTGCATACTTGTAGGATGGAAATTAATGTTACGGTTATGTTAAGAATGTAATGTTAATGTTAATCTAATGTAAATGTTAATTATGTTATTTTCAGTATGTTACGCGTTCAGTTTTAATTACATTTTGTTTGGCTATTTATCATGTGCCTATGTGGCGGTAAGGAATAGATTCCGACTCATAAGCAACGATGTTCGGGGTTCAATTCTCGGCAGCGGCAGTAATTTTTTTTTAATTTTCATATGAATTGAAAACGTTAGCCTAGCGTCACGAATAAGAGACCTTGAAATTTCACTCGCCGCCAAAGAAGTTTCACTTCAAAAATGTGGTTTCATAGAATAGCAACCAACACCTAAGTCAGAGGCAACGACAAGTTTATAAAAAACGGACTTGTTCAATTAAATGACTATAAACGAGTTATACAAACAAAAAAAAAGAAGAAGGACATTTTAAACCGAACAATATGCAGCTTGATAACTCAATTTAACAACAAAAAGTTTACTAAGGTGTTGAAAACAAAGGTCCACAACAAACAAAAAAAAAAGAGACAAATTCCAAATAGTCAACACCGCAGGAATGAAAGCATTTCATCGAACCAACATAAATGCTTATATAACAGCTCCTCGGGTCAATTACGTCAATAATCAGAGTTTTTCATAGAAAACCAAAAATCATTCAATGTACAAGAAATCCGCAAGTGAAATAACTGTTAACTATGGATGGAGGCAGAATTGGCTGAATATCAAACAATTGGCAGTTTAAACGTTGATTGCTTTAAAAGCAATGTGTACGACAGCTGGATGAGAAACTAAAATGAAAAAAAAAAACACCCATACCTACCGCACAGCTCGCCACATGTATGCACCATACGATGGCACACGAACACACACCTATGAGTATATCGCATGCATGTATATAATTTGCGAAAATTCCAACGATGAATAATCCATAGATAAATGAACGAAATTGTATGGGTCACAAAATTAAATCATTCGTGCAGCAATGAATTTCAATTAAGCTGCAACGTCTACACAAGAAATGAAGCCAAATTGCGCAGCAAATTTGTCCATGTCCTAGCTGTAGAACCCAAATATACCACTCACTTTGACTTCTCTAGCATATGCATATTCACTGCCTTGTGTACCTTTTTGGGGTACACTTCAACACCTCAATGCATGCAAAATCAACAAGAAAGAGTAAAACAAAAATAGTGAGAATCAAATAATAAAAACACACAAGAAAATACAAAAAAAATTAAAAACAAACGCGTTGAAAAAATATTCACTTCAATTGACGACTCACTGACTGACATGTTGTTCTGATTTCATCCAGCAACAACACTGGCAACAATGGCGCCGCCTGCAGCACTCTCATCAATTGAGTAGCTTTTTTTCTTGCGGCTTTTGCTGCTGCTGTTGCTTTTGTTGCATGGTGTATATTATTATTTTATGGGATTTTTCAATTTATATAAACAAAACATTTTAATTTCAGAAATTTAATTAAACAACTCTTTCGGAGCGCAAATTGTTTGCATGTTGCTGCGTTGATAGCAATACCTGGGTATAGGCAGCTATGTTGATGTCATTTTGCTGCTGCTGCTGCTGTTGCTGCTGCTACCGATACTGCCCATTGCTGTTGCTTGATTTTGATCGAGCTTGTGTCCTTTGTGCATCATTCAGACATGCACACTACAAGTAAATGAATTTTTATTGAATTCTTGTTTAGGTCTTTCATTCTCTGTGTTTTTTTTTTTTTCTCTTTCAACCATTGTTCTTAATTGGTTGATGTTGCTGTTGCTGTGAGTTGTGCTTGTTGTTGCTTATAGAGATGCAAAACATTGTTGATGCTTACAAGACATGGACAACACATGGTACAACATCATAACTGGCTTTCATTTAACTGGATTCGCAACAGGTCTCTATACCTGTTTAGCTGTACTTTTAACATTTTTCTCATTTTAGCCAAGTGATGTTGTTTTGTCATAACGTTTCATTGAAAACAAATTTTTTATTCTTAGAATCTTTGTTTATTTTGCAGTTTATTTTTTTTTATAGTTATAGTTAAGTTTGCAATCTTGCTTAAATATCTTTTTTGACAATGTTACTGAGAAAGGATAATCATATCGATCATTTCGTGCAGTACTGTTAAAACTAAAAATATAAAATTTTAGAGAAAGTCATGAAGAAAAAACTTATGTCCCGGAATCACCGTAGTAAAATCAAAAATTTAAGTTTTAAATTTTTCGATTACATAATCAACACTATCCCATTATTAGTTTTTGTAGCATAATTTTCTTAAATTCTTCGAGATATGAACTGTATAATATTCTAGTTTTGAGTTGTGACACTCTTGCATGAAATGATATCTTCTTTTAATATGAAATAATTAATTATATCTATTTTGTGTGATTGAAACCTTGAAGTCTATCATTGACGAATTGTTTTCCTCATTAAAGAAACGATTTATCAAAAAGTAAGAATAGAATTTAGTAACTTTTTAATTTTTGTATTTTTTGTAATTTTTTTTATGATAAATTTTAATTTATTATTTTCTTTTTTTGCTCAAAAATAAAAAAAATTTTGAACACTATGAAAAATTTCACAAAAACTTTAAAGCGTATTGATTGAACTAACTTTTAATTTCTATTGAAATATACGTATTTTATAGGTTTTTAAAAAAATATATATATATTTTCGAAAATTACGATACATCAATTTTTTTGAATTTCAAAAGAATTTATAAAGAAAATTCAATTGACTAATATTTGAGTACTATTAAAACTTTTACTTTTTACTTATTTTAGGTATGATGCTGAAGAAAAAAGTTTTATTTTTAAAAATTGGCCAAAACATGGCTTCAGGAGAACCAAAACCACTCTATGGGTATTTCTCCGATCCAAAAAAAAAAACAAGTAAAGAAAGTTTAAAGTCGGTCTAGGCCGACTATAAAATACCCTAAACCTACTTTTCAAAAACAAAAAATTTTTTTTGTAAATGATCGTCTCCGTGGGCGGATGAAGCCTATACTTTATATGCATTTAAATGTTGATGAAAAATTTACTCATACCAAGTTTTATTCCTGTAGCTCACAGTTAATGCCTTTATTGCAGAGACCCAAAATAACAGTTATTTATTTTTTTTAGGTCGAAAAAGTTGTCAATATTTTGAAAAATATTTTATACGTTGCTTCATAACAGTTATTTTCAATTTATATTTTTTACGTTGCCTCATAACAGTTATAAACGAGAAAAAATTTTTTACGTTGCTCATAACTTTTATTTTCAAAAAAATTTTTTTACGTTGCCTGGTAAGAGTTATTGTAGAGAAATAAATTTTTACGTTATTTCTAATATATAAAAATTTCGCGTCAAGGTTTTTGTAGTAGACATTTTTTTATCTATTTGGAAGTTATGAGAATAGGTCGTAAAGTTTGTTTTCACCCTCCTACCCGCTAGTGGCATTGCATTTTTTAAGAACACAAATTTTCGGTAAAGTTTTGACCTATAACTGACCTAGAACTAACTATTGAGTCGTGCCCTTCGACTGATAAAATTCAGCAATCTTTCGAAAGGGGGCATGGCACCGCCCTTATTTTCACTATCCAATAAAAATCTTCCATTTGCATCGTTTTTACTTGCTTGTTTTTTACTGTATTTTTGTTTTTTCTCAAAATGAGTAGTTGGTTCTTCTTGTGATAAAGTTTTATACAAAACTTTTTTACTTCTATGGTTAAGAAAAATCAGAAAAAGAAGTACAGCAACTGCAATTATACTATTGTGCGCCTAATCAAAAATTTTATTCTATTCAGGAGTGTAGTCCAAGTGCTCTAACTAACAAACAATTTAAATACGTTTATACAAAACTGTGAAATCCGCGTTTATTCGCTGAAATGACATGTGAAATTACTGAAATGAATGATTTTTTGAATGAAATATTAATTTCTTCTTTGCGTTCTCATACTTATGTAACTAATTTTTTTCCGAAAAATCATTTGTACTGCTGTTGCATTCACAACTGCATTTTTTATGAATGCCTGATTTTGTAAAAACTCCTTATTCTCTTACTGAGACCAAAAAAAAAAATTACAATTGATAATCTAACACATGTTACCGTAAAAAAGTAACTACGATTTTTTTATTTCATACAAATTATGAGCAACGTAAAAAAGTTTTTCTCGTCTATAACAGTTATGAGGCAACGTAAAAAATTAAAAATTGAAAATAAACGTTATCAGCAACGAAAAAATATTTTTTTCATTCATAACTCTTATTTCAGAGAAAAATTATTTTTTTTTAAAAATAATAGTTACTATTGATAAATATTTTTTTTTCTTACAATATAACTGTTATGGTCCAATTTTTAAAGATATTTCTTATAACAGTTATGACTCTGCTTTATTGTGCTTTCGCTATGGGAGTTGGGCGAGTTCATGGACGGATTACTCCCAATTTTTGAACACACCTTAGTTTTGGTATAAAATACATACATACCAAGTTAAATTTCTCTATGACAAACATAACCTTATTTATTGAGTTTTAAACTTTTTGGGTTGTATGGGAGGTAGGCGTGTCAGTAGGCAGATAACGTCCATTTTTCAAAACCATCTTTGTCTTGTCATAAAAAACACATGTGCCAAATTTAGCTCTTTAGGTTAAACACAGGCTTATTTATTGCGTTTTCAATTTTTGGGTTGTATGGGAGGTGGGCGTGTCCGTGACCAGATGACGTCCATTTTTCGAAGACGTCTTTGTGTTGGTATAAAACACATATATATCAAATTTTATTGTTGTAGGTTAACAATGAGCTGAGTTATGCAGTTTTCACTTTTCGCGTTGTATCGAAAGTAGGCGTATCCGTGGGCGGATGATGTCCATTTTTCAAAACCGTCTTTGTTTTGTTATAAAAAACATATGTGTCAAATTTAAGCTCTTTAGGTTAAACACAGGCTTATTTATTGCATTTTCAATTTTTGGGTTGTATGGGAGGTGGGCGTGTCCGTGAGCGGTTGACGTCCATTTTTCAAAGACATCTGTGTGTTTATATAAAACACATACATATCAAATTTTATTGTTGTAGGCTAATTATGAGCTGAGTTCTGCAGCTTTAAATTTTTGCATTGTATGGGAGGTAGGCGTGTCCGTAGGAGGATTCCAAAAATATTCAATAGTGCAGATCCTTGGGTCCATGTGACCATGTGTACCAAGTTTCATCCAATTATCTCTACCTCTTTTTATCCTGTGTATACGGACAACACACAGACGGACGGACGGACGGACGGACGGACGGACGGACGGACATGAATAGCTCGACTCACAAGGTGACGCTGATCAAGAATATATATACTTTTCTATACCGGACTCGCTTCGTTCTATGCGTTACAAACGTTTGCACAAAGTTAATATACCCTGACCTTTCAGGTTTAGGGCATAAAAACAAATTGGCCATTTCAGCCCTTGAAAGGACTTGCACCGAGCTTCTTTGACCTATGATCAATTGTGTTGTGTGTGTTATTCTATGTTTGCACACAATTGACCGAGAACTGGTTTTATGCCGACTCCGAAGGGCTAAAGTTCATGTTCTCAAGAAGATTTGCATGGCATTATTTACTCTCTGAGGTTTGCCATTGTCTGCAGAGAGGTGGTGACCGATCAGAAAAATTTTTTATTGAGAAAAACTTTTCGCCGCGGCTGGGAATCGAACCCGGGCTCCGAGCGTGCTAAGCCACACACTTAACCTGCATGCCACGGTCACCACTTAACCTGCACCACACAGTCAAAAATATATATCTATTCTAAAATTACGACACATCGATTTTTTTAAACTTCAAAAGAGTTTATAAAGAAAATTCAATTAGCCAATATTTGAGTACTATTAAAACCTTTACTTTTTACTAATTTTAGATTCTGATTATTATGATTCTGAAGAAAAAAAGTTATATTTTTAAAAGTTGGCCAAAACACTCTCGTGCCAAAATTCTATCATTTACTAAGAAGGATTCAACGGAATTAAATGAAATATTTTAACAACTTTGAAAATTTTACAATTTCAGAAATTTACTCTTAGAAAACGACATATACCTTAAGTTTGCTATTTGCTATGTCTTATCTGTTACCATCGTTTTCATTTGTAAAATCATTGAAATTAAATTTTTTCTGGATACTTCTTTTTGCTGACAAAATCGATATAATTTTTTTTCACAAATTTCTTTGAAACCGTTCTGGCAAAGTTTATACAGATTTAAATTTTCAATTATATATCTGTGTCGACAAGGAATAACAGGTAAACTCATTTTCAAAATTTCAGAGGAGCATTTTTATGATTAAAATCGCTGCCTAATATCATGGTACCCTGACTTTCGTTGTTTAGCAAATCTAAACAATGGCCTCAAACATTTAATTTTCAAGTTACAACCATAAAAATTTGCGTACAAGTGTATTTCGTTGTGAAAAAACGCAATGAAAGTAATAGCCTCATTTTGTCCCAACTCGATTTTAGCGGTTATTATATCCAGATATATCCTGTCGCACCCGTTACTATGAAAAAACCCACATGCTAGTATTAAAGCCTTATTCGGCACACTTCTCTGGTATTACTTTCTCAACATACTGCGATGCATATGAAACCCAGTGACAAAAAACTGTCATAAATTATAAATTACAGAATAATTTGAATTAATTTGTTTTAAACTCTTTAAAAACGAATTTTGAAATAAAATATAAAAGACAGGTTTTTCCCAAAAGAGGTTCCATTTATATATTCAGATGTTTATTATTATATTCGGATGTTTATTTCATAATAAAGAGGAAGGTATGCCGTTCATAATGAAAAACAACATCAGCCAAATGGCCACCACGACCACGCTTGCATGACCATATCCTTTTCATAAAATTTTCCATAACAAAATCGCAAAGTGGCTGCACTATGTCCTCGATAGACTCACGAATGCCATCTTTGAGGTCTGGAATCGACGCTGGGCTGTTGGCGTAGACCTTATCTTTCACGTGGCTCCAAAGGAAGAAGTTGCAAGGTGTTAAATCACAAGATCTCAATGGCCAATTGTGATCACCTCTTCGAGAAATAACACAGTCCGGAAACTTTTCCCGTAAAAGATCAATGGTTTCGTTGCTTATGTGGCACGTAGTGCCATCATGTTGAAAGTAAATGTTGTCCAGATCAATATCATTCAACTCCGGCCATAAAAAATCATCTCTCGATAGCGACATCCATTCACCGTAACTGTTGATCCAACCTCATTTTCGAAAAAGTAAGGTCCAATGACCGCACCAAGCACTCACACGTTGAGGATGGAGAGGCTTCTCAGCAATAGCTCTTTGGTTTTCCGAGCCCCAAATGCGACAATTTTGCTTGTTGACTTAGCCACCGAGGAGGAAATGGGCCTCATCAGTCAAGATGATTTTTCTATGGAATTCCAGCAAAGAAACGACGTTGTTGATGATCGGCCGGCTTGAGTTCTTGTGTTAACTGAACTTTATAAGCCTTACGACCCAAGTCTTTATGCAAAATATGGTGTTATGACATTTGTGGAATGCCCGACTCCAAAGAACGATAAGGAATGAACAAACCTGGGTTTTCTTCAAGACTTTGGGCTACAGCAGCAATATTCTCAGTTGTTCTTGAGCGACGTGCACGGGTTTAATTCTTCACAACACTTACTAGTCCCAACAGCTCGAATTTTTCCACCAATTTCTGTATTGCGGTTCAACAAGGTGCTTCACGACGACCAAAAAATATTTTAGATTTGCGAACTGTGACTACAAAATTGTCACCATTTTTGTAGTGAATTTTTATAATTTCAATGCGTTGTTGAAGCTTGTATCGTTCCATTTTAAGTAAGTAATGGCATAGTTTCTTAAAATAAATCTTAAGTTTCATAAGTTTAAAAAAGTGTAACTAATCCCAGTGTGCTCAATAAGGGTTAACAAAATTTAAAATAATCTTAGATGCTAAAGCAAAGCAACCTCAACTTGTCTCTATAGTTTTTTAACAAGAATAAAATCCAGTCTTGACTTTTTTAATTTGCTCTGACATATTTAACTTCCTGCTTTAGATTTTGCCTAAAATGAGTTCTAAAGTTATTATCCCTAAGACCCATGTTACATGATTGATAATAAAAATAAAATTTTATAATTTCCAGTAAATTAAGACAAAATAACGCTGTTTTTAACAGCATAACAATTTATAAAGCTATTTTATATAATTCAAAAACAAATCTTAAGTTGTCGCCACGCCGAACACACATAAGAAATGTCAAAGTTGCAAAAGCAAAACTATCTTAAAGCTGCAAATTGAATTTTAGGGCCTAAAATTTTAGAACATGTTGCAGTAGGTGGAAGAGCGATGCGCGGAGGAGGGCAGCAGCTGTTGACACCGTTTGTTGCAATGTTATTGCATTTCACAAACACACTGCGATTGGCATAGCTGTGTTCTAGTGTTGTATTTTGCTTTGATGAGAAATAGCAACAATGTCCTCTATCAAAGATAATTTATGCATCCTTTTTGAAAAATTCTGCTACAAGCTTTGTGTTTGGCAATTTAGTGAAATAAACACATACATACACACATACAGTCGCACAAATGCACTCAGCTCAAAGCAATTGTTGCACTATGTAAGTAGTAGTTGTGTGCGTGTGTTTGAAAGCGGATGTACATACATTCACTTCCGTTACAATTCAATAAAATTCCTTCGCTGCGCTTTGAGCCACTCTCTGACATAGAGAGAGCGAGTAACTGTGTTTTGTTTTGATGTTTTTTTTTTTTAGCCGCAAATGAAATTTCATTAAAAATGCTTTTTCGCATTTATTATATTGTCGGTGGTGTGTCTACAAGCAGGTGCGTGTAGAGAAGAGTGGTATAGTAGTTGTTGTTGTTTTTGTATTGGCCTGGCAATGAGTTGAAACTTCATTAAAACGCTGCTCTTGCGGTATAGTTTATTAAGTTTGTGCTCAATAAGAGCCTCAAATCTAATCATAAAGTCAAAGCGTTGCTGTCGGGCTTTTAGGACATAAATGTATGTCCTGTTGGGAAATATGTTGTTTTATGCTCTTCCTTTGCATTAACAAATTACTGGTTTGTTGTTCTGCGGTAGCTTAAAATCGAAATTTAATTTTAGATAAAAATATGAAAATATTTTATTAAACTTTATGGCTCGCGAGCTACGTCTTACCAGCAAACCACATCAACCCATTTCATCTTGCTTAAAATAACCACTTTTAATATTTAACAAATCTTTGGCACGCATACCCTCGGTGTTAGCAGCCCAAAGGGTTGTCTGAATTTTAAGAGAAAACAAAACTAATCCTGCTAAAATCCTTTGATCCGCTACGCTACATAAGAGCATTTGCTTGTTATTAATTAAGCATGCATCCACGTTAGCTAGTCTTACCTTTGTTTTAAAAGACTCTTTCAATTGGAAATCTCTCATTAGGTCAGCCACCACACGTGGTTTTAAGTCAGAAAAACGTGTTTGGTTTCTATTATTTTGTTATATTTATTTATGCATATGTTTATTTTAACATACATACATGTTACAAATTTAAAGCTTAAGCCTTAGTTGCTTGCCACGAGTTGAAATTTGCTTCAAAGACTTTGGAACACATTTTTTTAAGCAGCTAAATTTAAACATATCCCACAACATGCTCCAACAGCTCATTCATTAACAATTATTTCAAATACTTAAGCGTTCGTCAGCTTTGCACCCTTCAAACCAAGCTGATGATATATTTCATGCATAATTTTTGAAAACCAGTTTGTTTTTTTTTATTTTTTAACATTACATCTAATGAGCGACAAACCACCCGCTGACAGGATGGCAAATGAGCCGATATCCCTCTGTGATAAATTCAAATAATTTTGGATTCCTGCATTGTTTTAACTGTTGGAAGATTCAATATATTTTAAAGATTCTTTGAAGTGTGTGTGTGTGTGTGTGTGTATATAAAGAAAAAAAAAAAAAAAAAAGAATGGCATTTAAATGTGCTCATTAAGCAGTAAGTATGAAAAAATATGTGCTCTAATTAATGAGGTACTGGATACATTCTACAAAATAACTTCTTTTTGTATGGAACAGAACAATGCTGATGATGTATTTAAATCAAAAAATAGTGACTTCGTAAAGTTCAGTATTTTATTTGTTCTATAGAAATGAATACCGAAAGGAAATTAATATATTCGTGAACAAACATACATGCATCCTTTAACAGAGAAATTCATATTTTCGGAATAGAAAAACTAAGAAATAGTGTTAGCGGCAAAAATAAATTTCTAAGATTAGTGTTATGCTGGTTGGTAATTTTGTCATGTCAATTCATCTAAGAGATATGATTTTTAAGAAAAGAAAAGAAAGAAATTCGTCGAAGAACCGCGTATACCAAGTAAAATACTTAAGTAAAATTGACAAAAAACTTTTAGTTAGTATGTTAGCACAAGGACTTCGGCAATTTTAAGATTGCCAAAGTTTAATATGTAAGTTTAACGCATTACCAGTAAAGGATGATATAGATTATAGATTGATATAATAAAAGATTTATACAAAAAACTTGTATATTTTTTTTATATTGAAAATTGAAAAAAATTTTGGATTGGCAACTGTTAATGAATTTACTAAGAAATTCATTCCTGATAGGTATATTATCTAAAATAACTTGTTTTGTTAAATGTTTTATATAGTTTAAACATTCTTAAAAAAAATGCTCAATTAGAAATTTTGCATTCCAGCGTTCCGACAACGTTACACCAGAGGAGTGTACAGAATAAGGATTAATGTATGGCTCGCTGTGGGCATATTCTGTCCACCGGATTGACTTAATATTAATAACCATGTCAAAAAGAAAATAAAAGGAGCAAAGCACAAAAGGTTTACTGTCCATATCAAGAACGCAAGAAAGATTTATGAAGGGGATTAAGACTTAAGAAGAAATCATACGCTTAAACGCGCACGGTTAAAAATTTTGGACTTAGTTTTAAACTTTTTTGGATTACATATAGGACACGACCAAAAAAAGATTATTTTTTAATCCAATGAAAAGTTTTAAATTTTTCAATCCAAAAAAGATTTATTTTTAATCCGCAAAAAGTTTACAATTTCTTAATCCAAAAAGGAATAATTGTTAATCCACAGAAAGTTTAAAATCTTATAATCCACAAAGGATTAGATTTTAGTCCAAAAAAGTTTAATATATTGTTATCCGAAAAGGAATACTATTTAATCCACAAAGTTTTAAACACCGTTTACTGTAATAATGTATATAATAATATTTTGGTTCAGATTTTAATAAAAAATTTTTTTTTATATTTAATTAACAATAAATTTCGATTACTTTAACAACACTTAGAATTATATTTAGCTTAAATTTCGTAGTAGTAGTAGTAGTTTTCAAGTAATAGTAGTATTCAGTGGCAATGGCATTGATCAGCTGTTATTTTAGGAATACTGTTGTTCAATGGTAAAACTTACATAGCAGCAGTGGCAGTAAACAGTACTGCCGAGGTTAGCCCTATTTCTAAATTCACTGCCAACATGCAAATAATTAAAATACTAAGAAAAATTCCACATTCACTGCTTTTGATGCTGACGATGCCACTGCTAGATTGTTTTTTGCAGCCAGTAATATACAAAACAGCTGATCACTGCCGCTGCCACTGACACAGCTGCTGCCACTGCCACTGCTGCATTGTAATTCCGCTATTAAATAACATAAATACTTTTTCCTGAAAATACTACCTTAATGCAAATTGTAGTCCAAAAATAGTCTTAAACTTAAACTTTTTCGGATTAAAAAAAATTAAACTAAAATATGGAATAAAAATTAGTACTTTAAGGATTAAAAATGCCGTGAAACCAAAGTTTGGATTAAAAACTAGTCCAAAATTTTTGAGTGTTCAAATAAAAGACATGTGTGCCTGGTTCGTCGATTCGATGTCTATGACAACAGTTTTTACATAAAATGTAAAATATGAAACTTAGTAACGTTCTTCTTGACAATAGAGGCATAAGATAAGATGCGGAATGACCCACAATACTATCGATAAGCCAGATATGAAGATATTGAAAAGAAGTGGAACTTGCAGAACACCAGTTGACACTAGAATTTTTTTAAGCAAGATACCATTGAAATTAATATATTAGAACCTTTCGTATAAAAAGGATTCAATCAAATTAACCAAAATCCCCGTCAATTTTTGAATACGGATATCATGATCAATGAGTCAATTGCTTTACTGAAGTCTGTTTAGACTGCGTCTACTTCATGTCCGTTCTTAATTTCTGTAAGGACGTCAGAAACGAAGATTGCGAGATTTGTATGTTGCTGTGCATTAAGTAAGGGATTACAAATTCTTTGGTTTGTACAATTTAACCAGTAAGCATAAAAGTATGAGGTCTGGACTAGGAGATTTATTTGGATCAAGTTCTTTTATAGTTTTCAAAATTTCTTCTTGAGTAAGAAGGGAGTTCAACCAAGAACCAAGAATGATGAAGTTACACATGGCAACTTGACATTGAGATGGTGCTAAACACATATTCGTGGCAATAAGGAAAAACAAAATAACTCGACTTATGTGGAAATTGAATTAATTACATTATCTGGTGTGCAATAAGCGATTCTATTAATCATATTTTTTTTTGGTATTTTTATCTATCACAGTTAATGAGTTTTAGACAAAAGAAAAAAGACATAAGTTAAAATTTACATCAATTTACAAATTAGATCAAAAAATCAAATTGCTTTCTTGAAAACTATCAAAATCTGACTTATGTAGTTTTTCCTTATTTCCACAGATATTAAGAATGATCCCAGCAAACATTATGAGTCTTTTAAGACTCTTTTAAGACTCATATTTATGAGTCTGAGCTCTCATAATGAGCTCATAAAAGACTCCTATAAGAGCGTGTTTCCCTTCCTGGAAGGGCACACAGATCTGAGTCCGAAATATGACTCTTATAAGAGTCCAAAATATGTGTGTTTTAAGAGTCAGCATTATGATTGTTTTCGGAGTCTTGTAAGAGTCATGTTTAAGATTCTTTTATGACTCATAATAAACAAATATTATGAGTCCTTTAAGAGTCTTTTAAGACTCAAATTTATGAGCTCATAAAAGAGTTTAATATGAGCGTGTTTCTCTTCCTGGAAAGGCACACAGATCTGAGTCCGAAATGTGACTATTATAAGAGTCCGAAATATGTTTGTTTTAAGAGTCAGAATAATGAATGTTTTCGGAGTCTTATAAGAGTCATATTTGAGAGTTTTTCATGACTCTAAAAAACAAAAAGAATATACCCTTTTGCGTGTTAAAATTATTTGTGTTTATATAAAATTCTTAAACCATAAGAATGTCCAAAGTGTTGACTTTACGCTGTGTATTGATATAACAAATGCTTCTGAAAAATTGTATTTAGCAAAGCTGTTTATCGAAAAAGTTACTCTGAATTATATACGGGTGGCTTAGTGATAATATGAGCGCTCAGAAAACCATCATAAATATGAGCTTTTTCTGAGTCATTATAAGGTGCGCTCATAAAACGTTCATAAATAAGAGTCTTTTCAGAATAATTATTATTTGCGCTCATAAATGCTTCATAAATAAGAGTCTTTTCGGACCCAAAATTATGAGCGCTCATAATATCGTCAGAAAATACCCTCTTTTAAGAGTCTTAAATATGAGCGCTCTTAAAAATGTTTATTGGGATCTGAAAAAAAGGTTAAATATTACTTCAGGGTTGACAAAATTAATATTTCTTTTGAACATGATCATAGAGTACCCAGCTGAATTTTTGCTTGATTATGACAAAGAATTTAGAAATAACTTCATAAATTCTGTTTGGCATTGAATTTATTAATTTTTGAAGTGTTTGTGATTCAATTTTAGACTAAACCTGCTTCATTTCAAGTTTAAGTTCCATGACTATAACAAAATTTCTATTTTGTGGCTTTTGAGAGCCATAAAACTTGAGAGCCATGTTATACCATAGGTTCTCTATGTGGTTCAGGTTCAGACTTTAAGTTGGTCACTTAGAAAGAGTTATAGTACGCTGTCTAAACTACTCCAAAGATGCCTTAGATACATGGATTAATGCATTATCTTGTTGATAGTTATAGTTAAGGTCCATTTTTTCAGCTGCGAAATTTACCAGTACATCTTTTAAAAGTTCATTCTACATATCTGAGTTAATTTTTATCGGAATAAATCATATTTCACTTTTTATTTCTGCGAAGAATGCTGCCCAGACCATGACAATTCCGCCTCAAAAGTTCCTTTTGGACATAGGGACATCTTTGTAACGTCCTATATGATATGGTCGTAGCTGAGGCTTGCATTGACGGTTACTCCATTGAATGTAAAATGTTGACCCCAAGATTCAAGAAACATGATTTTTTTTTTACTGGGAGGTAAAATTTTTTTTTTAATTTCAGTGGTTTAGTTTTCAGTTTATAATTTCCTTATTTTAGGTCAAATAAAATTTTCTGAACGAATATGACAAAACTGTATAAGAATTTTCCTGTAACGTCTACGCAAAGGCAAAATAGTTTTTGCAATATTTCCTCTCTTATAAGGCTCTGTTTTCTGTTATCATGAAAATTATTCTGATAGTTACAAAAATATTTCTTTGTTTCAACCAAATTTATACCACTACAATAAAATATTTAACAAAAGTGAATTCAAAGGTAAAGAAAATTTTTACTGAATCAAGTGAAATCTTCTCAACATCATTCATTTTCATACCTTAACCTGAAAGGTCAGGGTATATTAATTTTGTGCACACGTTTGTAACACCTAGAAATAAACGAGTCCGGTTTAGAAAAGTATATATATTCTTGATTAGAGTCACCTCGTGAGTTGATTTAGCTCTGTCCGTCTGTGTGTTGTCCGTAAACACAGGATAAGAAGAAGGAGTTGAGATACTTGCATCGCCTACCTCCCATACAACACAAAAATTAAAAACTGCATAAAAAAAGCTCAGAATTATCCTACATCAATAAAATTTGGTATGTATGTCTTTTATACCAAAAAAAAAAAGATTTATTAAAAAAATCTATGTCATCCACCGATGGACACGCCCCCCTCCCATGCAATCAACAATTTAAAATTCAATTAATAAGCTCATGTTTAACGTATAGAGATAAGATTAAGTACACATATATTTTATATTAAAACAAAGATTTCATCGAATAATGGATATCATCCGCTCACGGACACGCCTACCTCCCACACAACCCACAATACCGAAAAGACTATAAAGGCATTATTTTGTGATGTACAGGAATAAAACTTTGTATGTGTAAATTTTCCATCAAAATGGAAATGCATTTAAAATATGGGATATATCCACCCGCGAACACACCACATTCAACACTATTAGAGGAAGAGTGGCATGAAAGAGCCAAGTTTTGAAAGAGCCACCACGATTTACGCGGTAGTTTTGATACGAATGTTTTTTAAATTATAATTTTTAAGAAGCAATACTCGCCAAATGGCACCCACAAACATTTGACAGTTCACTGATAATAAACGTATCGTATACGTGTATCGTATTTAAGATTTCTTCATCATTTAGTAAGTTTTTCAGAACATTTTATTTGTTTTTTGACGTCTTCAGCTTTAAAACTAACAGTAGTATTATTGTAATATAATTTTATGGATATATTAGGCCTACCCATAACATATTTATTTTGCTGGTAAAATCTTGATTTCATACTCATTTTTGAGGTTATGTTTCTTTGGACAATATGTTTTGAAAGAGCTGGGTTGCGGTTTCAGTATAAAATGTATAGCGGTTGGACACATAAATACTGTGACGTAAAAGGAAGTTTAAATTATTTTTGTCAAAAATGTTTTAAAAGTTTTATTTTGTTTTTGGAATAGGTGTTATTATTACAGATTTTCTTCAAAGCGATCAAATTTGTTTTTGCTGAAAATATTTTTAAGTTTTTGAATTTTTTTTTGTTTTTAGTTTTGAATTTATTTATTTATTTAATTTTTTTTTTGTGTAAAACAATAATTTTTATAAAAACAATAAAATTTTCAATAAAATATTCGTTATTGTTCGTGTTAAGTTTTGTAATAAGAAGTTGGCTCTTTCAAAACTTTGGTTGGCTTTTTCAATGCCTATGTGTTATGAAAGAGCCGAATTTCATATTTTTTATAAATGGCTACAAGTCCAAGAATATTGTTGATTTTGGAAAATAATTCATGGCATTACGTACAACAATGAATGAAAAAGTAATTTTGATACAAATTTTATAATTTTATTAATTATTTTTATATATTTTTTTAACTTTTTTTAAAACTGGCTCTTTCATGCCACTCTTCCCCTATTGTATTTTGAAAAATTAGGATTTTTGAGAAACGAGGGCGTCAGCAATAATGTCAATGTTTATTTTAAGAACCTTGACTATAGCACTATAAAAATTATGTCACTGTGTTTAAGCATCGTTATGAAAAAATAGACTTGATTCAGTTGAAAATAAAACTGTCCAAAGCATTCCCAAACAGATGAAAGATTAGGCCTAAAACTAATAATATCAGATTTATAAAGTTTTTTAAGTGATATCTCGTATAGTTTAGTTGTTTATTTATAATAAATCTTGTTTTTAATTTTCATCAAATCGTTCCTTAAAGGGTTGCGTTAAACATTTAAAATTTGTTGTCGTTTAGAATTTTAATTGATTAAAAAAAGAAGAATTCATTCTCTTGCCGCAAAAAAGTTTGTTTTTTTCTAAACAATAATAAAAAATCTCAACAAGACGAAGACTAAATTAAAAAAAAAACACAACAAGACCCTAAAAAAAGGGTTTCGCAAAAGTCTAAGTGTTAATATTGTCCTGTCCACAAATTTTTGATTGTTACGGGACGGTACAGAAAAAAAATAATGAAAATAAAAATGCAATCTCTGACCATAATCAGAAGTTTGCGCTTTTCTTAAGAGTGCCTGTGTTGGTTGTTTTTCTCTTATGCTCTTTACCCTATACTTTATACCCTTACTCTTGTTGTCATCTAAGACCTATATATTATCAATTGACACTTTTGAACACTTTAGCGGAAATATAATATAAAAATAAGCATTATCTTTTGTACGCAACTAGAGCAAGAGTGTCAAAAAAAAAATAAGAAAAAACTAAAGAATGCAGTCCGGAAAACTAAAGTAACATGTATGTCATGCTAGTAATGACATTTGAAGTGACGTTGACGGAAGTCGAGCCCACATTAGATGAGTTGTGCGAATACATGTCTGTCGCTGGCAGTTATTGCAAGATGTTGACAGCTGAATAGTTCAATGAAAAACGATAGGCAAATGTGTTGCACAGTATTTGTATATATTTCATGCACTTTTTTCAATTTTTACTTTTTATGTGTCAAACGTTTACTTTGATCAGATAGTTTCAACTTGCGTTAATTTCTAGTTTTTAAGAAAAATATAAGAAATGGGCTATTTCAGTCAGCCCTAATGAAAACTCTGTCGGAGTTTATGGACGGTGTAAAATTTTGTCTTTGAAGTGTCTTTTTTGTCTTTGCCATTGACAACAAAGTGGTAATGGACATAAAAATTTAATCAAAATCAAAAATATATCTGCATTGAAAGGATTTGTAGTGTTGATGATCTTAATTTTTGCGATTTGAACTCTCATTTCAACAAAGAATAGTCCATATGGTCCATATAAAATCAAAAAATCACTACACAAAAATTTTTAATTTTGTCCTTCTAGCTGACTATATCTTATTCTCTACATCGATTCCAAAATTTTAAATAATAAATAAATACTCATTTTCAATTCTAATTCAGCTTTTTTGTGATAACTTTTTAGGTCAGAATATTGAATTCCAAGTTAATTTGTTAAATATAACTTGTATTTAAAAAATGCAAAATATTACCCCTATACTTTTATTTTTGACTGAACTTGAATAAAGAAAAATTTCACAATTGAATTTAAATATTTTAAATATAAACCAGGATTGTGTTACTCTAGCATTACACGAAAATCCTCGACCTGAGCGAAAGAGAAAAATCCATTGAAAAACAATTTATGGATTTCTTAGGATATGAGCAAGTTAGATGAGAGTGAAAAAAATATTTCCCCAACATGCAACAGCTTGAATAATATTTGCAACAAGTAAGCAGCACAAATGCAAAAATAGGAGAAACTGGACTATATTAAACGGTATAGAAACGTGTATGTATATGACTTACATATATGTATACATTATACAGTAAAATGTATACGTCAGACACAAATACAAACAAAGCGCTACGACAGTGACGTAGATAAGAAAAATTAAATAAGGAAAACATTTTTTTTATTGCCGTAATACGACAAATAAGGTAGCTGCAGGGCTGAGAGCCGAAAGTTAGAACTGTCACAAAAATACTGAACGAAATAGAGCTATAAAACAGGACATCAAAAAATTTGTATTGAAGTTGACAATTCTGACTCTGACAGAGAGAGAGGATTGATTGCCCTGCAATCAATCATAGTACCTTTCATTTTACCTTGTTTATTGTACTATGTTTATAACAATATGACAAAACATGACCAAAAAATTATGACAAAAATAATAAAAAAAAATCAAAACATAGTACAATTTTTGGAAAATATTTTTTAGTACCAAATTTAAAAAAAAAACAAGTAAAGAAAGTCTAAAGTCGGTCTAGACCGACTATGAAATACCCTAAACCCACTTTCCAAAAACAAAAAATTTTTATTGGCGTCTCCAAGGGCGGGTGAAGCCTATATTTTATATGCATTTAAATGTTACACATACCAAGTTTTATTCCTGTAGCTCACAGTTGGGCGTGTGGGAGGTGGGCGTGTTCATGGACGGATTACTTCCATTTTTTGAACACACCTTAGTTTTGGTATGAAATGCATACATACCAAATTTAATTTCTCTATGACAAACATAACCTTATTTATTGAGTTTTAAACTTTTTGGGTTGTATAGGTGGTAGCCGTGTCCGTAGGCGGATGACGTCCATTTTTCAAAACCATCTTTGTTTTGTTATAAGAAACATATGTGCCAAATTTTAGCTCTGTAGGTTAAACAGAGGCTTATTTATTGCGTTTTCAATTTTTGGGTTGTATGGGAGGTGGGCGTGTCCGTAAGCGGATGATGTCCATTTTTCAAAACTATCTTTGTCTTGTCATAAAAAACATTCGTGCCAAATTTTAGCTCTGTAGGTAAAACAGAGGCTTATTTATTGCGTTTTCAATTTTTGGGTTGTATGGGAGGTGGGCGTGTCCGTGAGCGGATGACGTCCATTTTTCGAAGACATCTTTGTGTTTGTATAAAATACATACAAATAAAATTTTATCGTTGTAGACTAATTATGAGCTGAGTTATGCAGTTTTCAATTTTTGGGTTGTATGGGAGGTGGGCGTGTCCGTAAGCGGATTACGTCTATTTTTCAAAGACGTCTTTATGTTGATATTAAACACATACATACCAAATTTTATTGTTGTAGGCTTATTATGAGCTGAGTTATGCAGTTTTACATTTTTGCGTTGTATGGGAGGTAGGCGTGTCCGTAGGCGGATTCCAAAAATATTCAATAGTGCAGATCCTTGGGTTCATGTGACCATGTGTACCAAGTTTCATCCAATTATCTCAACTCCTTCTTCTTATCCTGTGTATACGGACCTCACACAGACGGATGGACGGACGGACGGACGGACGGACATGGATAGCTCGACTCACGTGGTGACGCTGATCAAGAATATATATACTTTTCTATACCGGACTCGCTTCGTTCTATGCGTTACAAACGTTTGCACAAAGTTAATACCCTGACCTTTCAGGTTTAGGGTATAACAACGCATTTGAGAGAGAAGCTGCTCTTGTAAAGAGGAGTAGTTGGTTAAAAATAAGATGAATTCATATAAAAAGCGAAATTTACCAGAATTTCGTCAGAATAGTTTTAAAATTTTTCTATTTGAGAACATTATGTGAAATTTTACAGTTATGCAAATTGAATTTCAGATATTGTTGAACAAATTTATAGCGTTTTCTTTTCAAAAAAAATTTTTGATTTTTTGGCATTTTTTTCGTTCTTTTCTCAAATAAAGTTGTGACCATTGAAATTGAATCGTGTTCATTTCTCGAAAATTTTGACCTTAAAAGTAGAAAAAATGCAGAATTTCTGCCCTCTCTACTTCGACGGTTCGAAAAATTCTGACCTGAAATGCTACCAACTGAATAAAAATTAAATGACATGTGGAAGATAGTTAACGTTACCATTGACAGTTCAGAAAAGATTGAGCACTTCTACGGAAAACGTCAACATTTTTCTATGAAAAAAATATAAATTTTTTTTAGCGGGAAAAAAATGTTTGAATTTGAAATTTTAAATTTTTTTTTATCTTGAATTCTTTTGAAGTTTTTCAAAAAGGGTGCCAACTCGGAAACATTAAAAAAAAATGTTGCTTTTTTTGTGATCTATTCTCAGCCAAAAACAGGTTACAATTCTGTGAGTTCAGGTCAAAATGGAAAAAATTCTGCATCTCCAGAGTGCAGAATTTTTCGTTGAGAAAAGAAAACACTATTAGAGTCTTATCCCGAATACATTGTTGAGATAAAAACATATATTGGCCAAATTGACCATTTTCCAATTTGAGAAAAAAACTAAAATACAGAAACAGGTCTTTAAAACTAACATAAAACAATTAAGTGAAAATTTAAAAAAAATTTTTTAGTCAAATTCCTTATAAATTAAGGAAGTTTTTGTAAAGAAATTATTAAACTTAGCTATTAAGCAACATTCAACGCAAAGAATGAGCCGCTTTTAAAACCCAACATTGAAATTGAGGCACTTTTGAAAGTAAAGTTAAAGACTTTAAGCGAGCATTCGTTTAAGAGTTAACGTTTTGTTTTTATAAACTTATTTACTCCATCATTTTGATTTTTTCTGATTTCTGAACACCATATTGGGCAGCCATTTTAAAACTTACCAAGAGGCCCATACTCGCCCATAAAGAGGGATCAATAACGAACATTTTTAGCTCAGTATCACCCATGAACATGAAGTTTGGTAGCGCCTTGATCCGTTTGACAAAGAACGACACATACAATATACTTAAAATGTTATGATAGTTTGCTATTTGTTCAGGCCTTTCATAGGTCCAACATAAATAAAAATTCATAGAATATACAAATTACAAAAAAAAAAACAAAAAATACAATTTTAAGGGTTACCTAATTTTTTTTCCAACAAATAATCGATAAGCAGACCTACAAATTAAATCACTTCGACTTAGACAATTTTGAAACTAAGCGTGTTGTATTTAACCGATTTTGGCCCATTTTTCCAACAAATAATCGATAAGCAGACCTAAAAATTAAATCACTTGGACTTAGGCACTTTTGAAACTCAGCGTGTTGTATTTAACCCATTTTGGCCCGGTACCCGATACCGATTTTTTGTGTATTTAGACTATTTTGGGCACAATAAAAAAAATTTTTTGTAGAATGTTTTCTTTATCTTTACTTGTTATATTATAGATAACATTATATAATATAATGATAAAACCGATATTTCGAAGAAGGGTTGGAGTAGTTTTCTACCCACTGTGCCAATGCCAATAAATACGTTTATTCGGACAAAAATTTTTATTTCTAGTAAATAAGTTAATTTGAAAACATACTAGTTTCATTGAACAAATGTCATTCATTGTTAACGGCTGTTACTGTTATTATTTTTTATTTTTAAATAATTAAAATTTTTAATGAAAAAGTTTTCTTTTTGGAGGCAGTTATCAGTTATTTGGAGAGAGTAGTGGTGGGCGTGGTTTATGCAGGCTCGTCGTAATATTGATTATTATTGATAACCAACATTCCAAATATTACTTAAATAACAAAAAGTAATTTTAAGAAGTTATAGTTTCTTCGAAAATGTTAGCCCAGTTTCTTCTCTGAGCCAAAATGAGTTAAACTTAAATAACCTTAAGGGTTCAAAGAATTTACTCATGAAGATTACATTAAGGTAAGGTAACATTTAGGTAAAGAGCTGGTAAACAATTTAAAAAATAATTTTTTCTATAGTCTTCACGTTTCTTTTTTTTTTTCTTTTTCAGTAGTGAATCTAAACGCACTTAACTGATCTTTTTTGATCTTTTTCATACTTTTCAGTAAGTATCATTAGTTTTCTTAAATTCGCCTTTTGGGCTCACAATGGGGTAAAGTTGTTAAAATATGAAAAACATACAAAAATTCCTAAAAGGTTATTCATCGTTGACCAATGATTGGACATGACTGACCTTTTTTCACTTTTTTCATATCTTTCCGGTGGTATATCTACATTTTCAAATTCTACTTGTGAGCTGCATAGTAGGGCAAAGTGTTTATAACCTTGAAATTTTCTTAAAAAATTCATAAAACTTTTCTATGGCCGACCAATTAATAGAAAGAACTGGTGTTTTTTTTTTTAATTTTTTAATATCTTTCAGGTGGCATATTTTGTTTCTTGTTATTCCACTCCTGGCTTACACAGTAGAGCAAAATGTGCATGACCTTGAAAATTTGTTAAAAAATTCATACCAAATTATCTATCACTGACCCTTTTAATTGGACCAACTGAGCTTTTTTGACCTTTTTCATATCTTCCAGATGGCATCATTAGTTTTTTTTAAATTCCACCAATGGGTGCCAGCATCCCGTAGCTGGTTAAAAAGATGGTTGAAACTAAGAGTCTAAACCAGGGAAGGGCACAACTTCAATTTCCAAGCAAACGTGTTTGGAAACAAAATGCTACCTACGCGACGTCGACACACGTTCACTATAAACTACTTCGTATAGCTTACGATCGTGTGCATTCGGCTGTTGGCAGTTGTCAAGTGAGTTGCTTTTCAGCATATGTGAGATGTTCCGCCGAATCATGAAACATTTTCTCCCGGAAGTTGTAAATGATTGGGCTGAATATGTCATTTCTTTGCGAAATTTTTAAAAATATAGCGAGGAAATGCGTAAAATTGATCTTCGTTTTTCTCTGCTTTACACACAATCAAAGAATGTGATAGTCAGTGTGTCCCCATCACTGTTTCTTCGCCAATTAGAATATTTTTTTTTTGTCATGTTTAAAAAAAAAAATTTTTATTGTAAAGTTTCTAGGAAGGTTTTCCATGGCAATTTTTTTTATATATTAGCAGTTTACATTCAATTTCAGATAAGTTACAGGAAAAAAAGCTTTAATTGGAAATGCCATTGTAAAGCTAATGTTACAAAACATCGATCCATAAAATCCTCTTTGATAAAAATTATAAAAACCCTAGAGAAAAAGCATTAAAAAATCTCCTTTTTAATCAAAGCAGACATGTCCACTGTAAATTTTCAATCAAAACCAGATAAGTGCAAGCAAGTTTTCAATTGTGTAGTTTTCATTAAAATTTTAAAAACTTTTTTATGCCAAAACGTTGATATGAGTAAAAACTTTAACATTTTAGCGGATTAGGGTATGCATTCTGTAAAATATAAAAAGTTTAAAGTAACAAACATTTTTTTTTACTAAAAAGGACCTTCAGGAGAATCAAAAGTGCTTCGGTGAATTTCTTTCGATTTGAAAAATGATGAATGAATGAATGAAATTAATGAGTTCCTCTAACTTTTGAGTCCCGAACGGCGAAGTCTAAATTTTGATTAGTTTCTAACTTTCAAAGTCAATCAAGTTCAAATTTGAAGTTGAAAATACGAATTTTTTTTGCACTATGAGACAATTTTTTTTTTTTGCTTAATATATTTATTCCTGTGGAGCATAATTTTGCATAATGATTTCATTTCCCATCAATTCGATCTGTGTGACTCATCTGGTTTTGAATGTAAACTCCTCATATATATATTCTATAAATTTTCAAATTCTTATCTTATTTAAATACACGGTTTTTTACGTCAAATTCAGCCTTGAACACTTCAAATAAAACTTTTTCAAATCAAATGAAACTTTTTACAGGTTAGACAAAAATATTTTACATATAAAACAGAAACTTTTTACATTTCAAGTTAAACATTCCTCATATAAATTTAAATTTTTCAACTTCTATCAATTGTTCTTAGCCATAACGTACCTACTCAGCGTGACCCATGGTCACACAAGGTCTGTTTCCGTACGCACTTCAAGTAAAGTTCGAGTAAAGTTCGGGTAATAGAGAGTAATTTGATTATTTGTCAAAATGAGAAAATTTGTCAAAAAGTACGGAAACGCTTTCAAGTAAGTTTCAAGCACAACACCTGTTTTTTGAAAACAATAAAATTTAATTGCTGTGTTTCTGTATTTAAAACATTTTCGTAAGCGTTGATTTGGTAATTTTAACTATTTTTATTAATTTTCTAACCAATTGCATGCATTTTGTTCGCAATACAATGCAACAATTAAATTTTATCACTTTGACAATCAGCTGTTTGAAGCTCGAGATTCGTGCTCGAAGAAATTTTTCAAGTAAAGTTCGAGTTATAGAGAGCCACAAAAAGTGACATTTTGCTTGTTCTTCTTCTCTCTCGAGCTGGAAAAATGTGTACGGAAACGCTTTCAAGTAACTTCAAGTTACTTGAAGTGAGTACGGAGTGGTTGGAGAAAAATTTCCAAAAAAGTATCAATATTTATAACCAAATCCATTAGTTTTATTTTTTTCGAGCTCAATTTTAAATAATTTTTTCAAGCAAAACAACTAGGCAGGCCCCTTAAAACGTTGCCTTGTTTTACTACATCAGGACATTGCGCATGATTGAATAATATTGGGGAAGTCAAATATTGTTGCTTGCTCTCCAGTTTTCTACTGTTGTGTAATCAACCTACACAGTCAAACGTCGAAAGTCACTCACATTGTGACATTTCATGCTTTGTAGGTGTTGGTGGAGGAGTCAAGTTCAATGATTGTTGTCGGTACCTGTTGCTGGTGGAGTGAGCAACAGTTGGTGTTAAGTAAATGTTGTTTTTGTTGTATGTATATATATAACTGTCAGTGTGTTGGGTGGAAAGAAAAAACTAACGAAAGTAGCAGAGCAACAGGCCACAAGAAGAGAAAGATATTTAAACATTATATTCAACAGATAGCTGTGAAAATTTAAGTAATGGTCAGTGACTTGAGTGTTAAATGTTTACTATTTTTGGCAATTGATTCTGATGCAATGTTTATTTTAATGTTTGAGAACATCATTGGTAAAATCTATTTTTGAAAAACCTAGGAATATGGTTGTTGGAATATGCACTGTATGTAAATTAAAAATTTTCAAAAAATATTGTCCAAAAATGGGTCAATAATGGCACCGCCTCAAAAGTCATGCCAAACGGATTATAAAAAACAAGGATAGCTAATGTTGTCAATACTGTGATGTTTGGATATGGGTTCAAATTTTTTTTTAAATGAGTTTAAGTTGAGTATAAGATGGTTCAGTAGGGTAATCTTCATGTTTTGGAAAAAAGATATAATTAGATAAGAGATATAGACAGATTGATGACGTAATTGAAAAAATATTTTAATTTAGCTGTTAACTTCAACTAACCTGCCATTAGTGAGAAGAAATCACTTATTTAACATGAAATTTTGAATATTTCCAAAATTTGATGAAAGGGGCATATCCAAACACCACAGAATGAATATGTCAAGTTATCGTACTCTATTTATAAATTTACATAAACATAGAGCGGTTAGTACATTATCTCGACAAAATTTTGACGTAAAATAACGTCTTACAGCTTTGAAATGTGGTCGTTTTAACAGATTTTTCAAGGCCATGAAACTTTTTCGACGAATACTTTAGGGTATACCTACAGCCTTTAATAAACATCGTTCAAAGATAATATATATACTAAATTATCAGATATATCCTGCGCTGAATGAATATCTTATTTTGGAACTCAACCTGTCTAACTCAACAAAATGATCGAACAAATTTTACCTTGCTTGTTTATTTTTATACCCTAAACCTGAAAGGTCAGGGTATATTAACTTTGTGCAAACGTTTGTAACGCATAGAACGAAGCGAGTCCGGTATAGAAAAGTATATATATTCTTGATCAGCGTCACCACGTGAGTCGAGCTATCCATGTCCGTCCGTCCTTCCGTCCGTCCGTCCGTCCGTCCGTCCGTCTGTCCGTCTGTGTGTTGTCCGTATACACAGGATAAGAAGAAGGAGTCAAGATAATTGGATGAAACTTGGTACACATGGTCACATAAACCCAAGGATCTGCACTATTGAATATTTTTGGAATCCGCCCACGGACACGCCTACCTCCCATACAACGCAAAAATGTAAAACTGCATAACTCAGCTCATAATAAGCCTACAACAATAAAATTTAGTGTATATGTGTTTTGTATCAACACAAAGATGTCATCGAAAAATGGGTGTCGTTCGCTAACGGACACGCCCACCTCCCATACCATTCAAAAATTGAAAACGCAATAAATAAGCTTGTGTTTAACCTAAAAAGCTAAAATATGGCACATATGTTTGTTATGACAAGACAAAGATGTTTTTGAAAAATGGACATCATCCGCCCACGGACACGCCTACCTCCCATACAACGCGATATTTGAAAACTGCATAACTCAGCTCATAGTTAACCTACAACAATAAATTTTGATATGTATGTGTTTTATACCAACACAAAGATGTTTTCGAAAAATGGGCGTCATCTGCTCACGAACACGCCCACCGCCCATACAACCCAAAAATTGAAAATGCAATAAATAAGCCTGTGTTTAACCTAAAGAGCTAAAATTTGGCACATATGTTTTTTATAACAAAACAAAGATGGTTTTGAAAAACGGACGTCATCCGCCTATGAACACGCCTACCTCCCATACAACCCAAAAATTGAAAACGCAATAAATAAGCCTGTGTTTAACCTACAGAGCTAAAATTTGGCACATATGTTTTTTATGACAAGACAAAGACGTTTTTGAAAAATGGACGTCATCCGCCTACGGACACGCCTACCTCCCATACAACCCAAAAAGTTTAAAACTCAATAAATAAGGTTTTGTTTGTCATAGAGAAATTAAATTTGGTATGTATGTATTTCATAATAAAGGCATTAACTGTGAGCTACAGGAATAAAACTTGGTATGTGTACATTTTTCTTCAACATTTAAATGCATATAAAATATAGGTTTCATGCGCCCACGGACACGCCCATTTACAATAAAAATTTTTTTGTTTTTGAAAAGTGGGTTTAGGGTATTTCATAGTCGGCCTAGACCGACTTTAGACTTTCTTTACTTGTTTCTTGCTCATTTTATCATGCTTATTTTTAACGTTTTCTTTGTTTTGGTCTCGATAAGAAGTCGATAATTGAGTGTTAATAATTTATTTCATAATTTTTGGAAGATCAATAAAAAATACGTGCAAAATTAACAAAACAATCGGACCAAAGAGACAAAGTAGAAAAGGTTACAACTTAAACGGAATTATACGTCTACACTTACGATACTATCGAAACTGTTTCATTTTTTTTAAACATTCTTGAAAGTAAGTTTTCCATATTGCGAAATGTTTTTTAAGCAAGAACTGTTATAATCTGAAAAAAATTTATTTTTATACCAAACAAGTAAAGAAAGTCTAAAGTCGGTCTAGGCCGACTATGAAATACCCTAAACCCACTTTTCAAAAACAAATAATTTTTATTGTAAATGGCCGTCTCCAAGGACGGATGAAGCCTATATTTTATATGCATTTAAATGTTGATGAAAAATTTACACATACAAAGTTTTATTCCTGTAGCTCACAGTTAATGCCATTATTGTGCTTTCGCTATGGGAGGTGGGCGTGTTCATAGACGGATTACTCCCAATTTTGGAACACACCTTAGTTTTGGTATAAAATACATACATACCAAATATAATTTCTCTATGACAAACATAACCATATTTATTGAGTTTTAAAATTTTGGGTTGTATGGGAGAAAGGCGTGTCCGTGGGCGGATGATGTCCATTTTCCAAAACCATCTTAATTTTGTCATAAAAAACATATGTGCCAAATTTTAGCTCTGTAGGCTAAACAGAGGCTTATTTATTGCGTTTTTAAATTTTCGGTTGTATGGGAGGTGGGCGTGTCCGTGAGCGGATGACGTCCATTTTTCAAAGACATCTTTGTGTTGATATAAAACACATGCATACCAAATTTTATTGTTGTAGGCTTGTTACGAGCTGAGTTATCTAGTTTTCAATTTTCGCGTTGTATGGGAGGTAGGCGTGTCCGTGGGCGGATGATGTCCATTTTTCAAAACCATTTTTTTCTAGTCATAAAAAACATATGTGTCAAATTTTAGCTCTTTAGGTTAAACACAGGCTATTTATTGCGTTTTCAATTTTTGGGTTGTATGGGAGGTGGGCGTGTCCGTGAGCGGATGATGTCCACTTTTCAAAGACATCTTTATGTTGATATAAAACACATGCATACCAAATTTTATTGTTGTAGGTTTGTTACGAGCTGAGTTATCTAGTTTTCAATTTTCGCGTTGTATGGGAGGTAAGCGTGTTCGTGGGCGTATGATGTCCATTTTTCAAAACCATCTTTGTCTTGTCATAAAAAACATTCGTGCCAATGTTTAGCTCTCTAGGGTAAAGAGAGGCTTATTTATTGCGTTTTCAATTTTTGGGTTGTATGGGAGGTGGGCGTGTCCGTAATCGGATGACGTCCATTTTACGAAAATATCTTTGTGTTTATATAAAACACATACATACCAAATTTTATTGTTGTAGGCTTATTATGAGCTGAGTTGTGCAGTTTTATATTTTTGCGTTGTATGGGAGGTAGGCGTGTCCGTGTGCGGATTCCAAAAATATTCAATAGTGCAGATCCTTGGGTGCATGTGAGCATGTGTACTAAGTGTTATTCAATTATCTCAACTCCTTCTTCTTATCCTGTGTATACGGACAACACACAGACGAACAGACGGACGGACGGACGGACGGACGGATATGGATAGCTTGACTCACGTGGTGACGCTGATCAAGAATATATATACTTTTTTATACCGGACTCGCTTCGTTCTATGCGTTACAAACGTTTGCACAAAGTTAATATACCCTGACCTTTCAGGTTTAGGGTATAAAAATATAATATTGACTTGATGAAAGGTTTTGAGAATAAATAGCTTTCAAATTTAAATGAACATTTGATTTATGAAGAAACTTGCTAACCCACTCTTAAGGATCTGAGAAGGACTCAGAAACATGTTTTAAATCAAAATCTTCTTTGAGATTTCGAGTGACAAAAATGTGTTGTCTTTGGTTTTTTACAAGTACAAAATTTAAAACGAAAAGGGCATTAGAAGCTTTTAAGGTAGGAATGAAGTATTTATCTGGTAGATAGAAAGCTAATCAGGAAAGTAAAAACTCACGGCAGTTTTTGATATAGGAGCTGTCTACGTTTGGTTATTTAGAGTCATGTCAAGGTTGGTGCTTTTCTTATCAGGTTTTGTAGAATTACATAGAGGTCTCTCGGCGTTGTATCGTTATTATAATGAGATTAGCTTGCATTTCTAATACTCTTTTTCCAAGCTGACAGTTGAAAGATCCTTTGAAGGTCAAAGATCAAAATTAAAATGCAGATACGAGGTTCAGCCTTAAGCCTTGTACTCTGTTCGCTTGAGTGAAATTTCGCTTGCAACATTATTTTCAGTTTCATTTTTTTCACATGAAACTGAACAGAGTAGGTACTAGGCTTTACCGTTTGAATAAAAGAGGTTAAATTAAGAGCTCTGCAAACAATAAATGCTGACCGCAGTGATTTTTGGTTCTGGAATCAGGACAATATAAATCTCGCCCATCGATTTGTGTTGATGCTTATAAGGCCAAAATTGATTTATGTAGAGGATGCAGGACACACAGTGTAATAAATCAAATATATTTCTTTTTCCGAAAATAAATTTAAAAAACAAAAATAAACTATGAGAACTGAAAACATCTTCAAAAATTAATTTCTCTCGGCTACCAACACTAACTCCAACACATGCAAAAATAGCAAACGAGGAGAAATTACGCCATTGTACATGTGTATTGGTATTGCACGCACACAGCCATAAACTAGGTGCAGCATAAAATTTTCAGAGCAACAGGCGACGAGCAAAAACCGGCATAAGCAGGAAAAATAGAGAAGTTTTCGCCCTAAGAGGGAGCTCAGCGATGTTGGTAGCAGAAAGAAAGCTGATAAGGGTGCACATAAAGTCCAGTGTTAAAAAAAACCGCCCGACAATGTTCATCGGTTTTAGGTTCGGCTGTGTTGCACAACACGAACAGAATGAGCGCAACAGTTTTCTGAGCCTGTTGCATGTATGACGGACAGACAGATATAAGGATGGGGACAGCATGGCGGGCTAGTGAAGGACTTTACACGATGATGATGACGACGACAACGAACCTCGAAACAAACAATTGAACGAGTGAGCGAGCGCAAGTACGAATGAAAGATTCACCGGAAGCGGATATGTCGCAATGTGAGCGAACGACAGTCTGTCGGCCTGCGATTCTGCCTTGCAATCTTCTTGTGTTATATATGTATATGCGATGATTTTTGCCAATGCAAGATGATAACAAAAATGTACTACTTTGAATTATTTTGGATTTTTTTTTTGTTTTTTATTTTTGCTCTTTGTTTTTTGGCGTTTTTCTGTTATTATTCGGTGTGTCGTCAGACAAACAGCAAAATCGGAAAAGTTCGATGGCAGACCTATTCGGTTGGGTACTTTGGCGCTCGGATGTTGTCGTTGTTTTGCTTGGTCGTGTTAGTTGTTGCTGTTGTTGTTTTGTTGTAGTTGTTGTTGTTGTTGTTGTTGTTGTTGCAGTTTTGTGCACCTACCGCCGAGTGTCGTACCATTTTAGGCAGCCCCGACTGAGGCGGCTCTGAAGACTGTGCAATTCTAAAAGTTCCAATAAGGATGCTTCAGTTAGTTGGTTGACGCGTTCGAAGACAGTTTAGCGTGCTCCAAATGACAACAAAAAAAAACTAGTTAATAGTAAATCATTTAAAAAAATATTAAACATTTTAGTGAAGTCATAAAGTGCAGAAATTTTGCAAAAACTTATAAAACTCAAAAAAAATTTACAAAAAAATAAATATTTACAAAAATATTTTCAAGAAATTCTGTTTATATAAAAACTAAAAAAAATTCCAAAACAAAAAACTATTTGTGTTATTAAAACATCTAAATATATATGAAACTAAGGTAAATATATACAAATACATAACTTATATAAATTTGCTCCACTGTGTGTTCGACTCATTACGTTGCCATATGGTAACTGTAGCTAGTTGCCTTGACTAAAATACCTGCGAGGCATTTAATTTGCATTTAATCTAATTATCCTTATGGGTCCTTTATGCCATTTAACATTGCAAATAAATAAATAAATGTTTGTCGCTGTGTAGACGAAAAATAACGTTTCTAAAACTAAACAAACACACACTTGCACTATGGTAGTGACACGACATAATGTTATTGTTGTTGTTGTCCTTTTTTCTGCGTTCACTTCCAAGGCGTATACGTCAGAAATCACGTTCTCGCAATTAAATATGCAGGACACGTTGTGATTAATTGTTGCACGATAGGTATGAGTCGTTGTTGTTTTTGTTGTTATTGTGATTGCATACACTAGTATTCAATTACAGAACAGCACTACAACATGTGAGTGCGTGTAAGTGTGTGGGTATCTTTTTGTTGGTGCATCTTAAAGTGGGTGTTTCCCCAAAGAATACTCTAAGCATGTCCTTTTAGCAAAACCATATAACACAGACTCATTTATAAATGAGTCTTATAGTAACCTGAAATGAAAATAAATAGAGCTCATGACTAAAAGAGATTAGAAATAAAGGTATTAAAAAGAAGATTAAGAATAAGGTGACCAACGTACTTTATAGCCATTGGAAACAGAATAACAAGAGCATAAGATATTAAGTTTAATTTTTCTGTATTATAAGCTTTAAGTCAGTTGCATAAACTTTTGAATAAAATAACTGTAGCGTTTTCGGTCGAATCGAAAGAAAAACAATTTAATCAAAAACAAAACACTTAAATTTAGGTAAAGCTTTGGTCAAAAAAATGTTTCTCCGAAAGCAGATAACCTATGATTCCCAAGTTAAATACTGAAAAATAAGTCTTTTTTGATGTGTATAATTATTTAAAATTATTATTGGAGTGCATGTTTGCAAAAGTTGTATTGTTAGTGGCATGAAAAAGTTTAGATTTCAAACAAAAATTTCCATACGATAACATTCTCCGATCTGGGCAAAATAAGGCGCATTTAAGACTAAGTTTCGATACAAATTGTTTCTAGAATAATAAACTTTAGTATAGGAGAAGATGAGCTCAATTCTAAACATGTTGCATAAAGTGGACACAAGCGAAAATAGCCGAAAGTGACCGGAAATTGAAATTTAAAACGCTATAATGCAGTTTACTTATATGTACGTAAGAAGAATAAAAATTGGAATGTAGATTATAGATGAAACACCTGCTCAAGCGCAATTTCCTTAGCTCACCTTTCTTGTGTATAAACTAGGAATGTTACGGAGGTGAGTTTTTCGGAACCGTAGTCGGAACCGGAGTTTTTAAATTTGATTTGTCGGAGCCGTAGTCGGAACCGGAGTCGGAATCGGAGCCGAAATCGGAGTCGGAGTCCAAGAAAGATGTGTTAGTTTACTGTAAAGGTTATTAACCGTTTATTGCAAGACTTTTTTTTAAAAAACAAAAGAAAAAGTTTTCATATACAAAAAAATTAACACACTAACTGGTTTAGTGTTTTTTTTTTTCTCTTTGATGGTTTGATGGAAATTTCCATCACAATGCAATGAAGGGTTAATTATGAAAGAATAATTATATGTTAAGAACATAGTACAGACTTTAATCAGCACTGAATAATTTTATGTAAATATTACACACATGTATTTAAGTTACGTTTTAGTCAAATGAAGTGACTCTTAGAGTACTAAATTGTACTTATGAACAAAAGCTTGACAGTTTTCTCCCCATCCAACCGATTTCTTAGAGGACCATATATGAGATCGACACTACAAAAAAGTTGTTCACTTCCAACGGATCCTGGAGGACACAACAAACATTGACGAACAATTGACGAACAAACATTGATGAAAAATAAAAAAAATATAAAGTTTCGATATTATTTACTTGAAACATTAAGTTTTAACAAAATATTCAAATCGAATAGTTTTATTTTTTTATATCCCCGGAATATAATATTAAATAGTGATTCATATTGACTGACTTAGTGGGTCTCCAATACAAAAGTAGTTAAAAAAGCAGAATAATGCATTTCGGTGAACACAAAAATTGTTTCAGACAAAAAACAAATATACCAATCAAGATAATATTTTATATACGAAAATGATTGATTAGTTATGATATACCGAAAATGAGGGTTAGATTTTCCCGTCCGTATGCATATTTAGAACCTAAGTTAAAGTACTAGTTATAAAGTAACTAATACTTACTTAAAGTTACTAATAAAGTTATAAGAGAAATGTTGTACTCAGTAACAATCGTAGGATATTCTTCAACAAAGACTATGGTGGGATTAATTTTTATCATAAGCGCATTAAAATATATATTCGATACACTCAGCAAAGAGTTGTTCGGAATATGATAAAAAAGGCATCGTATTTAGTGGAAAATGGTATAAACTTTGTTCCAGAGAATGCTTTCCTCTAAATGTGATACTAAAAATTCCCTAAAAATGATAAAAAGCTTCTATGAAAAAAAGAAATACATAAAAATATATCGTTTTTAAAGAAAAATACTTTTTATTTTTGAGAAAATATTTGTTTTTATTGAAGAAAATACTAGTCATAGTGAATTTTTTATCAATATATATAAGAAAATTTTTTCATTTTCAATAAATTTTTCTCTATAAATGACAATTTTTTTGTGCGAGAAAAATACTTTTCATTATCAGATACATTGAAATATTTCCATTTCCCACAAGTGAAGAAATATTTCTTTGAAAATGTGAAAATTTATTCTAATTGAAGAAAATTTTATTCGAAAAAAAGAGAAAATGGCTATTATCGAAAATAGAGAAAGTTTTTATCGGAGAAAGATATGTGCTTTTTTCTGAGTGTAATAAGCTACAACTATATTTAAAATTGCTTTAAAGAGGCCTACATAATCTAAAAAAAAATTGATTTGGTTGGTGGTTCTGAACAGTTTAGTGAAGATGAGTATTTTTGCAGCAAAGGAATAAAAATTTTATAAAAAAGTAAAAAATGTGAATTGTCCATTTCAGCTATTGAAAGAATTGGGAGCGTGCTTCTAATGTTCAATTTTAAAGTATGTGTTGTTAATTGTTTGTACACAATTGAGCAAAAAGTGGACCAACAATTTAAAGCTGACTCCGAATGGCTAATGTTCATGTTCTCAAGAAAGAGAGAGGTGAATGCTACACAGAAAACTTTATTTCCACCGACAAAAACTTGTGCTCGAGGTGAGGGTTGAACTAGGGATTCATTAGTTCACACGCTACACACACCATGAACGAAAACGTTCAGAACAACGTTCGCAACATACAAAAGTACCACACTTAAAAATAATTTGCTTGCTTTAAAAATAACTCCAAAAAGTCGGTACCCAAATCTTGAGACACGAAAAAAACATGATTTTTCCAACTGGCTCAACGATATCCGAAGAACAAATCGATATCCATTAGAGGCACTTCCCATTGAGGAGGGACATATTATTCGCGGCAGAGAAAATATATTTTTTTTTAAAAATGCATATCTCAGTCAAAAACAAACATTTTTCCAAATTTTTTTATTATTGTAGAGAATTGAACAAATTACAAGAAAAAAAAAAAAATTAAAAAAAATATATTTTTTACTCCAACATGGTCTTATAGAGCTCCAAACTGGCGGCATAGAAAAAAACGGAGCCTTGCAGCGCAGGGAGTCGCAAAAATTGTTCGATCTGGAAAAATATGACTTTTTAAATCTTAACAAAATTGTTTATCGTATGACAGGAGCTTTTTTAAATTTTTGGTGATGTCCCAAGTGCTGACCGTAGCGTGCAGGCTAAGTGTGTGGCTTAACATGCTCGGAGCCCGAGTTCTATGCCCAGTCGCGGCGAAAAGTTTTTTTCAATAAAAAATTCTTTCTGATCGGTCACCACCTCTCTGCAGACAATGGCAAACCTCAGAGAGTAACTAATGCCATGTAAAGCTTCTTCATAACATGAACTGTAGCCGTTCGGAGTCGGCATAAAACATGTAGGTCCAGTTCTCGGTTTATTGTGTGCAAACGTGTAATAACACACAACACAATTGATCATAAGATGTGGCTCGGTCAAAGTCCTTTCAAGGGCTGGAATGGCCAGTTTGTTTTTTGTTTGATGTTCCAAATTTGAAAGTTTGTTTCTTTCATTGAAAAAAATATTGACTTTAAAAATTCATAAAAAATCGAAAAAAACATGGTTTCGAGATAAACGCGTTCAAGGTTTGTAACAAAGAAAAATGCAAAAAAAATAATAAAAATGCGCTCTCACTAATCCGACTGTAACTTTTGAACCTTTAAAAATTAGAATCTTAGAATCTTAAGAACATTTACTAAAATACAAAATTATGCAATTTTGATTTTAAAAAACGGCCAATGTCATGTCCTTTGTTAAATTTGTATGCAAAAAAAAAGGCGTCTTAATGAGTTTACTTGGCTTTATGGCACTTATTCTTTAATATTTTTATGGATTCAAATAAATCGAGATTTTAAAACATTATTATTTACATAGCTATTTGACTTTATAAAAATATTTTTAAAAATCGCACATGTAAAATACAGTTAGAAACGTCTTTAATAAAAAATCCAAAAAGATTCTTAAAATATATATTTTAGTGCTAGAAGAATAAAACATTTTTAACTAAAGAAAAAACATAACGGACTTTTGGTTTTTATCACCATTTATATGAAAAAACTCAGAATATTTTTTAACTCCGCTATTTATGTTCCGGTGTCAAAGCTTTTAGTGTTCTACAATATCAATTAAAATTAATTGAAATCTATTTCGTCGAAAATCATCAGTACATTTAACATTTACGACAAATTTTGACACAATCAGTTATTCTAAAATATGTTCTAAGAATTAAAGTCTTGGCACTTGTCATATACATACTTTAATACTTAAAAATACTTTTTTGTTCGATTCTCTTTATAGACATAATATATTTCTGACGATTTTTGTCATTTGCTCAAAAATAATGAATGGCCTCAGAATGTTAAAACAGTTTATTTCAACTTTTTGATATAATTATTAAAAACTTCACTTTTACTCTAAATATGTATGCTTGTTCATATTATTTTGAGCTCTGAAACTAGGTCAACTTTTTATTTAAGTGCCTATTTATTATTGGTTCAATGTAAAATTACATATTTTTTATTCTCTAAAAGACTATTAATAACATTTTATTAAGTTCAATTCAAATTTAAAATTGATTCATTAAAGCACGTGTAATTGTTCAAATTGTGGAAAAAAAATAAAAATTTTCTTTTTTATTAAATCAAAATACTAAGAACGAGTACAAAGTTAAAAGTGTATTTTTCATAAAATGTTGTCTTAAGACTTAATAGAGATTAAAAATTATTTTTACTAACAGTTATAATGTGTTACAATTCAATACTTTAAAACAATTCAAACATTTTAGGCCAACGCTAAAATCATCTTAAAAACACCATAAAAAAAAATCCTGATGGTCACCCTAATCTAGTAAATGTCTACTCAGTTTGACAATCAGTCATCTAGCTAGCAACACAAGATTTCTATTGTTGTTGTGGTTTTATCTTAGCTGCTTATTTGTTTGGCAATAAAATCCAACAAGATGATAAAAGAAAAAAATTTAAACAATTGCCCCGCTCCGCTTGTCGCATAGCCGGGCATGTTAGCTAAACATGCTCAACCCATATTAAACTTAGACGGCTTTCTTAGCAATCGTAAAAACAATGAACCACAAAAGAAACAGCAACGAAAAAAGATTCTAAACTGAAAAATAGATATACAACAAGTGAGCAAAAAATACGGAAAAAACAACAAACAAACTAAGAAGCAAAATTAAAAAAAAAAAAAAAAACAAACAAACAACTGAAAAAAAAGAAATACAACAAAAACAACTCTAAGAAAAAGTAGAAATATGCTCGTAATCATGATTAATTGCAGGATAAATGACTGTCTTGCCGGACGTTGTGCCGCCGCCACTGACGACTGACTGCATTTTCCGATGTGTTGGCGCGCAAATTAAAAAATTCGTAGAAAAGAAAAGAAAAAAAAGAAGAAAACAATACAACAACAACTAAATTTTATTCGGTCTATGGCATCGAAAGCGAGGAAAAGTCGAACAAAAATGTACACTTAAATAATTCACTCGAAATCCACTTGTAGAGTGGATTTTTGTTTAAGCTGCAACGCGAAGTAAATGAAATTGACTTTGAGCAAGGATTCAACCGAAGGACTTTGGGGGAATTAGATGGTTGCACTGAACCAAAGTAAGCAAAAGAAAAAATTCACAAAAAAACCAACTGCCTTGCTTAATGGCATGACTAGTGACTGGCTGCTGGGGGATGACTTTGTGGCGTGTGGAGGTTGGTGTGAATGTGTCAAAGTTGAGTTATTTAAGAAGAACTGCGAAAAACCATTGAGTTGTTAGCAAAGAAGATGAAACATCTTACTATACAGCTCGGGTAAACTTAGCTGTTTCTGCCCATACCCAAGACAAAAGCAAAAGAAGTCAGAACAAAAAAAATTGTTTTTAAACTTTTCTTACTTTCAACGCGCGTTGCTGTTATTTTTCACTAAAAGCAGCATGTAAAAAATGAGCAAATTTAACTTTGCCGACAGTACGCACCCGTTTTTTTTTTTTCGTTTCCATCTTCATCTTATTTACTGCTACTACATATTAAATATATGTTTCATACCATTTTGACATTGTACAGTGGAGCAGGAGTGGCAAAAAAATTCTATTAAAACTTATGCATTACTTACTTAATTTTAAAAGCAAACAACCCACTTAAGCACAAGCGTAGATTTGGCAAGAGGTAAGTGCTTTGCAATTTTTTTGTAAGTTGCTATTTTTAAAGTTAAACTACTTAAAAGGAAATTAATTGAATCCGCTATAAGTAATACTTGTATTGCACAATCAACACTACGAGGCTAAAGATTGAAACGTTAGATAACAGGTATGTGAGAAAAGTTGCATTTAATAATGGGAGTGAGACGCCTGTTTAAAAAAAAATGTTAACGATATATATTTTATTTAAATATTTATAAATTATTTTATTTATAAATAATTTAATTATTTAATAATAAATAATAAAATTATCAGTTCTGGCCCAACAATAAAAAATAATAAGAATAATAAAAAAAAAATAATAATAAAATATAATATAAAAAATTAATTATTATGTAGTTATGTTTAAAAAATAGTTGATTCACTATTTTAAATAAATAATAAGTTTAAGTATAATTTTTTATATTATTTTCTTTATCTATAATTATTTTCTTTAATAAAAAATGAGGCACGCTATAAAACATCCTGTTTTTATGAATGCTTTTCTCAGACGATGCATACTTATTTAAAAAAGATAAGTAGAAGATTCAATATTATTTTTATTGTGGATTTGTATATATAGTAAAAATACATATATATAGTTTTTAGACCCAAAAACAAAGTCACCCAAAATAATTTTAATTTTATTAAAATCTTTTTCGAATTCAAGAATTGTTTGCTATTTTCTTTAAGGTCTCTGGAAAGTTTCTTATTTTAACATGTATTTATTGAATTCCTGGCAAAGATTTGTGGTGTCATTTTTGACAAGGATATTTCTTTCAATATTTAATTCAGTATGATGATTGAAAAAAATAAAAAATTGAAAAATTTTAAAAATAATATTTGCGCGTTCATGCAACGACAAAAAAATTTTAGTCGAATTTTTATATTTTAAACTACATTGCCATCGACATAAAATTTGTCACTGTTTTTATAGTTTTTATACTTACATCATCTAAGGACTTCATAAAACTTTTCAGCGAAGAAAGCACAATTTAAGAAATCTATTAATTTTTTTCAGGTTTTAAAGCAAATTCTCCGATTTATGTTGATTAGGCAAATTTTATAAAAAAAATTAAGTACTTTTTTAAAAAATATGTGGATTCAGAGGAAAAAATTCGAAAGTATTTGCAAATTAACATAATGAAAATGTTTATTGTGTGTATATATTCAGCCTTATTAGGAATAATATTGCATCGGGACTTAGAAAACGCAGTTTGAACTTTTAAGATAACGAAATTTTTAATGCAAATTTTTCTTCAGTCGTTAATATTTATGAGTGTAATGAAAAAAAAATTATCTCTGTGTATAATTTTAAATTTGAAAACTCCCTTTTCGAGTTGATTAATAATTGGGCTATTTATGTTCTAAAGCCTCTAGCACTTTCTGTTCAAAAATTGAATCAGATTGTGCGAAAGAAACAATAGTAGTCATACCGAAATTTTTTTAAGACTGGCAACACTGTTATAGGCTTGAACATTAATTTCTAGCGTGATCTGTCGCATAGTTAATTTCTTATTGCTTTGTTAACAAGTTCACCTCGAGTATGACCCGTTGACAACTTGCTTCACACTTCATCAGTGATGTTGACTGTTTTCTTCGTTTCTCAAGTTCAAGCGGTCAACGCTCAACAATGTCTGAGTATTTTGAGTATTAGAGCGAGAAAAATCAGTGGAAGAGTCCAAACCCAGAAAGAAAATGTGGAATACATGACTTTAAGAACACATGAATTCTTCGTTGAAAAAAGAGATAAAAAATATACATGACCGAGTAAAATATCATAGAATGCGAACATTTTTTATTTTGAATCAAAATATTGTTTACTTTTAGTTTTTCGTCAGTGAAAAAAACTGTAAATTAGAAACTGTGAAATTTGAACAAAAAGCAAGTGTAATTTACTTTTTCTTTTATAATTAATCATTAATTTATAATTTAAAACTTACACTAATAATGTTACTTTTAACTATAAATAAAATAAATTATAAAAAAAGGACTCGAAAAGCATTCACTTTTAAATACATTCTTTAGCCATGTAGGAAAAATCACATATTTTATGAGCATGGAATTTATTCATGATAAAATTATATGATATTTCTTGCATTCTTTAGGAATGCAAAAAGGGATGCATGATTTTCCTATGACATCGCCGTGTTAAAAATCATGCGTTCTGGAATGTATAGTTCATAAGAGTGGTGCATTTTAAAACACATTCCTATACATGACCATTTCTTTCTGGGAAATTATACAATACAATACATGATTTTTTAACCACGAACTAGCACCAACTTATACATCACGCCAGATATGGCACATTTCATATTCACCAAATTTAAATTGCCGCTGCTTGGAAAACAATGGTGACCGTGGCATGCAGGTTAAGTGTGTGGCTTTGCACGCTTGGAGCCCGAGTTCGATCCCAGTCGCGGCGAAAAGTTTTTTCAGTAAAAAAATTTTTCTGATCGGTTACCACCTCTCTGCAGACAATGGCAAACCTCAGAGAGTAAATAATGCCATGTAAAGCTTTTTGTGAACATGAACTTCAGTCGTTCGGAGTCTGCATAAAGCATGTTGGTTCAGTTCTCGGTCGATTGTGTGCAAACCAACCACTTTGAATGGCCAATTTATTTATATATATTTTTTTTTTCGTGGAAAACATTTTGAGACGAATGCAGTCCTTAAAGAGAATTTGAAGAAGGAGCTAATGTTGGCATAAGTGTGTCGCCTCCGATGGTCATTAATTTGAAGTTGAGAAAATAAACAGTGAAGAATAATTAACTTTTGTTGATATATTTGCATAGTACGGTACAATTTTGAACAGTAGTTAGACCTTCTGTGCTTAAAATGTGAAACTAAAGTTATTTAAGACCTTTTCTATCTGAATTTTAATATTTTCAAAAAAGTTACTTTATACATATAACTAAAATTTTATGCAGAATTAGATCAAATAATTATTATTTCAACATTTTCAATTCTTCGTCACGGCTTCCTTTATAAAAGATTCATCACTTTTATAAAATTTGAGAAATTCCTAAACCGTGAAAAAGCAGAAAAATAAAGGTCACTCACATATTTTGCTTACTCCGTAAAACTAACTGACCTTTATGTATGGTTATTTGACCTCTTTACTTATAACTATTACCATTAGACCATATTTTCTCTACATGCTCTCCCAGTAAGTGACGATTGCTTCCACTTTAGCATCACTCATTGTATTACATTTAAAGTACCCAAGATAAGTACCAAAAATTTTGTTTTTTTTTGGGTCTATCCTCATGTTTATAACCTAAACCTGAAAGGTGAGGGTATATTAACTTTGTGCAAACGTTTGTAACGCATAGAACGAAGCGAGTCCGGTATAGAAAAGTATATATATTCTTGATCAGTGCACCACGTGAGTCGAGCTTTCTATGTCCGTCCGTCTGTGTGTTGTCCGTAAACACAGGATAAGAAGGAGTCGAGAAAATTGGATAACACTTAGTACACATGGTCACATGCACCCAAGGATCTGTACTATTGAATATTTTTGGAATCCGCCTATGGACACGCCTGCCTCCCATACAACGCAAAAATTTAAAACTGCATAACTCAGCTCATAATAAGTCTACAACAATAAAATGTGGTATGTTTGCGTTTTATATCAACACAAAGATGTCTTTGAAAAATGGACGGTCATCCGCTCACGGACACGCCCACCTCACATACAACCCAAAAATTGAAAACGCAATAAATAAGCCTCTGTTTAACCTACAGAGCTAAAATTTGGCACGTATGTTTTTTAAGACAAGACAAAGATAGTTTTGAAAAATGGACGTCATCCGATAACGAATACGCCTACCTGCCATACAACCCAAAAAGTTTAAAACTCAATAAATAAGGTTATGTTTGTCATAGAGAAATTTAACTTGGTATGTATGTATTTTATACCAAAACTAAGGTGTGTTCCAAAATTGGGAGTAATTCGTCCATGAACACGCCCACCTCCCATAGCGAAAGCACAATAAAGGCATTAACTGTGAGCTACAGGAATAAAACTTGGTATGAGTAAATTTGTCATCAACATTTAAATGCATATAAAGTATAGGCTTCATCCGCTCACGGACACGCTTACCTCCCACACAACGCGAAAATTGAAAATTGCATAACTCAGCTTATAATAAGACTAAAAAAAAAAAAAAAACAAAAAAACAAATTGGCCATTTCAGCCCTTGAAAGGACTTTGACCGAGCTTCTTATGATCAATTGTGTTGTGTGTGTTATTAAATGTTTGCACACAATTGACCGAGAACTGGACCTACATGTTTTATGCCGACTCCGAACGGCTCATGTTCTCAAGAAGCTTTACATGGCATTATTTACTCTCTGAGGTTTGCCATTGTCTGCAGAGAGGTGGTGACCTCTCTTTTGGAATGATTTGGAATCCGCCTATGGACACGCCTGCCTCCCATACAACGCAAAAATTTAAAACTGCATAACTCAGCTCATAATAAGACTACAACAACAAAATTTGACAATAATGTGTTTTATATCAACACAAAGATATCTTTGAAAAATGGACGGTCATCCGCTCACGGACACGCCCACCTCCCATACAACCCAAAAATTGAAAACGCAATAAATAAGCCTCTGTTTAACTTACAGAGCTAAAATTTGGCACATATATTTTTTATGACAAGACAAAGATAGTTTTGAAAAATGGACATCATCCGATAACGAATACGCCTACCTGCCATACAACCCAAAAAGTTTAAAACTCAATAAATAAGGTTATGTTTGTCATAGAGAAATTTAACTTGGTATGTATGTATTTTATACAAAAACTAAGGTGTGTTCCAAAATTGGGAGTAATCCGTCCATGAACATGCCCACCTCCCATAGCGAAAGCACAATAAAGGCATTAACTGTGCACGGTTAAAAATTTTGGACTAGTTTTTAATCCAAACTTTGGTTTAAAGGAATTTTTAATCCAAAAAGTACTATTTTTTATTCCATACTTAAGTTTAATTTGTTTTTAATCCAAAAAAGTTTAAGTTTAAGACTATTTTTGGACTACAAATTTACATTAAGGTAGTATTTTCAGGAAAAATTATTTATGTTACCTAAGATTGAAAACTACTACTGCTACGAAATTTACGCTCAATATAATAGTTAATGTTGTTAAAGAATCCGAAGTTTATTTTTTAATTAAATGAAACAAATTGTTTCTTAAAATCTGAACCCAAATATTATTATATTCATTATTACATTGAGCAGTGTTTCATAATACATAATAAGGGTATTCATGCAAAGCGGCAAGCTTGTATTTTGGGTAATTAGTTATTTTTATCAGTCGATTGTGCATTTGGAGAGATATGTCAGCTGTTAACTTGTTAACAGTCAACTTTCAGCATACATATAAACAGCTGATTGCTGGTTTGTGATATATCTGGTTTGTGTAAACGGTTCTCCATACATTTAATTTATTAGGCTGATAAACTTATACGGTTTATATCATTTATAAGGGCATTGCCCATTTGCATGAATACCCTTAATGTATATATAGTGAAGTTGATGGCAATATAATAATATGTTCACACGAAGGCGTTTTGGCTGAAAAGCCAACAAAAAGCAGCTCTTTAGTTGACAGTTCTTCTATGGCGAAAAGCTGAATATTATGTAGCTTTCCAGCTGAAAAGCCATTGGCACGGACGCGACATTCACACGGTTTTAATTACTCGAAAAACAAGAAAGAAACAAAAAGAACCGATATGTATTTTAAGTGTTCTAACGCGATGAAAGAGTGCTACATTTAATAAAAATATTGGCAAGATTTAGTACAAATTAGTTCAAAGTACGCGACAAAAAAAATAAGTTTTTTTTAGCTCGAATAGAAATATGCAAAATTTAGCATAAATTAAGTTTAAGAATTTTTTTAATATATATATACATGCTTATGGAGGTCAAAGGATAACTTTTCTTCGTAGATTTATGAAATGTGAGAATTATCTCTTAGCTTTTTTTCGCACGAGTTCTCACCTTTGTGGATTAAAAAGTAATCCTTTTATATTTTTTACTTTTTTGGACTAAAATCTAATCCTTTTTGGATTATAATATTTTATACTTTCTGCGGATTAAAAATTATTCCTTTTTGGATTAAAAAATCTTTAACTTTTTGCGGATTAAAAATAAGTCCTTTTTGGATTGGAAAATTTAAAACTTTTCATTGGATTAAAAAGTAATCTTTTTTTGGTCGTGTCCTATATGTAATCCAAAAAAGATTAAAATTTAGCCCAAGATTTTTAACCGTGTATAAATAGTGAAGTTCATGGCAATATAAGAACTTTATTATATACCTCTATAAGGTTTTGTATAACATACTCGTTCTTTAAGAGTTGCATTATTGCTCAATGCTTGGATTATTTATTTACATTTAGCTGAGTCAAAACGGAAAACCATTGATGATCAGAACATGTTGTGAGTGAAAAACCCTATTTACGTCAAATTAATTTAATGAAGTAATGAATGAATTGAATGAATTTCAACTTAAAAATGTGTAAGCATTATGTATATGCATTGTACGAATAATTTAATGCTGACGTTGAATCTAAAATCTGTTATGACCAGCAATGTTTTTCTCCAAAATTATAGGAGCATTAGTATTCCTGTCACATACCGCCTAATACAGTTTAGAAAATGTTAAACCTTTGTGGATTAAAAAATAATCCTTTTCGGATTACAATAATTTAAAGTTTTTTTTGGGCTAAAATCTAATCCTTTTTGGATTATAATATTTTAAACTTTCTGTGGATTAAAAATTATTCCTTTTTGGATTAAAAAATTTTAAACTTTTTGCGGATTAAAAATAAATCCTTTTTGGATTGAAAAATTTAAAACTTTTCATTGGATTAAAAAGTAATCTTTTTTTGGTCGTGTCCTATATGTAATCCAAAAAAGTTTAAAATTTACTCCAAGATTTTTAACCGTGTGAGCTACAGGAATAAAACTTGGTATGTGTAAATTTTTCATCAACATTTAAATGCATATAAAGTATAGGCTTCATCCGCCCACGGAGACGATCATTTACAATAAAAATTTTTTGTTTTTGAAAAGTAGGTTTAGGGTATTTCATAGTCGGCCTAGACCGACTTTAGTCTTTCTTTACTTGTTTTTTTTTTAAATTTGAACCAAGGATTTCAGGTGTCAAACCTATTTAGTCAAGTCTGCCTTGGTTTGGAAATGGGGATATAGATAGGTAGGAGAGAAAGTGAAATCAAGAGAAACAATTATAGAATGCTGTATGTGTGGATGCGCTATATATCAACATACGAATTTGAAACTGAGGCAAGCAAGTGTTATGCCTTTTCTTCAGTCAATTCGAGTTTTTAAGCAATCTCATTCCACAAAAATTTCTACCACCAACTACTACTTCCAAAGTCGTATATATTGATAAATATTGAATTTTAGTTAATTAGAAATGAGGAAAGAATTAAAGAAAGGTAAAAGCGTAGGAACATGGCTAGACCGGAATTGGAACCTGGAACCTCTGTGTTGACAGTCAAGCACACTAACCACTCGACTACCGAGGCCCCTAAAATTTATGATTTTTATTTTTGCACGAAAAACCATAGAAATCTATTTAAATTCAAAACCTCAACTTTATCAGTGAATAACTCCGCAGATATCCAATGAATTTTTTAATTTAAGTTTTATAATAACAACCATTAAGTTTAAAAGAAGACGTTCACCTCTTTCAAAGGGCATTTTGACTTTAATTCTTTATATATGGTTTTATTTTAAAAACACTATATTTTCGTTAGATCCTTAAAAAAGTATCATTCCAAGTAATTTTTCGTAAATTGTTTTAATTCTGATTAGTTATTAAGGGGGGACATGGCATTGACCGTTTTCCGAAATCGACTTTTTTTATAATTTTGTATTTTAGTTAATATTCTTAAGATTCTTAAAAAAAAAAAATGAAAATTCATGGAAAAATTCCATACCAAAATGAGCGCCGGATTAGTGAGAGCGCATTTTTCTTTTTCAACCTTTTTTCTCTGTTCATAAACTTTGAACGCGATCAAAACCATGTTTTTCGTACTGGTTGCGGCACTAGCGGGTTCAATTTATGACGAAATTGTTTTTTTTTGTGTATTTTTTTAATACTTCGTATCGTATGACACGAGTTTTTTTTTATATTTTTTCGATTTTTTTTATGAATTTTTAAAGTCAATATTTTTTTCGAAAAAACACACTTTCAAATTTGTAACATCACCAAATCCCAATAAACCAAACGAATTTGCCTCGAATTCGAGGTGAATCCGAGATCTCGGATATTTATTTCGAAAACGAAGTTCGAAAATGTTTTGCTAATGAACCCAATGGCGGGAGAAATGCACATTTCATTCTCGAAACGAGATTTTTATCATAATCGAATCACTACCGAAGCGAGAATTTCAACATTAGCAAATCGTTTTCGAATAATTTTAGCAATTTTTTTTTAAAATTAAATTTTTTTAATATATTCATGTCTTACGCGTATCTTATAAGAGATTATAAGATTATTATTATTAAAATAAAAAAAAAAAAAATATACATATTCAGTATTCGTACCCGCGTCTCCCGGATGCCAGTCTCCTACGTTATCCTCTAGCCTATCGCACTTGTTGTTTAGAAGCGGCGTAATTTACTTCATTATGAAAACAAACGTTTGAGGAAGTGGGTTCGACTCCCAGCTCAGGCAAAAAATGTATCATTGTTTTTTTTTTTTTGCTTTTGGTGTTTTTTCTCTATTTTTTAAAAAATTTAAAAACAAAAAAATCAATGTTGCGATGATTAATTGCAGATATATAAAAATTTATTTATTTTACGAGATTGCGGACTCGTTTCGAATTCGAATCGAATACGAGATATCTAATCCGAGTTCTCGGTTTCATTACTAATTCGAAACTAAACCGAGTCCGCTATGTGGTTTATTGGGATATTGAAAAAAAATTTGGAAAAAGCTCCTGTATAAGATAACTAATTTTGTTAAGATTTAAAAAAGTTATTTTTTTCTAGATCGGATCATTTTTACGACTCCTAGCGCTGCAACCACGAGGCCCCGTTTTTTTCTCTGCCGCCAGTTTTGAGCTCTATAAAACCATGTTGAAGTGAAAAATAAAAATTTTTTTAAATTTTTTTTCTTGTAATTTGTTCAATTCTCTACAATAACAAAAAAAAATAAAATTTTGCAAAAATTTTTGTTTTTGTTTGAGTTATAAATTTTGTCCCACCTTAAATGCACAGCCAGACACATATCTGTTCTGTATTAAATCAATTACATTTTTTGTGCATACTTTTAGGCTGAATATGTTCCAAATAGGATTTTTTGGTGCGCTCCTAAGCGATCAAACTATTGATATAAGCTTATTTTCTCTGGTACACTGGATTCGATGATCCAAGGTTTGAATCTCCCTGGTGACAAAAAATACTTTCTTCGTTGTATGCAACTTTTTATATAATTATTTGCTTATTAGTGATGCAAAAGACTTGAAAAAATTAATTTCAATAAGAACATCACCAAACATTGAAAAAAATTTTAAAACACGCTCCTGTCATAAGATTATCAATTTCGTTAAGGCGCAAAAAATCTTTATGTTCAAATAAGTTTGTTACTAAATCTTAATTTTTTTTTTATAAGTTTGCAAATTAATTCTATTAGAACTTTTATGTGTTCCGAACATATTAATAATACGAATAATATTAATAGTACAAACATATTAATAATTTTATACTTCTTGGCGTTCTATAACGATTTGGAACATATAGAGTAAAAAACACATTAAAATACAGTTTTTATATCAAATAAATTATGTGTGCATAGTTTCAGGCTAAAAATTTGTTGTTATAGTATGAGTAGAAAAGTTTAAAAAGCACTGTAATAGCAAGAATTAACTACAGCTTGGGCGATATTAGGTACTGAGCACACTAAGGGAAAAAGTTATGTAGTCAGTACAGAGACAGCTATGTAAAATCTATGCACTTCAACTTGTATGAGAACGCAACAAGAGCAGTATTTACTGAGTAAAGGGAGCGTGTACTGACTACATATCAATTTATTCACTTTTTAAAATGAATAAAAAATGTATTCAATACATCATGTTATGTGTTGAATACATAGCAGACTTCAATAGATACAAGCAACGTGTACTCAATCAACGTGTTATGTAATTTTTTTCAAAAACTTTACTCAATACATAAAATATAGACTCAGTACACGTCCCCCTTATACGATTGAAGTGACTCATTTATTCAGTACATAACATATGGACTCAGTACACGTATCTCTTGCACTTCGGCACACGATTTTGCTGTTTTATGACATTCGTTTCTTGATTTTCAAATAAGCAACACCTCTTAAGTCTCTAGAAAATCAGAGCGGGAATGAGTTCATCCACTGTACTCTAGGACAAAAGCGATGATTGGATAAGAATTAAATGGCTGGGTTTCTATAAGTAATTGCCAATTATTTTGTGAAATCTAGTCATTTCTTTATAAAATTATTTATTGCATTTGTTGAGAGGGTGCTTTTGGCACAGGCATGAATTGTGTATATATTCAATACATGGAATTATGAACAAAAAATATATAATGAATACATTATGCATGTACTCATTGCATAAAATTATGTTTTTAACATATGTAATGAGTAAATGATGTATGTACTCATTATATAAATGTATGCACTAAAAATATGTAATGAGTAAATTATGTATGTACTCATTACATAAAATTATGCATTTAAAATATGTAATGAGTAAATAATGTATGTACTCATTGCATAAAATTATGTACTCCAAATATGTAATGAGTAAATTATGTATGTACTGAGTCAATAATTTATGTAATACGTACATAACATCTTTACTCATTACATAAAATTATTTGTAACAGTTTGCGATGAGTACAGTGTGCATGTACTCACCACATACATCCATGAATTCACGACACATATTTATGCGTTGAGTACATAAAATTCTTTATTGACTACATAACCGCTTGAAAGCATTATGTAGTCAATAAAGATTTCAACATGTACTCAATACATGAAAAATGTAAAATTTTTGTGTGCAGAAAACTATGCGATGAGTACATAAATTTATGTATTGAGTCCATAGGTTTTTCCCTCTGTGCATGATTTGTATGTAATTTTTTTATTATTTTGATTATTAGTTTCATATTTCAAATAGATGATTAGTGAAATCTTCTGATTAAATTTTCATCCATTTCCGCTTATCCGTCACTTTTCAGAAGCCGTTCAGATAAGTGAGAAGAAAGACAATAGCTCGTCTAGTATAAAAGTTATTGTCATCAAATTTCAAGTTCAAAATTCATTTTACAAGAAATAATCAATGAAGTACAAAATATGAGTGAAATTTGTCAAAGCAATTTAGCGAATGACTCAAAAATTTTTTTTGTGAATATAGAACATTAAGTTTTACACACGAAAGGTTTCTAAATGAATTCGAAACCTCTAGTTTTGATACACTGTGTAGTAACGCGTTTTTAAAGTGTGTTTTGAAATTGTTTTTTTTTTTTGTGTAGTAACGTCTGGTTTTTTTTTTTTTTTTATTTAAAACTTTAAAGCATTTCTTTTTAAAAAAATAACCCTTAGAATGAAGCAAGACCTTTTTCTGAGCGACTTCATTAATTGTTGACTTTTCACCAGCAACAGCGGAAGTGGCAACAAAGTTCAACTGCTTTCAAAAAGAATCAAAAATAAAAAAACTCAGTCAGAGCAAAAATTGTTTTAATCAGCTGATTGTCTTGCCAAATTGAACTTGTAGAAAATTTTGCCACTTTAGCGTCCGTCTCGTCCAATTCAGTCGATTCAGTTGAGCTTTGTGTGAAGAAGTGCTGACAAGCGGAAATGTTATCTTCATTAATACAGCTTCATTTCCGTCGCTGCTGACAGTTCAACCCCACACCAACACTTTTGTTATTCTTTATTCTTTATTATTTTTGTTTTTTTTTTTATTATGTTTTATTTTCGTTGTTTGTTATGTGTTGTTGTTGTTGTTGTTGTTGTTTTTGTTATTGCTCATTGCTTTAACCAATTTGGCGTTACTAAGTCTCAGCTAAACAAGCTGGCTTTTACCTCTTTTTAGCTCCTACCACTGCAGCTCACTTACACCTGATGCCTTTTCTTCGTCTTATTCTTCTTCTCCATCTTCTTCTTCTTCTTCTTCTTTCTAGTTAGAGCTCTACTGTGCTTTTATTTAGTTTTAGCCGCGAACATCCGGCTTTTTGTTAACTTTGCTTTTAACTAACATTTCTTCGGCGCTCTGCTAATTTACCCAACTTTACTTTTACTTCTTCGTCTTCGCTCATAATTATTATATATTTTTATGTTATATCCAGGCACCACCCACTTTCTTGAATTTTTGTTATTTACGCATTTTCACTTTTTTCTCTTTTAGTTTTTGACGTAGAATTACGTCTTACAGCGCGGTTTGTATGGGGTCGTTCTAACAGATTTTTTCAAGGTCATTAGGCAACGTTTTTGGCGAATACTTTAGGGTATACCTACAGCCTTTAATAATCTTCGTTCAAAGATAATATATATACTAAAATATCAGATATATCCTGCGCTGAATGAATATCTAATTTTGGATTTTGTCACTATTATATTAAAGTCACAAAATAGTAAAATATAAGAAGCAAAATGCATGTTTTGAAAATCAATCATCAGCTGCTTATGTGCCTGCTGCTTTCTTTGTTTTTGTTTCGTTGTTTATGCTTGTATTGGTTTTAATTTTGCACGAACTGATTGGTTCGTAAAGAGCTTCAGCTCTAAAATCATCCATTTTAGTCCATGGAACATTTGGACCAAAATGGATGATTATATGGCCAATCGGATGCAGTGGGATTATCTGAGGTCACAGGTGGGTTATTGGCACATTTATGGGTTCCATGGAATATTTGTACCAAAATCGATGATTCTATGGCCAATCGGATGCAGTGGGATTATCTGAGGTCACAGGTGGGTCATTGCACATTTATGGGTTCCATGGAACATTTGGACCAAAATGGATGATTCTATGGCCAATCGGATGCAGTGGGATTATCTGAGGTCACAGGTGGTTCATTGGCACTTTTATGGGTTCCATGGAATATTTGGACATAATTGGATGATTCTATGGCCAATCGGATGCAGTGGGATTATCTGAGGTCATAGGTGGGTCATTGGCACTTTTATGGGTTCCATGGAACATTTGGACCAAAATGGATGATTCTATGGCCAATCGGATGCAGTGGGATTATCTGAGGTCATAGGTGGGTCATTGGCACTTTTATGGGTTCCATGGAACATTTGGACCAAAATGGATGATTCTATGGCCAATCGGATGCAGTGGGATTATCTGAGGTCACAGGTGGGTCATTGCACATTTATGGGTTCCATGGAACATTTGGACCAAAATGGATGATTCTATGGCCAATCGGATGCAGTGGGATTATCTGAGGTCACAGGTGGGTCATTGCACATTTATGGGTTCCATGGAACATTTGGACCAAAATGGATGATTCTATGGCCAATCGGATGCAATGGGATTATCTGAGGCCGCAGGTGGGTCATTGGCACATGTATGGGTTCCATGGAACATTTGGACCAAAATGGATGATTCTATGGCCAATCGGATGCAATGGGATTATCTGAGGCCACAGGTGGGTCATTGGCACATGTATGGGTTCCATGGAACATTTGGACCAAAATGGATGATTCTATGGCCAATCGGATGCAATGGGATTATCTGAGGCCGCAGGTGGGTCATTGGCACATGTATGGGTTCCATGGAACATTTGGACCAAAATCGATGATTCTATGGCCAATCGGATGCAGTGGGATTATCTGAGGTCACAGGTGGTTCATTGGCACTTTTATGGGTTCCATGGAATATTTGGACATAATTGGATGATTCTATGGCCAATCGGATGCAGTGGGATTATCTGAGGTCATAGGTGGGTCATTGGCACTTTTATGGGTTCCATGGAACATTTGGACCAAAATGGATGATTCTATGGCCAATCGGATGCAGTGGGATTATCTGAGGTCATAGGTGGGTCATTGGCACTTTTATGGGTTCCATGGAACATTTGGACCAAAATGGATGATTCTATGGCCAATCGGATGCAGTGGGATTATCTGAGGTCACAGGTGGGTCATTGCACATTTATGGGTTCCATGGAACATTTGGACCAAAATGGATGATTCTATGGCCAATCGGATGCAGTGGGATTATCTGAGGTCACAGGTGGTTCATTGGCACTTTTATGGGTTCCATGGAATATTTGGACATAATTGGATGATTCTATGGCCAATCGGATGCAGTGGGATTATCTGAGGTCATAGGTGGGTCATTGGCACTTTTATGGGTTCCATGGAACATTTGGACCAAAATGGATGATTCTATGGCCAATCGGATGCAGTGGGATTATCTGAGGTCACAGGTGGGTCATTGGCACATGTATGGGTTCCATGGAACATTTGGACCAAATTGGATGATTCTATGGCCAATCGGATGCAGTGGGATTATCTGAGGCCACAGGTGGGTCATGGGCACATGTATGGGTTCCATGGAACATTTGGACCAAAATCGATGATTCTATGTCCAATCGGATGCAGTGGGATTATCTGAGGTCACAGGTGGGTCATTGGCACATTTATGGGTTCCATGGAACATTTGGACCAAAATGGATGATTCTATGGCCAATCGGATGCAATGGGATTATCTGAGGCCACAGGTGGGTCATTGGCACATGTATGGCTTCCATGGAACATTTGGACCAAAATGGATGATTCTATGGCCAATCGGATGCAGTGGGATTATCTGAGGTCACAGGTGGTTCATTGGCACTTTTATGGGTTCCATGGAACATTTGGACCAAAATGGATGATTCTATGGCCAATCGGATGCAATGGGATTATCTGAGGTCACAGGTGGGTCAATGGCACATGTATGGGTTCCATGAAACATTTGGACAAAAATCGATGAGTCTATGGCCAATCGGATGCAGTGGGATTATCTGAGGTCACAGGTGGGTCATTGGCACATGTATGGGTTCCATGGAACATTTGGACCAAATTGGATGATTCTATGGCCAATCGGATGCAATGGGATTATCTGAGGCCACAGGTGGGTCATTGGCACATGTATGGGTTCCATGGAACATTTGGACCAAAATGGATGATTCTATGGCCAATCGGATGCAGTGGGATTATCTGAGGTCACAGGTGGTTCATTGGCACTTTTATGGGTTCCATGGAATATTTGGACCAAAATGGATGATTCTATGGCCAATCGGATGCAGTGGGATTATCTGAGGTCATAGGTGGGTCATTGGCACTTTTATGGGTTCCATGGAACATTTGGACCAAATTGGATGATTCTATGGCCAATCGGATGCAATGGGATTATCTGAGGTCACAGGTGGGTCAATGGCACATGTATGGGTTCCATGAAACATTTGGACAAAAATGGATGATTCTATGGCCAATCGGATGCAATGGGATTATCTGAGGCCGCAGGTGGGTCATTGGCACATGTATGGGTTCCATGGAACATTTGGACCAAAATGGATGATTCTATGGCCAATCGGATGCAATGGGATTATCTGAGGCCACAGGTGGGTCATTGGCACATGTATGGGTTCCATGGAACATTTGGACCAAAATGGATGATTCTATGGCCAATCGGATGCAATGGGATTATCTGAGGCCGCAGGTGGGTCATTGGCACATGTATGGGTTCCATGGAACATTTGGACCAAAATCGATGATTCTATGGCCAATCGGATGCAGTGGGATTATCTGAGGTCACAGGTGGGTCATTGGCACATGTATGGGTTCCATGGAACATTTGGACCAAATTGGATGATTCTATGGCCAATCGGATGCAATGGGATTATCTGAGGTCACAGGTGGGTCATTGGCACATGTATGGGTTCCATGGAATATTTGGACCAAAATGGATGATTCTATGGCCAATCGGATGCAATGGGATTATCTGAGGTCACAGGTGGGTCAATGGCACATGTATGGGTTCCATGAAACATTTGGACAAAAATGGATGATTCTATGGCCAATCGGATGCAATGGGATTATCTGAGGCCGCAGGTGGGTCATTGGCACATGTATGGGTTCCATGGAACATTTGGACCAAAATGGATGATTCTATGGCCAATCGGATGCAATGGGATTATCTGAGGCCACAGGTGGGTCATTGGCACATGTATGGGTTCCATGGAACATTTGGACCAAAATGGATGATTCTATGGCCAATCGGATGCAATGGGATTATCTGAGGCCGCAGGTGGGTCATTGGCACATGTATGGGTTCCATGGAACATTTGGACCAAAATCGATGATTCTATGGCCAATCGGATGCAGTGGGATTATCTGAGGTCACAGGTGGGTCATTGGCACATGTATGGGTTCCATGGAACATTTGGACCAAATTGGATGATTCTATGGCCAATCGGATGCAATGGGATTATCTGAGGTCACAGGTGGGTCATTGGCACATGTATGGGTTCCATGGAATATTTGGACCAAAATGGATGATTCTATGGCCAATCGGATGCAATGGGATTATCTGAGGTCACAGGTGGGTCAATGGCACATGTATGGGTTCCATGAAACATTTGGACAAAAATGGATGATTCTATGGCCAATCGGATGCAATGGGATTATCTGAGGCCGCAGGTGGGTCATTGGCACATGTATGGGTTCCATGGAACATTTGGACCAAAATGGATGATTCTATGGCCAATCGGATGCAATGGGATTATCTGAGGCCACAGGTGGGTCATTGGCACATGTATGGGTTCCATGGAACATTTGGACCAAAATGGATGATTCTATGGCCAATCGGATGCAATGGGATTATCTGAGGCCGCAGGTGGGTCATTGGCACATGTATGGGTTCCATGGAACATTTGGACCAAAATGGATGATTCTATGGCCAATCGGATGCAATGGGATTATCTGAGGCCACAGGTGGGTCATTGGCACATGTATGGGTTCCATGGAACATTTGGACCAAAATGGATGATTCTATGGCCAATCGGATGCAATGGGATTATCTGAGGCCGCAGGTGGGTCATTGGCACATGTATGGGTTCCATGGAACATTTGGACCAAAATCGATGATTCTATGGCCAATCGGATGCAGTGGGATTATCTGAGGTCACAGGTGGGTCATTGGCACATGTATGGGTTCCATGGAACATTTGGACCAAATTGGATGATTCTATGGCCAATCGGATGCAATGGGATTATCTGAGGTCACAGGTGGGTCATTGGCACATGTATGGGTTCCATGGAATATTTGGACCAAAATGGATGATTCTATGGCCAATCGGATGCAATGGGATTATCTGAGGTCACAGGTGGGTCAATGGCACATGTATGGGTTCCATGAAACATTTGGACAAAAATGGATGATTCTATGGCCAATCGGATGCAATGGGATTATCTGAGGCCGCAGGTGGGTCATTGGCACATGTATGGGTTCCATGGAACATTTGGACCAAAATGGATGATTCTATGGCCAATCGGATGCAATGGGATTATCTGAGGCCACAGGTGGGTCATTGGCACATGTATGGGTTCCATGGAACATTTGGACCAAAATGGATGATTCTATGGCCAATCGGATGCAATGGGATTATCTGAGGCCGCAGGTGGGTCATTGGCACATGTATGGGTTCCATGGAACATTTGGACCAAAATCGATGATTCTATGGCCAATCGGATGCAGTGGGATTATCTGAGGTCACAGGTGGGTCATTGGCACATGTATGGGTTCCATGGAACATTTGGACCAAATTGGATGATTCTATGGCCAATCGGATGCAATGGGATTATCTGAGGTCACAGGTGGGTCATTGGCACATGTATGGGTTCCATGGAACATTTGGACCAAAATCGATGATTCTATGGCCAATCGTATGCAGTGGGATTATCTGAGGTCACAGGTGGGTCATTGGCACATGTATGGGTTCCATGGAACATTTGGACCAAATTGGATGATTCTATGGCCAATCGGATGCAATGGGATTATCTGAGGTCACAGGTGGGTCATTGGCACATGTATGGGTTCCATGGAATATTTGGACCAAAATGGATGATTCTATGGCCAATCGGATGCAATGGGATTATCTGAGGTCACAGGTGGGTCAATGGCACATGTATGGGTTCCATGAAACATTTGGACAAAAATCGATGAGTCTATGGCCAATCGGATGCAGTGGGATTATCTGAGGTCACAGGTGGGTCATTGGCACATTTATGGGTTCCATGGAACATTTGGACCAAAATGGATGATTCTATGGCCAATCGGATGCAATGGGATTATCTGAGGCCACAGGTGGGTCATTGGCACATGTATGGGTTCCATGGAACATTTGGACCAAAATGGATGATTCTATGGCCAATCGGATGCAGTGGGATTATCTGAGGTCACAGGTGGGTCATTGGCACATGTATGGGTTCCATGGAACATTTGGACCAAAATCGATGATTCTATGTCCAATCGGATGCAGTGGGATTATCTGAGGTCACAGGTGGGTCATTGGCACATTTATGGGTTCCATGGAACATTTGGACCAAAATGGATGATTCTATGGCCAATCGGATGCAGTGGGATTATCTGAGGTCACAGGTGGGTCATTGGCACATGTATGGGTTCCATGGAACATTTGGACCAAAATGGATGATTCTATGGCCAATCGGATGCAGTGGGATTATCTGAGGCCACAGGTGGGTCATGGGCACATGTATGGGTTCCATGGAACATTTGGACCAAAATCGATGATTCTATGTCCAATCGGATGCAGTGGGATTATCTGAGGTCACAGGTGGGTCATTGGCACATTTATGGGTTCCATGGAACATTTGGACCAAAATGGATGATTCTATGGCCAATCGGATGCAATGGGATTATCTGAGGCCACAGGTGGGTCATTGGCACATGTATGGGTTCCATGGAACATTTGGACCAAAATGGATGATTCTATGGCCAATCGGATGCAGTGGGATTATCTGAGGTCACAGGTGGGTCATTGGCACATGTATGGGTTCCATGGAACATTTGGACCAAATTGGATGATTCTATGGCCAATCGGATGCAGTGGGATTATCTGAGGCCACAGGTGGGTCATGGGCACATGTATGGGTTCCATGGAACATTTGGACCAAAATCGATGATTCTATGTCCAATCGGATGCAGTGGGATTATCTGAGGTCACAGGTGGGTCATTGGCACATTTATGGGTTCCATGGAACATATGGACCAAAATGGATGATTCTATGGCCAATCGGATGCAGTGGGATTATCTGAGGTCACAGGTGGGTCTTTGGCACATGTATGGGTTCCATGGAACATTTCGACCAAAATGGATGATTCTATGGCCAATCGGATGCAGTGGGATTATCTGAGGTCACAGGTGGGTCATTGGCACATTTATGGGTTCCATGGAACATTTGGACCAAAATGAATGATTCTATGGCCAATCGGATGCAGTGGGATTATCTGAGGTCACAGGTGGGTCATTGCACATTTATGGGTTCCATGGAACATTTGGACCAAAATGGATGATTCTATGGCCAATCGGATGCAATGGGATTATCTGAGGCCACAGGTGGGTCATTGGCACATGTATGGGTTCCATGGAACATTTGGACCAAAATGGATGATTCTATGGCCAATCGGATGCAGTGGGATTATTTGAGGTCACAGGTGGGTCAATGGCACATTTATGGGTTCCATGGAACATTTGGACCAAAATGGATGATTCTATGGCCAATCGGATGCAGTGGGATTATCTGAGGTCACAGGTGGGTCATTGGCACATGTATGGGTGCCATGGAACATTTGGACCAAATTGGATGATTCTATGGCCAATCGGATGCAGTGGGATTATCTGAGGCCACAGGTGGGTCATGGGCACATGTATGGGTTCCATGGAACATTTGGACCAAAATCGATGATTCTATGTCCAATCGGATGCAGTGGGATTATCTGAGGTCACAGGTGGGTCATTGGCACATGTATGGGTTCCATGGAACATTTGGACCAAAATTGATGATTCTATGGCCAATCGGATGCAATGGGATTATCTGAGGTCACAGGTGGGTCAATGGCACATGTATGGGTTCCATGAAACATTTGGACAAAAATCGATGAGTCTATGGCCAATCGGATGCAGTGGGATTATCTGAGGTCACAGGTGGGTCATTGGCACATTTATGGGTTCCATGGAACATTTGGACCAAAATGAATGATTCTATGGCCAATCGGATGCAGTGGGATTATCTGAGGTCACAGGTGGGTCATTGGCACATTTATGGGTTCCATGGAACATTTGGACCAAAATGGATGATTCTATGGCCAATCGGATGCAGTGGGATAATATGAGGTTACAGGTGGGTCATTGGCACTTTCACGTGAATACGAACTTCACGTGTAGTTCATGAATAAAATACACGTGTAGTTGAGGTTCGTGTATTCGTGAAACTGGAAGTTCTAGTGAAGTTCTAGTTCGTATTGGTAGCATTGTAAGCATTGGTTGGCATTAGGTTTATGTATGCACTACTGTTTTAGTTTACTAAGTGCTCTATTTTGAAACCAGAGGTCATTAACCTCTATTCAACTCAGTCAATGAACGCAAACTGTTAAATTTAATGAAATGGGTCTGTGATCCGGTAAGATTTAACTCTTTTGAAAAAAACGAGTTGGATCATATTTCGTTTTATGCTTTTACCTATAGATGGCGTAAGATTTAAATTTTTTTTTTAATGCAAATTAATTTGGATTCCACATCCCACTAGCGCTAGCGAGTGTAGTTCGCAAACTATGCATCGAACAGAGACGAAAGTGTAGCTCGCAAACTAAATATCAGACAGAGACGAGAGGAAAGGACATGTGCTCAGCGTGAAATATAGACAACATGCGATTTTTTAAAAATCGGGATCTTAATTTTAATTTGAAATTAGTTGTTAAACTTACTGTAGCTCGCAAACTATATATCGGGCAGAGACGAAAGTGGCACAGATAAAAAGTGCATTTGCTTCGCCTTCTTTTCAACTAACTCAATGAACTCAACCTATCAAACTAAACGAAATGATCGAAAAAATTTTGTTTGCTTGTTTCTTTTTGCTTGCTCATTTAATCATATTTACATTTTATTTTTTCTTTGTTTTGGCCTCAATGAGTCCATAATTGAGTGTTATTCATTTATTTGTTATTTTCGGAAGATCAATAAATAAACGTGCAAAATGGACAAAACAATCGGACCAATGAGACAAAGTAGAAGAGGCTACAACTAAAACGGAATTCTACGTCTACACTTACGATACTATCGAAACTGTTTCTTTTTTTGAGTTTTTTTTTTCGCAACATGCGCTAAAAAGAAGATTAATTAAGAAAAATATGAAAATTGTTTTGATTCATTACCAAAGTGCAGCGCGTTTTAGTTTTGTCCCTTCATTCTTTAACTTTACTTTACAGACGAATTAAAGAGTTGTTAAATAACTCTTCCTAATATCTTGTACAAGTTCATAAAGTAAACAACTGATGCCTTTGAAAGTGGAATGTAATGGGAATTCTTTAATATTGAAGGTTTTGGTGAAATATGAATATTCAATGTTTCGGGACTATAAATCTTTACAATTAAATTTTATTGTTTCAGCTCAAGAGTAGTTTATGTGATGCTAAAAATGTATGCTAAAGAAAGTATATTTAACGTTAAATTAGTTTGCAATTACATGTTAAAACCAGTACGTAAAATTAAAGCCACGAATAGAGCGCCAAAAATTATGCAATATAAACAAATAAAGTTTTTTACCAACACCAAAAAAAAAGGAGTTAAATAAAGTTTCAAACGAGAAATTAAAACGTGCTTGCGTGTTGGTGTATAAAATTGCAATAAACAAATAACCACACACAGAGTGGATTTCAGCTTAAATACACTCATGCACAAATACACACACGCACACAAGCACAAAAACAGATTCAAAAACACACACTGAAACACTTTCTGTGATAAACAGTGGCAATCAAAGCGATATAGTTAATAACTTAAGTCCAGCTTGTAAACGCGTAGTCATGACATCATCAGCAACAACAGCAATAACAACAACAAAAATACCGTAACAAAATGTACCGTACATCAGGCAAACAGGACAGTGAATAAATTTCGATTTCATTAACTCAACACAGCTAAATGGATGGATGGATGGATGGATGGATGCAAGCAAGTCGACGATGACTCGACAACTCCACGACTCGCCTCACTTGCATGCATCCAATTTATTCATTGGAAAAATTTCACTGAATGCCTAGGCATGCCTGGTTGCCGCTAAATTGATGAAGTTCGTTTTTTTGTCTGTGGCATAAAAAAAAATTACTGCCATTGCTTAAAAATAGCAACGTAAATTGTCACTGCAACAGTCTGTAATGCATTACATACGCTTTTTGAAGCATTACATACGTACATAAATTTTTATTTATTTTTTGAGATTTCCTTTTTTTTCTGGCTTCGAATTTTCGCAGACTTTTTTAAGCGCGCCTTTTTTTGCGTCGCATTGACCCATCTATTTTGTGGTCATTTCGAGTGTATCAATCGTTTCATGATTTAATCTTAGCCATTGATGACAGTACGTATGCCATGTTGTACGTGTTTTTTTTTGTTTTTTTTATTTTTATTTTTTTATCAACTGCACATTTATTTGAAAATGAATTATTCTCAAAAAGTAATTTATCATTGCGGTGTTGATGACATTCGAATTGAATTGATGACCATCATCGATCGAGATGTGGCAAATTATTGAATCTGATGGCATGTTTTATTTTCGTTGCTAGTTATGCTTTTCCAGGCAGAAGTTAAAATAAACTCTTTTTAAATTTTAAACTTTTTGCATCACTATCTTTTCAATAACGGCTTCTTTAAAACGATCTGTTTTGCATCTTATATCGCTCAAATTATAATTATATTTTGTTTTCAAACTTTTTTAAATATTTTCAGCCTGAAAGTATGCACAGAAAAATTATTTGATTTTTAATACCAAACAGATAAGAGTCCAACTCTATAGTAATTCTTATATAGCTCGAACTGTTATAATTTCTTAAAATTGTTTCAAATAAACTATCAGAAAAACTTTCGGCCTGTAAATATCCGCAGAAAATTTATTTGGCTTAAAAAGGGATGTGTATAAATCGAAATAATTTTCGTAGTATTTCTTTGCTCTTAATTCACTCAGGAAAAAATGATTTTACCAGGTTACTTTTACCTGACCAATTTGATTAGAAGAGTCAAACACATTTTATTAACCTGATCTACAATACTTTAACCTGAGTGATCTGCTAAACATCGTATGAAAAATCTTATGGTACCGTTTTTAAAAGCATTTTGAAGAAAAAAACTAGTACTAAATGTTAAACTATATTAAAAAAATTTTTCTCAACCAAATCTAACCTCAAAATTAGACAAAATTGCCATATTTTGTGAACATAGCCCCAAATATATAAAATCCTGACGTGATAATCCAATTCTGAGTACGGTTTCAGATTCTACACCAACAACCACTTCAGAAATGACTCTCAGCTGCCCAAAGACGAGGAAAATACTTTTTTCGCAGAACAGTGTTACCTTCAAAAGGGCACTTACGAATCAATGGCGAATATTATGCCAACTTATTGAACCGATTCAATGACGATTTGAAGAAAAAAAAAACCAACCAAAAAAATGTCGTCTTCCAACAAGACAGTGCAAGTGTGCACACTAGACCGTATCGAAAAAATAAATGTCTCTGCACACCAGCTAATCTAAAGAGTTATTGAAAGAAAGTTTAAAAAAAATTTATAAAAATAATACAATAAGGGTATTCACTTCACTGCTGAAATTTCCGAAATCGGAAATTTCCGAAAATTTCAGTGAAATTGTTGTTGTTTTGGTTTTCCGAAGTTTGCTTAAATTTAATCATCTTTTGAGTTGATGAAAAATAATCGTCGGAAATTTGCGAAGAAAAGATATGTTCAGTAGTCGTAAGTAGACCTGTTTGATAGATGTGAGTCATTGTGAATGTGTACAAATTCAAAATTTAAAATTTTTTTGTAAAATCAAATCAGTTGTCAAATTTTTTCAAATAATTTTAATTGAATTTTTTATACAATGGAAGAAACATCTTTAAAGGTAATTTTCTTGTTGGATTTTAAATCAATTAAATAAATATTTCACGTTTAGGAACTTAAGCGGGAGGGCAAATACCGTTCATAATACCGTTCAACTACCGGCAATAATAATTTATTGCTTTTCTTTATTTTCAATGAATGCGAGTAATGTCAGTTTTCAGTTTGACAGACAAAAAAATTAAACAACGGTCGCTCACTTCAACTTTTCGGAAATTTCCGATGTGGGAAATTTCAACAGTGAAGTGAATACCCTTAATATGAAAAAAAATTTAAGAACTTTCAAAAAAATTAAATAAAAAAATATTTCTAGTGGAAATAGCGAGAAACTTTTTCGTAATAGTTTAATGATTTTTTATGGTCTTTCCATTTGTGAAACCAAAATGGTACGTTAAGATGGTAGAAACTGAGGTCCGATGGGTCAGTGCTATAAAGGGCCAACCCCTAAAGGGTCTAGAGACAAAAAATAGGTTACCTTAAAAAAAACAAAAGCATTCATTATTTAAGATCGGACGGTAAATACCGAAGTTAAAGATATATGTCGATGCGCCACCCTTTAGGGGTTGTTTCACACACATGTGCAAAACTTCATAAATTAGGCTAAGAATTGCTTCCTCATAAGCCCTGTTCTCTGAATTTAGCCCCGAGTGACTATTATTATATGGTGACCGTGGCATGCAGGTTAAGTGTGTGACTAAGCATGCCCGGGGCCCGAGAACGAATCACACTCTCGGCAAAGTTTTTTTCAATGAAAACATTTTCTGATCGGTCACCACCTCTCTGCAGACAAAGGCAAACCTCAGAGAGTAAATAATGCCATCTAAAGCTTCTTGAGAACATGTTCTTTAGCTGTTCGGAGTCGGCATAAAAACATGTAGGTCTAGTTCTCGGTCAATTGTGTGCAAACATTTAATAACCCACACAAAATCAATTTGATCATAAGAAGGTCGGTCAAAGTCCTTTCAAGGGCTGAAATGGCCAATTTGTTTTTTTTTTTTATTGACTATTTCCTGTTTTTAAACTCGAAGAAATGACTTGACGGAAAGAGATTTGATTCCAATGTTGAAATCATCTCACAAACAATCACCTATTTTAAGGACATCGAAAAAACTTATTTAATGGAAGGGCTAAAAATATTGAAGAAACGTAGGACGAAGTGAATAGAGGTAAAATAGAATGATTGATCGAAAATTTATGGAAAATTATATAATTTATTTTTCAAAAAACCTATGTTTCAAAGGATTTATTAAAGAAAGTCAAGGATTTATTAACCCGTCCTCGTTAATTAGTTTATTTAAAAAACTATGATTTAAATTTGATCTAAATTCTTTTACTTATTCAGGAGCGTTTAAATATTGTGAGTTTGACTTGTTGAGTGAGATTGATCTACAAGCTATAGCGGTGATAACGATCACGATTGATTTTGATTTTGATTTTGATTTTGATTTTGATTTTGATTTTGATTTTGATTTTGATTTTGATTTTGATTTTGATTTTGATTTTGATTTTGATTTTGATTTTGATTTTGATTTTGATTTTGATTTTGATTTTGATTTTGATTTTGATTTTGATTTTGATTTTGATTTTGATTTTGATTTTGATTTTGATTTTCATTTTGATTTTGATTTTGATTTTGATTTTGATTTTGATCTTGATCTTGATCTTGATCTTGATCTTGATCTTGATCTTGATCTTGATCTTGATCTTGATCTTGATCTTGATCTTGATCTTGATCTTGATCTTGATCTTGATCTTGATCTTGATCTTGATCTTGATCTTGATCTTGATCTAGATCTTGATCTTGATCTTGATCTTGATCTTGATCTTGATCTTGATCTTGATCTTGATCTTGATCTTGATCTTGATCTTGATCTTGATCTTGATCTTGATCTTGATCTTGATCTTGATCTTGATCTTGATCTTGATCTTGATCTTGATCTTGATCTTGATCTTGATCTTGATCTTGATCTTGATCTTGATCTTGATCTTGATCTTGATCTTGATCTTGATCTTGATCTTGATCTTGATCTTGATCTTGATCTTGATCTTGATCTTGATCTTGATCTTGATCTTGATCTTGATCTTGATCTTGATCTTGATCTTGATCTTGATCTTGATCTTGATCTTGATCTTGATCTTGATCTTGATCTTGATCTTGATCTTGATCTTGATCTTGATCTTGATCTTGATCTTGATCTTGATCTTGATCTTGATCTTGATTTTGATCGTGATCTTGATCTTGATCTTGATCTTGATCTTGATCTTGATCTTGATCTTGATCTTGATCTTGAATTTGATCTTGATCTTGATCTTGATCTTGATCTTGATCTTGATTTTGATCTTGATCTTGATCTTGATCTTGATCTTGATCTTGATCTTGATCTTGATCTTGATCTTGATCTTGATCTTGATCTTGATCTTGATCTTGATCTTGATCTTGATCTTGATCTTGATCTTGATCTTGATCTTGATCTTGATCTTGATCTTGATCTTGATCTTGATCTTGATCTTGATCTTGATCTTGATCTTGATCTTGATCTTGATCTTGATCTTGATCTTGATCTTGATCTTGATCTTGATCTTGATCTTGATCTTGATCTTGGTCTTGATCTTGATCTTGGTCTTGGTCTTGGTCTTGATCGTGATCTTGATCTAGTTATTGATTTTAGAATCTTTTCAATCAGTTACATCTGATTTTTTATATGGAGTTTGATTTTTATTTTAGTGGTTATTTAGTTCTGGTTCTCTGGTTTTGAGTTTAATTTTCTGTTTCGAAAGATTTAATGTGATTTTGAGTCTCTTACTCTAATTCTAACTCTTACTCTAACTTTTACTCTAACTTTTACTCTTGCTGTAACTCTTAGGTACTCTTAGTTTGGCTCAAAATCTAAACAATATTTGAATTTCTACGAACTTTTGGTATTGTGTTGTTTTTGCTATCTACTCACATTCATTTTTTTCTGTATACTTTTTCTACTTAATCCTGCACATTGCTACCGTCACTTCTGCCTACACCGCCCTTCAGACAACGCGTTTTTTAAATCACTTAATTTTGTCTGTTCTGCTTTAGCTCACTCGAATTTCACATCCTCCTACACTCAAGCATAGCATCGCATTTCGCTGTGACGCCCATAATAAGCTTCACTGGAATATATATACTATATAATAGAGCTGCTCTTTGTTAGCAAAAGAAAAGCCACTCCAGTCGCAATACGAGTTCCTGTTGGTATAAATGGCTCATTTTGCACGTCCGCACTTAAATGCCAACACGTGACCTCTGCGCACACCGTGTTCAGGCGGAAGCTTTTTAAATTCCGGCACAAAGGTGCTGGTTAGGGTGTTCGCGAATTGTCGCGCTAAATTTTTTTGTTGCACCTGACCCTCACATCAACACTCAGCACCACCTTACATTGGCTAGTAGCAAGCTTTTATTGTGTCTTTTATAACGTTGTTAATCGTTGAACACTTTCGTTCATTTCTCTGCAACGTTTTGGTTAGTTCTTTTCTGCATTTTCACTTTGTTGTTTTGGGCTGCTATGTTGCTTTGACCGTTATGTGGGCAAGGCAAAAACATTAACAACCCAATCCATAAATTGCAACACTTATGGCACATTTTGATGTGGTCTAGGTCGAGGTTTTGAAAATGGTTTGTCCACGCATATAACTGTGATCATTGGGTTCCAACGGCATGCTTTTGTGTTTTTTTTTTTTTGGTCTGGTCTGCTGATATGTTGTAGAAACCGTTCTACTTGGGTTTTCTTTTAAGAGCCTTTCAAAAACGTTCTGTCTGTGTTGTATTGTTGAATTTTATTTCATGTTCGCATTGTTTTTGATTTTTTTTTTTTTTTGAGTATTTTTTTTGTTTTTTTATTTCATAAGCTTTGTGCTGTGGGTTGTGTTGTTGTAGTTTTTATGATTTGCATTTGAAATGGAATTTTTTCACCACCAATATGACACTTCAAAGCCAATTTTCGCTGAAGGCGTTCTTCGAAATAGCATTTATTACAAGGACGGACTAAAGGGTGATTGGTTTTTGAGACTATTTTCATGGATCAATTAACAAGCTGTAGCCTGATGGGAAATATCAATAAACCTTCAGATTTTGAAGGAAGCAGTATAAACTAATAGAGTATACAAGGTTTAAGAAATGTGGTCTTCATATAATTTTGAGTTACATTTTTGAATAACAAAAAAATCAGTCTAGACTGATCTAAGAATTTGAACTAGACATTTTCTTTGAGAAAGGTAAAGAAGACAAGATTTGAGAAAAAAGTGAATTTTGAAGGAAAAAATCTTAACATCTTAAACCTCAGACTCTTTTTTCTCAAAGAGCTCCTTATTAAAAATTTTGAACTTCTGATTTTAGTTAATTTTACGTTTTTATTCCTTAGTTTGGTCATTTGTCATATAATAAAAAAAACTTATTTATACAAAAAAGTGTTAATTAGCATTGTGTTATTAATGCTTATCAAAATAGTGTTATTACCCTGTATAAACAATTCATGATGAACTTCATCGATTTCCCTATTAAAAGCAATTTTCTCTACAAAATCTCCCACATTTTCATTGTGCACACACACACACACACACACAAGCACCACATTTTTGTGCTGTTATACCCATGACTAGACTTTGCTCTATACATTACTGTATAGACCAGCATACCTATTCTACTCTTTTTTGCACTCATTCTAAACATCTGTTGCATCGTTCGGATCAGTGTTCGGACAACCAATGCAATTATAATTTTGGTCCGAGAAAAAAAGCTTTGCATGATTTACCATTCCTTTCGGTTGCGCAAATTTTTATATCCCTCCCCTCACCATATCATCGTTTCACTTACGCCAGCCAACTTAACTATGTATATTGCTCTACTCTCCAGCTCTCTCTTATTCTCTTCGCATTATTTTTCTTAGCACAGATTGTCCTTTTAACTTTGGCGCTTGTTAGCCAGAAATGCGATTTCATGTTTCTTGCAGTGGATAAGAACAACCACAATAACAACAGCAACAACATGTACATCTACTATGTCCCGAACGACGTTGTATAAATGTATTCTGGCTTGCGCTGACTTGAATGGCCCCGCAGGACATGAATGTCCATGCAATTTAAATGGATTTATTCATTTTATCCTCTGGATGCGCTTTTTTCCTTATTGCTCCTTCCTATAAGCAACCTTAGGTTTTTCATAGTGGTAAAAAGAAAATACTGTTGCACGTTGAAGGTTAAGGACTTTTTCTTGTTGCAGTCTTTCATAACGGTATATAAATATATAAAAGGTAATATACGCATTAAGCTATTTAATATTTTAACAGAATTTTTGTGGTTTTAATGCTAACAAATTGAAGTAGTGCCACAAATTCAGGCCCTGGTAAGATTAATTCTACATGGTTTTTTTTAAGTGTAAACTATGAATTGATTTCGACTGATGCAAATCTTTATTTAAACCATTGAAATTTTTTGTGTTTAGTAGAAAAGGAGATATCTGTCAAGTGGCTGTCGCCAGTGTTGATAGACATTTTGCTAGTTTAATCGCAATTACCATGAGTTTCCGAAAGATTTTTGGTGAAAACTTAATGTGTTTTCGAGTTGATTCTAGTGCGGACATGAATTTTCAAAAAAATCTGTGAAGCCTAGGAGTTATGCCTTCCTAATATTGCATCATGTAATTGTTTTCAGGATGTTTTTAAATCAGTCAAAGAATATTTTAACCCGAATATTAGTTGTTGTTCTTGTGTGAAGAGCGACATGCTATAATGCAGGGGTCTTCAAACTACGGCCCGCAGGCCAAAACCGGCACGCTATTATCACCAATCCGGCCAGCGACAGCTTTCTTGATGTGCCCAGCATCTGGCCCACCCTTTGATTTATTGTAATAAATCAAATCAAACAGATTAATCACATAAAATAATAATGAGATGTTTTATATAACAACCAAAAATACAATAATCCATATAATTTAGTTATTAATATTATGATGAACGTCGATTTTGTTTTTAAATTTCAATACATCTCAATATAAAACACTAATTTTAACTGTGTACTGACAGGCATTCACTGGCCATGCATTTTCAAAAAATTTACACAAGGTAAATATTATATTGATAGATTAACCATCGATAAACTAATTTCGGAATGAATCTTAATATATTTGTAACTGCGTTTATATCAGAAAAACGAGACTAAAAATATATTTTTAAAGCACCGAGAGCTTCAATTGCGAAATCAACGGGATATGATGTCCAAGTTTGCGGAATAAAAGTCTTACCTGTATTTTATTGCGTGAAACATTATTGTAGTCAATCCAATTTTACTCAATAAGAAATACATGTTAAATCTAGAATTTCTTCGTCTTGGCCGAAGTTAAAATACTCCTACAGCCTTTGACATCACTTTGACTTTGACATCACATCAAACTCAGAGTACGTTTAAAATATCAAAAATAATGTGTGCCATGCATTATTTTCAAAAATATCAAGTAATTGTAGTAATGGCTATTGTTGTTGTACATAAATATTGTCATATTTGTGAAAGTTTTGATGACGTACCTTTTGATGGGTTTTTTTTTTATTTTTATTCATTTTTTTTAATATTTCAAACTAAGTGTGGGCATTTTAAATCAAAGCTTACAAGTCAATGTTAAGTTGTTTTTTATAAAGTAACTTTGGATATGCTGGCTTTCATTAGACTTAACCCATTTTCAAACTTGATCATATTTTTTAGAAAAATATCGACTTGAATACCATGTCTATCGTGTCAATAATCAAAAGATGATAAATTTCGATTAAAAATACATTTGTTATATCCACTTTATATACCTACCATCTTTTCTTACCTATACCTATCATGCTTCCTTAAACAAAAGATATATAAATTTGACAGATGTCATAATGTTGTTAGTCGTCGTCAATGTGTTCGAGCTATGATGTGTCCAAAATGATTTACAAACATAGTAGGTCTCGCACCACGGACTAATACGAAGTCATATTTACATACATGAATACAAAAACACAGAATAAATCTCGAAATATAAATATGCGCGGTTTTCAAAATGCAATGTTTTTAAATCAATTTTCAAAATTATAATGGTATGTGAATCTAATGACCTAGCTAGATCTTGGCCCTTGGGGCTTTATGGAGTATTCAATCTGGCCCTAGGCTTAAAAGTTTGGAGACCCCTGCTCTAATGACCATAAGATGTACGAATTTTGGTTACTAAATGCATACAGTACTTCATGCTTCTGATGTATAAGTATAGCACATAAGTTTCGTACACATTTACCTCTAATCTTATTTACTATTCTTGCTGCCCCCGTTGTATTTTTATATGGATAAAATTAATTTTGGTAGCTTAATTCATAAATAAGTTTCCCTTGCTTATCAGATTCATGCATTTTTGTTACTTATGTCATGAACTGTTCTTGTTCTTTTCATAATTTTACAAGAATTTTATTAACAAAAATTATGACTGATTCATGTTCCCCTTGTATGTGTACATGGCAATTATTGAAATGTTATATTGGTTTATAGATTTTGTACACTCTCTTTATGAACTCTAGGTATTAGGCTTATGAAAAATGTTTGATGACATGTTATTTCTGTAGTGTATTTTGTAGATTGATATCATCAAAAATTCATGTGACTTCAGTATTTGATTTCCTACCAAATTCATGGATAGAACCAAAATTCATGAATTTTATTAATGGAGATTATGTAAACATTCAAAGGTACTTTTTGCTTACTTCTTTGGTATAAAAAAGTCTGAATTATTTTCTGAGCTATAGCTATAGGTTTTTGCTTCTCTTCTTGCGTAAGCAATTTTGGGAATGAGGTTATAACGACTGCTACTCGATGTATTATATTAAACATAATAACCGATTTCAAACGAATATCGACAAACGTGTATAACCGAAACAAGCAAATATTTTAGAAATTGTCATTTTTAAAATAATTTCTTATTTGGTTCACTAGAGCTAAAGTAAAATTGCTTCCGACCTTTATTTTTTTTTTTTTTTTTTTTTTTGTCCCGTAATAAAATTTTTTTTTTTCTCAAGAACAGAAACAAAAATAACTAAACAAAATGAACCTAAAATAAACGTCTTTTTGATACTTAAGCATATTTTAAATATAAAATAAGAATAACAAAAGAATAATTATATTCTCTAACCAAAAAATCTTTCTTACTTTTCATAAGAATTATTGTTTGTAAACGACATTGATTTGTCATTTTATTTGCTTATAATGCAGGCCAGCTTGTATTCCTTCGAGCAGTGAATAATTTTTTGCAACTTGTATTAGACTTAAAAGCCCAACAATTCTTTTTGATGGTTCACAAATAAAAACAACAATAACATAAGTTAAATATTCTGATCTGTTGTTTATATTTTTCATTTCTTATTTCTGTAATACTTAATTTGAAATTGTGTAGGAATAATTGTGTAGTTGCAAATAATTTAGTACTTAGTTCATTTTGGGTTCCTATATTACATGTTCTGTGTATAAACAAATTATTTCAGGCAGATATCCAAAGATAGAAATATATATGAATTTAGTCTTATGAAATAAAAAACTCTAAATATAATTAAGCAATTTCGATCAATTTCTTACAAAACATATATTTATTGCAATTAAAATAAAAGGCAACAATTTGAAATATTATTATTTTCTAAAAAAACACGGAACATGCATATAACAAGTAAATTCACATTTCCACGAACATTTCCATGAAATTTAAAATTTTTGTAAATATTTTTAAAAATAAACTGATTCAAACTGTTATATATTTCATATTAACCCTTTCAGTATCTTTTATGAAATAATAATGAAAAAATAATTAAAAAGGCTCAATTTATGATACGTACATTCTATATAAAGTAAAAAATAATTAATAAAAAGCCAGTAAGTAGGTTTTTTAGCATATCCTTTACAATGGACATTGCTCTTGAATAATTTTTTTTTGAAGTAAAACAACAAATATTTTTTTTGTAGACATTCACTACTATTTTGCATTTTTTTTCTGCTCATTTCAAATTCATGTTCATTAAAATGGACAAGGTTAACGAAAGGGTTAAAGAATATTTTGTAAATAAACATAAGTTGGTTACGGGTAGATTGAGTACTTTTGATTACTGCGAGCACCCTTAACTGCAATTGAGTATTTTGTAAAATAACAGCTGATGAGAGATGAGTGACAGCTAGAAAAGAGTTGCCACCATATTATTCATGTCATTTTATGACCGCAAAATTTAGGCCATAGTACAGGCGTTAAAAAGTTATTTTATATAGCAGTAAGTTTTAACGTAAACTTTGCGGTATTTAATAATTTTTATCTCAAAAATTTTAAAATAACTCATTTACACACATTTGTCTATTTTACTCACTTATAATTCGTTTAGTTTTTTGTCAATTCAATTATTGCCTACTTTTGGAAAAAGTGGTAACCCATGAAAAAAGTACTCAATTTGAAAAGAAATTATTCTACCCAAACAAGTCAGGGGGTCAGCTAGATTAGATTTGTAGATGGGTACTTAGGTACAATGACACTTTTACAAAAACAAAATGTATGGCATTTGCCAATCTACCCAAGGCAGTGTGAATACCCCTATTTATTTTTTAGTTTTATTATTTAACTCAATAAATAACACCTATTTTTGAGTTTTATTTTTTTTCGCACTGAAATGAAACTTATTTGTTAAGTTTTATATTTTGACTCAGAAAATAAAAGTTATTTTTGAGTTTTATTTTTCGTTCCGAAACAAATCTTATTTTTTAATTTTATTTTTTTACTCAGAAAATTAAACTTATTTTTAAGTTGTCTTTTTTGGTTTAATTATAACACTTATGACTTATTTTTTGAGTTTTATTTTTTAATTCGGAAATTAATACCTATTTTTTGAGTTTTATTATTTTACTCACAAAATAAGACTCTTGTAATTTTTATATAATCTCTTATATTGGATTCTCGTTTACTCATAGCTCTTTTTGTATGCCGTATTTACAAAAAATAATTTTATTTTAAGAGTAAAAATATAAAACTCAAAACATAACTTTTATTTTCAGAGAAAAATATTACTCAATATAATAAATCTTAAAACATTAGTTTTATTTTAAAACTTATTTTAAACTTATTATTATTTTAGCCAAACCTTATTTTTCAATTTTATAAACTTATTTTTAAATTGTCTTTTTTCTTTTAAATGAAACACTTATGACTTATTTTTTGAGTTTAATTTTTTAATTCAGAAATTAACACCTATTTTTTGAGTTTTATTATTTTACTCACAAAATAAGACTCTTGTTATTTTTATATAATCTCTTATATTGGATTCTCGTTTACTCATGGCTCTTTTTGTATAAATCTTAAAAAATTAGTTTTATTTTAGAGCGAAAAATAAAACTCACATATAAGAGTTGTTTACTGAGTAAAAACTAAAACTCAAAAAAAATTTTTATTTCAGAGTGCAAAAAATTAGCTCAAAAATAAGTTTTATTTTGTAAGTAAAATATAAATTTCTTAAAATAAGTTATATTTAAGAGCAAAAAAATATAACTAAAAATAAGTGCATTTTCTGAGTAAAATTAAAAATGTCAAAAAATAAGTTTTATTTCAGAGCGAAAAAATAAAACTCAGAAATAAGAGTAATTTACTAAATAAAAAACTAATACTAAAGAAAATAAGTTTTATATCAGATTGAAACAATTTAACTCAAAAATAAGTTTTATTTTCTGATTAATAAAAAAAAACTCCAAAAATCATTGGTACATATGAGCGAAAACATATAACTTAACAATAACAGTTATTTTATGATTTTAATAAAAAATGTAAAAAAATAAAAATCTTAATATTTTTGAACATCAACTGAAACATGGATCAATTTGGTATACATGTCATTCTTCTCCAGTGCCTCTAACTTAATGACTCGTTCCTTCAAAATTTTCAAAATAACAGTTATTTTCGGACTCTGCTTAAAATTCATCGCTGATTACGAACGTAAATTAATCATGAAGATAAAACTTTTGGATAAAATAAACATATAATCAAAATTTGCATAAAATCTTATTATAATTTATTATGATATTTTTTTTTGAAAATTTTCAGATTTAGGAGCTTTTTGAAAATTCAGACGGAATAAATGCTTCAATCATAACAATAAATATCCTATACTACAAAGTTTTTGTTTCTAAGAGCTCGTTAAAGTCTTAGTTTTTTCTTTATTGTAGCAATTTTGAAATATTTTAAATGTTTATATTTCTTACATTTTGAACAAAGCTTGTTGGAAAGATTCCTTTTGACTCAAGTTCTTTTGTTTTTTCATTTTAAGTTTTTCTCTACGCCATATGTTACTTTTTGCCAGGGCCGCATTTTAAGTTAATCAATCAAAGAATCATAAAAATCTGTCTTGTAAAAGATATATCTTGATTCGATCTACACAGCGCTAATATCTAATCACAAATTCAAAATGCTGATATACTGTAAGATACTGTCATCTTGTAAGATACTGTCATTTGAGCCACTGAAAAAGTACCCCGTCCCTCGATTTACGCCCATGAATTGCTATGGATGAATGGTTGGAGCGGTACGTGTTCACTTGGGCTGAATTAAGAATTCTGAGGCTGTGCGAGCTGAAATTCTAAAGCTGAAATTCTAAGCCTGAAATTCTTGATAAATTTTTAAGTAATTTGTATACAATTATATATAGCAGGTGCTACGAGTACTCATTGCAAAATTATTCACTCTGATATGATTTCACTTTAAATGTAAGTGAAATTCAGACAATTACAATTAATTAAATTTCAAAAATCAATTATCGTCAATTAATTTGAAAAAAATTTGTGACGGGTGTTCTGAAATTTTAAGCAAAACCAATACATAATCCAATATTTCAAGTAAATTTGTGACGGGTGTTACGAATGACGTACCAAGTTAAAACAACCTTAAATATCGGTGCCGCTGATTAATGCAACTAAAATAACAAAAATTTGTTGAGAGTTTAATAATTTTTTGTTAAGATTCCACTTTAAATTTTTAACTTATAAAAAATTTTATATGAAATTACTGCTTACAATCCTTGATACACGTGACTTTGTATCAAAAAAATTTCACTATCAAAGTGTTGCACAGTTTTTCAGCTGTTCACTGACCAAAAAGTTTGAAATCGAAAGACCGCATCAGGTACTCCAAGGGTTAATACTTATACGAAGCCACGGCTTGCAAACTAAGAAAGCTTTTTTCAAACTGATTTGTGTACCAACATATTCCAAGTTTGCTCTGATGGGCCCTCAGAAAAAAGAAGTTATAACAATGAACCAATAAACCAATGGATCCCATGTCTTAACTTCAGTTTCTTTTGCCCTACTTAACCTAACCATACCATGTGAGAAAAGTGCTGTTTCAGGACGTTATGCTATATAAGATAAATTTAATGCAAAAAAGAAATGTAGAAAATAACTAGCAAACATCATAATTAGTAGTTTGCCACTCACTGTCACTAGTTCAACTCAGTTCAAGTTGTGAAAACAAGCACACAATTACACTTATGCACAACAAATTTATGCCATGACATATCGATAAACCATCAAGCACAGAATATTACAAATTTATGCATTGTACAGATATGGCAATAAAATTTATTCCAACAAATCGATTACAGCAGCCGATGATGACGATGACGTGACCATCGCGCAATACATATAAACTATAACGCCAGAAAAATAAGAAGAAGAAGTAAAAAAAAGGAATGATACCCGGCTGGTTAGGCAGCAGCACGATTGCTTTGAAGCCAACGACCAGCTTCTAGTGTAATAAATAAAAATAAAGCACAAAATAAAAAAAAACATATATTTCTCTGGAATATGAATGAATAGCAGAAAAGCGAAACTTGATTTGTCTGACGATTTCCGGGGTGCTCCAAACCATTCCAAAGCATTATGCGGAAAAATCGAATTTCAAACCAGAGTCTAGAAAAACCGGATATGGAACTAACTCACTTGCAAGAACGTGAGTGCGACGCATGCCATTGACGGCGAATGTCGAAACTCACAATGCCAGCCATGACCGTGCTTTTCTCGCATTTTTCCCTCTTATTACTGCTACGTTTTCATACTTTCATGGGATTTAATTTTGTGCGCTGCTGCGTTTCCGTCTTCTTCTACCATGTAGTTGTTTTTTCTTTGGTATTTTCCTTTCCTACTATTTCAACTTCTTCTAGTTTTTCTTTAAATTCTGTTGCTGCTGCTATACATTTTTGCAAAATGTAATTCGTTTTCAGCCACTTGTGCCGAGACTTCACAGCAAGCACCACACTTTGACTAGCACAACACTAGCTACACCCACCACCCACAACGCAACAAGTTACGAAATGCAAAACTTAAACAACACAAAAAAAAAAGTTACACAAAATTAAATGCAAAAAAGTAGAAAATGAAGTGAGAGGCGAAAAACTCAATCTAAGCAATCTGCACAGCAAGGAAATGAAAGAAATACAAGTTTGAAATTCAATTTTGCCCGAGCACAACGAAACAACGACATTCTGCAGAAAATCCTCATGGATAAGCCATAGCTTTGGCCCGGAAACAGGCAACAGGAACTACAAAGTGTTTAGAAATGAATTTAAAACAACAGCATTTAATAAGAAAAAAGAAAATGTGTAGAAAAAAGTGCGGCACAAAAATATTAATAGTAAAAATTTAATTTTGACATTGACAACAACAAATTCCAAGTGTGACAGCGAAGGGTCATTCCTCGCATACTTAAGCCAAAAACGTAAAGAAACCCATTTTCAACTTTAATATCTTAACCTCTTTTCATCATCATCTGCTAAATAACTTAACGAGTGTCTGCACGTCGCCATTGCTGGCATTCCAAGGTGTCTAGGGTGAGCGCTGCCAGCACATTTCACTTTCACGCCCTGCTACTTTCGGTAACCATGATATTATAGCGGCCTGAAGATAGCTACTGCCCTACACCGCCCAAGATTTTGCACTTTTTTTTCTCACATTGTAAACAATAATTTTCAGCGCAAAATTATTTCTTGCTTCCAGTAGCTCACGCCCTCTCTTACTCATGCCACTGTATTTACAATACTCTACAGCACAATCCTTCGCATCCTTTGGCCTTCATTTCTTGGGTAGTTGACCCAATATAATGTAATTAAATTTAATGAATAGCTTTTGTAATTAATAACAACTTAGCTGACATTTCCTTAGCGATCCTTTGGATGGGCCGTAGTCTTGGTAGTCGAGCTGAGTGAGCTGGGGCTATGGTGGGCAGCTGGTGTGGGCTGTCAGCTATGGTTAAAGCAAATAGTGCGTGCTTCTTAGCAGATATGTATTATTCAGTCAACTGTGGCGGCATTTAAATTAGCTTGACTCGCAATTTTAATAGGCAGAGCCACTTATTAACTGATTCCTCGGGCGCCACCAACACCAACCGTCTTGTGGCTTGATTTATCAGCTGCTTAACAAGCTGAGGTGTTGTTTGTTTTTGTTGTTGTTTTTGTTATTCAAGTTTAATTGTTGGTTTTGAGGTCTGTGTTTGCAAATGTCATCATGTATTTTGGTGTTGGGTAAAATTATGAGCCAATGTCGGTAACAAGAGTTTTAAAAAAGTAATTTTCAAACAGCTGCCTGACAGTTTTAGAAAGCCAAGACAAACGAATATGAAAAATTATCTAATTAGAAAATAACAATTTCTAGTGAAGTAGGCGTGGATGAACATTCGATGATTGGAAAAATTATAGAAGCAAATTAATGGATATTTTCGGTATGAAGCAATGCATTTCAATACATGGCATTATTTTTAATCTCAAAATTATGTTAATAATACTATAAAGAAGGATGAAAATATGTAATAAGCCCACACTCAGAAAAAAGTGTCTCGGAATATTATAAAAAAGGCATCATATTTAGAGAAAAATGGTATAGACTTTGCTCCAGAGAATGCTATTCTCTAATTTCGATACTTAAAATTCTCTAAAAATGATAAAAAGGTTTCATGAAATAGAAAAATATATTGTTTTTAGAGAAAAATATTTGTTTTTTTGAGAAAATATTTGTTTTTATTGAAGAAAATACTTCTCAGAGTGAATTTTTTATCAAAATATAAGAAAAGTTTTTCATTTTCAATAAAATTTCTCTATAAATAAGAGAAAAATTCTTATCATTATTAGAGACATTGAAATATTTCCATTTCCTAGAAGTAAAGAAATATTTCTTCGAAAATGTGAAAATTTATTCTAATTGAAGAAAATTTTATTTGAAAAAGAGAAAATTGCTATTATCAAAAATAGAGAAATTTTTTAACGGAGCAACCCAGAAGGAAATGGTCATGTATAGGAATGTGTATTAGAATGCACCACTCCTATGAACTATACATTCCAGAACGCATGATTTTTTACACGGCGATGTCATAGGAAAATAAGGCATCCCTTTTTGCATTCCTAAAGAATGCAAGAAATATCATATAATTTTATCATGAATAAAATCCTTGCTCATAAAATATGTGATTTTTCCTATACGGCTAAAGAATGTATTGAAAAGTGAATGCTTTTCGAGTCCTTTTTTATAATTTATTTTATTTGTAGTTAAAAGTAACAATATTAGTGTAAGTTTTAAATTATAAATTAATGATTAATTATAACAGAAAAAGTAAATGACACTTGCTTTTTTTTCAAATTTCACAGTTTCTAATTTACAGTTTTTTTCACTGACAAAAAACTAAAAGTAAACAATACTTTCATTCAAAATAAAAAAAGTTCGCATTCTATGATATTTTACTCGGTCATGTAGCTTTTTTGTCTCTTTTTTCAACTAAGAATTCATGCGTTCTTAAAGTCATGTATTCCACATTTTCCTTCTGGGAAGGTATGTGTTTTTTTTCTCAGTGCAGTAATGTTCACAGAAAAATATTAACTCATATGAAAAAGAAGACCGAATAACAAAATCACGTTGCATTTTCGCATTGTTCTTCAAAACGGGTTTAAAAAATTAAAATGACGCAAATGGCATAATTTATGTCAAATTTTTAACTTCTTCTGAAAGAAAAATTATTTTTCAAAATTATTATTTTTACATAGTTTTTTTAGAAGAGTTAAAAAAAATTATAAAAATTTTCGATTTTCAAGGATTCAAAAAAAAAATTAAAACCAGTTTTTCGCCGAAATCTAAGAAAATGTCGATAATATGCTTCTATTGACTGTAAAAATCAGTGTTTAGTTTTTTAAAAGTTTTTATCAGGTAAGTTTCAGGTGTCAAATGGTGAGAGGAATCAAATAAAATGTTTCAAATTCCATATTTTTGAAACATTTCTTTGCTGAGATCACCAAACTGTGGTGCTTCCTACGGGATCAAATCTTTCTGATGCCCTAATGTTCACACAAAATTAAATGAATGCTAGTCCTAATACCCTAAGAAGACTCTATTTCACGCTATAGCACATGAGTCCCTTTCAAGCTCACTAACGTGGAACTATTAGTCAAGAGACACAAGTTGAGGACCTGGAATCGTTCCCTTCCACGCAAAAATGTCACTGCATTTATGTGCGTCGAATCGCCAGCCGAATACGTGTTTACAATAAACCAGACATGCACAACGAACTCAACAAAGGCAGAAAAATAAATTATCGAAATTATTTCGTTTTTTAAATAACCTTAAAAATTTATTAAATAAATTTTCGTTTCGTTAAAACACGAAAAAATTTTCTATTATTTTCTTCTATGCTACAAAAAAACTTCTTTTGATACAAAAAATAACAAAACTTTCTTGTTGAAATTAACGTTATTTTCAACGGTTGATTGGGAACAAAAACGAAAAAATTTTATATCGTTTTCTCCGGAACGAAATATTTTTTTTTCGTTTTTTGAATAAACGTTATTTTTTGATTTCGTTTCAAGGAAACAAAAAATATTTCGGTTACCGTTTAAATTAATGTTAACGTGCATGCTTGCAATTAACACTTTGTTATGTCAATTCTACTTGCGCCATGGCGGGGAATCTACGTTTCAGGGAGCTAACTCCCAACGAATCATTTTCTAGACATTCAGTAGCTATACTTCACCTGAATACTCTTCATTATTCAAGCGATTTTGACGAAAATTTTATTTATCTATTAGAGATATCTCCTTGAGTCTTGATAAATAAATTCATACTTATTCTGCGCCTTCCACATGGACGTTCACAGGGGGGAAAGGGAGGGAACTTGACCACCCTAGGTTATGGTCAATTTTAATATAAGTTCATTATATAAAATTTGGTTTCGATTGCTATATTTTTAAGGGTTTCACAACTATTCAAAGTCGAATATGATCATCATGTTTCCATACATGCTCTCCACTGTATATTCATATTTCAACAAGAGCATACAAAAATACTTTTTAAGTTAAATTTATAAATTAAGCTGAGCTAAATCTTGTTTTTTCAAATACGTTAGTTGATTTTTTAGTCTTGAGATATGGCAACATTAATGTGAATATGTCAAATTTGACATTGTCATTATAAAATTCAACATTTTTAATGGTCAACGTACTAAACAGGTTTTTTCATACTATTGATATTTGTGTTGTTTACAGATACTTTATACCAGAGATTTGAAACAAACAGTACGCAAACACTTTCCTTACAGCTGCGTATTTCGAATGCGTACCATGCGAAATGCGTACCAAAGCGAGAAATAAAGGAGAAAAAGTTGAAAAACTATTGTGTTGAGTTATACGAACATAGCCAGTATTTATTTTATTTCGTTTTTTAGAGATTGTTGTCGCGAAGATCAAATTCAGCAACGTTTCGAAATATTCCGTTTTTCCAACTTTTTAACAATTTTCGGTGTAATATTTTCTCGCTCCGTTTCCGAGATATCCCGCTTTTTCTGGTTTTTTAAATATTTTTGGTTCAATATTATGGTATAGTACGACCCCTTTATCTTCGCGTCTCAATAATACCATCCCAGTTTTAAACCTATAAAAAGTGGTTATTTTTTGCCTATCTAACTCTGTTTTCGAGATATCCCGCTTTTTCTGGTTTTTTAATATTTTTGGTGCAATATTTTGGTAAAGTACGGTCCTCTATCTACGCGTCTCGATAATACCACCTACCTTAAAACCATGTAAAAACTAGTTATTTTTGGTCAAGTTTTTTTTTTAATTTAAATTTTTAAATTAAAATTTTTCTAATTTTTTCGATATTTACCAGTGTTACCAGTGGTGTTACCAGTGCCAGCAACCTGTAAAAGAAAGCTAAAAGATCAAGTTTGCTTTGATTGTGCGTATTGCCCACAATTCAAAAGCAGACCAGAAGGAAAAGCGTTTTCTATTCGAAGAACACAAAATTGAATTTTGTTTCTCTCTCTCATCTATGCTTTCTTTGACAGAACATCAATGCTGTGCGTGAACAAATATTGCAAGATCGTCATGTGACCTTAGTGAGCTAGACGCATCTTTAAATACAAGCGGGATCTGCATTCAATATTGCATAAATATTTGGCCGTCAAAAAGATTTGTTCGCAGTGGATTCAATATAATTTGATAATCGTTCAAAGAAAGGCTCGCATCGATTGGTCGAAAAAAATGACAAAAAAATACAATCGCGAATGTCAAATTGATGGGTACAGTCATGATATGACACCCAATAATTTTCTTCTTATTTCTGCAGATGAAAAATAAATTGCGAGATCAACTTTTTCGAAGCTTGAAGAAGTGTTTAATGAATGCAAAACACATATTTTTGAGCTAAAATTAGATCAAGCAAATGCAAAAGTGATGATTGATGATTTCCAATGATTTTTATTTGAAAATATTTATTATTTTTATCGGAAAAAATCCATAAGCCATTTCCGATTGTACTTATTTGTTTTAAATAGACAGTACATTTGACAACATTTTGATTAATATAAAATTTAATTGAGAGAGAGGCTCTTGAGTTGGTCGAATTTGAATTTTTTTCAAAATTAAAAATTTCTTCAAAAAATTTAGTTTTATTCATTTATCAATTGTGAAATTTGTTAAAAAAGGTGTTTTGAATTCAAAATTTAAATGCCAAGAGAGAGAAAAAAACTGTCTGAAATTGAATAATGTAAATTGAAAATCCAATATATCTGCCATGTTTGAATAGATTTCATTTATTTTTTTTTTTTTTATTTAACCCTTATAAGTTAACTTAACAAAATTTTTTAATATATTACCTTTCCTTTTTTGCTTATATCTTATATATTAATACGTGAACATTAAAGTTTGTCGTACGCTTTTTTGGTATTAATTAAAACTCAAAATAATCAAAAGAAACTTATACCGTTTGAAAGGTTTTGTTGTCCAGATGTGCAGAATGTATATATAAATGATATATCTGATAGAGGGGGTTCCCAACCTTCTAAGAGAGAAATTAAATTTTTGAGAAAAAATCTGCTCTTTGATTGATATCAAATTTGGTTGGAGGAGAGTTTTTAAGTCGCTCGAATTTGAATTTTTTTTAAAAGTAACAATTTCTTAAAAAATTGTAGTTTTATGCATTCAACAATTGTTAAATTTGTAAAAAAATGTGTTTTGAACTCAAAAATTTGACTTTCCATGTGAATATCTTGGTCGGATTTTAACGGTTTTTAAATTTTTTTCATTTTTTCTAAAAGTTTGATAAATTTTCTTTTAAATGTGCTAAAAATTACAGCAAAATTCTAACCAAAAGTATTTTTAATGAATTTTCTTAATATTGTCGTTAGTTATTTAGCGTGTGTTTCAACCAAATGCCAAGAGAGAGAAAAAAACTGTCTCAAATTGAATGTTCTAAATTGGGAAGCCAATATCTCCGCCATCTGTGAATAGATTTTATTTATTTCTTTTTTGTATTTACGTCTTATTAGTTAACTTAAAAAACTTTTGAAAATAATACCGTTTTTTGTTTGTTTATATTTAAATTATTCATTTTAAAAAAAGACCATAAAATTTGATTTATTCTTAAAATATGGGGTAAAAATGATTTTTGTTGTAAAAAAACAAAAACTCACAATTGCAATTTTGATTTTCTTTCAAAGTCTGTACCGAATTTTAGGTGAATTTATTTTGTCTTGACACTTAATTAATAAACTGTCCGTGCCATCAAAAAATCAAGGCTACCCCCTATGATTTCTTTGACAAAATTAAATTTTTTTAAAATGTTGTTTTTCTGGTTTTGAAAGAAATAATTAAATAAATAAATAATTTTTCTGAAGAAAATAGCTTAATATCTCCAATCAATGAAAAGTTATAGCCTCGAACTTATTTTGATCATCTCGCATATATTTATAAATAGGCAATCAATAAATTGGTCGAATTTCGACCCCAGGCGATACTAGTTTATATTATTCCGTTTAAAAAGATACCACAAAATTTGATATTTTCTTAAAATATGGTGTAAAAATTAGTTGTTTTATAAAAAGAGAAAAACTCAAATTTGCATTTTTGATTTTAGTTCAAAGTCTAGAGCGCATTTAAGGTGTTATCCAAGTTAATTTGCATTAAAAACAAAAATAAGCTCCAGAACGAAACCGGAATAATTTGTTCAATCCAAAAAAGATGTGTTCATTTCACATATTTGTTTCTGCTACTTTCTACTAGACGCACCAATCAATGCTTGCTCTGTTGGTTGCATATATCGTATCAGCCAAATAGCCAGCACCATCTATTGGGTAAAAGTTTAAAACGATATATGATCTAACTCGTTTTTTTTTCATAAGAGTTAAATCTAACCGGATTACAGACCCATTTCGTAAAGTTTGACAGCTTGAGTTCATTGACTGAGTTTAAAAAAGGTTGTGATTGACCTCTTGTGTCAAAATAGAGCACTGAGTACTCTTAAGAAGTGGTACATACAAGAACCCAATGAGCCCTCTTAACGTGAAGTAGAGAACCAATGCTACGAATAAGTTCGTATATAACAAAAATAATTCAAGCAAAAACGGCGAAATAAAAATAAAGATAGCAGCCGGCACAACATAAGCCGCTGATAATTGATTTTCTTCAATAAACAAATAAATTTTTCTGCTTACATTTTGCGATATTGTGCCTTTAATATAATACTGACAAAATCCAAAATAAGATATTCATTCAGCGCGGGATATATCTGATATATAACTATATATATTTTATTTGAACGATGAGTATTAAAAGCTGTAGGTATACCCTAAAGTATTGGTCAAAAACGTTTCAGGGCCTTGAAAAAATTTGTTAATACAACCCCATACAAACTGCGCTATAAGACGTAATTCTACGTCAAAATTGGTCTAATTTCGGCAACTAATTTCGGCAAGACTAGTCATTAAAATAGGCAAACAAAATATTAGCTGTGTTTTTTATCAAGCGAGTAGTAAAAAACGACCGCTTATCATATGTATACTGGCTTAAATAACACGGGAAACTGTTAGTCGCTTAAAAGTTTGCCGACCAAACGAAAAAAATGCTTCCAAGTTATGTTTCAATAATTGTATAAATTTCCTACAAAGGTGGCAACTATATCTGATTGATAGTCAATAGTGATGTATGAAATGAAAATTTTTTGTACCAAATACTTTTCACGAAATATTCATAATTTGCTTTAGATCAATATTTCAATAAAAATACATAATAATTTAACAGGTAAGATAAACAAAATTTATCAAATATACTCATTATGTAAAACTATGTTGCTTGCTTAAACTTTTAGCACTGAAAATCTTTTGAGTATCGGGTTTGTTTTCAGAACCGAGTCTCCAATGCTTAAAATATGGAAATTTATGCAACACTAATTGTCAAAACTTTGATATATAAAATAAATTTGTCAAAAATTTTTACAAAAATTTGATCAGAACATAAACAACGTTTTTGACTTTTCAGAAAATGCTTCCAAGTTTTAACAAAATTCTTAAGCGAGTAAACAGTCGTTTTTTGACTACTCGCTTGGTAAAAAACACAGCTAATATTGTAATCTCAACCCTGGCGATACTAGGTTTCATATTTTTCAATTCTCTGTTTTCACCAAAACCAATGAAAGAAAAAGAGAAGGTCGTCTTTCGAAAACAAATCTAAGGAAATTCCAGCAAAACGTGCTCATCGAAACAGTCCTATTTAAAAATATATTCCTCCAAATGTTCGAATTGCCGTTAAACAACTTGTACCGATTATGCAGATCACTCTCTGAGTCAAAATTTTGAATTTCCAAATCTGATCTATAGCAAAATTCTCCATAATATTTTGCTAATTCGCTCATTTTGAGCTAATCTCCTTGTGGAAATAGCTTATATATTAAAAAATTTTGTTCTTGACATAGTTCATAACTTTTATTATAAAAATTTAAATTTCTGCATCGTTAGTATCAGCACAAAACTTAAATGTCGCTTGACATAAAAATTTTATGTCTCAATAAAAAACTTACAATCCTCAATTTAAAATTCTATGCATTGCTCAAGCAAAGTGTAAGAAAATACAGTGAATCAATCTGGAAAACCTCAATTAAAAAGTAAATTAAAACAATTTAATTAACTGCAGCACTATAAATTATTTCGAATACTTCATTAAAACTGCACTTCATACCCAGCGCAAAAAGAACCTCTCAAATTTATGCCAAACAACCGCCAACTAATTGAGCGCGAGCACACGGCAAACTTTATGAAGACACTTGCACGTAATTCACGTAGCAAAACAAACCAACTGAGCAAATGAAGCTGCTCAAAGAATGACCACGACCAACGATAACCGCTCACTTCATCTTAACTTGATGCGGTCTCACCACTCCGGTGAGACCAAAGTGCTGCACTTGTCAGCGGTAGAAATAAAATTTTACGATCAATGAACGTGAAGGCGCGTTTGGCATTCTTTAAGAATTCTTACCATTCTGATGCTGTTGTCTTCGATTGTCAGTTAGTCGGTCGTTCGCTCGGTAAAACATCGATTGTTTGGCAGCCACACAGCCGATGACGTCTTACAGCTTGTTAGCATGAAAGTGAAAGGGTGCAAAATCCGCGCTCATACTTTCGTCACTGTGAACATGACAACCCTGTAGCTATAGAATAACGTTGAAAATGCTGGAGCTGTAGCTGGAGCTGTAGCAGGAGCAGCAAGGCAACCAAGCATAAGTGATCTAATTTTTATTTGGTTTTGTTTGGCAAAGTTGGGTTAAACGCGAAATTTATGTTAAATAAAAGCAGGCAAGGGGGAGGTAAAACAAGTAAATTGTGTGATTTTTGCTGGAATATTTTAAAAATATTTTCGTTAAAAAAAAAAGGCAGCAAGAAAAAGTTTTTCGTTTTATTCTCTTTTATGCCGCCGCAAATGTCAATTGCGCAATTTTATATTCAATAAAATTTACCCTAAGGGTAAAACACCTTTTTATTCCTTTGTTGTTGCTGTCCTGTTGGCAGGCTGTTCGTTATCATTGGAGAAGCGATTCATCAAATGGCAGGAAATTATTATTTTTTGAAGGGGTTTTTTTATAGAATCTTGGCAAATTCTTATTTTTTTTTAAATAAGAGAAGAAAATAAAAAAAGTATGCGAAAGAACAAGAAAACAACAAGTAGTAATTTACGCGGTTTGTTCTTTTCAATTTATTTTCAAAATTACAAAGATTGTTTAATTTAAACACAAAATCAAAGCAAAAACTTTTGTTTGATTTTCTAAAAATTTTGCAAAAAAAAAAATGATATATATTAACGCCAGCTTTTATTTCTCTTAGCCATTTTATGCATATAATATATATATATATATATATATGTCAAACAATCGCTCAATTGCTAGTTGCCTTATAAAAAGTAATACATCGTCTTCATATCATGAACCTCATTAGACCGGAAGAGAAGTCATGCGCAAGCTTATCGACACCATTACAATGAAATAAATCTACTACTCATCCAACTCAAGCTGCTGCAACCAGCAACTTACAAAAAAGCTCAAAATTGAAAATGAACTTAAAATCAATACCTCTACAAAATGAAAAGAAGTTTATGTCCTCCACAACAATCCCAGCGGGTATATAAATAAGTATAATATAGAATTTACTTTAAGGTGGATGATTGCAGAGTTTTTATTGAGTGCCAAGATTTGCTTATAGCTTGAATGGTTTTTTAACGCTTTAGTATACTTACGTTTTATTTTTTTTTTTTTTGTGTTTTATACTGTCTAGAGAGACTTAGAAACATTTTAAGATATTCAGAGCACACTGCAAAAAAATAAATTTAAAAAAATTAAATAAAAAATGTTTAATTTCAAATTTGATAACATTTGGTGAAAAATATTGGCTACTTTTCAGTATGAATCAATACATATTGAGTTCGTAAGCAAACATTGTAAAACACATTTTTATGGTAAAATTCGATTATTGTTTTTTTTTAGCTTTGAACCAAGGATTTCAGGTGTCAAACCTATTCAGTCAAGTCTGCCTTGGTTCGGAAATGGGGACATCGATAAGTAGGAGAGAAAGGTAAATCAAGAGAAACAAGTGTAGAATGTTAAAGTGTGGCCGAGTGCTATATCAACATTCGAATTTGGATCTAAAGCAAGTGTTATGCCTTTACCTCAGTCAATTCGAGTTATCAAGCAATCTCATTCCACAAACATCTCTACCACCAACTACAACTTCCAAAGTCACATATATTGATGAAGTTTTAATTTCAGTTGATTAGAAATGAGGAAAGAATTCAAGAAAGGTAAAAGCGTAGGACCATGGCTAGACCGGGATTCGAACCCGGAACCTCTGGGTTGGCAGTCAAGCACGCTAACCACTCGACTACCGAGGGCCTCGACTACCGAGGCTCCCCAACGGACATTTTTTCCGGGACTGGATCTGGAGAATATTGTGGATGGGGAAGCAATTCGTAGCCTAATTCTTGCAATTTTGCCATCGTTTTTATTGATTTTTAACACGGTGCATTTTCTTGATGAAATATACCTTTTTTTCTTGGATGGAGCCATGTTGCATTCATTGTCACATATTGACGAAAAAATTCGTCATTATAACGTGTTAAGTGAAGCGATAGTTTTTTATCAAAAAACACATATTTTATACAAAAACTGAAAATGGAATACACAGTTGAAGGTCAGAATTTTTTAACTTTGGCAAACATTTTTTAAATGTGTCAATTTTGTATGATGTAGAACAATTTATTTAATATTTAGTGGAGCTCAACTTTCGTGTATCACTTTCATTCAGGCTAAATTTTTGTTTTATGTTAGCTGTGTTTGTCTACTTTTTATCTTAGAAACATTACGTTGTTCACCACTGTTCAATATATTTTTGTTTATAGAGTATACGTACGTCCTGTTAAAAGTTTTGGCAAACAAATACGATCTATTTGATATCTCAGTTAAATTTGCACTGAGTAAATTTAAAGAAAATTGGTCTGCTTGTGGCAAGAATTTCTCATTTTTTTCATTATTGATATGCAAATTCACTTTTGCAAGCACATACATGATAACCATGATGAAACAGCGTCACACTCAGATCAGACAAATTTTTAACTTTATTTTTATTTTCTTGCTTAAAATGCTGATTTTTGTGATTTCTTCACGTATAACTTTTTTCTCCGAATCCAAAGTATTAATAATTTTAAAATTACATTTTTTTTTTTTAGTGAAAGTTCCTTTCGAAATTATATATAAATAGAGCCTTTTAATTTCAGCTCTTTCGAACTTATAGCAGCAAACATGGTGGAACTACTTTTTTTAACAAAAATTAATCTGTATCGGTAAAGGTGGTCATTGCTACCTGTAACCCATAGAATTTTTTTCTTGTTATACCCTAAACCTGAAAGGTCAGGGTATATGAACTTTGTGCAAACATTTGTAACGCATAGAACGAAACGAGTCCAGTATAGAAAAGTCCGTCCATCCATCTGTTCGTCTGTGTGTTGTCCGTATACACAGGATAAGAAGAAGGAGTTGAGATAATTGAATGAAACTTAGTACACATGGTCACATTGACCCAAGGATCTGCACTATTGAATATTTTTGGAATCCGTCCACGGACACGCCCAGCTCGCATACAACCAAAAATTAAAAAATCAATAAATGAGCTTATGTTTAACGTGCAGAGATAAAATTTAGTACGTATATATTTGATATTAAAACAAAGACGTCTTCGAAAAATGGATATCATCCACCTCCCAAACACCCTAAAATTTAAAACTTAATGAATAAGCTTATGTTTAATCTACAGAGATAAAATTTGGTACGCATGTTTTTTTTAACAAACCGAAGATTATTTTGAGAAAATGGACGTCATATGTCCACGGACACGCCCACTTCCCATGCAACCCAAAAATTGAAAACGCAATTAATAAGATTATGTTTAATCTACAGAGATAAAATGTGGTACGCTTGTATTTTATAATAAAAGGAAGATTGTTTTTAAAACTAGATGTGATCCAACCACGGACACGCCCACCTCCCATACAACCCAAAAATTGAAAACTCAATAAATTAGCTTATGTTTAGCCTACAGAAATAAAATTTGGTATGTTTGTATTTTATGCCAAAACTAAGATGCATTCAAAAATTAGGCGTAATCCGTCCACGAAAACGTCCACCTCCCATACAGTCCACGATAGCAAAAATACTATTAAGGAGGGACATGACATTTGCGGCAGAGAAAACAAACCTTGTTTTAAAAATTCATAATTCAGTTAAAAACAAACATTTTTCCAAAATTTTTTATTATTGTAGAGAATTGAAGAAATTACAAGAAAAAATTCAAAAAAATATATTTTACACTCCAACATGGTTTTATAGACCTCCAAACAGGCGGCAGAGAAAAAAAAGGGGGACGTGGTTGCAGCGCTGGGAGTCGCAAAAATTGTCCGATCTGGAAAAAAATTACTTTTTTAAAACTCTACAAAATTGGTTACCGTTTGACAGGAGATTTTTTTAATTTTTTTTTTTTCAATTTTTGGTGATGTTCCAAATTTGAAAGTGTGTTTTTTCGAAAAAAATTTTGATTTTAAAAATTCGTAAAAAATCGAGAAAAAAATTTAAAAAAAAAACTCGTGTCATACGAAAGCGAATCCAGTTTCGAAAAATACAAAAAAAAACAAAAAATTTCGTCAAAAAATTAACCCACTAGTGCTGCACCAGTACGAACAACATGGTTTCGAGATAAACGCGTTGAAAGTTTGTGAACAAAGAAAAAAAAAGGTTGAAAAAGAAAAATGCGCTCTCACTAATCCGGCTGTAACTTTTGAACCCGCAGGAATTTTTCCATGAAATTTTTTAGAATCTTAAGAATATTTACTAAAACACAAAATTATAAAAAAATTATTCGATTTAAAAAAACGTTCAATGTCATGTTCCCGGTTAAAGCATTAACATATGAGTTACAGAAATAAAACTTGAAATTTTTATAAATTTTTCATCAAAATTGAAATGCATATTAAACATGAACTTCGTCCGTTCACGGACACGCTCATTTTTAATACTATTATTGTATTTTGAATAAGTTGGTTTAGGGTATTTCATAGTCGGTCTAGCCATTCTTCAACTGTTCGGGTTTTCTTGCATCTTAAGCCTCTCTCTGACGATGCTGCATACACTCAGAAAAAAGTGTCACGGAATATGATAAAAAAGGCATCATATTTAGAGAAAAATGGTATAGACTTTGCTCCAGAGAATGCTATTCTCTAATTGCGATACTAAAAATTCTCTAAAAATGATAAAAAGCTACCATGAAATAGAAAAATATATCATTTTTAGAGAAAAATACTTTTTTTTTTTGAGAAAATATTTGTTTTTATTGAAGAAAATACTTCTCATAGTGAATTTTTTATCAAAATATATAAAAAGTTTTTCATTTTCAATAAAATTTCTCTATAAATGAGAAATTTTTTGTGCGAGAAAAATACTTATCATTATTAGAGACATTGAAATGTTTCCATTTTCTAGAAGTAAAGAAATATTTCTACGAAAATGTGAAAATTTATTATAATTGAAGAAAATTTTATTTGAAAAAGAGAAAACTGCTAATATCAAAAATAGAGAAATTTTTTACCGGACCAAGGTATGTGTCTTTTTCTCAGTGTAGTTTCTAGGGTAGTCTTTTGCGATTCTGTAAAGTTTTCAAACTTTGATCGCTCAGAACTAATCATGAAGTAAAAAACGGCTACCACCATTGTTGGCCATTGATTCCAATTGTATATGAAATGATGGACTGGTCATAAAGGTCGAGTCCGCCCATACCGCTGTTGCAGTTTGGAATCACTTTTGGTTGAGCTAAATATTTATATTCACTTTTTTCATGAAACATCCAATACAATAACGGGTTTGACAGTTCAACTGCATTTTATATATTCCATATATCCTTTTGGATTTTTTTAAAATTGTTTATTTATTGTTAATTGACATTTCTTAGCTCGATTCTTTCTTGATATACCCGTAGCTCGATAATCTTTTTCTTTAAGCAAACGTAGAAGTTGAAGTATGATTGGTTTTTTAGTATTTTCATCTAATTGATTATAAATATTAAGCTTTTTTTTGCTATAGAATAACAGCCGTATTCCCAAAAATATTTTCAGTATTCTGTTCTCTTTGTCAAGTCATGTTTGTTGTTCTGTGATGCATAAGTTCGATTTTGCTCTAAGCAGAAGTTGACAACATCGATGTTTAAAAGGTTCTCGAAAACTTCTGCGACTGACTTCTCTTTCAAACACAATTACAAATTTTAATTTCTTTCCTCAAAGTTCACGGTAGTGTTAATGGACATATACTACTACTTCTGTGAAATCGCAAATATTAATGATAATTAATATTTATTTTTGTTCCATATCTAAAACCATAATAATTGATAATTTTTCAAAAAATATTTGGTTAGATATTGAAGTTTTTGTTTCAGTGTATGTATTCAATGTTGTTTTTTATTTTGTTCAACAAGCTTTCTGCTCCCACTTCTGGATCTACATGCTAAAAATTTTCACCTGTCTATTACCAGCTACCTACGAAAATTTGCTACAATTTATTATTCCAACCAGCTTATCCACCAACCTACTTGCCTCTTTGCACAGGTATTCAAAACAACAACTCAAGTGTATGAATAGCTGAATGGATGACTTCAACATATTGTCTACTTATGAAAAGTACACCGTTTTGACTTGAAGCTTTGTATCTATTTCATGTAGCGAGAAAAATAAAATCCCGAATAACATTTATTTTTCTCTCTTGATGCCAATTCAAATTAATTTTCTTATGATACCTTGTTGACGATTTAGGTGGTATTTTTCATTTTTTTTTTTATTGTCATTGACTACACACCCAATGATGTTTATTTGTGTTGAACTTTTAGAAGATTATTTTTATGTAGACAAAAATATAGGCTCACGATATTCCCAATTGGGATGAATGCTGTTGGTGTTGTGGTTGATTCTTATTTCTTATAAAAAAACACTTATAAAAGAAATTATTGTAACTTTAACTCTTGCCAATCATGTAATCTTAGTTGGCAGTTGTTAAATTAGAGTTAATAAAATTAATCCATCTGGATTAAAGGGCAACAATTTAAGTTTCTATAAGATATTAACTTTAAGATATAACTATATTGATATTGACAGATTTTTTGAAATTTTGTTATGAGCAAACATCTAAACAGTTATTAAGTCCATAAATAAAGTTTGAAATTTAAATTTTCTTATCAACATTTTTTCATATCGATTTAATGTCAAAGACTTTGGCAACTATTGTATGATCTGTAGAGTGTCTCATAACAAAAACCTCCCGCATTTGCCAATTTCTAGCCATCAAGCGAATATTTTTTGACTAGAACTCTGCTCTTTTTAATGAATTCCCGTCATTCTAGCCTGCTGTTTCCACAAAAAAAAAAAAAAATTAAGCGAGAGAAAAAACACATCACATTCATTGAAGCATCCCCAGGCTTATCTGCATAAGTCAATATCTGCCAGGTTTTTGTACAATACTAATAATGTTATCCATCTTGACTGTGAAGATAAAAAAAAGTTTGTTTCTTTTTTGTGTTTTTTTTAAACCTGTCATTGGCAATATGGGCTTCAATAAATAAAAACGTATTTTGAAGGTATGGAATACTAGCATTTTGTTCGTGCCCTTTATTTTTTCTAATATATTTTTAAGGTGTTTCACAGAAATTGCTTCTGTGCACCTTAATATTTTCTATGATTTATGAGCTGTATTTTAGAAATTTTGTTTTAATATTTCAGTGTTTAAAATTTAAAACTTATTTTTTAAATAAAATTTAAGCGTTCTAAATTAAAATTTAATTAATTTTATATTAATTGTTTATTCAATTAAACTCGCTCTGCAAATTTATAACTTTTTCATTGCCGTTCTGTCTGATAAGCTAATGTTTACCTTGTTTTTTTTTCTTGTTACTTTAACCGACCTAAAAGAAACCTTGATAACAGCTTTCGCCATGACAGTTTCAAGAATCTCAACATATAACAACAACAACAACAACAAGGTAACGCCAACAAAACGCTGTGAGAAATACCGCTTCTCATTTTTTTTTCTAGTGAATATTTTAGTTTTTCTATTTTTGTTTTTTGCCCCACAGAAACCACCCTTAGTTTCCGCTACATAACCTTTATGTCTTAATAAGTAATTTAGCAACATGAATATCGACATCTTCAAGCCATTATTTGCTGAGGGGAAAAAAAAACCAAACATGTCAAGCGCATTTTGTACAAGTACCAATAATGTTGCCTGTATTTTTTGTCGTACTAACAAACACTTGTATATATTTAATACACAGACAGAGGTGCCGCGAAATTTGCACTAAAAGGGCGTTTCCATACATTTCACTGTATTAAGCTTCGAATTAAAAAAAAAAATATTATTAAAAAAATTATTTCGTTTTGATACCAAATTAAAACATTTTCCTAAGGAAAAAAAGTGTACTTTTGTTTTTATCTTTAAGAGAAATATACCAACTTTTAATAAAACAACTGTGATAGTCGCAAAAATAGACTTGTTCGGAGAGTACGATTTCACCCTATGTCGAGAATGCGAAATCGAACTGCGTCATTAGTTTTATCAGTTTTCTGCACGCCTTCATAAAAACTATTATATTGAAAAAATATTTTGCCTCTTCGAAAAGCTTTTTCTGATTTTATAAACTGTAGGGCTTGTTATATTTTTCTGGTTATTTTTTTTTTTTTTGGCTTAATTTGTGTGGAAAATTTATTCATTTTGTTTTAAGCTTTAACTTTTATAAACATGCCAAACACACAAAAATAGAGTTCCGGCTTCGTTAGGTCAAAATTCCAAAATATTGTACAATTTTACAGTTTTTGGATGACAATGTAGTCAAAACTTGCAATTTGCAAAACCTACACAAAAACCTAAAAATGAAAAATTTTTGTTTTATGTAACGTAACACTTGATTGATTATTTTTGCAATTATATTGAAAATTTTCCATAAAACCAACAAAAGTTGTAAGTGAAGATGAAAGAAGGCCTGAAGACTTGCATTTTTTGTAAATAAACTTTTGTTCTAACTTTTGTTGTTTTGAAGATACAACCAGTTTAATGTGATCTTTAACGTTACATGTTTTGAAAGTGAGTTGCAAAGTAGGTCTGTTTATTTAAAAAACTACAGAAATTAGCAATGAAAAAAGCCTTAATAATAGAATGATATCGAAGACGAGTGATCAATTAAACGACTAAAATCGAAATAACGAAAAGAGAATATTGTCTTGCACTACAAGGAGCCAAAATGTGTACTTTTTAACGTTTCATTGTTTGGAGGTGTGCATTTTAAAAAAATTGTCAATGAAAAAACCTTAAGTTAAGAATTATATCAAAGTCGAGTTATCAAATAAACGACTAACATCGAAATAATGAAAACAAAATACTGTCTTGTACTACAAGAAGCCAAAATATATGGTCTTTAACGTTTCATTTTTTGGAAGTGTACAGTTCAAGTGAACACTTTAAAAAATTGGCAATGAAAAAACCTAAATAAAGGAACTATCGAGTAGAGTTATCAAATAAACGACTATCAGCGAAATAATGAAAACAAAATGTTGTCTAGCACTACAAGAAGCCAAAATATGTGGTCTTTAACGTTTCATTTTTTTTAAGTGTACATTTCAAAGTGAACATTTTAAGAAAATTGGCAATGAAAAATTTAAATAAAGGAACTATCGAAGTAGAGTTATCAAATAAACGACAAACATCGACATAATGAAAACAAAATGTTGTCTTGCACTTTAAAGAGCCAAAATATGTGGTCTTTAACGATATACATGCATACCGTTATACATACATTTATGTTTTCCGCAGATATGGTCTACAATCAACGGATTATAGTCGATATAGAGAGAAATTGAATTTAAAAAAAATGTTTGTTCGTTACTCCTGAAAAAAAAAATAATAGATACCATATATAATCGGTTGACAGTGGTACTGGGCTCCGTTAGGTCAAAATACCTACAAAAATTGAATTTATTCTCGTTCTTTCATATTCTTCTCACCATTAGCCGTGAGAACTTGCTATAAATGTCTAATTTTTATCAAAATATATTGCTTTTGCTTTTCTAAGTAAGTTTTGTAAGCATACCAAACACTAGAAACTAGATGTCGGATTCTTCAAGGTCAAAATATGACTAAAAATGTATTTTTTCACAATCTAATTCAGTTGTTTTTAATAAAAATTCTCATAACATGCTATTTAAACTATTAACTAGTACAGAAGCCCGTCATACGATGGGTCGTATTCAAAATAATTCAGTAGCAGACATGATATTTTTCATTCACCTCAAATGATGCTTTGTTCCAGTCGTCTTCAATGTGTTACTGTTACTGATAAATATCAAATAAATTTTGTGTGCATACTTTTAGGCTAATAATTTGTTCATATAAAGAGCACTGTAATAGCAAAAGAGGTTCTGGTTCAGGCTGAAAATGTTTTAAAAAGCATGGCAATAACAACTATAACAGTTTCAGCGATATAGAGCACGGAGCAGGACGCTTGTAGCTTAAGATTTTGCACAAATATTTTGTTTTTTTTTTGCCTGAACATTTTTTTTTTTTTGCCAAAATATTTAATAGAAAACTTTCATATTTGTTTAGAAAATTTCTAAAATATACACCCAGAAAAATATCATCTGTCATATTAACAGTCTGCGGCTGTTATTTCAAAACACTGTTAAATTTTAATTATTGCGTTTAAGTTAACAGTTTTCTTTGTTGAATGAACATTTCAAAGTATTTTTGAGCTGTTATTATCAACTGTTGAAATACTTTTGTGCGCTAGACTGTCATGCGGGGGACGTGGGTTCGAATCCTAGCTGTGTAAGTATCAAAACTTACAATTTTATAAATGAAATTCTAATTTTAATTCTGTTTCATTAATTTTTTGATCAAAAATAACCTCCAAAATTAGTTTGCTTAAAATCTTGAAAAAATTCTGTGTCGACAAGGAATAACCGCTAAAGTCGAGTTAGGACAAAGTGAGGTACCGAAAATAACTGTTATTTTACAATTTTCAAATGAAAAAGACATAATGAAAAAATTGTCGAAGGACTTTTTCAAATAAAACATTATGATAAAAATGGCCTCAGCTTTACGAATATTAAGTGCATTTTACATTTTTGATTGATTCCATAAAAGTTAAAATTAAACTGTTATTTTTTGCCTTTTTATTTTTTCGGGCATAATAACGGTTACTTTTGACTTTTATTTAATCGATCAAAAATAACAGTTATTTTGTGACTTTTATTTTTTCGGTCAAAAATATCAGGCAATTTGTGTTTTTTAAAGACCGCTTGACCGGTTAAAAAATTATTGATACCATGTGTAAAATGTACGCACCGATGAGACGAAAATAATGATATAAATAGTTATTTAGTCAGTAAAACGGCCTTTGAAAAAATACAAATTGCCTGATATTTTTGAGCGAAAAAATAAAAGGCAAAAAATAACTGTTATTTTTGACCGATAAAAGAAAAGTCAAAAGTAACTGTTATATTTGCCCGAAAAAATAAAAGGCACATATTTGCCCGAAAAAATAAAAGCCACAAAATAACTTTTATTTATGTCGAAAAAAAAAAGTTAAAAGATAACAGTTAATATGTGACTTTTTCGATAAAAACCATAACCGGTACAGTCCCTGGTTATTACTTTTATTGCGATTTTTTGCATGGAAAAACACTTGTTCGCACATTTTTATGGTTGTTTCTTAAAAATTAAATTTTTAAGGCTTCAAATCTAAACAGGAAAAGTCCGGGTACACTGATATAAGGTAGCAAATTTAATCCAAAAAATGCTCTTCTGAAATTTCGACAATGAGTTTAGCTGTTATTCCTTGTCAACACAGAATTGTACATATAATTTTTTATTTAAGAAAACAAATTATTTGTAATAAGAAAATTGTTTGTTGTTTGTGACGGTTGTTCTTTGCCTACGACAGTCGAGTTCTAGACGCACACTCTGCTAAACATGAACTTCCAAAACATTGATAAAATTTCAATAATAACGTTTTTATATGGGTTTCGTATTCTATAGACCAACAGTCAACTGACTGTGGATTTGAACGTTTCATTTGTTGTATTGTATTAAACAGTGAAATATGTTATTTCGACCCATGGTTTCTTTGATTTAACAGCAATTTTTTCTTGAGTGTATGAATCTAATTAAATATAAATAATACCTTCCCTTTTTATTAATCCCGTTTAAGGCCAACCTGACTACGCCGCTGTATACAAATTTGGTTAAAATGAACCCACCCACCCACACTGAACAAAACATGCAGATATTTTCTGAAGTTTGCTGTTTTTCGTTAAATTTTATTAACTGGAAAGACAAGTTGCAACAAGTAGCTACAAGTTAAGCGATATACAGCCATAATAACTAGTATGCATCTTGCCAAACTCATCTTAGTTCGTCTAGAGACATTTAAAAGATTTATGTCAGATGCACGTGTAATATATTTAAAAATTTATCGAGATGTTGACCTTACAACAGTTTTATGATTTCACAAATCATTTCAACTTTGTCTTAAAATTTAATTTAAATCAAACAAAAATCCTTAACAAAGACCATTGTTAATACTCAAAAAATGAATTCTGATTTTAAAAATATAAACTTGAAGAAAATATTATTGACTTGAAATTTAAGGTGTTTTAATTAAATATAAAAGACCAGAATTTAAATTTTGATTCTTAAAAACCTTTTAAAAAATGGCGGCCGTCCTAATCAAACGCTTGAGCAATACCACATGGGTCTTTTGAAACATTTCATTTCATAAAAATATAATCTCTTTATTTAAAGGTAGTTTTGTTGTTTTTTCTCCTGTAATAAACAGCTCTTATTTTCTAAAAAACCACTTCTATGGAAAAATAAACTGCATTTATTTATGTTAAATTTTCTAAACTCATATAAATGGAGTGCATTTTTAATTCACGTGCAGTTTGATAAAGATTAATGTTGCTTTATTTATGAACTTATGATAATTTTCGATTACATGCGGATATAAAAGCTTTTATTATTAAATTGCAGTTTCCACCAAGATGGTAAGTAACCCTATTCATGCCATATCAATAAAGTTCAACCATTGACAGTTGCTCGCATCACATTTTATTGCAAGAAGTCAGAATGAAAAAAGAAAAGGAAAACATAAAACTCATAAAATCGATTAATCATAAATAATCACGCGCGCCTTATATGAGTTTTGAGATGCGGCACATGTACCAGACAGACAGACAGTCAGACAGACAGTATAGATGAATAGACAAACAGTTAGATGTATGCATACATGCACGCACAGATACAGTAATGCTGCCAAGAGAAGCTTTCCTTATAAGACTTGAGTGTGAGACACAGTAACGTCGAAAGAAAGCAGTTTATGATGCCAGCAAAAATAAACAGCTTTAGCATAAGAGCGTCATATATGTATGTTAATAAAAACATATTAAATAAAATTCACATTTTTTTTTTGTTTTGTTCTTTATTTTTTAACAATTTAAAGCACGTCGTCATCGATTTTGATAACTCATCAAAATGAGCGCCCATTTCTCTCTGCTGGTGTCAAAATTAAGAACTCAACATCAAGAGATAAAAATGCAGACTTTATGGCAGTCAACAAAACCAAAAATCCAGTAAAACTCCAAAAGACGCGGACTTAATTTGTTTTGACACTGGCTTGCAAGAAGCTGTACAAGAGTGGGCGGGGGGTTATTTGTTGTTAAATCTGTAGAAATCTGCCGCAGTTTTACCACATCAAATAAAGTGCTCCACATCACCAGAGCGCTAAAAATTGCTATAGAATATAATAAGAAGTTCAGAAAATCACAACAACAAAAACAACAGCTCTACGCCGCTTAAGTAGATGAAGCAAAAATTTGACAAGGGATGACAGGACGACACACCATTCAAAATGATAACGAGAATACGAACGAGTATATAGAGGGTGCAAGACGTCAGCGGGCGTCAGTTGGATGACGTTGACAATCAAAGTGACAGCGTTTAAACGCGTTCAAAACAATCTCGAAACACACAAAAATTTTTGAATGATTTACAAAAAATAAAATCAGCAAAATAGACACAAAAAAAAACCAAGAAAATTGTATAAAAAAAATAAAACTTTCTTTGGACTTTAGTATTTTTCTTTTTTGTACTTACTTAAAACGTTCGCCCACATTTTGTGTTTGTTGTTGATAGCGCTGCAGTTGGCGATGAAGTTGTTGTTATATATCTGTATTTCGCATAAACAGCTTACGAAAGTAATGCCTGGCACAAAGTCCGTTTATTATTTCTACTTTTTGGTCCTTCGAGCCAATTGAAAATTTGTTTTGTTTGCAAATCTGATAATGTTAGGAATTAAGTTTTATTTATTTTTTGTTTTTTTTTTTTTTTTTGGTTTTATTTTTGTACATATATATATATATTCCTCTACATTTTCGTACTAGAGAAGATTTGCTGTCATCGTCTTGATTGTGCTGAAGCAGATAATAGGAAGAAATGGGTAGGAATAAACAAACGAAAGCAGAGGCAAAATAACAATATAAGTCAAACGCAGCGGGGGCAGAAAAATGGTAAAGATTTTCAATGCAATAAAAAAAAAATCAGAAATCAATATTCTTGAGCTTGGTAGTGATGCGAAAGATGACGAGTACATTATGGGGATAAAGACTTTAAATTGAACAATACATATTTCAATTTTAGTTTCAAAAAAGCAAACCTCGAGAATTTTTGTAGCTTACAAACATTTTTTTTTAAAATATTATACGTGTTGAAATCAAACCATGGCAAATAGAGGAGTTAAGAAAATACACGTTATTACAATGAGCAAAGCAAATACACAATAATTATATATTTTAACATAATTTTCATGCATTGCATGCATGAATTTTTGTCCAATAACCAATTTCATGAGTCACATGTACTATTCACGATATCAATGTATAAAATACACAAAAGTACTAAACACAATAACATGATAATTTTATAAGCCTAGTGTTTAAAGTTCATAAAATTTGTGTACAAGATTTGAACCTATAAACAATTTTTTTAAGAAGGTATTCTAGTCTAGGTGCACAAATTTTTTGGGGTTTTTTAAAATTCGATGAAAAACAAACTATGAATATTTTTGCAGCCATTTTTTTTTATAAAATATTACTTGTTATTTTAACAATACAAAAATTAATTTTAAGACATTGTTGACTATTGAAAAAACTACAGACTGCTAAAGTGGAAGGGTCCTTCTTGATATGATTGCAACCTTTTTGGTGATCTGACAAAAAAGAAAATATATACTACTAGTAAACCTGTTGCCCGAATTCGAGCAATTCAATAAAAATTAAATGTTAGCAACATTATATACGCTTAATTTATGATATTTTATTCCAGCAGCTTTTTCCCCAATAACGATATATTCAGTCTCAATAATGATAAAAAAGATAATCATCTGAATGCTTAAAACTTATGATCTGACACTAAAATTTTAAATGTAACTGTCACAATACGAAGACGGACTTACACTAATATAACTACCGAGATAAATATTATTACTATTCAACAACATCGCTGCACAGAGGGAAAAACCTATGGACTCAATACATAAATTTATGTACTCATCGCATAGTTTTCTGCACACAAAAATTTTACATTTTTCATGTATTGAGTACATGTTGAAATCTTTATTGACTACATAATGCTTTCAAGCGGCTATGTAGTCAATAAAGAATTTTATGTACTCAACGCATAAATATGTGTCGTGAATTCATGGATGTATGTGGTGAGTACATTCTCACTGTACTCATCGCAAACTGTTACAAATAATTTTATGTAATGAGTAAAGATCTTATGTACGTATTACATAAATTATTGACTCAGTACATACATAATTTACTCATTACATATTTGGAGTACATAATTTTATGCAATGAGTACATACATTATTTACTCATTACATATTTTAAATGCATAATTTTATGTAATGAGTACATACATAATTTACTCATTACATATGCTAAAAACATAATTTTATATTTTTTGTTCATAATTTCATGTATTGAATATATACATAATTCATGTCTGTGCCTAAATCACTTTTTCAACAAATGCAATAAATAGCTTAATAAAGAAATGACTAGATTTCACAAAATATTTCGCAATTGCTTATAGAAACCAAGCCATTTATTTCTTATCCAATCATCGCTTTTGTTCTAGAGTTCTAGAGTACAGGATAAACTCGTTCCCGCTCTGATTTTCTAGAGGCTTTAGAGGTGTTGCTTATTTGAAAATCAAGAAACGAATGACATAAAACAGCAAAATCGTGTGCCGATGTGCAAGAGATACGTGTACTGAGTCCACATGTTATGTACTGAATAAATGTGTCACTTCAATCGTATAAGAGGGACGTGTACTGAGTCTATATTTTATGTATTGAGTAAAGTTTTTGTAAAAAATTACATAACACGTTGATTGAGTACACGTTGCTTGTATCTATTGAAGTCTGCTATGTACTCAACACATAACATGATGTATTGAATACATTTTTTATTCATTTTAAAAAGTGAATAAATTGATATGTACTCAGTACACGCTCCCTTTACTCAGTAAATACTGCTCTTGTTGCGTTCTCATACAAGTTGCAGTGCATAGATTTTACATAGCTGTCTCTGTACTGACTACATAACTTTTTCCCTTAGTGTGCTTAACTTTAAAAGCTATAAGACATAACTAATTTAAAAAAAAAGAATTATAAAATAGATTTTAGAAAAAAATTACTACTAAGACATAATTAAAAAATTATTTAAAAATACTTACAGCACACCTACAACATCAAGCATATATATATATATTCCGATGAAAAAACGCCAAAAAACACAAAAAAAAAACTGAGTTGTTTGCTCGGAAAGTGAAACTTTTGATTTTGGAACTGCATTTTTCGGACAATTGACATTTGAGGAATGAATAAAAGATAATTTTGGTTAAAAATTTTTAGTTTTGAAAAAAAATAAAATTCGACCAATTTATAAGCTCTTTTTAAACTAAATTTCAAATCGATTAAAGAGCGAATTTTTGCACAACAATTTTATTTCTGTTTTAAAAGGTTGGGAAGCCCCTGAAGTGAAATCACAATTTTTAAAAGTGGCTTGCACAATTTCAGCCAAAACCTGATTAGATGACATCTGAATCGATAAAATCAGTCCATTGGTCTGGGAGGAGCTGAAGTCACAAAAAAAACCTAAGCCTATTAATTATATAGATTTCGTATGAATATCGCTATGGTTTCAACAACTGAAATTAAACAAAAATTTTTTACAAATGGTGTTTGTTTGAAAAAAGTAACATTTTGTCCTTTTTCTTCAAAGTTTTGCATTTCTTAAAAAAAGTAATAAAACAAAATATTTACATAATTAAAATAAAGGAAATATGAAGATGGTCCACATCAAATTTCAAGTAAGAGAACTTGAGAAATAGCTTCAGACGTATGAAAAACGCATTTTAAGATTTGTTAAAATATCAAAATATATCTTATACAAAATGACTGGTAAAAATATTTTTAGAAAAAATTTGAATTTTCAAAATTTTTTTTTTTTTTGTATTCTTAAAAACTTAAATATCTTAGAAAAAATTTACATTTTCAGAATTTTATTCACAATATTCTTAGTTTTTTAATCGAATTTTAAAAACCAATCTAAGATTTGTAACCCTAGATCAGAATAGCACCTCCTTAAAATATTCGTGGTTATATTTGGAATTTTAAGAAACCCATTTTTGTACCCAAAATTTGTACCCATATACCAGAATATCGCCTTAAATGCCATCCAAAAATAGAAATAGAGGTTCATGCTCCCCTTTATTTTTCATAATTTGTGTGAATAAAGTTCATAAAATCTATCATATAAACACGAGGAGAACAAGCAAGAACAGTTCATGAGATACATTACAAATATCCATAAATCTCATGAGCACAAATAAGGGAAGAGAGCACTACTTTATGATTTAAAAAAAAAAAAAACAAATTGGCCATTTCAGCACTTGAAAGGACTTTGACCGAGCTTCTTATGATCAATTGTGTTGTGTGTGTTATTAAATGTTTGCCCACAATTGACCGAGAACTGGACCTACATGTTTTATGCCGACTCCGAACGGCTAAAGTTCATGTTCTCAAGAAGCTTTACATGGCATAATTTACTCTCTGAGGTTTGCCATTGTCTGCAGAGAGGTGGTGACCGATCAGAAAAATTTTTTATTGAAAAAAACTTTTGGCCGCGGCTGGGGATCGAACCCGCGCTCCGAGCATGCTTAGCCACACACTTAACCTGCATGCCACGGTCACCACATGATTTAAGTGACGAAAATTCATATAATCCATGTAAAAATACAAGGGCAGCAAGAATAATGTATTAGATAAGAGTCAAAAACGCGTGGAACTCCTGTACTTCTATAATGAAAATGATATATGAGAAGGTAACATTCAAAACCAAATAAGTCACACAGATCGATTTGTTGGGAAATCGAAAAAAACGTCTTAATTTTGTCAGACATTTTTTTTAAAAAAAAAACAATTATGCAAAATTTTGCTTCACAGGAATAGATAGATATATTATGCGAAAAAAAATCGTATTTTCAATGTCAAAATTTGACATGTCTGGTTTTGAAAGTTGGTAAGGAATCAAAATTTACATTCCGCCGTTCGGGGCCTCAAAAATAAGAAGAAGTCATTAAAATGATTTCTGCATACTTTGTTTTCAAATCGGAGGAAAACCGTCGAAGCAATTTTGATTCTCCTGAAGGTCTTTTTTAGTAAAAAAAATATTTTATGCTTTTAACTTTTTATTTTTTACAGAACGCATGCCTAAATCCGCTAAAATGTTAAATTTATTACTCATACCAACGTTTTGACATACAAAAATTTTTAAAATTTTAATGAAAACTAAACAAAAGAAAACTTGCATGAACTTATCTTGAATTGAAATCTCATCTCTATTTTTCTAGCATTCTCACTGAGATTTGTTAGGATCGGCTTACTTTTATATGTAGCTTCCATACAAAATCATGTAAAAATTGAATATAGATCAAGTGAGATACCCCTAAGGTCTCATCAATTTCTACCATTTTCAACACATATCTTTTTCTTTGTCTAGCCTTTTGATCAAATTTTGCTAAGATCAGCCAATTTTTGTATGTATCTCCCATACAAAATGATGTACAAAATAAATATAGATTCAAAAGATCGATTTGAGCCATTTTAACAATTTTTTTTAATAAGCTTAAATTAACATAACATAATAAATTTCATTATCATAGGATCGCTTCTGCTATTTTTCTACCATTTTTGTTTGAGATGCACTGTGATACGGGTCGGTTTTCACTCATAAAAAACTGATAAGCTAGGTCAAAGTGTTCTTTGATTCATTTGAATTACCCCGTCGAAGACATTTTGCAATGCTTTTAAACTTGAGCATTAATTTTTAAACTTGCTGAAATTTTTTGAATAATTCATAATTCATAATTTTTTAACATTCAGCTACATTTATGCACTCGAGTCAGCGCTTAAACAAACTGAGTTTTTATGGCTGCCACTAGCAGTGAGATGCTTTAAAAACTAATGATTCCAATATAAATAGTGTGCTCAGTCATGACCTTAATTTTTTTACAACATCCGCTAATTTTCTCATATAAGTAACTTCTGAATATCATGATTCCAGTCTTGTTTCTTAAAACTATCACTTATGATTTCTGGTCTGGACATCAGATATAAATATAGATTTGAAATTGAGATTTTCAATGGTTTTCGATTTTTGAATGCTGGGCTGGGAATTTGTATTGATGGAATTTAATTTTTTTGATTAAGTTTTGTTGCAGCTAAATTTGTATCGTTAAGCAAATTTAGTTTAAGTAAATAAAAAAGCGTTTAGAAGAACAATAACTGCTTCAGTGATTAAACTCTACTCGCAACAAATATAATCCATGCATGGTTTTTGAGAAACGGTCATTTTGTATTTTTCACCATACAAATCAATCTACTAAAAACCTCAAAAAAAAATCAACATTTTGAAACATATATCAAGAAATTATTAATATATGAAGATCAACATCTTTGTCTGTTATCCAAAATTTTATGTATGCTGACATGTTGGCAAACATGTATGGAACCAAATCAAACAAGTTCGGCTGTAATAAAATCAATGTTCATTAAAGAAGTCTATTAAGATTTTTTTCGATCTTGTCATTTTGCCTGCCTGCCAGGATTAAACAATTCCAAACTTGATCTCTTGAAACTTTCAAGCTGTTTTTCGTCATTATACAGTGATGATAACTTAATTTCAAACATTTTTGCATTTAATTAATTTGCAATCTCCAGTTACACATAAGCACGCCTTTCGACAGCAACACACACGCACACACGTACACTACCAAGTACACACATTCAAATGTAATACGGCTCAACTGTAATTCTTATCAGGCGCTTAACATACAAACGTATGCGTTTAGCTCATAAACGTCGTCTATTCACAATAGACAGCTTAAGGCTGTGTGAATGCTACTTATGCGCTTCCGCCGATATGCTTGGTATACCCTGAGGCACACTCACGAACAACAAAAACAACAACAACAACAGTCACCCACACACACTGACATGATTAAAGTATAAAATGATTGAACGATTGAAGTCACTTGCGCTCATTTCCAATTTATACGCATTGAGCTGTCGCAGTCGCAGCTTATTTAAGCTCTGCATCCGCCGCGTTGCTGTTGATGAATACCTACATGACAGTAGGTGGCAAGAACAACTCACACAAGCAAGCGATTACAAACACCTTCATCAACTCGAAGGCAGCAACCAAACCAACACCACCCACAGTCAGTGCCAGTCCGTTGGTGCTGGTGCGGCATTTTATGAGCATTTTACACTGCATTTAATTTAATGAGTCTTTTCAATTTTATTGCAGTAACGTAGATGTGTGTGTGTGTGTGCCAGTTAGTTAGTGTCCCTGTATCGCTGTCTGGCTTTCATCAATGCTTGACACGCTGCTATGACTTCATATAGTATGTGTTGGTTTGTTTTCATTGTGCCGACAATATTTTGACGTATTTTGGTTGTTTTTTATTCCTTGCCATTCCTTTTATATAAATTTTATGCTGCAACAATTGCCTTTTTATTTATTTTTTTTTTTGGTTGCTTGTCACTAAACTCAGCAATAAAAACACCGTTCTTTAAAATGCTTTCATGTGACTGACATTCAAGCGACGTTTTTGGTCCTGCTTGTCATTTCATTTTTATTAACTTCATATAACTGCTTATCCTTAATGCTGCCACATATGCGACAGCTATGTTGATGAAATTGTTAATGTTGACGATGATGATAATGATGTTGCTGATGTTGTGAGAAGCTACAAAAACACACACACACACACGAGTGCCCCAATTCATATACATATCTCTACAAACTAAAATATATAGAAAATGTTCTAAAATTGATGTTCTGTGATTGTCTTAAAATTAGGTAATGGCTGCAATTTGATTTCATGCCCTGATTTGATGGCTGAATTTGATGATAGTGTTCGTAACGATCAAATAAATCAGAATCAAAACAAAGCACGATTAGCTAGTTTATGTTTAAAGAGCTAAATTAACGGGGGACATGACATTGGCCGTTTTTTTACATCGACTTTTTTTTATAATTCTGTATTTTAGTAAATATTCTTATGATTCATGGAAAAATTCTTACGGGTTCAAAAGTTACAGCCGGATTATTGAGAGCGCATTTTTGTTTTTCAACCTTTTTTTCTTTGTTCACAAACTTTGAACGCGTTTATCTCGAAACCATGTTTTTCGTCCTGTTTGATGCACTAGCGGGTTCATTTTTTGACGATTTTTTTTTTTTTTTGTATTTTTTTTAAACGTTATTCGCTTTCGTATGACACGAGCTTTTTTAAATTTTTTTTCGATTTTTTATGAATTTTTAAAGTCAATATTTTTTCGAAAAAACACACTTTCAAATTTCGAACATCACCAAAAATTGAAAAAAAAAATTAAAATAAAGCTCCTCTCATACCACACCAATTTTGTTAAGATTTAAAAAAGTAATTCTTTTCCATATCGGACAATTTTTGCGACTCTCAGCGTTGCATCCACGAGGCCCCGTTTTTTATATATAATTTTGGGAAATGTTTGTTTTTGACTGAGTTATGAATTTTTAAAAAAGGTCTGTTTTCTCTGCCGCGAATGTTATGTCCCTCCTTAAGGACGCAACCACCTTAATGGTATTTCCAGAAATCCTTTTTTCATTCTACTGTTGCTGCTTGAGCTGCAACTAACACGAACTTAATTAAACGCACATCTCTTTCAAAATGAATTACAGCTGCCTTCAGCTACCTACTAGCAATCATCTCCGAAAGCAACTCGCGCTTGCTATTGGAACCAGTGGCGTAGATATGGGGGTGGTCCACTGGTCCGGACCCCTCCTAAGCCCATGAGCCAAATATAAAAGTTGTTGTCAATTGTTTCTATTAAATTAAAAGTTGTTTTGCGATTATCGAAGGAATTTTTATCATAAGAAAATATTTAAGAAATGTTTTATGATAACTTTGTCAAAAAAAAAAAAATATCAGATGTTTTTAAAAACATTGTTTAATGGAATCATCGAAACAAATATCAGTTTTCCATGTCTCTTATTTATATCTTAAAATTAACCTTAATTTGAATTTGGTGAAATTGGACAGAAAAACAATGCTTTAAATATAAGTAAAAACATTTCATCTACAAATATTTTTAAAGAAACGGAGCTGAATAAAAATTAAAAGTACTCTGTGAAGGAAATAATACTTTCAAATTAAACAAAAAAATTTTAAAATAGAAATTTAATGTAAGCACAACTGTTTATGAAGTTAAATTTAAAACAATAGTTTTTTGTTTTTAAAACAATTTTGTAAATATCTTACAATCTTTTTTGTTATTGCAAAGAAATAATAAAAGAAAATTATTAGTTGAAAATTAAACACGCTTGATTTATATTTTGTTTTAGAGAAACGCAAAAAAAAAAACAAGTGAAAATTGTATTTTAAAATTTTTTGTTTAATTTTTAAGTGTGTTTTTTCACTCACTCAAATTGACTTAATTTTTTTAAAAAAAAGTTTAGTTTGACCCTTTTAACTGACATGATAAAGAGAAAAAGTGAGAACCAAAAAATCTTGTATACAGAGGGAAAAACCTATGGACTCAATACATAAATTTATGTACTCAACGCATAGTTTTCTGCACACAAAAATTTTACATTTTTCATGTATTGAGTACATGTTGAAATCTCTATTGACTACATAATGCTTTTAAGCGGTTATGTAGTCAATAAACAATTTTATGTACTCAACGCATAAAAATGTGTCGTGAATTCATGGATGTATGTGGTGAGTACATGCACACTGTACTCATCGCAAACTGTTACAAATAATTTTATGTAATGAGTAAAGATCTTATGTACGTATTACATAAATTATTGACTCAGTACATACATAATTTACTCATTACATATTTGGAGTACATAATTTTATGCAATGAGTACATACATTATTTACTCATTACATATTTTAAATGCATAATTTTATGTAATGAGTACATACATAATTTACTCACTACATATTTTTAGTGCATACATTTATATAATGAGTACATACATAATTTACTCATTACATATGCTAAAAACATAATTTTATGTAATGATTACATGAATAATGTATTCATTATATATTTTTTGTTCATAATTTCATGTATTGAATATATACATAATTCATTTCTGTGCTTAAATCACCCTCTCAACAAATGCAATAAATAACTTAATAAAGAAATGACTACATTTCACAAAATAATTCGCAATTATTTATAGAAACCCAGCCATTTAATTCTTATCCAATCATCGCTTTTGTTCTAGAGTACAGTGGATGAACTCATTCCCGCTCTGATTTTCTAGAGGCTTTAGAGGTGTTGCTTATTTGAAAATCAAGAAACGAATGACATAAAACAGCAAAATCGTGTGCCGATGTGCAACCGATACGTGTACTGAATATACTCCATATGTTATGTACTGAATAAATGTGTCACTTCAATCGTATAAGGGGGACGTGTACTGAGTCTATATTTTATGTATTGAGTAAAGTTTTTGTAAAAAATTACATAACACGTTGATTGAGTACACGTTGCTTGTATCTATTGAAGTCTGCTATGTATTCAACACATAACATGATGTATTGAATACATTTTTTATTCATTTTAAAAAGTGAATAAATTTATATGTAGTCAGTACACGCTCCCTTTACTCAGTAAATACTGCCCTCGTTGCGTTCTCATACAAGTTGCAGTGCATAGATTTTACATAGCTGTCTCTGTACTGACTACATAACTTTTTCCCTTAGTGTAGATCTTATTTATAACACCCATTCTCTAGAAAAGTTCGCGGGGAGCGAAAAACAATTGTCACTTTTGAAAATTCCTTTCACTTCATGGGTACTGTAACAAGTATGTTTGTACTTAACTTAGCGTATTACAGGTCATTACATTTTTCGACCCCTCCCAGAACCGAAAGCTATCTACGCCACTGATTGGAACCAAATCCTGCACAGTGAATTGTTCCTGACACAATAATAGCAACTCAAAAATCCCAAAATTTTGTCAATTAAAACATAGAACTCTTGGAAGTGTTCAACAGGTTATGCATGATCACGAAAAAAAAATTTCTTGAGAAATTCCTACCGAAAAATTGTTGCCTTAAGCCTAGTATTCTGTGCAGTTTCATGTCAAATTTCACTCAAATCTACGTACAAAAAACTGTAGCTGAGAAATATGTGTGAACATTTTCAAAACATGTTGGTCAAAAATGTACTCTGTTCCGCTGTGAAAATTACTCCCAACATTTCTCTTGCAACATTTTTTTACGACAATTTAATTGAACTGCCTATTTATTTTTAAGTTGAAAGTGACAGCTTTTCTGGATTTTTTTTTTATTTATATTTATTATTCTATATTTTGAAAAGTAAAGCTTGACTTTCTCAAATTTTTCAATATCTTCGCAACAAATTATTTGTCAGAATTTTCACGCAACAAAAAAATTAATGTTGCCAACGAAATTTCACGCAAGCAAACAGAGTACGAGGCTTTACGACGAAAATATTCGTGTTGACAGCTATCTGTCTAAAACCTTCTAACTCTTAAGCCTAGTACTCTGTTCGTTTGCGTGAAACTTCGCTCGCAACATTAATTTTTTTGTTGCGTGAAAATTCTGACAAATATTTTGTTGCGAAGATATTGATTAAAATAAATATATAAGGTCTGTTCCCGTACTTTTTGGACTAAAAATGGTAAAACTGTCAAAAGTCTGAGAATGAGAAAAAATCTTTCGAAAATAGAGAAAAACACAAAAAAGTACGGGAACGCTTCTCGGACTAAAATTGTAAAAACTGTCAAATAAGATAGTTTGTCCAGCATTGCCTTGATGTGAAGCATCGGTATTGCAGACGAAATGCCTAAGATTTTTAATAATATTGAAATTAATTCTCAAGTTAAGAATTTAAATTAGTTTTTACACATTTTCCCATGTTTCTGGGTTCCATTTTATTAGTTTCAAATCAGTTTTGATGTATCGCAAATTCATTGCTAACTTGTAAACAGCTGATTTTAAGCTGTTTGACACTTTTACCATTTTTACCCGAAGAAATTTCTCGGACTAAAACTTGCAACTTTTGACAAAGAGGGGAAATGTTTCACTCTCTCGATTGCACTCTCTTTTGCCATTTTTTCGTGTACGGGAACGCTTCTCGGACTAAAACTGGTAAAAACTGGTAAATTGGACTAAAACTTTAGAGTACGGGAACAAACCTATAAAAACAAAAAATTTTCGACAACTGTTACTTTTCACTTCAAAATAAATAGGCAGTTCAATTAAATTGTCGTGAAAAAAAATGTTGCAAGAGAAATATTTCGAGTATTTTTCACAGCGGAACAGAGTACAACTTTGACGAACATGTGGTGAAAATTTCACGAATATTTCACAGCTATGATTTTTTGTATGTAAATTTGAGTGAAATTTCACATGAAACTGAACAGAGTACTATGCTGTATAGATTTGTTTCGATTTACACATTCACCACTTTTAATCATCATCTTGGGTTACGGAAGTTTTAATGTTGAAACTAAAATTAGTGATCGTACGACAATTAAGATTAGTCTAAAAAAAATTACGTTATCACGAGGCTGGTAAGTCAATGCCGATTTTAATGCAAACATGTAACGGCATTAATTTTAACTCAATACTTGGTACAAAAATGAATACAAGGACTTGGACCAGGAAGAGAACACGAGTTTCAGTAAAAATAATATAATGATTTAGACAAAACAAGGATTGGAACCAAGATTAAGATAAGAATTTTAATAAGCATGAGGAAAGTGATTTAGACGAGATTATAGACAAACCAAGGGAGAAGCAAAACAACAATAATAAGATAAGATATTAAGACAAAAATTTGGATAGATTTCAACAAGGACTGGATGAAAAACTTGAAAAAAAAAATAAAACAAATTGGCCATTTCAGCCCTTGAAAGGACTTTGACCGAGCTTCTAATGATCAATTGTGTTGTGTGTGTTATTAAATGATTGCACACAATTGAACGAGAACTGGACCTACATTTTTAATGCTGACTCCGAACGGCTAAAGTTTATGTTCTCAAAAAGCTCTACATGGCATTATTTACTGTCTGAGGTTTGCTTTTTTTTTTGTTGAAAAAACTTTTTGCCGCAACTGGGGATCGAACTCGGGCTCCGAGCATGCTAAGCCACACACTTAATCTGCATGCCACGGTCACCACCGGGCACCGATGAAAAATTAACAAGTTAAAAATATGATAAAGGAAAAGAGTAGAAGAAGGACGTGAAGAAACCAAAGGCTAATTGTCACTTTTATATACCAACGGGCTTGTCGATTTGAACTCTACAGTCAACTATACCCTATTTTTAACCGACTTCAAAAAGGAGGAGGTTCTCAAGTTGGTTGGTTTCTCTGTTTTTTTTTTTTTTTTTTTTTTTTTTTTTTTTTTGTGAATGTATGTACATCGATTACTCCTAAAGTACTTGCCCGATTGCCGTAATTTTTTGTCATCATATAGAGATTATCAACGCGGAGGTGCCCGTTTATGAAAGGGGGCGGTATTCGGAAAAGGGGCGTGTCTGTATAAGAAAAACACTGTATCTCAGTAAATATTGACACTACGGTAATAAAATTCACAGTAAAATTACAAGGGCAAGCACAAGTATTAAAAATGACGATCACTTAAGTGGGCGTAATTCTAAAAAAGGGTGTGGCAATATTGTAAAAACTCTGTATCTCAAAGAAAATTGACACTAGAGTACTGAAATTAAGTACAGAGGTAGGTACAATTATTGGAAATTACTATAACAAAAGTGGGCGTAATTCGACAAAGGGGTGTGGCAATATAAGAGAATTACTGTGTCTCGAATAATATTGATACTAGGGTGCAGAAATTTATTACAAAGGTAGGAAAAATTACTACAAATTTATAAAAAAAAAAAAATGGGCGTTAATCGAGAAGGGGAGTGGCAATATTAAAAAAAAACACTGTATCTCTATTACTATTGACACTACGATACTAAAATTTAGTACAAAGGTAGGTACAAATATAACACATTACTGTCAGTAATGTGGGCGGTATTCGATAGAGGGGCGTGTCACTGTAAGAAAAACACTGTATTTCAGTAAATATTGACACTAGAGTACTAGAGTTAATAAAATTCACAGAAAAAATGCAAGGGTAGGTAAAAAACAAAAGTCAATTAAGTGGGCGTTAGTCGACAAAGAGGTGTGGCAATATTAGAAAAACTCTGTATCTCGAATAGTATTGACACTAGAGTACTAAAGTTTACTACAGAGGTAGGCACAATTTTAAAACAATTAATTTCAATACAGTGGACCTTGTTTGATAAAGGGGTGTGGCAATATATAAAATACACTGTATCGCGAATAATATTGACACTAGAGTACTGATATTTAGTATAGAGGTAGGCACACTTATAACAAGTTATTGTGAATAAAGTGGGCGTCATTCGACAAAGGGGTGTGGCAATATTAGAAAACACTAAATCGAATACTGGCACTACTAACTGAAAAAGTACAGACGTAGGCACAATTATTACAAATTACTACCGAAGAATTGGGCGTTATTCGACTAAGGGGTGTGGCAGTGTGTAAAAAACTGTATCATATTGACTTAAGGGTGGTAAAATTCATTGTTAGAATGGGTAGAACTATTGAAAACACTATGACAAAGAGTGTGATATTCTCGACAAAGAGGCGTGTCAATATTATAAACACACTATATTTCAGTCAATATTGACATTGGGGTAGTGATAAAAATACAAGAGTAGGTACTGATAAACATACTGACAAAGACCAGAATAAGAAACGACAGAAAAGCATTTTCCATATTATGAGCATAAATAATTGGTGTTTAATTAATTTATACACTTTTTTAATATATATCATTTTCTCTAAAAAGAAAGAAATAAAAACTTTTTAACAAAAAAAAAAAACCTACTTCAAAATCACTAGAAAGTAAAAAATAATTTTAAATTACTTTTACTATTTATTTCTTGGTCAAATTTGTATTTTTATAATAAATATATTTATTTTTTTATGATAATAAGAGCTTCGAAGTCGGCGCTAATATAATCAGATTTTTTGTGCAGCTGCAACACACATATAGCATTTTAATTAAGATTTAAGAAAAATTAAGATTACAAATTAATACAGCGTCACCCAAGCAGGATATTTACAAATAAAAAAGTCTTAAATAGAGTAGGGATGGCGAAAAAATCATGATTTTACGTCAATGATTAGCGCTGACTAGAAGCTTTTATTATCATAAAAAAATAAATATATTTATTATAAAAATACAAATTTGACCAAGAAATAAATAGTAAAAGTAATTTAAAATTATTTTTTACTTTCTAGTGATTTTGAAGTAGGTTTTTTTTTTTTGTTAAAAAGTTTTTATTAATACATATAATGTTGATTATGCCAAGTAGCAAATGTAATTGCTGTTTAGAGTTAAATTCAGGTCTAGCGAAGATGACAGTTCTTCGATAACTGAATTCTTAATAGTTTCAGAAAGAATATGATAATTCTGCTTTAGTTCGGCCTGATTTTTTATCACATCAAAATAAAATAAAATTTTTCCATGTCCTTCATTTGTCGACCTGCGTAAAGTTTCTTTGCATGGATTTTTATTATCTTTATCGATGATTTTTTTTCACATGGAAAAGTTTTTATTTTTGGGTAAAATTGTATTTAAGGGTGGATAAGCGTGCAGATTACAAATTTAATGCATAAAATGACGCTGATTACAAATTTCTGAATTAATGTTTTTGTCACTGTCATTGTCACTGAAAAAAATTTAACAGTACAGAAAATATCAGAAAATCGTTTAAAATATCTATCAGATTAAGATAAGAAATAAAAAAAATGTGGGCTCATTTTTTCCATTTTGTAGTCCAGTTTCTTACCTAACCTGATTTCTTGTTAGAGTACAAATTCTAAAATTTATCTGATATACTTAAAGTTTTGAGATCTGACATCTTTAGAATAACTTCGGGTTATGTGATTGGTCACGTAATGTGATATACCTACATATTTGGTTAAATGGCAACGGCAACAGAAAAAGACACGTGCTGCAGCTTAATGCGCGCTCTCATCCGCTGTGTTCGCTCGCAGTGTTGTGAAATTTTTTTATCGGTATAGTCGATATTTTGTTTTTTGAGTGCGCATTGCGAGTGAAATACAATAAGAAGAGTATAGTTCTAAGCTGAAATAGAAACATTTGTTAGAGTTTGAATTAAGTTGGCCACAAATAAGGTGAGATTTTGATTTGCTACAGAGTATTTTTACAAAAATAACCCTACTACTTTGAATCTCGAATTCGGCTATTGTGATATAGTCAAAGTTGGGTAATGTGATATACCATCTATTCATACCATATGTATTCATTCCATTAATTTTATACTTTGTGTTATTTTTTTGTGTTAAGTTTTTGCATGCGTATTTGTATTCAATTGATTTTGTTTGTTTTTTTTATTTTCTTTTATGTAAATTCCATTGAAATATTAAAATTGTATCAACAACAGCATTTATAAAACTAAAAGAACATTATTTCTTTTCAATAACACAGTTTTTTTTTTAATTTGGTTGAAATCCCAATAGATACTGCTGTTGAACACTATTCGGTTAATGTGATATAGGTATATCACATTATCCAAGCGTGCTTTATCACTTTACCCGCCAATTTAATTTAGGCGAGTTACATGAATTTTTTTCATTGTGTTGAAAAAGCTCTAAATTGGGTTACGCTATAGAGCTCTAAAGTTGTAAACTAACGTATACGCTAAGGTATGAAAGTTAATAGTTATTATAAATTTAAAAATGCTTATATCACATTACCCGAAGTTACTCTATCAAAAAACTTTATCTTATTTTGATCAATTGTTATATGCAGACAACTCACTGTGTGGCAGGCTGACTTGCCAGCAGCAAGCCATAAGCAGTCAACACCAAAAGCAACCTGCGCTGTCTAAGTGAAGTCAACCCTGGCAGAGCGTAGCAGTAATTTTCTAAAGAAGGTCAAAAGCCTTACCTTGCCTACTTTTTCTCATCTGGCATGTCGACGTTCATCAAATTTACAGTAATTAACATTATCATCAACTACAACTACGCGATACCTACGCTGATTCACAACACTTTTCTCTCTGTTTTTGTGTGTGTGTGTATGTGTGTGGGTGCTGAACTTACCCAAGTTTGTTTTTTTGTTTGTTTATTAGATGTTGCCAGCGCGTACACAAAGTTTCTAGCTGTGAAATTAATTTGAACTTAATTTAAATATCAGTTCTACTAGGATAACCCTAACAACAACATCACGCCAAACCATCACAAACAACCTATTTAAAGTTAAAAAAAAAAAATACAAACACCCACCCCCAAGGCACAAAAACATGCCCACAAACAGACACAGACATCATATTTATGACTTCTATAAATTTTCCTTTTCTTTCATGAATTTCTGTTTATTTATTCGTCTTCAAAACTTTTGCCTTCTTCATTTCCGGTCCATGCTAATTTTTTTGCATTTAATAAAATTCCATAGAGAGTCAAAAATATCTGTTGCTATGTTGTGTTTGTGTATGTGTGTACTCGTACAACCCAGTTTGGTGGTAGCCCAAATTAACATTCTTTAGGCAACAAGTTTTGTAGAGCAAAAAATAAATCTTTTTCAGCTGAGCATTTAAAGCTCAATTTTGTTCATTCAACTGTTGGAAATTTTCAATGCTAACTATTTAAAATAGTTTAATTATGATTTGATAAATTGTACAGATTTCATGGAATTGAAATAGATAGGAGACGAAGCATTATAGTAATGATATATAAAATCTTAATTACTATTTAACTATAGATCTTAAAGTTATAAGAAATATGGTAAGAAGTAGACAGTCAGTAAATATTAACCACAAATTAATAAAAAACCTGCACTAATTTTGAAATAAAACTTATAAATAAAAAAAGTTCAAAATAAGACAATTGATTTAAAAAAAAAATCTGCTACGTCTAAACAAGAGAATAAAGTTATTTTCCTATAAATCAAGGAACAAACCATTAGTAGTGAAAAGAAACAATTTCTACTTCGAAAGTAATTATGAATTGGGTCATTTTTAAGTACACAGATTTTTTGCGTGTTTTACAAAATTTTTAAAATATCAACTTAATGTTCAGCTGAAATATTTTTTGTCATTTTCTTGTATTAAACTTTTAGACAAAAAAGAACTGAATGAAATATGCTAAAAAATAATGTACATATTTAGATCGAAGGTCAAAACATTTAATTTCGGATACTTTTTTCTCATTCCATGGTAATGAAATTATTTCGAAATTATATTGTTCTAATTTCTTGTCTTTGATATGATTTTTAGTACAAAGTTATTTGAAAATTAAACATTCTAAGTATGAAACCAAAGAAATTTTGTCGTTGGGAAAAATATTAACCAACTAAGATCCTTGCGGCAAAATGTCTTTTCTATGGTTTTTTCTCGGTGAAGTAAATGTATAATATATCTTAGTTGAATAAATTCTCGGAACCGTTTTGCCATCCAGAAGTTGGTACTGATACCTTGGAAACTTGTTTTTTGAAAACAACTACCAAGGTCTAGTATGCTCGGTTCTTCTGTAAAGAGTTTTGTTGTTGTAGCAAACCTGCTACTTCATTAAGTATTTGGCATAAAGCTCAAAATATAATTCTTAAAAAATATGTTTTTTAAGAATTGTAGACTAAAATTAACTACAAATTTTATAAAAGGCATGTTGTTATTTAAATTTGAAACGTGCATTAATTTTACTTTAAAATCAAAGTAAGATATGATGGCATTATAAGCTGCTGAGCTAAATTTCTTCTAGTTTCAATGGGAATAAATGTTGCAGTACACCTAAAATTCCATAGGACATAATAGACCTTATCTTTCTCTCAAGCAAGACAGAGAGGAACAAATATGGTAACCAAAATTTTTTTTACTTTATCAATAAAATTTAGCTCGATACCAATAATATAGATTACAGGTATATTAGATTGAGAGATACTATTTAGATTTAATAAAAACTTTTTAACAAAAAAAAAAAACCTACTTCAAAATCACTAGAAAGTAAAAAATAATTTTAAATTACTTTTACTATTTATTTCTTGGTCAAATTTGTATTTTTATAATAAATATATTTATTTTTTTATGATAATAAAAGCTTCTAGTCAGCGCTAATCATTGACGTAAAATCATGATTTTTTCGCCATCCCTACTCTATTTAAGACTTTTTTATTTGTAAATATCCTGCTTGGGTGACGCTGTATTAATTTGTAATCTTAATTTTTCTTAAATCTTAATTAAAATGCTATATGTGTGTTGCAGCTGCACAAAAAATCTGATTATATTAGCGCCGACTTCGAAGCTCTTATTATCATAAAAAAATAAATATATTTATTATAAAAATACAAATTTGACCAAGAAATAAATAGTAAAAGTAATTTAAAATTATTTTTTACTTTCTAGTGATTTTGAAGTAGGTTTTTTTTTTTTGTTAAAAAGTTTTTATTTCTTTCTTTTTAGAGAAAATGATATATATTAAAAAAGTGTATAAATTAATTAAACACCAATTATTTATGCTCATAATATGGAAAATGCTTTTCTGTCGTTTCTTATTCTGGTCTTTGTCAGTATGTTTATCAGTACCTACTCTTGTATTTTTATCACTACCCCAATGTCAATATTGACTGAAATATAGTGTGTTTATAATATTGACACGCCTCTTTGTCGAGAATATCACACTCTTTGTCATAGTGTTTTCAATAGTTCTACCCATTCTAACAATGAATTTTACCACCCTTAAGTCAATATGATACAGTTTTTTACACACTGCCACACCCCTTAGTCGAATAACGCCCAATTCTTCGGTAGTAATTTGTAATAATTGTGCCTACGTCTGTACTTTTTCAGTTAGTAGTGCCAGTATTCGATTTAGTGTTTTCTAATATTGCCACACCCCTTTGTCGAATGACGCCCACTTTATTCACAATAACTTGTTATAAGTGTGCCTACCTCTATACTAAATATCAGTACTCTAGTGTCAATATTATTCGCGATACAGTGTATTTTATATATTGCCACACCCCTTTATCAAACAAGGTCCACTGTATTGAAATTAATTGTTTTAAAATTGTGCCTACCTCTGTAGTAAACTTTAGTACTCTAGTGTCAATACTATTCGAGATACAGAGTTTTTCTAATATTGCCACACCTCTTTGTCGACTAACGCCCACTTAATTGACTTTTGTTTTTTACCTACCCTTGCATTTTTTCTGTGAATTTTATTAACTCTAGTACTCTAGTGTCAATATTTACTGAAATACAGTGTTTTTCTTACAGTGACACGCCCCTCTATCGAATACCGCCCACATTACTGACAGTAATGTGTTATATTTGTACCTACCTTTGTACTAAATTTTAGTATCGTAGTGTCAATAGTAATAGAGATACAGTGTTTTTTTTTAATATTGCCACTCCCCTTCTCGATTAACGCCCATTTTTTTTTTTTTATAAATTTGTAGTAATTTTTCCTACCTTTGTAATAAATTTCTGCACCCTAGTATCAATATTATTCGAGACACAGTAATTCTCTTATATTGCCACACCCCTTTGTCGAATTACGCCCACTTTTGTTATAGTAATTTCCAATAATTGTACCTACCTCTGTACTTAATTTCAGTACTCTAGTGTCAATTTTCTTTGAGATACAGAGTTTTTACAATATTGCCACACCCTTTTTTAGAATTACGCCCACTTAAGTGATCGTCATTTTTAATACTTGTGCTTGCCCTTGTAATTTTACTGTGAATTTTATTACCGTAGTGTCAATATTTACTGAGATACAGTGTTTTTCTTATACAGACACGCCCCTTTTCCGAATACCGCCCCCTTTCATAAACGGGCACCTCCGCGTTGATAATCTCTATATGATGACAAAAAATTACGGCAATCGGGCAAGTACTTTAGGAGTAATCGATGTACATACATTCACAAAAAAAAAAAAAAAAAAAAAAAAAAAAAAAAAACAGAGAAACCAACCAACTTGAGAACCTCCTCCTTTTTGAAGTCGGTTAAAAATAGGCAAGATATATGATTTTTGGGGATTAAACTTCAGCTAATTATATTCTATCCATTGCATAATTTTTCTAAAGTCCATTTTTCATCTAACTTCATAAATGATAAACAAGATTAAATGATCTGGCCAAGTACAGTTGGAGATCATCAATATATGCGTAAATAGAAGCGAACCCAGTACATAGCCTTCAAGCACTTCACTGGTTACATTCCGTAAAATTTATAGACTATTTATTACCCAGCCTTGCTCTTTCAGATCTTCCAACTAAGTAACTGTATAACAGATAAACAGCCATGCTAGGAATAAGTTCTCTTTAAGTTTCTGACACAAAAAAAAATCTGATCACAGATGATGATCACCAAATCAGATACAATTTTATGTATACTTGGTTACATCGATAAATTATTTATAAAAAAATATATTTTTATTTTTGGTATTAAAGTTCAGCAGGCACGGGATGTTCGTTTTTACGCATTTCTTATAAAATTCTTAATGAAGTATTTCTTAGCATGCTAAAATAAAATGTCTGTGTTCTATTTAAACTGGGACTTACTCAATATGATGCTCATTTTTTCGGATGGGTTTGTTGAAAGTTATCGAGAAAGGTCATTTAATTGTATTAGAAAACAATACTCGGATATTCTACCATTTTCTATTACCACTGAAACAATACCACTGGTCCTTTAGAGAAGCAAATCGAATGCACTATCTTAAATTTCGCTTCCGATGTAGACTTGTCGTTTTCTACTTCAAATTAAATTAATCATGTCACAAATTAAATAAAAACCATGGCAAAACACAATTAAAACCCTAAACCTAATTTTTCAAAATACAATAATAGTTTTGAAAATGGGCGAGTCGGAGTGCTGATGGAGTTCATATTTTATATACATTTCAATTTTAATGGAAAATTCACACATACCAAGTTTTATTCTTATACATCAACTAATAATGCCTTTTTCACTAAGAAAAAAGTTTCTCGGAATATTATAAAAAAAGGTATCATGTTTATAGAAAACTGGTATAGACTTTGCTCCAGAGAATTCTTTTCTCTAAATGTGATCCAAAAAATTATCTAAAAATGACAATAAGCTTCTCTGAAAAAGAGAAATATATTAAAATATATCGTTTTTAGAGAAAAAACCTTTTTTTTTTTAAAAAAAGATTTGTTTTTATTGAAGAAAATACTTCTCATATTGAATTTTTTATCAAAATATACACTGAGAAAAAAAACATACTTTAAAATCAAACAAAAAATTTTAAAATAGCAATTTAATGCTTTTATGTTTCTACAAAACAAAATTTAAAGCAAGTGTGTTTGATTTCCAACTACCTATAAACTCCTTTTTTTTTTAATTTTCTCAATATTATTTCTTTGAAAAAACAAACAAAAATCTGAATATAATGACAATATTTTAATTTTTTGAATTGGTTTGACATATATAGACCAAATGATAAAATAAAACTAATTTAATTTATATTAACTAATATTGAAATATTTAAAATGCAAGCTTCATCAATTGGAGTTAACATTTGGTTTTCGGAGGGTCCCGGAGGTAGCTTATTATGAATCTGTTGCCAAAAACTCGGAAAAGCTAAAAAAATGGCATGGAAAAAATTATGCTTTAAAACATTTGTTTTAAATTTTAAAATTTTTATTTTAAATCGTTTTTCATAACAAAAACATTGTTTTAAAAACAAAAACTATTGTTTTGAACTTAACGTTAAAAACAGTTGTGTTTAATTTTATTGAATTTGTTTCAAGCTCTATTTCAAAAACGAATTCGTTAAATATGAACACAATTTCATTTAATTTTAACACATATTTCCCTCAGTGTAGGAACAATTTTTCATTTTCAATAAATTTTCCTCTATAAAAGAGAATTTTTTTGTGCAAAAAAAATACTTACCATTATTAGAGATATTGAAATATTTCAATTTCCAAGAAGTGAATACATATTTCTACGAAAATGTGTAAATTTATTGTTATTGAAGAAAATTTTATTTGAAAAAGAGAAATTAGCTATTATCGAAAATAGAGGAATTTTTTATCGGAGAAAGATATGTGATTTTTCTGAGTGTAATCTTTTCGGTATTGTGGTTTGTATGGGAGGTGGGCGTGTTCGTCGGTGGTTGACATCGATTTTTCGTAGACATCTTGTTTTGATATAAAAACATATGTACTAAATGTATGGGAGGTGGCCGTGTCCGTGGGCCATTCCATTTCTTCCATTTTTTTAAAAAATCTTTGTTTTGATATAAAGTACATACGTACTCTATTTTATCTCTGTAAGATGAACATCGGGTTATTTATTGAGTTTTCAATTTTTTGTTTGTTTGAGCGGTGAGCGTTTCCGTAGGCGGATAACATTCATTTTTCGAACACAAATCTATTTTGGTATGAAAGACATACATACCTAGTTTTATTGTTGTAGGTTCATTATGAGCTTATTTATGCAGTTTTTAATTTTAGTGTTATATGGAAGGTAAGTATGTCCGTGGGCGTATTCTTAAAATATTCTAATATTCTAAAAATAGTGCAGATCCTTGGGTTCACGTGAACATGTGTACCAAGTTTCATTGAAGTATTGCAACTCCTTCTTTTTATTCTGTGTTTACGGTAAACACACAGACGGACGGACGGACAGAGCTAAATTGACTCACGAAGTGACTCTTTTCAAGAATATATATACTTTTCTATACCGGACTCGTTTATTTCTAGGTGTTACAAACGTTTGCACAAAGTAAATATACCCTGACCTTTCAGGTTTGGCGTATTAAAAGTGATATGGCGTATTTGGCTATTGCTGGAAATTTTGTATAGCTTTACTAAAGATATTGCAAAAATATGTTCCAATTGTTAAGAAGGTTCCGTGCCCACTAGTCTAATCACTCTCAAACTTAGTAGATATTGTTGATCACTGCTTTAATTTGTTTTTTATAGCTTTATTGGTTCTTCGGATATTACGTCAAATGTATTCCAGTTGTATGGGAGGTGTTTTGTCCTATTTCCCAATCACTACCAAGTTTATCACGTATTTTTAAAAAAAAACATACTTGATGATTGCCTACATTGAGAAAAATTTAAGCTAAAAAAACCCTGAATTTATTAATTTTTGAAGTGATTCTGGGCTAAGCCATAATATTCGTGATATCAAGCCCAAATGTGATTGTTTATAAAAAAACTGGTGTGCTCACTTGCTTAGGGTAAAAAATTTTTGCATACCATTTTGGAAATCTGGCTGCAGCTATATATTTTTATTAAAAGAGAAAAATATTTTATGAGCAATATTTTGAGTTAGTATTTTTTTTTTTAGAAACAAACCATATCTTTGAATTTATGAACTTAAGAACAACTAAGCAGTGACTGACTGCATAATTGACAGATTTACTTTTTCCCCTGAAAAAAAAAAAAACCAAATAGTCTAAACCCTTATGAAGCACATCGATATGATTTAGCATGATTCCCCATGACTGCCTCCACATTTAAAATATGCTTAAACTTTTTAGAAAGCATTTTTGTTTTCTTTGTGGTTGGCACTTCTTGCCCTCTGAATGTTTTGCAAAGAACGTTCCTGCGGCAATCTGGCTTCAATCTGGAAGCCAGCTGTGAAGTACGAGAAAAACTTTATATGATGGATGAAATGGAAAACTTTTCCAATACAACTGCGGCTTTATCGCTGTGAAATAAAGCGTTTTTATGAGAGTGGGTTTTTGTTGTTTGTGTTTTTTTTTTTTTCTTTCCTTTTTGCTCTTTGCAATTGTACGAAGAAATAAAAGAGGTGCAGCAGATGAATGGAAAAAGTGTTTAACGTAAAATACACGTTAAGTTTGAAAATGTTTACTCCAAAGGCTTATAAGGGCGGTATTGCACTATTTAAAGCTAATTCAGTTTTCGACTAATTTAGTTGCAGCTGCTATACTGACAACGGTTATAGGTTTTTAGAAAATAAGAACACGCTTCAATAAGCACTTTTGACAACTCAAATTCATCTGTAAAGCACTTTTCAAATTCAGCTTTCAGACAACTTTTAAAAAGTTAAGAGTTTATTTTTGAAGTTCCTGTCGCATTTGTTTTACTTTTAAGTCATTACTAGAAAAGTCCCTGTCTACCATTTTTCTTACACTTTTATGCATAAACAAACAAGCGCAATTTTTTTTAAAAATAATTAGCTGCAGCAATGCGCTCAAAAGTGGCATTAAAAGGCGTTAAGGAAGGGCGTTGAGTGTAAACTCCCATTTTAAAATTCACTTAATTTTGAATTAATTTTTTTTTCCTTCAATTTCAAACTACCGTCCGCTTAGTTTTTTGTTATCTCATCTTTATCAACGTGCTTATCAACCATTCCATCAACTGATTTAAGAGTAAAAGTTTATGAGTAATTTTTTTCTGGCATTAAAATAAACTAGAAAAAATAAACAAGGAAGCAACACAGGGTTGCCAACAACGCAAAAAGCATTAAAAAATGTAATGAATAAAAGGCGTTGGTGTTGTTGTTTGGAGGGTTGGTTGGTTGATGAGTGGGTTGGCTGAGGTGCGTTGAAAAAGTGCTGCAAATCGTTGCTTTGCCAACAAACAACCGATTGCAGTCTTCAACTGTGTGCCTAACTACATCAAGGAGGAGGATGAGAAGGTGTAACGAGGGAGTGTCGAGCCTCACACAACAACATCTATAAAATTGACGACAAAAACACAGGAGCAGGAGCAACAGCAGCGGCAACAACTGAATAACAAGAACACCTTATCAGCTGAATTACAACTTTGGTCAGAAATCAAAATGTACGAAGGTGAAAAAAATTGAAAGGATATGGCAACACTGTATATGAATGCAATGTAGCTACTGTTCGCTTGCCTGAGCGGTTTTAAGCAAAAACTAATTAAAAGTTGTGAGACAACAATTTTTTCCAATGTTTTTTATTTTTTTTTTTTTGTTGTTGTTTTCCTTTTGATGCTGTTGTTTTTGTACTTTTAACATTTCACTTTGACACAAACAAAAAGTGATGGCATCGAGTTGTGGGCGGTGCTGCCGAGTTGAGCTCTTAATGCACAGGTAAACAGGGTATTAATATCTGATATTATGCTGATAGAAATAGAGTATTGATATTCAAGAAGGCGCTGCCGGAAAAAAAAATTTTTTTTGGGTTGCTTTGAAGGCAATTTTTTAAAGTAGCTTTTTTTTAGACTGAGTTGCTCTCATACTGGTGACCGTGGCATGCAGGTTAAGTGTGTGGCTTAGTATGCTCGGAGCCCGGGTTCAATCCCCAGCCGCGGCCAAAAAGTTTTTTCAATAAAAAATTTTTCTAATCGGTCACCACCTCTCTGCAGACAATGGCAAACCTCAGAGAGTAAATTATGCCATGTAAAGCTTCTTGAGAACATGAACTTTAGCCGTTCGGAGTCGGCATAAAACATGTAGGTCCAGTTCTCGGTCAATTGTGGGCAAACATTTAATAACACACACAACACAATTGATCATAAGAAGCTCGGTCAAAGTCCTTTCAAGTGCTGAAATGGCCAATTTGTTTTTTTTTGCTCTCATAGAGTTGCCGTATTCTAACAACGTTTTTTTGGTGGCTTTTGTAGTTTTGCAATAACCATTTTTTAATTAAAAAAAAAAAACGAAAAAAATGAAGGCTTAATATTTGAAAACAGAAAAATATTGGATATGTATGATTTACGGGATGCAGCTAATGTGGATCGAGTTGAGAATAAAACCATTTGTATATTTGGTGGTTAAAACTATTGCACGTAGACAGCTCCATAGTGAAAAATCTACTTGGGCGAGAAAGGCCACTTTCTGATATAAACTTTATGAATACTTTAAAACAAGCTTTATAACAGACTTCACGCCTAATAAAATACTTTTAAAATAGTGTTTATGATTTCTTTTTACTGTGGCATAAAAACGCTGCCCAGTTTAGTTGACTTTTGAGACCGTACCAAAAGATTTTGAGAGTATATTTGAAATTTCAAGTAAATAGTTTTTAGGTGTTCTACTAGACCCATACTATGCTTAATGTCGCATTCTTAGTTCATGAATTCAACAGGTTGTTTTCATTTGAAAAAATAATCTCGAACTTAAAAAATCAGTAGTTATTAAATGTTATCAAATTTTATTCAAAAATTACTTTTTTTAAAAAATGCACAATCGTTTCTAGGCTTGTTTCACACTATATATCGTCGCCTTAATAAAACAATAGTGTATACGCATGTACACCATTATTTTTTTATTGCATAATAAGAATCTACATAACTGATTTTATATGTGGTCAAAATTTGGTGAAATTCTACTTCCACAAAGTGGGTCGATTATTTTCTCAAAAATTGACTGGTTTCCCAGATGTCTAATAGCACAAAAACTTTAAACTCTATTATCTCGAAACGGCAAAAAAATTATACACTATTGTTTTATTAAGGCGACGATATATACATAAGTAATCTTTCTTTTTTATATGAAATGGGGAACATTTTACAGTTCGTCCCTTCTCTTTAATCGGAAGAGGCCTAATAAATGCACTTCTTAAAAATGGCTGAAAGAAAGGGTTTAGCCAAAAGTATTGAAAAAATATTTTTTTTCTTTAAGTCTCTTTTTAAATCACTTTTTATATAGGTTTTCTCTGATTTCACCTTTTCTTCTTAGTTTTTTTATAGTCTGATTATTTTCAATCTATATATCTTTTATCTTTATTTTTTATACAATTAAGGTAAGCTATTATGTCATCTTTTTAAATAGATATACATATATATTGTAACTTTAAATTAAAAACAAAGATACCCTGAAGTATAAGAAAAATCACTTTTTGTAGAAAAGTGTGCTTCAATTTCCAGGGGGCTGGCTAAGTTGCCTTTTGGGCATTGATAAATATCAAATGAATTTTGTGTGTATACTTTCAGGCTGATAATTTGTTCGTATAATAAAAGCACTGAAATCAATACCGAACAGATACAGCGTTATAAGGTTCGGAGTGTGACAAAAAAAAAAAAACAAATTGGCCATTTCAGCCCTTGAAAGGACTTTGACCGAGCTTCTTAGGATCGATTGTGTTGTGTGTGTTATTAAATTTTTGCACACAATTGACCGAGAACTGGACCTACATGTTTTATGCCGACTCCGAACGGCTCATGTTCTCAAGAAGCTTTTCATGGCATTATTTACTCTCTGAGGTTTGCCATTGTCTGCAGAGAGGTGGTGACCGATCAGAAAAAATTTTTTATTGAAAAAACTTTTCGCCACGGCTGGGGATCGAACCCGGGCTCCGAACATGCTAAGCCACACACTTAACCTGCATGCCACGGTCACCACGCTTGTGTGACGCTTGACTTTTATGTATTAAGAAGATTTAATTTGGAAAAAAAAAAATTGTAATAAAAAAGTCCATTTTAAATTTAATTTTTTAGATTTTAACAGAATTAAAGAATATGTATTAAAATAACTAAAAACATTAAATAACTTTTTTAAAAACATTATTTATTATATATGTATGTATTTATATAAAAACGGTTTTCACAAATTAGCCTTTTTCCGGGTGAAAATGTGTGGCTGTTTTGTTGGTTTTTGATTGGTTGTAGTTGGATATAAAAAGCAAAATTTATAAGCTTATGAAAATATTGCAGATAGATAGATACAAAGATATGATTTTACGGCGAGCTAGACAGCTCAGCTCTGATACTGCGGCTTCTTGTGAGGCCTAATGTGTCATACTTATTTGTTTAAAGCAGTTCAATTGCTTTAGTTTTTTTTTCAGAAAACGATGAATGTTTCCGAGGTTAAGATTAGCAAGATGTCATAACGTGACTAATTCACTACCGGGGTTTCTCTTCTTTGCTTAAAGCAGAGCTGGACATTAAGTGAGAATATGTCTGGAGAATTCTTCATTATCATGCACATCTACTCATTTACATACACAGCGAGAAAAAAAGGGGCTTAAATCAAGCTCCAAGCGTTCGTACCTGAAATCACCTCAATAGAGCTCAAAACCATCTCAAAACATACTATTCACGTTCAAAGTTAATGCCAGAATTTGGGCTTGAAAATATGTTTGGTAAACACGTCAATTTGTACTAAACAAGTGTTATATGAAGAGCTTAATTCAGCGTATGCATATTTTTTGTATTTTGTTTTTTTTTATTTATTTGAAAATATTGTTGACTTTTGACATATTTTGATAATAAGTTCCAAAATTCTTTAGATTGAGCATATATATGTTTTTACTTTAAATTCATAAGTGATATGAATTGTACACAAATAAGCATGTTTTTTGTTTTTATAAACAATACCAAAATAACATAAATTGAGCACAAGTGAGCATATTAATTTTTGATGAACAATCCGAAAATTTATTTTATTGGGCTCATGTGGGCATATTTATTTTTTGATAAATGATCCAAAAATCACATATACATATTATGCTCGAATGGGCGTGTTAATTTTTTGATAAGCGATCACATTAGGGCTTTATATCAAGAATATAATGGCTTAGCTTAGAATCACTCCCAAAATTATTTGATTTGGGATTGTTTCCACCTCAAATTTCTCGTGTAGTCAATCAGTTGAGAGATGAATTTTTTGGAGATTTTTCTTTAGTTTGCAATAGGTGATAGTTTTGGAAATATTAGATTAGTGCAAATCTGCCTTAAAGAGTTCTTTCAAGAATCTTGAAATACACGGAATGAGGTTGTTCAGAGGTATTGCTTTATGAGATTCTTAACAACATCGTAGAATGTTTCCGATCCTGTAAATGGTGATTCTGATCCCTGTTTGGCAATAGAGTCCGCTTTCTCATTCCCGGCAAAGCCTTAGTGGGAAGGAATGCAGCCAGATTGTGAGGACGGTATCAGTCTCTAACACTAGCTCTTCTTCTAACTTATGCAAATATTCTTGATACTAAAATTTGAAATGAATGCAACCTGTATAAATTTTTTATTCTATGAAATGCAGATTGAGTAATTTTACTTGGTCTAGTGACCAAAATTATAAAAAAGATTTTTAAGAACTATTTCGAAGTGGTTGAGCTTGCATATGATGTTAAAATTTTTATATTTAAAAGCTGCAATTTCAAGGCAATAGTTTATTTAATCATTGTCGTCTTTATTAGGTCATATTTGAAGTATAATAAAAGATTTTACTTTCGGAAGTTCTATGGGGAAAATCATAATTTCTAAAAAGTCTTCAATAATCGCTTATCCAAATGATAAGACATAAAAAGACAATTTTAAGCTCTTTTCAGATCCAATGTCCTTCGGTTAGCCATTATTTGAAAGGTTACATAAATAAAATCTTTAAAAATATAAAATATATTTCTAAATTTTTAAGGTCACTTGTTTTTAAAACTTTTTAAAGCAAAAGCTTTAGTGCTTACAGTTGGTTTCACTATTCATGTTTTGTTTTTATGTTTTCAATTATTTATCTTTTTTGAGAAGCATCCTTTCAAAACTTGATCACTATATTTCATTTTGTTGAAAAAAATTCGCAATCAAATAAAATCAAGAACCTTCTAACCCACTTCAACTTGAAAATAATGTAGTATTTTGCTCTGAAATATTCTGCCAATGATAACAAAAAAAAAATAGTTAATGTTGAAGAACTCGAAAAAAATAATTTTGGACTTAATACACGGAGAGAAATATGAGCTGAAACTAATCCAATTTTTTTTTGGAATGTTTCTGAGCTAATCCATAATATTCTTGAATCAAGCCCTAATGTGATTGCTTATCAAAAAAAATTAACACGACCATTTGTGCATAATATATGTGATTTTTGGATTGTTCGTTAACAAATATGCTCACTTGGGCCCAATTTAAGGCATTTTGGTATTGATTAAAAAAAAACATGCTCATTTGTGTCCAATGCCTGTCATTTATGGATTGTGAATAAAACAAGTTAACATATGTCTAATCCAAGAAATTTTTGAATGTGATATTTTATGAATTTTAATAATAATAAGGTAAAAGATGAAAAATGTATCAAAGGAATCGAACAAAAAAAGAACAAAACGATGACAAGACGCAAATTCAAAATTATATTTTCATTGTCCAAATTAGATATTTGATCCAATTCGGACAGTACAATAAATTTTCTAAATATATGTTCTGCACTTTTATACGCTTTTATACTAACAGCAACAAAAACCAACTGAGAATTATGTCGTTAGGTTGCACATATTTTGATGAGCAAAAACAACAACAACAAAAAATTATTTTTATGATCAAGCCCAAGATGACACTTATTAAGCACAAATTGACGTGTTTATCAAAAAAATTTTCAAGCCCAATTTCAGGCATAAGCCATGATATAATTACTGCAAGGTAGTATTGACGTTTCTGTTGGAAACGCACGTTTGTCAAAAAATATAACAAGAAAGAGAGCGCTCACAATCCGTCAAAACATACAATTAATTTTCACTGGTCACATTCAGCGTACCCAACAGTTGCCAACTGCTAAGTCAATACTTGATGTACACAAATATGAAGTTGCGCATTAAAATGCTTTTAAAAATAGAAAATTTTTAATTTGTCGGTAAAATTTCCATTCGTATTTGATACAAAGTTTGATATTTCATAAACTTGAAAATTTTTCTGAAACTTCAATACCAATAATAGCCCTCCCCGATGTGTTGCTGTCACAACAGTTGACACAGCTGAATGTGGCCAACGAATATAACAACGAACAGCTGTTTTTGACAAGGGTTCGTTTACTTGTAGCTGAGAGAATCAACATTTGTCAACACTACCTGGTAAAATTATTCTATCATGGGCATAAGCTGCGTACGTTGAGATTGATTTGAGCTCTTCATTACGCCCATTTTTTCACTCCGTGTGAAAAAAATTCCTTAATATTTGTATGTTTCATGTGTAGAGTACTAAAGATCTAAATTCCATTTCTTAGCCGGAGGGTTTCAGCAATTTTCAACTCCTGTAACTCTTCATGATTTCGAAATCAACGTTGCAAATATCAGCGATTCCATGTCAATTGACACATTTTTTTGACATTAGTATTATTGAAAGTTTTTAAAATTGTTTGGTTGATAATTTTTCTGAAAATTATAATAATTTCGTGCATTTCAGGTAAAAGAATTTCGGATACAGTTTCAGTATATTGAATGGATCTTTTCGGTGATGTAATTTTTGTATAGTAATATGTATAGTAATATGCAGTGGTGACCGTGGCATGCAGGTTAAGTGTGTGGCTTAGCATGCTCGGAGCCCGGGTTCGATCCCCAGCCGCGGCGAAAAGTTTTTTTCAGTAAAAAATTTTTCTGATCGGTCACCACCTCTCTGCAGACAATGGCAAACTTCAGAGAGTAAATAATGCCATGTAAAGCTTCTTGAGAACATGAACTTTAGCCGTTCGGAGTCGGCATAAAACATGTAGGTCCAGTTCTCGGTCAATTGTGTGCAAACATTTAATAACACACACAACACAATTGATCATAAGAAGCTCGGTCAAAGTCCTTTCAAGGGCTGAAATAGCCAATTTGTTTTTTTGTTTTTGTTTTTAATATGTACTATACTATTTATGTTAAAAATAATTGTTTCCTATTCCGAACTTTTTCATTATATTTTCACAGCCGATGCAATTACTTTTTACCCGCAAACCCAGGCAAAATATGACTTAAAATTGCGGGATAAGTAATCGAATTTTTTTCATAAAATTTACATAAAGAATACGCCACCAGAAAAGTCTGTACTAGATATTTAAACTATGCCTCCGTTTATTTTTTTTCTATAGGACTTGCGGCTTAGAAGGTAGAGCTGTTTGATAGCACTCTCTTAATCTTCTTATATATAAAAATCTCGTGTCACGGTGTTAGTGTATGAACTCCTACAAAACGGCTGGACCGATTTTAATGAATTTTTTTTGCAGTGAAACTTCTTTGGTGGCGAGTGAAAGAGAAAAGTTACTTAGTCGTGACGCTGGGCTTACGTTTTTAATTCATATGAAAATTTTCAAAAAATTACCATCGCAAGCGGGAATTGAACCCAGGCTTTCGTTACTAGCATACCATTATAGTCGGAAGCGCTACCATTACACCACAAATGCTCATGATAACCATGCAAACAAAATAGAATTAATATTGAACGGGTTTTGATCCGTAACAGGTATATCACAGACACAAACCATGTCTCAAGAATGCGTTTTGCTTTGATAGAGCATATCATAACGTTGGTTGCTATCAAAAACTTGACAGATGATTGACAACATACAAAACAGTTAATAAAATATAAAATTAAAATCAAGAAGTGCTGAAAGTGAAATAATTAAGACTGCTGAATCGTTTTTGACATACCAAAAAATGTCCCGCAGCTAAGAGAAGTAGCTTAAACAGGAGCAGGGCGAGTCAAAAATAATAGTTATTTTGTGACTTTTATTTTTTCGTTCAAAAATATCAGGCAATTTGTGTTTTTTTAAAGGCCGCTTGACAGACTGAATTGTTCACACCATGTGTAAAATGTCTTACCGATGAGCCAGGTCTTTCAATTATAAAACAGACAAGGCATTGGAAAACGGAGCGTGGCTTCACCCATACAATAAAAATTTTCGATACAGAAAATAGAAAATTTCAACTCAGAATGGAGTTACTATTTGGCGATGTATAATAGGTGTGGATCCACCCATATAAGGCACATTTTTTTAAATTGAATCACTTTGGAAATAATAATCACATAATAAAGAAAATTGGTTTGTTGTAAGTATTAGGTGATATCCTACTACTCGAAAGTACTCGCAAACTAAAACAGATATTGAACAAGGGGTATGGCTCCGCCCATAAAATACAATGTCTTATATTAAGTAGCTTTGGAAAGCATGGTCACAGAATATTGAAACTTAAAGTGGAGTTATTATTTGTTGATGGCTTTCTATTGGCAAACTGGACAGACATTGGACAAGGAGAGCAGCAACGCGCCGGGTACCAGCTAGTTTTCTTATATTTTTCAATATTTTTCACAGTTTACAAAAAAATTAAACAAATTTATAAAAATAAAAAAAAAAAACACAGAGTTAGTTATTATTAAGTTTCAAAACTATAGAAAGAAAGAACTATAAAACGTTTAAAAAAAAATCGAAAACACCAACGCCAGATTTTCAGAGAACTCTTCTTTTGGATATTCTTTAAAAGGTTCGAATACTATTAATTTTCAATTTGGGAGCAAAAAATCAATATTATGCTCTAATTGGGATTTTGGTAACAATTTTCATAAAAAAATGAAAAAATAGAATAAAAGAATTTCTCAAAACAAAATATATATAAAACCCGTTTCCTTATTATAGCTTATCTATGAATGTTTATACAAACAATTGATTTCACACAATCATAAAAAAGAACATATAACTGACAGACCGACAAAAATCGCGGAAGTTGTATCCAAAAAAAAAAAAATAAAAAATAAAACGCAAATGCCTGGCTTTAAATTTTTCCTGTGAGAATAGAAAACAAAAGCAATGCTTTATCCATGCCTTTATGTGCCAACAATATAAATAAGAATAATGATTATCCGTTACAAATTCGCACATACTATATGGGTTAGTTTTTATGTGTGCTTTTTAGTACAAATTCTATTGTATACTTATTTTGGGTATTTGTACGGACAAAACAAAAAAAAAAAATAAAAAACAATTCGGTTTTTTTTCTCTTTTATGGCCAAAGAGTAACAAAATTTCCAAAATATATATATTTTTTATATGTTCACGCAAAAGTAAAAGTCAGAGAAACGAGCCAAAGCAAGGATTTGCCGATTTTTTCGACGCTTCTTCTACTTCTTTCTTTTTAGCCAGCGAACAAATTGATTTCAGATCAAAGATATAAAATGTTTGCATAGGACTTTAAGATTTATTGATGTGTACGTCCTTGATGCCTGCCAAAAAAAAAAATAAGAAAAAAGAAAAAAAATAGGAATAAAACTAAAAACAACAACAACAAAAATAAATGTGCGTTACAAGCAGCAGTAACAAGCAGCCATACATGATTCCATTATCCTTTTTTAGCATGGCTGATGGTGGGGATGAATGGTGTAACAGGCGGTTGTCTGTTCTCTATATATATATATATATATAAATATATAGCATTAGGAGTTAAAATTTAAATCAGGAAGCAAAAAAGGGGATTTTGGTATAGCTTAGGGCAGATTTGCGTAATGAGTTTCCTAACCAAACACACAGGCATGTTCGTTAGTTGTGCGAAAAAGGAGCTTCTTAAAGTACCTAACTACACATACAGTTATATATTTAAGCTTAACAGATAATAAGAAAAAAAAAAAAGAAAACTAAAAATAAAAATAAAAACGTTAACAGCTTTTATTAAGTTAAACTGATTTTCTTTTTTATTTTATTTCAGATAAGCACTAACGGTAATGGCACCAAATTGGTAAGTTTTTATGTGTGAATTTAAGGTATTTTTTTATTCTTTGAAAAATTGTAGTGAAAACTTTTTTAAAGTTTTCATTATTATTTAAGGTATGTTGTTTTAAATAAACTCTTGTATTTGTTCAATTTTGAAAAGATAATTTTTAAATGGTAACAAAATGCTTTTATTTTTCAACAAGATCTATAAAAAAAAATTTGTTTGATTTTTAATTTACAAAAAGTATTGCTTAAGATTGTTTGGTAGGTTAACCACTTAGTGTGTTTTGAATAAATTATCCTTATATCTTGAATACCAAATTTGTTCGAAAATCTTAAGTATTTATTTTTCTACTCAAAATATTAATACATTTCTTCAAAATAGGTCACGTTTGCACTTAAATCTACTTCTTCATGTCGGCAAATTAAAGTAGCAGAAACATAATAACTACAAGTGTCCTCAGGTATTCAATTTCAAAAGCCGTAGAAATTCTCTTTGGGCTAAGGATGAAACCTTGTTTAATCAAACATAAATTTGTGGTTGTTACCTTTTGATTTTGATTTAATTTTGGTCTTAAATTATTTTTGGATTTTAAGGATTACAAAATTGCACACATACACACACACACATACAGACACACAAAGTACAAACAAGCATGCATGAAATAGGAAATGTTTTAATTGAAACATAAGCCTTCGGCTAAAATTATGCCATAAAGGAAGAAGCACCGGAACACTTACACAAACACATATACACAAACACACTCACTCTCACAGTCATATCAATATGCTTTCGAGTTAAAGGACACAAAGTTAAAGACGTGTCGAAGTTAATCACAGTAAGAATTTTGATCGCAATCTGTATGATTGTGTGTGTGTGTGTGTGTGTGTGTGTAAGTGTAGGGTAAGTGTATGTAAAGGAATTGTAAGGAATTTGCCATTAGGGACACGTTTAACAATATCATTTGCAACAGAAACATACAAATATTTTACACTACTACACAAAGCCAAACACACATACACAAACATACAGAATGTTTATATATATGTGTATATATATATGCATTTATGCATTAAATATGTATATGTATAGATGTGTGACTTTGTATTGCATTATTGACACAGCAACGTGACAGATTATTGCAGCTTGTTGTGGCGTCTGCATAAAAGACTAAGTAAGTATGTATATGTGTGTGTAACGTAGTGTGTTGAAGTGCACTTGTGTGCTACCTGCATGCCTTGGCGTTTGAGCAAACTAATTTCAGTTATTTGTAATTGCAATAATTCGATTAAAATAATTTACTTGTAAATTAAATTTGAATTAGCAGATCGAATGTTGTTGCTCTGGTTATTGTTGTTGTTGTTTCCGAAAACTATTAGACACTGTTGTCACTGCAGCCAACAGCTAATTTACCGTAAAACCATAAAATTAACTTCATATGTTTAAGCTTCAACATTTTTAAATAAATGTCAAACGAAGCTTTAAAGCTAAATGGCAAAAAATTTTAAGCTTCTTACTCATGGCATGAGTAGAAAAGTGTTGGTTTGTAAGCATATCATCATTTGGCAAATAAATTTATCCAGCTTCATAGCTGTCATAAATGTCATATTATTCATCTCTATATATTTGTGTGCGCGTATAATGCACAGAGACATTTATTGCCACACACACATGCATACATCAAAGCATTTTAACGTCTTCAATTTGAATTCAGCAAAAGCTGCAAATGGAGATTAAATAAATAAATATCAGCATCTAAAACGCGAAAAAATTCATCATCTCAGCGCTGCTTCACTTTTTTTTTTTTGTAATTTCTTATCTTCTTTTCTTGTCTTGATCTTCTTCTTAAACTTGGCAATAATAAGCATCTGGTTGTGACTTAATAGCGTGTTGATAAAAAATTTTTATAACGCTTTTTTTTTTTTTTGTTTTTTTTTTTTTGGTATCACAACGCACTGTTTGGTATTGTTACCTCATCGCACCCAGTTGAACAGCCACATCCAGCTGCAATTGTGAAGCATGAATCCTTAGTAATGCAGAAGGAGAGCATTATTTCTTTAAGTGGTACTGAGGTCTCCACAGTTCCGTGCAAAATTGGATACTAAATGTAAAATTTTAACATCTTCATTTCCAATATTAAAGTTTGCACACCTTTAATTGATCTCTGATATTATCAGGGGCGACCCATTATAACATTTGATTGTTAAAAAAAAAAAACAAATTGGCAAAAAAGATAAATCTGGTCATTCTTCATTGGTCAATTCTAACGGGATACGGCTCATTTCTTCTTCAATTTAGTTAGTTGGAATTCCGTATTGGGCAAGTTTTCTTAGTAAGTATTGTATGTATGTATGTGCACTGTGACACAAATTGAACGTCATTGTCTCTCGGCAGCCGTGCGGGAGCGGGGGTGCGGTCCGCCCCGGGGGGCATTATTATAGGCGCGGCACTGTAGCTAAATTAAGCATTTTACAAAATCAACATGTCTAAAATAACATTTTTAATAGCAAGGGAAAAAGTAATTAAAATTATTGAAAGTTCTTTACTGAAATACCTCAATCGAAAACATAGTTCAAAAAGTGTTTCTGCAGAAGTTTCCCTAACATACCACTGTTCAGATGGGATGAATATAAATTCAGATGAATCCTCAGCCAGCGATGAAGAGTGTGAAGGAGAAGGTGGCGCAAAATGAATCATCCAATTTTGTTTTTGAATATATTTTTTAGTAAATAAAAAAAATGGTATTGAGTGATGAAAGTCTTCATTTGAACCATTACAATTTTTTGTGCTATGTGGAAAAGGTGAAAGCGTTGACACACATTTGTGCCCGTTTTATCGATTTTCAATGACTTTCCAAAAGATTTCCGGTGATTCGCATTCCTGTCAAATATTCTCCTTAAGGTTTACGATTGTCTGAAGCTAGTTGGCTTAAGCCCGCGACTTCAAGTAGCCTCAAAGAAAGAAGTCTGATATGATTTAATTTGTTGATCTTTCTGACCATGCCAAATTACTAAAACGCGAGATTACAAGACCACGAAACGCTTCCTTCACAATATTCATTGTGAATCGTGCTGTGTGTGCGATTGCCAGTTAAACCGTTCTGTTGAAACCATATGTTTTGTTTTTGACGTAGCCGCTTAAATGGCAACGCCATTTCCAAAAATTAAAACATCTTCCGATAGGATGATTAATTTTGCGCCACCTTGTACAAATATTTAAAGTAGCCAAGTCAAATTGTGTAAGTTTTTTTTTTAATTTCCTTCGGCTTTCCAGATGAAGCGAGTTAAGAGAGTGAAGCCGCCGTTCATAAAACGAAAAAAACTAGGCTAGCCAGAGAGTGAAGCCGCCGTTCATAAAAAGAAAAAAGCTAGGCTAGCCAGCGATAAAGAGTGTGAAGTACAAAGTTTTTTAGCTAATGACTTGAAAGATATTGGTCTTTGGCCTGTAATTATTAAAGATGACACACGAATCCTACTTGTTCAGCAAGATGCATCAGCGGTTCCAAATCTAAATAGCGATTTTGGTGAAACTCTTCGTGACGGTGAATTTACAAAAGGTCGAAGCAGAAAACTAACGACGGATTGGTTTTTGCGTACTCTGCCAAATAAAGAAAAAACTTTGAGGAAATGACTAACGTATTCTTCTTCAAAAAAGCTCTTTACTGCTTTTGATTATTTGAAGAAACAGTTCAGTCGAGTCTTAAATCAGGATTCAATAAGTGGTGGAAGAATTAGTTTTCTTCGCCTCTTGAACAGTAGATAATTTTTACTTACGTAGGATTAGAATTAGATTGATGATATGTATACTGGAATTTTTTTATACAATTGAGAACAATAAAAGATTATATTCTAAAGATTTTCGATACAGCTACTATGTGTACACACAGAAAAATCGCTAAATAAAAACCTAATAATATGGAACAAAGTTAAACAGATTTCTTTATGGTTTTTACCCAAAAAGATGTTATTCTTAAAGTTATTGGCTATGTCTTCTTTAATTAATTTAAGAAGAAATGTCATACAGGTACTAGGTTTTCTTCTTGATTTTGTTTAAAAAGAAATCTCATAAAGCTACTTGGTTTTCTTCTTGATTTTTTTTGGAAGGAATGTCAGGAAGCTAAAGAGTTTTCTATAAGAATAAATAAATAAGATATAAAAAATAAACGATACACGAAGTTAAGGACTTGAAAAAGAAAGTCTTGAAAATATAAATTTTAGAAGAAATCTTTTAAATAAGTTTAAGAAGATTTATGCTGAAAAACAAGAAGATTTTTTCTTAAAAAATACCTCTTCTCTATCGTCTTTAATGCCCGTTGTTTTTGAAAAGTCTTGAAAATATGGATTTTAGAAGAAATTAAGAAGATATCTTATTCAATAAATTTAAGAAGATTTTTGTTGAAAAACAAGAAGATTTCTTCTTAAAAAATACCTCTTCTCTGTCGTCTTTTATGCCCGTTGTTTTTGAAAAGTCTGGAAAATATGGATTTTAGAAGAAATTAAGAAGATATCTTATTCAATAAATTTAAGAAGATTTTTGTTGAAAAACAAGAAGATTTCTTCTTAAAAAATACATCTTCTCCATCGTCTTTTATGCCCGTTGTTTTTGAAAAGTCTGGAAAATATGGATTTTAGAAGAAATTAAGAAGATATCTTATTCAATAAATTTAAGAAGATTTTTGTTGAAAAACAAGAAGATTTCTTCTTAAAAAATACATCTTCTCTATCGTCTTTTATGCCCGTTGTTTTTGAAAAGTCTTGAAAATATGCATTTTAGAAGAAATTAAGAAGATATCTTATTCAATAAATTTAAGAAGATTTTTGTTGAAAAACAAGAAGATTTCTTCTTAAAAAATACCTCTTCTCTGTCGTCTTTTATGCCCGTTGTTTTTGAAAAGTCTGGAAAATATGGATTTTAGAAGAAATTAAGAAGATATCTTATTCAATAAATTTAAGAAGATTTTTGTTGAAAAACAAGAAGATTTCTTCTTAAAAAATACATCTTCTCCATCGTCTTTTATGCCCGTTGTTTTTGAAAAGTCTGGAAAATATGGATTTTAGAAGAAATTAAGAAGATATCTTATTCAATAAATTTAAGAAGATTTTTGTTGAAAAACAAGAAGATTTCTTCTTAAAAAATACATCTTCTCTATCGTCTTTTATGCCCGTTGTTTTTGAAAAGTCTTGAAAATATGGATTTTAGAAGAAATAAGAAAGATATCATGATTTTTTTCTTAAAAAATTCTAAATACGTCTTAAGAAGAAATCTTGTAGATTTTATGTGGCACTATTTTTCTCTGTGTATGTTTGAAAGCAATGCCTACAAAACCCTATATTAATATCAAAGATGTTTTTGTATATTGTATATGAGTGGGGCGGTCAGTTGGGAATCCGCCCCGGGCGGCTTAACCTCTCGGTACGCCTCTGTCTCTCGGGTGTCAACAAAACCAATCTTAAACAATATTATTAGACATCAGAAACAAAAGCCAATATACTTCTTTGCTCCACACGTCACAAATTTTTTTATACACTCAGAAAAAAGTGTCTCGGAATACGATAAAAAAGGCATCATATTTAGAGAAAAATGGTATAGACTTTGCTTCAGAGAATGCTATTCTCTAATAGCGATACTAAAAATTATCTAAAAATGATAAAAAGCTACCATGAAATAGAAAAATATATCATTTTTAGAGAAAAATACTTTTTTTTTTTTGAGAAAATATTAGTTTTTATCAGGCATGCACGTTAACGTTAATTTTAACGGTAACCGAAATATTTTTTTTGTTTCGTTGAAACGAAATAAAAAAATAACGTTAATTCAAAAAACGAAAAATATTTATTTCGTTTCGGAGAAAACGTTATAAAATTTTTTCGTTTTTTTCCCAATCAACCGTTGAAAATAACGTTAATTTCAACAAAAAAATTTCGTTTTTTTTGTATCAGAAGAAATTTTTTTTAGCATAGGAGAAAATTATAGAAAATGTTTCGTTTTTCAACGAAACAAAATTTGCTTTGATAAATTTTTAACGTTATTTAAAAAACGAAATAATTTTGATAATTTATTTTTCGGTTTCAACGAAACGAAAAAATTTTGTTGATTTCGTTGTGCATGTCTGGTTTTTATTGAAGAAAATACTTCTCATAGTGAATTTTTTATCAAAATATAAGAAACGGTTTTCATTTTCAATAAAATTTCTCTATAAATGAGAAATTTTTTGTGCGAGAAAAATACTTATCATTATTAGAGACATTGAAATGTTTCCATTTCCTAGAAGTAAAGAAATATTTCTACGAAAATGTGAAAATTTATTCTAATTGAAGAAAAATTTTATTTGAAAAAGAGAAAATTGCTATTATCAAAAATAGAGAAATTCTTTACCGGAGCAAGGTATGTGTTTTTTTCTCAGTGTAGTAATTAATTTTAAAAGTAAATTTTAATACTTTTAATTTTGAAATTTGTTCTCAAAAATCAAATAAAAGAGTATAAAAACTCATGTGGAAGACTTTATTCAGTCTTTGGGAGTTCGAGTCTTTCGGAACCTATATTGAAGGTTTTCTCGGAGCACTTTAACCCTCTAGCTGCCAGTCATATGATTCATTTTGACCTTTCATATGAGTCAATTCTCTAAAATTCAACCTTGGAGAAATGCCAAGGTCACTGAAAATAATTAACCTCTACGAGTTAAAGGTTACACGTAGAATACAGAATTGGCTGCACTGAGTTATTTTTCAGATGTTAAATAGTTAATAAAATAAATGAGAGTCAGCAACTTACAAAAATTTTTCAAGTTACTTGTATAAATCTGTTAATATATCAATAAATAATTTGTCACATACATGGAATACGATAGATCAACCAATAACACTTTGTTGTGTCACTCAAGAATTTAGCAGGAAACAAACTGTCGAAGAGCTAATGTAGACTTACATAAGTTTTTTGTTAATTTTACTTAAGTAATTTTCTCGGTGTATGTTCATTCAAACACAACAACTTATGCCGATTTTAAATAGATTGAATGGGCTAGTATTTTAGTTTAACTACAAATTGGTTAGTAACTACGTAATAGAGTGATGCTATAATAACTTACAAGGTAGTATTGACGTTTCTGTTGGAAAAGTTTATCTGTCAAAAAATATAACAAAGAAGAGAGCGCTCACCATCCGCCATTACATACAATAAATTTTCATTGGTCACGTTCAGCGAACTCAACAGTTGGCAACAGCTTAGTTCAAACTTGTTGCACATAAATATGAAGTTGCGCATAAAAATGTATTTCAAAATAGAACATTTTTTTTGTTTCATGGTAAAGTTTTCTGACACTTCCGTAGCGGTAACTTTGCTCCCCAACAAACAGCTGTTTTTGACATGAACTCATTTACTTGTAGATGAGAAACCTTGTAAGTGATTATACCATAAGAGTGACAAAACGAGACGTCAAATGATTTGCATCGGATTTAACAGTTTCGACTCTGAGAAGGAGAAGATTTTCAGCACTACAGCTCCTAATATATTATATGAAGTATTTATGAGAATATTTGAGAATATATGAGCAAGCTTGAAGTTTTGTGTACACCACAATATTTCAATGAAGTAAGATTATACCGACATAAGAAGTATTCTTACGAAAATTAAAACCATTTTCTATTTAAAATACTTAAAATTTTTTATATATTATTTGCTTAATTTTAACTCATTTCACCAGCATTCATTTTGAATTGCATTCATGAGTTTATCCAAACCAAGTGTGTACCAATAATCGAAACGCACATATGTATTCCTCTTAACTGCACATAAAATTATCTACAAATTTGCTGTCAACAGACAATTTTATACCCAATGGCTAGACAACGAAAATTATAACGGAACTCACTTAATTTTGTTCATTTGCAACGCTCACAAGTCATATCCGTTGCCGGAATCGGAATTGGAGTTACAGTCATGAGTGTGTGTTCTTGATGCACAGTAAAAATCTTTGCTTCCTTTATGTGTGCGGGTTATCCTTTAGAAGTGAATGGTCTTTTTTTTTCTTCTCGTTTGTGTTTTTTGTTTGTTTCTTGTATTTTTTTTTCGTTTCATTGCTTTGTGGAACAACATAATGTGCGACACTTAAAAAGCTATTCGACACGTAGCACCCCTTAATAGAAGGCGGTGCCACTTACGTGATGAGGTGGGCGTTAGGTACGATGGTGCAGAAGGGTGTGTGTGTGTATGTGTGTGTGTTGGCAGCCTAATGAAAACACAAATTACTTCCGCACACATTGACACGTCGTCGAAAATAGCAAAAATGACGCACAGTGGAAAAATACACAGGAAGATAGCAAGCAGACACACTCACATGCACGTAGAAAAGCTTAATTTGAAATTACAATTCAAATCCTTGGGCAATAAATTTATAGAAAAATGTAATTTTTGAATTTGTCAAATTTATGACATGTGATTTGAAAATAATTAAAAATATATTCGATATATTAAGCAACTGGATTTGCTTGAATGGTAGCAAGATAATCTGCTGCTTTGAGCCGATTTTATGATTAATAGTTAAACTCCAATACTTGTTTGTAGTCAAATAATCAGCTTGTCTCTATCGTTCAATCGTTCATTGCTGCTTTGTCAGAAAACACAGTTACAATCGAGTTGAAAATATAAATCAGACATATAAATAAAATCGGAAATAACTCATAAATATATTGTCAGGAAATTGACAACACAGCAGCCTTCAGCCTGCAGCCTGCATCACTCGAACGACCTTCCCCATCTGCCCCTCCTTTACTCACTTGTTTACTCTCTGACGACATTTGTATGTTGAACAAGCAGCAGCTCATCCTTCTTTTGGCAGACTAATACAGTTATAAATTATTTATTTTATTTATGTAACAGGATTTGTTTGTCTCTTTGCGTGGGTGGGTGATTGAACTGTTTGTTTGTTTGTACGAGCACAAGAGGAAATAAACAAATAAATACCTTCAACCTGCATCCTTGTAGGACCTCTTGCCACCAAGTTGTTGCCATTTATTTTCGCTTATATTTCGATGTTATCAATGTTGTTGATATTTCTTGTTTTTTTTTTATTTGTTTTTGCTGTTGTTGTACCTAATCTGGAAAATTATGAAAATCTTACTGAGGAAGCGCGTTGTTATTGCTGTCAAATAATATAATTGATTTTGAATGGTTTTATATTTATGAAGGATAATTAGCATTACATATTTAGATGTAAGTTAAGATCATTGCTAAGAGGATATTTATTCTTGTTGGTTCTTTGGAGAGTATGAAGTTTTAGGAATATTAAGCACCGCATGCTTATAAAGGCAGCTGAAATTTGAATCATTAGATTAATATTTGTGACATTAAGCAAATTTTCATTATCATAGAGGAAGTGTGATCTAGAAGTGAGTTGACTTTGTATTTTTATCAAAAAATATTTATATATTCATCAATATGCTTTATTTATTCATATAATTTATCTCCTTCAAAGTACTTTCCCTCTGATATTATAGGTAAACACTTGAGTTAAATATCGGTTATATTTTTGACAAAAAAGTTTTATGAAATTTTAGATCATTTAGATCACAAAATAAACAAAAAAATTAATAGTATGTCTTAAACATTTCGGCAATGACGAATTTGGTTAAAAAGAACCTTCATTATTTTAAAAAATATATACTTTGTATTCATAAATTCAAAAATTATTGCAGCGCGGTTGATATGGGTTAAAGTAGTTTTAAAGACAAATTTCTGTTAATACAAAATTGTATGCTTGAGCTCCAACGGTACCCAAATACTCGAAAATAACTTTTGTTGTATCAGATTTACTATCTTAAACTCTCAACAATTCTCCATTTCTTAAAAAAAATTCTCTAAAATATTTAAATTTCCTGCCTGAAATGCTATTTCTACAACTTTAAGTCATTTCTTGGTCAAATGAATGAATATAAATGCGATTTGCACTTTCTTCTATTCGCACAAATTCGATTCAATTCAATTTATATTCATATTCATGCACATTTTAGTCTATTATTTGATGATTTACATGCGTGTATGTAAACGTTTTTTTTTTATTTTATTTTATTATCACTGCTTTATCCTTTTTTTTTGCATTTTGCCCTCTTTAACAGAATATTTTCTTTTTTTTCACAGACTGAATCTAATTCTTCGTTTCGTGTTTACAATGTTTGTTCGTTTGTTTGTGTGTGTGTGTTTTATTTTTGCCTTGCTTCTGCTATTTCGCATTCAATTTGTCACGGTGTACAGATACAGCTACACGCTGTAGAAGCAGTTGTTTGAGTCTCTACGACCAGCGCCCTTTCTGCAACTATGAGTTTAGCACGTTGTTGGTACCGCTCAGAACGGCAGTCATACCCGGCAGCCCGCGGTATCACACACAGAAATCACAGCTAAGCTCCAACATTGGTAATACATTCATAGAGTTAGGTTTGCATGTGTGACAGAAGAAATTGTATATATGTTTAACACATATTCGTTTTCGCACACACACACACACACACACGCACACAGTTACATGAAGCTTGTGCAATTTGATTTTTATTTTTCTCGTCCTGTTTTGCTGTTCCTTAATAATTTTATGTGCGCAAATGGAACTGAAAAATGCAAAATGGATTTGAATATTTGAACCGTCTAGGATGAGACCAATTTTTTTTTTCTTGTTTTTTGCTGCTCGAACTGCTGTTGTATTGTTGATGGTGTTAATAGAGAAAGAAAAAGCACTGAAAGGAAAATTAAGAACATCTTCCTTTTGGATTACGAGTGACATTTATATTCGTTTATCCTTTTAGTGCATGGTTAACAGGGATGTGTGTTTTTATGTATGTTTTTTGTCATATATTGTATATTTTCATATACTTTAGTCTAGATAATAAAAGCCATTGTGTGTTTTTGTCACTTTTTCTTCATAACTGCTCACGCCCTCTGTAGACAACTTATTCAAAAAAAGTATGGTTTAAGCACACAACCCATATTAAAAAAATTTAACTCAATTTTAACGCAAAATAAAAGCAGTTAGTTCAAAGATTGAAATTTATGACAAGAATTTTCGATGATATTCTATTAACCCTCTAACCGGCAACTTTCTAATAACGATCCAAAATGGTTGGGAATTTTTTTCTAGCATAATTTCGGCATTAGAAGCTCAATGGCATCATCCATTTGTCATTTTGATGTTTCTTTTGCCCTACAGGGAGGAAAAACGGAACAGTGCCTCGAGGCACTCATATCGGTTTAAGCCAAAAAGTTGACACAAAAAAAGTTCTCGCCGAACGACAAGAGTGCCTTGAGGCACTGTTAATTTTTTTGCTCTAAAACATAAAACTAAATATTTATCAATACAACAAATGTGTAACAATGAAGTTTATGAACTAACCTTTCCGTGAAAAAATTCTTCAGCTAAAAGCACGTTTTCAAAATAAAAATATTTGATGCTGAAAATATGATTTTAGTTAAAACAAAAAAACAACCTTTTTCACCAACTATTGTTGCAAAAAACTGACAACAAAAGACAAACGGTTCATAATATAACATTCTAATTAGAGAGAGAAATGTTGCTAACAGTATGATAGAGAGCATTGCATTCACTTGCATAACGGTAAATTACATCATCATATGTAAAATGTGATTTTTGTGATGCTTGCCCTGAGGCACGCTTACTGGTTAGAGGGTTAAACAGCTGAGATGTAGATACATTTTAATACTTTGCTACTGAGTTTTAGTTTGGTTTCAAAGTTAAATTCTTGTCAAAAATTGGTTTAATTTTAACTTATTCTATTTTGATGATTTATTTCGGAAGGATTGAGTTAATTACAAGTTATAAACAAATCAATGTGAAAACAATGAAGCGTACTTAATTTTAAAAAATTAAAAATTTTTGTTGAATTACTAAAAAATATTAAAAAAAAATTAAAATATTCAACTTTAATTTAGTTAAAAATCAATGCAATCGTAATATCTCAATCGAATGATCAAAAAAAATATGAAATTAAATATTTTTTCATTTTTCTTGTAGATATCTTTCAACAAAAATTAATCAATTTTGATTTTTTATAATTATATATTTATAATTATTTTTATATTATTACTTATATTTTTTTTAAGAATTTGAATACCTCTTCAAGGGAAGAGGTATGTATTTTGAAAATGAAACTTTTTACCTCAAGCCCTCTTGTCAGAAGAATCCTTTAAAAAAGACTTCATTTGGTTCAGAGAGTTCCATGGGTACGAATAAAAAGTCCCTTCATACAAACTTGTTTTTACTAAATTTCACTTTGCAAAATTCCCATTTTAAAAATTACCTTTACAAATTTTCCCTTCACAAAAACTCTTCTTTACAAAATTCTAGAAAAAAATAATAACAATAATAATGATTCAAATCTTGAAAAAAGAGTTCACGTTTAATAATGCACTGACCTGAGTTCAATCCCGACAAAACCACAAAAAAAAATTTTTTATTTTTAATATTTTTTTTTATAAATATGTGATATAGGCATTTCCAAACTGGCGTTATGTACGTTTTGTATGAACATATTTAAAAAAAAAGAATGAACAAGTCTAAGTTTTATATTTTTGCTTTGTAATTAAGTTGCTCTATATTAAGTAAAAAAATTATAACAATCGACTCTAAGAATTAAAAGATACAAGCAAAAATATGCACTAGCGTGACGTTACACAAAACAGGAGTGGTTTTCGACTTAGATTATAAAGTTTGCAAAACTCTGCGAATCGAGCAAAACTTTTTATACAAAACTTTATTTGGAAGAATTAAAAATAATATGAGTTTATTTTGCTGGTTATCAAATTAAAAAATCCTTTCTCGGTTGTTTTTTTTAGTAGGCTTAGTCATCTGGCGTGACGTTACTGGCGTTACGTTACTTAAATTTCCATCCGAACATTTTAAGGTAAAATTTGTTTAAAAAAAATATTTGACGTAAATAAAACATAAAGTTTAGCTACTATCCTCTTCTAGTTCTAATATATAAAATCAAATGATTGTCTGACTGTCAGTCTGTCTGTCTGTTCCGTATAGGCTTGCGCATCATTTATCCGATTGAGCTGAAATTTGGGCACCAAGTACGTTTGATAGAGAGAAAGAACATAGGGGGTATAAAAAAGTGCTCGCAAGTATGTGGGCGTGGCACTCCATAATAACTTCTAAACGCCTGGACCGATTTCAATGAAATTTGGTATGAACGTTCAACTCCACCCAAGATAAAACAAAAAAATATAAAAAAATTTCAAAAACTTCCGTAAGAGGGCACTTTAAGTAGTGCGTTTTTAAGACTCAATAACTCCTAAGTGCCTACATGGATTTCAATGAAATTTGGTATGAAGGTTCAACTGCAACCAATATAAAGCATAGGTTAAAAAAGTGGCCGGAAATATATGGGCGTGGCACTCTATAATAACTCGTAAATACCTGAACCTATTTCAATACAATTTAATATGAAGGTTCAACTGTGCCCAAGATATAACAAAGGCTATAAAAATTCCAAAGATTTCCGCAAGAGGGCGCTTTAAGTAGTGCATTTTTAAGACTCAATAACTCTCAAATGACTTAACCGATTTTACTAAAATTTGGTACATGAAATAACTTGACTCTGAGACGAAATTGAGGCTACTTAAATAAAAAGAAAACTTCCGTAGGAGGGGGCTTTATTCAATCAACTAATGTCTGACTCATTCACGTCAAAACGGATGAATGATGAAACTTGGTAATCACTTGTATCTGTTACTGAAATAGATCCTCTAAAATCTAAAATTTTTTCGACAAAAATCAAGGAATCAAGGCAAACGAAGTCAAGAACCAAAAACTAATTAATAAAAAGAGTTTAACGAATACGAGCAGAAGCTATATGAATATAAACAAAAATCAACCGAACAGTATCGACCAAAACCGAATTTGAACAAAGGCAATCCAAAAATCTAATCCATCAATCCCAAAAGGATTTCTTAAAATTAGAATTTTGTTTTTGAGATAAAAATCCATATGAAATGCATGCTAAGAAAAACTTCTCACATTATTCTCGAAATGACTTCTTCAAACTACGTGACCATTGTTCTCAGAACCCAGATGTCAGATCAAAACGTTGAAGATGCAATTTTTTATTTAAAATATGACCGGCAGGTACTGTTTTATGGAAATTAGACCACACGCTTTTGACGGAGGGAAGGTGAAAACCCCAAAAAACGATAATTTAAAAAATTTAAAAATTTAATTGGTAATTTAAAAAATGTTAAAATGAGAGCAGTTTTAAAAATCGTACTTTTTCTGTGCTCAAGGCACAACCCCGAGTAACACCGGATAACATCCGCTACACGCAAAGAAATTTTTCGTTTACCGCAACTGAAAAATTCACCAACTATACTTCGTTTGCGAACTTTATTTGCCGCAAACGAATATTCAGTTGTCATCAACTTAAAAATATTCTTGCTTGCAACGAAAAAACATCGAACTTAATGAAATTTTATCATTGTTTTAGAAGCTCAAGTTTAGCCGAGTGTGCTGGCGTTCGAGTCTAGGAACTTGAGTGACCTGGGTTCAATTCCCAACAGGAACACCAAATATTTTTTTTTTTAATTAATGTTTTTTATTATTATTTTTATTATTCTTATTTTGACGGTTCCTTTTGACCAAGCAGTTAATGAAACAGAATTACAATTTCAATAATTAAATTAAAATTTTTGATACTTACACAGCCAAGAATCGAACCCACGTCTCCCGCGTGCCAGTCTAGCATGCAGTCATTGAGCTATTGTGAGATATTGTCTAGAATGAATTTTTTATTTACTTAAGCTGTAACACATTCTTGTTTTTTTCGTTTATGGCAAATCTTTAACATTTGTCATCAACGAAATTGAGCTGTGTAGCAGTTGTGTGTCTGCGCATGTGCTTCAGAGTTGTGTGTCTGTTTGTTCAAAATCTTAAAATACTTCCTTTTCGTTGATGGCAAATATTAAACACTTTTCATCAATGAAATCAAGCAACTTTTTTTGTCAGTTGAGAACTATTCGCTTGTAAAAAATCAATTTTTTTCTGGCAAACGAAATTTTCAGTTGGAAAAAACAAATTTTTCGGTTGCTGCAATTTAAAAATCACTGCCGCTTATGACAAAAAAAATTAAACTCTTGCAACTAAATAACGTGTTTCCCGCAACTAACCATTATTATGCCAACTGTTCAAACGTTTACAAAAAATGATTTGAAACACGACAAACGAAGTTCGTTTGCAGCAAACTGGTGATAAACGTTTTTTTTCTCTGCGTGTAGTATATTATATTTTTTAACTCCTACCCCGTCGACCATTAGAAGTTGTAACAAAATTCCACTAAAATACCTGCAACCAAATTCAGTAACGAAATCAGGCAAACTTCGAGCAATGTGACGTGACGTTACTCACTTTTCAAATTTAATATTAAATTAACAGTTAAAAATTAAAAAATTAAAATTAACATTAATTTAAATTTGCTTAACTTTATTAAAATTTATTAAAATGCAAAATTTCACGTACTTTTGAACGTCAGTGTAGAAAAAATAGCACTAAATGCTTTTTTTCTGGCTTGACGTTACCTCAGAATATCATTAAAAGCAAATAAAAATTTTACCGTTAATTGATATTTGTTTGCTCTTTTGCATTCATTTTGCGGTTTGTTGTTGTTGTAGCAAAAGTTTTGCATAAGAGTTCAATTGCACAATTACTCTTAGAAATGGAAATTGTAAAGAGAAAATACTCACAGAAATAAACAAAACTGACTAAAACATTAACTTTAACTTGGTAGCCCGATATCTTGCCAACGCAACATGGTTAAAATTTGAACTCTTTAATTAAATTAATTTTGAATATTTCTCTTTAATAATACAAGTAAAAAAAAATGTTGGTTGACTTTTAATTTTTTGGTCACGGTAGACTTTTCTGCGGAAATTCCCATATGTACAATTTTTTTTCAAGATTTTAAGCAAATTTATTGTGAACGTTATTTTTAATTAAGCAATTAATGAAACGGAATTAGAAATTAAATTATTAAATTAAAATTGTTGATGCTTACACAGGCAGGATACTAACCCACATCCTCCGCATGACAGTACAGCGCGCTTCCACTGAGCTACGTATTTGTAAAAAGATAAGATAAATAAAGCAAATCACATTCAAAAACTATTGGTCTCGTTCTGAGTTATATCGAACCTGTGCTATGATAGGTTAAATAAGAATTGTCACAGGACCGGTCACGTAACGGCAACTGATCCTGCTTACTCCGTAGGAATACGTTAAAAAAGATACAGATAATCTAAAAAAAAATATAGCTTGTACCAAAACTGTGGGTGTATTAAAGTCAAACGGTTGTTTTTTTTTTCAAAAAGTGGAAATTGAGAGCTATATCCTAAACAATAAAATAAAAAGTTTGTCAGAATATCATTTATCCAGTTTTTTTAAAATATAAAATTGATTTCAATACTCAAAGAGTGCACTGAGAGAAAAAAGTGTTAAAATTAAATGAAATTGTGTTCATATCTAACAAATTTGTTTTTGAAATAGAGCTTGAAACAAATTCATTAAAATTAAACACAACTGTATTTAAATTTAAATTCAAAACAAAAGTTTTTGTTTTTAAAACAATGTTTTTGTTATGAAAAACAAATTTAAAACAAAAATTTCAAAATTTAAAACAAATATTTTTTTAGCTTTACCGAGTTTTTAACATCAGATGCACTGACAGCTACCCTCGGGACCTCCGAATGTTAACTCCATTCGATGAATTTTCCATTTGATATATTTTAATATTTAATTAATTAGTTCTTATTTTATTGTATGTTCGATATTTTTCAAACCAATTCAAAAAATTCAAAAATTTTCATTGTATTCAAATTTTTGTTTGTTTTTTCAAAGAAATAATGAGAGAAAATAAAAAAAAGAAAGTAGTTTATAGGTAGCTGAAAATTAAACACACTTGTTTTAATTTTTGTTTTGTAGAAACGCAATGGCGTTAAATTTCTGTTTCAAAATTTTTTGTTTAATTTTAAAGTATGTTTTTTTCTCAGTGTATTTAAAATCCGACAATTGATTTGGTTAAGAATAGTAATAGTTTTTATGAAAATTTTAATAAAAATGATTTTGCTAATATTTATCAGACAACAACCAAAAACCACCTCAATATTTTGCAACCACCATTGCAACATTTCAGTCTATTTTTTTGCTAGACTGCCAGAAATACCGCGCGCATTCCTTAAAGTTTTGCGCAACAAGTATTTTACTTTCTCTCAATTAGCTGAATGAACTAAAAACCCCGGCTGGCTGGCTGCCTTTACTAACGAGTGCCGAAGTTGTTGATGAAGGCGATGATGTGCTCTGCAAGTTTTCATTGCTGCTGGTGCGGGTATGAGTCTAGGTGTTGGGCCGTGGTGGTAGCGCTACTCATATTATATACCATATTGTAGATGGCTGAAAATCAAAACCACCGCTTGTGGTGTAAAATTAGACTCATAAAAGTAGCGGAAGTAAGTGTAAAAGTTTTCTACTAAAATTTAGTGAAAACATAAACGACAACGAGTGTTATAAGGAATAAGTTTTGGCTTATGAAGTGTGAAGGGAAAAAGCAGTGAAAGTTTGCCCTAACTGCGAACAACTGCCAGCTATAAAACTGTGATTTTGTGTTTTTTTTTTTTCTCATACGATACATGAGGTTGAAAGGGAATTCATAAAAGCTTTTAATACTCTTAAATAGATACACAGTAATGAAACAAGATGTGAGTGATGATTTTTTTAAAACACAAAAAAAAAATAAAAATGAAGTCAATTGCGAGAAAATTTATGATTAATGAATTTATGATAACATGATAACAATTTGGATTGTTTGCTATTGGGAAAAATGCATTTAAAATATATAATCAGAGATAATAATATATATATATATAGATATTTGGAATAACAATATAAGAAATTTTCATCAAAATTATAATTGAGGATAAAACAATTGAATTTTTATCTAAGTCTAAAAACTCAAACCCATTTTATTTCAGCCAATAGCACTCGGTTGAACATCACTTTAATTATGTCTTTGCAAAAAACTACAAACAACTGCAATATAGCTCCACAAAAAGTTATGCTACTACTTTACTTTATAGCAATAACGGCAACCCGAGCAGTTTTAATGCGCTGGAAATCTCATTTTAATTAACTATGAAACTTTATAATCACGTGAATATTTTGTCAACTTCAGCTTAAAGCAGTTTTTATTAACTATTAAAACTACTTTTAAATGTCTTGCGGCTGGCAACATGTACACGCAGACGTACACACACACAGCACACACACTCACTTAACCCGATTAAGGCATGTAAATCCTGTTTGCCGTATTCAAAACTTTAAATCTGTGGAGTGGAAAATTGTTGTGATGTTGTTAATTTTTTTCACTACTAGTTTTTTTTTTTACTACTATTTGTTGTTTTACAACTGAAGCTACAATAAAAATGCCATTTAAGCACACGGTAACAACCATTGGGTACACATGGCACCACTTTAATCAACATCAAAAAAAGAAGTTTCATAGCGAAGCGAGTTTTGGGGTGTATCAATGGCTGTGTGTGGCTGTGCAGCCATTTAATGTATGAGTGTTTGTGTTTGCGTAGGAGATGGTTTGATGTTTTGGGTGCAATTTTTGTGTTTTTCAAATTTTTTTTGTCTTGCATTTGTTGGTGGTTTCGTAGAATTCGTGCAATTTTTTATTTGATTTCGATGAGTTGCTCTGTATAACCGAACAACACGCCAAAGTCACAACCAAATGTTTTTGTTTGTTATACAGTTGTTGTTTTTGTTCTATAAACAAAAATACACAGAGTGTCACTGGAAGGTGAAATAGTAAGAAATTCGTTTGACCCGCAAGCCCATCTCCAGTATCGTCAATCTCATGCTCTTGTTCGATTTTTGCAACGAAAGGCAAAAAAACGGGCTGTGCGACACGCAATTCTGTTGGAATTTTTGTCTGCAACAGGCGCATTGAACGCATGAAAATACACATATACAAGCTGAAGGGGAGGGCGGGCGGTGTTTTTCGCGAATTGTCATATAGACCCTGCCAGACAGACAGTTGCACAAAAACAATCTGAGGTGTAAAAGCCTCGTTAAAAATTCAAATCGTCTGCTTGGTTGGCTGTTAAAAGTTGGAATATGCAAGGATATGTTTTTGCACGCAGTGCCAGTGAAGCGTATCTCATGACTCGGTGTTTATTGCAAGTCATTTTTTTTTTGCATTTGTTTTGCTTTTTGCTTGGTTCCAGTTGCCAATTTTTGTTTATTGTTAAAAATGTATAAATTATGATAGTGCACAGATTTTGGCAAGCTGAACAGTGGAGTGTTTTACAGTTTAAAGTGTCAAATTTAAGATATTTTTTTGCTTAGGCTTTTTATGAATTTAAGCAACTTTTTTGGTGCAGATTCTAAGTTCTACCTACGTGCAAAAAAGTTCGTATTGAATTGTTAAGTCTACTAATTCATAAAAACTTAGTATTTTTGACATTATATTTTAGGCAGTTTATCGTCATTGAAAGTTTGTGTCATTTTTATCTATTTGACCACATAAGAGTTAAAAATTAATCACTTTTAACACTTACCTAGCTAAACTATGCTCTTAACTTCTTAGCATGGCAGTTAAATAAATCATGGCACTATAATACCAGCCATTTTTTGTTACATTTAAAAATTTCCCTTAAGGGGAAATTTTAAAAATATGTTAATTCTATGTTTTTTATGCACAAATTTACAGCAATATTGGGGTTAAAATGTAAAACTAAAATTTCCCTCATAGGGAAATTTTTATGAAACGCACAAAAGAGTTGTACTTTCCATATTTATGCAAATATTGTTTCATAATTTCAATTTGAAAAATTTCACTGGGTGGGAAATTTTTAAAACTACTCATTTGAAGTTACTTGTACTAAAAACCATTTATTTCATCATTAAATGAAATTTCAAATTAAATGACAAAATGAAAATTTCTTACTGTTAAGGGTACAAATAGGCTCTAAAAAATATTACAAGATATTAAAATAAAAATTTATTTTTAATATTCAAAGAGATACAAGCTCAATGAAACACTTAATCCGAATCAAAAACAAAAATTTTTCATCAAATTTGCTTTTATCTACTGAAGAATGTGATAACTATCGTTCTTTCGGCACGAAGACGAATTTTCAAGAGTTGTAAAAATTTCCCTTTTTAGAAAAACTCAGAATACTATAACACTTTGCAAAAATCTGTAGAAAAATTTGTTGAAGGTTGCAAAAAAAAAATTTCCCATAATAGAAAATTTCAAAAACCTATAACACTATGATAGTTTTGCGCAAATTAATAGAAAAATTTGTTATAAGTTGCAAAACAAAAATTTTCCACAGAGGGAAATTTCAAAAAATTGAAACACTTTCATTGCTTTGCACAAATCTATTGAAAAATTTTTTATGAGTTGCAAGACAAAAATTTCCCTTTAAAAGAAATATAAATAGATAAAGAAAGTTGTAGAATATTTGCTTTAATATGCTTTAAAATGTTGGAACTATCGTTATTTTGGCACGAAGACGTCATTTTCAACCGTATTAAAAATTTAAAAAAAACCATAACAACTTGATAGTTTTACACAAATCTGCAGAAAAATTTGTTTTAAGTTGCAAAACAAAAATTTCCCACAAAGGGAAATTTAAAAAAAAACTGTAACACTTTCATTGTTTTGCACAAATCTGTAGAAAAATTGTTTATGAATTGAAAAACAAAAATTTCCCTTTAAAGGAAATAACAATAGATTTAGAAAGGAATTGAATATTTGCTTTTATCTACTTAAAAATATAAGAACTATCATTACTTTGGCACGCAGACGTCGTTTTCAAGAGTTTTAAAAATTTCCCATATGAGGAAATTTGAAAAAAAAACTGCAAAACTGATAGTTTTGCACAAATCTATAGAAAATTTGTTAAAATTTACAAAACAAAAATTTCCCACAGGGGGAAATTTCAAAAAGCTATAATATTTTGATGGTTATGTACAGATCTATAGAAAAATTGCTGATCAGTTAATATAAATTTCACTTACAAGGAAATACGTAAAGTTTGTCTTCTTTTTCCTCAGCTTTACTCTCAAGCAAAGAATGTGATAGTATGCATGTGCGACCATCCCTGGTATAAAGGCAGTACTTCAATGAAACACTTTATAGAACTGTTCTTTAATTAAAAGCAAAGAAATTAAACAAAAAAAAATTTTTATAATATTCCTATCTACCAAAATATATAACTAGTATTCCTTTTCAATAAAATAATTTCCCTCGAAGGGAATTTTGAAAAAAATGTTATTGCTTTGTTATTCAAGCATAAATTCATAGAAAAAATTGGTTATAAAATGTAAAAACTACATTTACCTTTTGCCTTTTTTTGTAACTACCGTTTTTATAACAGCACTTTATTTGAGAACCTAAATTTTTCTTAAAAACTAAAATTTCCCTCTCCAAAAACTTTTATGAACTGCTTCAGAACGTAAGCACTATGAAATACAAACATCATACAAATACATCACATTTTGAATCAAGGGTTCATTTCTTGAGAATTATAAAAAATTCCCTCTTTGGGAAATTTCAAAAAATTAAAACACATTATAATTTATGCATAAATCTATGTAAAAATTAGTCATAAGTTGGAAAACAAAAATTTCCCTTTAAAGGAAATTTTTATGACGGTCTCACATATGTCATACTTTCAATATTTATACAAACTAGTATCGCCTGGGGTCGAAATTCGACCAATTTATTGATTGCCTTTTTATAAATATATGCGAGATGATCAAAATAAGTTCAGGGCTATAACTTTTCATTGATTGGAGATATTAAGCTATTTTCTTCAGAAAAATTATTTATTTATTTAATTATTTCTGTCAAAAACAGAAAAACAACATATAAAAAAAATTTAATTTTTAAAAAAAAATCATAGGGGGTAGCCTTGATTTTTTGATGGCACGGACAGTTTATTAATTTAGTGTCAAGACAAAATAAATTCACCGTAAATTCGGTATAGACTTTGAAAGAAAATCAAAAATGCAATTTTGAGTTTTTGGTTTTTTTACAACAAAAATCATTTTTACCCCATATTTTTAGAATAAATCAAATTTTATGGTCTTTTTTTAAAATGAATAATTTAAATATAAACAAACAAAAAACGGTATTATTTTCAAAAGTTTTTTTAAGTTAACTGATGAGACTTAAATACAAAAAAGAAATAAATAAAATCTATTCACAGATGGCGGAGATATTGGCTTCCCAATTTAGAACATTCAATTTGAGACAGTTTTTTTTTCTTGCTCTTGGCATTTGGTTGAAACACACGCTAAATAACTAACGACAATATTAAGAAAATTCATTAAAAATACTTTTGGTTAGAATTTTGATGTAATTTTTAGCTCATTTAAAAGAAAATTTATCAAACTTTTAGAAAAAATGAAAAAAATTTAAAAACCGTTAAAATCCGACCAAGATATTCACATGGAAAGTCAAATTTTAGAATTCAAAAAACATATTTTTACAAATTTAACAATTGATGAATGCATAAAACTACAATTTTTTAAGAAATTGTTACTTTTAAAATTCGAGCGACTTAAGAACTCTCCTCCAACCAAATTTCATATCAATCAAAGAGCAGATTTTTTCTCAAAAATTTAATTTCTCTCTTAGAAGGTTGGGAACCCCCTCTATCAGATATATCATTTATATATACATTCTGCACATCTGGACAACAAAACCTTTCAAATGATATAAGTTTCAATTATTTTGAGTTTTAATTAATACCAAAAAAGCGTACGACAAACTTTAATGTTCACGTATTAATATATAAGAAGATTACGTTTAAAATTTTCATTTTGGAAAATTTCCTCAAAAGGGAAATATTTAAAAAATTATCTCTTACGTTCAGTTGTTGTTTTAAAAACATATCTTTTGAAAAATTAAGCCTCAGAAATAAGATAAATGGATTAAAGATATCACAAAGGCCACTTCCAAATAGTTTATTTGTTTAAAAGAACAATCAATTGTTAAATACTTCAAAGAGCTCCAAAATGATATCTAACTCTAGTTTTCAAAACCTTTGGTACGTGACACACAGAACGAGTACAGAATACATCTTTAAAAACTGATTCATTTAAAGCTCTTATTTGGAAAATTGGTTCCATACAGAATAAGGATTTTATATATAAAACTGGATGCACGAGTACATCTACGTATATGTATGTCAAGTAAATAAACAACAATTAAGACAGGTCTTAGCAATTTTTATGAGAAGATGTATGTTTGTATGTTCTCGAATTCCATTTTTTTGAAAAAATGTTTTCAAAATTCTATGTACGAGTAGCTATGTAAGTAGCTATGTCTAATAACTGAAAAAATTTTAAGTTTCCATCATCAATGCATTTAAATTTCGACCATTACTACTAACTAGTAGATTTCATATTCATACTACTTTCAAAACAGCTCATCTAGCTTATCGCTTCAAAAACATGAACAACAAATTCATGTTGCAGCCTGTTGTTGATCAAAGTCTATATCGCATTTTTCGTCACTGTTGTTGTTATTTGCTCTAGAAGCAGACATGGCTGTTCGACCAGTATCCGAAGGTATCAATGATGGAAACATCACTAAAACTGATGAATGAGTCGTGTTGGTTGCTATGAAGAAGGCTGAGCGCCTAAGCTATGCGTGCTGAAAACTTTTTGTGTAGAACAGCAACACGTTAGTGAATCCTGCTTAACACTATGATAACATTTATTCGCACGCCTGGACATCCATCAACACTGACTTCCTTACCTAACTGGCGAGCACAGAGAAGAGAATCCTTTAGTGTGCGAATGAGTATGTTTGGATGGAACAATTCAAACGTAAGAGCTAATAATCGATTTGGACGCTTGGGGGTTCGATGTTGAGGGCTTTCGATTTTGTTTTGCTGTTTTTTTTTTTTTTTTTGTTATTGTGTGTTTGTGGTGTTTTTCACTGTGTGTATGTGTAGTCTACATGTATTGAAATTTGTATATTGAGCACACAGGTATCGGTTTATTCATGCAGGCAAACTCGTTCATAGATTTTCCTAACGAATGCATCAATAAATGTTGAATTGTAGCTGTTGGCCAGTTCGGCATGAAGTAGCTAGTAAGGATTTTGAACAACTTGCTTGATAGAGAGAAATGTTCGTGTCGGGATTAAATTTGGCAATAGCGGTAAGCTGTTCAAAAGTGATGGTAGATAATTTTACAGTTGCGTTGAGTGGATGGAATTCAATCTCGAAGAGCAGACCAATTTCGTCTTCATTTAATTAATTAACAAAATAAAATTTTTAGAGTAGGCAAAAAACTTAAAAAGGCTGAGGAGGAAATAATACTAAATTTAAAGATATAATTTAAATTATTTGCTTTTGTGCACAAATTAATACCAGAGTTAATAATATTTTAAATTACATTGTTCAGCACTATTCAAATTAATTGTCATAATTTTTTTTTAAATCTTTAATTCAATATAAAAAATTTTGGCACAAAAAAAATATAAAAGAATAAAAAATAAGTGGGGGGAAAAAAATCAATATAAACTGCCATATGAGAAGCTGAAGGAAAAAGTCTGTTCAGATATAAGAAACAAAATAAAATAATCCTGTCGAATTTTGTTAATCATATTAACAGTGATTTGTGCTCAAAATTTATAAATGGTGTCATAGTAATATACTTTTTGCTTCTTCATATCGGCTGCTGTGAAAATATTTCGAAAAAATTTCCCATTTTTAGCAAGAACACAATATATCGATGACTTTACTTAAATTGCGAACCCACCACAAGTTGTGTGTTATTGACAGGCGAGTAAAGCCAACAATAAAAAAAAAAAACAATAACAAAAACAACAACAACAACAACACCAACAACCAAAAGAAGGCTGTCAAAAAAATAATATGTTAATTAAGAACTTTGTGCGATATTTAATCATAAGCTATAGACGGCGATACACGAGCAACAACCGCAGTTTATGTCAATAACTTCCGGGTAGAGAAGAAATTTTTGAAAAAATAGCACGTTCTTAGTCTTCTTCTATTTTTCTTTCTTACACATATTAAACGATAAAACTTTAAGTAAATAAATAAATGTCAGTATATTTTTTTTCTTGTACAAAAGAAAAACAAGGATAATGAAACTGAAAGCAAACTTGTTCAAAAATAAATTGAATGTAATTTGTTGTTCATAACGGGACAGTTTTGCTACCTATGAACTTGGGTGCACATTTGTGCTACACTCATACACACACAAACAATGATACTTGTATTACAAATGTTGTTGTTGCATGCACTAGTGTGCACAATAGTTGCTGCTTTGTTTGCAATCCAATCGTTATAGTCGTCATCGTTGTCGTTGTCGTTACAGTTGCTGGAGTTTCTTGAAGACAAACGAAAATAATGCTTGTCAAAAGCAAGTCTATGAATTTCAAAGATATGGCAACCCTATGCGAAGGATGTTATGTTTCAATTTTCACAAACATACAGGAAACACGCATACAATTGCAAATGTCCGGCCAACGGAAGTCAACAAGATAAGAGCAACAGCTAGAGTGAGGTTGAGCGCGGAATGGAACATGAATGAGAGTGTGAATTTGTGTGGTTTGAAATGTACACCCACACACACACACACACACACACACAAAGAAACACACTTGGTTGCTTTAATAAGACCCTTATGGAAAAAAGTCAGCAGAAATACAAACAAATAATTTTTGCCAAAATAGCTTAAAATATAAACGCAGTTCAAAGAACAGCATCGAAGCGGAAACATTCTGTCGGAAGTTGAAAGTGAGTTAAATGGCAGCTATTGGCTACTAGCAACATATGGTACTGTAACATTTCGACACATTCAATAAAATTTTTCTTAATAAGGCGATGAGAGAATAAAAACATACTATGACACGAACTGACAATTTTAAGAGCTAGGTCGAAGATATATATTCAATAGAAAAGCCTTTTGGAACTTAACCTTTTCGACTCCGTTCCTAAATCAGCTGTCCTTAATTTTTGTTTTTCCATTATTCTTGTGTTTATTCTAAAAAATTTAATTCTATGCATCTAAATTCAGGATTTTTAAAAATTTCCTATTTTTGTACCTATCAGATAACTAGTTATTTGAAGTACCCATGATAGTCTGTAAAAATACAATTTTTTCTTAAATTTTATTTTTGTTTTTTTATATCATTTGTTATTGTTAAAACTGCTAACCTGTTTTTTCAATTTATAATTTTTTTAAATTAAAATATTCTTATTGAATTTGTAATTTTTGCACTTCTTGGGCGCTTTGCTAAAACTTCACACTGAATACAATGCAAATAAGTTATGTTGATTGCGATACAACTCTTTCTTTTTGATTATGCTTTTCTAAAAACTGCAGTTTACCAATTCGATGTGTTCTTTGATTAGTTAGTGCCATTTTTTTTTAAATTAAACTATGCTTAAAAAGGCAACGTTGGGATCAAAAGGGTCAATTGTTCTTAGAACATTTTAATCTTAATATATAAAAGACAAGCGTCCTGCTCCGTGCTCTATATCGCTCAAACTGTTATAGTTGTTATTGCTATGTATAGACTGAACATGTAAGCCTGGACCAGAACCTGTTTCGCTATTACAGTGCTTTTTATAAGAACAAATTGTTAGTAAGAACATATTGACGACGACTGTAACAAAATAACATTTGAGGCGAATGAAAAGTGTCATATCGTCTGCTACTTAATTATTTTGAATACGACCCGTCATATGACGGGCTTCTATACTAGTATAAAATAAAATCTAGAGGCAAAAGTGCTTAATATTCAGAAAATGAGTAAAAATAATTTCTGCAGAAACTCAACTCATGTCATGCAGTTTGCTGCAGTATAAGATGTTTTGGATAAGATCTTTAAGCTGATCTCTTTATTAAGCTTACATTTTTTTAGCTTTGAAACCTTCAGAAATATGCAAAAAAGATTATTTTAAGGAATAATAAATAATTAATCCTACTCATCCAAATTTTTCAAGCCTACGTTTTATTTATAGAAAATACCACAAATAATGTTGATAAAAATAATCTTTCCAAGAACGCATATAAACCACTTCTTCAATACTTTGCTCCGAACAAGAATGAGAGAGCAACAACACTATACAAAAGCAGCTACTACTTCCAACCGCCACACTAACACGCCGTGCAAAATATTAAGCTTCTTTCAATACTGCGCTTGAATTTCTTTCAGGCTTTCTTAAGCTTATTTCAATTCATTTCATCTTTGTTAAGGTTAAGGCACTCAAAAAAAAAGTAATAAAAAAAAAATTAAAAAACGACTGCCTTCTTCTATCTGTAGTCTGTTTTGAACGCGTTGCTGAAATCCTTTTAAAACATAATCCAGGCAATTTTGATGTTGTTGGTTTTCTTCAATTCCGGTGTTTAGCAAAAAATTCGAAAAATCTTAAGAAAACGAAAACCAGCCTTGAACGTATAAAAAATAAAAACCTCACAAAAGGCTAAATTGAAGATTTGTACAATTCCATTCATTCATTCATTCACTTTATTGAATGAGAGTCCTTCTTTGGTTGAAGTAATAATAAGTTATGCTCGAAATGAGCAATAATAATAGCAATAAAGTGACGGTTTCATTCACAAGCAATCATTATTGTAAGGTTTGACTGTTAAATCTTGATTGACTGCAAGTAACGACAAAGTTAAAAAGCAAAAATTAAAGGCTCAGATTTTGAATTGATGTGAAAATATAAAATAGATATGTGAAAATAACAAATATCATAAAACAAGACCATCGATCCTTTTATACTGCTATCAAAAGTTAAATGGGTTAATTTTGAATTATGAAAAAAAAAAATTAGAACAAAATAAAAAAATTAAAAAAAAAAAAATTTAGTAATTATTTTATTTGTTTTTTTTTTTTAATTTGACAAAATCGATTTCTTAAAATGTATTCCCAAAGTAAGATGCCTTTTTTATTTACAAAAAGTCTGTCATCATTTCCTGTAGATTATAAATATTTATGCTTAGTACTCTGTTCGTTTGCATGAAATTTTGCTGGCAACATTCATTTTTTTGTTGCTTGAAAATTCTGACAAATATTTTGTTGCGTAGGAAATATAAAATTTGAGAAAGTCATGGACAAATAAATATATAAAAACAAAAAAATTTCCGAACTGTCACTTTTTACATCACAATAAAAAGGCAGTTATATATATTTGTGGCGAAAATATGTTGCAAGAGAAATGTTGCTAGTATTTTCCACAGCGCAACAGAATACGACTTTGATGAACATGCTGTGAAAAATTTGTATGATTTGAGTGAAATATCACAGGAAACTAAACAGAGTACTAGGCTTAAGAAATACAAATTATTATAAATAACACTCTTTGAGGTGGTCACGGTGGTTATTTATCTAATTTATGATTTTAAAAGCAAATTCTAAAAACTTTCCTTAAAAATTTGCCAAAAGCGTTACTGGATAGAAAAACAGTTTAAAATTATTTAGCTTTTTTAATATTTTAAAATGGATAATTCAAATTTAAGTTATAAGAACACTCACAAAAAACCACCTTTATTTCTGCGATAAGAAATTTCTTTTTTTTCGATAATAGCAATTTTCTCTTTTTCAAATAAAATTTTTTCCATAAGAATACATTTTTACACATTCGAAGAAATATTTCTTTGCTTCAAGGAAACGAAAATATTTAATATCTGTAATAATGATAAGAATTTTTCTTGCACTAAAACATTCTCATTTATAGAGAAAAATGTAAATTACATATTCTCTATATTTGATAAATAATTCAATATGCGAAGTATTTTTTTTTTCAATAAAAACAAATCCTTTCTCAAAAATAAAAAGGTCTTCTCCAAAAACGATATTTTTTTCTCCATTTGAATTAGGTAAGAAAAACAAATGAAGGGCTTATTGTAAAAACATGATATGCCACACAAAAAATATTTCGAAATAATCGACCTTAAAGTTTTGAAAAAATGTATATTTGTATGAAATCATTAAAATGCTTGCAAGAACTATTACGTATACGGCGAAAATGGATCGGGAAATGGTCGCAATATTTTCAGTGTATATTGATAATGCATCAAGGAACGTAATGAACATAAAATATGAACTTCTAAAGCAGTGTGGCATATCATGTTTTTGCAATAAGCCCTTCAAATATAAAGTTATTTTTATAAAATAAAAAAAAAACGGTTGAATATGTTATAAGAAAATATTTTTTTGTTAAAGAGGATGTGTCTCTTTTGATGAGAAAATATAGGGAATAGGGAATTTTTAGGATCCCATTTAGAGAAAATCATTCTCTGAAGCAAAGTCTATACCATTTTTTTCTAAGGATGATGCCTTTTTTATCAGGGACCGAAAATAACTGTTATTTTACAATTTTAGAATGAAAAAGACACAATGAAAAAATTGTCGAAGGACATTTTCAAATATACCATTATGATACAAATGGCCTCAGCTTCACGAATATTTAGAGCCTTTTAAATTTTCGACTGATTCTATAAAAGTTAAAAATTAACTGTTATTTTTTGCCTTTTATTTTTTCAGACAAAAATAACAGTTACCTTTGACTTTTATTTTATCGGTCAAAAATAACAGTTATTTTGTGACTTTTATTTTTTCGGCAAAAAACATAAGGCAATCTGAATTTTTTTAAAGGCCGCTTGTCCGATTAAAAATCTTTTGATACCATATGTAAAACGTGATCACCGATGAGACCGAAATAATGGTATCGATAGTCTTTTAGTCAGTAAAATGGCCTTCAAAAAAATACAAATTGCCTGATATTTTTGACCGAAAAAATAAAAGGCAGAAAATAACTGTTATTTTTGACCGATAAAATAAAAGTCAAAAGTAACTGTTTTGTTTGCCCGAAGAAATATAAGTCACAAAATAACTTTTATTTTTGCCGGAAAACATAAAAGTTAAAAAATAACAGTTAATATTTGACTTTTTTGATAAAAGCCATAACCGGTACGGTCCCTGTTTTTTATTATATTCCGCTAAACTTTTTTCTGAGTGTAGCTCAACTAAGTAGTGTACCAAACAAATTATGAACATGCATGAAAAATGATTCTGGCAAGATTCTGGATTCAGGCAAAAAAAAAATAGATGAAGATTTTAAGAGCGCACATAATTATCACTCAGAAATTACTCTTATTTATGATGGTTTTCTGAAAATTAATAATTATGACTGAGAAAGGAGTCGTAATAAAGATTTAATAAGAGCACATAATTATGACTCAGAAAAGAGTCTTATTTATGAAAATTTTAAGAACGAACATTATTATGATTCAGAATAGAGTCATAATTGAGAAAAAAATATAGGAGTGCGCATTCGACCGGATCGAAAAAAGATGACGTGCTGGTGTCTGAAATAAGAGCTTAGAATGTTTTTTAGCCCTGGTAGAACAATGTTTCATCGTAACCCCCACCACAAAAATGAATCCAAGACAACATGGTGTTCCAAATTATTTTTGTTTGCAATTTTTTTTTTAAATAAAAAAGCTCTTAAATTCATTAATGCCATATGAAATAACATACATTTAAAGGTTTTTTAACTGTGAAAAATATTCAATAACAAGAAGGTATGAATTTTGAAAATTTGGAAACTTTTGAAAATTCTGCATACAATTAACTGATATCTGAAACATCCTGTCATACTTAAAAAAAACTTAAATGTTATAACAGGTCGGGTTGACGTACTGGTGTTGAAAATATTTTTTATTTTCTCGAAATAAACTGTTATTGCAGATACCGTCACGTCAATTTTTTTTCGATCTGCTCTAGTGCGCATCAATATATTTCAGAGTAACTTTTTTGGTAACCAAGCTTTCATTCAATATTATGTGAAAAATTTTTTATTTCATTATACAGCACAAACAGGCGTGGATTTAGGCAGGGGCTAAGGGGAGCTGCAGCCCCCGGCCCCGAGCAGGTAGGGGCCCCGAAGGCGCTTATATATGAAGTGATTATTGTAAAAACGACATGCCATAAAAAAAATATTTCAAACTAATCGACCTTAAAGTTTTAAAAAAAGTAAATTTGTAAAAAATCATAGTTATGCTTAAAACTTCTTTTAAGTATAGGGTCAGAATTCATCTGGTAATGATCGCAATATTTTTAGTGGATAATGCAACAAGAGGTGCACGTTTCACTGCAACTAACTAATATTTGCAAAAAGTAGATACCGATTAAAAATAAAATGTTTGCTATAAGCTTAACAAGCTATTAAAAAATTTAAATAACATTTTTATACCTTACCCTAATTTAAGGAATAAAAAACATTTTATTGTAATTTTATATTTGAAAAAAGACCTTTTAAGAAATAAAGAATAACAAAAAATTGATATACATTTAAATAATTATTGAAAATTAATTTCACTTTATAATTTAAAAATTAAATTGATATTTGTTCTGATAGCTGCTTGCTTCACTTATCGAATTTGTAACAGATTTGCGAAATGAAAAAGAATTGAAGCATATGGAAACATAACAAAACTATTTGGATTCTTGTGCAAATTAATGAATATTGAAAATGAAAAAATTAGAACTGAAAAATTAGAAGCCTTCCGATTGCTTGTAACAGTACCGATAGCAAATTGTGAAGCTGAAAGGTCATTTTTTATTATTTAAAAGAATAAAATATGTGCACCGATCTTCTATGTTACATGAACGTTTGTCATCACTAACGCAACTTTGTATTGAAAATGGTTTGTTGCAAACGATTAACTTTGACGAGTTGATAGAACGTTTTGCCACAGTTAAATTGAAATAAAAAAATTTTAAATAAAAATTCAAAATTTATTGTTTCACTTTAAGACATATCAGTGATTCCCTGTCAAAAGGTACACTTTTCTGACATCACTATTTTTGAAACTTTTAACACTGTTTTGGTGGAAAGTTCATCTGAAATATGTTATAACTGAGTCATGTTTTTTGCAAGTTCATTTTTTTTTTACAAAGTTATACACTCTGAGAAACATTAAAAATGATAAATAAACTAATTAGGTACATGTATTGAAACAACTTTATCTTCTTAACTGTAAGTCTCAGAGACAAGACATTTGGTTATAGTTCAAGTACCTGGAATGGATCTTTCTGGTGGTGTCATTTTTTTGTAGTTCTTTTATGGAAAATAGTTGTTTTTATTGCAACCATCATATTTTTTATATTCGGCGCAACAACTTTTTCACCATTTTAATATAATATCGCATTTAGGCATTTTTTCTGAAGGTTTACGCAGTTTTAGGTTGGATCTCCAACGGTTACTTCTTTTAATGTTTTTTTTTTTTTAAATGCCTATTTAAGTTTTCCTTTTTATTATAGCGAAAATTTTATTTTTTTAGATCATCATAAACTAAAAAAGGTGAAAAAGTTGTTGCGCCGACTGTGAAAAATATTATGATAAATTTCGGGATAAGAAAAAATATTTTTTCCATAAAAGAACTATAAACAAATGACACCACCAAAGAGATTCATTGAAGGTTCTTAAACTATACTTGAGTTTATTTTCTGTATGAACTACAGTTAAGGAGATAGAGTTGATTAAATACATGCATCAACTTAATATTTTTGTAATTTTTAATGTTTTTGACAGTGTATAACTTTGCAAAAAAAAAATTTCGTTAATAATGTGAATAATAAATGTGAATGAACGAACTTACCTACCAAGTTTCAAACAAATCGGAAGCACTAAGAACAGATTTTGCTTAAAAGTTGTCGAAATGATATGGAATTACCGATATTTAAATGCGTAATAAATAATATTTTGATTATAAAAAGATCCGAGCTAAATGCTCTGACCTGTAGTAGGCTCCGTGTCCATTTTAGCTCCATGGAGCCTACTACAGGTCAGGCGCTGTGCATAAAAGTAACTTACATTGCTATGTCAAGAGTTTGATACTTATAAGATGAGACAAATTTTGAAAATTTGTAAATTACACAGTGTGACCGCTAAATTATTACAAGAACCATTTGTAAAAATTCTCAAAGATGAACCTTTTGCGAGTTAAACGCACCTAGTGTGACCTCTCAATGTCGTTACAATTTTTTTTTATTGATGTTTCAAAATTATGTCTTCGAATTTTGCTGCACCGACATTCAATGAAGTTTTGCAATCATTTGCTTTAGCAAATATGGTTAATTATGGTTAAAAAAATTTAAGCAGGCACATATACTTAAAATTGGATTTTAGTTCCAATTAGAAAATTTTATATGCACACAAATTTTAGGCTTTAAAAGGCTCTCAAGAGTTTATTTATATTAACTCTTATTTAATATGAGTTCCAGAACCATCAACTTTTGTTAGATTTGATTTACATATAAACAGCTCAAAAATATGACTTCAATAAGACTCCAAAAGCACTCATAATTTTGATTCTTAAAACATACATACTTCGAACTCTTTTAGGTATAGGTATTTCAGACAGAGATCATCTTAATATATAAAAGACAAGTGTCCTGCTCCGTGCTCTATATCGTAAAACAGTCATGAGCAGGAAAATAAATTTAGTGAGCCAAGGTTTTTGTTTTTTAAAACAAACACAAAATTATCCTCATATTTGCTTTTGCTCATCGTTGCAAAAAAAAAAATTAACCAGCAAAACAAAAACAAATCATGTGCGTTTTGTGCTACACATGTACACACATTTCAAGCGCAGCGCAATCGAGTGAGGCTTGCTTGGCTTTGCATGCATTTGTTGTTGTTAGCAAGTTAGAATTTTGGTGAACGTCGGTTTTGTTGGTATTCTTTGCACGTGTTGTTGTTATTTTTTGCACTCGTTGTTGTTTTTACAAATGTGCAAACACAAAGTTGAAAAAACAAAACAAATTTGTAGCTGAGCCAACTGAGCTAATTGAGCTACTGGAAGCTCATGTCTGTCGTAAAACATGTTCAGCCTGGACCAGAACCTGTTGTAAAATTATCCACTTGAAATATTTGTACTTACTAAACCTTTTGCTCTATATCGGAAAACCTGTTCAGCCTGGACCAGAACCTTTTTTAAAATTATATATTTGAAATCTTTGTACTTACTATACTTTTTAGAACCTGTTCAGCCTGGACCAGAACCTGTTCCAAAATTATGTATTGGAAATCTTTGTACTTGAAGACTATCGTCATTTTCCTTAACTGCTATACATCAAACATCATGTCTTGCTATTGCAAAAAAACAAAACAAATTGGCCATTTCAGCCCTTGAAAGGACTTTGACCGAGCTTCTTAGGATCGATTGTGTTGTGTGTGTTATTCAATTTTTGCACACAATTGACCGAGAGCTGGACCTACATGTTTTATGTCGACTCCGAACGGCTCATGCTCTCAAGAAGCTTTACATGGCATTATTTACTCTCTGAGGTTTGCCATTGTCTGCAGAGAGGTAGGTGATGACCGATCAGAAAAATTTTTTATTGAAAAAACTTTTCGCCACGGCTGGGGATCGAACCCGGGCTCCGAGCATGCTAAGCCACACACTTAACCTGCATGCCACGGTCACCACTTGCTATTACAGTGCGTCTTAATTAACAGAACCAGAACCTATTCCGTCTACATAAACTGAACAGTAATTATTACATTCAGTGACGTTGGTGTCAATTGGTATTGCTAGAATGAAATCACGTATTCGGTCTTCTGATCCAAGTTTTAGCGTTTGGTTACTCAAGTTAGGAAATGAAGCTGAAGATATAGAAATTCCCGATCATTTTGTTTGTAAAGGTTCGCTTAATAACGCTTTCAATAATCGCTTGCCTAGAATGATCGTGGACAATTTTTTTGTGCTTATATTTCCATCATTTAAGCAATAAAAAGATTAAAAAACATCCATCTGATTTTTACATGAGCTGCTTTGCTGTTGGCAGGCTGTCTAATATAATGGACAAATTCACGATAACGTTGTATTATAATATTTTATTTCAACTAAAAAAACCGGAGACAAATGCAAATGCATTATTAATGCAAATGTTATTATAAAAAAAAAATAATACTTTGCACACCAATCACAATAATCACTTCTTTTTTGCAAAATTTATTAAAAAGCGATATAAAAAAATTGAAGGCTTCTGTTGGGCATAAAATCGAAAATCTAACTAAGTTACACGTCATTAATCTCCCTAAAATTATTTTTGTCATGTTGGCACAACTTCATTTCATAGTACCAACCTATTTGATTTTAGAAAAGACGTTGGAAAACAAAAAAAAATTTTTTCCGAATTGTCCAATATAATGGACAAATCCATTGAAAGGGTTAAATAGATGTTTGGCGGTACTTTGAGTCCGAATAACATCAACCGTTATTCCAAAATTGCTATCCTGTGCACAAAAAATTCCGATGTGAACGAAGTCAACGAGCAAGTTCTAAATATTTTAGTTGGTGACACAGTGAGAGATCTGAGCACGGATTAAATTGAAGACAGTGATGATAACGATAAACAAAATTACGCTGTCGAGTTTTGTAATGAATTTTATCCTTGAGAAATGCCACTGCATAAGTTAAACCTCGAAAATAGAAGTATTATAATACTTCTTCGAAATTTCAATACCAAAAGAGATATCTGTAATGGAAGGTGGTTAGTTTTGAAAAACCTAAAAACTTAATTAATCATCGCACAGGTATTGACAGGTATATGAAATAGTTTTAATACCTACAATTGATTTGGCCCCGACAAACACAGATATGACTTTCACTCTCCGGAGGCGACAATATCCAGTTAAACTGACATTTTCAATGACCATAAATAAATTTCAAGGTTAAATATTGCAAAAAGTAGGAGTTGGCAAGGGACAAGGTTAATTGGTTAAAATTCTAAGAATTTTTTACTAGAAATGTTGTATATAAGGAAGTTTTATAAAAATAATTTAATAAACATATTTTCAAATAAAAATCTTTGTACATAAATCCAATAAATTTTTATTCGCATTTTGTACTCTAAAGGGTTGCTTCCCGTCGTAGGACGGGCTTTTACACTAGTTTTGGTAATATCGGTCATATCGGAATTTGAAAAGAGCTCCTTATGAATGATCAGACACATAAATGTGAGTTAGAAAAGATCATAAACAACTTATAATATTTGCTGCTCTAATAAAAATAACGTCATTTCTAGATCTCCACTTCACTTTGATAAAAATTCAAAAACTAAAGTGCATAAAGTTCATTAAAAGGGTTAGTCATAACCCTCATCACTTGATTGCATTAGTTGATAAGCTTCAGCAAGTTAGTTTTTATGTAAAGTCAAAATACCGTTTTTGCATAAAACAACGGAAATTTTGTTATTTTAAAATAAGTTAAAATTAGCAAAACTCTCCAGTATTACGTCATTAAGAAAGATAGAGATTGATGCAGCTGGCAACTAACAACTCCATATGTGCATTCTCTTTAATCCAATCGACTTATAAAAATATATACACCATAATCTAAATATGTTGTATATTATTATAAAAAAAAGAATACATTCAATTCTAAAAATATTTTACCGCCTGAATAATTTGGACTTAAATTTAAAAACTTGCAATTTTTAAGTTCAAAGTAGATTTTCGTAACTTGCTTCTTTTTATTCCATCCATTACACATAATATTTTACCTGACATAAACTAGGAGAATATTTGGCAACTACTTGAAGATACTTATTGTAATAAATACATGCGTACGAGTATCTATGAAAGATGTTTAGTCTGATCTGATTCAGACAGTACAGATTTAGTTTTCTTAGAATTATTATTTACTGTAAAACAACATTACATTCTAAATTCAAGTGAAATATAATCATATTACAGGTCATCAAATCAAAATAACAACATTTGAAAGACTCCAAATCTTTTTTAAAAAATAAACAAAAATATCAAGGATTAAAATTAATTCTGCTTTATCATTAAAAACTTAACTTTAGCCTACTTTAGACGTAATTGAAAATTATAATTGACTCAATTAAAATTTAAATTATTTTCGTGGCACTCATTGCCTCATTGTTGTTGAAATTCTATCAAAAAGTTTGCCCAAGCACTGCTGCCAAAACTTTAACCAATGCATAAATAAAGATTGAATAATTTGTCATTTAACAAAATTCTATTTAAGCCGCTATAATTAGTTAAATAAATGCCTTAAGGTCATCCATCTACTACTTAAGCGAGAAAAATTAATTCAGCTTAAAATTAGAAACTTATAATAGACAAAACAAAGAGCAACAGCTATAAAAATACAAAGAAGCAAACAGCACTAAAAGCAAAACATAGCTAAGAAAATTAAAATCATGAACTACAAGGATAAAGTGCAAAGTATTCCCGCCAAACAATAATTAATTTTTTTTTTATACTCACACCACCGTTAAACCAAACAAGCGTTTGCCAGCATGGACAGATAGATAGATGGCTAAAAACTGAACCCAGAACAGAAAAAAATTGTTTACCTACGTGGAAGAAAAACTAAAAGAGAAGAAAGAAGAAACAAAATATATATAAAAACAAAGCGCATTAAATAAATTCCTTGCAGGTAAACGTTTTAGTAATTTAAAAGCTTGGTCTAGGTAAAAGCCAACAGCTGAGGGTGAAAGTGAGTGAGACAACTTCGATTTGCAGAGGCTGGCTGGCGGGTGGTTAGACAAAGTCTCTGGTATAGATTGCTCCATTTTCTATGTGGTCAATAATGAAACGTGTGGCTTTTTCTGCAAACAAACTATACTACAACGTCAAAGCGATTGAAAAAATATGGCAAGGCATGTAGAAAAAAGCGTACAGTTTGTAATCCTTCATTTTTTGTTATATCTTGTTTACATTTTTTTATTTTTTTTTTTTTCTTCTCTTGTGTTGTTATAAGCGTGGCAAAGAAAATATTTATTTAACAATTTTTACTCTACGTAGATTTTTAGAGACATGTTGGTATGTGTATCCTGCTGCTTTTGCATGTTTACTCAATGTCAAGAATCTTTTTATGAAATAATTTATTTCTCAGCTCATACAAGCTTAGTTAAAAAGCCCTTTAAATCGCAAGTATGCTCAAGTTTAAATTTTAAAACTAATACAATTTTGCATACAGAATAGTTATCTTATTAAATTTACCTCAAAAATAAATTTCTTTGATTTTTTTGTAAAAAAATAAAATTACTTGAATAAAAGAAAACATGTCCAAGTTGTTTAAATTAAGATTTTAACAGCTTCCAGCAGTTTTGAATTTCGAATTTCGAAAAACCTTGAATTTCGAAATTTATTTGAACATTTTAAAGAACCATTAAAAAATTGTGTTATAAAAATATGTTTTTTTTTTTGTTTTTGTTTGGAAATGTTTTTGTTTTTTATTACAAAACAGTTTTTTAACTGTTTCCGAAAAAACCTTTTCTCTAAAACGTCAAGTCTTTTGGTACATAACTTGAATTCAACGAAAAAAAAGCAGAAATTAAAAATTTTTTTTTTGTTTTTTTTTTTTTTTTAAAAAGGAGGTAATTTTTGAATGACAAAAAAATGTAACAGCGGATAAAACATATCATGGGCCTAATTTTAATATGACGTAAATCACAATTATGTTCCGTTCAGTAGACGAAGAAAATTGTTCATGCTACGTATGATATTTATGTATGATATACAAACATTCAAAACTAGAAAAAGGTATAAATTACATTTTGATCAATCTACATTCAGAAAAAGCACATATCTATCTTCGAAAAAAAATTCTCTATCAGAAGAAATTTTCACATTTTCGAAGAAATATTTGTTCACTTATAGAAAATTTCATGTCTCCAGTAATAATAAGTAGTATCGCCTGGGGTCGAAATTTGACCAATTTATTGATTGCCTATTTATAATTACTTGTATCGCCTGGGGTCGAAATTCGACCAATTTATTGATTGCCTATTTAAAGGGTGTTTTTTAAAGAGCTTGCTGTTTTGAAATTTAAATAAACCACATGCCAAAATATGAATTGGCCAAAACAAATCTTTTATTTGATAGAAAATTTCTTGGCATTTAACATAAAAATATAATTTTGGGCATATGGCCACCACGACTATTTTGCACAAATAACATTCTGGAGGTCCGACCACCTTTTCAAGCATTTGAGGGCGTATTTCAGCAATGACACGTTGAATATTGGTTTCCAAAGCGTCGATCGTTGTTGGTTTATCCACATAAACCAATGACTTCACGTATCCCCACAAAAAATAATCAAGTGACTTCAAATCACACGAACGCGGAGGGCAATTCATTCATCCATTTCTCGAAATAATGTTGTCGTTGAAATGTTAATTCAATAAATCGATTGTTTCGCCCGCAAGTGGCACCATGCTGTTGAAACCACATTTCGTCCACATACATATCTTGAAGATTTGGCAACAACAATTCATTGATCATGGTTCTGTATCGATTTCTATACACGAATCGATAAATTGTCGTTTTCTTCGAGACTGGCCTCAACGACAGCAATATTTTCTTCTGTACGCACTCTTCTCATTCTTTTCGGTGGCTTGGCATCCAAAAGAGTGAAAATAGACCGAAATTTGGTAATTACTTTCTTTATGGTGGTCTCAGACGGACGATTATGTGCACCATAAAATTCACGAAGTGCTATATTTTAATTGAACACTGTTTTTGAAAATAAATTTCCACTATTAGTAGCGTTGTTCTAGAGTTAACCTATTCGTGATGATTTGCCCAACAATACTGAGTAGAGACGTCACTATAAACTGTAAAACAACAGACATACAATAGAGTAATCCATATTGAAAAAAAAAACCTCATAAAAAAACACCCTTTAAAATTATATGCGGGATGGTTCAAATAAGTTTGAGGTTATACCTCTTAATTAATTGGAGGTATAAAGCTATTTTCGTCAAAAAAACTATTTTTAATTTAATTTTTTTTTTCAAAAACAGAAAAACAACATTTTTAAAAAATTTAATTTTGTCAAAGAAATCAAAGGATGTAGTCTTGATTTTTGATGGCATGGACAGTTTATCATTTTGGTGTCAAGAAAAAGTAAATTCACCTAAAATCCGGTAAAGATTTTGAAGGCAAATCAAAAATGCAGTTTTGAGTTTTTGTTTTTTTAAAACAAAAATATTTTACAAAATATTTTACAAATTATTTTACAAAAATATTTAAAGAATAAATCAAATTTTATGGTCTTTTTTTAAAAGGAATAATTAAAATATAAACAAACAAAAAACGGTATTATTTTCAAAAATTTTTTTAAGTTAACTGATAAGACTTAGTGGTGACCGTGGCATGCAGGTTAAGTGCGTGGCTTAGCATGCTAGGAGCCCGGGTTCGATCCCCAACCGCGGCGAAAAGTTTTTTTCAATAAAAAATTTTTCTGATCGGTCACCACCTCTCTGCAGACAATGGCAAACCTCAGAGAGTAAATAATGCCATGTAAAGCTTCTTGAGAACATGAGCCGTTCGGAGTCGGCATAAAACATGTAGGTCCAGTTCTCGGTCAATTGTGTGCAAACATTTAATAACACACACAACACAATTGATCATAAGAAGCACGGTCAAAGTCCTTTCAAGGGCTGAAATGGCCAATTTGTTTTTTTTTTTTATAAGACTTAAATACAAAAAAGAAATAAATGAAATCTTTTTACAGGAGGTGGAGATATTGGTCTAGCAATTTAGAACATTCAATTTGAGATAATTTTTTTTGTCTCTTGGCATTTGGTTGAAACACACGCTAAATAACTAACGACAATATTAAGCAAATGCATTAAAAATATTTTTGGTTAAAACTTTGCTGTAATTTTTTATCATATTTTAAAGAAAATTTAACAAACTTTCAGAAATAATTAGAAAAATTGAAAAACCGTTAAAATTCGTCCAAGATATTAACATGGAAAGTCAAATTTTTCAATTCAAAACACATGCTTTTACAAATTTCACAATTGATGAATGCATAAAACTAAATTTTTTAAAGAAATTGTTATTTTTGAAAAAAAACTCAAATTCAACCAATTCAAGAACTCTCTCCCAACCAAATTTCATATTGATCAAAGAGGGGATTTTTTCTCAATAATTTAAGTTCTTTCTGTGAAGGTTGGGAGCCCTCTCCATCAGATCAGATATATCATTTATATAAACATACATTCTGCACATCTGGGCAACATAACCTTTCTAATGATATAAGTAACATTTATTTTGATTTTAAATTAATACCAAAAAAAGCGTACGACAAACTTTAATGTTTTTGGTTAATAATATAGCCTGTTTCAGAAGAAAAGAACATTTTCGCGCATGTTTCAAAACATTGAATATTCTCTAAGCAGAAAAATATATTATAAAAAATTCATCGCAACTGCGCTGCGGAAGTACTGAATTTTATTTTTCAAAATCAACCAAAAAAATTGAAAAAAAGGGGGCGTCAAAAAATTATTGTTAGCCAAATTTTTACTTCACAATTTTTTCTTGAGAAAATAATTTATTTTTTATGTAATTTGTATTTGATTTCTCTCTCAAGATTCAGTTTGCTGCAGACCGTCGCACAGTGCTTTGTCCCCATATAGTGAATCGGCAAAATTAGAGAAGTTATCGCAGAAAAATGAAATTTGGTGTGCTGGTTCAAAATATGTTAATTAAGAAAAATTCGAAGTTTGGGAAAAATCGGTGCAAGGACATGACCAACTCCCATACACCTTTAAATTTAAAAGTTTAATTTTGGCTATAATTGTATATAGAATAAATCAAAAGTTGGTAACTATCTGTTAAAATATGTCTTTTAGCTTAGTGGTTAATTTTGTTTCATTTGGTGCAAGGACATGACTACCTCCCATACATAATTTTTCTCAAAAACTAAATTGTAACTACATTAGTGATCAGAATGTACTGAAAACTTATAAAAACTTATAAAACTATATTTTTGGGCTCTCTGGGAAATTTCGCTTCATTCGATACATGGACATGACCATCTCCCATATATCATTTTTACCAAAAACTAAATTTTAGCTACATTTGTGATCAGAATGCACTGAAAACTTAAAAAAACTTATAAAACTATATTTTGGGCTCTCTAAGAATTTTCGCTTCATTCGATACAAGGACATGACCATCTCCCATATATCCTTTTTACCAAAAACTAAATTTTAGCTACATTTGTGATCAAAATGAAAATAATTTAATATTCTCTTTAAAAAGGGTCATAAATATATTTGTTTCTAAATTTGCTCAACTAAATATTTTAGTTTTAAAGTTTAACTTTTTTGCTTAGATTAAAAAGAATATCAATATACAACTTACATTGTCTGGGTCGAAAAATTTCCAATTCAACCACTTAGAATACTCTTTATCGAAGAATTGTCTATTGGATCTACTCTCGCTCCAATATTTTTTTATTTTATTGTTAAACAATTTAATTTTTCTTTACAACACTTCTTTTTCAAGACTTGAATCCCCAATTTTGCCTTTTATAAATTTATATACTTCTGGGCTTTTATTTCTTGAAGACACTGATAACCAAAAATGAACTATATCGGAATTAATAATACAATTTGTCATTATCGAAAAATATTGCTTCACAACTAGTAAATAAATTTGACAGAATAGTTTTATTATGCATATACATATATAGAGATGAACCAGTGAGATTATTTAACTCACGAGGGCTCACTATTAGATTATAATGATTACTGCAGCACGAGGTTATTTCAATATTGACTAGGTATTCATTTAATGTTTTAGTGGTAATTCCACAATTAATTCAAATATTATTGATACAAAAATGGTGAAAACTTCAAAACAATCGCAAACTATTAGAAAATAATCACGTTAAACTGAAATAAACACGCTCTCATCTCTTGCTCCAATATAAAAAATAACGGAAAATAGCAAAATGTAAATAACAAGAATTCACGGAGTAAATGAATTGAAACATAGGAAAACCAATGAAACGAAAAGCAAAAAGTAAAACATGAATCAGCTGTTTACAAACAAATGTTATTACTTGATATTTTTTACTGGATGTCGTTCGTTTACTTTTTGTGATATTTTTTACTGAGAGAGTAAAATCATTCTTACTCTCCCAGTAAAAGTTACTTTATATTTTTAACTCGAAAAGTTCTTAAACAGACCTACAGTCAATAAAATTGCATAGCTTGCAAAAATTGAATTGAACATTGAACGTCGCTGGAGCCCTTTACTTGGAAAAAATTATATTATCATATTTTTGGTCTTTGTAAAACTCAAAAATATAGGTGTTTTCAAAAACACAAAATTTCAAATTTCCGGTTAAAAATTTTAAATTTTTTTTTTACTAGTGGTTAGATTTGTTTACAAAGTATATAAATGAAAAATAAAAAAACGCCTACTTTTTATTTATATAATTTTTTAATTTTTTCAAAGTTTGCAAAACTTTAGGGTTTCCGTCAAAAAAAATAAATATATTCTTTCAATTTTTGGTAAGTTTTTGTCACTATTTAATAAAAATTATACACTACATCAAAATTTGATTCATTTTTAATAGTAATAAAAACAAAAACATTGTATAAACTTTTTTTTTTAATTTTGACAGTACCATAAACTTAGGTCTTTGCAACTTTTTCTGAATCTTAGGAAATATGTCTCAAAAAATTCTTATCATTTTTACATTTCCGGGTGAAAAATCTAAAACTTGTTCACATATTCCATTTAAGCCCTTTCAAGTGTACTAAAATCAAAAATAAACAATTACCTATTCTTCCAAAAAAAAAATTTTCATTCTATCAAACTTTTGCATTTTGGGAATTCCAAACAAAAAATCGCAAAAGTTTTCGATGGCACAAACAACTTTTCTATAAAAACTATTTACAAACAATTATTTTGGTTTTTTGTACCTATAGTTATAAACAAAACTGTTAAGTTTCAAAGCAATACAATAAAAAATGAAATTTTTAAAAAAAAATTTGTAACACAGTAAAAACAGTTTTTCCGTTCAACAGTTTTACCTCAAACGTTTTCTGACGTTAGCGCCCTATACTGTTAACAAAAAGACGAGATGATAAATTCTATTAACGAATTTATTTAAGGTACTTTGTTAGCTTTACAAAAATGTATATTACTTAAATATTCTAAGCACTTTATTTTATTTTAATTTTGCCTATGGAACAAAGCACTGTGCGTCGGTGCAACACCGTACTTGCGCGATCATTTGTTCTGAATGTTTGCGCATTTAAGTATATAGAAAAATAGTAAAAAACACTCAAAAAAAGCATAAAGTTCAGCTAAAAAATTGTCTAGCTTTTTAAATGATACTAAAAAATGTTTTTCTCATTTGAAACGGGCTATAATATATAAAATTTTTCTCGCACAAATAAATTCTCATTTATAGAGAAAAATTTTTTGAAAATGAAAAATGTTTCCTCTATTTTGACAAAAAATTCACTTTGCGAAGTCTTCTTAAAAAAGTCTTCTTCTCTATAAACGATATATTTTTATACTTATATTTATTTATCTTTTTCATAGAAGCTTTAAATCATTTTTATGAAATTTTGAGAATCACATTTAGCATTCTCTGAAGCAAAGTCTTAACCATTTTTCTCTAAATATTTATCATTTTTTATCATATTCCTAGAAACATTTTTCTGAGTGTACTTAAATCGCTAATAACCGTATTTTTGCAAATTTCGACTAACATCTAGTTGTCGAACATTGATACACAACTTCAATGATTTTGGGTATTTTTCTTAATATCTCAAAAATATATTTTTCTTAGAATTTCCAATCTTTTTTTTATTTTGCACCAGACATTCTTTTTCGCGCTGGCACAAATTCCGAACTTTGTCTTATATACCAACCAGCAACTCCACATGAAAACTGAAGGATATTCTTACCATTTCTTTAATACAAACTGTTTATGAACCGACTCAACCGACTTGTCGCCCGAAGGCGAACAAAAGCCAAACGCACATCCTTAGTGCTTGCTGTCTTGGCTATCACATCGGTTATCCCTTTTTTGCTTTGAGGTTGAGGTTTGAGGCATTTATATTGGCTCGCGGTCGTTTAAATAAATACCTGACGGACAGATAGAGCAAAGAAGGATGCGGTATATTAGCTTGGGAAGGAATAGAAAAATCTTGCTTAAGATTGTAGCTAAAAGCTTAAAGCACTACCAGCCACCCAATACACTGACTTCTACTCAACCTTAGTAAACACGATGTTGTGCTTGTTGTCGTTGTCGTTGCCGTCATAGTACTGGCGTCTTGGCGGCTGCATCCTTTTTTGTGCTAAAAATGAAATGTGGCGCGTAATTAAGCCGCTGAAATTGCTAAATTATTATAACTATGCTGGCGTGGATACGCTTTCATGTCCTGTACGCAATATTACTGCTGCTGTCCGAGCTACAACAACAGCTTCAGCAAAAACAACAACAATAGCAAAAAGCGTTAACTTGAGATTGAGAGCACGCCGAATGGAGTCAAGTTAATGAGGCGTTAAAATGGAATCTGCAGCATTGCATTCTACGGTATTCTCTGGCACGTTGCGACGTCCAGCAGCGTCCTTTTAATGTTCGTGTTGATTTTAAGATGAGCAACAGCAACACCAACAAAGCAACAAGCCAGCAAAAAAGGTGAAAAATATCTACAACAGCAACAATAAAAGCAACAAACAAAACTGCAGACGGTGTTTTTAAATCGTTTACACCTGGTGCGCGCCTCATTTAATGACGAAATTATTATTAATATGCGTAGAATTACCCCGGTCCAAGGATACAACTATAAGGATACAGGTGTGGTTTTCTGCCGCTAGTGGCATGAGTATTCTTTCGGTGCCGCTGTCTGCCCACATAATTGCAATTGTTGCAAATTGTTTTTTTTTTTTGTTTTTCCTTTTTGTTTGTTTTCTTGTTGATGTTGTTTTAACTATGAAAATGCTATAAAAATTAAATTGCTACAATTTTTTTGTATTTTTGCTTTGTTTTCATTTGTTTTTTAATTTTTTAATATATGCGTTGGTTTTTTCAACACGTGATATAGTGTTAATTGTTTGTTAATCAGGCTGTCAAAAAATTTGTATAATTTTTCTAAGAATACACTACAACTAATACTAATAAAAATTATAAGCTTTGAATAAAGCTTACAGAAAATATTTACTATAAAATTAATTAGAAAAAATATTTGAATAAAATTCAAAAATAAATTTTCATATTTTTGACTTAACCCTTAATTGCGTTGTGATGGAAATTTCCCCCAAAGCATAAAATAGAAAAAAATACACACAAAACCAGTTGGTGTGATGATTTTTTGCGTGTGGCAACTTCATATTTTTTTATAAAAAAAATTTATGCAATTAAGTGTTACGCTGAGTTTTACTTAACTTTTAACAAATTGAAATTAGATAATCACTTTACAAATTTTGCATTAAATTTTTCTGCAGCTTATTTCTAAGAAGAAATTTATTACGTTTTTAACTAAATAATTTGAAAAGTTCCTAAAAGTATGCAATTAACATTTATTTAGATGATGGGCTTTTTGAATGATTTTAATTTCAATATATTTTATACAAATTATTAGAAAGTTTCTTAAAACAATTTTTTTAAATATAAAATTTTATTACTGTCAATTCTGAGTACTTCAAACTGATGAGTGGTTGAATTGAACTTTGAAGTGTCTTAAATATATGTCATGTGCTACAATTCCAGGAATGTAACAATCGCCACTCATGCAAACCATACCATAAGAACTCTTGCCTTGATATTTGAGTACTTATTATCTCCATCAAGATAAGAGTTATTTTGTTATTTGGTTTTGTTGACAGATGTATGTAAATTCATTTATTAATTGTCAAAGACTATTCAATATAAGACAATGCAATTTAAATGAATTAATATTCGTTTTTATTGCCACTTATTTAATATAACAAGATCTTGATAACCACTCAAAGCTGAGGTAGTCTCTTGATAACCACTCAAAGCTGAGGTAGTCTTAAACAAAGCTCCTATAAGATATATGTATGACAAGAGCTGAATGTCAAAAGCATCGACAGACCAAAACAACAACAACAGCATTTTCAGCATAAAACAAACATACAAGCAAACAAGCATATATCATCAATGCACATACATATATAAGTATACACAAACACGTTGTCATACAAACACACAGGCATAAACATATTTGCTTTGTGGTATTTTGATCGTATCATTAAATCCGCTAACACTTTCACATACTCTCAGCCAACCCAGCAAACCAAACTATATCGTTTCGAAGACGAAATTTTGACTTTTAAGCATAGTACTCTGTTCGTCTTCACGTGAAAGTCCACTCAAATCTCCACACTAAAAATGACAGCTGTGTAACAACCGTGAACATTTCACAACTTTTTCATCAAAGCTGCACTATGCTTCGCTGCGGAAAATCTAGTACTATATTCCGCAACATGCATCTAGCAACAATTTTTTTTTCACGGCAATATAATTGAACCGACCATTTATTTTGCCGTGAAAGTGACAGTTGTCATTTAATTAAAGAAAAAAGTGCAAGCAAAAGAACAAAGTTTCTATTTGCAATTATATTGTGTGCTATTTATAAAATTTTGCAATTAATAATTATTAATTAATAAAATACTGCAATTATAATGCCAGTGGATGGAAAATGTAAATGTGTGGATGTACCTTTCCGCGGTGTGGCAGTCGCAAATCCTCGCAGTTTGCAGGAATAAACTGATGACTTGTGCCAACAAAGGTCTTGTGAAATCAAAGGACATCTTCCTTAAGCATCATATGCATTCTAAAATATTTATTTTGTACGTGAGATTACATGATTTTATGCTTTGCCTCTAAAAAATTCTTGCCGTTTATTTATTTTTTGTCAACATTTTTAAGCTGAACATCAGCTGTTCGTTTGCAACAAAATATGTCTCAAACTTTTCACGCAACAAATAAATGGCTGTTGCCAGTGAAATTTCACGCAAACGAACATAGTACTAGGCTGTACGTAAAAAAATATAAATCCAACAAATCATATCAATTCAAACATCAAGCAGCGAACTTTGGTAGAACGAACAGGCCTGGAAATAACATTTGCATCTTCGTTTTAAAAGTTTACGTCTGAGTTTTACTTAATATAGGTTAAAAGTGCAAACAAAATTGAGGTATTTAAAAAAAAAATTTTAGTAAATAAGCTATGGCATAGTACCTTTATCATAAAAATATCCTGAAATAAATTTAAAATGTTCAAGTTAAAAAGCTCTTTAGATTTAAAATTCCTTTAAAATTTTGTAATACATAAAAATGTTGTCTTAGCTTTTTTCTAAACTATATAGATAAAAAGAAACATTAACTAGAAATGAAAATAAAAAAATATATATATGGGCATTTTCACGAAAATGCCAACCACAGCTGAAAAATTTAATGTATTTCTCGGTTTAAGTTTTTAATCTAGTAAAATACTGTTGTATAATGGTCGAATACTCGCAATATTGTGGTATAAAAAGTTATCAATTCTTTTCATTTGTCTGTTACTGTTACTGTTACTGTTACTGTTACTGTTACTGTTACTGTTACTGTTACTGTTACTGTTACTGTTACTGTTACTGTTACTGTTACTGTTACTGTTACTGTTACTGTTACTGTTACTGTTACTGTTACTGTTACTGTTACTGTTACTGTTACTGTTACTGTTACTGTTACTGTTACTGTTACTGTTACTGTTACTGTTACTGTTACTGTTACTGTTACTGTTACTGTTACTGTTACTGTTACTGTTACTGTTACTGTTACTGTTACTGTTACTGTTACTGTTACTGTTACTGTTACTGTTACTGTTACTGTTACTGTTACTGTTACTGTTACTGTTACTGTTACTGTTACTGTTACTGTTACTGTTACTGTTACTGTTACTGTTACTGTTACTGTTACTGTTACTGTTACTGTTACTGTTACTGTTACTGTTACTGTTACTGTTACTGTTACTGTTACTGTTACTGTTACTGTTACTGTTACTGTTACTGTTACTGTTACTGTTACTGTTACTGTTACTGTTACTGTTACTGTTACTGTTACTGTTACTGTTACTGTTACTGTTACTGTTACTGTTACTGTTACTGTTACTGTTACTGTTACTGTTACTGTTACTGTTACTGTTACTGTTACTGTTACTGTTACTGTTACTGTTACTGTTACTGTTACTGTTACTGTTACTGTTACTGTTACTGTTACTGTTACTGTTACTGTTACTGTTACTGTTACTGTTACTTACTATTTCTTCTAAGATTTATTTACAATAGAAATTTTTTTTTATTAATAACATAAATTTCCGAGAAAAAAATTCTCCGAAGGTTAATGACGCACGCATGTCGCGTGAGTAACGATGGCAATGCCCATATATCTCCTTTTTGCTCTGAAAAAATTATCAGTTATTATTTTTATTTTCAATATTGTGAAGTGTTTTGACATGTTTTAAAAATGTTACAAAAAAACCAATCAAACAAGTTTAAGCTTGAACTACACAAACTATGCTTGAAAAAAGCATCGAGTACGATTTTGAGTTGTTTGACTTGCTTGAAACAAGAATTCATTTCTTGAAAAGGATAAATAAGAACTGATTCATTTAAGGAATTTTTTTGTTTCATTAAAGCTATTACTTGTTTCAAAAAAAGACCACAATTGTTTTATTTTTAAATGTTGACACAAACTTATTTTGGAGGCTGTTTGTATTCAAGCAGCCAATTAATCATGGATTTGGAATCGAAATAACAATAATTATTATATTAAAAATTGTATGCTAAATTAGGTGGGATACGAATCTACATCCTCCGCATACCAGTCATTCACATTTCCACTAAAACGTTGGTAACGATAATTTAATGATAGCAAAACATATTTAAGAAGGTACTGCTCATCTCAAAAACTGTAAGAAAATTGGAATGAAAACGTTTAGGTTTTTGCATTTTTTAAATCATTCGTATTTAGACCAGATATTAACCAAAAATTATTTTTTATTACTTTTAACATTGAAATTTATATATGTTTAAAAACATATTACAAAAAAAATATTTTGGTTCAATTCGGGTTCGAACCCTCGTGAAATGTTTTAAAAACCCAACACTCAACACAGTAGACCATCAAAGCAATACATTTCTTTGCTGCTATTGCAATACAAAATCATAAAAAATATAGATTCGAACAATTGTTTCATTTTTTGAAATATGAATGCGTTTGTTTACAAAAGCATGCTACATTTCGCTCTGTGTACAGTAAGCCGGATCGAAATTTAAATATCGCCGGCCACCAACTCAGAAGTTAGAGGGACTCTTAAAAACTACTTCGGAAATGATGAAAAATCGAATTTTTGGGGTCTCAAAAGAGTTTGTAAGGACAACAAATTTAAAAATTTTTTTAACCAATATTTGTGTACTATCTTAATCTTATCTATTTTGCTTGTCTTGGGTATGCATTCTGAAGAAAAAAAAAGTTATAGGCAAAAAACTTGATTTTTTGGCCAAAAAAAGGGTTCAGGAGAACCAAAACCGCTCCATGGGGATTTCTCCGATCCAAAAAAAAATGATGCAGAAATAGTTTTTAAGAGTCCCTTTAACTTTTGAGTCGGTGTCCGGATGACCTTTTTTTTCTCCATACAAAATCGATCCGGCTTAGTGTACAGCCGATAAGGTTGAAACGAGTCATAACATACTAAAAATATTTGCTGGGTTATCTCGCCGTATAAAACTACAGTTTAAAGCATTTTGCTTTACTCGAATAGGTGGCTTCCATGCACATATAGCACCCACACACACACACACTCATCTTAGTTTGTATGCGAGTGTGCATCATCAGATTGATGGTTCACAATTTAACAAAGTCACTTTTAATCTCACTTTGTCACCATCGACAACGGCGTCAAATCCTTACGTTAGTCAACACAATGTCAACCACGAGAAAGGATGTTGATTATCCTCACGTTTACACACTACCTCATAAGCACAGATTGCTACACTTGACATATATCGCCATTAAGGTAGCCAAATGTTTGTCGGTATCAATGTCATTGTTGCTTGGCTGTTGCTTGTTCTGCTGCTGTTGTTGTTGTTGCTGTTGTCGGTTATTGTTGCTCATGGTAATTGGCCGCCTTTGCAGGCCATTGTGTGGAACTTTTGGTTAACCAAGTAAGCACTCGCTGCCCTCTCAATACCAATATATAGAGAGAGCGAACAACAACTACAGCCAACGATGATGCATGTTGTTGACGATGTTGCTGGTTGCAACATCGCAACTGATTTATTGAAGAATATTAAATTTTGTAACGCAACAAGATGGCGTTGATGGGTTACTTTCATAACATAGACGTGGTTGTTGATGTTGTTGTTTTTGTTGTTGACTAGCTGAAGGTGCATCATGCATTGGTGTAAATCGTTTTATTGCGTTGGTGAATTGCTTAAATTGGCAATTATATACAGTTTCAGACACTTCCACACATGAACACTCACACACACATTTGTGAGGAAAGTAGTTTAATGGTTGTTTGTTTTTATTTGAAATTTAACTGAGAAATTGAAATGTCCAGTGAAAGTGTTTAAGAGAAACACACACTTAATGCTTCAAATATTATTCTTGTATGTTCGTTTTTAAGTTGTTACTATCAATATTAAATACAATGCTGAAAATTAACAATTTTTGTACAAAAAATTAATAATTGATATTAACAAACATTTTTCCAACATTTTTTTTTATTATTGTAGAGAATTGAACAAATTACGAGAAAAAAAAATTTAAAAAAAATATATTTTTCATTCCAACATGGTTTTATAGAGCTCCAAACTGGCGGCAGAGAAACAAACGGGGCCTCATGGTTGCAGCGCTGGGAGTCGCAATAATTGTCCGATCTAGAAAATAAATGCCTTTTTTAAATCTTAACAAAATTGGTTATCGTATGACAGGAGTTTTTTTTAATTTGTTTTTCAATTTTTGGTGATGTTCCAAATTTGAAAGTGTGTTTTTTCGAAAGAAATATTGACTTTAAGAATTCATAAAAAATCGAAAAAAAATTTAAAAAAATCTTGTGTCATAAGATAGCAAACCAAGTTTAAAAAAATTAAAAAAAAAATTTCGTTAAAAAATGAACCCGCTAGTGCCGCAACCAGTACAAAAAACATGCTTTCGAGGTAAACGCATTCAAAGTTTGTGAACATGGAAAAATGCAAAATAAAATAAAAATCTCTCACTAATCCGCCTGTAAGAATTTGCTATTAGAATTAAAAGAATATTTACTAATATACAAAATTATAAAAAAAAGTCGATTTCAAAAAACGGCCATGTCCCCCCTTAAGTTAAAATAATAATATATAATTGTTATTGCTTCATTTTTAATTTATTTTTTTATTAATTTATTTAAGATTAAATTAGTACTTTAAGATGTTTTTACGAACAACAAGATAAAAAAAAACAATTAACAATTTTCGACTTATAAATACACAGGATTTTATAAAAAATATTGTTTTCAACAATTCACAACGTAATATTTCCAAGAAAAAATAAATGTTTACATTAATTAAAAGTTTAGTTAATTAAGACTTATAAGAAGACAAAATATAATTCTTATATTTAAAGGAAATTAATTTAACCCTTACACTTTAACCCTTAAGCAAGTGGAGCACACTATACTCTACATCTGTTTGTAAGACTGTTGCTAACTCATCTTAATCGTCTGGTTTAAATTTTATCCTGTTGTTTATTTCATATAAAATTAATATTGTAGCAAACCGCGTTTTTATAAAATTAAAAAAAATATATTATAAGATTTGATTTTTTTGAAAAAAAGTGAGTTTTTTTATTTATCATTATACTTATTAAAAAAGTATTATATTAATTTTAAATTGTTTTGGGAAATTTTTATTAAAACAAGTGTTTAAATGAATAAGAAACTGTATAAAATCCATTACCCAGGACCTTTTTTCTACAACAAACTTTGAAAATGGGAAAAGATAGGCCTTTTTAACAAAATAAGGTCATTCCCATATTTTTCTTTCCTATAGATTTCATTTCAGTGTCAGAGGGTTAAAGTCAATCGGCCGATACGTTTTTAAGTTTTTTTTTTTTTTTTAGTTATCTCTAACTCCTTTTTTCATAGAAACGCCTGGACCGATTTCAATGAAATTTTGTATAAAGGTTCAACTACACCCAAGATAAAATATAGGTTTACAAAATTCCAAAGACTTTCGCTTTTTAAGTAGTGCATTTTGAAGACTCAATAACTCCTGAATGACTTGACCGATTTTACTAAAATTTGGTGCGTGAAATAACCTGACCCTGCAACAGAATTAATGCGAGCAGAAGCTATATAAAGATGAACAAAAATCAACCGAACAGTATCGACCAAAACCGAAGTTGAATGAAGACAATCCAAAAATCAAATCGAAGCCAAAAAGAGTACTTCTTTCATACTGGGTGACCATTTTCCTAAGAATACAGCCATCAGATCGAGACGTTGATGATGACATTTTTTTTGTAATCATGTCCGGCAGGTACAGTTTTACGGAAATTTGACGGAAAAACTTTTGACGGAGGAAGGAAGCAGAACCACAAAAAAAGATAATTTGTGTGAATATCTGCGGAAGATAAAAGATTTATTTAAAATTTACCTGAGTGGTAAACTAGCTCTCTATCAAATTTTAAGACATGAGACTTTTCCCATTAAAAACCCAAAATATCCACACATACAAGTCTCTTCGGGTTTTTGTAATTTTCCAAATTTTCCAACAAATTTGACAAAATATTTTTTTTTATAAACCGTTTACATAAAATGATACTAGAACGTTCAAAATGAAAGAAGTACCAGCTAAATCCGTTGAATCGTTTATGATGTTGTGATGCCATTACCATTTTACCATTTCATTTTCATTATATAGATTACAACAACAAAAACTGGACCTTAAATTGAATGAACATAAGTTTCTACGAACAAAGAAATGTTCCTTACACTCAGAAAAAAGTGTCTCGGAATACGATAAAAAAGGCATCATATTTAGAGAAAAATGGTATAGACTTTGCTCCAGAGAATGCTATTCTCTAATTGCGATACTAAAAATTCTCTAAAAATGATAAAAAGCTACCATGAAATAGAAAAATATATCATTTTTAGAGAAAAATATTTTTTTTTTTTTGAGAAAATATTTGTTTTTATTGAAGAAAACACTTCTCATAATGAATGTTTTATCAAAATATAAGAAAAGTTTTTCATTTCCAATAAAATTTCTCTATAAATGAGAAATTTTTTGTGCGAGAAAAGAAATAAAGAAATATTTCTACGAAAATGTGAAAATTTATTATAATTGAAGAAAATTTTATTTGAAAAAGAGAAAATTGCTAATATCAAATATAGAGAAATTTTTTACCGGAGCAAGGTATGCGTTTTTTTCTCAGTGTAAAATTAAGAACTATGACTCATTGAACAAGAGAAATCGTTCTTTGGGAAGATTAATAGTTATAAAAAATCACTGAATTTCTCTCCATGAATGCGATACCTTGATTTTAAGAAGAATATTTGATTCAGTGTGGGCGCTTCAATTCAACCATGAATAAAGTTTAGACCCTATAAAGCTATCAGAAATCATAGGAAAAAATTTCAGGTATAAATTTGGAATATTTTCACAGAATATTCAGCATTTATTCGGCTTTTCAGACCTGAATTCCACATCAAACAACGACTACATTTTGAACAGTCTTATTATAAAGTCTTATTTGCTCAAAGTTAAAAGAAAATTGATTATCGAAATTTCGTTTTCTGAGGTCACAGGTAGGTCATTGGTACTTTAATGGCTTCCATGGAACATTTGGAGCAAAATGGATGATTCTATGGCCAATCGGATGCAGTGGGATTATCTGAGGTCACAGGTGGGCCATTGACACTTTTATGGGTTCCATGGAACATTTGGACCAAAATGGACGATTCTATGGCTAGATATTTTTAAGTCATTGCGATTTGTAAAAATTTAATTTTAGACTTTAATATTGCGCGTTTTAGTTATAATAAAGTTATCTTTAAAGTTATTATTAAAGTTATTACTAAAGTCATATTAAAGAAGATTCGAATGAAATGACAAATAAAAAATAATTGGTTTTTGTCGAAAAAGATTGCCAACTCAAATTACAAAAAGTTTTTGGTAAATTTATTCATGCTTTATGATTGAAAATAGCGGTCAATTTCAATATAAGCCTCGCTTAATAAATTAATCCTGTCTAAGACTTATATTTTTTGCTGATTTTTAATAAAATTTCGGTACATAAGGGTTTTAAATCAAAATTTAAATTATTTATTAAACAGGTTGCAACCCTTTTCTGCTTAGCAATATACGGTGTCGGGCGCTCACTCTCAAGTTTTGAAAAGTAAACGAAAATTGAGAAACTGAACGAAAAATTTGCTTGCACAGAACTTGGGCAACTCAATATATTGCTGAGGAAGTACGTTCTTTTGCTCTCTAGCTTTTGTATGCTTACGCATAACGTGGTTGAACCTTTAAACGGAATTCTACGTCTACACTTACGATACTATCGAAACTGTTTCTTTTTGTTTTTTGTCAGGACATCATTTGATTTTTCCGGGCCATAAAAGCTTCACATCATATTTTTTTTTTATATATCTCGACTCACAAGGCAAAAGGGCTTAAATGACTTAAGCCCTTTTTTGAGTTATTACTGTAGTAGTATTCGTTATATGACTATTTATAATCAGCAATTACTCCTACTTTGATATCTTTATTTTTGTGAATTTTATTGGTGGTTTTCAAAAGGGCTTATTTGCTGAAGTGTGTTTGCTACATTCGGAAAAAGGGCTTATTTCAATTTAAGTTTCATAAACAAAATATAAATAATTTGTATTGGGGACTTAAATTGGTTTAAGCCCTTTGAACAAAACATAAATTTAACTTTTAGTGAAATTTCCGTAAGGCTTATTTTAAAATAAGCCCTTTTACTGAATTTTTTTTTTTTTAAACTAGTTTCCTAGTTGAATATAAGCCCTTTTTCTTTATGAATTTTTGGAACATCAAGTGAACTTAAATCATTTTAAGCCCTTTTTCCATATGCAGTGTGGTCTTTTATGAAAATGCCTAAGGGCTTATAATATTTTAGGCCTTTTTTTACAGAACGAGTTTTCGAACAAAGGAGGGGCTTAAACGTAAATAAGTCTTTTTACTTTTTGAAATTTGTACACATTGGAGGTAAATTAAAATAAAAAAGGGCTTAAATATATAAACTTTATACAATCCTAGGAAAAAAGGAATTATATTTTTAGGCATGAATATTACTGAAAACGGTACATACTGCTTGACTTATTTGATCATACCTTCTGGAATCCTAATAAATAAAATATTGACGTGAATGCAGTGTAGGTGTAGCAGACTTTGAATAATACTTTTAAAACATTGGAGCTCGAAAAACACCGTGAATATAACTGTGGAATAAACCGTAATGATCGTAAACTTGAAATATTAAAAACCCAAAAGCTTTCCACGGCAAACAGTTCAATTAACAAATTCAAATTGATGTATTTCTACACGAAGTAGGGACATTTTTTTGCTTTTTGATTTTAAATTCTTATGTAATAACCTGATGAGGAACTGACGGAATTTTATGAATTTGTAATGTTTTGTATAATTGACGATAACCTCAGTCAAATAACTAAGCTTAAATTTAGGAAGTGTTAGGATGTATGTGGGAAATGAGTTATACAGACGGACATATCGATGGTTAAGCGCACTAAAGTGATAAGTGACCTTTTGACGAAAATAGGTTTACTGCATTTTTCAATCCATCAATATCATATCTACCTTGTGTAAATTTATTCAGTCAGTACACAATTGAAATTAGTGTTTTGTATTGAGATGTATTGAAATTAACCTATCGATATATGAGAGGAAACGACCTGGAGTGAACGAAGCGTGAGTTAAAAATAAGAACAATGGACGACAAAGGACAGTTGCGAAACGGACACAACAGAGTGCACAAGTCGCGGTCGTTATAATTAATTTAAGTATTAAAAACTGCTAATAGCAACTAAAACTGAAAATGAAATGTTAAATAAAAAATCCTAAATCTTTAATCAAATTTGTTTCACTCCACATGTATTTACATGTTGCCCATCTCTGGTTACATCTCCAAGAAATAACTTAAATAGCTTAAAGAGCCTGTGTTTCCAACATCTTTTATTTTAATATCTAAGAAAAAGTGTTACCTATAATTACGATATTACCAGTTCTTGCAGTAAAGGAGTCACTATATAGGCTAACGAGTGTTAACTTAAAAAATTTACTATATTTATTAGATTCTTTATGAGTTATTCTTTTTAGATACGTGTTGGTTACATCGCCAAAAAGCAACTTAAATAGATTTCAGAGCTTATGCATCCTGCTTTTTGTTTCAAAGAAGTAGTATAGTTTTGTAAAAATTTTGGTTTTCTTCAAAAAGACCTATTGTCAGTTTATGAGCACTCTCTAAGACCTAGATATAAGTTTCTCTTATATAGAAAAATCTGATTTGATATTTACATTTTTCCATTGCTCCGTTTGTTATTAAATGTGAGTTTAATGTATGAAAAATGTTGCAGATAGTTCCATCGAAAAAATTTTTGGCTTACAAATGAAGACTGTGCGTGTCAATCTTTGCTCTTTAGTGTAATTTGTTCAAGTTATGTAAAATAGCTCATAATAGACTAGAGAGTGGTCCTCGGGATACAGAATTTGTTGTTATCTCGCTGTTTTTCCCATCTTTATTCTAAATTTGTAAGTATAGCTAGACGTCACCCTTAAAAAACCATGCATAATAAATTTAACAACACATATACTTAGGGCTTAAAATGGGTTTGGATACCTTTGAGCGCTGTTTACATTTGGAAGAAGGGCTTAAATAGGACTAAGTCAACATTAAGTTCGTGGGTGTGATTTGGAAAAAGAGCCTACTTGTAAATAAGCCCTCCTCACGTCTTTATTATTATTTTGGAAAAAGGGCTTAGTTAACATTTTTGCATTTATTTAAGATCCTAGTTGACATAGAGGTCTACTTTTAATACATTGTATTAAGAATGCAGCATTCAAAAATTCTACATCAAAACGACATTTATATCAAGGATAGATTTTTTCAAATCTTGATCTAACTTTTAAAATTACTCTCCTGAACATGGGCTTAAATGATTTTAAGCCCTTTTGCCTTATTTGTCGAGATATACATCATTACAATTTTTTTGTACAGAACTATTTTTATGTGTATTATATTTTTTTTTTGTCTATGTTAATATTTTCATAATTTTGTTTTTGAAAAATTATTAAACCTGACAAAAATATTAGATATATTAAATATTCTGAAACATTCAAAAAATCATAACGTACGCATAGAACACATCCTCGGTATTTTCTTGATTAAAGTATTACTTAAAAATAATGTCAAAAATAACAGTCTGACTCATAGAACACTTATGTTTTTAAAAGAAGAATATTTCTACATCTAATGTGGAAGCATAATTTATCTGATGACAAATCTTTCTTGCTGATTACAAAACCTGATTTCAAATGATTGCTTGCATTTGTGAATTCATGCAATACTGTAAAATATACCTTTAAAATATTTTCCAAAAAATCAATGCTAAAACTTTTTGCCAGTCAAAATATAGAAAAAATTTAAATTTGTCAAAAGTTTCTCAAATCAAGACGGCTTATTCGTCTTCTGCCAAATAAATTCAAATGAAAACAGAAATATTCGCTTCTGTTCGAATATTTTCTCTGCTAGCCTCAGTCTGCTGGCTTTCAGTCTCAATAAGCCAGCCCATGTTTAAGGTTTCAATCTCAGTGTTCTGTTGCTTCGACACTCAAGTCAAAGTGTTTTGTGCAACGCCAAACTTTTGCTCTTGACCTGAACAGCTCTGGGTCAATGTAAAAACTTTTGCTTGTTCCCGGAAACTTTTGTTGTTCTACCCGCATCAACCGCGAGCGCCGGCAAAGGAAGTTTGAATTTTTATTGAGCAGAGAAAATATTGTATTACATTTTATTTAATTAATTTTGATAAGTTAGATTTGTGTTTTTGTTTATATTTTGGTTTGCTGTTGAATTGGGATTATTTAAAATGGTTTTCTTAAAAAGTTTCTTTTCTTAAAAAAAAAATGTTGCTTTAAGTGTGTTGTTGATTTAATTGTGATATCAAATTTTAATTTGGTGTGTTCATTATGTCTCCAACAATTTTCCTCAGCGTGTGCTTAAGCAAAGTATAACCAGGATATGGAAAATGTCAGAGATGTGCCATCAGTAAATAGGACATGGGACACACACGTCCCAATTGTAGCATAATTTAACGATTTAATACTCAATGGGAACTTGTGTGCCGACAATATTGAAAAGATTGAAATTTGGTAGTCCAGGAAGTAGAATTGGTTAAGATGTTTGGGTTGTAATAGTATAATATTTTTTTATTTAAAAGCTTTTTAAATATTTCTAAAACTGTTACTCTAAAGTAAGATATTTTAATAAGTTGTAAGATGAGTTCTAGTAATATTTCAATATAAATCTTTAAATTGTCGAAAGTATCATCTTAAAAATCTTCACTGTTAACTTTAAAAAGAGTCCAATACCACCATCAACAGATATCCAGCAGTCCTTAAAATATCTCTTTGAATTTGTGAAAATATTTATGAAATTTAAAAACTTGCATACCTGACATTGCTATGCATTCATGGTGGATTGAATTTGATCGAACTGGACGAGGACATTTCGTCGATTGTCAAAATCGTCTGCAACGTTGTCCGGCAGCATTGAATGCTTGAATGTTGCCTGTTAATACAAATCAATGTTCGTTGTTACAATTGCAGATACATTTGCAAACGTGCGCTATACAATCTACATAGCTGGTATTTTGAGTGAGATACAAATACTTGAACACGAATTGTTGTTGGATGGCAAACACGGTCAGTGAATTTTTGGGCTCTGATGTTATGAAAAAGCTTACTGGTTGGAAAGAGTTATTATTTGTTGCTGTTGTTGTGCTTTATCCATTGAAAATACATTGCCGCATCTTGCCAGCCAGTCATTCGCTTGTATGTATGTATGTATGTTTGTATGTTTGTATGGTTTGGTACTTCGACTCGAATTGGACGCATCGCTCCGTTTAATTCGTTTCATTACAGTTCAGTGAATATTTGGGTTCCATAACAATCGGTTACCGATGGATTGTGTCTAATGCCGTTAGTATTTGTGCGCTGCTGAGCTTCTGAGTAAATAACTCTAAATTTAGTCTGGGTTGGGATTGAAGCATGATTTTATTTAAGCTCTATGCTAGCGAACAGGTAAGCAAGTAAGCTCTGTGAATCACGGGTTCAATTGCCGGTAACTAAGGTGGGGTTTATTTAAGAGTATCTGTTATTGTTGTGTTGTTTTTTTTTTAACTATTTTCTGTACTTATATTTATCTATTTTCCTTGGTTTTTTTTTTGTATGTTTTCCCCATTTGCATTCAATTCTAATTTTGCTATGATTTGCCTGATTGCTTTTGACCGTTTATTAAAATTTTTGTTGGGTTATTTGTAAAGATGATATCTTTTCAGTAACTGGAAACTTTCTCAGTCTTATAATATATATTAAAATTTCTGCATTTATTTTTTTTAATAAATTCCATTGAATTTCAATATTTAAAAATTTGAAATAGATTTAAATCTAAGAGATGTATCACCATTTAAACTGCACTTCATTTATAAAATTTAAAATGAATAAAACCAAGTTTTGAGCATAACCAGGTAAAAAAAACAACCAACTTTAAAACCTTCTTCTATTCTTAAGTCGTAGCTTATCTTAATTTGCAATTACACTTTAATTAAATTAAATCGCATGCTTAAAATCTTATATAAATACACAAACTAGACGCTAAATAAAAAAAAATATTAATTTTAAGTATACAAAAACATTATGGGTCATTCTTTTACAAACCGTACATTTTTCAACAAAATATAACCCACACAGCATTTTTGGTTTGACTGAAATTTTTTTTACGGGTTCTATATCGAAAAAACAGTTACTGTTTTTTTTTATTTTTTTTTTAAATTTGAGATTTTCGTGGTTTTTTCCTTGTAGACTCATTTTCAAAAATTCATAAGTTCGGTTGTTTTTAAAAATTTTAAAATACAAAAAAGTGTTTTTATTCATTTTAAAGATGATATTTTATAGACTGATATAATATTGACAGAAAAAAATGTAGGTACATGAATACCTACCAATGAATTGAAATCGTAATATGTATATGATTTAATTAGCTCAAATAATGTAATTGTTCATTTAAGTTCGTCCCAATTTTTTATAAAGCCTTATTTATTAATGAATAAAATTGTTCAATAAAAGAAGTAAAATAAATTTTATTTATACTACAGAATTATTAGAAGTAATCCTTTCTCCATCAATACAAAAAGCATTTTCAATGTAAAATTTAGCGTAGAATACGATGGTTATCTTAAAACACGTTAAGTGGTGGGAACGATTGTTGAAAATTTTATTAAACATTAAAATTCTGTGTCAACGAGAATAACCGCTAAAGTCGAGTTAGGACGAAAATCTCAAACTTTAAACACCCTCTATTTTCAAAAAAAAAAAAAAAAAAACAAAAAAAATCCCCGAACACATGTCTTTTTTTTTGATAAAGAACCTAAAAAAAATTCAGGCAAATCAAAAATATGTCGGTCAAAATGGTGTTAGTTTTGTAAAACAATGACTCATATTGGAAATTTTAAAGGTACTGCAAATATTATTAGCCAAATTCTAATACGACGTTAGTCACAATTATATACTATTCAAGAGGCGAAGAAAACTATTTTTAATATGAATGATGTTTATACTCTGATGTATTGTTTTGAACGTTGAATCTCTATCTTTTTAATACAATCATTTAAAACTATAGAAGAACATAGATAAATGAATTTTTTTTTTTTAATTAGCTATCTATCAATGTCGCTAATATCGTTATTTTTACAATTATTTATTTTCGCCGGCTTAGAATTAGGCCCACGATATGTCGCACAGCGTACACTCAGAAAAAAGCTTATCGGAATATGATAAAAAAGGCATCATATTTAGAGAAAAATGGTAAAGACTTTGCTCCAGAGAATGCTATTCTCTAATTTCGATACTAAAAATTCTCTAAAAATGATAAAAAGATTCCATGAAAAAGAAAAACATATCGTTTTTTGAGAAAAAACTTTTTATTTTTGAGAAAAGATTTGTTTTTATTGAAGAAAATACTTCTCATAGTGAATTTTTTATCAAAATATAAGAAAAGTTTTTCATTTTCAATAAATTTTTTTCTATAAATGAGAAATTTTTTTGCGAGAAAAATACTTATCATTATTAGAGACATTGAAATATTTCCATTTCCTAGAAGTAAAGAAATATTTCTTCGAAAATGTGAAAATTTATTCTAATTTAAGAAAATTTTATTTGAAAAAGAGAAAATTTCTATATCGAAAATAGAGAAATTTTTTACCGGAGCAAGGTATGTGTTTTTTTCTCAGTGTAACGATCCCTTATAGCGAGTGGTCAGAAATAGAAGGAGTTACCGTAGAATAATGTAATTTTGTGGATATATATTTTTGAATAATAGAAGAGTTCTCACAAAAGTGTTATCAATCGTGTTATCTCATATAACTGAAATTGGTAATCTGGTATATTTTTCCGAGAAAGCATTTCACAGAAATATTATTAAGAACACCTAGTTCTTTTGTAGAAACAAATATTTGGTGTTTAAAAGAACCAAATCGGTCAAAAATTCACGCATTTCTCATATAACCGAAATCGTTAAACTGGAATATATTCCCAAAAAAGCATTTCAAGGCAATATAATTTGATACACCTATATTTTTTATAGAAACAACTAGTTGGTGTGAAAAATAACCAAATTAATCTTTTAAGAAGAAACTATTAGGTCGAAAAATAACCAAATCAGCCAAACTAATACGCCTTCTTCTCATATAACCGATATCGGTAAACTGGTATATTTTGCCAAAAATGCATCTCAGAGTAATGTAATTTTGGTACACCTAATTCTTTTAAAAACACATCTAGTTGGTGCGAAATGAAACCAAATCGGCCTAAAATTTAAAATAAGCCAATTTAACACTAAAAAATAATTATAAAAAATTCTGAAATTTTAAATCCTCTCAAATTTTGTTATTTTTATTCGAATTTTATTAATTCGCATTCTGTAGCTTTCCAAGCAATATTTCTGCTGCTATGTCTTGGTTATGGCTCTTATTCCTGTTTTTAACCGACTTCAAAAAGGAGGAGGTTCTCAAGTTGGTTGGTTTCTCTGTTTTTTTTTTTTTTTTTTTTTTTTTTTTTTTTTTTTGTGAATGTATGTACATCGATTACTCCTAAAGTACTTGCCCGATTGCCGTAATTTTTTGTCAACATATAGAGACTATCAACGCGGAGGTGCCCGTCTATGAAAGGGGGCGGTATTCGGAAAAGGGGCGTGTCTCTATAAGAAAAACACTGTATCTCAGTAAATATTGACACTACGGTAATAAAATTCACAGTAAAATTACAAGGGCAAGCACAAGTATTAAAAATGACGATCACTTAAGTGGGCGTAATTCTAAAAAAGGGTGTGGCAATATTGTAAAAACTCTGTATCTCGAAGAAAATTGACACTAGAGTACTGAAATTAAGTACAGAGGTAGGTACAATTATTAGAAATTACTATAACAAAAGTGGGCGTAATTCGACAAAGGGGTGTGGCAATATAAGAGAATTACTGTGTCTCGAATAATATTGATACTAGGGTACAGAAATTTATTACAAAGGTAGGAAAAATTACTACAAATTTTTGTAAGAAAAAAAATGGGCGTTAATCGAGAAGGGGAGTGGCAATATTAAAAAAAACACTGTATCTCGATTACTATTGACACTACGATGCTAAAATTTAGTACAAAGGTAGGTACAAATATAACAAATTACTGTCAGTAATGTGGGCCGTATTCGATCAAGGGGCGTGTCACTGTAAGAAAAACACTGTATTTCAGTAAATATTGACACTAAAGTACTAGAGTTAATAAATTCACAGAAAAAATGCAAGGGTATGTAAAAAATAACAGTCAATTAAGTGGGCGTTAGTCGACAAAGAGGTGTGGCAATATAAGAAAAACTGTGTATCTCGAATAATATTGACACTAGAGTACTAAAGTTAACTACAGGGGTAGGCACAGTTATAAAACAATTAATTTCAATACAGTGGACCTTGTTTGATAAAGGGGTGTGGCAATATATAAAATACACTGTGTCGCGAATAATATTGGCACTAGAGTACTGATATTTAGTATAGAGGTAGGCACACTTATAACAAGTTATTGTGAATAAAGTGGGCGTCATTCGACAAAGGGGTGTGGCAATATTAGAAAACACTAAATCGAATACTGACACTACTAACTGAAAAAGTACAGACGTAGGCACAATTATTACAATTTGACAATGGGGTAGTGATAAAAATACAAGAGTAGGTACTGATAAACATACTGACAAAGACCAGAATAAGAAACGACAGAAAAGCATTTTCCATATTATGAGCATAAATAATTGGTGTTTAATTAATTTATACACTTTTTTAATATATATCATTTTCTCTAAAAAGAAAGAAATAAAACTTTTTAACAAAAAAAAAAACCTACTTCAAAATCACTAGAAAGTAAAAAATAATTTTAAATTACTTTTACTATTTATTTCTTGGTCAAATTTGTATTTTTATAATAAATATATTTATTTTTTTATGATAATAAGAGCTTCGAAGTCGGCGCTAATATAATCAGATTTTTTGTGCAGCTGCAGCACACATATAGCATTTTAATTAAGATTTAAGAAAAATTAAGATTACAAATTAATACTGCGGCACCCAAGCAGGATATTTACAAATAAAAAAGTCTTAAATAGAGTAGGGATGGCGAAAAAATCATGATTTTACATCAATGATTAGCGCTGACTAGAAGCTTTTATTATCATAAAAAAATAAATATATTTATTATAAAAATACAAATTTGACCAAGAAATAAATAGTAAAAGTAATTTAAAATTATTTTTTACTTTCTAGTGATTTTGAAGTAGGTTTTTTTTTTTGTTAAAAAGTTTTATTTTTAAAGATTATCAGTTATTTTAAGGTAGTTTTTTTAATATTTTTAATGCTTGCATAAATAATATATAAAAAAAAAAAATAATTTTTTTCTATTTTTTCTAATTTAAAAAAATTAGGTATACCGAGTCCGTTAGTATCGGCACCATGATAAATATAATATATAAAAAGATCAGTTAATGAAAAAATTGCATAAATATCGTCCGTTGTTATTTTAATACAGCAGGAAAACGAAAAAGCTCAAAAGATATAACTGCAAAAATGCACTTTTTGTAAAGGTTTGCAGCTACTTTGAGCTAATTTTCTTTACATAGCATTATTTATACCAATAAAAAAAACATAAAAAATTGCAGACAAATTATTTATTTTTTTTTAAATCACTTCCAAAGTTGGTCTAATTTTAATTCTTTTATTGTCTGAGACCTCTTTATAAAGCAGTCATGAGCAGGAAAATAAATTTAGTGAGCCAAGGTTTTTGTTTTTTAAAACAAACACAAAATTATCCTCATATTTGCTTTTGCTCATCGTTGCAAAAAAAAAAAATTAACCAGCAACAAAAAAACAAATCATGTGCGGTTTGTGCTACACATGTACAAACATTTCAAGCGCAGCGCAATCGTGTAAGGCTTGCTTGGCTTTGCATGCATTTGTTGTTGTTAGCAAGTTAGAATTTTGGTGAACGTCATTTTTGTTGCTATTCTTTGTACGTGTTGTTGTTATTTTTTGCACGCGTTGTTGTTTTTACAAATGTGCAAACACAAAGTTGAAAAAACAAAACAAATTTGTAGCTGAGCCAACTGAGCTAATTGAGCTACTGGAAGCTCATGTCTGTTATAAAGCTACCGGTATCACAAAAAAACAACAAAAAATATTTTTCCAGACGGATCCAAATTCCATATTTTTTTAAGTGTACAATTTATACAGGGTGTCTGCACAGCAAGTGCGTATATTTTTGGAGGTGAAAGAGGTGGAGAAAAGTCGAATTGAGAAAAAAATTGTGTAGAAGAGTGGGTCTATTTTCCCCCCCTAAGAAGTTTCAGGGTTAATTAACATTTCATGACTTTGATTTGCATTATTGTTTCTTGTAGAAAACAATTTTTTTTGTAACAAATTTTTTAATTTATGCTGAATGTGGAAATTTAGTAGTTTTTTAAGGAATAATTTCATCTTCTCACGATCACAGCTTGAGAATAGACAATTTCAAAGAGATCGCTGATACACCGTTGGGAAGATCATTTCATTACTTTTGAAATAAGCCTTAAAAATCAATCTCAATCAGTTCGCTTGTCTACAAAAAACAATAATGTGAATCAAAGTCTTGAAATCCTATTTAGCCCTGTAACTCCTTAGGGAGCGAAAATAAACATACCCTTCCATACGATTTTTTTCTCAACTCAACTTCCTCTTTCATCTCAAAAAAATATACGCACTTGCAGTGCGGACACCCTATATATGCAAATATCAAAAAATTGTGAAGAAGATTTTAAAAGTAGCAATAAGTATATGAATTATATGTTTCTCTTAATAGAATAAGTAAGCTTTGGAAATTCCAAGTTGTATGGCGTCATGTGTCTACAAAAATACAAATTTTAGAGAAATATTTGGGATTATTTTCAAGTCAAAAATTTTCATTCGACATATTGGTACGCATACTTTTTTTCTCTAAACTGAAAATTTTGTTTTTTGTAATTTTGGCCTTTGGCAAATATTTTTGACAAACATAATAAAAAAGACAAGCGTCCGCATCTTATATCGATTGAACTGCAAATATTTCTTGCCATTACAGTGCTTTTGAAACTTTTCAACTCAAACCATCTCCACGAAATTGCAGCCTGAAAGTATGCACAGAAAATTTAATTTATATAAAAAACAAGTAAAGAAAGTCTAAAGTCGGTTTAGGCCGACTATGAAATACCTTAAACCCACTTTTCAAAAACAAAAAATTTTTATTGTAAATGGGCGTCTCCAAGGGCGGATGAAGCCTATATTTTATATGCATTTAAATATTGATGAAAAATTTACACATACCAAGTTTTATTCCTGTAGCTCACAGTTAATGCCTTTATTGTGCTTTCGCTATGGGAGGTAGGCGTGTCCGTATGCGGATGACGTCCATTTTTCAAAACCATCTTTGTCTTGTCATAAAAACATTCGTCCCAAATTTTAGCTCTGTAGGTTAAAACGAGGCTTATTTATTGCGTTTTCAATTTTTGGGTTGTATGGGAGGTGGGCGTATCCGTGAGCGGATGACGTTCATTTTTCGAAGACATCTGTGTGTTTGTATAAAACACATACATATCAAATTTTATTGTTGTAGGCTAAATATGAGCTGAGTTATGCAGTTTTCAATTTTCGCGTTGTATGGGAGGTAGGCGTGTCCGTGGGCGGATGATGTCCATTTTTCCAAACCATCTTTGTTTTGTTATAAAAAATATATGTGTCAAATTTTAGCTCTGTAAATTAATCAGAGGCTTATTTATTGCGTTTTCAATTTTTGGGTTGTATGGGAGGTAGGCGTGTCCGTCAGTGGATGACACCCATTTTTCAAAAACATCTTTGCGTTGATATAAAACACATTTATACCAAATTTTATTGTTGTAGGTTAATTATAAGCTGAGTTATGCAGTTTTCAATTTTTGCATTGTATGGGAGGTAGGCGAGTCCGTGAGCGGATTCCAAAAATATTCAATAGTGCAAATCCTTGGGTTCATGTGACTATGTGTACCAAGCGTCACCACGTCACCACGTGAGTCGAGCTATCCATGTCCGTCCGTCCGTCTATACGTCTGTGTATTGTCCGTATACACAGGATAAGAAGAAGGAGTTGAGATACTTGGATGAAACTCGGTGCACATGGTCACATGGGTCCAAGGATCTGCACTATTGAATATTTTTGAAATCCACCCACGGAGACGCCTACCTACAATATAACGCAAAAATTGAAAACTGCATAAATAAGCTCATAACTAACCTACAATATTAAAATTTTGTGTGTATGTGTTTTATATCAACACAAAGATGTCTTCACAAAATGGATGGTCATCCGCTCACGGACACGCCCACCACCCATACAACGCAAAAATTGAAAACGCAATTAATAAGCCTCTGTTTAACCTACAGAAATAAAATTTGGCACGTCTGTTTTTTATGACAAAACAAAAATGGTTTGAAAAAATGGATATCATCCACCCACGGACACGGCTACCTCCCATACAACGCAAAAATTGAAAACTGCATAAATAAGCTCATAACTAACCTACAACAAAAAAATTTGGTGTGTATGTTTTTTGTATCAACACAAAGATGTCTTCGAAAAATGGGTGAAATCCGCCTACGGACACGCCCACCTCCCATGCAACCCAAAAATTTAAAACTCAATAAATATGATTATGTTTGTCATAGAGAGATTAAATTTGGTATGTATGTATTTTATATCAAAACTAAGGTGTGTTCAAAAATTGGGAGTTATCCGTCCATGAACACGACCACCTCCCATAGCGAAAGCGCAATAAAAGCATTAACTGTGAGCTACAGGAATACAATTCGGTATGTGTAGATTTTTCATCAACATTTAAATGCATATAAAATATAGGCTTCATCCGCCCACGGACACGCCCATTTACAATAACATTATATTATTTTTGGAACAGTAGGTTTAGGGTATTTCATAGTCGGCCTAGACCGACTTTAGACTTTCTTTACTTGTTTTTACACTTAATTCGTTCTTCCAACTCGTCGTAGGACAGCATTTTATATGAGTATGAAATAGTTGTGGTGACTGTAGCATGCAGGTTAAGTGTGTGGCTTAGCATGCTCGGAGCCCGGGTTCGATCCCCAGCCGCGGCGAAAAGTTTTTTTCAATAAAAAATTTTTCTGATCGGTCACCACCTCTCTGCAGACAATGGCAAACCTCGGAGAGTAAATACTGCCATGTAAAGCTTCTTGAGAACATGAACTTTAGCCGTTCGGAGTCGGCATAAAACATGTAGGTCCAGTTCTCGGTCAATTGTGTGCAAACATTTAATAACACACACAACACAATTGATCATAAGAAGCTCGGTCAAAGTCCTTTCAAGGGCTGAAATGGCCAATTTGTTTTTTTTTTTGTTTTTTATGAAATAGTTGTACGCCCTTATTAATTTTCTATCAAGATAGCTTAAAGAGTTCGTAGAAAATAAATTCTATCTTTTTCCGTCTCGCTAGTGCTGTGGTAACAAGCTTGACTGCTACTCAAGGATTCCGTGATAAATTCCCGAAATAGGCACAAATTTTTACATTGCTTTATTTATTTCAGTTAATATTTAAAAGAATTATTCGATATTATAAAGAACTTGAAATTACAATCACATTGAATCCGAACTTGAAGAAACATATGACATGCCTTACAATCAATTTCTGATGTTTATACCGATGTTATTTCCGCTGCAAATATAACACTTGCTACGTTTCATTCTTTTTTCTTCAATCAATTTTTTTCTTCAATCGTAATTGCCCTCTAAGAAGATAGCGCAACGCATATTTAACATTTGTCTTATTCAGTTATAACAGCCCTATACAGCCCTATATCTGGGGGAATTCTTTGCAAATCAAAACTTGTACTTCTTATCAAAGCATTCAACAAATTTCCATTATATTAGTTCACATAGTTATACTGATGAACAGATCTAATAATCTTATAAAATTTTACTAGATATTATTTTGTACACAGAGCAATTAGATAATTCAGATTTTCTTGATAGATGTAAGCTGTAGGAAAATCTTTTTGAATGTGACTTTTAAGTGAAACTTTACAAAGAAATTTTTTATAGAATTTAACACTTTGCGCGATTTCATTTAAAGGTAAGTTTGTTTATAATTTTTTTTTTTTTCAAAGGTCAGAAAAAACTGAAGAGACAGCACTAGAATGTTAAAATAGATCACAGAATTATGACTTATGCAATTTCACGTAAGGTTTGTAAGCAAAACAGGTCAAAGGCATATATTTAGAAGTATTTTTTTTTTAAATATTTCTTGTCCTTTCATATGTCCAAATTTCACGTCAAATATTAAAATCAATCAATGAAATATACATTTTTTGCCTTGTTAAAAAAAAAGACAAAAAAAAACCTTGCTGAAAAAACTTCTGTTATTTTTAGCGAAAATAAAATTGTAGAACAAGTTATAGACAAATTTCTGTAAAACTTGTTTTTTCATATAACACAATTCCTTTTAAAAAATATTACGAATGAAAATAGAAAAAAACAACAAGTTTTTAAACAATTTAATGACAACTGCAATTCGCTTCAAGAAAAGTGAAGCGCAACTTCCGATGTATTAAGTTAAGGCAAGTTTATTGAACCAAATAGCACATCATAGAAAAAAGAAAAAATAAAAATATTTAAAAACAATAGAATTCATGCACACATACAAGCACACACAACTTCAATCATACAAACAAGCACTCTCCAAGAATTGAACAAAGCCACTAACACACATGGGTTTGGCATACTTCTGCAGCACTTCCGGTTGTGTACAACGTGCTGTTGGAAGCTACAAAAATGTGCAATAATTGTGCGTGTTTGGTTGGGTGAGTGAGTCAGTCTAAGTAGTTGAAAGTTGCTGATATGGCTAGCAATGCGCCGACGTGACATATAGTTTTAAGCACACGATATAATTCCAATTTGTTAAGCAAGAAAATTATACGATGACATTGGACCATTTTCACACTTGAAAATTTAAGGAAAGACCGCGTTTGAAGGACCAAGTGCAAAAGACGGTAACCACACTGTGGCTACTAAGCGTCGCATGCGTTGTATTTATCAATAGGATGGACGATGATATGATAACCTAGGGCGAGATAAAAGATACGAACTAGCTAGATGGATGGATGAATGGCAGGATGAATGACTGGATAGATGGATGATGACTAGTGGTTGAGTGAACGGTTTAAATAAACATGTGGCTGATGAAGAAGCACGGCTGCTTGCTGAAATGATTCTGGCCAAACGACGAATTGATAACAACACCGCGGGCAGTTCTTTCATCAAGTCACAAGTAGAAGAAGAAGAAGAAGTAGAACAGGAACAACAAGCAAACCATCCACCTTGGACAAAATTCAAATTCTATTTCACTTCAAGTTGATGTTGGTGGTGTTGTTGTTGTTATTTGTTTCATTTATTTTGCTGTGATTTTTTCTTTTTTTTTTTTGTGGGTGTTTTTTTGCTATCGGGCGAGGGTATCAAACAAAATTATGATGAATTTCCATCCTTTCACGGCTGAACTGTCAACGGGAATTGCTTTGAACAACGACAACAGGGTAGAGATGCGGAAACTGGAGCTGAAGCTAAAGTGTAGAAGACCCGGTATACGTTCAGGCAACGTGGTAGCGCATTGTTGTTTTTGTTGTTTGGTATCAAGCAGCCAACCATTTGACAGTGGGTCCAACGAGCAGCAGGTCTGTCGGTTGGTCTTACAGTCGGTTGCTCGTTTTGTCCATGCGACAGCCAACGCATACAATGTCATGCTCAATGAGCAGCGATTTTAGCTTGTTTTGTTGTTGTTGTTGTAACCTATTGATGGTTATTGTTGTTTTTGTTGTTGTTGTTGCTACTGCTGCTGCGCATGTTTAATCCAGCACCAAGAAGCACAACAACCAGCCATAAACGAGCGAGCGAACGCAACGTGACAGTGATTTTGTAAAATTTTCACAAACACGCACACACACATACGCACACCAACGCACTTTTGTGTGTTCTCACAGATACACTTAGACCAAGTGTTGCTTTTGGGGTTGGAAAATTGCTTGAAAATGACTGCTTCCGATGTTTTCGTTATAAATGAAAAATCGTAGTCATGTCATTCGATTCTGAACCGTTAACGCGGAAGTATCTGCTAGATGCAGATGCTGTTAAATTGTGTCAAATAAATGTTAACGAAACGTGTTAAAAGGCTAACGACAACTAAATGTTTTGAAAACAATTAATAAACTGAAACATAAGCGTTTAGTCGTAATGAGACATAAGAAATTAAAAGCAAACAAAAAAAAAAAAAAAACAACAAAAAAGTTAGTGTGTTTTTGTGTCATCTGTGTGATTGTAAGTATTTCGTGGAACGCATCTAATTTATTGCCAAAACATAAGAGTAAAAAAACCCAACAACATTCATTATAAGAAAAACAGCTGTTTTGTAAAAATTAACTCGTGTTTATCAAAAAAACAAAAACTAAACAATTGATGTAAACTAATAAATAATTTTAATGACATTCTGTGTGTGTGTGTGTGTGTGTGTTTGTGGCGTGTTCAGTTTTTTTTTCTTCTGCCGTTAAAAAAAAAACTAATTATTTACATCCATGCAATCAGCAACAATTCATATATATGTATCTTTTACAATTTAGTATCGTTCGGATGGCTGTTGCTGTCGCTGCTGCTGCTGTTGCTGCTGTTGGCGGCAACAAACGGTTCAGTGCTTGCGTTCGTTTTTATATCGATATTGTTTAGAATCTCAACGTTCGTAACAATTAAACTTTATATGCAAGCATACATATTTGTATGTATGTAGTTAAAAAAAAAAAAACATATTAAAATAAAATGAAAAAAAAAAAAACATTATAAAAAAAACAAACAATGTATTGCAATTTGAAAAGACTTCAAATAGGCTCGATTAGCAGAAATGGAGCGTACTTCCGGCATAAGTTGCTATGATTAAGGCATGGTAAGTTTACGTTAAGCAGCTTTTTATTGTTTTTTGTTTTTATTCTAGATTATTTATTTTTCAAACAGCTACTTCAGTGTTAAGTTGTTTTTAATAATGTTGAAAAATTTAATGTCTGAAGAATATCTTAAATAGTAATTTTGAAATGTTGATAGATAAATATCATTAAAGTCATAATTTTAAATATTCAACGAACTTCTTATTTCATTTCCATATTTACACAAACTAAAAACTGTGACGTTAAGCTGATGTGTGCCCTGACGACATATGTCGATGTTAATTAAAACATGTGTTTAACACCTTAGTTACCACTGCTTGAAATTGTGTACGCTTCTCTGACATTTACATGAGTACAATTTTGATAACAATCTGTGAGTCAGAAAAGCTTTTTTTTGAATTACAAACACAAAACATAGAGCAAGCTTAATCGAGTTCAACGCCCAAACTATGTATTTTTCAACAACAAAACTCTTGTTTATGTTTATTTCATATCAGCTTTTTGTATAACCCGGTTTAAGCCGGGCATATGTCTTCTATTGCCTACATTTAATTTGAGTATAAATATAAGAACTAATTAAACTTAAGGAGGGACATAACATTCGCGGCAGAGAAAACAGACCTTTTTTTTAAAAATGCATAACTCAGTCAAAAACAAACATTTTTCCAAAATTTTTTTTTAAATTGTAGAAAATTGAACAAATTACAAGAAAAAAAATTCAAAAAAATATATTTTTCACTCCAACATGGTTTAATAGAGCATCAAACTGGCGGCAGAGAAAAAAAAACGGGGCCTCGTGGTTGCAGCGCTGGGAGTCGCAAAAATTGTCCGATCTGGAAAAAAAACTTTTTTTAAATCTTATTTTAATTGGTTGTCGTATGACAGGAACTTTTTTTAAATTTTTTTCAATTTTTGGTGATTGTCCAAATTTGAAAGTGTGTTTTTTCGAAAAATATATTGACTTTAAAAATTCATAAAAATCGAAAAAAATTGAAAAAAGCTCATGTCATACGGTAGCGAATCAAGTTTAAAAAAATACAATATAAAAAAAAAAAAAATTTCATCAAAAAATTAACCCGCTAGTACGCAACTAGTGCTGCAACTATTACGAAAAACATGGTTTAGAGATAAGCGCGTTCAAAGTTTGTGAACAAAGAAAAATGCAAAGAACAACTTTTGAACCCTTAAGAATTTTTTAGAATCTTTTTACTTATGGCGTTTTCGTTTCTACCAAAAAATGTTGCCTTTTTTATGCACTTGCCTTTTTTCGTGTTCGATTCTAAAATAAGTGCAAACGGGTGAGTAAATTCTGTGTTCGTTTCTTAAAATGTCACACTCACAGAGGGCAAAAAAGGCGCATTTTCTGCCCTGAAAACTTTCTCAAGGTAGATGATTGCTCTGCATATCAGCTGTTTTTAAAACGATAATATTATGACTTGCGTGCGTTAGACAAGGATGGTTATATTCGTTTATTTAAGTTTACATTTTTCGAGTAGGCAAAAATATGCACTTTTACAGGGTTGCGGGCAACATTGAAAACATTTTGCACTGCGACAGGGCAACATTTTTTGGTAGAAACGAAAACGCCATTAGAATCTTAAGAATATTTACTAAAATACAAAATTATAAAAAAAATCGATTTCAAAAAACGGCCAATGTCATGTCCCCCATTAATCTGTATAAATAAAAACGTAACGTAATTTTGTAATTCAAACAAAACATTTAAAAAATATTGAACTTTACAAAAAAACAAACCATTTTTCTAGTTCGTAGTTCGGCCTACCTCCCGTAGTTATCCAAATAGAAAAGACTTCAATCCACCTCTACTTTAATCCAATCTACCTCTTTATTGAAAATCTGATGAAAATCACATATGGGCATCTAGCAAAAAAGGTCCACCAAAAGTGAAGAAAAACATTAAAATAAAGCACTCGTACAGCTTTTAACTTTATTTTTTTTTTATTTTGATTAGTAAGACTGCTTTGTCACTTGAATTGAACTTATTATGATGTATTTTTATTTAAATTTAAAATGAACGTCTTTACTGTATTTTACTACTGTGGAAAAATTTGTCGCGTCCATGATGTCGCGTCCGTATTCGTGCTATATCTATGTAAAGAAAGGGAAGAAATAATTCTAATATTTCATAAGTCTACGAATAATAGTTATACTTTGACCTCCATTAACATGTATATTATAAATAAAAAAAAGTTCTCAAAATTAGCTAAATTTTGCATATTTCTATACGAGCTTAAAAAAACTTCTGTTTTTTGGCGCGTCCGTTCCATTGAATGATTGCTTATTACTTTGTACTAATTTGTACAAAATCTCGCCAATATTTTTATAAAATGTAGCACTCTTTCGTCGCGTTAGAACACTTAAATACATATCGGCTCATTTAGTTTCTTCCTTGTTTTTCGAGTAATTAAAACCATGCAAATGTCGCGTCCGTGCCACTGGGAGATGCCCATATGTATATCACTTAACACAAAAACAAAACGAATTGGCTTTTGACTCTTGAATAAACTTTGACTGAACTTCTTACAAGTATGATCAATTGCATTGTGTTAAATGTTTGTTCTTCGAACAGCTTACGTTCATGTTCTCAAAGAACTCTTCAGGGAATTATTTACACTCTGAGGTTTGTCATTGTCTATAGGTAACGCCTAAGGCGTGATGACTTTTCAGAAAAATTGTATTTCTTTTTAAAAATCTTTTGCCCGAGGTCAGGATTGAACTCAGGATTAGTAGACTCGCACGCACTACACTTAACACGAACTAGAACAGCCACCACCAAGTACAGAGTTTTCAGAAAAACTTTCATGAAATCCATAAAAATTCAATTTTATTTTATATTTCATACGTTGCACTATACTTAAATATTCATAAAAATGTAATTAAAAATACGCCATATAAAACTAATGTTATCAAAATAATGAAGTCAACTCAAACCTTTATAAATCTTATACAAAGAATTTTTGACTTATCAACGACAAATCAGAGATAAGATAAGATGTAAGCACAAGAAAAAAAAAAAATTGGGCATATAACCCCTTTAAAGAACTCTGACCGAGTATCTTATGATCAATTATGACACAATTGGCCGAGAACTGAACCTACGTGTCTTCTGCCGACTCCGAACAGCTAATGTTTATGTTATCAAGAAGCTATTTATGTTCCTATCAGAAAAATATATTTCTATTGAAAACATGAATGAAAACTCCAAAGTCTGTCTAGCTTCATAATGGAATACCCTAACTTCCTAGAATATTTAAATATAGGATATAAAACTATTACAACAAATAGAAATAACTTCTTAATATTCAAAATCAATGTGTTCTTTTTTACAGTTTTTACAGGTTTAACTTAATTTGGTTGCATTTATGGTGGGCGTGTTCGTAGGCGGATAACAATTATTTTTTTGTTCACATCTTACTTTTGATGTAACATTTGGTCATAACAAGTTTTATCCTTGTAGGTCAAATATTAACCTCTGAAGATGCTTTTGCACAAACCAGATATCTTTGCTCAACGATTTAGCTGAGCAAACGAGCAGGCAAACTTATAACATCAATCCGCTGATTTATTTTATTAAAGCAAAAGAAAATATTAGAATCAGGAGAAGATATAGTCAAAATTTTAAATCTAATTAAATAAAATGGAAGAGGTCAGAATGAAAATTTTGTGAATTGAAGGAATTAAAACATATTTATATACTTCATTTGCAGAAAGCAAACACTGAACTTGCAAACAGCTGATATATTGATGCAAATGCTCAATCGACTTTTAATAGATGCTCATGCAACCTGCCTGATAAAAATAACTAATTGCCAATTTATATTCCTGCCTCTTTGCATGAATACCCTAACTATGAACTTAGTTGCCTCGAAACTGGTCACCGTAAACATAATATATTTATTGTATCAAATAAGCATAGTTGCTAGTGAACATAATAATAAATTGTAACAAAAAAACTTGCTTACGCAAACTATTTATGGTAACCGTAAAGTAGAAACATGTTTCTAGTAAAAATAAACTTGTTTGCTCTCTGATTATGTTTGTGGTAAATATATTTTTTTTTCTGCGTGTATGAGATTCAAAGTTGATGGCAAGGTTTTTTAATTTTTGATTCAATTAATGAGTTGATTGAGACTAGTTTAACTCAATAACAATAACTTGAATATCTCTGTGTGTGTTGTCATTTAGAGAAGTGACTTCGAAAATTATAAACTCATAACTTTTCTAATGCATAATAGATGTTGATCATCATATTTTTTCTAACTACACCAACTTTTTTAATTTGAATCATTTGAATCGCAGAAAAATAAATTTTTTTCTTAAGTTTTTAAGACTTTTGTTGTTTTTTAGCTGAAAACTATGTTAAATTTTTTTTAAATTTTTTTAAATTCAAAATATCCTATAACCTATTCCAGAATTAATATAACCTAATTATCAAAATTTCAGATTTTTATAGCTAGTCACTTAAGCGTGAGAGAGGCAAACAAACAAACGGGCAAAGAATCAATTTTATATACAAGTTACGATACTGAGAAATATATTTGACAATATTCATCTACGTAACTTGAAGGTTTTCGGTGGTGCTCCCAATTTTAATGTGAACTCGAGTAACACGTGTTCATTTAAAAATAAAGTTTTTTATCTAAATTCACATAAACCACACGTAAATCTGAATTTGTGCATTATTGCTTCATATGTGCAAACCTAGGCGTTAGACTGGGCATATCTTAGTTCCAAGGAAGGTCAATTTAATTTTAAGTTCTATGGCATCCTGGGTCATAAATAAATGATAAAATGACCAATAAATTGTGCTGTGTCAATAAAAAGTGCATGCATAAATTATGTTTCAATGTTTACTTGTATAAATACAATATTTTCTTTCAAAACATTTTTTTAAGTTCTTACCATAAGCGCAACCAAAGGGGGTTTCGGGGTTTAAACCCCCCACCCCCCAAATTATTGTAGTACCAAGCAAAATAGTATTCAATCAAAGGAGTCACATGAAAAGCAACACACGTTTTATGAAATGAGTGAAAACCCCAAATGCATATTTCAAATCTTTCTTTTAGTGTATCGTATGGTGTTGTTTAATCAAAACTGAGTACTATAAAAAATGAGTTTTTCATAAGTGTTAAAAAATATAAATAGTCGAAAATCATGAATTTTGTACTGGAGCGCTATCTGGCGCACATTTAACTAAAAACTGGTTAAAAGAAATCGATTTGCGTACCTAAAAACTCATAAGTACCCACTAATATATATATACCCACCAAAATTTGCCAAAATCAAGCAGTAATTATGGCAATTAAATAATAATTGAGCTGAAGGAAGCTTTTGAATATCGATTTCTGACATTTTATATAATTGTGGCACTTAGTTTTGGTTAAACCGCTCCATACGATATATCGATGGTAAGAAGAGCTGAATAATTTATCCAATAAATTTAAATTCATGTGAATATCATGAAAAATACATATTGTACAAGTATTTAAAACAACCTCTTTTCGAAAATGACAAAATATGGATTTTTTGGGGTCTCAATAGAGTTTGTAAACACAAAAAATTTCCAAAATTTTTTTAGTGTACCATGAAAATGTTTAGTGTTTTGCTTATCTTGGGTATGCATTCTGAAGAAAAAAGTTTATTCAAAGAATAAACTTTAAACTAAAATTACTAAATAAACTAAAATTATTCAGAAGAACCAAAACCGCTCCATGGAGATTTCTCCGATTCAAGCAAAATTATACAGAAATTGTTTTTAAGAGTCCCTCTAACTTTTAAGTCAGTGTCTAGTCAAATTTTAATTTCGATCCGGCACATGTTTAATTTTTGTTATATTCTGATTCTGACCACTTGAAGGGTTGTTGGCAATAATTCGATTTGAGTTATCTTTTCAACTTCTAGCGTGGAGGAAACTTGAAATATTTGGAAACAAATTAATTCAAAAGTAAGACATAGTAAAAAAGCCTAAATTTGAGGAAAATGGATTGAATCACTCGCCACTGAAAAAATCAAAGAAATTTCCTGTTAAATTGTTATTTTTCGTCCTTTTTTATTAAAGTCATTTTTTAAACATCGATAACACAAACTCTACAGAATTAAGTTTAAAGTGAAGTCATGTGATTCATTATAAAAATAATTCCGAATGACTTCCGAAAGTGGGAAAAAAAATTTACAATTTCTAATTTTCCATCGTTGTTTCCAAATCCTGTTTCATAAAATTTCTCTAAATTTTTAAATATTATCCGATATTAAGGAATTATGGCTTATTAGGTAAAAATATGTTGGTTTAATTTTTCTTCTGTTCGCCCATCCAGTGACATAATATAGTTATACGCCTTATTCATAATCTTCCATTGGATTTTCAAAATCTGTTTCATGAAAATCCCTCAAAATTGCGCAAATATTAACCGATTTTGGAAAAGTGTAGGAAAGACCTATCGTTAAAAATAAATTATTTCGATTTCGTCAGCATTTGCGCATTGGACAAGTAATACCAAACGATTTGTTCAAATTCAGACTCTTTGTTTTTCATTCCAAGGTTTTAGAAATTTAGCGGTTTTTACTTTCGGAATTGAGCATAATTAGTGCTCACTAAAGGACGAACTTTAAAGCTAGTGCCAGCCAATTGGGTATTTTTACAACGAAGTGATGTATGGATGAAAAATTTTCACTGCACTCAAATATGTTAAAGAGTTTTCTCTAGAGAATGCTTTTCTCTAAATGTGGTACTAAAAAATCCTTAAAAATGATAAAAAGCTTCCATGAAAAAGGGAAATATATAAAAATATATCGTTTTTAGAGAATAAAACTTTTTTAATTTTTGAAAAAATATTTAATTTTATTGAAGAAAATACTTCGCACAATGAATTTTTTATCAAAATTTAGTAAACATTTTTCATTTTCCTTAAATTTTTCTATATAAATGAGAATTTTTTGTGTGAGAAAAATACTTATCATTATTAGAGACATTGAAATATTTCCATTTCCCATAAGTGAAGAAATATTTATTTGAAAATGTGAAAATTTATTCTAATTGAATTATCGAAAATAGAGAAATTTTTTATCGGTGAAAGGTAGGCATTTTTTTCTGAATGTGGGGATAAAAATATTGAATTTTTGCTGACCTTATGAGGACTCGAGTAAAAATTAAAATATTTTAGCTCAAGCCTTATAACCTTCGTATAAATGCGAAACAAGAAAAAAAATCCATTAAACGGCCTACAACTGGTGTTTGCAAAATATTTTGGCCGAACAGATCCTAAACAACGTTGAAGCCAGTTTATTTTAAAACGACCGCTACCACTGCTGTACACCTTCTGTACGGATAGAATGTCCTGACAGTGACCGTTTTAATTTAAAAAAAAATATGATGCTGGTCATGACTGAAGTTTGAACAAGGAACCATTAGTGCAAAAATTGAACGCACTAACCACTACAACTCAGCCGCTGTAATTACGTAAAATTGTTTTTATATATAAGTTCTACATTTGATAAAACTCCCCCCAAAAAAAATTCCTGGTTGCGCCCCTGGTTCTTACATTAGAGTTATATGTATAATATTCACGCGAGTATTTTGTATTTTATCTAATTTTTTGCTCACACTTAAACACATGCATAAACGTAGCTCATTGGTCAAGTTATCGGCTCTCATGCGATGGTTATGCGTTCAATGCTGGTGTTGGACGATTTTGAAGGCTAATCATTTTTTATTTTCTTTATATTATTTTTTTATATATATGTATTTATTGCATAGTAAGTGCAAAAACAACGAAGTTCTTGAATAAATTGTATACATTTTTGCATATATCTCATAATTTATTTTTGCATTAGTGTATAATTCCATAAAAAAAGTAAACTTTTGGAATACCTCTAAGTTAAAATATGGAGTAAAATCTTGAATTTAATTTTAAATGGTAAATTCTTAAATTTAATTCATTTTCTTAAAGACTTTTCAACAGTAGGAAAAGAAACATATTTTTTTTTTAACATTTTTTTAAATTAATTAATCGAATCCTTCAACTACTCAATGAACAGCTTTTTATAGTTATAAAAGCGGATAGTTAAACTTTTTTATCCACTTCTTAAAAATGGTATGGATGATATATTTGGATGCTGTTTCGAAAAATTGTACGGCCACCAGAACTTCTTTAAGGTCTAAAAGCATAAAAAAAAATATTTACTTTTTAACTGCATCAGTTTTGAGTAAAACATAATCGGCATGTCTCTAGCAATCAAACCAAAACAAATTTGGTTTCAGCAAAAAAAAAAAACTTTCAACTATCGCAAATTAACTGAGATAATTATGTGTGAGTGAGGTTAAGTGAAATGAGCTTGATGATCTTATTAACTTAGTTGGAAAAACGTTTGACCCTGTATATATAAATTTTAAATTTATTATTAAATTTTTCACTTCTTATCCATGCCAACGTCAAATTGTCCCGCTTAACATCATGTGCTATGATGCGATATCGAATTCATCTGCAATAGACCATGACAAACGGCAGCGTTTAATTGTGCAACAACCTTAGTTCCACCTCCATTGCATGCTTTGCTGCTTTATAGCCGGCAAAACAAAGTGTACAGAATAAATAACAATCAAACACACACACATAAACATAAAAATATACAAATAAACAACAAGCACACCCATATAGACAATGATATCTATCCATACATTCAACCATCTACAAATCTATCTCTGCCATTCAGTCAGTTAGTCAGATAGTCAGTCACTCAGTCGATGATACGCCCCTGATTTGCCTTTTGGCGCTGCGATTTAAATTTGAATAATTTGAAATTTATTTGGTTACTACTCTGCTTTACTCCGCTAGCTGTCTGTCTTTCTGTCTGTCCGGTATGTCTGTCCGTATATCAACGTACACAATCGTACCAAATATTCGATTTGAACCAGTTCATCTTTGAGCGGGCTTTAAAAAGCAACGCATTCTTTACTTGATGCTCTGACTTTTAACTAAATATTTTATATTCTCTGTCGTTCGACATATTTATATCAATTGTTTTGGCTTTTTGAGCGGGCCACCCTTAATGCGGTGGATACAACTTTACTTTTGGGGTATCATAGAGTTTAGCTAAACAATTTACGAGTTGCTTGCCAAAGTTCCAAAATATTTGTGGCAGCTGGCGATGAGTTGATGTTTAAATAGCTTTTGAGCTAAGAGCGAGAATTTTATTATATTTCCACCAAAGCAGCAGCAGCAGCTACAGCTGGGTGGAGCTTAAAAATACATCAATCGTATTCTAATGAGTGCGTCTAATAAATTAATTGAATTTTACTTGCATAAAATGCCAAATACTTATTCTCAATGAAGTTGAAATGTAGTTTAAATCGAGTTCTTAATACTTTTGGCATGGCAATGAATTATAGCGTGCAAATTTTTGATTAATGCCATGAAATATTTTGAAGGAATTGTTTAAACATTTGATGGGGATTAAGGAATAATTAAAAATTGAACCCTTCAATCAACACAAATTTTCAGAAAACATATCAATAAGCGTTGACTTAAAATGCAGCTTAGACTGAGCAGACATATAGATAATGATTATGGCAAAAAAGTGACAAAGGCTCTAGCGAGTTAAATTCTTAGTATGAGACAAATACATATTAAGATTTTGTCTATATTTTTTATATAATTGGAGTATAAGCTTTATATATTGCTGTAGGAAGATCCCAAGCACGCTTGCAGTAACTGATATAAGATAAACTTTGCTAAAATACTTGTATCTTTTAACTTGTATCTTGATCCAGTATTGGTTCAATTGAAGTAAGATTTCAAGGTATAGCTTTGAACTGGTCAGATACGCATACAAGAATATTTACTAAGCCCACTGGTCGATTTTTCGACTGTTTATTTTAAAAAAAATTTCTGAAAAAAATATTGTTTTTCAAACTCTTACCGCATATCAAGATTTCAATTTCAGAACCAAAATAAATTTTTAAAATTTCACATTTTTATCGTCTATAAAAAAAATATATATCTTATACACTCAGAAAAAAGTGTCTCGGAATATGATAAAAAAGGAATCATATTTAGAAAAAAATGGTATAGACTTCGCTCCAGAGAATGCTATTCTCTAATTGCGATACTAAAAATTCTCTAAAAATAATAAAAAGGTTCCATGAAATAGAAAAATATATCGTTTTTAGAGAAAAATACTTTTTTTTTTATATATATTTAAATAATATAAATAATATATAAATATAATAAACGATATATTATATATAAAATATATCGTTTTTAGAGAAAAATACTTTTTTTTTTTGCGAAAATATTTGTTTTTATTGAAGAAAATACTTCTCATAGTGAATTTTTTATCAAAATATAACAAAAGTTTTTCATTTTCAATAAAATTTCTGTATACATGAGAAATTTTTTGTGCGAGAAAAATACTTATCATTATTAGAGACATTAAAATATTTCCATTTCCTAGAAGTAAAGAAATATTTCTTCGAAAATGTAAAAATTTATTCTAATTGAAGAAAATTTTATTTGAAAAAGAGAAAATTGCTATTATCAAAAATAGAGAAATTTTTTACCGGAGCAAGGTATGTGTTTTTTTCTCAGTGTTTTTTTTTTTACCCGACGCAGCTCGATTATTGTGGTGCTTTTTATGTGTTGCTAATTGTTGCTTATGAGATATGATACGTTAAAATAGTTGACATTTTCAGCATATTTTTCTTTAAAAGTTTCTGGTAAAATTTACTTTTTTGGTTAATAATTTTAAAACTTTGATTTTCTTTAACGTTTATTCTGTTCAAATATTGACTTGTATTAAAAAACATTGAAGCGTTAGATTAAAACTCATATTTGTGGCGAAGTCTGATTAAAATTAAAAAAAAATTCGTTGACATAATTAAAACTTTTTGTAAAAATCAACAACTGCGCCACCTATCGGTTCGAAAACTATCTTTCAAGCTCAAACCAGCCTCATACATTCACAAAGTTTCTTTTAAATCGGATGTGTGGTTTCGGATATTAGTGAAAACCAACATAGTGTCATTTGATTTTTATATATAATCATAAAAAATTCAAAGAAAGTCTAAAGTCGGTCTAGTCCGACTATGAAATACCCTATGAAATATGAACTATGAAATACTCTAACATTTAAATATACATATATTAAAATACTAAAACAAATAGACGTAACTTTCTATTAAAATCCATGCATTATTTGTACCTATAGAAATAATACAGGTTTAACTAATGTGGTTTGTGTGGTAGGTGGGCGCGTTGGTGCGCAGATGACGTCCATTTTTTGTGTACACCGCAGTTTTGATATTAAATGCTCCCACACAAAGTTTCATCTATCAAATATGAATATTTAATAGTGCTTTTAAAATTGTGGTTTGTATGTGAGGTGGACCTGTTCATGAGCGAATGACGCTTATTTTGTGAACACATCTTACTTTTGATACAATAATCTCACATACCTAGTTTTGTCTTTGTAGCTCTTATATAAACCTCTTTACAGAGTTTTTCCATAGAAGGTTGTATGGGAGGTGGGCGTGGTGGTGGGCAAATTATGCCCTGTTTTATACTTTTTTATACCGGATACGCTTCGTTCTAGGTTTAACCAACATTTGCACAAAGATAATATACCCTTGACCTTACAGGTTTAGTGTATAAAAAAACCCTCTGAATCATAATAAAATGCTCCCAATTTTTCACTGAATTATTCTAAAATTTTGTGCTTTTCTATGTTCATAAATCCAAAACAATTTGGCCATTTCAGCTCTTAAAAGAACACTATTAGCGCTTCTTATGAGCTATTCTGCAGTGCGTTTTATTACATTTTGTATACAATGGATCAAAAAGTGGATCTACTTGTTTTATACCGACTTCGAACGGCTAAACAGCATGTTTTCAAGAAGCTTGTCATGGAATTTATAATTTTTTGGGGTATGTCATTATCTGCAGAAGCGGAATCAAGGCACTTTGACGCCAAAGCCACACACAGTTTGTGCCTCAACAGCCACGTTTTTATATTTAACCATTTATATACAAATCTTTGACATGTTTTGCCATCGCCAAACATACTAAGGTCCTCATCCAATTCAGATTCATTACAATACCTTAAATATGTTAGGTAAATAATTTGCCTTGCAAAAATTTTCAAAGATATGTTATTGCAATTTGGTAGTTGCATACCTTTCTGGTAAGTAACTTTCTTGGTTTAGAAGTATTTTATTAGACAAATTTCGTTTTCTATAAGAACGTGCAAGTTTCTCAAATTTCCCAAAAATTGACTCCATAATAACTTTCGTGCCCAAAATACACAAAAATATTTTAGTACTTATTTTATTTTCTGTTGAAATAGAAAAGAGAAATCAATCAAAAATGAAAGTGCTGACTTTGAAAGTGATGAACTCGATCATTTTACAAAGGATTCCATTCATTTCTATGTTGTTTGAAATTTTGACTAATCATTATACCCTAAACCTGAAAGGTCAGGGTATATTAACTTTGTGCAAACGTTTGTAACGCATAGAACGAAGCGAGTCCGGTATAGAAAAGTATATATATTCTTGATCAGCGTCACCTCGTGAGTCGAGCTATTCATGTCCGTCCGTCCGTCCGTCCGTCCGTTCGTCCGTCTGTGTGTTGTCCATAAACACAGGATAAGAAGAAGGAGTTGAGATAGCTGGATGAAACTTGGTACACATGCTCACATGCACCCAAGCATCTGCACTGTTGAATATTTTTGGAATCCGACCACGGACACGCCTACCTCCCATACAACGAGCAAATTGAAAACTGCTTAAGTCAGCTCATAATTAGCCTACAACAATAAAATTTGATATGTATGTGTTTTATAAAAACACAAAGATCGTTGTGAAAAATGGACGTCATCCGGCCACGGACACGCCCACCTCCCATACAACCCAAAAATTTAAAACGCAATAAATAAGCCTCTGTTTAACCTACAGAGCTAAAATTTGGCACGTATGTTTTTTATGATAAGGTTAAGATGAATTTGAAAAATGGACATCATCCACCCACGGACACGCCTACCTCCCATACAACGCAAAAATTGAAAACTGCATAACTCAGCTCATAATTAACCTACAGCAATAAAATTTGGTGTGCATGTATTTTTTGTCAACACAAAGATGTCTTCGAAAAATGGACGTCATCCGTTTACGGACACGCCCACCTCCAATACAACCCAAAAATTGAAAACGCAATAAATAAGCCTGTGTTTAACTTAAAAACCTTAAATTTGGCATATATGTTTTGTATAACAAAATAAAGATGATTTTGAAAAATGGACATCATCCGCCCACGGACACGCCTACCTCCCATACAACGCGAAAATTGAAAACTGCATAACTCAGCTCATAGTTAACCTACAACAATGAAATTTGATATGTATGTGTTTTATGCCAACACAAAGATGTCTTCGAAAAATGGACGTCATCCGCTCACTGACACGCCCACCTCCCATACAACACAAAAATTGAAAACGCAATAAATAAGCCTGTGTTTAACCTAAAGAGCTAAAATTTGGCACATATGTTTTTTATGACAAGACAAAGATGGTTTTGAAAAATGGACGTCTTCCGCCTACGGACACGCCTACCTCCCATATAGCCCAAAAAGTTGAAAACTCAATAAATAAGGTTATGTTTGTCATAGAGAAATTAAATTTAGTATGTATGTATTTTATACCAAAACTAAGGTGTGCTCAAAAAGTGGGAGTAGTCCGTCCAAAAACTCGCTCACCTTCCAAAGCGAAAGCACAATAAATGCATTTACTGTGAGCTACGGGAATAAAACTTGGTATGTGTACATTTTTCATCAACATTTAAATGCACATAAATTATAGGCTTTATTATCCCACGGACACGCCCATTTACAATAAAAATTTTTTGTTTTTGAAAAGTGGGTTTAGGGTATTTCATAGTCGGCCTAGACCGACTTTAGACTTTCTTTACTTGTTTTTGTTTTTCTTCTAATTTTTAAAATTTTTCAAAAAAAACCTTAACGAATTTCTTTATTTCGCAAAAAACTTTGTCAAAAATATTTGCTGTTCAAAAAATATTTAAAACCAAAAATGGCATTTTTAATGTCCTTTTATATGGTATGCATAAGTATAGGGTTTCTTTAAAGATTCTGTCATAAAAATTTAAAAACGATTTATGTGATCGAAAAATCAAGCACAACTATCATAAAAATTTAACGTTTATTTGTTTGCTTATTTTTATTAATTTCGTATTTTTGTAATTTTGTATGCATAAAAATTAGTGGTCTAATGAAAGAATCATGACAATTTCTCAATTTTTTTCTGAGTTATAGTCCCAAATACTCCTTTAAACATTGCCACAGCAATAACAGCGCCACCTACCGGATCATACTTTAGATACAAACCATCTACAGACCCAGCCGCATGTACTCACCAAATTTCATTCAAATCGGTTTAGCCGTTTAGGAGGAGTTCAGTGACAAAGCCATGTACAGAAGAATTTTATATATAAAGATATACAATATTTAAAGGCTACTTTGTACCATTCGTTCGTATCGGAAATTCGGTCCTGTTTTGAGGCAAAAAGTAAATTTTTCAACTTGTTTGAAACTTTATGTTTTTAGCCTTATCTTACAGGAAAAACTCCAAAGCATACAAATGTGTACTCTATTGTTCGATAAAGTGTTTTACATCTGCTGTGGCACCTTTCAAACGTGTTGTTACGAATTGATAAAAAATTCTATTGCTCTGAATATTTCTCTTAGAAAGTGAATTTTTTATAAGTTCACTTTAAAGGGCGGGGTAAGGGTTTCAGCGTAAAAAAACACGTTGATTGAGCAAACTTATTAAAGCTTTTTGTGCATTATTTTATTTTGTGTACAATATTCTGTAATATTTTTTATCCGGCAAGTGACAGATCTTTTCCCAGAACGTCTTACAAAAATAGGAATTTGCAGAGTTCACTATATCTCAGTCGTAAATTATCTGAATGCAACGTTATTTGATTATTTTTTTTTTTTTTTTCATTTAAAAATTTTCGGTGGACATCAAAAGTGGTAACTACTATTTTATGGGTGGAAAACACCCTTAATGTAAAAACTAAAAATTTACCTAAACGTTGTGGAAGTTATTTCATATGTAGAAAATGTGTACCAAGTTTGCTTGAAAACACTACTTGTAGAAAAATCGCTTAAGTTGGAGGTACACTCACTTAAAAATTTATATCTCCGTTAGTTTCTCTTGGATCGACTTCAAATTTAGACACAATATGAATTAAAGATTTGGATATAGATACAATATGATCAATAGATGTTGTGAATTTATATAAAAAATGGTTAAAAATCAGAGTTAAAAAACCTTACCTACCTTAAGGTAAATTGTGTTATTTTAAAACAAAACTTTAGTTAGAGTTTAAAAAAATTTCAAGAGACTTCAAGAAAAACTCCACAGTTATTACCGCAACATCTCATTTTTCGATTTTGTTATTAAACATTTGATATTAAAAAAAAAACCCAATTTTTCTTAAGTAAAAATTGCAACATTTATTGAACTCTTTGTATTGAAACCGCCTGATTTAAGGTGGTAATTTAACTCTTTACTTCTAACCAGAGCTGTAAATCAATCACGAATCAATCACATCGTGATTGAAAAAACAAAGTTTGATATAATTTTAGCCTAAAATCATTGAGATTTAATTCAGAATGCATTCATTGGTGATTGCTTTAAGTTGATATAGAATTCATTTCAGGGCAATAATATTGATTTAAATTTCAAATACAATCATTTGATTCAAATCAGAAAAGATTTCAATCATATTAATTAAATCCAAATAAAAGCAATTATTTGATTTAAATCAGAAAAGCTTTCAATTATTTAATTTCAATCAAAAATTAATTCAAGTATTTGATTTACGAATGATTAATTTCCTTATATAAAAATATAAGTTGTTCTTTTTAAATTTTGCTATTTAGTGACTTAAATAAAATTTTGACAGAATATAAAATTAGATATACGTTAAATGTACGTTATATCTGATATTTAAGTATATATATATTATCTTTGAACCATGACTATCTAAGGCTGTAGGTTTACCCTAAAGTATTACTCAAAAACGTGTCATGGCCTTGAAAAAATTTTTTAAAACAACCCATACAAACCCCGCTGTAAGACGTAATTCTACGTAAAAAAATTCTTGAACATTATGCCCACATGTGTTTGCGCACAACTTTTAAGCATTAAAAAGATGTTATCATAAAAAAGACATCAAACTAAAAATCATATATTTCTAATAGTTTTCACTGCTCACTCAAGTCTTAAGTTTCTTAACTGAAAAGACTTAAGAATTTAATTGAAATTATTTCTAATTTATTTCATGTCAGTTTTCATTTTGAGACTAAACTCAAATTATTGAAATCATTTTTGATTAAAAACAAATCAAATCATTTTCCGATTTAAATCAAATAATTGCAATCATTTATTTTTATTTGGATTTAAAATCTTGTATGTTTGGTTATTTAAAGCTTCCTAAGAAAATTATCAAAAAAGGCTGAAATTATTCAGTCCTAATGAGTATCTCCCCTGGACCTCTCTTTATTTTTTTACAAGATTTTGTACAGGAGATATATTCAGAAGTAAATCAATCTTAACGAAATACGGTCAGACAGCTAGACAAACAGAAAAAAAAGACGTGTACGAAAATTAAATAAAATTGAGTGGTTCCTAGAGGTAACTGTCTTTGATCTAAACCTGAAAGGTTAGGGTATATTAACTTTGTGCAAAGATTTGTAACGCATAGAAATAAGCGAGTCCGGTATATAAAAGTATATATATTCTTGATCAACGTGACCTCGTGAGTCGAACATGTCCGTCCATCCGTATGTGTGTTGCCCGTAAACACAGGATAAGAAGAAGGAAATGAGATAATTGGATGAAATTCGGTACACATAGTCGCATAAGCTCAAGGATCTTGACTATTGATTATTTTTGGAATCCTCTAACTGACACGCCTACCTGCCATATAACGCAAAAATTGAAAACTGCATAAGTGTGCTCATAAATAACCTTCAACAATAATATTAGTAGGTATGTGTTTTATATTATAACAAATATATTTTTCTTCGAAAAATGGATGTCATCCGCCCACGGACGCCTTCTTCCCACACAAACAAAAAACTTAAAATTGCATAAATAAGGGAATGTTTGTCGTACAGAGTTACAATTTGGTACGCATGTATTTTATAACAAAGCAAAGATGTTCTTGAAAATTGGGCGTCATCAAACCACGGATACGCCTACCTCCGATTAACCCCAAAAATTGAAAAATAAGCTTCTGTTTAACCCACAGAGATAAGGTTTGATATCTATCTGTTTTATACTAAAACTTGTAGGTGTTCAAAAATTGGGCGCAATTCATCCAAAAAAGGTTTAAGAAATTTCATAATCGGGCTAGACCGACTTTACCCTATCTTAACTTGTTTTTTATTAGATTTTGTAAGGGTTTTCTATCCAAAAATGAGCCAAAATCTTAAAGAAACTATGTCAAAAAGCTAAGCTAAGCAGATGTGTACTAAAACTGGTCAAATTTTATTATATTCTATGGGTACCTCTGTTTGAACTATATTCACTTTTTATATGATTATGTGTGAAAGGAACATACACAGGTTGGCTGATCTTAACGAAACGTCAGATGGGTGACAAGCAGTCAGATAGATATACAAATTGAGTAAAAGATATGTACTAACAATGGTTAAAATCGGATAGACTCTGAGGGCACCAGCCTTGGACCTAAATAAATTATACCCTTAACCTAAAAAGGTCAGAGTATATTAACTTTGTGCGAACGTTTGTAACGCTTGGTACCAAAAAAGGTATAGAAAATAATGTTAATTCTTGATAAACATCCTTTCGTGAGTCGATTTAGCCCTTTTCGTCCGTCCGTCCGTCTGTTTATTGTCCGCAAAAACACGATAGTAGAAGGTGTTGAGATATTTGCAAGAAACTTAGTACACATTTTCACATTTTCACATTTTCGCATTGGCCTTCTTTTGCAAAAACACGTCTTGTGAAATCTTCTTTTTTTCTCGTTTATGAAAAGAGGCAAATAATATTTTGAATATGACAAGATCATACTTTAAAAAAAAATATATTTAAAAAAATTCCTGAAAATTTAAGAATCTTTGTTTTTTTTTTTGTTATTACTTTTGTTATAATTTGCAAATTTGAAGGTAACGATTTTTTTTTACTCAAAAAAAAACTTATTGCAAGAGACAAGAGGAAAACAGAATTTAAACGTATACGTATCTGTTACTACGTATCTAATCAACATATAATTTTATTTATTTTTATTTTTAAGCATTAAATATAATTTGTTTTGAAGGGTTAAATCAAATTCTTTTTTACTACTAGTTTAGGGTGTAAGCTTACAAAAGTTCCAGGACACAGATAAAAATACTTTTTAAGAATATAGAAATATTTTAATTCAAAACTTATACCCTTATTCCATAATCCTCTCATAAAAACTGCCTTGATTTTTTAAAGAAATTCATGAAATTTTTTTCGAAGATTGACTATTTTTTAAAATATACAAAAACCTTTACTTTAAAGTTACTTTCTGAAGAACATCCAAATTAAGACTAATTATTTTAATGATAGAAATGTTTAACGGTGAGATAATTCTATAAAAGTTAAATTGATCTGCGAAACTAAGTAAACAGTATTTAATAAAATGTCCAATATTTGGCTTGGTTTTAATTTAAACTTCAATCAAAAATTCTAATCTAGGATCAAATCTGACATACCATCAATAATAAGTGTACCTAACTTTTTGAACTAATTAAACATAATATTTTAGAATTTCAGGAATTCAAAAAATTACTCATTTTGTAAATTAAGATATCCAACAAAATGTTTTCTTTTTTTTTATTATACAGTCAACAGTTTTCATTAGCCTCAAATAAGTTTTGAGGCTCAAGTTTTTGCCTTTTGTTATCATATGCATAAAACTAAACTTCATCTTTAATTAGCAAAGAAAGATGAACAAGCATAATGATATTAACAAGATGGCTTAAAGAAAAAAATTATACGAAAATTCGACAAAAACATTCTCAGAATGGCTGAAAAGCCAAGAAAAGACAGCATTTAAAATCAGCCAACAATTCTTAACTCAAAATATGCAAAACCCAAAACTAAAAACAACAACACCAAAAAACAATTCGCATTAAACAACAAAGCACAAAAAGAATAACAAAACAAAAGTTATGATGACGGCGCAAAGTGCAGAAATATGAAAAGAACAAAACTTATGACAGACATGCAGACGGACATCGGTGACAAACTTCGTTATTGATATGTTGCGCTGATAAAGTGAGTTACAGACACGCACACGGAAATGTGCGTGCTTCTTCACACACACACACACATATACACAAAATAACACACAGACATCACACAATATGGCTGACACCTTCCGCTTGGGTGCAGACTAAAAAACTATCAACATCACAGACAACACACACAGCCGCACTTACTCTACACATCCGCATCCGCAATGTCAACCGCACTTTATCAAATGAAGTGGAAGACAAAACAACGCTTAAGCAAAAAAAAAAAAAACAAATATTTTAAAACTTTTTGCTAGCTTTTGTTAACAATTTTTATGTTGCTGCAGTTCTTGACATTCAGCAGTTGCACACATTCATACACACACACATACATACACTTTTACATATGTTGAATCAGCAAAAAGCATGTTGCTTTTGCCGATTGTTAGTACATCAGTCTATTCGTCCGTCCGTTTGTCTGTCTCTCTGATTGTTTTGACTAGAATTGTCAGTGCAATGGCAGCAACAGGCAGCAACAGAAGTAGCAACACTTCAAGTCTGCCAGTTCAAGGATATGTTTCGTTGCACATTTTGTTCAAGTGTTGCTATACTTTTGACTGCAAGTTTAGTAAGTGTGTGTGAGCGTGTGTGTGTTGTTTTTTCAGCTAACATGCTATGTTGTTTGATATGTTGATTTCCTTCCGTTTTTAGTGCTTTGCTGTGTTTGTTGCCAGTCAGCAGTTGGCATTGAATTCTATCTCTGTGACATGTTATCGTTAACACTCACTCACACACTCAAACACTACGTTAACATCCGTTGGTGCTCAGGTGATGCTCATTGTTTTTGCTGCTTTTCTCTGCATCCGTCATAAGCGTTGACAATTGTAGACAATAAGTTAATTTATGTCATGTTGTTGTTGTTGTTGCAGCAAAATTAAAGGCTTTTCTTACTAAATAATATAAAAATATTGTAACTAAAGCGTAACATTTAAGAATGATATTTTTTTAAATAGAAATTTAAGTTTTTGGTTTCACAAAAAGTATAATATTTATATTGTTTTTTATTTTGTTTCATTTAAAGTTAAGTTACGGTTTCAAAATTTTGTCAGCTGCAAGAAAAAAAGTTGATAAGAATTTTCGTACTTTAACCAAAGCATGTTGCAAGCAATTAAGTTATTGAAATAATGTTCCAAACCAAGTTATTATTAAGTTATTTAATAATTATATTATTTAAGTTATTTTTGAGGTTTATGACACAGAGTTCGAAATAATAAAATTAATTTATAAATATTATTAATAAAAAAAACTAGACAAAAAAATCTACCTTTCATCACATAAAGTTTTTTATCTAATTGTTGGACAGTTGCAACAGATACCAACATTGAGCAAAATGTGCACACATACTCGTAAACATAGGCATGCATCTGAGGAAGCATCGGTTACATTTGATGAACTGCTAAACAATGTAATTTCCAACTTAATTGCATTAAAATCGAATGCAGGATGCAATTAACAACAACAACAACAACAACAACAACAACTGCAACTGACGTCCATTCCTTCACTCAAGCGTCACAGTCTATTTCATGTCAACGCTGCTGCACTGCTAGCCGTTAGCTATTAGCTGTTCGCTGCAGCTGCTGCTGCTGCAGTTAGCTTCTAATTAAGTATTCCACTCTATTTGGTGCGGTCTCCAAGAGTGAGTGTCCTTATTTTTGTTTTTGTCATTGTTGGCTCCGCCATTTGTGTTGCTCTTGTTGATGTAATGATGATGATGATGATGATGATGACAAAGGTAAACCGTTTGAAACTGCAAGCCACGCTACAGTAAAACAACAACAACAACAACAACTGCCAGAGCGGTTTCAAAACCTTTGTTTGTCAAACAAACTAAAATGTAAAGTTTTTAATTCGATTAAAATTGTAATGGAATTTGTGTGTTTATGTATAGTGTGGAGTATGTGTAGTGTGTGTTTATGCGCCTGTATGTAAGTGTATATGTGTTTGTTTGCTTTTATGCAAAATCTGCTAAAAGCTCTTAAACGCTTTTCTATGGCATTGACTTTTATTGCATGTTTTGTTGTGTTGCATTATTTTTTTGCATTTAAATAACTTGATTAAGTTTATTGAAGGCTTTGAAGCCATATTTTATAGGTTTTCACAGAAACTTTTTATTTTATACTTAATTAGATTAATTTACACAGATGTCAGTACAACATGTAAAAACAATGTAAGCTTATGGCCTTTGTAATTAAAAAATATTTATTAATATGTGATCTCAATAACAGATTAATATTGTGAAGGTTTCGCAGGATGAATTGATAAACGCAACTTTTAATATAAAAACAAAAAAAAAAAAAACAAATATACTTTTGAACATAAAAATCCCATAAAATCTTAAAACAAAACTATCTAAACAATTTCGATATATCGTTTTTCGTTTTGATGGTATGCAAAATAGAACTTATGCTAAATTATAACTGACTTGCAATTTCTCTCTGTGTTTTTCCAGCTTTATGCAAAGCAATCACCTTGAAATTTATTTTTGACCTCTTCTTAGGAAAAGAATATAAACCATTCGAAAGCTTTTAATTGGAGCATATTTTTTCAAGTTTGCAATTAATCTTCAAAAATTTAAGATAATTTTAATAGCAAAAATAAGATAATTACAAAAACTAACCATTATCTTTTATGTTAGTAACTATCCTCAATTCTTTACGACATTTTTAGGATAGATTTCTTACCCACGCGTCACTCTTTCGCTTAAAACTTGGTTGCCAATCCGTCAAATTTGTTGTAACTCTGTTTATTTATGATCGTGATACCAATAGTGATATCTGAAATTATGACTAAAAAGTTGAAAATTAGGGCAACAAATATAACTGAGCACTGAATATGGTCAGGGACTTCAGTTGCAATGATCCCAAACGCCAAATTTGATTTAAAAAACTACGTATTCACAAATTGTTCAATATTCAGTCCAAAAGTAAAGCCTTTCAGTACAAGTTAAAGCCGTATAACGTGTTCAATACTGAAAGTTAATAATACAAAGAAATCTCATGTTTAAATTTGTATGTTATTTTATATCGCCACCTTAATATAGAAGGGATGTAACTCATTAGTTTACAGCAAGATAAAAAAATCATAATAACTTAATAAAATGTTATGTAATTAATATTACTAGTATCGCCTGGGGTCGAAATTCGACCAATTTATTGATTGCCTATTTGTAATTGTATGCGAGATGATAAAAATAAGTTCGAGGCTATAAATCTTAATTGATTGGAGATATAAAGCTATTTTCTTAAAAAAAAAATATTTTTTTATTTTATTATTTTTTTCAAAAATAGAAAAACAAAATTTTAAAAAAATTTAATTTTGTCAAAAAAATCATAGGGTGTAGCCTTGATTTTTTGATGGCACGGACAGTTTATTAATTTAATGTCACGACAAAATAAATTCACCTAAATTTTGGCATAGATTTTGAAAGAAAATCAAAAATGCAGTTTTTAGTTTTGGTTTTTTTACAACAAAAATCATTTTTACCCCATATTTAAAGAATAAATCAAATTTTATGGTTTTTTTTTAAAGGAATAATTTAAATATAAACAAACAAAACACGGTTTTATTTTCAAAAGTTTTTTTAAGTTAACTGATAAGACTTAAATACAAAAAAGCAATAAATAAAATTGATTCACAGATGGCGGAGTTATTGGCTTCAGAAATTAGAACATTCAATTTGAGACAGTTTTTTGCTCTCTCTTGGCATTTGGTTGTAACACACGCTAAATAACTAACGACAATATTAAAAAAATTCATTAAAAATATTTTTCGTTAAAACTTTGCTGTAAATTATATTACACTAGTGTAAAAGCCCGTCCTTCGACGGGAAGGAACCATTTAGAACAAAATGCGACAAAAAATTTATTGGATTTATATACAAAGGTTTTTATTTGAAAACATGTTTATTAAATTATTTTGATAAAACTTCTTTATATACAATATTTCTAGTAAAAAATTCTTAGAATTTTTAACCTTGTCCCTTGCCATCTATAATGCTTAGTTTTACATCATCTTTTAGAAAAACTCCTACTTTTTGCAATATTTAACCTTGCAATTTATTTATGGTTATTGAAAATGTCAGTTTAACTGGAAATTGTCGCCTCCAGAGAGTGAAAGACAAATCTGTGTTTGTCGGGGCCAAATCAATTGTACAGATATCTCTTTTGGTATTGAAATTTCGAAGAAGTATTATAATACTTCCATTATTGAGGTTTAACTTATGCAGTGGCATTCCTGAAGGATAAAATTCATTCAAAAACTCGGCAGGGTAATTTTGTTTATCGTTATCATCACTGTCTTCAATTTAATCCGTGCTCAGATCTCTCACTGTGTCACCAACTAAAATATTTAGAACTTGCTCGTTGACTTCGTTCACATCGGAATTTTTTTTGGCACAGAATAGCAATTTTGGAATAACGGTTGATGTTATTCGGACTCAAAGTATCGCCAGAAATCTATTTATCCCTTTCAATGGATTTGTCCATTATATTGGACACTTCAGAAAAATTTTTTTTTTTTTATTTTCCAACGTCTTTTCTAAACTCAAATAGGTTGGGACTATGAAATGAAGTTATGCTAGCATGACAAAAATAATTTTAGGGAGATATATAACGTTTAACTTAGTTAGATTTTCGATTTTATGCCCAACAGAAGCCTTCAATTTTTTTATATCGCGTGTAAATAAATTTTGCAAAAAAGAAGTGATTATTGTGATTGGTGTGCAAAGTATAATTTTTTTTTTAAATTACAATTGCATAAATAACGCATTTGCATTTGTCTCCGGTTGTTTTAGTTGAACTAAAATATGGTTTTGTCCATTATATTAGACAGCCTGCCAAAAGCAAAGCAGCTCATGTAAAAATCAGAGGGATGGTTTTTAATCTTTTTATTGCTTAAATGATGGGAATATAAGCTCAAAAAAATTGTCCACGATTATTCTAGGCAAGCCATTTAAAGGGTTAATAAGCGAACCTTTACAAACAAAATGATCGGGAATTTCTATGATATCTTCATCTTAATTTCCTAACTTGAGTAACCAATCGCTAAAACTTGGATCAGAAGACCGAACATTGTGATTTAATTCTAGCAATTCCAATTGACACCACACTGAATGTAATAATTGTTCAGTTTATGCAGACCGAATAGGTTCTGGTTCTGTTAATTAAGAAGCACTGTAATAGCAAGACATGATGTTTGATGTATAGTAGTTGATGAAAATGACGATAGTCTTCAAGTACAAAAATGTCCAATACATAATTTAAGAATAGGTGCTGGTCCAGACTGAACAGGTTCTAAAAAGTATAGTAAGTACAAAGATATCAAATGGATAATTTTAGAGCAGGTTCTGGTCCAGGATGAACAGGTTTTAAAAAGTAAAGTACGTACAAAGATTTCAAATAGATAATTTTACAACAGATTCTGGTCCAGGCTGAACAGGTTTTACGATATAGAGCAAAAGGTTTAGTAAGTACAAACATTTCAAATTAATAATTTTACAACTGGTCTTGGTCCAGGCTGAACAGGTTTTACAATATAGAGCAAAAGGTTATGCAAGTACAAACATTTCAAATGAATAATTTTACAACTGGTCCTGGTCCAGGCTGAACAGGTTTTAAAAAGTACAGTACGTACAAAGATTTCAAATGGATAATTTTACAACAGGTTCTGGTCCAGGCTGAACATGTTTTACGATATGGAGCACGGAGCCGGACGCTTGTCTTTTATATATTAAGATTTGAAAGAAAATTTAAAAAACTTTTAGAAAAAATTAGAAAAATTGAAAAACAGTTGAAATTCGACCAAGATATTTACATGGAAAGTCAAATTTTAGAATTCAAAACACATTTTTTTACAAATTTTACAATTGACGAATGGATAAAATTATATGTTTTTAAAAAATTGTTCCTTTTAAAAAAAATTAAAATTCGACCAACTCAAAAACTCTCCCCCAATCCAATTTCATATTAATCAAAGAGCAGATTTTTTCTCAAAAATTTAATTTATTTTTTAGAAGGCTATACTATCAGGTATATCATAGAGTGGGTCGAAAAAAAAAGTTTGAAAAAACCACCCTCTATTTTAAAGTTGACCTCGAGAGGATTCCGAAAACAAAAAATTTTTTTTTTGACCACCGGAAAAACAGCCAAAATGGTCTTTTTTGCATAACTTAAGCAATGTCTTGTAAGAAGACTTACAATGTCTTCTTAGAACATTTTTACTTCTGAGGTCATATTCAACTAGTAAGCCCCATTAACCCGATTTATCCCCCTTAATTTTTTTTTTTTTCTCATAAGGTTCAACTCCTTCAAATTTGTTTAATTTGTGTTCAAAAAATTATTTATTAAGTTTCTTTTAAAATTTTGTTTATGTTATGTAATTGTTCGTTGACTAAACTTAAAGTAAATTTTTTATAAAAAAAGGGATTATATCAAATATTTGAACTATTATAACTTCTTTGTTTTTAAACTTAATAAATAATTTTTTGAACACAAATTAAACAAATTTGACGGAGTTTAATTATATGGGAAAAAAAAAGAAATTAAAGGGGTATAAATCAGGTTAATGGGGCTTACTAATTGAATATGACCTCAAAAGTAAAAATGTTCTAAAAAGACATTGTAGTGCTCGTAAAGCCCTTTTCAACGACATATAATTTTTTAAGATCTGACATGTAATGCTTAATTTATGCAAAAATACCATTTTGGCTGTTTTTCCGGTGGTCCAAAAAAAAATTTTTTTTTGTTTTCGGAATTCTCTCGATGTCAACTTTAAAATAGGGGGTGGTTTTTTCAAACTTTTTTTTTTTCTATGGAGGCCGACCCACTCTAGTATATCATTTATATATACATTCTGCACATCTAGGCAACATAGCCCTTCGATTGATAGAAGTTTTATTTATTTTGAGTTCTAATAAATGCCAAAAAAGCGTAAAACAGACATTTTTGTTCACGTATTAATATATAAGATTTAATGCAGATTGTAATTAAAATCGTCAACAAATTCAGTATTTTACACCATAATTCAGCTTTTTTGGTTTCATTAAGGGTATTCTAATAGAAAATGCAAAAAAAAAAAAAAACGATTTTGAAAAATTATTAGTTACGTCCTTTCTATAATAAGGTAACGTTTTACGAATTTTTGTGTACTTTTATATACAATATTTGAATTTAATGCTTTTTTAAAAGTATATGTTAACCCAAAGTTTAATATATCGGTAAGCACAGTGGCACTCACCTTTCAGTCATAGCAGTAAACATGCATTTATCTCCATTATATATAAAAGCTTTTAACAAAAAATTATGTGGGTCTTATAAGTCTAAGGCTCACTATTATAAGTTTATGCTAAAAGTTTTATATATATGTAGACATTTCGAAAAAACTATCACTAAATGGTGTGTCACTCACGTTTCCGGAAGAATTACAATTTTCGATTTCTTCTTACAAATTCCTATAAGTCTGCGAATTGTTTGAGTAAATATAAAGAATAAAATAATTTTCCGTAACGAAATTGAGTAAAAATTTAAACAGCAGAAAAAAAATTAATTTTGAGATTTTTTCATATGCTGATTTTGTCACTCACGTTTCACGTCAGTATCACTCATGTTTCAAGACAATTTTAATTGTCTTTATTTTTGCATCCTGGTTAATGTGGTGAACTTTTTTAAGGATATTTTGAAAATAAAATTTTTAACATTAAGGACGTTTTTATAAAAAAAAAAAAAAAATTTATTGAAATAAGATTATGTAATGCATAATAAAATTAAAAAATAATTCATAATATAAAAACAATACAAAAACTATTTTAGAACTATAACATTTTAACAAAATTTATTCCACACACTTAACCTGCATGCCACGGTCACCATTAAAAATTAAAGGCCGTGCCAAATATGACTATATGTCTGGCTTAATAGCAATTTCGTCGATGGCAACGGCTTAAAATAATGACTTAATTAGATATTTTTAATCTTTGCAAAGTTTGTTTTCTTATATGAATCCGGATTTAACTATAATTTTTCTCTATATTTTTTCATACGTTCTTTTAGGGTCGATTTTCACTTTTTCTTGATGTTTCGTTATCTTCTTTCATTCATAATACAAAAAACAAACAAAAAAAAAATTAAATGTCACTCACGTTTCACTCCTTCAAATGCCTTTGAATAAAAAATAATTGCGACTGCTTGATTTAAAACAAGTAAAGAAAGTCTAAAGTCGGTCTAGGCCGACTATGAAATACCCTAAACCCACTTTTAAAAAAAAAAAATGTTATTGTAAATGGGCGTGTCCGTGGACGGATGAAGCCTTTATTTTATATGCATTTAAATGTTGATGAAAAACTTACACATACCAAGTTTTATTCCTGTAGCTCACAGTTAATGCCTTTATTTTGCTTTCGCTATGAGAGGTGGGCGTGTTCATGGACGTATTACTTCCAATTTTTGAACACAGCTTAGTTTTGGTATAAAATACATACATACCAAATTTAATTTCTCTTTGACAAACATAACCTTATTTATTGAGTTTTAAACTTTTTGGGTTGTATGGGAGGTAGGCGTGTCCGATATTTAAACTGAAAAAATATTTAAACTGAGTGTCTTTACAGTGTCACACCTGTCCCAGAAAAATGCTATATTGTTCCTAAGAAGCAACACGGGCTTAAGATAAAAATGAAGCTTTCTTTAAGTACGGATATTGATGTTTTACACAAGTTTGTAAACTTTTTATCAAATAATTTCTTTTTATTCTTCACTTCCCTTAAATTAATTTGGTCACACCCGAAACGTTTTTCAAAATTTTTTTCTAATAATAAAATATTTAAATGTATATGAATAAATACTTTGATTAAAATAACCCAATAAACATTGTGGCGAGGGGTGATTCGTTGACGAACCGCTTGTAAATAGTTTTTTCGTATTATTTTCAAATAGCTTGCTTTCGTCTGTATCAGAGGTTGGCTTGAATATCAAAAAATTCATTTTTGTTTTGTTTCAAAAAAACATCAAAATATTTCAAAAAATTTCAATAAAATAATGCTGAATGTCGGTTTTAACATTTAATTGTGTTTAAAATCGAGATAAGTTGACGGTTGATGAGTTGAAAGAATTGACGGGCAAATAAATATTTATAAAACTTAAAGATTTTGTAATTTTTTTTTTTTTTGCTTTTTGAACTTTGTTGATTCGTTTGAGAATTACTTCTATTAAATTGGAAAATTTGTTAACGAATTGCTTATTTAAAATAGAAACATTCGTTAATGAATTAATTTTCTAAGATTGTTTTTTCTTGTTTATGCTATTGAATGAAATTAACGAGAAAGCAATTCATAAACGATATCATAAGTGAATCATTTTGTTTGTTGGGAAGTTTTTTAAATTCATGTGCAGCGAAATCATTTGTATAGGTATTCATTTGATAAAAAATTCAAGCGAAAAAATTTTTTGCAAAAAAAATATTTTATTTTTTAAATATTATAAAAAATCGAAATCATTTGTAGAGGTATTAATTTGATCAAAAATTCATGCGAAAAAATTGTTTGCTAAAAGATATTTTTGTTTTAAATACCTATATTTAAAACAAAATAATTAATAACATATTTTATTTTATTTTAGTCAATCTTATGTCACACCTGTTCAATTAAAAAGTTTAAAAAAGAATGGTTATCGCCATTTTTCAAGATATTTTTCACTGGATTTCAACAGAAAATATATTAAATTTGACTATATTTTTAGTTTATAATTCTTAAAAAACATATTCTTTAAGAATTACATTTTGAGCTTTTTTGCCAAATAATTCATGAAATAACAGGTTGCTACAACAACAAAATTCTCCTCAGAAGAACCAAGCAGACTAGACCATGGTTTCGTCGAACGCTACTCCGACTCATCAGTAGTCTCTGTGGTTCATGCAGTCCATTAGCTTCGAGAAGCTAATAAGTGTAACTGCCGCAAAACTAAAAAGGAATTACCGAGCCACTTTGAGAACTTTCTCTTTTTTGATAAAAACTTCCTCCTCTACAATAAAAAAAACATTTATAATTGTTTCATAGAATTGCTAGAAAGCCGGTGAGAGAAGATTAACATATTTTTTGGCAGAACCACCCAGTATACATTTGAATCTTTTGCGCACGTTTTAGTTTCTTCTTCCGCTACCTTGTTGATGCCTTAACTTCGCAACGACAATAATTAAGTTGTTAATGGAAAATTTCACTTAATGTACAATAACGTCATTATAATGTAATAAACTGATAATGATGAGAAAATCTAAACGATACAAGAAGGTGCGAAAGAAAAAAAGACGACTTCAAAGCATGAAAGGAAGAAAAGAAGAAGTAAAAGAAAATATATACATATGGCTTATAGTGTGCAAGACTGTCACAACTCAAAATTGAAATTTTCGGATAAGACCATTTTATAGTGTTCATATCTCGAATAATTGTACAAAAGTTATGCTATAAAGATATAAAGATATAAAGATATAAAGATATAAAGATATAAAGATATAAAGATATAAAGATATAAAGATATAAAGATATAAAGATATAAAGATATAAAGATATAAAGATATAAAGATATAAAGATATAAAGATATAAAGATATAAAGATATAAAGATATAAAGATATAAAGATATAAAGATATAAAGATATAAAGATATAAAGATATAAAGATATAAAGATATAAAGATATAAAGATATAAAGATATAAAGATATAAAGATATAAAGATATAAAGATATAAAGATATAAAGATATAAAGATATAAAGATATAAAGATATAAAGATATAAAGATATAAAGATATAAAGATATAAAGATATAAAGATATAAAGATATAAAGATATAAAGATATAAAGATATAAAGATATAAAGATATAAAGATATAAAGATATAAAGATATAAAGATATAAAGATATAAAGATATAAAGATATAAAGATATAAAGATATAAAGATATAAAGATATAAAGATATAAAGATATAAAGATATAAAGATATAAAGATATAAAGATATAAAGATATAAAGATATAAAGATATAAAGATATAAAGATATAAAGATATAAAGATATAAAGATATAAAGATATAAAGATATAAAGATATAAAGATATAAAGATATAAAGATATTAAGATATAAAGATATAAAGATATAAAGATATAAAGATATAAAGATATAAAGATATAAAGATATAAAGATATAAAGATATAAAGATATAAAGATATAAAGATATAAAGATATAAAGATATAAAGATATAAAGATATAAAGATATAAAGATATAAAGATATAAAGATATAAAGATATAAAGATATAAAGATATAAAGATATAAAGATATAAAGATATAAAGATATAAAGATATAAAGATATAAAGATATAAAGATATAAAGATATAAAGATATAAAGATATAAAGATATAAAGATATAAAGATATAAAGATATAAAGATATAAAGATATAAAGATATAAAGATATAAAGATATAAAGATATAAAGATATAAAGATATAAAGATATAAAGATATAAAGATATAAAGATATAAAGATATAAAGATATAAAGATATAAAGATATAAAGATATAAAGATATAAAGATATAAAGATATAAAGATATAAAGATATAAAGATATAAAGATATAAAGATATAAAGAGGGTTCAGCCTCCCCTATAGCTTGAAAACCTACACTGAGAAAAAATTACATACCTTGCTCCGGTAAAAAATTTCTCTATTTTTGATAATAGCAATTTTCTCTTTTTCAAATAAAATTTTCTTCAATTAGAATAAATTTTCACATTTTCGAAGAAATATTTCTTTACTTCTAGGAAATGGAAATATTTCCATGTCTCTAATAATGATAAGTATTTTTCTCGCACAAAAAATTTCATTTATAGAGAAATTTTATTGAAAATGAAAAACTTTTCTTATATTTTGATAAAAAAATCACTATGAGAAGTATTTTCTTCAATTAAAATATATATTTTCTCAAAAAAAAAGTATTTTTCTCTAAAAACGATATATTTTTCTATTTCATGGAACCTTTTTATCATTTTTAGAGAATTTTAAGTATCGCAATTAGAGAATAGCATTCTCTGGAGCAAAGTCTATACCATTTTTTTCTTAATATGATGCCATTTTTATCATATTCCGAGACACTTTTTTCTGAGTGTAGGGTGATCCGAAAATTCTGACTTCAGATTCGGATTTAGCGAACCCAAAACCTTTGGAAACCGTTGTGAAACCTCTTGGGATTTTTAAAAACTTCAGTTTTGTTGTATCAGAACAATCTTTTCTTCATGTCATCTCTAAAGTATTAAATTTTGAGTTGTGACAGTCTTGCACGAAAGGAGCAATTTAAATTTTCAGCAGCAGTATTTGAAGGTTTTAACTAAGAAAAATAAAAATAAATCCAAAACTCGCTCAGTGAAATAATAAAACAAATTCAAAGTCAGACAGTCAGTACAGTACTTCGAAATTACTTATTTTCAAAAGATGCTTCAGTAGCGGTGAGTGAAAAAGTCGTAAACGGTATAGCTTAGATAGAGCCGAAGACAATTTTATGCTGCGCGACATACTCCAAACTTATTTTATTTTTATCCAGCCTGGGGGAAATATAAACAAACAAATGATATGGTAACAGCAGCAACAACAACAACAACAACAACAGCAACAACAACAACAACAGCAACAACAACAACGACAAACAATACCAACCCAGTGGCAAATAACGTCGCGACATTGAAAAGCATACGAAAAGCTGTTACTTCGTTGCACAAAGCTGGGATGAAATGTTATCACTTTACAAAATTGCTCATTAGCACGTGCTAATACGTTATTTGCTTCCCCCCGCAGGACACTTCAGCGCACCACAAAAAAACAAAAATAAAAAAAAAAAACAACGTTTAAACCCACAAAATCAAGCAATATCCACACCTTTGCACATCCTGTAGCCTGCCGGCTGCCTCTAGTTAAGGCGTTCCAAATCTAAGGCACACGCAGCTTTGCTGTCAGTGCTGCCAAATGCTTGCTGGTATTGATGTGGCATGTTGCCATCTATACGTGTACGTATTTTGCGTTTTCCATTTTCATTCTCATTTGCTGTGTAGTGTTGCGTAGCTGTTGTTTGCCGCCTCAGGCTAACAATTCTCTTCAAAATTATACAAAATTTTGGGAAGCATCCTTTTTGGCTGGCGTTGAAGTGAAGTTGGCAGCAGGCAGCCAGAATGAGGTTAATGAGTGCGATGTTTGTGACTTTTAAATTGCTGTAAAGCGAACGTTTGATTTTTTTTTTTTCTTCTTTATGTTTGCTCTTGCTTCTTCATTTTACGAACATATTCATTTTCAGCTGAACTCTGCGATAAGCAGTCGTCACTTAACTGTAAAGCTATCTTGTAGCTCGCCCTAAAATGCAGTGAAAAAGCCGGTAAAGCCAACACCCTCGTTTATTACGCTAGCCTGAGTCAAGTATACGGTTATGCTTAAGCTGCGATTGCTGTTTAGCGGAAAATTAAATCCTTGCAGCTTTTGTGTAAAAGCTTTGCAAGGAGCTCATAGCAAAATCATGTTAACGCCAGCTAATGTGTTTTGATAATATCCTTTTAATTATTTATATGCTATATAAGCTTAAAGCAAGCACGCTGCTGGCTGCTAGCAATAGATTGTAGCAGACGTAGCTGGTTGGCGTTGGTAAGAAAAGAAGAGAGGTTAAATTGAGGCAAAGCTTATTAGGCAAGTCTTTGTTTTTGTAAGCTTTTTGATGAAAACAAGCAAAGGTCAGTTTTTGGCCACACTTTAATACTCGCAGGCATAAACTTTTAACTCCAACGGCGGCTAATAAGTGCTGACTTAAAACAGTCTTAATTTAAAAATTATTATTTTTGAAATTTAAGTTTTGTTTTTGTAGAAGAAACAGTGGAATTATATGAAAATTATCTGGCTTTAATTTTATTTTTCACTAGCTTATATATAAAAACATTTTAAAATTTTAACAAAAGTTTTAGTGTTCGTTACAAATTATTTAAAACAAAAAAATTTATGAAATTTGAGAGAAAATTTGCATAAATTTTAAAAAATTCTGAAATGATAATATGCAATATTTTCAAAAAAGCTTGTCCAAACAAGGTGCTCGACTGAAATTTGGAATATTTGAAAATTTGTCTAGCACATGTTGACTTAACAATCAATAGTAAAATTTTGCAGCTATTGAAAATAAGTTGTTGTTTGCCAGTTATTTGTAACAACATTAAAATGCAAACCATCAAAATTAACTTTGTTTTGCTTAATTTAACATGTAAATATTAAATAATTTATTTAGTTGTTGTTCTGCTGCTGAAGTAAGTAAAATGTAAATCAACACACTAACACTAACGCTCATACACACACACACACTGTGCAGCAACAGTTGCATAAGCAAGCATCATCTACTTAGCGCCCCCAAAAATATGCAACAACTATTGTTTTTGACAACAAAATAACGACAACAAACAACACAAGCCAAATGTTGTTGCTTGTCACAATGACAACAACGATGAAACTCATTTGCACGCTACATTTGAGTGTGTGGCTGCATGTTTGTATGATTACGTGTGAATGTGTGTGTGTGTGTGTGTTTGTTTGTCTCTGGTTTGTATGCCAAATATCATAATTTATGTTAAATTCATATCAAAATTAAAACCACACTAAAACCAAAAGTTAATATTTGTCTTTAACATTCTAAGCCACAATTAATTGGCAATTGTAAAGTTTTGCTCTGTTTTGCTTGTTGTTTTTTTTTTCTTGCTTTTGTTGCAAGCAACTGCTGTTGATGCTGCTGTGCTGTTACTGCTGTGTATTTTTGCTGCTTGTTTTGCAGTCACTTGCATGAAGACACACATGCATGTTTACTTATGTTTGGGCGAGTGTGTCTCCAATACTTGTTGTCTGAGTTGTTCTGCCTGTCCTCGCTTTATATTGGTAACTGTTGTAAATTTACATGTAAGTGTGTGTTCTTGTGTGTATATGTGTGTTTTTTAATGACAGTGTTGCTCACATAACATTGCATAATAGTTTGTTTTGTCTGTTTGTCTGACTTTATGTCCTTTTATTAAAATTTCTGGCTACTTTGTTCAACTCTTTGGCTACATAAGCTTCAAACAATATTAGTATTTTGAATGCCCAAAGAAGTTTTTGTTTTGTTTTGGTTTTTTTCAAAAACACTTCTTCCTTTTTTGTACGTAGCAGCAGATCGACCCAACAAAAATAAAGCTTTTGAGCTGCTTTAAAAAAAGCTACTGAAGTAATTTTAATAAAAAAAATAAATGATGTAATTTTGTCGAAATAAAAACCAAACTATGTCCATGTTTTTATACCCTAAATCTGAAAGGTCAGGGTATATTAACTTTGTGCAAACGTTTGTAACGCATAGAACGAAGCGAGTTCGTATAGAAAAGTATATATATTCTTGATCAGCGTCACCACGTGAGTCGAGCTCCGTCCGTCCGTCCGTCCGTCTGTGTGTTGTCCGTATACACAGGATAAGAAGAAGGACTTGAGATAATTAGATGAAACTTGGTACACATGGTCATATGAATCCAAGGATCTGCACTATTGAATATTTTTGGAATCCGCCTACGGACACGCCTACCTCCCATACAATGCAAAAATATAAAACTGAATAACTCAGCTCATAATAGACCTACAACAATAAAATTTTGTACATAAGTGTTTTATATCAACAATAATATCAACAATGATTTATATCAACAATATGCTCACGGACACGCCCACCTCCCATACAACCCAAAAATTGAAAACGTTATAAATAAACCTCTGTTTGAACTAAAGAGCTAAAATTTGGCACGTATGTTTTTTATAACATAAGAAAGATGCTTTTGAAAAATGGACGTCATCCGCTCACGGACACGCCTACCTCCCATACAACGCGAAAATTTAAAACTGCATAACTCAGCTCATAATTAGCCTACAACAATAAAATTTGATATGTTTGTGTTTCATATCAACACAAATATGTCTTCGAAAAATGGACGTCATCCGCTTACGGACACGCCTACCTCCCATACGGCCCAAAAATTGAAAACGCAATAAATAAGCCTCTGTTTGACCTAAAGAGCTAAAATTTGGCACGTATGTTTTTTATAACAAAAGAAAGATGGTTTTGAAAAATGGACGTCATCCGCCCACGAACACGCCTACCTCCCATACAACCCAAAAAGTTTAAAACTCAATAAATAAGGTTATGTTTGTCATAGAGAAATTAATTTTGGTATGTATGTATTTTATACCGAAACTAAGATGTGTTCCAAAATTGAAAGTTATCCGTCCATGAACACACCCACCTCCCATAGCGAAAGCACAATAAAGGCATTAACTGTGAGCTACAGGAATAAAACTTGGTATATGAAAATTTTGCATCAACACTTTAATGCATATAAAATATAAGCTTCATCCGCCCACGGAGACGCCCATTTACAATAAAAATTTTTTGTTTTTGAAAAGTAGGTTTAGGGTATTTCATAGTCGGCCTAGACCGACTTTAGACTTTGTTTACTTGTTTATATAAAAAGTACACTCAGAAAAAAGTGTCTCGGAATATGATAAAAAAGGCATCATATTTAGAGAAAAATGGTATAGACTTTGCTCCAGAGAATGCTATTCTCTAATTGCGATACTTAAAATTCTCTAAAAATGATAAAAAGGTTCCATGAAATAGAAAAATATATCGTTTTTAGAGAAAAATACTTTTTTTTTTGAGAAAATATTTTTTTTTTTTATTGAAGAAAATACTTCTCATAGTGAATTTTTTATCAAAATAAAAGAAAATTTTTTCATTTTCAATAAAATTTCTCTATAAATGAGAAATTTTTTGTGCGAGAAAAAAAAACAAAAAAAAAAAAAAAAAAAACTTAACTTATCATTATTAGAGACATTGAAATATTTCCATTTCCTAGAAGTAAAGAAATATTTCTTCGAAAATGTGAAAATTTATTCTAATTGAAGAAAATTTTATTTGAAAAAGAGAAAATTGCTGTGTATGTGTATTGCAAAGTATGTGTTTTTTCTCAGTGTAGGTAGGTAGATTTGAGATGAATTTTAAATTATTTATTTTTAGACTTTCAGTGACCTTTTTTATAAAATGTTTTTATAGTTTTTTTTCAAACAAGAAAATATGATGGGAAAATGAAACTATACAATATATCCTGGATTTAAAAACATGAGCTGAAAGGTTAAATGTCTGACTATTCTTGCATTAAAAAAAAATTTTGGAATAGGAAGTATTTTGTAACTGAAGGACATTTAAAAAAAAAATTGCTAGTGTTACATCTAACCCCTTGTATGGGGCTAGTTGTAACAAGCAATAAAACTGAAGTTTTTGCTTTAATCATTTATTTCAGTTTCTACAACTAAAAAATATTCAAGTATTTAACAACATTAAGGCCTAGTTTCACCAACTACTAGTTTCATATTTTTCTAAAAATTCTTAAACGTTGAACCTAGCCTGTCTTAAAGAAGTGGTTGTAGGTGTTGTTAGAGAAAGTTGTAAGTTTTTTTTTTTGCTTGCTATGAGGCTGGTATATTTAGTGTACAGCACATTGGTATTGTGCTGTTCACTCTCAATAACTCTCGATAACTCGCTTTTTTATGTATCTATTTAAAGAAACTTGGCTCAAATTGAACAAGTTTTCCTGACAGTTGTCTTCTTTTTAACCGACTTCAAAAAGGAGAAGGTTCTCAAGTTCGTTGGTTTCTCTGTTTGTTTTTTTTTTGTGAATGTATGTACATCGATTACTCCTAAAGTACATGCCCGATTGCCGTAATTTTTTGTCCACATATAGAGACCATCAACGCGGAGGTGCTCGTCTATAAAAGTGGGCGGTATTTGACAAAGGTGCGTGCCACTATAATAAAACACTGTATCTCAGTAAATATTGACACTAGGGTAATAAAATTCACAGTAAAATTACAAGGGCGGGCACAAATATTAAAAGCTACGATTATATAAGTGGGCGTAATTCAAAAAAGGGTGTGGCAATATTGGAAAAACTCTGTTTCTCGAATAAAACTAACATTAGATTACTGAAATTTAGTACAGATGTAGACACAATTATTGAAAATTACTATCAAGAAAGTGGGCGTTATTTCAATACAAATAACGGACAAAGGAGTGTGGCAATATAAGACAATTACTGTATCTATAATAATATTGACACTAGGGTACAGCAATTTAGTACAGCGGTAGGCACAATTACTACAAATTTTTGTAATGAAAAAAAATGGGCGTTATTAAATAAGGGGTGTGGCAATATTGAAAAAACACTGTATCTCGAATACTATTGACACTAGGATACGAAAATTTAGTACAGAGGTAGGCACAAGTATAACAAATTACTGCCAATAATGTGGGCGGTATTCGATAAAGGGGCGTGTCACTATAAGAAAAACACTTTATCTCAGTAAATATTGACACTACGGTACTGACATTTACAGAAAAACGCAAGGGTCAATTAATTAGGAGTTATTCGACAAAGAGGTGTGAAAATATTGGGAAAACACTGTATCTCGAATAATATTGACGCTAGGATACTGTGTGAGAGTTAGACACACTTATAAAAAATTACTGTCAATAAAGTGGGCGTCATATGTGGCAATATAAGAAAACACTTTATCGAAGACTATTTACACACGGGTACTGAAATGAAGTGCAGAGGTAGGCACAGTTATAACAAATGAATATCGAGGAAGTGGGCGGTTTTTAACTAATAGGTGTGGCAGTGGTTAAAAAAAACTTGTATAATATTGACACAAGAATCATAAAATTCATTTTAAGAATGGGTAGCAGTATTGAAAACACTATGACAAAGTGGGCGACATTCGACAACGAGGCGTGTCACTATTAGAAAAACACTATATTTCAGTCAATATTGACACTATGATATTGAAATCAATACAAGAATAGGTAGAGTTATAACAAAACACAATCGAGAAAGTAGATTAGATTCAACAAAGAGGCGTGTCACAATAAGAAAAACACTGCATTTCAGTTAATATTGAAACTTGGGTACTAATATTGGGTAGATGGGTAGGTAGAATAATTAAAAAGGTGGGATAGATTATAAATAGCGTGAAGCGCTTTGAGGAAACTACTGTAAATCGGTTAATACTGATGCTAGGGAACTGAAATTTGGTGCAGGGCAAGGTTGAATTATTATAAAGTATGATCAATAAAGTTCATAGTCGAGATTCAAGAAAGAGCATGACTTGAAAACTTAAAACTTAACTTTTAATAATAAAGTTTCATAAATCAAATTTTCCTTAATAATTCTTGCAAAAATTTTAAAAAATTCAAAAGAGTAAAGAATAAGAAACGACAGAAAAAAAAACATTTTTAAAATTATGAGCTTAAATAATTGTGTTTACGTAGCTTACAAACTTTTTCTAATATATATCATATTCTCTAAAAAAGCAAGAAATAAAAACTTTTTAACAAAAAAAAAAACCTACTTTAAAATCACTACAAAGTAAAAAATAATTTTAAATTACTTTTCCTATTGATCGTTTTAAAATCTGATGATTTATTTATATACATTATTTAATTGGAAATCTTATAATTTTAATTTTTCTTGATTTGTTTTATTTTTATCATAAATAAATTATTTATTTTTAGAATAATAAAAACCTTGTGTTCGTCCTTGAATTCCAATCTTGAGTTCTGGCCAGACAGGTAATGTTGAAGACTGACTGTTCTGAAAAAAGCCATAAATTTTTAATACAAATGAAATGAAAAAATTATTCCTCGAACTTTGAGTTTAATAATGTTCTTTTATATGCTTTGATATGAATGCTGGTCTTAATATTAGCTATGAATTCAGGTTTGAAATTCATATGTTGCAATCCCTGAAAATAGCACTGAGTTCTTAATTAAACTTTCCGTTTCTTTTGTCTTGTATTTAAATAATACTTTAAGGAAAATTTTGGTTACATTTTCAAAATTAAGCTCATGAACGATTCAGCTCTATGTTTCGACATTAAGGCCTGAATTCTGGTTTCAGTAAAGTATGTCCAAGTGAATTTTAAACTGGGATCCTTTCTGTATATGGTTTGTATCGGTTCTCTGACATGAGGCAAAAGAAGTTATTATATGTATGGTACCACTATTGCAGCAAGTTGTCCCATGGAACATCTGTAAAAAAATTCAAATATTTGCACGAATACCGCAAACAATACGTACTAACCTTTTCTACAAACAGCAGCAAAAGCATAATAGAATAATTTTTTAAATCGCCCCCTGAGAAGGGACGAAACGAGCTCACCACAACATTTAAATCATTTCGAATCAATTGAATTAAATTGTCTTCCAAGCTGCTGGCTGCTAGCGTTTATTATTTTATTTGTTTTAACGTTGAATGCGCGCTGTTGTTGTTGTATTTTATTACCTTTTTGCCTGTCCACCTTTGAGAGTAAATCCTTTTTTACGATCCTTTAACTTCACCAATTTAACATTTTCCAACTGAACTGAAGCGTAATCGTTACCTGAAGGATGCCGCACAGCTAGAAAAATAAAAGAATATGGTTTGAAAAACAAAAAACAACATAGCAATGGCAAATGCCAGCGAGTCGTTCACGCCCACAAGGACAATGCAACCGCCCAGCCTGCCACTCTCAGTCAACCTGCTCTGAAAACACATGCATACAAATACACAATAAAAATCAACTCAACTGCAAGGAAGCAACACTTGAAAGAGATAAATTAACTTTGATGCAATGGGACAGCGACTAAAAATATTGTTATATCCTTGCTAGCTAGTGCCAAGCTAAAGTCCAGCAGCAGACTCTCCACAAAGTACACACATTTCATGGTATTTTTTTTTTTTTTTTGAAAGTCAAAGTCAGCTAGGAAGTCGTCGTCGGTTTATTCAGACGCTGTAACGCTTCATCGTTGATTGTTGGTCGTTGCTTAACTTCTTGCGTTTCACTGACCTGTTCTACTACCTGTTACTACCGGTCACTGTAGTTATTTTTTGCCCAACCAATGCCAGTTTTTTGTTGTTTATCCTAAATGTTAAATTTTTTTTCAAGCATGCCATGAAAGTCTTTTCGTAGCTTTTGAGAGGTTTCATTGTTATTGTTTAAACTTTGCACATGGTACGGATGTAAGTTCTAGCAATAACTTGCAGCCATAGAGTAAAAAGTCGATGAAGACCAGCAGAGACACGCAGACACGCAAATATTCACTTCTAACTGGGAACACTTAAATATTTATTTGTGTGTCCCAAAGTTTGCTCCATGTCAACATGTTGCTGAACATACCACACACAGCCCAGCTAGAATGAGTGAATGTTACAGTCTGGTAGAAGTGCCGGCAACCAAGACACATTGATGTATGACTGCAAACGATAATATTTGCCCAAAACTAATAACAAATTGACAATAATTTCAAATAATTTAAGATTTTGTAACTGTAATAAATTAAATTTTATGCATCATTTTGTGGATAGCTTAAATTTTGTTGGTAGAATAATTCTAAGAGCTGTTTTTGTTTATTTCTTTAACTCAAGTCAATCGATTCGATTATCTTAACACACACAGCAATGTTGAATTTTTTGTTTTTTTTTTTATTTTCCTTTGAATAGCATTCTATATGTTGACAAATTGCCATTTCTTATGTTATTTGCCTTAATTAAGAAATACAACATCTCTTTAATAGACTTTCTTTCTTTCTTTCTTTCTGTTTTCACCCTCTTTTCAGGCTGTATTGTTATCATTCTGAGAACACACACTCATACAAACTCACTCCAGCGTCTCTCCAGGAAGTAGACATATTTTGTTTTTAAGCATATAACAATTACTTGTGTGTATCACCAACCTCCCAGCCAACACATTTATCATCTTTTGGTGAGCGTCACACAACGACACACAAAACGATTTAATTATCCTGTTTTCTAAATGATATCCTGCTAAAAATATTTTCATTTTCGTCTATTATGGAAGCCAGAAGGTGGGTAAGTATTTCTTTTGTTCGGCTGCTTTTGGGGGTAAACGGGATTATTATAGAAAGCCATAAATATTTGTACAAGTATGCGTAAGCAGAGCAAAGTTTACTTCCTGTGAAAATAAATAGAGATTATATTGCGGAAACAGCAACGTTGTATAGAAACGGTTACCGGTTTTGCTATAAAAATACAAATTGTATGAAAAAGGAATGTTTAAGCGAGGTGAGAAAATAAGAAAGATTTAGAATTTATATGAACATAAAATTCAATTCAACAATACAAGGATAAACGTTCTATAATGAAAAATGTTGAAATTATCGATTTAATTAAAGCAATCCTTTCAAAGCTAAAATAAACTGTTTGGAAGTGAATTTTTTATAATCAGCTGTAAGGTTAAAAAGTGAAATGGAAGTTATATAAAACCGCTTTAAGAATCACTATAATTATACTAGGAGAAAGAACGGCTTGGAAGAATTTGATATAAAATATACACGACAAATTATTGAAACCAAAATATTCAAGTTAAAATATCCAAAATTAAAGTCGCTCAAAATATCAAGAACTTAAAAGCCAAACCCATAAAATCGATCCAGAACAAGTATGAGTTGGTAACTCAATAGTTGAAAATTTGAAATGACACAAATTGTATTGTAAAGGACATAGAAAATTAAAACTGAGTACAAGGCTTTATGGATTAGAGATGAAAGTACAGATTTACGTACCAAATTTTGATTTTCAATTTTTGTTTTTATAACTAAAACAATACTTAAGAATGCATTCTAAAAAACTTAATATCTTAAGTTACCAACTTATTTAGTTATGTTAGATATATCAATCTATAAAAACTGTGGTTTATGAAATTTGGTCATTTCCAATTGGATATTTTGATTTCATATTTGTCTTTGATTATTTTGAAATTTTGTATTTTGCCTATTCTCCATATTTTGTACAACGAACGCAATCACTTCACTAAGAGTTTTTTTTTTGTCTGAAAATATATTTCCCAAGAAAATTTCAGTGAGAGGGAAACAGTCTGACTAAGTATGAAAATGGAATTACCAGGCAAAGAAACCCCAATAGAGGTGATTGCGTACGTTTTACAAAATAAGGCCATTCATGGTACATGATCTTCATGTATCGCATTCACGAATTTTGGTCCAGTAAACAATTACAGTTACGTGAGTTACATGAGGTATCCATGATATCATTGTAGAAAAAAAAAAATAAAAGAAAAAATTGTTAGAACATAAATATCTCACAAACAATGTTTGGATAACATTTGGAAGACGATATGGCTTAGCATGCTCGGAGCCCGAGTTCGATCCACAGTCGCGGCGAAAAGTTTTTTCAAACAAAAAATTTTTCCGATCGGTCACCACCTCTTTGCAGACAATGGCAAACCTCAGAGAGTAAATAATGCCATGTAAAGCTTCTTGAGAACATGAACGTTAGCCGTTTGGAGTCGGCATAAAACATGTAGGTCCAGTTCTCGGTCAATTGTGTGCAAACATTTCATAACACACTCAACACAATTGATCACAATAAGCTCGGTCAAAGTCCTTTCAAGGGCTGAAATGGCCAATTTGTTTTTTTTTTTTTTTTTGGAAGACGATTGGATAAGATGAGTTGATTTGGCGATGTCTTAGCGTTTCGCCCAAGGTTTTTTTGAAACGATGAATGCACGATTCTCAAAACATTTCAAAATCTTCCTTCGCTCAAGATTTTGGTGATCGTTAGAAAATGGATCGCTTTTTGATCACCCAAGCGATAAATGTGAAATTTAAGAACAATTTTCAAGACTTCTCTCGGCGAGGCGTTGATAAATCTTCCGGGCGAATCGCTTAACCCTCCGTGTGGTTGGTTAGTATTTGCCAATGCGCTGTGGCTAGTGTAACGATACCGTCGGAGACATATTTTAACCCCTTCAAAAATAATTTTTGGCCAAAATACTTAATAAACTTTTCAATTAAAGGAAACAAAATTGTTTTGGTCAAAATATCTTCCCAGTTTTGCACCACAAATTTCGGAACAGTCGAAAACGAGCATTTGTTAAAATTTTAGTCCAAAATTCTAAACAAAAAGGACTTTAAGAAGGAGGTTTTATTGGATAAACACTTTTTTAATTGTAAACATGAGCTTATTTATTGAATTTTAAATGTTTGGGTTGTATGGGAGGTGGGCGTGGCCGTGGATGGATGACATCAATTTTTCTAAGATGTCTTTGTTTTGATATAAAATACATACGTACCATATTTTATCTCTGTACGTTAAACATGAGGTTATTTATTGAGTTTTTAATTTTAGGTTGTTTAGGAGGTGGGCGTATCCGTGGGCGAATGACATCCATTTTTCGAAAACGTCTTTGTTTTGAATTTAAACACACGCGTATCAAATTTTATTGTTGTAGGTTTATTATGAGCTCATTTATACAGCTTTAAATTTTTGCATTGTATGGGAGGTAGGCGTGTACGTGGGCGAATTCCAAAAATATTCTTCAAATATTTAAAAAATATTCAAAAATATCAACTCCTTCTTCTTATCCTGTGCTTACGGACAACACACAGACGGACGGACGGACGGACAAACGGACATAGCTAAATCGACTCACGAGGTGACCCTGATCAAGAATATATATGCTTTTCTATACCGGAATCGCTTATTTCTATGCGTTACGAACGTTTGCACATGACATTGGCCGTTTTTTAAATCGACTTTTTTATAATTTTGTATTTTAGTAAATATTCTTAAAATTCTAAGAAAAAAAAATTTCATGCGAAAATTTTTACGGGTTCAAAAGTTACAGCCGGATTAGTGAGAGCGCATTTTTATTTTTCCTTGCATTTTTCTTTGTTCACAAACTTTGAACGCGTTTATCTCGAAACCATGTTTTTCGTACTGGTTACGGCACTAGCGGGTTTGTTTTTTTTATTTATTTTTTTGTATTTTTTTAAATTTGATGCGCTAGCGTATGGCATGAGATTTTTTTAAATTTTTTTTCGATTTGTTATGAATTTTTAAAGTCAATATTTTTTTCGAAAAAATACTCTTTCAAATTTGGAACATCAAAAAAAATTGAATAAAAATTTTAAAAAAAGCTCCTGTCATACGATAACCAATTTTGTTAATATTTAAAAAAGTCATTTTTTTCCAGATCGGACAATTTTTGCGACTCCCAGCGCTGCAACCACGAGGCCCCGTTTTTATCTCTGCCGCCAGTTTGAAGCTCTATGAAACCATGTTGAAGTGAAAAATATATTCACATGCAATTTTTTTGCTTGCAATTTCTTCAGTTCAATTTCATTTTAATTTCAATTCAATTCCAGAAATTTTTGAATTTCTTCAATTCAAATGTTTGTTTTGACTGAGCTATGAATTCTTAAAGAATGGTCTGTTTTTCTGCCGCGAATGTTATGTCCCTTCTTAAGAGATCATAAAGTGTGTGAACAGAATACATGAGACAAATAAAAAAAATTGCATAAATGCCACAACAAAATACATTCATGAAATTCATAGTTTTTGTGAATAAAATTCATACAATTCATACACAAATACAATGAGAACAAGAACAGTTTATGAGATATGTGACAAAAATTCATGAATCTCATGTTCATATACAAAAGAATCGTGAACTAATTTATGAAGTCAGTGAATAAAATTCATAAACTCCATGTACAAATACAAGGCAAGCAAGAATAGTTCATAAGATAAGAGTCACAAATGCATGAAACACATGTACTTACACAGTAGAAACGTGAACTACTTTATACATTTACACTCAGAAAAAAGTGTCTCGGAATATGATAAAAAAGGCATCATATTTAGAGAAAAATGGTAAAGACTTTGCTCCAGAGAATGCTTTTCTCTAATTGCGATACTAAAAATTCTCTAAAAATGATAAAAAGCTTCCATGAAATAGAAAAATATATCGTTTTTAGAGAAAAATACTTTTTTTTTTGAGAAAATATTTGTTGTTATTGAAAAAAATACTTCTCATCGTGAATTTTTTATCAAAATATAAGAAAAGTTTTTTCATTTTCAATAAAATTTCTCTATAAATGAGATATTTTTTGTGCGAGAAAAATACTTATCATTATTAGATAGGCTTGTGCTAAACAGCTCCGGAGCCGGAACGAACATGGATCGTTTCTTTTGTACAGCGGAACTAGTTCGCGGAAACATGTTCGCGGAACTGTGTAGTTCCTTTGCACTTTTCAAGAATGTTTGTGTACCTAAATTTATGAGGAAATCTGCTTAGATATGAATATATGTATATTATCAAATTAAGTATTCATAAATGCGATACTCATTTGAATAATAAAACAAAAATTATTCTACACTCCTTGCCTGCAATTTATTCCACATATTTTAATTATTTAATCATGTTCATGTGCAGCGGATGCCTCGAAAGCAAAACATTTCTGGAACTATCTAGTTCCGCCCGTTCGATTGTTCAACCAAATGAACAAAACAATGCGCATAACAAGAACGACAATATATCTTCCAATAGTTCTTTTATCATGTCTTTTAATAAGATTTATACATGTCCGCGGAACTATCTAGTTCCGCTAGTTCCATTTGATTGAACGAAAGCATGTTCAAAATAAAATGAACAGAGCATTGCACACAACAAGGACAACGAATTGTCATCTTTTCATTTCATACATTAGTTCTTTCATTCGCTCACAAACATCATCTTTGCACTTGTAGTCGATCACAAAAATCGTGTAAGATTTAATATGTAAGAAAGAGATGTTGTATTGATGTTCATATTGCGTAAGAAAAAAAAAAACATTCATTGCAGCCGGAACTGTTTGAACATATTAAAAATGAATCGAAGGAACGATTGGAACTATATCCGACTGTGAACATAGTTCCGGGAATTATACAGGTTCGGAACAACACATCTCTATTATTAGAGACATTGAAATGTTTACATGTCTTAGAAGTAAAGAAATATTTCTACGAAAATGTGAAAATTTATTCTAATTGAAGAAAATTTTATTTGAAAAATAGAAAATTGCTATTATCAAAAATAGAGAAATTTTTTTACCGGAGCAAGGTATGTGTTTTTTCTCAGTGTAGTGACCAAAATCTAACATCATTTGTAGATTATGGCGGATCGGTCTTCATACAAAAAAAAAACTGATAAACTGGGTTAAAATGTACCTTGGATCATTTTAATTATGTTTACAAAACAATTTTGCGTAGCAATAAAACTTAAGCATTAACTCATAAGACTTCATGGAGTTTTTTGAAAGAAATGTCCTTATAATTTTTTTTAAAGTTCAGACGCATGTTCCCAGCTCACAAATTCATGTATATTTTGTATGAACGTATACATTATTTAAATTTCAGTGTAGATTATGAGACATGAACTGTTTTGTATTGTTATGGTTTGTTAGTTCCTTTTAATAAAGCAATAATTTCACCTAAATTTTCTCGTAGGTTATGTTGGTTATGTAAGGAGTTTATTAAGCACTCGGATTATTTGAATTAGATAACCGGTTCTTTATTTTGAAAGAAGAAATATACGTCATTGAAAAACAGCATCAGCAGCACACAAACGCAGCCACTGATTCAACTCCTCACTCAGACTTCAAAGTGCAAATCATTGTCGACATTTGGCTCTTAAAGCTTGTAAGCTTTCGTCTGTTTATGTGTTTGTTTCAACAGTCAAGAGAGTAACAGTCAGATTTTTGTTATTGTCGCTTATATGTCAGACAAAAATTAACCAAATTTATTGTTAAACAGAGCAAAAATAAGTGACGAATCACAATTAAGTGAGCATGGTTGGCTTAAATGCAATAATAATATCTACATATAATATATAAAGCAAAATAAAAATATTATTTAGAGTTTATTTTTAGAACACGTTATGTAGAATAATCGTAAAAATTTAATTTTCAAAGAATTGATTAGACTACAAAATAGCCATTAAAAAAAATTTCTCTCGTAAAATATATAAATTTCTCAAACAATATTCGTTTATTTAGAATTTCAGTTCAATTTAATTTTTTCTAAATTTTGCACACAGTATTGCCGATTGATGCTGGTAAATATTTATATCAATATAGAATGGCTAGAGGATGTGTTAAGGATGTCGATTACAACCCACACAGACAATTCGATTATTTTAAATAACTTGAGAAGCTTAGAGAGATTATGCATTAAATGAGTTTTCGTCAAATAAGAACAGATTATAAACAAAACAACTCGAAGGACGTATTAAAAATACTCTGTACCTGAGTGTGTGTTTGGGAGGGTGTGGATTGCGTCTATGATATCATATAATTATGCAAGTGAATTTGAGCTAGTAAATAATTATATGTTAAAGCACTATGTTTAACTCTGGAGATTCCTGGAGAATATCTTTTATTAGAACATGAAATTCTTAGAATAAGCTTCATTTCAGTTTTGAAATCTGAGTTCTTTTCTTTGCTTTCAAATCAAATTCAAGTTTCTTTAAATAACTTGAATGGTGTTTAAATTTAAATATTATGTTATATTGTAATATAATATCTTTCTTTTTTTCTGCTCAAAAATTTTCAAAAATATTTTGATTAAAAATTTAGAAAAAATTTTTGAAAATTCTTTAAGTTTATAGCATAAAAAAGATTTTCAATAACAAAATGTTTAACCCTAGAACACTAACGTTATTTTTTGTACGTTAACACTAATCATTAGTCGAAACGACTAACATATATATAAATAACCGATTTTTCCGAAATTTATGTATGAACTATGAACATACCTTATAAAGGTTGATATTTGGTTTATTTTAAATATAAATCAAACAAAAAATTTAAGTTTTTAGAAAAGAATTCTTTAAAAAAATACATTTATTAAAATTACTTTTAAGATAAATCTTTGCAAATTTGTAAGTGATGTTAGTCGAATCGACTAACATTAGCGTTCCAGGGTTAAGTACGTTTTTGAAGGTATCTATAATGATTGTTGTTGTTTTTTTTTTGTTACGATGAAATATTACTGAAAATTTTTAAAAATTTATCAAAACCTGGCCAAAATTTAAAAATATAATTTTTCCGTCAAGTGTTTGCTTAACGCATAAAATTTAAAATATGTAAGCGGCATAAATAAATGTTTATATACACTGTGATCTGAAATGCAATTTCGCAGACATTGAATCCCGACACTTAAGCCCTGTGGGTACTTTTACAAACACAGACACATAAGCGGAAATAGCGCTTTGCACGCACGAAGGCACGTAATTTGTTAATGATATTTAAATAATCAGAAACGTCATCAACAACATCAGCAGCAGTAACAGCAACAACAGCAACAACACCCACAACAACAACAACATGGCATAATCAAGGCATATAATAAACGTAATCAAGATTCAACATCAGTATTCATGGTTTTAGATATGCCAACAACAACAACCAGGACAACAGCCAATGCCACCACATTCATGATGTTACTTCTTTCACCACCCCAAAACCAACAACAACAACAACAACAACATCTAACTTATAACTGCAACAAGTACTGCCGAGTTGGCTGCCTAAAAGCCAGTTCAACTAAATTTCAATGCAGCGTTACCGAGAACATATATAAGCGAGAACAAGCCCCCAAATTGTGGATATGTCAAGTTAAAAAAAAAAAAACATTCCAACGCAACGCATAACGATGCGACGTTATGACCTCTGTCTAAGTGTGACAATGTCTGTGCCGGAGTGCGTGGCACATGTTTGTATGTGTTTTAGCGTGCGTGCGTGAGTGTGGACGTGTGTTTCTGCCTACGCTGTAAGCCATAACAATAGACGCTCCATTATGTAGCGCCAAAATTAATTTTGCTTATTTGCTGATGTTCAAAATTAATGAAATTAAATTAAATCGCACGCAACGCAAAGCAACTCATATGGAAAGCCAGGCGTTGCTGTTGCTGTTGTTGTTGTTGTTGTTGTTATTTTTGTTGTTGACACAAAGCATGATATGTGAAAGAAGTTGAAATGAAGCCATTGACATGATTTCTCGGTTTATATTAATAACAGCATCATTGCTGCTTATCATAGTCAGGAATGATGATAAAGTTTTGCAGGTTTTGTGGTTGACTTACCAGTTGGTGGTGAGGTGAAGAATGTTGTTGGCATTTTGGCTGTGAGAATATTAGAATAATTGTTCCAATTTATGCTATTTAATGGTGACTTTGACTTCTACAGTTTTGACTGCATGTTAGGTAGTAAGTAAATTTTTTGCATGACGTCGTTTTTTTTTTATTCTTGACTTGTACCAGTGCAGACTAAAGAGCCATATGTTAATGTTAAAAGAGCTTTGCATTGTTTTGTGTGTAAAAAAGTCTTAATTTTATAAAATAACTTTAATTCATATGACTAAGAGTATATATTGCTCTAAGCAAGTCTTAAGTGCATATCATGTACACATTTTTATGCTGTGAAACGGTTTTTTTGTATTTGTATTTTTATTTATTTGACTTAAAAATTAGTACAGTAAGATCAATAAAGGTCTTTTAGCGTACAACAATTAAAAATTTAAAAATTAAAAAATTTTAAATTTAAGATTTAAGAACATGATATGAAATTTATAAAATCTAAAAGTCAAATTTTTGGTTATAATTCTTTTCCACAGTTATTCTGCAAAACATTTTTATATCTAGCACTTATAATTTTTCAAAAAAAAAAACTGCATTATAACTACAACATACGATTAAGGTGTGAAAACTTACTCGGAAAAGATCTACAAATAATCTGTATTTTAATAGTTAGTATTAATTAGTTAATATAAATAGTATAGACATAAAAGTGTTTCGACGCTTAAATGCGCAAAGCCACTGATTTTGACCGAAAAATATATATTTTATGTAAATTTGCATAGAAATAAAAATTTGTTTTTCTTGAATTTGTGCTTCAATACGAGAGCGTCCACGAGCTGGGGGTTGAACCAATTTAAAAAAGGATAAGGTATCAGCTATCAGCAATTTAAATTTACAACTGTCATTTCCAAAAGGTGCTAGAACACTCTATTTGTCCACTTACGGCCTTTCATAGCTATTTTATGCCGGCCCATGAAGCTATTCATTAAATCGACACCACCCATGAACCTCTTAATGGTTTATGGTTCTTTTGTTTAATTTCCAATGCTGGCTGATATCGGTTTTACTCCAACATAGGTTTTACTCTTGACTGGTACTACGCTCGAACTTTTGCATTACTTTTTCGCTGGGAAGCTTACAATTTTTTATTCTGTTACGTCAAATGGTACCAACTGAGAGTATGCACAGTGTTCGCAAATGCAGTGCTACTGTCACGGTAGTGTAATAGTTGTCAAAATATATTATGTGGCTTTGAAATTTTTGTACTTCTGTAACCAGTCGGACTACTATATTTGCCGAAGATTGAAGATTCAGTGCACCAAGATCCAGTGTTTCCGGCGCTTCACTATAAATTTCAAATTTATATCCATATCCTGTTGTTTTTTCTCCATTTTTTCGGTTTGTTAGGTAGGTACTGCTTCATGTAGCTTCCAATTTTGGTAGTACACATTTGTTCATCAACACACAATCTATCTAATTTTGGCACGCTGTCACATGTCAATAACAGTTTTAATTAGATAAAGTCGTTCTCGATTAGGATCATCACGGGTGGCTGATTTCTTTCATCATTAAAATGAAGAAATTTCCGAATTTTTTCAAAATATGCAACGCTCATTTGCTTTTTCGCTACAAATACGGATTGATCGATTTTTACCGACCAATAATCTCTTACATTTGGAAGGTTATGACATGTCATGTAAAAATGTATTCCAATATATTTTCGTAATTCAAATATATCGACATGAAATGCCTGCTTAAGTCCAGCATATCTTATTGTTTCGTCAATTATATGTTGTTCCAAAGTCTCAGGAAATAAAATAAAAAGCTCCAAACTTGATATGGTGTCTACATATCAAGCTCTAACTTGCTGGTCATTAAACTACAAGTTACCTTTCTTTCATATTACTTTCTTTAATTTAGAAGATTGGAAATTTGTTGCAACGTTTTTGAAATTCTGAGGGAAATTCATTCCAAGTATTTGTAAGGCTAGTAGATGAAATATTATCAGATGAAGAAGATGGCTCAGAGTCAAGCTGTTCGATAAAATTCGATTCCACGTCAATCAAATCTTCCGGATCAGTATTATCATTGATCATGTTAACACAAAAATTATTTACGGATGTATTAAGGTCCATTTCATTTTGATTCATATGATCTTCATCAGTAATCATCTCTAAAAGTCCTGCCCTTTGAGAATTATACGCCACCCCTTTCCATTCCTGCCCATTTAAATCATCGCTTTCACCTTCGATTTCATTGACACTGTCCTCACCTACATCTTCGCTATTACAAAGCAATTCACAGACGTCATCATCAGTCATCATAACGACTGCAAAGTTCGAAGGTCGATTAAAAAAAAATTCGAACTAACATAAACAAACGCCGCGATACAGGTCTTCTAATTTAGCCTCTATTTTCTCTCGTTACTCTCAGAATTGACCTAGCTTTTGCTAACCAGAATTTGTTCCATAGTCTTATTGGAGACTTCACGACGTATTGTTAACCGGCATCGAATGTCGTTGTCTTCAGTTAATTCTAATATGACTTGCGATAGTAAAAAATTTCTTCCATTTGTCATCTTTTTTTTTGTACTGGCTGTTCAAGTGCTTGTTTGTTCAACTCAAATATAGATATGTACTTTTAAAAACATCAATAAATATAATTTTATTATCAAATACCAACAACGCTTGCTAATGAAGATTGCTGCTGTCATTATACCCTAAACCTGAAAGGTCAGGGTATATTAACTTTGTGCAAAAGTTTGTAACGCATAGAACGAGTCCGGTATAGAAAAGTACATACAGTGTCGGACAAAACATATTGGACTGAACATCTGCTTATATTCTTTTTCAAAAATTCTTTAAAAGCAAAGATCGAACTCATCTAAAAACAATTGTAAAAGAAAAAATTAAGTTTATAGTTCACAAAACAAACAAAATATATTTATTTTCTTCATGTTTTTTAAATAAAAAAAAATTAATGAAACAATGTGTCAAAAACTCACGCGACAAAACATATTGGACTATTATTAAAATTCAATATTTTGTAGCATAGCCCCTGTTTTTAATAACATCTCTACATCTTCTTGGCATGGACGTAATAAGGTTATCCATGATGTTTTGAGGAACAGCTGACCAAGCGTAACTTTGTAACTTTTTGTTTAGTGAACAAAATCAATTACTTCCTTCACAATAGTATATTGATTTTTTATGAAGTTTATTTAAACAATAATTTTAAATCGAAGTTATGGGGTACCTAGAGCAAAAAAATAAAAATTGCAATATATCTACTTGAAGATGACCTCTGACACCATCGACACTAAAGAACACGATGTAGTATTCTTTCAGACCTATCCAACGATATACTGCACTTAAAATACTAATGTTATAACTAAAAGACCATTTTGGCTGTTTTTTGGGACACCCAAAAAAAAAAAAATTTTATAGTTCTGAAACACTTTCGATGTAAGCTTTCATTTTATGGGGTGTCTTTTTATATTCATTTTTTCTCCCATATAAAGCGACCCACTCTATTGTACAACTATTACTGTTGTCAGCGTTTTCTAAGTATGATTGCAAAACACTTACTTAATGCAAGCCTTTCCAAGTATTATTGTGCATCACTTGCTTTTTGTGTTTTACACAATAGTTATACAAAGGCACTTGGAAATTTATTACCTGGGCAAGTAATAAATTATTACCTGGGCGTGCTTGGATAAGGCTTGCTTTTTGTATTGCATGTAAGCTTTATCCAAGCACTTAACTCATGATCGGACTTAAAATACTAATGTTATAACTAAAAGACCATTTTGGCTGTTTTTTGGGACACCCAAAAAAAAAATTTTTATAGTGCTGAAACACTTTCGATGTAAGCTTTCATTTTAGGGGGTGTCTTTTTATATTCATTTTTGGTGACCCGCCTTAATGTACACCCTCTCTATTTATTTTCCTATTCACAATTTCCCACAAGTTCTCAATCGGGTTGAGATCTGGGGATTGTGCTGGCCACTTCATGACGTCGATACCTTCCTCCACAAACCAGTCTTTTACATACTTGGACGAGTGTTTTGGGTCGTTGTCTTGTTGGAACTGCCAAGACAGTGGCATATTCCATTCTGCATAGAGAAGCATCACATTTTGGAGTATATCTTTGTACATGAACCTATCCATTATTCCGTCGATTTTGTGTAAGGGTCCTAAGCTTTTACCAGAAAAGCAACCCCCACACCATTACACATCCACCTCCATGCTTAACAGTACCTTTACAATATCGTGGATCTTAACGTTTGTTCTTTGGTCTACGAACTCTTTTCATTCCATCTGAATCTTTCAAATTAAATTTGGATTCATCCGAAAATAAAACAGTATTCCACTTCTGCACTGTCCAATCCAAATGATCTTGCGCGAACTTTATGCGGCACTTTCGATTTTTCTCCGATATAAAAGGCTTTTTCGCCGCACGAAAACTTTTAAGTCCAGCTGCGCAAGCTCTTTTTTGCACTGCTCTTGTGCTTATGTGGAAATTAAGGGTCTCCAAAACACGTGGAGCAGATTTATCAGGATACTTTTTAAATTCCCTGACTATTCTGGCATCTTCCTTGTGTGTTGTGCATCTTGGACGCCCTCCACTGTGAACCGTTTCAACACTTCCCGAAGCATTATATTTTTTTATTATAAAACTTACACTAGATTTCGGCATAGAATATTTCTTAGAAATATCTTTTTGGGATAAACCGTTTCCAAAGTCTCTTAAAATTAGATTTTTGAACTGAGCATTGTACTTTGTTCTTGCCATTTTCGATAATTTTAAAAAAATATGTAAACGATTCTTAATTTTCACCGTCGCGCTATAAAAACATTTGGATAATGAAAAATATTTGAATTTTGGACAAGAATAACTGTAAATGCACTCACTCTCATCAATTAATGGATGCACTCTCTTTTATCAAAAGATAACGGTTATATTTGATTATTTATTCAACAACAAAGTGATGAGTCCAATATGTTTTGTCGCGTGAGTTTTGGATATGGTTTAAGTATGATCATGAAATAATGTGCGCTCTCAAAAAAAAAAAAAAATGTTATTGTTTAGTTAATGAGAAACTATGTACTATCTTCTTCTATGTATTTGAGATGGATACAACACATATTTAAAGAGAATAACAAATAACAATACAGAGCGCATGCAGTCCAATATATTTTGTCCGACACTGTATATTCTTGATCAGGGTCACCTCGTGAGTCGAGCTATCTATGTCCGTTCGTCCGTCCGTCCGTCCGTCCGTCTGTCCGTCCGTCTGTGTGTAGTCCGTAACCAGAGGATAGGAAGAAGGAGTTGAAATAATTGGATAAAACTCGGTACACATAGTCACATGCACCTAAGGATCTGCACTATTGCATATTTTTGGAATCCGCTCACGGGCACGCCTACTTCCCATACAACCCAAAAATTATATGCAGCATAAATAAGCTCACAATTAGCCTATAACAATAAAATTTAATATGTGTGGAATTTGTAAAAAAATCACAAAGATGTCTTAGAAAAATGGGTATCATCCGACCACGGACACGCCCACCTCCCATACAACCCAAAAATTGAAAACACAGCAAATAAACCTCTGTTTAACCTACAGAGATAAAATTTGACACGTATGTTTTTTATAACAAAACAAAGATGGTTTTGAAAAATGAACATCATCTGCTCACGGGCACGTCCACCTCCCATACAACGCAAAAATTGACAACACAATAAATAAGCCTTTGTTTTACCTACAGAAATAAAATTTGGCACATATGTTTTCTATATCAAAACAAAGACGGTTTTGAAAGATGGACATCATCCGCCCACGAACACGCCCACCTCCCATACAACCCAAAAATTTAAAACTCCATAAAAAAGCTCATATATGACCTACAGAGATAAAATTTGGATCATATGTATTTTATATCAAAGCGAAGATGTCTTCAAAAAATGGGTGTAATCCACTTACGGAGTCGCCCACCTTCCATACAACCCAAAAATTGAAAACACAATAAGTAAGCCTCTGTTTAACCTACAGAGATAAAATTTGGCACGTATGTTTTTTATGAAAAACATGGACACGCCTACCTCCCATACAACCCAAAAAGTTTTAAACTCAATAAATAAGATTATGTTTGTCATAGAGCGATCGAATTTGGTATGTATGTATTTCATATCAAAACTAAGGTGGTAAAATTGAGAGTAATCCGTTCATGAACACGCCCACCTCCCATAGCAAAGGCATAATAAAGCCATTAGCTGTGAGCTACAGGAATAAATCTTGATATTTGCCAATTTTTCATCAATATTTAAATGGATATTAAATATAAGCTTCATCCACCCCCGGACACGCCCATTTTCAGTTTTCATTAAACCGACTTTAGACTTTCTTTACTTGTTTTTATTATAATCACGTCGCGACGCATCGGCCAATGTTTCTCTACAACGACAGAGTGGAGATATGAAGTTCGTCACATGTCGTGAGCAATATGTTCAGGCTAATATTTCTCCAGTGCGGTTTAAAGGCTATTAATATTTTCGAAATTCTTTTGGCTAATTCGAAATTAATTAATTAAAAGTTCATTGTGTTTTTGATTTTAAAAAACCAAGTACTTCTGTTCTAGTTCGTTGACCAGAATTCTTGTTTTTAAACTTAAGAAATTGCTTACAAAAATGTTGATGGAGTTAAGAGGTCAGATTTAAAGCATTAATATTCCCAGACGTCCATCCCTCTTGCAGAATATCTAAGAATTTTGGGTAAAAGTAATAACTTTTTCATTTTGATGAAAATACCTGATTTAATAATATTGCTTCATAAACATATATTAATAGAGTTAACAGAGTTAAAAGAGTTCATTTTTAAAAAATGATGCACACTAATTCATTATGAGTCACTGATATTCGTACTTAAATAAATATATATTAATGCACACTAAATTACATAAGTAAATTTCATCAAATTAAATTTTTATGTGTTATGCACTATAGGGTTAAGCGCTCTTAAGTATTTGCATAAATTTCATGTATTTTTTTGCAACGTTGTTTTAAAGATTCAAACAACGCAATGAATTAAAATGTAAATGTGACCAAATGTTACACCATGACTTCAGTAGCAGTTAAAAATGTTGCAATCCTCGCTCTTATACAAGACCAGAGTGATACCATGGTAATGTCCAACGAATACGACGAATACTTGTAATAATGTTGCAAGCGGTCATGTGGCAACAGTTGTTTTAAATGGCGTCAGAAATTCAAACCCTTTGCTAGGCATGCAATTGAACTGCATGGTTTGCAAAAAGAGGATTGGAGCATTATATGGCAACGCTGGCTGGCATCAGCACTAAAATGCATACATGCATGTATGCATGTGTTATTGTGGTTTGATGTCGAGTTAAATGACGTCAATTAAGTTTGAAAGCCTAATATTAATACAAAAAAAAAACAACAAAAAATACATAAACAGAGCTATTTTACATCCAAACAAAATATGCCACAATTGTGTTGGCCAAACCAAGCACTAACCAACGACAATAACACCAACTACACTGACAACAATATACCAAAAAAAAAAAAAAAAAACAAAAAAGCAACGCCAATAATCAAGCAATGATGCAAAAAATATGTCCACCAATTTGGCATTATTGGACAGCAATGGCAAGTCCAAATATGTAGAAGTAGCAGTAGTTGGTAAAACCAGTGGAGGCAGCAACAGCAACTGCAGTAGCAGCAGCAGCGGCAGACCAATTTCCGAAGCCCGGAAAGCATATAAAATCAGCGAATTGCAAATTAATGAATTGCAATGATTTTTTATTGCCGCAGTAGCCGTTTGTAAGTGTGTGGGTGTATGTATGCTTATGTTTGCATGTTGTCGGTTGGTATTGCAACAACAACAACAACAACTTCATAATAAAGTGCACTCATCTGAACACAGTCAGGCTACTAGCCGATTCCGTTCAATTAACGCGCGAAAATTATTTGCTCAGATAAATGTAACCAAAACATATTTGCTAGATATTCAAAGTAAATAGTCGAACGTTACACGCGTAGGCTTTAAAATTTTCATTCTTAAAATCATGCAAACAATTTTAGAGGTAAATATCTAATATTTTTCGAAATTAAATCCTATAAGCCAATTTTTTTGGTTATTTTTTTTTGTTTTTGCCAACTTAACTGTCAATAAATTCAAATTAAATTTAATTTGCTTATATTCGACAAGAGAAAAACAGACACAAAAACAAAAACAATATAAAGCAACAGCTTACCGCATCATGGTACTTAAGCTGCAGACACTTTTGCTGCAGCTGTAGCTGAACAATGACAGTCAATTTTTATTTTGTTTGTGTTAAATTTGTATGTGTTTGTGTTGTATTAATTTGTATTTCTACCAAGAAAATGCAAAATACCAAAGAAGGATGTAATTAAAAGTAAGTCACAAAAGAGTCAACCTTTGTATATAACACCCTATATGAGTACCCTGTGAGCTAAAGGTATATTTTATACAAAAATAAGAAATTTATAATTGAAAAAATATTTACCTGAAAACATTTGGAAAACTCTTACTATTTGCCAAACTAACGCTTGTGGTTCAATGAATTAATAAATTCCCAACCGCAGCTTTAAAGAATGACTTATGACAGTGTTCGACACTCACAATGCCACTTAAATCCTTATTCTGGTGATTGCACAATTGCACACAAAGTGACAAGTGCAAAAACTACTTATTCTCAAATTAAATTGAAAGCTCATTTTATGAAAAAAATTGCCAACATAAGTAAAGGTATTGAAAACAACAAAAAAATTTGTAAATATGTATTGACTTTTCAATTCCATGTACCAAAAAATCACCTAAAATATTACCTTGTCTAATAAACTAACAATACAATTACCAGCACTGAAGTGTTAATCGATAATGCTACGTCTACACAGAGAGTTAAGTTTGAGTTACCAGTACAAAGCTGAGTTTTCCCATTTAAAGAGAAATAAACTCTTGCGTTACCAGTACAAAAATGTACGATTTAACTCAACTTAACTCATTATATATTCTGAGTTTTTATGACTCAATATAAAAAGTGCCTAAAAGTACACTACAAAATAATATAAATGTTTATATTCAGTGGTATTTTTCATGAAAGAAACTTTTTTTTACAAGAACTGTCAAAATAGAACAACTGATTCGTTAATTATACAATTTATTTTTTTAACTATATGTTGTTATTTTCTTTAAAAATGAGTAAAAGAACTCGAAAAGGATTTGGGCAATAGTGGGGAAAGTAGTTTTCATCCAAATATGAGCAGAGCTTTCGCATAGCAAGAAAAAAACGCATGTGTACGCAGAGACACCAGCAGCATTATCGGCAAATTTAACTCAATTCTGCTACGGTATCTCTGTGTGAACAACTTCGGTTAAATGTTAGTTAAAATTAACTTAACTCTCTGTGTAGACATAGCATAAGGTCTGTGTAAAAAATGGACTAGTTTCTATAACGGGGCAGACCAGTGTTAAATCTCAAAAACCAATTCAAATCTTTTGATGTACTATTTTCTTTTTTGATTTTGAGTTTTGCTACTGAACTCTCTTCTCAAAAAGATTTTTTTTCTTGTGTACCGAAATTCTCTCCAACTTTATATACCTCCCTTTGTCCTGTAGCTTTTTTTTGTTATAACATCAACCTGCTTGAGCTTAATACAAAAGTCAAACCCTCCAATTTAAACTCAATTTGTTAAACTAGCTATTTTTTCTGCGCACATCTGTCAGGTTTTTTTCACAAACTCTCTTTCTATTTTTAGCAACACGCTTTTTTCCGTTCTTTGGCAATGGCAAGCCATCGATGGAGCAACTCAGCAGCTTGCAGGCAATCGTTGCAAGGACAACAAAAAAAAAAGCTTCAACTTGCAATCCTACCTTAATGACAAAATTGCGTCAGGTGGAACGTTACGCTACATTCCACGTTGCTTACATTCTTTTTTGTAGTTTAAGCTATGCTCGATGAACCATGACAAAGTGAGTCCAAATTGCTGGTGTAGGATAAGTATATAAGTGTATCCTTATTCAAGAATATTGCATGAGAGAAATTTAAGCAAGAACTTCATAATCTTTAACTGGAAACAAAAATAAAGTTAGAATACTGAACCCATAAAAGTGTTCTTTAGAGAATGCATGTTGAAAACATTCAAACTCAAATACTGGGAATTTTGTAATATTTCTTTTTTTTTAACAATGTTCACAAATAAGATAATTTTTAAAAATTTTTCTGATAAACTAATGATAAAAAAATTATTTATATTATTTATTTAGCATTTCTGCCAAGACCTACTTTTTGAAAGTGGTATGTGTTGAACATAAGGTACTGTATTGGACTTTCGTAATGGAAAGTGGTCCTACTTAGCGAGATTAAAATATATTGAATTAATATTTTTAAGAGACTTCAAAACTGCTTATTTTCTTATTATTAGCAATAAGATAAACTGAATATATTAAAATTTCTTAATTATAAATTGAATACAAAAAAACTCGAGTGTAGCAACGTACACGTGGCAGAAGTGAAACATCTCTAACAGTAAGAAATAAGAGAGATTTTAGTGTGAAATAGAGAGAGAAAGTATCTGAAAAGAAAATTAATCAATACGAAATTGAATAATAATCTGTTGATTCAATATTTGCATCCAGGGGCCGTCTCCGCTATGGTTTTTATCAAAAGTGTCACATATTAACTTTTATCTCTTTGTTTTTTTTTCCGACAAAAATAAGTTATTTTGAGCCTTAAGTTTAAGGCTTTTCATTAAAAATAAAAATAAGTTTATTTTTTTGGTCAAAAATATCAGGTAGCTTATATTTGTTCAAGTCATTTTACCGACTAAAAAAATGTTGATACGATTATTTTCATCTCATCGGTGAGACATTTTACACATGGTGTCAACAGTTCAATCTGTCAAGCGGCCTTTAAAAAAAAACACAAATTGCTTGATAATTTTGACCAAAAAAATTAAAGATAAAATAAAAGTCAAAAGAACCTTTATTTTTCCTCGAAAAATACAAGGCAAAAAATAACACTTAAATTTTAACTTTTAAAGAATCAGTCTTAAATTTAAAAGGAACTTAATATTCATGAGGCTGAGGACATTTGTAACATAATGGTATATTTGGAAAAGTCTTTCAACAATTTTTTTCATTTGAAAATTGTAAAATAACAGTTATTTTCGGTACTTATTTTAGTTCAGTTGGTGTTTTAGTTGCTTTCGAATGTCTTTTCAACATTGTTACTTTTTGAATGTTGGATTGCATTTGCATAGTACTCTTTGAAGGAGCCTCCGAAAGCAGAAGCAAATCTTGTTTATTATTACCTCCTGCTTCCTGATCATAATAATTGCTATGTTGATAGAGGGCCTCATAAAGCAGCGAACGTTGATTGTTGAGTGTATCAACTTGGTTGGCTATAAAATTTTGTTGAGATGATGGCTGAGTTCCAAAATTCATTTTAACAAAGCATCAGTGTGTTTTTTGGGGATTAATTCTTTGTAGATTCACCAAAATACACTGATGTTTGGTAAAAATGTTTTTTGGAACTCAGCCGATGTTGCAATCACCTTACCTTCATCATTAGTTGTAGACCCAGATGCGGCTGCATTCTTAAGAGCTCTAATTCGCTCTCTATATTCACGAACGCGTTCTGCTCCTGTTTTAGCTATTTTTCTATTTTTTTCTGTGCATACTTGTAGGATGAAAATTAATGTTACGGTTATGTTAATAATGTTAATTATGTTATTTTCAGTATGTAACGCGTTTAGTATTAATTACATTTTTCTTTGAACCTACATGGCATAATGGTATAGATTCCGACTCTTAAGCAACGATGTTCGGGGTTCAATTCTCGGCAGCGGCAATAATTTTTTTAAATTTTCATATGAATTGAAAACGTTAGCCTATCGTCACGAATAAGAGACCTTGAAATTTCACTCGCCGCCAAAGAAGTTTCACTTCAAAAATCTCCTTGGAGCTAATTTTTTCTACGATATTGAGTCAAAAGTAGCTAACTACTATAGAGTATCGTCATGTAAAAGTGTCCATAGACACGTGCGGCTTCTAATTCAAATTATCACAAAGAACAAGCAAACCAAAAACAACCTTCATATGATAAAGGAACGACTGATAGTCAGACGAGTTCAGTATATTTTCAAAAATACCTCCTTATCTCCTTTTTTTTCAGGCAAAAAGCTTAGCAAAATTCTGCCAAAAGAATTATCTGTCAAAAGCTTGGATATTTTCAAAATAAATTCTGGAAACTCAATGGAACACACATGGTAACAACGTTTTTTATTGCACGCATTTATATTAAAGAGTTCTGACTGACTAGCTTTAATGTAGGACCAAAAAAAATAACAGTGCCTGTAATAAAAAAAAATGTGTTATTTAAATTGTCTTATATGGGAGGTAGGTGTGGTTGTAAGAGGTCTTAGGAATATTTTTGTGTTCAACAGTGTTGCCAGATTTGTTTTTTTACTATGAAGAAGGAAAAATTTGAAGATAAACAAGGAGAATTTTAACATTTTACGGGGTAGACGAATAAACTGAAAATTATTTTAAAAAACTAATCAAATATATCAAATCAAATGTTTGTCTGTCTGTCTGTTCCGTATAGGCTCGCGTACCGTTGATCCGATTGAGCTGGAATTTGAACACCGAGTACCTTTCATAGTGAGAAAGAACATAGCGGGTATAAAAAAGTGGGTGGAAGTGTGTGGGCGTGACACTCTATAATAACTTCTAAACGCCTGGAACGATTTCAATGAAATTTGGTATGAAGGTTCAACTGCTCCCAACATAAAACATAAGCCAAAAAAATTCTAAAGACTTCCGCAAGAGGGTGCTTTAAGTAGTGCGTTTTTAAGACTTAATAACTCCTAAACTCCTGGACCGATTTCAATGAAATTTGGTATGAAGGTTCAACTGCACCCAAGATAAAGCATAGGAAAAAAATTAGGCGGAATTATGTGTGCATGGCACTCAATAATAACTCCTAAACAGCTGGACCGATTTCAGTTAAATTTGGAATGAAGGTTCGACTGCGCCCAAGATAACATAGGCTATAAAAATTCCAAAGAGTTCCGAAAGAGGGCGCTTTAAGTAGTGGATTGTTAAGACTCAATAACTCCTAAACGCTTGAACCAATTTCAATGAAATTTGGTATGAACGTTCAACTGCACCCAAGATAAAACATATAATATATTAAAAATTCTAAAGACTTCCGAAAGAGGGCTCTTTAAGTATTGCATTGCTAAGACTCAATACTTCCTAAATGATTTGATTGATTTTACTAAAATTTGGTACGTGAAATAACTTGACTCTGCAACAGAATTGAGGCTATTTTAATTTCAGAAAACTTCCGTAAGAAGGCGCTTTATTGAATCAACTATGTTCGGCTCATTCACGTCAAAACGGATGAACCGATTTTGATGAAACTTGGCAAGCATTTGTATCTGTTACTGAAATGGATCCTATGCTTTTAAAAGTTCTTTCGACAAAAAACAAGGAATGAGCCGAAGACAAACGAAGTCAAGAACCAAAGACAAACGCAAAAAAAAAAAGTTTAACGAATACCAGCAGAAGCTATATAAAGATGAAAAAAAATTAACCGAACAGGATCGACCAAAACCGTAGTTGAACGAAGACAATCCAAAAATCGAATCGATGCTTATAGATTTTTTAAAATTGGAATTTATTTGAGATAAAATTGCATATTAAATGCTTGCTTGAAAAAACTTTAAACACATTTTTCTCGAAATGACTTTTCAAAGTGCACTCAGAAAAAAGTTTCTCGGAATATGATACAAATGGCATCATATTTACTGAAAAATGGTATTGACCTTGCTCCAGAGAATGCTTTTCTCTAAATGCGATCCTAAAAATTCTCTAAAAATGATAAAAACCTTCTATGAAAACGAGAAATATATAAAAATAATACGATTTAAAAGAAAAAGACTCTATATTTTTGAGAAAAAATTTGTTTTTATTGAAGACAATACTTCGCATAGTGAACTTTTTATCAATATATAGGAAAAAATTTTCATTTTCAAAAAATTTTTCTGTATAAATGAGAGAAATTCTGTATAATTTTCTGTATTTGTGCGAGAAAAATACTTACATATCATTATTACATACATTGAAATATTTCCATTTCTTAGTAGTGAAGAAATATTCTTCGAATATGTGAAAATTTATTCTAATTGAAGAAAATTTTATTTGAAAATAGAAAATTGCTATTATCGAAAATATAGAAATTTTTCACCGAAGCAAGATATGTGTTTTTGTTTTTGAGTGTGTTGTCCATTTTCCTCAGAAACCAGACGTCAGATCGAGACGTTGAAGATGTCATTTTTTGTTTTAATCATGTCTGGCAGGTACAGTTTTACGGAAATTTGACAAAACACTTTCGACGGAGAGAGGGGCACTTTCGACGGAAGGAGGGGGCAAAACCCCAAAAAACGATAATTTAAAAAATTTTAAAATTGAATTTATAATTTTAAAAACGTAAAACTAAGAGCAGTTTTGAAAACCGTCCTGTTTCAGTGCTCGACGCACAACCCCGAGTAACACCGGGTTACATCCGCTAGTATTTCATAAAAATTGTATTCATCAAGGTATCAAGTTCTGAGAAGATATGACATGTTTCACGAGTACACATAAAATTTTTTAAATTGTACAAAACTTATGTCTTATCTGATAAGACTGCTCAGCAATAATTCTGCTCTAAAGGATTTTATAACATTTTCGAATATGTTTTGAACCGCTGATTTCACTTAAAGCTATTCCTGATAACATTATTTGAAAATCGACGAAGCCGATAAAAAGGTTTGCATTTTGAGACCTTTACAAATTAAGTTTTCGTCGTTATTCAACGATTTCATTTCACCGAAGGTTGTAAAGAAATGAAAAAAAAAGATTCTGATCTATATTTTTTCATACAAAGAACATCAAATCGGTTACTTAGGCGGAATGAGGCAAAATAGTCAGTGGTCCTTAAATTTATGGGAAAAAAATTATAAAATCACACTGAGAAAAAAACACATACCTTGCTCCGGTAAAAAATTTCTCTATTTTTGATAATAGCAATTTTCTCTTTTTCAAATAAAATTTTCTTCAATTAGAATAAATTTTCACATTTTCGTAGAAATATTTCTTTACTTCTAGGAAATGGAAATATTTCAATGTCTCTAATAATGATAAGTATTTTTCTCGCACAAAAAATTTCTCATTTATAGAGAAATTTTATTGAAAATTAAAAACGTTTCTTATATTTTGATAAAAAATTCACTATGAGAAGTATTTTCTTCAATAAAAACAAATATTTTCTCAAAAAAAAAGTATTTTTCTCTAAAAACGATATATTTTTCTATTTCATGGAAGCTTTTTATCATTTTTAAAGAATTTTTAGTATCGCAATTAGAGAATAGCATTCTCTGGAGCAAAGTCTATACCATTTTTCTCTAAATATGATGCCTTTTTTATCATATTCCGAGACACTTTTTTCTGAGTGCATGACTTCTACGTGCAGCTTAAAAATATATATTTAAGATAGAATATTTGTATACATTGAGAGGTAAATTTCAAAAAAAGTTAATTTTTGGCAAAAACTAAAGCAAATTATCTCATATTAATATATGAAGAAAGTTGTACTTAGTAGAAGAATTAAAAGTTTTGAAGAACTACAAAAAGAAATAATTGATCTTTTAATTTTTTTTGCTAAACCTTTGTGGAAAATCATTATGTTTTTAGCAGAGAAATTGTCTTTAAACCACTTTTTGTTTTTAGCACAACACTTTTTTTATTAATTCATTTTACATAGAGTAACTTCGGGTATTGTGATATGATCAGGTAATGTGATATACCTGCAGCTTTTGTTAAATACACAATTTTCTACAAAAATAAACATGTGAACATAACGGCAACAGAAAAAGACACGTGCTGCAGCTTAATGCGTGCTCTCAGTCGCTGTGTTCACTCTCATTGTTGTGAAATTGTTTAATTGGTGTAGTCGAGAGTTTGATTTAAGTTAGCGACAAATGAGGTGAGATTTTAATTTTCTTTTCAGTGTATTTTTACAAAAATAACTTAATTATTTTGAAATCCGAATTCGGCTATTGTGATATAGTCAAAGTTGGGTAATGTGATATACCATATATTCATTCATTATATACTTTCTGTTATTTTTTTGTTAAGTTTTTACATGCGCATTTGAATTCAAATGATTTTGTTTGTATTTTTCTTTTCTTTTATGTTAATTCTAAAGAAATAATAAAATTGTATCAACAGCAACTTTAATAACACTAAAACAACATTGTTTCTTTTCAATAACATGGTTTTTATTTAAATTTTCGTTGAAAAAAAACAGTAGATGCTGCTGTTGAACACTATTTGGGAATGTGATTTTGATATATATAGTATATCACATTACCCGCACGTGGTATGTCACTTATTAGAGGTCGTTGAAGTAAGCGTGTTTAAAAAAGTTCGTAAGTTGGCTTCTCGTCTTCAGCATTTTCAAGGCGTCTGAAAGTAAAAAATCAAAGTGCATTCTTCAGTAAAGCGTTGTAGTTGACCACTCAACCTACGCAAATAAAAAAAAAATATATAAAAAAAGATGGCATGCGTTGAAAAACAAATATACAAAAACTTCTTTTTTTTTTGAAGAAATTCTTAGCCATAAAAAAAAATGTAAAAGTTTTTTGACTATTTATAGGTAGAGTGCTTAACAGATTCTATAAAGATCACAATGACTGAAAATTCATCGAAATCTATCAAGAAAACTCAAGATATCTTAGAAGCCGATTTAAAAAAATATGTTTCGAGAAATACGTGTAAATTTTACAGTTAAAAATTTTTAAAAAACTATATTAATCTATTTTAAAATTGAATTTTGTCCCTCAAAGTGACAATCATGACTGATCATGAAATATATTGACAAATCTTTTCTGTGGGCATTAGAATTGAACTGATTTATGGAACAAACTACACTGAGAAAAAAACGCATACCTTGCTCCGGTAAAAAATTTCTCTATTTTTGATAATGGCAATTTTCTCTTTTTCAAATAAAATTTTCTTCAATTAGAATAAATTTTCACATTTTCGTAGAAATATTTCTTTACTTCTAGAAAATGGAAATATTTCAATGTCTCTAATAATGATAAGTATTTTTCTCGCACAAAAAATTTCTCATTTATAGAGAAATTTTATTGAAAATGAAAAACTTTTCTTATATTTTGATAAAAAATTCACTATGAGAAGTATTTTCTTCAATAAAAACAAATATTTTCTCAAAAAAAAAATTGTTTCTCTATTTTATTTTTCTCTAAAAACAATATATTTTTCTATATCATGGAAGCTTTTTATCATTTTTAGAGAATTTTTAGTATCGCAATTAGAGAATATCATTCTCTGGAGCAAAGTCTATACCATTTTTCTCTAAATATGATGCCTTTTTAATCATATTCCGAGACACTTTTTTCTGAGTGTAACAAAACGTTTTTTTTCAAATCTAGTGGCTTATCGTGTTGTTTTAATAAGCTTTTAAATTCAATTCTTAAAGTTTTTTTTTGTGGCACGACCGAAAATAATCGCACCAACAAACTCAGACTTCTAAGAATTTTGATTAAGTCAAATATACCTGACCTCGTCTGGTCTTGAACTTAACTGTACAAATTGTGTCTGCTGTCGAAAGCCTTAGTGCTATTCTTGTTGTATTTGTTGATATTGCAGTTGTTGTTGTCGTTTTTGTTGTTGTTGTTGTTGTTGACTCTAGCCAAACTTCCGGTATAAAAGGAACTCAAACTTAATGTCTAAAATTGGCAATTGAGTTACTAACCAACCACCACCAACAGCTACCAAAAATATTCTTTGCCACTAATACAAGCAGCTGTTGCTCCTTGTTGTTGCTGTTGCTGTTGTTGTTGTTGTTGCATACCTTAAGTGATGACACTTTGAAGTTGTCTGTCAATCTTAAGCTTCCGCACAATTTCATTAATACAAAAAACACAACCAAACACACACACACACATACATACACAACGTTTAAGTTAAGCCAAAAAACAAAAAAACTGAAAGCAGTTGTCAAAATGTTTAAACAAATGCAAGAGTAGCTAAATAAAAATAGATAAAACACAAAAAAGATTTGATAGAAGAATGTGCGAATGTGTGTTTGTGCATATCCTGGCTTGTTGTTTAATTTTCTAGCAATTTTCTTTGCAACTGCACTTGAGATTTATTTTATTTTTTTTATTTTGCTGAACTGAGCTGTTGTTGTTTCTGCTGGCTTATGCTGGATTTTTATTGTCATTTCTTTTAGTTTCTTGTAATATTGTTTTTTGTTTTTTCTTACTTTCTGGCTTGTGTTTCTTGGTTGCTTGCTTACTGCGTGTCCTGAAGTGTCTTTGGTGTGCGTGTGTGTGCCATGAAATCCTTTAAGCGCTTTTTCTTGCACGACGTAGTCGTAGTTGACTGTAATCATGGACACCATGCTAAGGATCAACATCCTTGCCGGCTGTTTGGTTGCTGGCACCCAAATCACACAGTTACCGCCTGCTGCCTGTTGCATGCTTGACTTTTTCTCGCAAAACGTTGTGTTGACTTCTTGCTGACAAGCGGCTGCCTGTCTGTGGCTGTCTTTTGGTGGTGCTTTACTTGTGTTGTTGTTGTTGTTGTTGTTGTTGTTGGCTTTGTTGTTTGCTGTCCTGCCCTGCCTTGCCCTGAAGTGCATTTTTCAATTTTCCTCAAACGGCAGTGTACGAGTTGGCAGAGTTAAAGCGCAGTGCTCTGTGCATACATACACCTACACACTCACCCATAGCTACATGCTTACTTATTATAATAATATGCGCTTTAGGTAAGCTTTGAGCTCTAAGCTAGCAGCGATTCCAGCGCCTTAGACTCAGAGTATCAGAGTCCTTGAATTGAATTTTTTATTTATTTTGTTACTATTTTTTTTTTAAGATCTGCACTAGCGCTGCCTGTCTAGAACCTGTCTTCGTCCGATGAATTTTTTTTTCACGGAACTTCTCGACCGTTACTTTGTTTACTTTTTCGATGATGACGATGACGTTGCAACCTCGTTGATTTTTCTTCAAATTTTGTTTTACTCTCTTTTTTAACTGCTTGTCATTTTTTTCTCCTATTTTGTTTTATTTCTTCAATAGCAGAAAAAGCAGCAGTCGAAGCAACTCATATGCAGAAGCGTGAAAACTTCTTCAAGTGGAAAATTTGCTTGATCCTAGCCAGCGTCTTGTATGTTGCTTGTTGCCAGGATTTTAAGGTAAAAATTCAAATCAGTACCGAACAGCACATGTGTGTTGAATCCTTACCAAGTGGCAACACTTTCAACCTGATTGTGTTATTTTTTTGCCAACTTACACAGACAGCTTGTGGCTGGCAGTTTTCTGGTTGTCTAAGTATGCGAGCGTGTGTGAGTGTCTCAGTTGTTGTGACTCTGTCTTCAGCGCCACACAATTTCGTTGCTACGCCCATCTCGTGAGGGCGCTAACAAAAACAAAGCTCTGCACAGACGTTGCAGCTTCTTAAAGATATAAATCTCAATAATCGTTTATCATGACAACGCTTGCTCTGCTTAAGTCCATGCGCTCACCCCTTAAGCAGCAACTCCCGCACCATTCCACAATAGTAAATAAGTTGACTGCTGTTGGCAAGGTAAACGCAGTAAAATTGCTTGTTGTTGTGTTTTTTTTTCTAAGCTGAACCCGATTTGGTCGCGTCTGCTCACGTTTAACCATAATCAAGATCTATTTGTTTGTTGACAATTTTTTTTCGCTTTAAATTTCTGCAGTACGTATGCAAACAATTAAAGTCTCCTAAATGCGATATCGAAGGATATCGGCAGAGCAGATTATATTAGCATGAAGATTTGTTGTAATTTTTTTGCGTTTTATTGCTATTTTTATGCTTCAATTTCCAAAAAGAAATGTTTTAGGGCTCCATAAAATAGATTTTTTTCTTATTACATGAAGATTTTAAAAGAAGTAAATCCTCTGTCACAGAGTAAGTAATCTATATTGATTTCATGGGATGATGGTATTTATTTAAAATTGTTGCAATTTCATAAAACGCATTTTAATTTTGATATATTACTCTAGATACATATTCAAAATTTTTAAGCTAATATACCACCATCTTAATATATGTTAGACATTATTTTTTTTCAAAGTTTACAATCTAGGGTTATTAATTTTGTTTACTATGTAGTGATCTCATATTCTAAAATTATTCTAACAAATTCTGATAATTTTGCCGTCATAACACCAAAATCAATATCTTTTTTCTACTAGGCCATACGAAAAAATTAATTTCGCCGCACACCTGCGTTATTCAAAGAAAGTTTCAAAAAAAAAATATTTTTTTTGTCTCACGGAGACCATTTCTTTTCTGTACTGACTCACCGGATCTCAGTTTCTACCATCTTAACCACGGAAATTCCATAAAAAGTCATTAAGCTTTGACTAAAGAAATGTTTCGCTGTTTCCACTAGAAGTTTTAAAAAATTTTTTTTAATTTTTTTGCAAATTTTTAAATTTTTCAATAATGCTTCGGATAAGCTGGTGTGCGGCGACATTTTTTTTTTTTGCATATAAGGCGAGACTAATGACTACTCCTGCAGTAGTTCCAAAGCTCCAAATAATTTGTGACAGACTGTTTTTTCTTAATGTAACCTCAAGTGTCTTGTGACCTCTTACAGCGCTTATCATAATTCCCGATAAAGATTTCTGTCTTATGGCCGAGCATTTTTTACAAAAACTTGAAGACAGTTGACTAGTTGAGTTAACTATTTCACTCAGAAAATCAAAGGATGGTGTGGGCAAAGGCCCACAAATCTTTCAAACCATTGTAACCATACCATTTAAAATGCTAAACACCACTATGCTGGTGTCGGAAGTGACGTAGTAACACCCGTTGTGCTATAGTTAAAAAAAGTAGGTAAGAACCTACATACCATCTTCATCAAAATGTTCCCGGAATTTATTCAGGAAATAAAAAATTTAAGATTACACCAAGGGAAAAAGTACACTGAGAAAACAAAAACACACTTAAAAATTAAACAAAAAATTTTTAATAAAAATTTAACACCCTTTCGTTTCTACAAAACACAATTTAAAGCAAGCGTGTTTAATTTTCAAATATATAAAAAAAAATGTTCAAGTATAAACTGCTTTCTGTTTTTTTTGAGTTTTCTCTTACTATTCTTTTAAAAAAAAAACAAACAAAATATCTATCTGAATACAATGACAATTTAATTAATTTAATTTTTTGAATTGGTTTGACAAATATCGTTCATAAGATAAAATAAAAACTAATTAATTATTTTAGTTTTTAAAATAATTAAAATGCAAACTTCATCGAATGGAGTTTACATTTGATATTCGGAGGGTCTCGAGGGTAGCTGATTATGAATCTGTTGTCAAAAACTCGGAAAAACTCAAAAAATGGTATCGAAAAAAATATTTCTTGTAACTTTTAAAATTTTTGTTGTAAATTTGTTTTTGAAAACATTGCTTTAAAATCAAAAACTTTCGTTTTAAATCTATATAATTAATAGGCTAAGGTTTTTTTTGTGACTTCAACTCCCCCAGACCAATGGACCGATTCTATCGATTTAGATGTCATTAAATCAGGTTTAGGCTGTATATGTGCAAACCACTTTTAAAAATTGTGATTTCACTTCAGGGGGTTCCCAACCTTTTAAAACAGAAATAAAATTTTTGTACAAAAATCCGTTGTTTTATCGATTTGAAATTTAGTTTGAGAAGAGCTTATGAATTGATCAAATTTGAATTTTTTTCAAAATTAAAAGTTTTTAACCAAAATTATCTTTTATGCATTCCTCAAATGTCAATTGTCCGAAAAATGCAGTTCCAAAATCAAAAATTCCACATTCCGAGCATACAACTCAGTCAAATTTCAACGGTTTTCAAAAATTTTTTTTTTTTTTAAATGTTTGTTTAATTTCCTTTGAAATATGTTGGCAATTACGGTAGTTATCTTGCCAAATGTATTTTTAATGAATTTTCTTAAAATTGACTTTAGTTGTTTAACGTATATTTTTATCAAACGCCAAGACAGAGAAAAAAACTCTCTGAAATTTAAAGTTTTATATTTGGAAGCGAATATCTCTGCCACTTTTTAAAAAAATTTTATTTATTTCTTTTTTGTATTTAATTGCAATTAATTGACTTGAAAATAATTACAAAGTTTTTACCGTTACTTTATTATTTATATTTTAATCATTTTCTTTAAAAAGAGTCCAATAAAATGAATGTTTTCTCAAAATATGTATTAAAAATTGTTTTTGTTGTAAAAATAAAAAAATTTAAAATTTTCAGTTTTGATTTTCTTTCATTGTAGTAGTTTTTTTAAGACGAATTTGTTTTTGTTTGACAGAAAAATTAATAAATACTATGTGTCATCGAAAAAACAAGGCTACCCCCTATGGTTTTTTGCTCGAAATTTTTTTTTTTTTAAATGTTGTTCTTATATTTTTTAAATCTTCAACAAGCTTCAAAAACAATATATTTGAAAAAAATTTCATTATAGCTACAACCAATTAAAAGTTATAGTCATTAATCTGTTTTAATCATCCTGCTTATCTATATAATTAATAGGCTAAGGTTTTTTTGTGACTTCAACTCCTCCCAGACCATTGGACTGATTTTATCGATTCAGGTGTCATTAAATCAGGTTTAGGCTGTAAATGTGCAAATCACTTTTCAAAATTGTGATTACGCTTCAGGGGGTTCCCAACCTTTTAAAACAGAAATAAAATTTTTGTACAGAAACTCGCTATTTAATCAATTTGAAATTTAGTTTGACAAGAGCTTATGAATTGGTCGAATTTGAATTTTTCTTAAAACTAAAAATTTTTAGCCAAAATTATCTTTTGTACATTCCTCAAATGTCAATTGTCCGAAAAATTTAGTTCCAAAATCAAAAATTCCACATTCCGAGCAAACAACTCAGTCATATTTCAACAGTTTTCAAAAAAATTTTTTTTTGGTTTTTTTAGCGTTTTTTCATCTAAAGGTGTTATAAATCGATGTTGTTAATGTTCTGTAAGTACCTTTTATTCATTTCTGAAATATCTCTTAGTATTATGTCTTAAATCTATTTTTCACTGCGTTTTTTTTTAAATTAGTTGTTTTATAGCTGGAAGAGTAAAGCTGCGATGTTTTCGAATAGTAATAATGTTTGTCTCAGTAGTAATATAAGTGTAAGTCCGTCGTCGTATGTTGACAGTTACATTAAAAAATTTAGTTTCAGATCATTCGTTTTAAGTCAAACCATTCAGATAATGATATTTTATATCATTATTGAGACTGAATATATCGTTATTGAGTATAATAACTTCTTGAATAGAATATCATATATTTAACGTCTATAATGTTTTTAACACTTAATTTTTATTGAATTGCTCGAATTCGGGCAACAGGTTTACTAGTTTAACTTTAAAAACAGTTGTATTTGAATTAAATGAATTTGTTTCAAGCTGTATTTAAAAAAAAAACAATTTGAATTCGTATTTCGTTTGATATAAACACACAATTTCATTAAATTTTAACACATTTTTCCCTCAGTGTAATTTAATCAGTACAGAGACAACTATTATCAAAATCTATGTACTGCAACTTGTATGGCAACGCAACGGGTGCAGTATTTACTGAGTAAAAGGAGCGTGTACTGGTTACATATCAATGTATTCACTTTTTAAAATAAATGAAAAATGTATTCAATACATAATGTCATGTGTTGAATGCATTGCAAACTTCAATATGTACAAGCAACGTGTTTTTAAAAAAAAAATATAGTCAATGCATAAAATATAGACTCAGTACATTTATCGCTTGCAAAACTGCATCATACATGTGCTACATACTCATTACAGCGAGCATGTACAGATCGATGAAAGCAAGAAATGTACTCAATACATAAAATAATGACTCAGTACACGTCCCCCTTTTACTATTGAAGTGACACATGTATTCAGTGCATAAAATACTCAGTACACGTATCGGTTGCACATCGACACACGATTTTGCTGTTTTATATCATTCTATTATTGATTTTCAAATAAGCAACACCACCAAAGCCAGTAGAAAATATGAGACGGAATGAGTTTATCCACTGTACTCGAGAACAAAAGCGATGAATGCATAAGAAATTAATGGCTGGGTTTCTATAAGTAATTGCCAATTATTTTGTGAAAACTATCTCTTTCTTTATTAATTTGTTCATTACATTTGCTTGAGGGGGTGATTTAGTCACAGACATGATCTGTGTAAATATTCAATAAATTAAATTATGCACAAAAAATATATAATGAATACATTATTTATGCACTCATTACATAAAATTATGTATTTAAAAAAAGTAATGAGTAAATTATGTATGCACTCATTTCATAAATTTAGGTACTATAAATATGCACTGAATTAATTTTGTATGTACTCATTACATATTTGTAATGAGTAAATTATGTATGTACTGAGTACATGCAAATTGTTAAAACATACTGTACTCATCACAAATGTTCAACATGACTTTATGTAATTGGTCAAAAATCTATGTTATACGTACACCAGAACTGTACTCATTACATAAAATTATTTACAACAATTTGTGATGAGTACAGTGTGAATGTACCCACCATATACACTCAGGGAAAAATCGCAACTTAAAATTAAATAATATCGTATCAATTTTACGTTGTTCCATTTTTAAAAAAATCTTCTTTAAATTCACCATGAAAGCCTTCAAATCAAATATGAAATCATTTTGTTATTCAAAAAGAAGTAGAAAAACTTCAAAATAATGATGAACACACTTACTCTTATTTTCAATGAAGTATATCAAATTCGAAAATAAGTTGAAAAATTACATTGTTTACAGTTGAAGTCGTCAAAAGTGAAAACGAAGTGGAAGACACTTCAATTTGAAGTTGCATACTTTCATGTGTCAAAATAAAATATAAAAATAGTTTTAGTTTTCTGAAATAAAGTGCGGAAGCTGGAAAGTAAATCCTGCTTAAGTTCATGTTAAGTTAATGTGTAAAAACAAAAGCAGTAAATTCAAATAAAGACGATATTAATAAGTAATTGCTAACATTGGGCTCTGTACTGAATTATGAGAGAAGTTCTTTTTATGGAGGAAACAAGACGGCATTTTTTGAATATTTAAGGTACCTACAAGTTATTGCTTGAGCTCGACATAATACAATCTGTAAATACAATACTTATTTAGATTAATATATTTTAGTATTTCCAAATAATTAATTAGTAAAAGTAATTTACCAAATGTTTTTTATGTGTCAATAAAAGAAAATTTCTAAAAAAAATAATATTGTTTTACTTATTTGTATGTATCCATGTGATATCAAAAATTTTGAGGATTTGATTCAAAGCTATTTTCACTTTGATTCATTAATATAACGATTTGGAATCAAAGCTATAGTGCATTTAAAATAAAGATATAAGTATTTGAAGTGAATATGATTCCTTATTGAATTAAATTTCAATCCACGTTAAATTGAAGTGGAATGCTTTTCATTTCAAAGTTCTTAAAACTTTAGTTTAAAGTGAAAATAACATCAAACTGGATTTGTGTTTTTCGAAGTGGAAACACTTCGAATTGAATATTTTCGTGTTTGATGCCAAATTGTTCCGAAAAATATTTGAATCGAAGTGGTTTTCTTTGATTTTACGTTGTTTTTTAGCTCAGTGTATAACCATGAATTCACGACACATCCCAATCAGCCAAACAAGCTTGGATAACGCTTTCATTTACTATTGTAGAACGCTTAAATGTAATTGTAGGATAAACGAAAGTGAACCCTTGGAATAATATTCCTTACTTCAAGCTTAATCCAAGTGTTGTTTTTACAATTGGATATAAGTGTTTTAATAAGCTTTTTCCAAGTGTGCTACATTTAAGTATTCAATTAGCAATCGCGAAAAATTTTTATTCCGTGGCTCAGTTGGTAAGACACTTGTTTATTTAATTTGTTGTGATTTGGACATCCAAGGTTCAATTCCCAACCGAAACATTTTTATTTTTATTTCATTTTTTATTTTCGTTTGTTAAAATTTAAGCATATATTTATATAAAAAATTGCGTGCCATCAAAAATTTTTGTGTTTGTCATCACCAGGGATCGAACGCGCGAACCATTGCATTTTAGTCGGACACTCAAAAACCGTGCCGGAAGCTTTATGACTGCTGAGAGAACAAAATGAAAATAAAATACATTTTTATATATATGAGTAGACCTCGGATTTTGCATACTTTCATATTTTTAATCAGATTGATACCAAACTTTGTATCTAGACGTTTTATCGTTCAAATAGAACAAATTGTAAAGCATATCGAAAATATGCAAAATATATGCAAAAAATATGCAAAAAAATATGCCACAAATATGCAAAATATATGCAACATATGCAAAAAATATGCAACATATGCAAAATATATGCAAACGAATTTCATCAAAATATTGAATTATAATCGTTAAATATTAAACTGCGAGTAATGCAGAAGAATATATAATATATATGTACCACTTTCCAATGCTTTACCTTTCCAATACTTTACCATCGCGTTGGTAAATGAAGAAAAAATTAAAATTTATTTTTGGTCGACAAAAAACTTTAATGGGCCCTTAAGCGATCAATATTTTAATATTTGATCTTTGACTTAATTTTCCAAATTATTTTGGATAACCCATTATTGTTGGACAACGACGATATGCATTTACTTCAGTTTGGTTAAGAAAAAAATTCTAAATTTGCATTTTAGGTTCTTAAAACACTGAATCCAGAAGTTGCTGAATCTTTAAAGCAAACAAAAGAGCTGATAAAAAATCCCCAACTATATCGGGATTTTATATATATAAAATCGAATTTCGAGAGAGTTGCCGAAAAATTAACTTCCTTGGAAGCAAAGGGTATACCATAAACAAATTCAACGAATTTATTTAACGAAGCTAAAAATATAGTTCACAATATAACTGGTGATTTTGGACTGGATTTAAAAAAGAAATTTTAAGCCATTTTGAAAAGAAATCCACATTCTAACATCATTTCAAAATTAAATAATATTTTAAATCTCAAAGATGAAGATGGACTTGAAACCGTCACAAATGAAAATATCATTTAATATAAATTTGCTTCAATTACTTCCTGTGATGTTGAAAGAAGCTTTTCCGCTTACAAAATGGTTTTTGGAGAGAGACTCCGAAGCCTCTTAATTAATAATTGAGAGAAAATAAGGCTGTGTGTTGTAATACCAATTATATTTAATAATTTGTAAACCTATAAAACATCGTATGTATTACGTATCATTTACCCCAATAGGCAATTTAACCAGCGCTCTTCATACGAAGGCCTGTAAATACTGCTACTTTTGGAAACCAAACACATGCTTTCCTCGCTGCTCTTATGAGCACTTCTTGAAGGCCTTCTTTTTCTGCACAAAAGGCAGCACAACAAACATGTTTTCCCTTCAAAAACTGACTTTTCATATACTTCAGGGCAACTTTTTCAATTAAAGTTAGAATAAATATCAGTTAAAAACTACAAAATAATGGCCTTTCTTACTGCTATATCAAAGATTAAAGATTGAAATTAATCTGAGTTAAAAAAACATAGGAGAGGAGATAAAATCGTAGAATATATAATAAACCGAAAAAGGTTTAAAAGAAAAAATATTTTTTAAATACTTTTTGTTTACCCCTTCCTTTAGCCATTCTTAAGAAGTGCTTCTAGCAGGCCTCTTTAGAGTCGCGACAGAAGAAGGCCTAGAAAATTTGCTCGTTTCATATAAAAAAGTTTATGGGCTTGAATATGAGTGTGGAAGGTCTACAAAATCGATATGAAGGCCTGCTAGTAGCGCTTCAAAGCCCAGCTTTTGCCCACTGGGACTCTACTTCAATATCTGACAATTAATAAAATTTTCATATGTATACTAGACCGTATCACCTTGTATGGCAGAAAAATATACCTATTTTGACCCCGCCTCAATCGTTAGATATTTAAAAGACATTTTCGAATAAAATATTTTTTTTTTTTAAAGTGCTATGGTGCTATTTTGGTTTTTTCGTTATATCTTCGGTGTTTCTTGTTCGATACGGAAGATTTTATATCTGTGTGTTTGTTGGTGTTATCCAAATATTTTCTGATGTTTTTTCACCTCAAATGTTTTTTTTTCGACTGATTACACAATTGATCTTCGTTCCTACCATATTATCCTGCTCCAAAAAGTCCAACAAATTAAAGCTTTGAAAAAATCATTATAACCATTGGAAGAAGTGACATCGAAAAAATGGATTTTAGGAGCACTTCCGACCTATTTTGCATAGAATAACACTTTGGATCATAATAAAATTTTTTTTTAATTTTCGAAATCTTTTCGGGATTCAAGGTGGCTGTAACGGTCGCAAAAATAGTGCGTTCAAATAATGCGTGGGGTCAAAAATAGGTTAGTTTTGGTGATACGCTCTAATGTATACGTCCTGTCGAGTCGCTGTTGTAGTATTTTTCGATTTGTATAACATAGGAAGTTTTTGCATATTTTGCATATGTTTTGCATATGTTGCATATATTTTGCATAGTTTGCATATTTTTGGCATATATTATGCATATGCATTTTATGCAAATATGCAAAAAAATTCAAAATATGCATTTTGTTTTCCACTCTATTTTCAATGAAACGAACTTTGGTGTCATCAGAATTTACCTATCTTAATCCTTCAAAAATATCCAAATATGCAAAATCCGAGGTCTATATATGAGATAAAGAGGCGCAACCAGAAATTTTTTTTGGGGGGTGAATTTATCAAATGTAGAACTTATATATAAAAACAATTTTAAGTATTTACAGCGGCTGAGTTGTAGCGGTTAGTGCGTTCAATTTGTGCACTAATGATTCCTTATTCAAACTTCAGGCATGACCAGCACCATATTGTTTTTTTTTTTTAATCAGAAAGGTCACTGTCAGGACATTCTATTCGTACAGAAGGTGAACAGCAGTGGTAGCGGTCGTTTTAAAATAAACTGGCTTCAACGTTGTTTAGGATCTGCTGGGCCAAAATATTTTGCAAGCACCAGTTGTAGGCCGTTTAATGGATTTTTTTCTTGTTTCACATTTATACGAAGGTTATAAGGCTTGAGCTAAAATATTTTCATTTTAACTCGGGTCCCAATAAGGTCAGCAAAAATTCAATATTTTTATCCCCACATTCAGAAAAAATTGCCTGCCTTTCACCGATAAAAAATTTCTCTATTTTCGATAATTCAATTAGAATATATTTTCACATTTTCAAATAAATATTTCTTCACTTGTGGGAAAGGGAAATATTTCAATGTCTCTAATAATGATAAGTATTTTTCTCGTACAAAAAATTCTCATTTATATAGAAAAATTTGAGGAAAATTAAAAATTTTTACTAAATTTTGATAAAAAATTCATTGTGCGAAGTATTTTCTTCAATAAAATTAAATCTTTTTTCAAAAATAAAGTCTTATTCTCTAAAAACGATATATTTTTATATACTTTCCTTTTTCATGGAAGCCTTTTATCATTTTAAGGGATTTTTTGGTACCACATTTAGAGAAAAGCATTCTCTGGAGCAAACTCTATAACATATTTCTCTAAATATTATGTCTTTTTACTTATTCCGAGAAACTTTTTACTGAGTGCAGTGAAAATTTTTCTTCCATACATCACTTCTTTGTAAAAATACCCAATTTTTTGGCACTAGCTTTAAAATTTGTCCTTTAGTGAGCACTAATTATGCTCAATTCCGAAAGTAAAAACCGCTAAATTTCTGACACCTTGGGATAAAAAACAAAGAGTCTGAATTTGAACAAATCATTTGGTATTACTTGGCCAATGCGCAAATGCTGACGAAATCGAAATAATATATTTTTAACGATAGGTCTTTCCTACACTTTTCCAAAATCGGTTAATATTTGCGCAAATTTGAGGGATTTTCATGAAACTGATTTTGAAAATCCAATGGAAGATTATGAATAAGTCGTATAACTTTATTATGTCACTGGATGTCACTGTCTAAATACAGAAGAAAAATTAAACCAACATATTTTTACCAAATAAGCCATAATTCCTTAATATCGTATAATATATAAAATTTAGAGAAATATTATGAAACGGATTTTGGAAAAAAACGATGGAAAATTAGAAATTGTAAATTTTTTTCTCAATCGGAATTATTTTTATAATGAATCACATGACTTCACTATAAACTTAATTCTGTAGAGTTTGTGTTATCGATGTTTAAAAAATGACTTTAAAAAAGAACAAAAATAACAATTTAACGGGAAATTTCTTTGATTTTTGCAGTGGCTAGTGACTCAACCGATGTTCCTCAAATTTAGGCTTTTTTTACTATGTCTTACTTTTGAATTAATTTGTTTTCAAATATTTCAAGTTTCCTCAATGGTAGAAGTTGAAACGATAAATCAAATCGAAGTATTGCCAACAACCCTTCAAGTGGTCAGAATCAGAATATAACAAAAATTAATCATATTTAGTAAGCCGGATCAAAATTGAAATTTGACTAGACACTGACTTAAAAATTAGAGGGACTCTTAAAAACAATTTCTGTAAAATTTTGTTTGGATCGGAGAAATCGCCATGGAGCGGTTTTGCTTCTTTGAACGTCTTTTCTGCAGAAAACGAATTTTTTTGCATAAACTTTTTTCTTCAGAATGCATACTCAAGATATGCAAAAAACTAAAGATTTTCATCGTACACTAAAAAAATTTTTGTGACCCAAAAAAATCCATATTTTGTCATTTTCGAAAAGAGGTTGTTTTAAATACGTGTACAATATGTATTTTTCATGATATTCACATGAATTTAAATTTATTGAAAAATTATTGAGCTCTTCTTTCCATTGATATATCGTATGGTGCGGTTTAACCAAAACTAAGTGTAAATTCACAATTATAAATTATATAAAATGTGAGGAATCGATATTCAAAAGCTTACTTCAGCTCAATTATTATTTAATTGCCATAATTACTGTTTGATTTTGGCAAATTTTGGTGGGTATATATATATAAGTGGGTACATATGAGTTTTTAGGTACGCAAATCGATTTCTTTTAACCAGTTTTTAGTTAAATGTGCTCCAGATAGCGCTCCAGTACAAAATTCATGATTTTCGAATATATATATTTTTTAACACTTATAAAAAAGCCCATTTTTCATAGTACTCAGTTTTGATTAAACAACACCATATCAATCACTAAAAGAAAGAAAAGCTCAGTACTTTTCCAATAATCTTAAATGCATTTGAATATCAAGAAAAATAAATTTTTTTATAGGTGTTTAAAAAAAATATTTTCTAGTTTTTAAGAGTACTTCTTACTTTTGAGTCGGTGTCCGGCTCACTTTTTTTTCTCCATACAAAATCGATCCGGCTTAATGTGCGGTCTGAAGAAATAAAATATGACTAATTTAGTAGATTATGCATCAACCAGCATCGATTTGGGGTTTTCACTCATTTCATAAAACGTGTGATTGCTTTTCATGTGACTCACTTTGATTGAATACTATTTTGCTTGGTACAACAATAGTTTTTGGGGGGGCTTAAACCCCGAAACCCCCCTTTGGTTGCGCTTATGGTGAGCACATATAATTTTTACTATAGCACCGCTTAAAAGCATTATTTGCTCAATACAGATTTCAACATGTACTCAATACAAGATAAATGTAAAATTTATGTGTGCAGGAAACTAGGCTATGAGTACATAAATTTATGTAGTGAGTTCATAGGTTTTTCCCTATTTTCCCATTTACAATAAAAATAATTGTTACGCCATATTTTGAGAAAAAATAAAGTGTTGTGGGCTCTTTTTAAAAGAAATAATTTCAATATAAACAAAAAAGTAACGGTAGAATTTGTACTAATTCTTTTAAGTTAACTAATAAGACTAAAATACAAAACAGAAATAAATTAAATCTTTTTAAAGATGGCGCAGAGATTTGGTTTCCTAATTTAGAACATTCAATATGAGACAGTTTTTTATTTAGTTGAAGAACACACCAAATTACTAACGACTACATAAAGAAAATTTATTATGAATACTTTTGGTTAGAGCTTCACAGCGACTGTTATCAAATTTGTAAGAAAATTTAACAAACTTTTAGAAACAATTAAAAAAATTTAAGAACCGTTTACATTCAACTAAGATATTGATATGGAAAGTCAAACTTTTGAATTCAAAACCACGTTGTTTTTGTCAAATTTGACAATTGATGAATGCATAAAAATACATTTTTTGAGAAAATTTTACTTTCAAGAAAAACTCAAATTCAATCAACTTAAAAGCTCTCCAACCCCAATATCATATTAATCAAGGAGTGGGTATAACAAGTAATGCTAGTGAAACGTATATATAAGGGTGTCCCAAAAACAATTTTTTTTTTTAGTTTCATAGTTGCTCAACCTTTCTTTGAATGCTTTTACTGTTAAGTATTTTTTGGAGAATTTTTTTAAGATTTTTTGGAGGACGTTTAGAGGTCGCGCTATGAAAAATGTCCAAACTTTACTTTACCGTACATAAATTAGAAGTTTTGGCTTTTTTTTTGGAATCTGGATGTGATACATTAAATTTTTTCGTGAAATTTTCTTAATTTTTTTCGTAACTGCATCATTATTTTAATGTATATTGATAGAATTTTTAAATGTTATGAAGCATTTTTTAAAAAATTACGAAAATTTCATGAAAAAATTTAATGTATCACATCCAGATTCCAAAAAAAAAGCCAAAACTTCTAATTTATGTACGGTAAAGTAAAGTTTGGACATTTTTCTTTCAAAATGATGACTCTAACACTAACTTGATGTCTGCATTGACCAACTGATGATTTAAATTTGAAAAATCTCAGAAAAACTTGATTTTTACGGAAAATCCGATTAGCGCGACCTCTAAACGTCCTCCAAAAAATCTGAAAAAATTCTCAAAAATTCTTGACAGTATAAGCTTTTAAAAAAAGGTTGAACAAAAAAATTTTTTATTTTTTGGGACACACTAGTTAATATCTCAAAAGCCAGCAATGTCCACCAGGACAGACAAATGAAGATTTTATTCCATTTCTTAGCTATAATTTATAATTTTTCTATAATAATAAAATAACACACACAACTTTTTTACCCTTAACTGGTACACTTGGTCTATGAGACCCCAAAAAAAATATTAAAAGAAGTAATTTATTTGCAACCTGGTTTATTAAATAAACAAAAACACAATAACTGTAATAAAACATTCACAAAATTGTGCTTAAATAGGAAAAAACTTTATTCGGTATGTTCTTAAAAAAACCAAAATACATTAATTTGTAACTAAATTTATGTTTTCTTTCATTTTTAATTGGCGTGATTCCTGGGAATCCCAGGAATCCCTTTCCCCAGCCGCGGCGAAAAGTTTTTTTCAATAAAAAGTTTTTCTGATCGGTCACCACCTCTCTGCAGACAATGGCAAACCTCAGAGAGTAAACAATGCCATGTAAAGCTTCTTGAGAACATAAACTTTAGCCGTTCGGAGTCGGCATAAAACATGTAGGTCCAGTTCTTGGTCAATTGTGTGCAAACATTTAATAACACACACAACACAATTGATCATAAGAAGCTCGGTCAAAGTCCTTTGAAGGGCTGAAATGGCCAATTTGTTTTTTTTTTTTTTTTTTGATTCCTGGGAATACATGTTATGTTTGTTTGGTTATTTTTAGGTTGCAGTAGGTTTCGCGAAGGATTATGTTTCAATGGATGGTGGTAAGGAAATATACATTTTTGTTTTTATGAAATGTCAGTTATCTAGTTAAAAAAAATCAAATTATTACAAAATTTATCCCAAAATTCATCATAAGCAATGAATAAATCCATTAAATATGACTAAATTTGACTTTGGTTTAGAAATTTCGTCGAGCTATTTCTTTTTTTTTTTGTAATTTCCCGAGTATATTTTTGATTTATTATTAATTTAAAAATAATTAATATAATAATATAACAAAAAGAAAATACTGGATCAATTTGAAGCATACGAAAAATACAAAAAAATTATCATGTGACTAATTTAAAATTTTTCTTAAATTTTGTGAATATTTTAAATTGTGTTCAAAGCTTATCTGAAACATCAAAATTATTTTCAATCTTAACAATTTATAGAATAGTTTAATGGAAGAAGTTACAGAAAATCTTTAAAAGTTTAGAGTATATAATTTTGTGGCAAATCTTGAAATAACTTGAGTGAGAAACCACTTGAGCTCAACACTACTTTAACAATTTTTGAGAAAACAATGCAGTTGAAGCAAGACTGCACTGAGCGCTTACTTAATACTTCAAGAAAACCACAAAAATTTAAAAAAAAAACACAAACAAACATTGCAGTTCTTTAAAGAAAAAACCCAACACTTACATGCCAACAAAAAAGAACAACAAAAATATTGACGCGGAAATAAGAAAACTTTAAATATTTGCATATCATGGAAAAGCAAAACTTTTTCATATTTCAATTTGTGCAAAGCATTCAGTGTGTTTGTTGCATACTTTTTTGTAACAATGTAAAACATCATGCAAAATAAAAACACACACACACACACACAAACCGGCACAAATAAAGGATAACAAAACAATTTATCCCTTTTAGCCTTGAGCAAATCTTGCCAACTTGCAGTTTCACTCGCGACAAAGTGTCAAAAGTTTTCGCACGCGTTGTGATTTACGGCGAAAAAGTTTATTTTGGCAGAAATGCAGCAACACACAGTGGAACAAACAGGCAGCGGAACAATAAAAACAACAACTGCAACAACAAGGATCCCCCTTAGTGAGTTAATAGCGGAAGTCGTCGGAAGCGAACTGCTGTATCCTGCGGTCACACGCAAGGATAATCATAATAATGGCAACGCAAGTGTTGTTCTTTGTTATTGTTGTTGTAGTTGTAGTTGTTGTTGCTGCTTGTTGTTTACTTGTTTAGTGCAACTATTTCCGTTTCCATATCCGTTGGCCAAACACTCACCAGTACGCCAGACGGACACCCGCTGTATTTCAGCTGCTCCAGGTGTGCGCTCTGCTAAAAATATGTGACAGTTTAGCCGCGTACCTATTAACTTATGATGACAATTCATCGTCGTATTGTGGCTGCCGCTGCAAGTTATACACTCCACCATGATGTGTTGTCTTCGGTTTCTTGATAGTTTTATTTTATTTCTTTTGGTTTTTGGTTTTTATTTTATGGCTGGCAACTCCTTGGTTGACAATTATTTTTATTACCCACAGCGCAAGTTTTGTCAAAGTGTTGCAGGCGCACCAACACCAACACCAGCACACAAAATACACATAAATACTAGACTGCTGCTGGTGCTGCTGCTCTTGTGTTTGTGTTGTTAAGCTGTTATTGTTATTGTTTGTGTTGTTGCGTTGTTGTTGCTGCTACTGTTTATTTACTTTTGAAATTTATGTTTGATGGTTTTTGCGGTTGTTGTTTATTAAGATGCGAAAATAGCATATAAAATAATATAACGTTGTTTTCTTCAGGTATTATGGCGGAATTTATATCCACGTTGAAATCGGGTTTCGTTAGCAGCGGTCTGTTTTTTTTTATATCTGACTAGTTCGTTGTCGACGAAACCTGCATATTGCGTGGATAGTTCAACAAAATAAATGCAAAAATAATCGTGTTGGTGAGGAATGCAGCAGATAAGCACGAGACATGATAATAAATTTTCAAAAGTGTTAAAATAATACCAAAAAGATCAACAAAAATAAATTAAATTTAACATAAAGCTGGATGGAAGCATAGTTCTTGGAATTTTAAAACAAAAAATAAGCTTCTGCCAGACAAGCACGTTGCAGACTCTCAATGTTTGCTCTTAAGCAAATATTATGCAATTTTTGTTTAAAATTTAATATAAATTTTTTTTATTGAGAATGTTAAATTAAAGCCGAGATTTAAATTTCAAAGACATTTGTAGAGATTCTTTGCTAATTTGTTTAAAAATATTTGATGTAGCAAATAATGATTTTTTTTGTGATATAAAGTGGTAAAGTGAGGTAACTAAAAAAACAAAAGTGAAAAAAGAAACATCAACAAATATTTATAAAATTTAACATTAAAAATGTATGCACGCTATTTGCAATAAATAAATAAAAATACTTCTAAACAAACAGGACGAAACAGTTTAATATAGCAAAAAATAATATAAAATTTATAAGAAAATAAGATATTTTTAATATCTTATGGCTGATATTAACCAGTGGCGTAGATAGCTTTTGGTTCTAGGAAGGCTCCGAAAAAAAGTTAAGTAAATATGTACTTGTTAGCGTGCCCATTAAGTGTATGGAATTTTCAAAACATTCGACATTTTTTTCACTCCCCGCGATTTTTCCTAGAGAATGGATGTTAAAAATAAGATCTGCAAAAATAAACTTGATCTGGTGTACACAGAATATGCAATTTCATATAAAGTTTTTTTTTTAATGCAAAGAACCAATTGACAACAACTTTCATATATGGCTGATGGCTCTGGGGGGGGGGGTTCGGACCCGTGGACCTCCTTATATCTACGCCTCTGATATTAACGCATGTATTATTATTATTAATTATGTATTTATTACAAAGCCTCTATTCATCAATTTTCATTAAAAACATCTCAAAATCTTATGAATAATCCTAGCCGGTTGCCCACCAGAACACATGGGTTAATTTTGACATCAAAATAAACAAATACGTATTGCGATATAAAATAATTTACTTTCGCATAGATACGGTGCCTGGATAATACTAAAGAACAAAAACAAATAACTTCGAAATTAATTTTTTGCAGAATTCGAACCCTCACGGTGCAATCAGACGTTAAAGACCCTTCGATCTAACCATCGAGCTAATGTAGAATCATCATATTAGCTGCATATATTCGATCCAAGATCTGAGTCTGCATTGTGCTGTCTATTGAAAACACAAACATCCAGAAGGAACTTTTGATAATTTCTTAAATCCAAAATAGATGTGTTCTTTACACATACTTTAGTTCTCGTACTTTCTACCAGATGACAATGACCATGGCTTGTTGCTCTATTGGATGCACATAGCATGTCAGTCAAATAAGCAGCACCATCTATTTAGTACATAATTACATAAATAAATATATATGATTCAAGTCGTGTTTTTGAAAAAGTTAAATCTAGTTCGATTATAGTTATTTCATAGTTATTTCTTTTTGGTTTTTTTTTACCTCATTCGCGTAAATGAAAATACTTGATAAGGCTGTCATAATCTATTTTTGCCTGGCAAGATAAGCTGCATATCTCTATGGGCTAGAATAAACACGGAAGTAAATTAAAATAATAACAAAAAAAAATCTGATTTCATTAGAGGTCTCGAATCTGTGAATTCTGGCATGACAGACTTACTCTCTGGCCATAAAGCAAATGAGAACATTTTTATTTATTTTGCAAAAGTATTGTATTATGCCTTATATTCAAAATTGAGCCGGACTATTAACGGTTAACTATTCTTCACAATTAATTTTATCATCTTAAAAATAATTACCATCGAAGGTGATACACATATGCAAACTTTTAATCCATTATTGAAAGCAATTTTAGTAGGCCGATTAAGGAATGACTTTAGCTACCTCTGCGAACTCTCTTTGATGACTTCTCAATAGTCTCACAATAGTTTCAACGGAGCGAAAATTTATGTTTGATGGATGTGTGACTGATGCATTATCGTAGTGCAAAAACCATGAATTGTCCTTCCATGATATCTTCCATGCGGAAGGAATTCTGAGTGCAAAGCACCTTGAAAATTAATGAAAACTATAAACGTCACTGAAGAAGAGTGAGGAAAAAACGACCTAACTTACTAAGCATGATGCCCTTTGTTCCAAAACAATTAGATGAGAGCAGATGAGACCACACTAAATACATTCCAAAAAATCTCTACTTCAGAGCACTCTGAATTATCAAAAAAAAATTAACCGTGCATCAAATGTCTCAGCTGTCATTTAGGAATATTTTGTGTAATATTATTACTTACAATAAAATATTTGTTGCACAATTTTATATTTTGCATGTAATTTAAATTCTTTTCCTTTATTTTTGTTGACGATTATTTGTTTCCATTCCTTTCAAAAGCCCAGCAGATAGAACTCTGGTATGCAGGGTTGCCAGAGACTCTTCGCTTAAAAACGTCAAAAAGCTTTTAAAAAATCGTCATTTAGGTCTTAAAATCGTCATTTGCCCGTCCCAAAAATCGTAATTTAAGTCCTTAAATCGTCACACAGTACAGTACAGAACTGATTACTTAAAGTAAAATGAAAATTAAAATTTTTTTTTTATAAAAAAACAGTGTATTAAAATTATGAGATAAATTCATTTATATAATTCACATATGTCTTATATATTTATATATATTTATTGTTCAGAGATATTGATTAAAAGTTTTAATTTAGTTGAAATTTCATACACGGCTAGAACAAAATGGGATCAAATTAAGCGCAAAGCGTTCGTAAATGAAATTAGCTCAATAGAGCACGAAACCATCTCAAAACATGGCTTGAAAATTTTTTGATAAGCACGTCAATTTGTGCATACATTTTTCTTGTTGTGGTTTTTGCTCACCAAAAAATGAGTAACAGAACAACATAATTCTCAGTTGGTTTTTGTTGCGGTTAGTATAAAAGTGCAGAACACAAATTCAAAAAAAAAATATATTTTCCTGTCCGAATCGGATCAAATATCTAATTTGGACAATAAAAAAATAATTTTGAATTTTCCTTTGGTCATCTTTTTTTTTTTATTCGGTTCCATTGATGCCTAAGCCCCTTACATTTTGCCTTGTATTATTAAAAATCATCAAATGTCACATCCCAAAATTTCTTTGATAAGACATATGAAAGCATGTTAACTTGTTTTATTCACAATCCATAAACGACATGCATTAAACAAAAATGAGCCTGTTTTTTATACCCAATACCAAAATGCCATACAATGAACCCAAGTGAGCATATTAGTTTTTTGACGAACAATTAAAAAAACAAACATTATGCATACATGAGCGTGTTAATTTTTTGATAATCAACAACTTTAGGGCTTGATATCAAGAATATTACTGCTAAGCTCAGCATCACTCTCAAAATAAATTGATTTGGGTTTTTTTCAGCTCAAGTTTCTCTCCGTGTATTAATTAAGAATATGACTTAGTTTTACAACAAGGAAAATTATTAAATTTCAGATAATCTGGTGTAAGCAAAATACCTTTCAGAGTATCGCTTTTATTTTTTATTTTTTTTTAAATTAATTTTTGAAAAAAATGTTCTTTTGAAAAACTATAGTCTTGAAATCGAAAAGATTTTTATTTTATCACCAAAGTTAATGTAAAAGAAAATAGAATGCTTTGTCAACTCATTTAATATATCAGTTGGTATATCACATTTCTTAACTTTTGCTATAACATTAATTCCTAAATTAATATCATAATGTTTTGAAAAATTACCATTGTTTTTTGTCGATATTTTCCATATCGTTAAAATTTATGTACAATGGTTTTAAAAAATTATCTGCTTTGTTGTTATAAAAAAAAAATATTGAACAGTGCAAGTAGTGAAATTTTTTTAGTTTTCATATAAAGTGTTGTAAACACAAAAAAAATATTCATATGTAAATTAACTCTTGAGCTATGAAATCGTCATTTGTGATCTCAAATCGTCCAATCGTCATTTTGGTCTTAAATCGTCAAAATGACGATGCCATCGTCCATCTGGCAACGCTGCTGGTATGTGCTTTACTTGCTCTAACGTTTAATAAAGAGAACGAAGAGTCGTATTGAGATCGCAAATTGAGATAAAAAATTGTTCTGCTCTCATCAAATAAACGAAAACGCTTTATACTGTTTCACACGTTAAACAAAGCTACTGTCATGAGTGAACCCTCAAGCGATGTTTTCTTGCCCTCCGAGTGAAGTGGAGTTTATTTAATACGGATTTCACACTCTACTCAACTAACATCGCAACCTCAAAACGTACACTCAAGCACTCCACTCCACTCGTTCACTCAGTTTTTATTAATTCCTCCCAATGTCTCTTATAATGATAAGTAATTTTTTTCGCACAAAAAAATTTCTCATTTATAGATAAAAATTTATTGAAAATGAAAAATTTTTCCTATATATTGATAAAAAATTCACATTGAGAAGCATTTTTTTTTTTCAATAAAAACAAATCTTTTCTCAAAAATAAAACAAATATTTTTCTATAAAAATTATCTATTTTTATTTATTTCTCTTTTTCTTAGAAGTTTTTATCATTTTTAGGATCACATTTAGAGAAAAGCATTCTCTGGAGCAAAGTCTATAACATTTTTTTTAAATATGATATCTTTTTTATCATAATCCGAGAAACTTTTTTCGTACGTGATAGAGCAGAAAATTTAATCTTTACATGATAACTTATTTTTCGACTGGATTTTTCATGATAAATACTTAAGAAAACGAACATGTTGCCTCTGACCAAATTATGATAAAATTCAAACGCATAACGAGTCATCATCAGAAGACTGAATTTTTAATCGTTCGTGAGCGTATATTTCATGGGTAAAGCAGAAATCATCAAGCAATTAAAAGCGGTTGAATACTGAAATTGTTTTGTTGTGTGTGCGCTTGATTAAATTGAAAAGATTGAAGCGCATCAAATACTGCCAAGAAAAAACTTGTTGCGTAAATATAGAAGCAAATTTTTCGAAGTGCTGATAAACAAAAGACTAAAGAGCTGATTTGGAAAAAAGAGCTGAAAGAAAATACATTTTTGTTTTGATATTTTGTAATACTTGAAGTGTTTTTTATACATAATATTCTTCTATCTGAATTATTTTCGAAGTAAAACTTCTTAAGCCGCTTTTATAACATGCGGCGAACGAAACGGGTAGTTAAACCGATGAAACGAATTAAACGGCGGCGAATTAAGGTCAATTTAGGTGAATTTGATTGAAATTAATTGTTCGAAACAACCTATAAATTTGAAGAAAAAAAATTATCAAATAATGGTTTGAGTCCGAACTAATTGACGAATTAATCAACAGAGTTTTAGACCGTACTTTTTGAAGGTGGCATTTTCAACTAGATACGTTATGCTTCAATTTCTAACCGTGACAAGTTACGCTGGAATTTTCAACCTGTATAATTCAATGGCCAATCGGATGCAATAAGATTATCTGAGGTCACAGACGGGTCATTGGCAATGTCATCGATTCCATGAATAATTTGGAATCATTTTTATACGCCCACGCGCACTGCGTAAGGGATATATTAATTTTGTCCCGACGTGTGTAACGCCCATAAGGAGGCATGGTAGCTATAAAAAGTATATTTATTCTTGATCACCATCACCACCTGAGTGATTTAGCCATGTCCGTCTGTTTGTCTGTCCGTCTGTCTAAGGACACGATTACAGTCGTAATTTTAAAGTTATTGTGCTGAAATTCGATATTTAAGCTTTTTTCTAAAAAACTAAGAAAAAGTTCGAGAATGAGCTAAATCGGCTGAGAACCACGTCTACCTCCCATACAACCCAAATAATGAAAACTCTATAAAGAGGCTAATATTAAAGTAACAAAACTGAAACTCAGTATTTGAGAGTTTTATGTCAAAACTAAGATGTGTTATAAAAATGGGCGTCATCCATCTACAAACGCGCCCACCTCCCGTACAACCCCAAAATTGAAAACTTTATAAAGAGACTAATATTAAAGTTACAAAACTGAAACTCGGTATTTGTGTATTCTATGTCAAAACTAAGATGTATTATAAAAATGGGCGTCATCCACCCACTAATACGCCCACCTCCCATATAACCACAAAATTGAAAATTTTATAAAAAGGCATATATTTATGATTCAGGAAAACAATATGATATGTTTGTATTTTAGGAACATCAAAATAACAAAATCTTCTAAAATCTCATACAAAAAGCTCTCCAATTTAAGATTCTTTAAGCCTTAATAATCGGTCGTGGGAGTATTTTAACTTAGGCCAAGTCGAAGATATACCTTACTAATTTTTTATTTAATGAACAAAATTACACTTTTTTTTCGCTGACGCGGAGAGTAGCAATATATCACTTTAAAAATATGCTCACGATCGACTAGAGGTTCAATCTTCACAACATGAGTTCATTGAGTTTTATTGAGTTTTAAACACATTCATTGAGTTTTAAAATTAAAGTTCACAACCAACGAACGATCATGAGTGAAGAAACTGTCAACGATTGCAGTCAAGTGTTTTCGTTTGTGATAATTACGAACACTGCTTTTATTTGTGAGAGATCGATAAAAGAGATCGAGAGATCGAAACTGCTTTTGTTTGTGGTGTGATTTTTTAACAGGATTTATAAGTTGTGATTAGTTGTGAAAACAATCGTATTATAATTTTGATACCGCAACCGTGGTAATAAAAAAGAAACTACGTAAAATATTGCGCACAAATTAATGCCCAACAGTGTTATAAGCCTTAAAAGAAATGCACTAGCTTTATGGCAACAAAAAAAAAAAAAAAACAAATTGGCCAGTTCAGCCCTTGAAAGGACTTTGACCGAGCTTTGACCACTCAATTGACCAAAAACTGGACCCACATGTTTTATGCCGACTCCGCACAACTAAAGTTCATGTTCACAAGAAATTTTTCATGGCATTATTTACTCTCTTAGATTTGCCATTATCTGCAGAGAGCTGGTGACCGATCCGAAAATCTTTTTTTTATTGAAAACAACTTTCGCCGCGAGTGGGTATCGATCTCAGGCTCCGAGCATGCCAAGCCACACACTTAACCTGCATGCCACGGTCAGCACTTAATGACAACTTTTGTTGTTTTATACGCACAGTCCAGTTCAATTTTGAACAGAAGGTATTAACTGGGAACGTCAAGTTTGTTCTTTCGAGCGTCAGAGCATGGAGAAAATATTTTTTTCAAAAATGAAGGTTTGCTAAATTTTTCAAGCAAAAACAAACTTACAAATTGGCCATTTCAACCCTTGAAAAGACTTGGACCGAGCTTCTTATGAGCAATTGTGTTGTGTGTGTTATTAAATGCTTGCACACAATTGTCCCAGAACTGGACAAAGTTCATATTCTCAAAATCAGAAAAATTTCTTATTGATAAAATTTTTCGCTGCGGATGGGGATCGAACTTGGGTTCCAAACCAAATTTTCCAAGTACAGAGTTAAAAATAGTGTTTTGTGCTGGGATTAATTTCATTCCAAAAAATTAATTTTATTGTTTTTGTTTTTGCACATCACAAAAAATGAGCAATCGAAGCACGTATTTCTCATTTGGTTTTTGTTCCTGCTACTATTATAGTGTATTAAAGTGCAGCAAATAAATTAAACAATTAAATTTTCCTCTTCGACTTGGATCAAATATGTATATCTAATTTGGACAATTTGCTAATAATTCAAAAATGGCATAAATTGGACACAAATGAGCATGTTTTTTATAAACAACACCAAAATTACATACATTAGGCACTATTGAGCATATTAATTTTTTAATAAGCTATCCAAAATTTTATTATATTGGACGCCTGTGGGCATTTTAAGTTTTTGATATATGATCCAAAAATCATATATATTATACACATATGAGCGTGCTAATTTTTTTGGTCAGCTCAAAATCACTCCCAAAATTCATGGATTTGGGATGGTTTTCAGCTCAAAAATGTATCCGTGCGTCCTCCAATATTTAAAATTTTCCAGTTGTCATCTTAATTCTTTCATAAAAAACAAATACATTTGTCACAAGCAAGAATGTAAGTTGCAGAAATGAATTTTACACTCATTGTTAAAAAACAAAAAAAAAAATAATTAGCCTTCATATTTAAAAATTTCTAAATTTTTAGCCTAACAGTCATACCTAAATTGGAGCGTTAGGCGTTGTGCTATTTAACGCTTCTCAAAAAAGGTAAGCGCCATACCGTAATTGAAGCGTTACGTAAAAATGTCAAAATCTTATTTTAATGCCAAATATTTATGAAGTGTCTAAAAAAAATTTAAAAAAAACGGTTTTCATTCATGAATAGTTCATGATTAGCTCCAAGATGACTCATGTGCACCCTATGGTTTCTGTTCTGTGGCGAAAACACGCTGCATCATTTTTGATGAGGCCTTCACAACTCTTTTCGGTTTCGTGGTCTAGTTGGACAAAAATAGGTGGTTAAGAGAATTGTTACCAAGCGCCAACAGGTCCCATAAGATTTCTTAGCTGCCAATATTGACAATATGTTGCTTTTGGAACCTTTAGATTCCAAGATGCCCGTAGATTCATTGATCAGAAATTTTATAAAATGTGAAAAAAACAATTTCGATTTATTTTTGTTTGTCACTTACTGACAATTAATTCTTAACGCTCTGTCAAAATTGGAAATTCAGATGGGTTGACGTTAGCGCGTTGTTTATTTCGGTATGCTTCATACAAAATATTCGAACATGAGAAAACTTTGACAGTTAAACAACGCTAAAGCTCCAATTTAGGTATGACTGTAAGATAAGTAATTCTTTTTTTTTATTTAGACAGAACCAACGCTCAGAAAATGACCCCTATAAAACGAAACCATTGTGTTAGTTCTGAAGAAGGGTGATAGTGTAGCGGGAGGGTGGGAAAATATAAATAACAAGTAATACATTAGCTTACAGGAAGTATACAAACATTTTAAGGAGGATATCTTCTAAATCAGCGATGCTCAAAAAATTATTTTAAAATATTGGTGCAACGAAAAAAACCAAAAAAGAAGAAGGGTGACCTTGAAAACAGATAAGAAGAAAAAGAGCTGAAAAAAAAATGGAAAGAGTTAGGCGCTGGAAATCGTTTGATTAAATTTATATATTTTGAAAATTATATACTTTGAAAATTATTCAGAAAAATTCAGTTTTTAACAGGTTCATGCAAACAAATTCAAAGAACAATTTTTGTTCATAAATCACATAAGCATTAGCAAATATGGCTAAACCTATCACACCTATCTTTGAACCCGCGGCGAGTAAATGTCGTTGTCAAAAACTCACTTTAACCAACAGCTCGTCGTCGAACAGAATTTCGACGATAGTTTTCACATCCGACAATAGAATTTCACCCTACTATTGAAAACGCGTGAGCAAACTGCTTTATCGGTTCAATCAATTTTTTGAGGCTTGTCGAAAAATAAATAAATTTGTATTTTTATTATCAAACAAATTGTAAATAAAAACAGTTTGCATGAAACTTAGCCAACAACAAGTCCAGCACAGCAAATATACCTGAGCTTTCAGGTCTATCTGGTCTTGAACGTGTTGCAAGCTTGTAGTTACTTGCAGGGAACAAACCAGGAACAATAACGAAACCAGGGAACAATAAAAGCATTTGGATAATTTGGCGAAAGCGCTAAACGGCGTGAATTGTGGCCATCGCTCTGCATTTTTAAATGTTCGCAAACCGGCCGGATATAATTTAACCAACTGTCCAAGTCATTCCATCTTGGACAGATCTACCATCCAAACATCTTGCCGATGTTTTTGTATGGTAGATTTTCATTCATCACATCTATCGATCAAACAGTACCCTTCGAAATATCAGCTCTCATTGAGACTTCATGGCCAATAAGTATTTTTAACAGAAGAATAAGAGGTATTCTTCACCAATATCAATGATTGAACATTTCTGCAGCACGGAAGGCAATCAATAGTTTAAATACCAACTTCATCTCAGCTATTTTTTTTAAATTTACAATTTTTCGTTAAATTAGTTTATCCTAATATATCTTGACAACCACAAAATATACGTAGGAAATTAAAATTTAAGCATGTGTTCAACGATTCAGTCACTCGCTTTTTGGAGAAGCTAGTTTCAAACCGAGTCTCAATTCCTCCCACATTCTTTGAATTGATGGAGAAAATCCTTCCAAAAGCGTTTATTTTTTAATATTTTCTATAAGAATAAAATCGTACAATATCCTTTGCCATAATTTGAATCCATACATTTTTAATATGAAATTTTACCTATACCCATGATAATTGATGCAAAACTTGTCGTAAAGTTATAATTGCTCAATTTGAAATGAATCCGCTTTAAAATTTTTGAGGACCAAAAAATTTTCTTTTTATTCGACGACGGTTTTTTCATAATTGAGTGAGAAATCACTATCGATAAAACAGTTCGATCGACGTCGAAAATAAAATTTTCAAAAATAGAAAATATTTGTTTCGACGCTGTTTTGAGAGCGAGCGCGGGTTCAATGATTAGGGTGAATATCTTTTTATATAAGTTGTATAAAAATGATAGTCATTCAATACGATTGAATTTAATTTAAATTTTACTTGAAGTCAGTACCAGCAGAATGCAAATGTTAGCTTATTTTATTAAGTTATCCAATCTAGAAAACACAAATGAACATTCAAAACAAATGGCCTGCTAAGATTAAATATTTATTTATTGATAATAAAATGATCAAATTTAGAAAATTTAAAGCATAAACATAACAAATGTTTATGCAACAACCAACACATGTCAACAAGGGAACTCCGCCTGCACATGTAATGCAAACGAAACCACATGCATTTGTGTCCGTTGCAGAAACACTTTCCTATTCCGGCATTTATGGTTTTGAAGCCATCGTCATCATTCACCACTGAATTCTACAATTGCGGTGCGGCACACCAGCCGTAACACCAGCAGCAGCAACTCACTCCACTGCACTGCGTTGCACATCAACGCCTTTCAAGCGAGCAGATAAACATCTTCTGCAGCAGCAGCACAGCAGCAGCAGCAACTCGTAACTAATGCTAAACCACTACAACTTAACGAATTTTCCAAAATACTCCAACACTCACTTACTTTGTAGTGTTACCACACCAAATAGCTAAATAAGTGAGTTACATGTTGTTAACCGAAATGTAAATACCACAAACCCCTGCACAAGCACCCCCCTATAACCATACAGAGCTTCGGCCACCCCACCCATTAGCTATTGGCTAAAGCAGGCGTTGCAGCTGCTCATTCATCGTTTTGGAGCTGCAACAGTTTGCTGTGTTTTAGTGAAGGTATCTAAATAGCACACACACACACACACACACACACAGCAACACGCAAGTCATGGCAAACAGCCAGCCAGCCAACCTCATCCAACTAGTTAGCAAGTCAGTGAGCCATTGAAGCTTCTAGCTAGCTGAAAATCAAGAGTCAAAAGTATTTTCCGGACCAGAAAATGTTCATTACGGAAGTTCATATCCGGTTCCAAGAAATTAGAGAGCGAGCAACGCACGATGCTGCTGCAAGTATGCTTGTGAGTGAGTGTGTGTATGTCAGTGACAACGATTTACCTACAACATAGTTCAATGTACAGGGTGTTGAAGCAAAATAGACTAACGCTTGAATGCAGCATTTAGGTTGACTTATTTCTCAATTAAAATCAAAATATTTTACCTGCTACTCTGCTGCTGCTGGCTGCCCTCATAAATGTTTTCACTGAAGACCACCAAATATGACCACTTTTCAATTTTCCTCTTCGACTACGTTTCTTTCATTTTATTTTGCCATTTACGCAAATTTTGTGTGAATGTTTGTTGGAGTGGGTGTTTGTGACGAAGTTTATGCCAAGTTGTAACGGAAGTGTTTCTCATCAGTGATGTTTTTTTTTTTTTTTTTGTTTTTGTTGCTGTTGATGCCCAAAACAAGCTCAACAGCAGCACTGAAGTTGGTCCAGTCAAGCTTTTGCAAATTTGAAATCCAATTTTGTACTAATAGGATGAACATTTTAGAAGGTGCTCCGGCAGATACTAACTTTCTTTCTTCATTTTGTTTTGCTGAAAGGAATGCTAAACATTTGCGATTACATCTTATTTTCAATTTATATACAAGTGGTATGAGTTTTAAGATAATACTAAAGATACAATTAACTGATCTAATCGGCAGAGATAAGATTTGGCATAACTCTTCAGTTTTAAAAACTTATTGCTAGGTCCGTGATCCAGATCATACTCGAGGAATAATTGTGAACTAGTGTTTGTTGCTGAAAGAATATCGCAAAAAAGATTAGGAAATTTATTAAAAAATGTTTTAAAGAGGACAGGAGACAGTTGAAAAAGTTAAAATAAATTTAAACATAATATTACTTACGTTTTTTTTTTCTTATCTTGAAACATTACTACTACTCTCACATTATAAAAAATTTGCTTAAAAAGAAACAAAGAAATATTTGGAAATCATTGATCCAAAATATTCTATATTAAAGATCTAAAATATTTCACCAACAATGTTTACAGTTGTTGAAAGCTTCGAGTAAATTTAAATTGAGAGAAATATTTAATGGGTCAATGTTGAAGCTGTTAATTTATGACATTTAAACAAATGTCATAAACAGACAGGTCAGATATTTTTTGCTTATAGTAATTATATCAAACCATCAAACTAAGCAAATAATCTGAATTTCATCTGATACAAAACACTTTTCAATAGATATACATTTTTCTTTTTATCAACTTTCAACTTTCTTCAGATCTCAGAGTAGCAGAATAGTTGAGTAGCTCAAAAGCAAAACGGTGTCTATTCCACTTTTCTAAAATGTGGAAAAATTTTTCACATTTAGAATTGTAAAAAAATTTAAAATTGTGGTTATGTTTCTTTTTTAGTATTGAATCGGTTAGTGAAATTATATTTTAAGAAAAGAATGAACTTCAAGATATAGATCATGAAAATCAAATTTATCTCATCATCAATAAGTATGTCTCAAAAGCTCACTATTCCAAGGTTTTTCCTATCCAAATTTGACTATTTGGATATGAATTGACTATTGACTCTGCCTTTGTCAAAATCATCATTTCTTCAAAATCATTTCAATATTTGCCTATCTAGGTGAACCCTGTTAAATAAAATAAATTTGCAGTTTTAATTCTTATTTAAGGCTTATTTTCTTTCATAAAAAACATCTGTTGTTGTTTGACAGACATTTGTAGTTTCATAATTTCAGCTCAGCGCTGCTAATTTTTTTGCTGCTAAAGAAACTTGCAACGCATGCAAATCAAATTTGTTCTTTACTATTATGCTGAAATCGCAATATCGCGTTAGGTCGGTCGTGCGCCGATCGTACTTTATATCGACGTTGCATAAACTTTACGAGATGAGCTGTCAGAACGCACGACCTATAAATTAACAAAACTCAATGTTGCGCTGACAGATCGTGCGTCTGTAATTTTGGCGATGCCAATAAAAGCAGCTATACAAAAATGCCCACAAAAGTTGTTCTTACCTGTTTCGCCAAAGCATATTTATACAAAGATAATTTGAAGAAAAATAATACAAATCGATTAATTTTATCAAAATTTTCATTTGATTACTTAAATAGCATGAGTTATTAAAAAACATTATATAAAACATAAATTCCAACGATAATAATATAAATCCCACGAAAATCTATCTTTGCCAGAGAAACCATAAAACACCCACATTTTAAGCGCTTTCGACGAAAATGCAACTCTGCTATATGGAGAAATGTCAAACGCACGACCGAGTAGAACATTTTTCTACTTATCTCGCAGGGTACACTAAATAAGGTAGCCGCAACACGGTGAGCACGACTGGCGCAAATGTCAAAGCGGACTGCTTCAGCTGTTGTTGTTGTTTTTTTTTTCGACAGCCAATTGATTTTGACACTTTCGGATAAGCGAAAGAGAGCACAGTCAGTTTTGAAGCAACCTTGTTATTCAACCATGTTATCTCGTTAGATCGTACTTTGGTCGTATTTTATCTCTTCTTCTTGTTTTACGATATAAAGTACGACCAACGCTTGAGGTCGAATTAAGATTTGCACCATAAGCAGTGCTGTCACTTGAAAATTATAAATAGTGTTAGATTGTGTCTGAAAAGAGTGGTAGATTAAAAAAATTAGTGGTAGATTTTTTTCCTATCTTCAAAAAATGGGGCTTACTTGCAGTAAACTCATAAAAATTATGGTATAGCTTTATTTTAACATTCATTAAATTTAATTGGAAAGAAAAGACAAACAATTGTTTTCAAATTATTTTCCAAAAATAGCATTACATCAATTTTCGATTGTGAATACCGGATCATAAAGGCTGATAAACGAAAAATCTCGTTATTGGATCTCGCTAAATTTTAGACGGTCGTGGCCCAAGCCGTTTTTTAAATTTCCGTAACTCCCACTGCCAATCATGAGATGCAAAGTACAAACTGGACCGCGATCAAGCCAAGAGATGCTCGAACCAGAAAATAAGCAACTTTCAAGCAAAGTTTTCATGCGCACCAAAAGATTGTTAGATTAGGTTATATTGAATTTGAAAACTTTTAGAGTTGTAACTTAGGTAACGTTTTCGTGTCCTGCGAAATTAAAAAAGAAGAATTTCGGGTAATTGAAAAAGAACTGAAAATCAAATTTTTATTTTTTTTTTTGCATATATTTTATGATTTATTCCAATGCAATACTATTCAAATCCAATCACACATTTAAAAAATTCCATTTCCTGTCTCAGTAAAATATTACAAAAATTAAATTAAAGAAACAAATCATAGATAGAATTCTTTAAAAATATATTAGGGCTATTCACGGTGTGGTGTATTTATGATAAATGCTTACAAAATTTACAATATTTACAACACATTGTGAACAAACCTTCACTAAAGTCTGGGAAGTTCATCATTTAGCATTACGAGAAAATAAAAGAATTGAAACAAAGCACTGAATTAAATTCACTTTTATTAATTAAACACACAACCCAGCCAGTACCTTCATCCACGCTTAGTGAAAAAGCTTTTGTGATCAGTTGATGAAATATACAACGAAATTTACAAAGAATACAATAGGGTTTCGTCATTGTATTTTTGCAACAGTGTTGTATTTTGAACACTGTACATTTTGTTTTTGTAATTTTACTTCAAATATCAAATTTATCATAAATTCACAATACAAGGGCACATACACCACATCGTGAATACCCCTATTGATTATTGAAATTGTGACAGAAATAAAATAGTGGTAGATTTTAGGAAGAGGTAAATAGTGGGTGGTAAAAGTGGTAGATGTCAAAAAAGTCGAAAAAAGTGGTAGATCTACCACAATTGTGGTAAAGTGACAGCACTGACCATAAGAACACGTTGATCTCTACTCGAGCTGTCAACGCACGACCGACCTAACGCAGTATTGCGATTTAGCCATTAAGTATTAAAAAATTCAAAGTGGGCAAGAACCAATGAGCTCGTAATTATCGCAGAGTATTTTAGGAGAAACAGAGTGTTATTTTGTTGTCATCAGCAAGCCATTAAAATATTTAATAATAAAAGCAAATGCTATTTAAAAGCAGATTTATTTTTTTTGCAAAGGAAAGAGAAACGCATTTTTTTATCACTGAAAATTTGTCTGCTTCGTATTTTCTCGTTCTTTTTAACCGTTCATTTAAAATTAACGTTTGAATAGATCGCCCGTTCTGAAAAAACTTTTGTATGCAGCGCTCGACTATCAGCAACGTCAAGTGTTTTTTTTTTTGTTGTGCATGCGTCATCGGTTCGGTTTACGTTATTGTTGTTCTCCATGTTTTCGTTTTTGCGGTATCATGGAGAAATTAAAACAATAAGAAATAAGAAAAAAAAGTAAGGAAATCTGCCAGGAAGAAACATTTAGAAAATTAAGTGCCGGTCGTGAACAAAGTTCCTGAATTATTAATTCAAACGCTCATTTTGAATAAGTGATAACAAACGAACATTCGTTGTTTATATTTTTATTGTGTGAAAAATTCGAAATAATCGAATTGGATTTTTAATGACTTTAAGTGTTTTTACACATCTTTAGATTTGAGTGCTCACTTAACTAACATATTTCTAAAGCTTGGAGCAGTTCAAAAAGAAATAAATTAAAGGATTATTTTTTTAGATTTAGTTAAAAAAATTATAGTAGTGTTTGTCTGTCAACTTATGGGAAAACGTGTTATTATGAAATTGTTAAATATTAGTGTTTTTTTTTTAAATTATCATATTCATTGCAACAAAAAAATATAAACCATTTCAAGCCTAATGCAAGCTTTTTTCCAAAATTTATCACATGCTCTTAGACTCACTTATAAGAACATTTGTTTTTTTTATAGCATTTTTTTTTTAAATTATAGAGATACTAATTTTTTATAAAAGTAACAATTTTAAAAATCATTTGAAAATCAGTCATTTCTGATAGATCATATCTCCGTCATCTGTTACCTTATTTTCGTCAATGAAGTATCATTAGAAAGCTATAGAAAAGCAATTTAGAAAAAATTTAATATTTTTGAAATTTTTAAGCTAGAGTTGCCAACTTTTTGAAAAAAAAAACTTTAATTTGGTTATATCTCAAAAAGTGAATTTTTTTTATTTTAATTTAAAAAACACAATAAACTTTTCACCAACATAGAATTACGATGGCCAAATAACACGGTTTTTTTGCAATCTCTTTTTCTGACATACATTTCACTTTATCGTTCATAACTTTTTTACCGTTTGAGATATTTGTACAAAATCTTCAACAAAACTGCTTGTCTTTTTAGAGCCAATACTTGTTTTTTATAAAGTTATGACCTCACAAGTGACTTTGGCCCATAATACTGGAAAAAACTGGAATAAATAAAAAATTTTTTCGTTTAAGGTAATCGGAAGAGAGTTATATATTTTTAAGAAAAAATTTTTCAAAGCGAGTGACCCAACTAATGTGTAACCTCAACGTACCTATTTATGTGGCCAGCTTTTGCATTTGCTAAGGGATTGCTACGAGCTAGTTTATTATTTTCCATCATAAAAGCCATTCTACGGGTTTCAAACACCTCAACAAATAAAGGCAGAAGTTTATATTTTTCATATGAACAAAATATATAAAGACAAAAATAAAAATTCAATATAGGTAGGTTTAATAAAGCTATTATTTAAATTAGCTGATTTATTGTAATAAAACAATAGTAAGAAATTCCAAAAATTTATTTCTTTCTGTCATAAGAACACAATAAGATCATAAAGGACTGTGCATATCACTGAATACCGTCGGTCAAGTTTTCATCGCTTTTGAGATATTTAGACCACTACAAAGATTTTTCATTCAGGTAATGAGCAAAAAGCCAAGTCTTAATATTAAATTTTATTCAAAGTATTGGAATTGCACATTCACGATTCATAATTGAACAACTGTTTTCTGGTCCGAAAGATTAGAACAATTTTATAGTTAAGATTTCACGGCTTAAAATCAGGAACCGTAACTATTATGAGTTTCATTAAAAAAAATCCGTTTTTAACATATATTTGTCTAGTCTAAATTTTTTACTCAGAAAATATTTCTTATTTTCGAGTTTTATTTTTTTACTCACAAAATATTACTTATTTTTGAGGTTTTTTTTTTTGCTCTGAAATAAAATTTATTTTCTGAGTTTTATTTTTTTACTCAGAAAATAACACCAGGGTATTCACACTGACTTGGGTAGTTGGGTACTGGTAGATTGAGTACTTTTGATTACTACGAGCACCCTTAACTGCAATTGAGTACTTTGGAGAATAACAGCTGATGAGAGATGAGTGACAGCTAGAAAAGAGTTACCACCATATTATTCATATAATTTTATGAGCCCAAATTTAGGCAGTTGTACGGGCGTAAAAAAGTTATTTTAAGTGGTAACCCATGAAAAAGTACTCAATTTGAAAAGAAATCAATCAACCCAAACAAGTCAGGGAGTCAGCTAGAGTAGATTGCTAGATGGGTTCTTAGGTATAATGACACTTTTACAAAAACAAAATGCATGGCATTTGCCAATCTACCCAACTGCCCAAGGCAGTGGATTACCCCTATTTATTTTTGAGTTTTATTATTCAACTCAATAAATAACACTTATTTTTGAGTTTTATTTTTTTTCGCACTGAATAAAACTTATTTGTTAAGTTTTATATTTTGACTCAGAAAATAAAAGTTATTTTTGAGTTTTATTTTTCGCTCCTTAAAATAAGTTATATTTAAGAGCAACAAAATATAACTAAAAATAAGTGTTATTTTCTGAGTAAACTTAAAAATCTCAAAAAATAAGTTTAATTTCAGAGCAAAAACATTAACTCAAAAATAAGAGTTAGTTTCTGAGTTTCTGCTTAAAATGTGTGACCGGAAAGACAAAAACAATATAAAAACTAAAATACATAAAATCTTTCGATTTTTGAAAAAATTGTTTCCAAAGTATAAATTGACACTTTCCGATACCTGTCATATAACGGGCTGTCGGTAACAATTTCGAGTGGTATTTGAATCTATACTTATTTTGACTCAAGTTCTTTTGTTTTTTCATTCTAAGTTTTTCTTTACGCCATATGTAACTTTTTGCCTGGGCCTTACTTTTAAGTTAATCAATTAAATAATCGTAAAAATCTGTCTTGTTAAAGATAAATCTTAATTCGATCGACACAACTTAGCTTTATAGCCTTCTAATATCTAATCACAAGTTCAATATGCTCATATTTTGAAAGATACCGCCATATTAAAATTTTACAGACATAAGGACTCGCTTATTCGCTCCGAAATAAAACTTTTTTTTACATTTTATTTTTTACTCAGAAAATTAAACTTATTTTTAAGTTGTCCTTTTTTGTTTAAATAAAACACATATGACTTATTTTTTGAGTTATTTTTTAACACAGAAAGTAATACTTATTTTTTGAGGGTTATTCTTTTACTCACAAAATAAAACTCTTGTAATTTATATATAAACTCTAAAATAAGATTCTCGTTTAATTATGGCTCTTTTTGTGTGCCGTATTTTCAAAACAAAAAATTTAATTTTATGTGTAAAAATATAAACTCAAAAAATAAGTTTTATTTTCAGAGTAAAAATATAACTCAATATAATTAATCTCAAAAAATAAGTTTTATTTTAGAGCGAAAAATAAAACTCAAATATAAGAGTTATTTACTGAGTAAAAACTAAAACTAAAAAAAAATTTTATTTCAGAGCGCAAAAAATAAGCTCAAAAATAACTTTTATTTTGTAAGTAAAATTTAAATCTCTTAAAATAAGTTATATTTAAGAGCAACAAAATATAACTAAAAATAAGTGTTATTTTCTGAGTAAACTTAAAAATCTCAAAAAATAAGTTTAATTTCAGAGCAAAAACATTAACTCAAAAATAAGAGTTTGTTTCTGCTTAAAATGTGTGACCGGAAAGACAAAAACAATATAAAAACTAAAATACATAAAATCTTTCGATTTTTGAAAAAATTGTTTCCAAAGTATAAATTACACTTTCAGATACCCGTCATATAACGGGCTGTCGGTAACAATTTCGAGTGGTATTTGAATTTATACTTATTTTGACTCAAGTTCTTTTGTTTTTTTTATTCTAAGTTTTTTTCTACGCCATATGTTACTTTTTGCCTGGGCCTTACTTTTAAGTTAATCAATTAAATAATCGTAAAAATCTGTCTTGTAAAAGATAAATCTTAATTCGATCGACACAACTTAGCTTTATAGCCTTCTAATATCTAATCACAAAATCAATATGCTCATATTTTGAAAGATACCGCCATATTAAAATTTTACAGACATAAGGACTCGCTTATTTCTAGGTGTTACAAACGTTTGCACATAATATGTATACCCTGACTTTTTAGGTTTAAGGTATAAAAAGGCAAAACTTTAAGCGCGTTTTTCTCAAAACTACAAACTTTTAGTTGACTCAAGAAATATCTCGAACAATATTTGTACGATGTGGTTTCGATTAAGATCAAAGAAGCTTTGCGAACTAAAGGCCATTCCGAGATAGATCTACAAAAATGCTTCAAAAAATCGAAAAACTTTGGCATCTGTGTATCGCCTCTGATGATGATTATTTTGAAGGTGATAAAATAAATATTATCGAATAATTAGGCGTTGTTGTTTTCTTTGTACAGTCCGGTTCAATTCTGAACAGAAGATATGATAAGGATGCTTTTTACCAAACCTTGATATATTGTCAGTTTTTTTTTTATATTCCCAATTTTTTTGGCCTCTGAAGAAGCTTAGCCCGTTAAAAACACAATTATATTAGATTGTATCAAATAACTGTAAAGTCATTTGTATAAATTTATTATGTATTTTTACAATATATTTTTAATATTTAATAGCATGGGTTTTTGTTATCGTTTTTGAAAAGTGGCCAAATTTAAATAAGTTAGTTTAAACTTGGCTTAAGTTCCTTCGTTTATTTCTTATAGTTTTTAACTACTTCCTCGTATTCATTTTTGACTTGACCATATTTTAAAATAACCTATGATAGATTTCTAGAGATCTGTCTTACAAAAGACGAACATTATTTCTATCGACATTACACAGTTAATATTATCATTAATTCAAAATATATCAATCTTCTCACCTAAAGTACCTTTAAAACAATGTAATTCTTGATTATATGTTCTAGGATGCTGTCATCTTAATATTTTACTGGTACAAATTAAGCCTTAAGAATTTTAAGAACTCAATATTCGACAGACTCGTTTTTAGTACAGGCGGTAGTTAGTTAGTTATTCAGCATATTTAGTTGCATATTTGGACACATAGAGGCATAACTTTAGCGACTTAAGCTAGTTATAGTTTTATTAAAATTAAATTTTTGCCAATTTAACGAAAAACAAATTTGAATTTCATGTTTGTTTGCGTATCGTTTTGTTGGCAAATTTATTTTGCTGCAAACAAACAACAAACTCGAAATTTATTAGCAGGTGTTAACTGAGTTAAATGAATTAATTATGGAGATATTTGTTATGAAGTATATTTTTGATAAATATATTTTCTAATAAACTGCCCACATGTAAATTTCATAAATTTCAACTTTTTCATTGCAATAAAGTTGGTTTGTTGACAAATAAATAAATTAATTAAATTCAAATCTGGCTAATCATATTTCAGGCATACTCATACAACCATTTGCCGCACACTCAAACACAACACATGCATACCTACTTACTTACATATACATATATTCATTAACATGCAAAAACGTATAAATGACTAAATTAATCTTATTACAGGAATTGTCGACAGAAAAAAAGAAATGCATAAAAAAAATATTCGATGGTAATTAAATTGTAAGAATAAATTAACATATGAGACCGACTGTTTAAATTGCATAGCAGCGACATATTATGTCCAATATTGGGTGCAACCACAGAACCAACCGTCAATGGCAAGCCATACCCCAAACGTCAGTCGAAACAAATGCTTAACATTTAAAACGCTAATAAATTGAATCATTTACGGAAAAAATATGGAATTCCATCAGGCAACTCAGCTGATTACCACATTTGAGCCAATGCTAAACACTCACACTCACACACACGCACACTCACACATCCCTGGAGTGTGTAAAACAGTGGTCATCAACGCGCGGTTCAAACAACAACAAAGAGAGCTTTCCGAGTGCAGAGCTTTACACTGAAACAAGAAGTTTTCAAAAGCTCTCGCATCATTTGGTTTCAGCAAATATTGCCGCGTGTTCGATTAACATTATAAAGTTGTGTTCTAATCTTCGTGTTTGATTGTTGCTATTAAAATAGCATGTTTAATAATAGGATAGATGTTAAAACAAAGAAAGAACTAAAAGAGATAAAAGTTATGGTAAAAGTTAATGAATATAATGTTTTAAGAAGTTCGACGAAAAAAGCATATCACACATTGTGATTCACTGTAAAAATTGTCAGCAAATAAAAATTGCAAAAACCATCTTTCCTGAAACATTGTAAAATATTTATATTCATCAACAAACCATCGAGCGACAACCTTACCGCATGAACGCTCAAAACAGACTGACTAAAAATTTAAAGCACAGCTGAAAAAACAAACTTTTACGCAATGTAGGTTGACAGCGAGCCGAATACAACTTCGTGATCAAAAGCTCAAAAACACACGACGCCCGCGGGCTATGGGAAAACATAAGTTGATGACCACTGGTGTAAAACGAAATATAATCACATTCCCATTGAATTTTCACATTGTATCCAGGGTTGCCACAGCCTAAAATTTTCTTTTACCAAAATTCCCAAAAAAAATTTCACATTTAAGGAAAAATTTCACATCCACAAAAAAAATATCACATATGTGTGATCAATCAAAAAAACGAAATATATTTATTTCCAATAAAATTGTAATAACAAAAGCTGTGTTTGATTACTCCTCTAGATCTATATTTCTTACTACAGATCAGTAAAAACTGTTTATTGAGGACATTTTTCTCTTTTTACCTCCTCTTACTTGATATTGCTCTTTGTTTTTTGAAGCTGCTCTGAGTTACGCTTTCAGTTTTTTTGTACGCTTATATTTTTTGTCGTGTAAGTAAGAGTAACATTTAAATAAATCAAGTATTTTGGTTTTTGTTGAAATTCGAAAAATTGAAAGAGCATTAAGTAGGTTCTTTGCTTACTGATTCAACAGTTTAATGAAAATTAGTAATTTTTCTGGCTTATGTCTTAATTTGTTTGATTTTGGCACTTAAAATTTGTCATCGAACACAACTAATATTGTTGTATACCAGTATTCATGTATTCAGGTTTCAAATATTTTAAAACATGCAGCAGATATCATGGTTAACCGAGAAATTTCCAATGATTTTTCTTAACAGTGTTTGGAACTTAAAATTCAACTTCTGAAAAGCGCTTTATTTTTGTTGCGATGATATTGAAGAAAACGAGTAATATTGAGTTTGAGTTTTACGGTCTTTGGTACTTCCCCATTTTAATATTTTAAATACCTGTTTTCAGTGTCACTGTCTGAGGAATCTGAATCTTGTTTTTGTGCATGACACGTAACCGCGACTCTAATGCTTTAACCCTAAAATGTAATTAAATTATTAAGTATTTCGATGGTACAAATTTAAAAATGCTCTTTTCAATATGATGAAGGACAATACTTTCAATACGTTTTTAAAACTAATTGGAGTTCGATAGTGGCCGAAATTCGACCTTTTCACTTTCATTGTCTCGATACAAAATTAATGTGAAAAACAAATTTTCTTCATAAAAATTTGGCTACAAATTTTTTCAAAAAATAGTCGGTGCACTCTTTCTCCGCACTTTGATTTATTTAAAAGAAATTAATCAAAATCGGCTAGAAACACGTGAGAAAATGGTTTTTTACTATTTTCCCTACGCCTATTTATATATAGATAAAAAAAAGTGACGATTATTTAAGGGCGGTAAGGTTTTTAACCATTTTTTATATGAATGCTCAACATTTTTAAAATATTGTGTCCAAATTTGAAGTCAATCCGAGTAAAACTAACGGAGGTACAAATTTTTAAGTAAGTGTACCTCGAACGTACAAACGTACGTGTACAAAACTTTAAAGCAGTTTTCCCACAAGTTGTGCTTTCAAAGTCCGTGTTCACTGCCAGTCTTTTAGAAACTACTTGATCGAATCATTTCAAACTTGGTACACATTTTCAACATATAAAATACTTTCCCCCAATATTGAATAAATTTTAATGGTTTTTGATTTCAGATAATTTCCGACCGAGGCATAGTGAACACCGCAAATTGTTTTTTTTTCCAAGACGCTCTGGGAAAAGCTCTGTGACCAGCTTGTTTTTCAATATTTCCGTAAGAAAAACATTATTGTTAAAAGTACACTCAATAACGTACAAAAGATTTTATTAAATTTGCTCAAGCCATACTCTTACAAAAATTCACAAAAAAAGTGTTTTTTACGATGAAACCCTTACTTCCCTTAAGCTTTTGGGAAATTTACATAAAAATGTTTTTCGTTTTCACTGGAAATTTTAACAAAATGAAACTTAATTTCACATTTTCACATCGAAAAAAAAATTTACCAGTTTTGGTAAATTTTTCACATTCTGGCAACGCTGATTGTATCTATGTGTGTGCGTGTCTGGTTGTGTTGTATTTAATGGACATCCACTGCATTTAGTGGAATGGGTGCATAAATGAGTGCCCGAGTGAATGACAGGCTGCGTAAGTATGAGTTAGCATGCCACATGAATTAAGCACTGACTGAAAGCTGAGCGACTAAGTAAGTGAGAGTGACTGACTGAGTTACAACGGGACTTGACAAAACATCACTGTCCACACTTCAACCATAAAATTAATATAATTGCATTTGATGCAGTCTTGATGACTGCAATGTTGCTGCTCGTTGCTTGTTGCTGTTGATGATGAAGCCATTGCTTGTAAACGCTGATGTTCTGGCAGCTGCTGATAACTTCGTGCATGCTTTTGCTGTGGCCAGTGGATAAGCATGATTTTCCCATGATGGATTTATTACGAAAATCAAATCCACTCTAATAATGCAATTTTAACCAAAACATCGCTGATTGCTGCTGCCGCGCTACAGCAACAAGAACAGCCAGTGCAAAAATAACTCCCTTTTCAGCAAGTAAATGTGCTCAATTAAAGCATTTTTAACCAATAATGAGTACTAAAAATTTCATTGAGCACTTCATTTGGTGCTATCAAAATATGGAACTATATTTGTAGCTTACATTTTTAAAATTTTACAGTTATATTTTACCAAATCGTGTCTCTTGAACTGTACACTCATAAAGTTCTCTCAACCAACTATGAATAAATCGCTTTGGATCAAACTATTTTGGAAAAATTATCCTTCAACGTAAAACAACAATTATGTGAAATAAACACCTCAAATTTTTTGTCAAATTTCAGAATTCAGTGACATGGTAATTCTAAAGATTTATTTAAATTAGAATTTATGTGCGAGTTTCATCAAGTTCAAATTAAAATCAGAAGCAATTTGAAGAACACCAACGGTTAAGATCAGTTAGATTTATAAATAGTTTAATCAATAAAACAAATAAAATATTTATAAAAAAGTCACTTTTTCATCTATTAAGTGTTACATTCTGAAAAAATTAAATAATTTTTTGTTTTTGTAATTTAAAATTTTTTCAATAGCACTGTTATAATTGAAGTTAATATTGAGTAATAAGTCATTATTCTTTTGTTCTCAACATATATTTTTTTTTAAAAATAATTTACGAAATATTTCAAAAAGTTTTGAACAAAATCGATCCGTTTACGATTTTTATTGAAAAGTATGTTTAAAAAAAAAATTGTGACAACATGGTGTGCTTAATTCGAGAATTTATTTTATTTCCAATAATTATTTTTCACAAATTTACCAGCTAGATTAAAAAAATAATTAAGAGTAAAATTTAAAAGAAATCATGGAACCTAACCTCGCTAGTGCTAGTTCATTTTCATACTCAACATCAATATCAAACAGATATATACAGAAATGAAAGTTTGTTGATATGTTTGGGATAAACTCAAAAGCCACTGTGAAGATTTTTATGAAAATTTCACAAACAGGAACCGTAATTATTCTAGATGGACATAGGATATTTTGTATCAAGAAATCGTTGATAAATAAAAATTTGTGATGTATCGAAATCGAAGGATTTTTACACATTTCGTAAAAAAATGTATGCACAATAACACAAGCAATGAACATGCTAACGAAAATTTGGATTGTTTGAAAGGTATTGAAATGGTCTAGATGGTGATTCTAGCGCAAATTAAATCAAAAAATCAGCCTGTAGTTTTTTGCTTAAAAATTAGTTTTTCCAATAGAAAATAAATGAGAACTTAGATAGCAATAAAAATTTCCTTACAATTTTGTTTTAAAATGTGGCAACTTCGCTTGGTTCCGTTAACTCGCAACACAAGTTGCAACGTTTATAAAAATTGCAGTTTTCTGATTGTGGTTTTTAGTGATTTTTTACTGAAAAGGTCATTGTTTTGACAACTTCGTAACGGAGAATATTCAACAAAATAAGTACTTGAAATTTTTTATTAAAAATATCTTTATCCTAAAAATTCAGAAGGATATTAGAAGATTATTTTTTTTCGTTGAAATGGATATATTTTAACGTTTAAAAAAATTTGCAGGTATTTGCAAGTCTTAAAGCACATTTTTCCGAATCTTTATGATTTTGGTTTCTAGACACAAAAAAAACTTGCTATTTTGACTTTTATCTTATATTATAGGAGCCAGTGATGATATGAGAACATTTTCGATAGTACTTTTTTATAAAAGCACATAGTACTTTTTTATTGTTTAGAGTACTTTTTATTTAGTTATGATATATGTATAAATACATATGTTAAAACCGACCCAACCAGCAAGAAACGCTAAAAATTTGGCTTATATAGCGAATTCTCTAAGCTGCTTTGCAGTGCAAGCAACCCAAATTTTAAGTAATTTTTCGTAATTTGAGGTTCAAAAAAGTACGTTCTATAGACTAATAAGCAGCTTTCTGATCGAACTTCGGAAATTTTCACAGATCTAAAATAATCGTCCTAATTCGAAAAGCCAAAGATTATTTAAAAATAAATATTTGCTTGCTTATGTCTAATTTTCATTTACATTTTTTTTCTGTTTTTTTATTTTGTTCATTTTTTCTTTCCATTATCTCATTTCTTTTCAACTTTTACCATCCAATTCGTAGTGAAAAACTTTTATTGAAATTTTGCCTTTGCAAGGGTTCGATATATTCTGATATGTTGCTTCATATCTGTATGAAGATTTTTTTCATTTCTACAGTTAATTCTGTCTTAGGTACCAATAAGCAGCTTTAAAGTGCAAAAAAATTGTATGATCGCGGAACACGTAGATATGCCAAACGATTACGACACTTGATCCTAAATAAATTTTGAATCGAAAAAATTCTCTCATATATTTACATTTTGCTCATTTTTTATTACCTCCACTTCAGGCCAGAATTCGGATATAGTCAAATACTTAATTTTTTTCAACTCCTCAAAATTTGCCAGCGCCCTGTATTCCGTGTTGATCGACTTTGCATTTAAAAGCTCTTGTTCTGAGAACGTTTTTAAAATCAGCAATAAAATGCTGGTTGTTTGACCAGATAATACGTGACTGGTCGAGATTTTTGGTAAGAAGTTTATGACTTCATTTTCAAAACTGATTTCTTTTTCAACTCTTGACAAAATTTCAAGTAAAATTCTTTAATATTAGTTTTAAACTCAGCAACTTCATCAGCTGGTACCTTCTCCGCTATAAAGAATACCCTTAAGTATACCCTTAGAATGCCCTTTAAGTAAACAAATCAATTGTCATTTATTGATAAACACTTTTGGTATGCTTAACCCACTACGCATACGCATGGAAGACATTGTCATATCCCAGTAAGAAATTAGGTACTGATGCAATAAGTTTACTTCTTGTTTTGTTTGTGCTATGCTTCCAGATCGTGAAAGCTATACGTGATATAAGGAGTTTAATATGTAATTAATTGTAAAAGTATAAAATATAAAAGTACCAGGGTACTTTTTTAGGCAAGAAGGTACTCGGGTACTTTTGTAGAGTCAATAGTACTCAAAAAAGTACTATTCCACTCAAAATATCATCCCTGATAGGAGCGGACCTCGTATGGAGCTCTACAATGAATGGCTGATTGTGAAAAATTTTAAAATTTATAATTTTTCCTTCACAATATTTTGAATTCTTGTGTTTTTTTGTTTTACTTAATATTTAAATTTAACATATCATTAAAATAATTTTTTTAACTTTTCATTTTATGGTTGAAACTTCATGTATCAGAAGATTTTGGTAGAAGATTTCTTTATTATTATAAAAATATGTATGTATATTTTAGTATAAATTTTTGTAGCTTTTTTTTAAATAATACATCTAGGCTCAAGGTACGAAATAATAAACAAAAAGATTACAAACTCTAATTTTTTTATAACTGGTGAATTAATATTGAAAATAACTTGTTCTAGATTTACTTGAAACTATGAGTCGAAACATATCAAGTTAGTCTTGCTTTTGTTTTTGTTCTATGAAAATTTTCTGAATAAAATTTTCACTTCTGTTTCTGATTACATACAAACAAAACGTCTTTTATTTCATCTGCCCTCATATTTTCAAAAATTAATTTGCGCTAGAATCTCACTTTAGACTACAGTGTGACGCAGAGGGTCTAAAGCCATATGTAATTTTGTCGAATTTTATAATAGTAAAAAGATAGTTTCAATAATTTTTTTTAAAAAGATAGTATCAATAATTTTTTTTACGTTTTACGGCAGTGAGTTTGTACAAAAATTTATTAATTGTAAGTTTAGCCTGACTATAATAATTTCAAACTGTCTCAAATCATTAAACTATCGTACCTCTATCAAACACTTATATTTATAAATAAATTCCTTGTTTCAAAAAGTTGCCATGGTCGCATGTAAAATACACATTTGCAATCTTGAAACTCTGCAAAAATTCAAAGAACAAAAAAAAAACGAATACGCGGTATCATAAGTATAAAGCAACATAAGCAACAGCTAAGAGCACAAAAATAAAAAAAAATAGTTGCCTTATAAAAATCTGTGTAACTCAGCAAAGTATTCAACTACAACAACTGCTGGCACTCATGGCATGTGTAAAGATATGCAATACAAAAGGTAAACATTGTCGAGGGATTTGCCGGAAATCGTATCTTTTGGGTAAATAATGAGCACATGTGTGCAACACTAGCGATTTATTTGTTTAATATTAAATGGAAATGCGAATGTATTCACATTTACAACAACAGCAACAACGCAAACTAAAACAACAACACAGACATTCACTTGCTGACACACACACACTCACAGTAAGTAATGCATCCATATCCGCAAAATGTATCTCTCAACAAGTGCTTATCACGATGCGTGTTTCAAAGATAAATAGCTAGAGTTTAGTTAAGCAGTTGATCGTGCAACCAGGTGGGGGTGGTTGGAGGTTTGTTTGGAGTGAAAGTAACTTTGCATACATATAACAGTGTAATACAAAATATTGCATAGTTTTTGGCTGCAGTTGCAGTTGCACTTGTGTGTGCAGAAATACTTAAGCAGCGTGTTATTTTATTTGACATTCGAATGGTTTTAATTGCTCGACAAAAGGTGACTTACATTAAGTTCTAGTAATTTTCCAAGAAATATATAAGAAAGGGCAAATGTGTTTAGAAGACATTCCATTACCAAACTATGAAATAAATATGGAATTGTTGCCTTTATAGGAATGTGTGCTCTTTATACCCTAAACCTGAAAGGTCAGGGTATATTAACTTTGTGCAAACGTTTGTAACGCATAGAACGAAGCGAGTCCGGTATAGAAAAGTATATATATTCTTGATCAGCGTCACCACGTGAGTCGAGCTATCCATGTCCGTCCGTCCGTCCGTCCGTCCGTCTGTCCGTCTGTGTGTTGTCCGTATACACAGGATAAGAAGAAGGAGTTGAGATAATTAAATGAAACTTGGTACACATAGTCACATGGACCCAAGGATCTGCACTATTGAATATTTTTGGAATCCGCCCACAGACACGCCTACCTCCCATACAACGCAAAAATTGAAAACTGCATAACTCAGCTCATAATTAACCTACAACAATAAAATTTGGTATGTATGTGTTTTGTATCAACACAAAGATGTTTTTGAAAAATGGACATCATCCGCCCACGGACACGCCTACCTCCCATACAACCCGAAAATTGAAAACTGCATAACTCAGCTCATTTTTAGCCTACAACAATAAAATTTGATATGTATGTGTTTTATAAGAACACAAAGATGTCTTCGAAAAATGGACGTCATCCGTTCACGGGCACGCCCACCTCCCATACAACCCAAAAATTGAAAACGCAATAAATAAGCCTCTGTTTAACCTACAGAGCTAAAATTTGACACATATGTTTTTTATGACAAGACAAAGATGGTTTTGAAAAATGGACGTCATCCGCATACGGACACACCTACCTCCCATACAACCCAAAAAGTTTAAAACTCAATAAATAAGGTTATGTTTGTCATAGAGAAATTACATTTGGTATGTGTGTATTTTATACCAAAACTAAGGTGCGTTCAAAAATTGCGAGTAATACGTCCATGAACACGCCCACCTCCCATAGCGAAAGCACAATAAAGGCATTAACTGTGAGCTACAGGAATAAAACTTGGTATGTGTAAATTTTTCATCACCATTTAAATGCAATTAAAATATAGGCTTCATCCGCCCACTACAATACAATAAAACGCCCATTTACAATAAAAATTTTTTATTTTTGAAAAGTGGGTTTAGGGTATTTCATAGTCGGCCTAGACCGACTTTAGACTTTCTTTACTTGTTTTTCAAATATCTTTATATAATTGCAAAATAAAAATAATAATTTGAAGGAATTTATTTTGAAGGGTGTTTGTTTTTAATGTGTCAAAAAATTTAGAAATTTATTTAGATCGTTTTCAAAGAAGTCTTAGAAGTTGCAAGATCAACCAAAAAAAATTTAAAAAAAATTGAGTGTGCCCACCACGCCTATATAAGCGAAACTTTAATCCAAAAAAGTAGAGAGTTTTAAGTTCTTAATTGATTGACTCTTTAATATATTCTTATTTAAAATGTCCCATTTTCAAAAGCAAATTAAATCTGTTTTAATACAAATTCGAAAAAAATTTAAGTTATTTTGTCATTAACTTAACATACTATATCCATCATGCCATACCGGTATCTTTTATTTCTTGGAGAAACCTTTCTTCAAAAATTTGTTATAGAAAAATGGCCATTTGCGGCGAATTGGTATTGATAAAAGTTACAAAAAATTGAAGAAATACATGTCTTACCTCAAATTTCTTTTAAAGAAAAAACAAATGGCAGTTTGTTGTTTTAGAGGAATATGGTAGGTTAAGCTTCCTTGTTATGAAATGATGTGAAATTGATTTCATTTAAATCTGGCAATTTTGGGCATCACTAAAATAAGATTAAATGCATTTAGCTGTTATGCAATGTAATCGTCATTCTTAAGTGCTTTATACGTGGCTATATAAGCAAAAAAAAGGCGAAGTTTTAAACCTTTTAGTTCAGGTTTACTCCATGTTTTAATTCGTCATATTGTTCTTTACGCGATTAAAACAGTTTCATTTAAAAAATTTCGGACTTAAACTTTGTTCATTAGTTCGTTGGATCATTTTCTTCGCTAGGTCTATTTGGTTACTTTGAACTCAAAGCTTAACTTCGCATTTAGTTCGCCGCATGTTGTAAGCGCGGCTAAAGAAGTTTCACTTCAAAAAAGGATATCTTTCTGTCCCGCAAGGACAAAGTTGTTCTTTGAGAATACCTGTGACCTTTTACCAACTTTTTCCCATTTTTCTTTTCCGTATAAGTTCCTTTAATTGGCAAAAAAAAGGAAGTGCTGATTTACTTCTTCATCTGAATATAACTCTATTCCAAGAAAGCAGTTTTGAAGTTATGCAAACAAATGTAAATCTTTCAGCACAAATTCGATTATGTTTTCTGGGCTCGGAAACAAATGCCATCCAAACTCTTCGACGGATCGTCATCATAATGGAACACAACTTCTTTATGATTGATGAGCTCCAGATGTTTTTGTCTGAGAGATTTGCTTATACTGTTCAAATACCGCTAGTACACAACCGAAATGATTATTCGATTTCATAATAAGAGCTCAATAGATCACATCCTTATGGTTTCTTATTATGATACATCATAAGAATTTGCAGAAAGGGGGAAAATGAAAACACTCTAAAATAAAACTCAGACGTAAACTTTCAAAACGCCGATACACCTATGTATATTTTTTGGTTCTTTCTGCAAAAAACCATTTTTATACTTTTTCCATTTCCAATTCAAGTTCTTATACTTCAGGTTTAATTTTTTTAAAATTAAAATTAAACTTTTTACGATTCAAATTAAAATCTTTCTTATTTAAATTATACAGTTAAAAGCCGGGAACAAAAATAACTGTCTATTTGAAAATGTTGAATGAAAACATCATTATGTGAAAGGCTTTAGGGAAGAATGTCACGTATACCACCTAAACGATGCTTGTTTCATTTGCTGGACAAATATATTAAAATTAATTTTTTTTTAAGTTTTATATTAAAAGTCATGAAATAACTGTCACTGTTGAGTCACTGTTGAGTCACTGTTAAGTTTTTATTAATCAGAAAATAAAACCTATTTTTAAGTTTTATTGCTTCGCTAATACATAAAATAAGACTTTAAAATAAAATAAAACTTATTTCTTGATGATGATGATGATGAATTAAATGTTGCTAAAATATTGTGATTCCTAGTTATATTAGTTGATTTTAAAATACCAGGAGTCTTATTTTGTGAGTAAAAAACTAATACTCAAAAAATAAGTTTTATTTTCTGGGAAAACAAAATGGAACTAAAAAATAAGTGTTTTTTTCAGAGTAAAGGCCTGTTTCCAGCTCCCAAATAAAGCATATATTCATACAAAAAACTGAAAAGTAATCAAAAAGTTTTTTTTTTCAAAATTACTTAAAAGCAGAGATCCAAAATAACAGTTATTTATTTTTTTTAGGTCGAAAAAGTTGTCGATATTTAGAAAAATATTTTATACGTTGCTTCATAACAGTTATTTTCAAAGTATATATATTTTTACGTTGCCTCATAACAGTTATAAGCGAGAAAAATTTTTTGCGTTGCTCATAACTTTTATTTTCAAAAATTTTTTTTTTACATTGCCTGGTAAGAGTTATTGTAGAGCAATACATTTTAACGTTATTTCTAAAATTTTAAAAATTTATTAGTGTATTATATTAGGCAGGTATAAGAATAGGTCGTTAAGTCAGTTTTCACCCTCCTACCCTCTAGTGGCGTTGCATTTTGTAAGAACTCAAATTTTCGGTTAACACAACTTTCGACCTATAACTGACCTAGAACTGACTATTGAGTCGAGCCCTACGACTGAAAAATTTGAGCAATCTTTGGAAAGGGCGAATAGCACTGCCCATTCAATTCAGGATAAGAGTAGTAGAAGTTCACTTGGACTTCTTATTGAAAAAATTTAAAAATTATTGTAGAGAGGTGCAAGTGTGAAGGTTTAAATAAATGAAAAAGCATATGATGGGATAAGCCAATAAAAAACCGGACTTCGCTTATTGTCACTTTCCAATAAAAAACTTTCATTTCCATCGTTTTCAGAAGTTTTTTTTTACTGTATTTTTGTTTTTTCTTAAAATGAATGGTTGGTTCTTCGTATTGTAAAGTTTTATACAAAATTTGAATTTTTTACTTCTAAGGTTAAGAAAAAACAAAAAGAGAAGTACAACAACTGCAATTATACTACTGTTCACCTAAACCAAATTTTTTTTCTATTCAGGAGTCTAGTCCAAGTGAACTTGTACTTCTCTTTCTCTAAAAAACAATGAAATGATTGTTCACAATTAAGACTCATAAGAGTCATTATTGCATCTGCTTTATAAGTACTCATAAAAGACACTCAATAAAGAGTCCTAAATATGACAGTAATATAATTTTTCATAAAAAATTCATAAAAGGATTATATATTGATTGATATATCATAATCATATATCATATCATAAATGATATATCATAATGATATATGATATATCATAATCATATATCATAAAGAAGACTCATAAAAGAAACGAGTGTTTCATGAGAGAATAAAACCAGATTATTTCAAAAGCAGCATATCTAATAAATAAATAAGAACTTAAAAATCTAATCTAATAAATAAGAACTAAAAAAAAAAATATTTTCTGAAGCGTCCAATATAATGGACAAATCCATTGAAAGGATTAAAACCTTCACTGCTATGAGTCCAAAAAAGACTCATAAAATAGTTATAATTACACTTCGAAAAAAGTTTCTCGGAATATGATAAAAAAGGCTTTATATTAAGAGAAAAATGGTATAGATTTTGCTCCAGAGAATGCTTTTCTCTAAATGTGATTCTAAAAATTCCGTAAAAATGATAAAAAGCTCCTATGAAAAAGAGAAATACATAAGAATATATCTTTTTTGGGGAAAAATAATTTTTATTTTTGAGAAAATATTTGTTTTTATTGAAGAAAATACTTCTCATAGTAAATTTTTTAATCAAAATATAGGAAAATTTTTTCCTTTTAAATAAATTTTTCTTTATAGATGAAAATTTTTTGTGCCAGAAAAATACTTATTATTATTAGAGACATTGAAATATTTCCATTTTCCACAAGCGAAGAAATATTTCTTCGAAAATGTGAAAATCTATTCTAATTGAAGAAAATTTTATTTGAAAAAGAACAAATTGCTATTATCGAAAATAGAGAAATGTTTTATCGGAGAAAGATATGTGTTTTTTTTATGAGTGTATGAATCATATTTTTGGGCCCACAACATATGAAAATGTACTCATAAAAGAGCACTTTTTGAGTCTTTCAAGAGTCATAATGTTTGCTGGGCTCGTATCGTGTTAAATGGGTTGTAAATTACTACTTTACAATTCCTTAGATATAATTGATACATATCGAGTGTGATTTACAATGTTTAGATCTTCACAATTGTATGAGAAATGATATGATGAACGTACTCGCGGTTGTTTTGAATTTAAGTAACAATGTTAGAGCCGCTTTTTCTCAAGTCAAACTAGGGTCTCCTTCGTCGTAGTTACGCCACTGGGACACTTTGCTACCAAAATTATTAAAATATGCACCGTACATAACGTACGCTGAATACCTCTTAATAAATACCCTCTCAAGCGTACTAAGTATTAACTCATTACAATAGTTCCAATACTGAGATTCTTGCAAAACGATATGAGTTTCGAAATTATATCAAAACCTTAACAAAATTTATCAGATGCCGCCAATTGGCCGCCACAATTCAGACAAGCGAAAAATGCATCAATTTTATTTTTAAGTTGAATACAAGTTCGACCTTTACCATGGCAGTATTCGTAGCTGGCTGGCTGCATGACTGACTTGATGTCTGTCGACTAACTTTTGTATGCAAATATTGAGTTCTCTTGAAAATTTCGTATAAGTAATCCGATTTAACGCAACAGCAACAATAACAAAAGCGTAACGAAACAGCCTGATCATCAGTCAGTTTGGCCAGCCAAAACACTCTCGACCTACGTTTGTCGTTCAATTGCAACAAAAACTGCAAGCCTGAAGCAATTCAATGCATTTTCAGATACCGCACGCATTAAACTCAGTTGCTGTTGCAATTGCTGCTGCTTCTGTTGCTGCACCAGATTCCGACTGATTCTCGTCAGCTTGCGACGTACTCATCAATGAACTACACAATGAAGGCCAGTGCTGCCTTCAATTAACCCAACAATGACCACCTGACTTACGTTATTCAATAGCATCCAATTCAATTTAAAGGCGTCCCAAGTTTGTTTGTTTACTTTTCACACAAAGTATGCCAATGAATGATTGTGAGTGCTAGTTTCACTAGACGTTAGGTATAGACCAAAGGACCTTCATTCATTCATTCATTCGTTCTGTTGCAAATTTAATCACCGGCAGGCATGAAACAAAAGCGCAAACTGGAGGCAAATAGCAAAAATTGTACGATACTAAAAGTATTTTTAATAGTTTTTCACTTCAAAAATATTTGCAAATTCTTCAAGTAGTATTCAGGGTTTTTCCCATAAAAATAGGATATAAATGAATATTCTTAATAACTAAAAAAAATGTTTAAAAAGCTATTACGTTTAACGAAAAATATACTCTTCAAAATAATTGGCCATTTGTAACGATATTGAAATTGATTGGTTTTAATCGATATCAATCAACTAAGTTGGTGTATTTTAAAAATTTTACAAAAACTCAGACCAAAATCTTTTAAATACCAACAAGATAATGTCTCATATTACCAATGTGAATAAATGATTGTCTTACAAATTTTTGAACAACAAAATCGCTTTAATCCAAAAACTTGTTTTTATTCCTTATTCATGCATGCAGTTATCTGCTCCTGTCAAACAAGAACACCTACTCCATGTTAATATTTTTCTCACTTTCTTGTATAACTTGTATACAGCTTTTTGTGGTTATTATTATGCTTCATAAAAATATTATTCATTTTAAAAATGCTCATCGCTGAAATGTGGTACGTATGAATAAATATTTGTAAAAACCAACTAAATCCATTTTTAACGCCCTTTTCATGCTTGCTGGTGCATTTCACATTCAGCTGAATATTTGTTCATACATTTTTTTTATGATGTTCATCACTGGACGGACGCACGCAAAAACAAGTTCACACGTGTGATAAACAATTTTAATATATTACTTCGCAGTGCTGCATTAAAGGACAATTCAAACTATTGAAGCGAATCCTAATGCGATTGTCCAACATATTTTCAACGGTCAAATAGCTACAACGCGAAAGAGGCTGAACGCGGTTTAACCCTTGTTTCTGTAACATCATGATTGAAACGGTGTAAATTATTTTTATACCCTCACTGAACAAACAACCAACATGCACAACATGCACAACAACAACAACAACGCTATATTGTTGTTCTTGTTTGACCAACCTTTGCCGTTGATATGCAAATTAATGTCAGAGTTGCCGTATTATTAATATTTAATAGTTTATTTTAAGAAAACAACAACGTATTAAACACGTTTACGTATTATGCTTTCCAGCTCAATGACTGAGTGTCCAATGTTCATTCAACGGTAATTAATGCTACATAAGTGGTCACCAATCCGACACTTTGATATGTTTACTCGCTTCGCCAGCCCACGTATTTTGTGAAACGTTGGCGTTGCTTTGAGAAGAGGTGAGAAAGATTTAAACTGAGATTAGTGTAGTGGTGTTAGTGTTAAATAAATATCTATAAACAAATGGTTTTGCTAAGATTGTTCATATAATAAAGAATGCACTATTCCGAATAAGTAGAAGTCAACATTATTATTGTGGCAAAGCAATTAGTCTTTAACTAGGGTTGCCTGATTTAAAATAGGGAAAAAACAGTACATTAAGAAAAACCTTGCAGTACAATTAAAAAAAAAAACGGTGCACTTTTTACTTAGCACTTTCAAGTCATAATAATATAGTTTAACTAAAATAAACTATAACATAGTTACATAAAATGTGAGTGCAGAATGCTTGATTTTTTTTTTTTGAAAAATTTCACAGCAATTTCATAAACTTCAAAAACTTTATATATTTTTTTTTTTTTCATTTTTAAATTTTTTAGTTTTATAACATGATATAATAACTTTACCAGGTAGTATTGATAAGTGTTGATTCTCTCAGCGACAAGTAAAAGAACTCTTGTCGAAAACAGCTGTTCGTTGTTATATGCGTTGGCCACATTCAGCTGTGCGACACATCGTTGTAACAGCGACACATCGGGAAGCGCTGTTATCGGTATTGAAATTTCAGAAAAGTTGTCAGTTTATGAAATGTCAAGCTTTGTATCAAATACCAATGGAAATTTTAACGAAAATTAATTGTATGCAATGACGGATTGTGAGCGCTCTCTTCTTTGTTATATTTTTGACAGAAGTAAGTTTCCAACAGAAACGTCAACACTACCTTATAGTTTTTATATTATGGTTTTATAAAAATTTTCAAATTTTTTTCGTCGTACCTGCTATGGTTTCCGTTTTTTTTTTAATGTATTTAATAAATATTTGGAACTAAAAATTGGAATTTAGACAATTAAAAATCGCATTTATTAAAACTGGGCCCGTCATTTTTGACGGGAAGGGCCTAGTAGAATAAAATAAAAAGGAACATAAAAAAAAAACTCGCGTGTAGCAACGTACACGTGGCAGAAGTGAAACTTCTTTAACAGTAAGAAATAAGAGAGATTTTAGTGTGAAATAGAGATAGAAAGTATCTGAAAAGAAATTCAATCAATACGAAATGGAATAATAGTCCGTTGATTCAATATTTGCATCCAGGGGCCGTATCGGCTATGGTTTTTATCGAAAGTGTCACATATTAACTTTTATCTCTTTGTTTTTTTATCCGACAAAAATAAAAGTTATTTTGAGCCTTATAGTCTTTTGGGCAAAAATAACAGTTATTTTTGACATTTATTTTATCGGTCGAAAATAACAGTTATTTTCTGCCGTTTATTTTTTCGGTCAAAAATATCAGGTAGTTTATATATGTTCAAGTCATTTTAACGACTAAAAAAATGTTGATACCATTATTTTCATCTCATCGCTGAGACATTTTACACATGGTGTCAACAGTTCAATCTGTCAAGCCTTTAAAAAAAACACAAATTGCTTGATAATTTTGACCGAAAAAATTAAAGATAAAATAAAAGTCAAAAGAACCTTTATTTTTCCTCGAAAAATACAAGCAAAAAATAACACTTAAATTTTAACTTTTAAAGAATCAGTCTTAAATTTAAAAGGAACTTAATATTCATGAGGCTGAGGACATTTGTAACATAATAATATACAGTGGAATTCACTTATAACGACCTCGGTTATAACAACATTTCGGTTATAACGTCGTATTCTTGAAGTCCGCACATTTTAATTGATTATTCCTTAGAAACTGAGTTCGCTTTTAACGTCGTCGGATATAACGACGAGTTCGCATAAAGCGACGCAGTTTTCATAAAATATGGTAAAATATTTTCACATATAGCGACGACGAATGCATGTCAAAAGCAAAATGTAACTAGATATTTGAAATTCTCGCTCTATGAAACCGAAATAACATTTATAAAATAAATTCACTCTTAGATTGCATTAGAGGATCAAATTCCTCCATCCAGAGCGGCATTTAATGCTTTATCTTCTTTTAAAAGGTTTGTATTTATTACAGTATGTGGTGCCCGTGGCATGCAGGTTTAGTGTGTGGCTTAGCATACTCGGAGCCCGTATTCGATCCCAAGTCGCGGCGAAAAGTTGTTTCAAAAAATTTTTTTTTTTTTAAAAAAATTTTTCTGATCGGTCACCACCTCTCTGCAGACAATGGCAAACCTCAGAAAGTAACTAATGCCATGTAAAGCTTATTGAGAATATGAACATTAGCCTATCGGAGTCGGCATAAGAGATGTAGGACCAGTTCTTGGTTAATTGTGTTAAAACATTTAATAATTCGCACAACACATTTGATCATAAGAAGCTGGGTCAAAGTCCTTTTAAGGGCTGAAATAGCCAATTTGTTTGTGTGGTTTGTTTTTATTTATTACAGACAAGGTATACATTAGTTTTAAAGTTTTTGAAGGTTTGCTTTATTCGGTTAAGGTGCTGAAAATTTGTCTCTTGAATACCTTTTTTGAACTTGAACGGAAGTCAGAGCGGATTTACACTGCAAAGAGCAACTTACGCCAAGTCAATATTACAGATTATTTAAAGCAAATATAAGTTTATTACAAATGCATATCTTATTATTTTATTTATAAACATACTTCAATAACTTATATCGTCTTTGTATGTATTTCCACTAAGTTTTATGTTTAAGCTTTTAATATTTATAATTGGAATTAATTTTCTTTATAATAAATTATTAAATTAATAAAAAACGATAAAAAAAATTATGTTCGCATATAACGACATTCGGTTATAACGACGAAATAATCCGGTCCCTTCAGGGTCGCTATAACCGAATTCCACTGTATTTGAAAAAGTCTTTCAACAATTTTTTTCATTTGAAAATTGTAAAATAACAGTTATTTTCGTTCTTTGTTTTAGTTCAGTTGGTATTTTAGTTGCTTTCGAATGTCTTCTCAACATTGTCACTTTTTGAATGTTAGATTGCATTTGCATAGTACTCGTTGAAGGAGCCTCCGAAAGCAGAGACAAATCTTATTGATTATTGTGTTTTGCTTCCTGATCATAATAATTGCTATGTTGAGTGAGGGCCTCGTAAAGCAGCGAACGTTGGATTGTTGAGTGTATCAACTTGGTTGGCTATAAAATTTTGTTGAGATGATGGCTGAGTTCCAAAATACATTTTATCAAAGCATCAGTGTGTTTTTTGGGGATTGGTTCTTTGTAGATTCACCAAAATACTCTGATGTTTCGTAAAATGTATTTTGGAACTCATCCGATGTTGCAATCACCTTACCTTCATCATTAGTTGCAGACCCAGCTGCGGCTGCATTCTTAAGAGCTCTAATTCGCTCTCTATATTCACGAACGCGTTCTGCTCCTGTTTAAGCTATTTTTCTATTTTTTTCCGTGCATACTTGTAGGATGAAAATTAATGTTACGGATATGTTAATAATGTAATGTTAATGTTAATGTAATGTTAATGTTAGTTATGTTATTTTCAGAATGTTACGCATTCAGTCTTAATTACATTTTGTTTAATCATTTTCAAGTGCCTACATGGCATAACAGTATAGATGTCGGCTGTTAAGCAAAGATGTCCGGGATTCAATTCTCGGCAGCGACAATAATTTTTTTTAAATTTTCATATGAATTGAAAACGTTAGCCTAGCGTCACGAATAAGAGACCTTGAAATTTCACTCGCCGCCAAAGAAGTTTTACTTCAAAATTCGATTCGCCCTAATATTCAACACTCCGGAATGTTTTTTTTATGCTTCGAGTACTTAATTATTATTAATATAAAACAATGTCTAACATAAAAAAGGGCTATTGAGAATACACAAAAATGCTAAAACTACATTTTTTTAAAGGGATTTAAAAAAAACAAGTTTGTGAAATCGACAAAATTTTGAATTGTTTGTATAAATAAGTTTTAAATGGAAAACAAATTTAAATTGTTTTAAAAAAAAATTCTGGAGGATTGTAGTGTTTTTTGTTTCACCAAAATAACGTATGAAAACAAAAAGTTACAAGTGAAATATCGACTACACTTTGATCGAAAAAAGTGTTCACCGACGGTGGGCTTTCTCAGATAAAAAAAATTATACAATAATAGTTTTTAAAAGTCTCTTCTCTGCAACTTTTGAGTGGGTGACCGGAGGAATCTAATTTTTGATCCAGTCTAATGTTCAATGTTATATTCAACAAGAATAAAAATAAACTTATTTAAACTTTAAATGTATTAAAGCGCAACTCTTTTTTTATGTCATATAGAAAGTTGATGATATGGTATCATCATAACTAAAACTGTTTAGACTTAGTTCTGTATTTCAATATGAACATTAGACCGGATCATTCTTATATGGATACAAAAAATTTCAACCGGTCGGGGTTTCAAAAGTTAGAGGAACTCATTAAAATGATTTCTGCATATTTTTTTTCAAATCGGAGAAAAACCGCCGAAGCAATTTTGATTCTCCTGAAGGTCCTGTTTGGAAAAAAAAACATGTTTTTTGCTTATAACTTTTTATTTTGCACAGAACGCATACCCAAATCTTCTTAACTATTAAATTTCTAACTCATACTAACATTTTGACATGAAAAAATTGTTAAAATTTTGTTTCATTATAACTCTTATTGACCATCAAAAATTTAATTTTTTGCTATTTTTAAAAAGGCATTTTTTTAAAACCGCTGTAAAAGACACATTTTTTATGAGATTTACGTGGAATTGTTATTGTTGGAAAGGTATTAAGTTCTTCTTTCGTTAGGTGTATCGTTTTAATCAAAGCTGTGTGCGAAAACTGACAGAATGTGAGAAATCGACTTTAGAAATCTGATAAAATTAAGCATTTCTTATTCATACAAACAATAAATTTAATTTGTTCACTGCTTTATCGTCCAGTTTTCGATAAATTTTTTTTTTTAATCACATAGCTTTGATTTAAGCGATACATAGAATGAAAGAAGAACTTAATACCTTTTCAACAATAACAATTCCACGTAAATTTAATAAAAAATGTGTCTTTTACAGCGGGTTTTAAAAAAATGCCTTTTTAAAAATAGCAAAAAATTCCATTTTTGATGGTCAATAAGAGTTATAATGAAACAAAATTTTAACAATTTTTTTATGTCAAAATGTTAGTATGAGTTAGAAGTTTAACATTTAAGAAGATTTGGGTATGCGTTCTGTGCAAAATAAAAAGTTATAAGCAAAAAACATGTTTTTTTTACCAAAAAGGACCTTCAGGAGAATCAAAATTGCTTCGGCGGTTTTTCTCCGATTTGAAAAAAAATATGCAGAAATCATTTTAATGAGTTCCTCTAACTTTTGAGACCCCTACCGGCGGAATCTAAATTTCGATCCGGTCTAATGAACATAGTCATATTATATTATTATTATCATAATTATTTTTATTATTATTATTATTATTATTATTATTATTATTATTATTATCATTAATATTATTATTATTATTATTATTATTATTATTATTAATATTATTATTGTTATTATAATTATTATTATTATTATTATTATTATTATTATTATTATTATTAATATTTTTATTGTTATTATAATTATTATTATTATTATTGTAATTATTAATATAATAATTATTAATATTTTTATTATTATTATTATTATTATAATTATTATTATTATTATTATTTTTATTATTATTATTATTATTATTATTATTTTTATTATTATTATTATTATTATTATTGTTATTATCATTATAATTATAATTATTATTATTATTTTTATTATTATTATTATTATTATTATTATTATTATTATTATTATTAGTATTATTATTATTATTAATATTATTTTTATTATTATTATTATTATTATTATTATTATTATTATTATTATTATTATTATTATTATTATTGTTATTATGATTATTATTATTATTATTATTATTATTATTATTATTATTATTATTATTATTATTATTATTAATATTATTACTATAACATAATTCTGTAACATGTGAGTGCGGAACGCTTGATTTTTTTTTTTTAATTTTATAGCATATTTTTAGGAATTTTTTGCTTAGCGATTTCTGAAACTTCAAAAATTTTTTAATATATTTAAAATTTTTTGTTTTAAAAAAAAATTTAAATGTATTTCTTCGTACCCACAATAATTTCCAGTTTTATTTCAAGGTATTTTATAGATATTTGGAACTAAAATTTGTTATTTGCACAACTTAAAATAGAATATGTGACCATAGCTGATTTCGAATTCAGCTTAAAAAATCAATATGTCATGTTTTTTGTTTATTAAAACCGGGCCCATCATTTTTGACAGGAAAGAACAAGTAAAATCAATAATGCCCTAAGTTTGCAAAAATTCAAAATCAACTTTTTAATTGATTATGATGCACCGTATCAAAATACATGTAAATGCAAAATTTAACACTCCTACTACTAAAAACAACAATTTTATTTAAAAAAATTAAACTTTAAAAATGTTGAAAAAGTACACTGAGAAAAAAAACATACTTTAAAATTAAACAAAAATTTTTTAAATATAAATTTAACGCCTTTGCGTTTCTACAAAACAAAATTTAAAACAATTGTGTTTAAATTTCAACTATACACTCCTTTCAATTTTTTTTTCATTCATTATTTCTTTGAAACTTTATTTGACATTTTTTGAATTTTGAATTTTCATTGGTTTGAAAAATATCGAACATAAAATAAAATAAAAACTAATTCAGTTTTTCAATATTGAAATATTTAAAATGCTAACTTCATTGAAAGGAGTTAAGATTTGGTATTCGGAGGGTCCCAAGGGTCGCTGATTACGAATCTGTCATCAAAAACTCGGAAAAAATGAAAAAATGGCATCGAAAAAATTGTGCTTTAAAACATTTGTTTTAAATTTAAAAATGTTTGTTTTAAATTTGTTTTCTTATTTAAAAACATTGTTTTAAAAACAAAAACCATTGTTTTAAATTTAACTTTAAAAACAGTTGTGTTTAATTTAAATGAATTTGTTTCAAGCTCTATTTCAAAAACAAATTCGTTTAAAATTAACACAATTTCATTTAATTTTAACACATATTTCCCTCAGTGTATGGATTTGTTTTCAATTCAGAAAGTTTTTTGCTTCTCCTGTAAATTTTTTCATATGTAACTATGGGCTTTTTTAATTTCATATGACGATATGTTTCTATGATATGGCAACCATACTTACCACTATAAAGCGTCTCTTAATGAGCAGTAGCTATAGCATGGTTGCTTTGCTTGCAAAGCGTCTACCTTAAATGGTTGTTGCCTAAACTTACGTTTGTTGGTAGAAATGGTAGTAAACCGTTTCAATTTCACAACCGGATATGTCGTCTTAACTAAACAACAGCATTACCGACAGTGGGTTTGATTCTAAAGATAAAACCTTGTTTTCGGTTAAGCATTTTCATACAATATTTATGCATTGTTTATTAATGCAAATTATAATTTTGTTTGATGTTAAATTATTTCCACAAATAATTAATAAACTTTAACTTTTTCGATGTAAGGATAATGTTATTTTAATGCTTAGTTTTAGGAATAAACATAAAATGTTATTCTTATAAAGAATTTGCACAATTGCACTTTAATTAAATCTTTCTAATAACAGCATATATTTTTAAAATTCTCAAAACTATCCGGATTATTTGAGTTATCAAATTGTGGCATTTTGATTTTTTTATTATTAAGTTTGTATATGTTCTTTAAGAATTATATTTAGAGCTTAATGCCAAATAATTCATGAAGTAACAGGCTTGCTGCAACAACAAAAATTCTTTACAAAAGAACCGAGCAGACTAGACCATGGTTTCGTCGGACGCTACTCCGACTCATCAGTAGTCTCTGTGGTTCATGCAGTCCACTAACTTTGAGAAGCTAATAAGTGCAACTGTTGTAAAACCAAAATGGATTATTATTTTAACTCATTTTCAACAATTTTATTCTTGTGCTTAAATTATAAAAAATTTTAATAAAACTTCTGAAACAGTCCAAAATTTTCTTCGCTTATTTAGTATTATCAAACGGTTATGAAATAAATTAAATAACTATAAAATAATAAGAAAAAATAGAATTTATTTTAGTTGGTAGCAATGAACTTAATTTCTAACCAACTATTTTTTTAACGAATATTTGTTGAAACCATTTTTTATGCCACAATTTTATTTTTTTTTGTTTCACAGCAACAGGTTTAATAAATTTAAGCAAACAGACCAATTTAAAATTTAATCCTACTTTATGTCAAATTATCTTCCATACTTAATACAACACAGCAAAAAAATGAATGTTTAGAGCAGAACTTGATTTAAGAATACGAATGTGAATATGAATAAAAATCATATAAAACATAATTTTAACAAAAATCACATCCTACTGGTTTGAGCTTGAGAAAAATCAAAACAATAATTTTGTGATTTACAAATACAATTCGATTAAAATATGGATTACAAATATTCATAATTTTATATAAAAACAACTACCGGTTTTCTTTATGTTAAAATTTGGAGTCACATATTTTTGTTTTTAGAATTGATATGGATACTCAAATGACAAATTAATGCGGTTAGTTGACATAAGAAGCTTCGGTTGGTTGACTTCCGTGCAAAGGAAAACTTTGTTTCTAGTGAAAATTTTTCAAATTATTTTGCTTACAAAATTGATGAGTAACATAAAATTATCCTCTTGAATATCAAAAGGTCAAAATATCCACTCAGAATAAACAAATTAAACTCAAGTATGGTTTTCGTAACTAGTTTCATGATTCCAACAAGTAATTAAAAATAATTAAAATAAAAAAATAATTCATTTAAAATTCATTGAGTCGAAATCAAAGTTATTTATAAATATTTTCTATTTATTTTAATTTTTTTAACTAACTTTTAATATAATTTAAAACTTATGTTTCATTTTAGTTTAATTCATATAAAATTCTAATGATTAAAAACACGTTTAATGTTTCTCAAAATCACTCATTTTATGTTAAAAATGAAAGGGTATATTTGGCTAAAAATATGCCCAAAAGCAGTTTTGTTTAATATGAGCATGTTTGTTGTTGTGATAAGCAAATTTTGGGCATTTCTAGATAAAGTCATTTTATGGCTTGTTGATCAAGAACATAACTATTAATTAGTGAAGTTTTTATATTCAATACTAATTTTATTTAAATCTGGCATAAAAAACAGATTTTGACATGGCAATTCGATGATAATGATTAATCATGATCACAGATAAGACTTAAAAATAACCAAGAAAAAAACATTTAAATCCACTTTTAATGACTAAAACTCAAAATGGGCATTTCTGTTCATTCAAAAATTGCAATAATGCTATAAAAAAAATAATTATAAAAGCCAGACTCTACAGACTCAGACTCTGGCAGTAATTATAAAACAGCTTTAAATTAATTTAAATTTTCAAGCTTTCCTTCACTTCAGCCATTACTCAGCCGCCATCAATTTTGACATGCTTAATTGAAAATAATGATGCACACAGCAATTATAATCAAAATTGCAGCTTTTATCTAGTTAACTAAAGATAAACATTATTTAACATCATTAAACAAAATTAATTTTATTAACAAAACAATAATCGGTTTTAATTAAATTGAGTGTTAAAAATTAAAATTAATAGTTGCCCATAACAGTGAAGGGCAACGACCGTGCATCTTTTTATTATCTATGTGTGTTAAGGTGTCATTTAAAGGCTGCACTTAAGTTATTGAATGGAAATTATAGTTTTCTTATGACTTTGCCGGGTCAGTTCAAAAACTAAAATTTATTCATTGGAGTGTAGCTCGCAAACTATACGAAAGTGGCACCAATGAAAAGGGCTTTCGCTCAGCTTGGGATACAGCCACCACCCGATTTTTTTTTAAAAATCGGGGTCTTCACTTGTTTTGAAATTTGTAGTAAAATTTATTCATTTGAGTGTAGCTCGCAAACTATACATCGCACAGAGACGAAAGTGGCACCAATGGAAAGGCATTCGCTCAGCTTGGGATATAGATACCTAAAGAAAAAAAAATGTTTGCACATATTGTAACCTCAGTAGTACATCCTATAATAGTTTACATGACTTTTATTATATTAATTTACAGAGTTTGCATGGTTTTTCATTTGGAATTTGAGCATTATATGGCAAGTACACTGGCTACCAAAATTATTGAGACAATTACCTCCAAAAGTTTTAACACTTTCCAGAAATTTTTTTTTGTTTTAATGATTTTTAATAGGAAAATTTCTTGAACAGCACAAGAAAAGAAAGATAAATGGTTATAGACAGAGCTGAACTGAACTGAACTGAACTGAACTGAACTGAACTGAACTGAACTGAACTGAACTGAACTGAACTGAACTGAACTGAACTGAACTGAACTGAACTGAACTGAACTGAACTGAACTGAACTGAACTGAACTGAACTGAACTGAACTGAACTGAACTGAACTGAACTGAACTGAACTGAACTGAACTGAACTGAACTGAACTGAACTGAACTGAACTGAACTGAACTGAACTGAACTGAACTGAACTGAACTGAACTGAACTGAACTGAACTGAACTGAACTGAACTGAACTGAACTGAACTGAACTGAACTGAACTGAACTGAACTGAACTGAACTGAACTGAACTGAACTGAACTGAACTGAACTGAACTGAACTGAACTGAACTGAACTGAACTGAACTGAACTGAACTGAACTGAACTGAACTGAACTGAACTGAACTGAACTGAACTGAACTGAACTGAACTGAACTGAACTGAACTGAACTGAACTGAACTGAACTGAACTGAACTGAACTGAACTGAACTGAACTGAACTGAACTGAACTGAACTGAACTGAACTGAACTGAACTGAACTGAACTGAACTGAACTGAACTGAACTGAACTGAACTGAACTGAACTGAACTGAACTGAACTGAACTGAACTGAACTGAACTGAACTGAACTGAACTGAACTGAACTGAACTGAACTGAACTGAACTGAACTGAACTGAACTGAACTGAACTGAACTGAACTGAACTGAACTGAACTGAACTGAACTGAACTGAACTGAACTGAACTGAACTGAACTGAACTGAACTGAACTGAACTGAACTGAACTGAACTGAACTGAACTGAACTGAACTGAACTGAACTGAACTGAACTGAACTGAACTGAACTGAACTGAACTGAACTGAACTGAACTGAACTGAACTGAACTGAACTGAACTGAACTGAACTGAACTGAACTGAACTGAACTGAACTGAACTGAACTGAACTGAACTGAACTGAACTGAACTGAACTGAACTGAACTGAACTGAACTGAACTGAACTGAACTGAACTGAACTGAACTGAACTGAACTGAACTGAACTGAACTGAACTGAACTGAACTGAACTGAACTGAACTGAACTGAACTGAACTGAACTGAACTGAACTGAACTGAACTGAACTGAACTGAACTGAACTGAACTGAACTGAACTGAACTGAACTGAACTGAACTGAACTGAACTGAACTGAACTGAACTGAACTGAACTGAACTGAACTGAACTGAACTGAACTGAACTGAACTGAACTGAACTGAACTGAACTCGACTGAATTCACGAAATTATTTCTTGGAGGTTATGAAATTGAGCCAAGGAATTTTTTATGTAGACCGACCCATTCTAATGTAACTAGGATGTATAAATGTTGGTCACTTAATTCATAAATTAGGTTACAGTTTAGAGTCATGAATGAGATTCCTGCATTTTTGACTCTTACTTTATGAAGTATTCTTGCTTTCCTTGTATTTTTACATGGATTATATGAATTTCGATCGCAAAACTCATAACGTAGTTCACGTTTCACTTGCACGTTGGTTTCATGCACACATTAGTTTCATGCATTTTTTATATTTACCAACGTACCAAAATTTCTGCCAGAGGATCAAAAAGTCAGCACTTATTTGTTTTTATTTTCAAGGAAAGCGTTTTCAAAACCGAAAAAAAGACAAAACATAACAAGTTATAGCGGGCGGGGTAATCAATTTTAAGTTTGTTATTTAGTTAGCTATGAAGTAAAATTTAGTAGGCAATAATTTTATTATAAAAAAAACATTTAATTATAGAATGCCAAGAAATAGAGACAAAGAATTATCTGAAATAAGTAAAGCAAAAACAAACAAATTGCCGACGCCAGCAATTCAGTGAAGATCTTCAAAACCACTCTCAAAGGAGCAGAGAAAATTTCTCTCTTCCTACTCTATCTATCTCTTTCTTTAGCTCTCCAAATCTAACTTAGAGGTAGGCAAAACTCATGATATAATGACTCCAATGTAGTATTGACGTTTCTGTTGGAAACGGACGTCTGTCAAAAAATATAACAAGAAAGAGAGCGCTCACAGTTCGTCATTGCATACAATTAATTTTCTGGTCACATTCAGCGAACTCAACAGTTGGCAACCGTAAAGTCAAAACTTGATGCACATAAATATGAAGTTGCGCATTAAAATGCATTTAAAAATATAAAATTTTTTATTTTTCGGTAAAATTTGCATTGGTATTTGATACAAAGCTTGACATTTCATAAACTTGACAATTTTTCGGAAACTTCAATACCGATAACAGCGCTCCCCCATGTGTTGCTGTCACAACAGTTGACACAGCTGAATGTGGCCAACGCATATAACAACGAACAGCTTTTTTTGCAAAGATTTCGTTTACTTGAAGCTGAGAGAATTAACATTTGTCAACACTACCTGGTAAAGTTATATCATGGGCAAAACTGAAAAAAATTAAACCAGCTGCTGACACAAAACTTTCCAAAAAAGGTATTTTAAAGCAATTCAATGTAAGCTAAACTGAATTGATTTTTTTCAAAGACAAGTAATGCCGAAATTACAATTTTTTTTTAGCTTTGCACCAAAGATTTCAGGTGTCAAAACTATTCAGTCAAGTCTGCCTTGGGTCGAAAATGAAGAAAATGGGGATAAGTAGGAGAGAGAGGAAAGTTAAGAGAAACAACTCTAGAATGTTGCTTGTGTTATGCCTTTACCTCAGTCATTTCGAGTTATAAAGCAATCTCATTCCTCAAAAATTAGTTCTTAGTCGTAACTTCTAAGGTAATTTCTAAAGCCTTAGACGCCTTTAAATATTGATAAATTTTTAATTTCAGTTGATTAGAAACGAGGAAAGAATTAAAGAAAGGTAAAAGCGTGGGACCATCGTCGGACCGGAATTCGAATCAAGAACTACAAAAAAAAACTGGGTTGGCAGTCTAGCATGCCAACTCGACTACCAAGGTCGTTTTAAGAAAACCTCTTCTTTACTTAGTTTCTTCACCAAAAGAAATTTTAGAAAGTTATTATACTAAGAAAGCGTGTGAAGTCGATTTTTGTTTCTGAAAAAAAGAAAATAAAAATCTTAACACGATTTAAGTAGGTACTCAAACAAAAAATAAAAATAAAAAACTGATTTTTATTATTGAGCGAAATAATAAAAGTCAAGAAATAGGTTGTATAGAGGACCAAAAAAAAAAAAAAAAAAAAACCAAAATATGATTTTTATTTTTTAGCCAAAAAAAAATAATTTTTTGTTTGATTGCAAAATAAAAATCAAAAATGATTTTTTAGTTCTATTAGTTTTATTTTGTATACAACCACACCTTTTCGATTGTTTTCCGGAGCACCACATTAATCAGGCTTAAGTGGTTTGAACAGGTTAACCACAAATAATGTCTATTAATTTGACGCAACACTCTGATTGTGCATCAAGTGACCCTCCACTTTAACAGATGCTTATAAAGTCAAAATGTTAACCGTTGTTATTTATGCAAATATTGTATTTGAGCTAAAATTTATTCATAAAACATAGTTAAATTTGCACTTTTACTTTTGGCACAAGCAAAAACAAAAGCAACAGCAATAAAAACAACAACAACAAATGCAACAACAATAAAAGCAACAACAACATGACAAGTTCGTAAGAAAAAATTGCATAAATCATAACCGTTTGATTTTTGTCGTGTGACTTTGTCAAGCTTAGATCTGCTCACGGTATCCAATCGTCAATTTCTGAAGACAAGTTACTCATTTGAACAAATTTTGTGGTTAAAGTTTGCAACTCTGTTCAAATGATTAATTGAGCTTTTATTTCTTTAGCAATTAGGTGAATTGATATCTGTCAGAAAGATAACGGAATTATTTGTCTTTTATTATTTAATCATATGTCAATAAACATAATTGTCTTAAATGAATTGAATAAAAAGAGTTTTTTAAATTGCTTTTTATAAAATTAGTTTTATACAAGCTATGCATCCGACCTTATGCAAGAAACTCACTTAAAAACGAGGAAGTACTTAAATCATAGAAATACAAGATTTACTATTAGGCTTTTAATAAATTTTCTCTGATCCGATACGACAAATATATAAACACTTAATCAATGAAACTAATGTTACCAAATTTTAAAAAAATATTAAAAACTTTTACTACTTTTTCTCTCTCAGATTTTTATTGTCACGTTTTTCGAGTACGTGACCGCTTTATAAGTAAAATTTTATAATTATTTTTTGTTAGTTAATGTTTTTTAAAAAAAGTGTTTTGGGGAATTTTAGGGGGATTTTAAATCCAATCTAGGGGTAACTGGTAAGAGGCATCTGGCCACACTGATCGGTAACGAACAGCTGCACCGACACAAATTGAAATGAAATTTTGTTACTTTATACGTTGCAGATCTAATTTCCAAATTGTATATTAAACTTGAAAAAATGTTAGGTTAAAATAACCTATGCTTGGTTTATATAATCAACTAACATCAAGTTAGTACTTTTCTGTAAACATCACAATATCAAAGTAGATCAACAGTGTTGCAACAAGTTTTGAAGAATTTATTTTTAAAAATTATTAACTATTATCAGATGATTTTAAAAATATTTTGCGGACTAAGCAAGCAGCTTATATTCGCCATTATAATAACTAATTGTATTGCGGCAGCGATGCTGACTAACAGCAGAATAAGAAAAACAGTTATAAGAACATATAGAACATAGAACTCGTACATAAGTTTCAATTTTGAACTAAAATGATGCAAGAGCAATCAATATGCAAAGTTTATTAAAATATAATCGTCAATAAAAATTAATCCGAGCTTTTCTTTATAAAATTGTTGATGCTGATTTTATACTAATTTTTTAGTCTGAACATTCTAGTCCTTTACACATAAGCCGTGTCGGTCGCCATACAAATAACAAAAAATATTGATAAAATCGGTATTAAATAATCCGAGAAAAAATTGAACAACTCAAAAGCTCTTTCCAAACCAAATTTTATATCGATTGTTATATATTTTTTTTTTTGCAAAAGTTGTATTTCCCTCGTACGATATGGATACTTAGTTAAACAAAATCAATAGTACACTCAGAAAAAAGTTTCTAAGAATTTGATGAAATAGGCATCATTAGACGTGGTACAACAAAAAATTGCAAAAAGTAAAACTCATTTTTTTATTATTTAGTCTAACAGTCTTACAAAAAAAAATTTTATTCATATGTAAAATATTTAAGGTATTATAAAAATAAAGGTAAAGTAATTTCATTTATTTACTGCTTGGCCTTGGAAAATTCGGAGCTTGGATTTAATGGGTCGCATGAAACTCTGCACAGTTTTATTGGTGACCATGTTTGTCGCCTTCATGTATTTTTTTCTGAAGTCGTTGATTTTTTTGGCTGAGCGAATATATTTCCTTAACTTAGTATTGATTATAGCCCAAAATCTTTCAATGGGTCTTAATTCTGGGCAGTTGGGTGGATTTAAATCTTTTTCAACAAAATGTATGTTATTGCTTTGGTACCAATTCCTCACCGAAATTTTTCAGGAACCTTACCTCTATCAATTGCAGAAAAGTATTGCCTCCCAGGAAGCGAACGAAAATCTTTTTTTTATATAGGTTTCATCATCCATGATAATGCATGTGATCTTATTGGTGATAACAAGATGATAATATAATGACAGGTTGGGATTTTGTTTCCTTACTTCTTATAACCTTCTTCTCCAATTCCTTGTCCCTTCCAGTACTTTTTCTACCCTTTCTCGAGAGAGATTTGAGTTCACTGGTGTGAAGTTAGCATACGGCGAAATGCAGCATTCGGCGAAAAAAAACTTAACAGAGCTCTGTTAGCAACAGGGCGAATTTTAACAGAGAAAAAGTTAAAAATCTCTGTTACTAACAGATTTATATAGATAAAAAGCTCTAAGAAAAGCTCTTTTTATTTTGCTCTTTTAATTTCATTGCAAACAACGAAAAAAATATAACAAAATAAAAAAAATTAAAGAAACGGCATGAAAATTTATTTTGAAACGGGTTTTGTAGAGTTCCAAAATTTGACAAAATTGTCAGTTCTATAAATAAAAAAAAAATTTTTTCAAACCTAATAGAAAAGTATTATGGCAGTATTATTGTTGACCTCTGGTATCTTCAGTAAAACTAATATGGTTCAGTTTTTTTTTAAATTGAGTTGGAAAATTTTAACTTTTTTCATTTTGCCAAAATTGGCCAAACTGTTAGAACCACAGTTTCTACAAATGGAAATAACTTTTTATCAAATCTAATACATAAGTATAATAGCAGTTTCAACTTTGACCTCAGAAATTTTTATTAAAAAATCATGGTTCAGTTTTTTTTAAATTGAGTTGGAAAATTTTAACTTTTTTCATTTTGCCAAAATTGGCCAAACTGTTAGAACCATAGTTTCTAAAAATGGAAATAACTTTTTATCAAATCTAATACATAAGTATAATAGCAGTTTTAACTTTGACCTCAGAAATTTTTATTAAAAAATCATGGTTCAGTTTTTTTTAAATTGAGTTGGAAAATTTTAACTTTTTTCATTTTGCCAAAATTGGCCAAACTGTTAGAACCATAGTTTCTAAAAATGGAAATAACTTTTTATCAAATCTAATACATAAGTATAATAGCAGTTTCAACTTTGACCTCAGAAATTTTTATTAAAAAATCATCGTTCAGTTTTTTTTAAATTGAGTTGGAAAATTTTAACTTTTTTCATTTTGCCAAAATTGGCCAAACTGTTAGAACCATAGTTTCTAAAAATGGAAATAACTTTTTATCAAATCTAATACATAAGTATAATAGCAGTTTCAACTTTGACCTCAGAAATTTTTATTAAAAAATCATCGTTCAGTTTTTTTTAAATTGAGTTGGAAAATTTTAACTTTTTTCATTTTGCCAAAATTGGCCAAACTGTTAGAACCATAGTTTCTAAAAATGGAAATAACTTTTTATCAAATCTAATACATAAGTATAATAGCAGTTTCAACTTTGACCTCAGAAATTTTTATTAAAAAATCATGGTTCAGTTTTTTTTAAATTGAGTTGGAAAATTTTAACTTTTGTCATTTTGCCAAATTTGGCCAAACTGTTAGAACCATAGTTTCTAAAAATGGAAATAACTTTTTATCAAATCTAATACATAAGTATAATAGCAGTTTCAACTTTGACCTCAGAAATTTTTATTAAAAAATCATCGTTCAGTTTTTTTTAAATTGAGTTGGAAAATTTTAACTTTTTTCATTTTGCCAAAATTGGCCAAACTGTTAGAACCATAGTTTCTAAAAATGGAAATAACTTTTTATCAAATCTAATACATAAGTATAATAGCAGTTTCAACTTTGACCTCAGAAATTTTTATTAAAAAATCATAGTTCAGTTTTTTTTAAATTGAGTTGGAAAATTTTAACTTTTTTCATTTTGCCAAAATTGGCCAAACTGTTAGAACCATAGTTTCTAAAAATGGAAATAACTTTTTATCAAATCTAATACATAAGTATAATAGCAGTTTCAACTTTGACCTCAGAAATTTTTATTAAAAAATCATCGTTCAGTTTTTTTTAAATTGAGTTGGAAAATTTTAACTTTTTTCATTTTGCCAAAATTGGCCAAACTGTTAGAACCATAGTTTCTAAAAATGGAAATAACTTTTTATCAAATCTAATACATAAGTATAATAGCAGTTTCAACTTTGACCTCAGAAATTGTTATTAAAAAATCATGGTTCAGTTTTTTTTAAATTGAGTTGGAAAATTTTAACTTTTTTCATTTTGCCAAAATTGGCCAAACTGTTAGAACCATAGTTTCTAAAAATGGAAATAACTTTTTATCAAATCTAATACATAAGTATAATAGCTGTTAAAATTTTCCAACTCAATTTAAAAAAAACTGAACGATGATTTTTTAATAAAAATTTCTGAGGTCAAAGTTGAAACTGCTATTATACTTATGTATTAGATTTGATAAAAAGTTATTTCCATTTTTAGAAACTATGGTTCTAACAGTTTGGCCAATTTTGGCAAAATGAAAAAAGTTAAAATTTTCCAACTCAATTTAAAAAAAACTGAACCATGATTTTTTAATAAAAATTTCTGAGGTCAAAGTTGAAACTGCCATAACACTGATGTTTTAGATTTGATAAAAAGTTATTTCCATTTTTAGAAACTATGGTTCTAACAGTTTGGCCAATTTTGGCAAAATGAAAAAAGTTAAAATTTTCCAACTCAATTTAAAAAAAACTGAACGATGATTTTTTAATAAAAATTTCTGAGGTCAAAGTTGAAACTGCTATTATACTTATGTATTAGATTTGATAAAAAGTTATTTCCATTTTTAGAAACTATGGTTCTAACAGTTTGGCCAATTTTGGCAAAATGAAAAAAGTTAAAATTTTCCAACTCAATTTAAAAAAAACTGAACGATGATTTTTTAATAAAAATTTCTGAGGTCAAAGTTGAAACTGCTATTATACTTATGTATTAGATTTGATAAAAAGTTATTTCCATTTTTAGAAACTATGGTTCTAACAGTTTGGCCAAATTTGGCAAAATGAAAAAAGTTAAAATTTTCCAACTCAATTTAAAAAAAACTGAACGATGATTTTTTAATAAAAATTTCTGAGGTCAAAGTTGAAACTGCTATTATACTTATGTATTAGATTTGATAAAAAGTTATTTCCATTTTTAGAAACTATGGTTCTAACAGTTTGGCCAATTTTGGCAAAATGAAAAAAGTTAAAATTTTCCAACTCAATTTAAAAAAAACTGAACCATGATTTTTTATAAAAATTTCTGAGGTCAAAGTTGAAACTGCCATAACACTGATGTTTTAGATTTGATAAAAAGTTATTTCCATTTTTAGAAACTATGGTTCTAACAGTTTGGCCAATTTTGGCAAAATGAAAAAAGTTAAAATTTTCCAACTCAATTTAAAAAAAACTGAACCATGATTTTTTAATAACAATTTCTGAGGTCAAAGTTGAAACTGCTATTATACTTATGTATTAGATTTGATAAAAAGTTATTTCCATTTTTAGAAACTATGGTTCTAACAGTTTGGCCAATTTTGGCAAAATGAAAAAAGTTAAAATTTTCCAACTCAATTTAAAAAAAACTGAACCATGATTTTTTAATAACAATTTCTGAGGTCAAAGTTGAAACTGCTATTATACTTATGTATTAGATTTGATAAAAAGTTATTTCCATTTTTAGAAACTATGGTTCTAACAGTTTGGCCAATTTTGGCAAAATGAAAAAAGTTAAAATTTTCCAACTCAATTTAAAAAAATCTGAACTATGATTTTTTAATAAAAATTTCTGAGGTCAAAGTTGAAACTGCCATAACACTGATGTTTTAAATTTGATAAAAAGTTATTTCCATTTAAAGAAACTGTGGTTCTAACAGTTTGGCCAATTTTTGCAAAATAACAAAAGTTTAAATTTTCCAACGCATTTTTAAAAGCTGAACGAATGTTTTTTAAATACTTGAGCGCATACTCTTTTCCACTTTTCTATATGATAACTCTTTAAAAACTAGGAGATAAAGCTATTTCCATTTATATAAATTGTGTTACTAACATATTTGGTAATTTTTTGAAACAATGCAAAAACTATTGCAAAGTATAAGTGAATGATTTTTTTATCAATTTTTCAAGCTCTATTTTGTCAAATTTATAATACATCATCACACAAAACTTTTATTCGAAGTTCTTAATCAATAGTTTCGTTGAATTAGTTTTTATAAATCACATAGTTTTTGATTTCCTTAATATTTTTCGTTGTATACAAGGAAAATACAATAGAAAATAATAAAGAGCTTTTCTAAAAGCTTTTTATCTTTAGAAATCTGTTAGTAAAAGAGATTTTTATAATTATTTTTTTGCAATGAACCAACTTAAAACGGTTTTTTTTTAAATTATCTTTTTGCAATTGACAGGCAGCTTTTTCAAGCTATTTCGGTACCAGGGACCGAAAATAACTGTTATTTTACAATTTTTAAATGAAAAAGACACAATGAAAATATTGTCGAAGGACTTTTTCAAATATACCATTATGATACAAATGGCCTCAGCTTCACGAATATTAAGTGCCTTTTAAATTTTCGACTGATTCTATAAAAGTTAAAAATTAACTGTTATTTTTTGCCTTTTATTTTTTCGGACAAAAATAACGGTTACTTTTGACTTTTATTTTATCGGTCAAACATAACAGTTATTTTGTGACTTTTATTTTTTCGAACAAAAATATCAGGCACTTTGTAGTTTTTTTAAGGCCGCTTGACCAATTAAAAAACTATTGATACCTTATGTAAATTGTGCGCATCGACGAGACGAAAATAATGGTATCAATAGTTTTTTAGTCGGTTAAACAGCCTTTGAAAAAACACAAATTGGCTTATATTTTTGACCGAAAAAATAAAAGGCAGAAAATAACTGTTATTTTTGACCGATAAAATAAAAGTCAAAAGAAACTGTTATACTTGTCCGAAAAAATATAAGGCACACAATAACTTTTATTTTTGTCGGAAAAAATAAAAGTTAAAAAATAACAGTTAATATGTGACTTTTTCTATAAAAACCATAACCGTTACGGTCCCTGATTTTAACTGATTTTTAGAGAAGGTAATGCAGGTAATATTAATTGATATCATTTATCAGCTTTTGTAAAAAAGCTTTTAACGTAACAAACAATTTAGAAATTTATTATTAGTGTTTTATGCATATATGCTTTGTTAAAATATACTTCGTTTATATCTTCAAAATTTTAAACAAAAACTTAAGTAACAATCGTCAATCGCATCAAAACTATGCTTGATATTTTAGAGACATTTTTAAAAATATTTTCTTATTAATTCGTAGAATATAAATAAAAAGCACTAGATGGCCTTTGTAAAGAATACAATTTCTAATTCCTTATGTAAATTTTTTCAATTTTAATCTATATCAATCCGCAAAAATATAAACATTAATAAGAATTTAATATCGACAGACCTCCAAACTGAGTTGAATAAGTGAATAAGAATTTTCTATGTTCATTTATCCTTACCAAGTTAGCCACAGCAGCATCAAAAGATCATAGATGGCGCTGTAAAAGGGAACAAATACTTAGTCATTACTCAAACCACAGTCTAATCTTGTGCTAGAAAGCTTTTTGAATTCGCTTTAGAATTAAAAAGCTCACTTAAATTAACAGCCTTTTTCTGATAACAGATGAGATTACAGAGATCGAACATATAATATTCGCCGCATGCTGCGAAAAAGATGCTAACTTCACACCGGTTTTGAGTTCTAAGAATTTTATTGTTAAAGTAAATGTGCACAACTCTTTTGCAGACTCTTTCTTGTAAAGATGACATCTTCGGGTCGGAGAGTTCAACAAGACTGATACATGGATTGAATAAATTAGACATATTGACAAACTGAATTACATAAAATAGGGACTCCAAAGAGAGCTTTTCTCTAAATGTGATCCTAAAAATTCCCTAAAAATGATAAAAAGCTTCCATGAAATAAGACATATATAAAAATATATCGTTTCTAGAACAAAAGACTTTTTATTTTTGAGAAAAGATTTGTATTTATTGAAGAAAATACTTCGCGTAGTCAATGTTTTATCAAAATATAGGAACATTTTTTATTTTCAATAAATTTTTCTGTATAAATGAGTTTTGTTTTTGTGCGAGAAAAATACTTATCATTATTTTAGAGACATGAAATATTTCCATTTCCCACAAGAGAAGAAATATTTCTTCGAAAATTTGAAAATTTATTCAATTGAATTGAATATATTGAATTATTATTTAAATGAAGAACATTTTTTTTTTGAAAAATAGAAAATTGCTATTGGCGAAAATCGAGGTATATTTTATCGCAGAATGAAAAGTTTGGTTTTTTTTTTCAGTTTAGATAACTACTTGATTGAAATACAATTTAAGAGTTATTTAATTGAAAAAAATTAAATTTCCGGGTAGTTTATTTTAAGACTTTCAATTTATTTTAGACAATATGAACAATGACTTTTTCTATAATATTAAATTTGATTTTATATTGATAATGGCAACCAACAACTCTGGTCATAATAAAATATCCCAAAAATGTCTGAATAATTGGTTTAAAACAATAGTCGATTAAGGGCGGACATTCCATTGGCCGTTTTTTTAAATCGAAATTTGAATTTTTTTATAATTTTGTATTTTAGTAAATATTTTTAAGATTCTAAGAAAAAATCTTTAGTACAAAATCTAATAGTTTCATGGAAAAATTAATATTAATTCCTACAGGTTCAAAAGTTACAGCAGGATTAGTGAGATCGCATTTTTAATTTTTGCCTTTTTTTCTTTGTTCACAAAATTTGAACGCGTTTATCTCGAAACCATGTGATTCGTATTGGTTACGCCACTAGCGGGTTCATTTTTTACGAAATTTTTTTTTTTAGTTTTTTTTAACGTGATTTGCTATCGTATGACACGAGCTTTATAATTTTTTTTTTTCGATTTTTTATGAATTTATAAAGTCAATATTTTTTCGAAAAAACACACTTTCTAATTTGGAATATAACCAAAAATTGAATAAATATTTAAAAAAAAGCTCCTGCAATACGATAACGAATTTTGTTAAGATTTAAAAAAGTAATTTTTTTTCCAAATCGGACAATTTTTGCGACTCCCAGCGCTGCAACAACGAGGCGCCGTTTTTTCTCTGCCGTCAGTTTGGTGCTCTATAAAACCATGTTGGAGTGAAAAATATATTTTTTTGAATTTTTTTTCTTAAAATTTGTTCAACTCTCTACAATTATAAAAAATAATTATAATATATTAGAAATATTAATGCAATAATTTTGGAAAAATGTTTGTTTTTGACTGAGTTATGAATTTTTATAAAAAGTTCTATTTTCTCTGCGGCGAATGTAATGTCCCTCCTTAAGGCAGTAGCGATTAATTTTATGATATATACAACCACCTCTTTTTTATTCTATTCCGGAGCACCACATTAATCAAGCTTAAATGGTTTGAACGAGTTAGCCACAAATAATGTGTATTATTTTGACGCAACACTCCGATTGTGCATCAAGTGACCCTCCATTTAAACAGATTCTCATAAAGTCAAAATGTTAACCGTTGTTATTTATGCAAATATTGTATTTGAGCTAAAATGTATTCATAAAACATAGTTAAATTTGCACTTTTACTTTAGGCACAAAAACAAAATCATAACCGTTTGATTTTTGTCGTGTGACTTTGTCACGCTCACGGTATCAAATCGACAATTTCTGAAGACAAGTTACTCATTTGAACAAAGTGTGTGGTTTAAGTTTGCAACTCCGTTCAAATGATTAATGGAGTTATTATCTCATTACCAATTAGATGAATTGATATGTTTGAGAAAAATAATGGAATTATAAATATTGAATTAAATTAATAATAATAGTATTAAATTAATTAGTACTTAAAAACAACTTTTAAAAATGCTTTTTATAAAATTAATTTTTGACAAATTGTACATCCGACCTTATGAAACTCACTGAAAAACGAGGAAGTACTCATAGAAATATAAGACTTACTACCAAGCTTTTAATAAATTCTCTCTGAGCCGATACGTCAAATATATAAACACTAAAAAATTAAGCAATGAAAATAATGTTACCAAATTTTCAACATTGTTTTTTAATGTTGAAATGAATGAAGAAAGTAAAACTTGCATAAATGAGGGAAAATTCCAGCCAATTTTACTATAAGTAGCCGAGGCAGCTTAACAATAGGGGTATTCACACCCAACTCGTTAGTTTGTTAGTTGTTACTTGTTATTTTTCTTTTATTAAAAGTTTTCGTTACTTGGGCAAAGCAAAATCAGCTATTATTCAATAACAATTACCGAGCTAACGAGATTAAACATAAGGGTGTGTTCACAGTCAGCAATTTTAACGAAGTAACAACTAACCAAATAACAAACTAACGAGTTCAGTGTGAATACCCCGAATACTTTTCAGTTTCTAGTTAGTCGTAATTCAGGAACTCTTTCTCTTCCTCTCTCTCTCTCTCGACATATATCGATTACGCACAGCTGCACCGGCACAAATTTGAAATTAATTTTTGTTGCTTTATACATTGCAAAACTAATTTCCAAACTATATATTAAACTAAAAATAATACTATGACAAAAGAACCTTAGATTTTTATATATAATCAACTAACAGCAAGTTAGTACTTTTCTGTCAACATCTCAATATCAAATTAGATCAAAAGTGTTGCAACGAGTTTTGAAGGATTTATTTTAAAAATTATTTACTTTTATCAGATGATTACAAAATTATTTCGCGAACTAAGCAAGCAGCTTATATTCGCCATTTTACTAATTATTTGTATTGCAGCAGTGGAGTTGAGTGACAAGCAAATAAATGGAACAGTTATAAAAACATTTAAGATCCGAATTTAAACTAAACGGAAAATGATGCAAGAGCAAACAATATGCAAAGTTAATTAAAAAATAAGTATCAATAAAAATTTCTCAGAATAATATATATTATATTTTCTTTACTTATGAAACATCATAACATTGTTAAAAATATATATTTCTGCAACAGGATATAACTAGTTTTGATGGCTTTGGAAACCCACATGTACTGGTATTTAAGGTTGCCAAAATTTGACTTTAGTTAATTTTCCCAAAAAATATTGTTTCATTTGTTGATTAAATTTCCATACAACTGTTATAAGTTTAATATAAATTTTTTTGTTTTGCTAAGGCGCTAGATTTTAAGTCTGCAACACTTTACATTTCAAAGCTTTCGGGTGGTTTATGGTAATATGAGAGGCTTCTAATGGTTGTATCTTAAAATATACAGTTTACATATATGGGTTAAGCTTCCTGAAATTTTCAAAAAGTGCCTTTTTGGGCAGTTTTCACGAATCTCATGAAGACAATTTTATTAATGAGTATGGTTTGAATGATGAAAGTTATTCACTTTCATGATGTTGGAAACCGGTACTCAATTGTTTTATTGATATACTAGTGTAAAAGCCCGTCCTACGACGGGAAGGAACCATTTAGAGTACAAAATGCGACAAAAAATTTATTGGATTTATATAAAAAGATTTTTATTTGAAAACATGTTTATTAAATTATTTTTATAAAACTTGCTTATATACAACATTTCTAGTAAAAAATTCTTAGAATTTTAACCAATTAACCTTGTCCCTTGCCAACTCCTACTTTTTGCAATATTTAACCTTGAAATTTATTTATGGTCATTGAAAATGTCAGTTTAACTGGATATTGTCGCCTCCGGAGAGTGAAAGTCATATCTGTGTTTGTCGGGGCCAAATCAATTGTAGGTATGAAAACTATTTCATGTTCGCCTGTGCGCCTGTATTGACCTGTGCGATGATTAATTAAGTTTTTAGGTTTTTCAAAACTAACCACCTTCCATTACAGATATCTCTTTTGGTATTGAAATTTCGAAGAAGTATTATAATACTTCCAATTTTGAGGTTAAACTTATGCAGTGGCATTCCTCAAGGATAAAATTCATTAAAAAACTCGACAGCGTAATTTTGTTTATTGTTATCATCACTGTCTTCAATTTAATCCGTGCTCAGATCTCTCACTGTGTCACCAACTAAAATATTTAGAACTTGCTCGTTGACTTCGTTCACATCGGAATTTTTTGGGCAAAGGATAGCAATTTTGGAATAACGGTTGACGTTATTCGGACTCAAGTATCGCCAAACATCTATTTAACCCTTTCAATGGATTTGTCCATTATATTGGACAATTCGGAAAAAATTTTTTTTTTGTTTTCCAACGTCTTTTCTAAAATCAAATAGGTTGGTACTATGAAATGAAGTTGTGCCAACATGACAAAAATAATTTTAGGGAGATTAATGACGTGTAACTTAGTTAGATTTTCGATTTTATGCCCAACAGAAGCCTTCAATTTTTTTAATATCGCTTTTTAATAAATGTTTGCAAAAAATAAGTGAGTATTGTGATTGGTGTGCAAAGTATTATTTTTTTTTTTTATAATAACATTTGCATTAATAATGCACTTGCATTTGTCTCCGGTTTTTTTAGTTGAACTAAAATATTATAATACAACGTTATCGTGGTTTTGTCCATTATATTAGACAGCCTGCCAACAGCAAAGCAGCTCATGTAAAAATCAGATGGATGTTTTTTAATCTTTTTATTGCTTAAATGATAGAAATATAAGCTCAAAAAAATTGTCCACGATCATTCTAAGCAAGCGATTATTGAAAGAGTTATTAAGCGAACCTTTACAAACAAAATGATCGGGAATTTCTATATCTTCATATCCATTTCCTAACTTGAGTAACCAATCGCTAAAACTTGTATCAGAAGACCGAATACGTGATTTCATTCTAGCAATACCAATTGACACCAACGTCACTGAATGTAATAATTACTGTTCAGTTTATGTAGACCGAATAGGTTCTGGTTCTGTTAATTAAGAAGCACTGTAATAGCAAGACATGATGTTTGATGTATAGTAGAATTGAGGAAAATGACGATAGTCTTCAAGTACAAAGATTTCCAATACATAATTTTGGAACAGGTTCTGATCCAGGCTGAACAGGTTCTAAAAAGTATAGTAAGTACAAAGATTTCAAATATATAATTTTAAAACAGGTTCTGGTCCAGGCTGAACAGGTTTTAAAAAGTATAATACGTGCAAAGATTTCAAATAGATAATTTTACAAAAGATACTGGTCCAGGCTGAACAGGTTTTCCGATATAGAGCAAAAGGTTTAGTAAGTACAAAAATTTCAAATGGATAATTTTACAACAGGTTCTGGTCCAGGCTGAACATGTTTTACGATATAGAGCACGGAGCAGGACACTTGTCTTTTATATATTAAGATTTGCAGAAATCGGTAGAAGTTCTCATAAGCACAATTGAGTATCGGTTTACAACATTATGAAAGTGAGTAGTTATAGTCATGTTATGCGGGCCAAAATTTCATCAAGCGCCAATCATGCAAATCATTCTCCAAAAATTTTTCAAAATATCGTTTTCATTGGAAGCATTATAATTCAAACTGTCCAAAAAAGGCACTTTTTTCAAAAAATGCCAGGAAGGGTTAACACCAGCAAAATCATTTTGTGTAGTGTAGAACAAGGAGACACGGAATATGTCAAAAAGTCCGAATTTCGAGATAGAATACTTGAATTAAGGCATAATCAAAATTTTTTTTTCAAAATGCATCCAAAATGCTTTTTGGAAAAAATATACCAGATTATCAATTTCGGTTATAAGAGAGATGGCTGTAATACAGGGCTCAGTTAATATAAGGTTGCGTACATTTTTGATGTTTTCTCATTTCGGCACCCTTATTTTGAAATGAGAGCAAAAGAGCGTAGTCATTTGAGCAAAGAACACGGTGGCCTGAATATAATATTATTTGGTAGTTTTTTGTAGTACTATTTTTTAAATTTAATACTAAAATTTTTGTTAGTACTTTTATTGCTCCTATTTTTTTATCTGTAAATTCGGATAAACCATTGAGCCATTGAGTTTGATCTACCCATAATTTTGATTTTGATTGAAAGAGTTCAATATTATTACCGAAAAAAAGGTTAAATGAAAGAAGTATATATAAAAAAAATCAAGAAAGACAGACCAAATTAATATTTTCTGAGTCGAAACTTGAATTGCATTGAACAACGGTGATAGTTAAATAGCTTTTACTTCTAGTTTTGATAAAAAACCAAAATTTCAACACATCCTAACTGAGTGTGTACACAATATAACAGAAAACTGCACAAAACCCTGAAAAATACTTTTTTTCTCGAGCAGCACAAAACCCTACTTTGCAAACGTCACAATATTTTTGGTTATATAAAATACGGATGCGTCAAAAAATGTAATGTACAAAAATTGATATATATTTTAACTTTTAACGAAAAAGTTGCCCTGAATTATATGAAAAGTCAGTCTTTGAAGGGAAAAAAAGGTTTGTTGTGCTGCCTTTTGTGCAGAAAAAGAAGGCCTTCAAGAAGTGCCCATAAGAGCAGCGAGGAAAGGATGTGTTTAGTCTTCAAAAATAGCAGTCAATGCAGGCCTTCGTATCAAGAGCGCTGATTTAATTGCCTATTGGGGTTATACTATGCGACCTAGCCTAATGTTTATAGGACAAGGATGTTCAGGCTACAATTTTAAAAAGAAAATTTATACCCAAGCTCTCAGGACACGAATAACAAATCTAATATAAATTGCTCTAAGAAATTTTTATTGAGGCTTATATATTAAGAAAGTTTGCATATTGATTGCTCTTGCATCATTTTCCATGATGTTTAGATGCTGAATGTTTATGTGGGTGTCTGTGTTTTTTTGTATCGTCATTCGACTCCACTGACGCAATACAAATAATTATTATAATGGCGAATATAAGCTGCTTGCTTAGTCCCCGAAACACTTTAATAATCATCTGATAATATTAAATAATTCTTTTAAAGATATCCTTAAAAACTTATTGCAATACTGTTTGTTGATCTAGTTCGATACAGAGATGACAAAAAAGTACTAACTTGCTTTTAGTCGATTATATACACATACCATAGGTTCTGTTATCATAATAGTATTTCGAGTTTATTATTGTACAATTCTGAAATTAGTTCTGTGAAGAGAAAAATTGCAAAATATAATTTCAAATTTGTGTCGGTGCAGCTGTGCGTTACTGATACAGGTCGGAAAGAGAGTTCCTTAATTACGACTTACTAGAAATTGAAAAGTATTGTTGTTCTGCATCGGCTACTTACAGTCCATGTGACTGGAATTTTCATTTCAAAATTATTGATTGATTGAGTGTTTCTATATTTGACTGATCAAAACAGAGACAATTTATTGAAAGCCTGTTAGTAAATCATATATTTCTATAATTTAAGTACTTCCTCGATTTCAATGAGTTTCATAAGGTCGGATGTATCATAAGTCAAAAATTAATTTTACAAAAAGCAGGCCTTAAAACTGCTTTTATAGAATTAAATTAAGACAACTAAGTGAAACAAATTGCTCATCAAATCGTTCAATATTTATAATTCCGTTATTTTGCTGAAAGATATCAATTCACCTAATTGATAAAGAGATAATAACTCCATTAATCATTTGAACAAAGTTGCAAGCTTAGACCACAAAATTTGTTCAAGTGAGTAACTTGTCTTCAGAAATTGATGATTTAATACCGTGAGCAGAGCTTGGCTTGACAAAGTCACACGACAAAACTCAAACGGTTATGATTTATGCAATTTTTTCTCACGAAGTTGTTATGCTGTTGTTGCTTTTGTTGTTATTGCTTTTGTTGTTGTTTTTGTTGTTTATGCCAAAAGTAAAAGTAGGTACAAATTTAACTAAGTTTTATGAATAAATTTTATCACAAATACAATATTTGCATAAATAACAACGGTTCACATTTGAATTTTACGAGCACATGTTTGAGTAGAGGGTCACTTGATGCACAATCACACCGATTGCGTCAAATTAACACACATTATTTGTGGTTAACCTGTTCAAAACACTTAAGCTTGATTAATGTGGTGCTCCGGCAAACAATCAAAAAGGCGTGGTTGTACTTATAATACAACAAATAGCTACTGTCTTAATCAACTCCTGTCTTTAACCAATTTTGCAGAAATTTTTTGACATTTTTTTTTGAGTAGTTGCCATTATCAATATAAAATCAAATTTTAGGATATAAACGGTGATTTGTTTAAGCGTATGGTTTTAAAAATTGAATAAACAATATAAAACAAAATTTCAATAGTGAATGAAATATTATTTGAAGCGATATATGTTTTAACCGATGATGTAATAAAAACAATAATATCGCACAGAGACCTCTTTTAAATGTCTAGCGATTGAGGCGGGATTAATAAATCTCATATATTAATACGTGAACATTAAAGTTTGTCGTGCTCTTTTTTGGTATTAATTCAAACTCAAAATAACTGAAACTTATATCAATCGAAAGGTTATGTTGCCTAGATGTGTAGAATGTATATATAAATGATATATTTGATAGAGGGAGTTCACAACCTTCTAAGAGAGAAATTAAATTTTTGAGAAAAATCTGCTCTTTTACTAATACGAAATTTGGTTGGGGCAGAGTTCTTGAGTTGGTCGAATTTGAATATTTTTTTAAAAGTAACAATTTCTTATAAAAGTGTAGTTTTATGCATTCGTCAATTGTTCAATTTGTAAAAAATGTGTTTTGAATTCAAAAATTTGACTTTCCATGTTAATATCATGACCAAATTTTAACGGTTTTTCATTTTTTCTCATATTTTCTGAAAGTTTGTTAAATTTTCTTTCAAATGTAATAAAAATTACAGCAAAGTTTTAACCAAAAGTATTTTTAATGAATTTTCTTAATATTGTCGTTAGTTATTTAGCGTGTGTTTCAACCAAATGCCAACCAAATGGAAAAAAACTGACTCAAATTGAATGTTCTAAATTGGGAAGCCAATATTTCCGTTGTCTGTGAATAGATTTTATTTATTTTTTTTTTTTTATTTATTTAAGTCTTATCAGTTAACTTAAAAAAACTTTCGAAAATAATACCGGTTTTTGTTTATTTATATTTAAATTATTCCTCTTCAAAAAAAAACCATAAAATTTGATTTATTCTTATAATATGGTGTAAAAATGATTTTTGTTGTAAAAAAACAAAAACTCAAAATTGCATTTTTGATTTTCTTCCAAAGTCTACACCTGATTTCAGGTGAATTTATTTTGTCTTAACACTTAATTAATAAACTCTCCCTGCCATCAACAAATCAAAGCTACCCCCTATGATTTCATTGACAAAATTAAATTTTTTTAAATTTTATTTTTCTGTTTTTGTACAAAATAATAAAATAAAACAAGTAAAGAAAGTCTAAAGTCGGTCTAGGCCGACTATGAAATACCCTAAACCTACTTTTCAAGAACAAAAAATTTTTATTGTAAATGATCGTCTCCGTAGGCGGATGAAGCCTATACTTTATATGCATTTAAATGTTGATGAAAAATTTACACATACCAAGTTTTATTCCTGTAGCTCACAGTTAGTGCCTTTATTGTGCTTTCGCTATGGGAGGTGGGCGTGTTCATAGACGGATTACTCCCAATTTTGGAACACACCTTAGTTTTGGTATAAAATACATACATACCAAATTTAATTTCTCTATGACAAACATAACCTTATTTATTGAGTTTTAAACTTTTTGGGTTGTATGGGAGGTAGGCGTGTCCGTGATCGGATGACGTCCATTTTTCAAGACCATCTTTGTCTTGTCATAAAAAACATACATCTTTGTGTTTGTATAAAACACATACATATCAAATTTTATTGTTGTAGGCTTATTATAAGCTGAGTTATGCAAGTTGGTCACACCGTGTTATTATTTGCCATAATAACTGTTAGATTTTATCAAATCCGAACTTTTTTCTTGCTGCCCTTGCATTTATTTGTACATGGATTATATGAACTTCGGTTACTAAACATGTATACTAGTTCACGTTGCCCTTGAATATGTACATGGTATTCATGCATTTTTGTCACTTATCTCATCAAATTACTTGAGTGCAGCCTCGGTTGTCGAGTGGCAAGCGCGCTTGAATGTCAAAACAGAGGTTCCGGGTTCATTTCTAACCAACTTAAAGTAAAAATTCATTATTATATACGACTTTTGGAAGTTCTAGTTGGTGGTAGAGATGTTTTTGGAATGAGATTGCTTAATAACTCGAATTGATTTCTGTAAAGGTTTAAAACTCGCAGTCACACACACAACATTCTACACTTGTTTCGCTTGAATTCCCTTTCTGTCCTACTAATCTATTCTACCATTTCCGAATCAAGGCAGATTTGACTGAAAAGGTTTGGTACCTGAAATCCATGGTTCAACGCTCGAAAAAACGTTTTCATGACATATACGACATTTTTGAAGTGAAACTTCTTTGGTGGCGAGTGAAATTTCAAGGTCTCTTATTCGTGAAGCTAGGCTTACGGTTTTAATTCATATGAAAATTTTCAAAAAATTATAGTCGGCTAGCGCGAATTGAACCTTGACCATCGTTGTTGAAGAGTCGGAATCTATACCATTACGCCACGTGTGCTCATGTCAAACAGCCAAACAAAATGTAATTAAAACTGAACGCGTAACATACTGAAAATAATATAATTAACATTAACATTACTTTAACATTAACATTACATTATTAACATAACCGTTACATTAATTTTCATCCTACAAGTATGCACGGAAAGAAAATAGAAAAATAGTTTAAACAGGAGCAGAACGCGTTCGTGAATATAAAGAGCGAATTAGAGCTCTTAAGAATGCAGCCGCAGCTGGGTCTGCAACTAATGATGAAGGTTAGGTGATTGCAACATCGGCTGAGTTCCAAAAAGGCATTTTTAAGAAACATCAGTGTATTTTGGTGAATCTACAAAGAACCAATCCCCAAAAAAAACACTGATGCTTTGTTAAAATGTATTTTGGAACTCAGCCATCATCTCAACAAAATTTTATAGCCAACCAAGTTGATACACTCAACAATCAACGTTCGCTGCGTCACGAGGCCCTCACTCAACATAGCAATTATTATGATCAGGAAGCAAAACACAATAATCAACAAGATTTGTCTCTGCTTTCGGAGGCTCCTTCAACGAGTACTATGCAAATGCATTCTAGCATTCAAAAAGTGACAATGTTGAGAAGACAATAGAAGTCAAAATAACTATAAGGCTCAAAATAACTTTTATTTTTGTCGGAAAAAAAAACAAAGAGATAAAAGTTAATATGTGACACTTTCGATAAAAGCCATAGCTAGCCGATACGGCCCCTGGATGCAAATATTGAATCAACAGATTATTATTCCATTTCGTATTGATTAAATTTCTTTTCAGATACTTTCTCTCTCTATTTCACACTAAAATCTCTCTTATTTCTTACTGTTAAAGAAGTTTCACTTCTGCACACGTTGCTACACGTGAGTTTTTTTTATTGATTCATGTATCTTGTACACAGACTTTATGAACTTATTCTTATGTTTTTCTTTTGTGTACATTGGATACCATGAATTGTTGATGTTACTCATGTAATTGATTTCTAGACCAAAATTAATGAATGTGATTCATACTGTTTTGGCTCAGTGTACGCTCAAAAATATGAATGTACCAATCTACACCGCAACATGGAATTATTTCAATATTTTTCTCAACGTAGGACAATGGTTTCATTTTGGCAAAATATGAAAATTGTCTCATAGTCTATGTTTATTTCTTTTTTTTTTCAAAACTAATGTTAAGCTCCAGATTTATGAGCAAAACATCTTGAAAATTATTATGTCAAAATTGTAGGTTTATGTAAATAAAATGATAAAATGATGTGCAAAAAATAAAATCAAATTTCAAGCTAACTGTATCAGCATCCAAAATCGCATAACAAACATAGTGGTTTTAAAATTTGAGTTCATGCCAAACGTGAAGCGAGCCGTGACGAACTTATTTCGACAGATATTTATGAAAAAATTTTAAAATTTTTTTGCAAATTCTGCTGCAGCGTATCAAAATAAAATTAATTTTGCACTTAATAAGGTTATTTTATGTTATAAAGTGAAGATTAATTTTATGTATCAAAAATTTACGCGCGTTAGTTTGAATCTTACATAACTTCCACAATGTTAGTTTTTAGCGTAAAGTTAGGCCAATGAATGATTTTTGCACGTCATAAGCTAGTTTTATGATTGATGGAATTTTTGCACGTCAACATTTCATTATTTTGAGCAGCTTAAGTTTTACTGGTTTTGAGTTGTTAACTGGTACACTGACTTATTTCTTAGTTTTTTATCTGTTTGTTTGTGGGTTTGTTGGTTAGTAATTTAAATTTAATTGCAAGCAGAAATGTGTTAAAGCGTAAAGCTCAATTAAATAGCACAGAGTAGTGTTTAAGTTGTGTAGATTTTTAAACTTAACACTTCCATTAACTTTTTTTTTCTTCTGCAAAATAACAAAAAACATGCATTTACAACAAACAACCTTGAACCAGAAACAAACACTTGTTTCAACTTAAGCTGGATAATGAGTTCAATTTTTGCTAATATCTGCCTCATCATTTGATATTGTTTGTTTTCATGTGTTTTAGGCCAGAGGCTGTTTAACACACTCTTATCAATGGTGAAGAAATGAAAGCAACCAAATGTAAAATAATGAAAACTTTTATTTTTTAACATTTGCACATTTGATTAAATGCTATTCATATAAAAGTATGAAATTCGATATAATAAAGCTTATTAAGCGATGCGAACTGGTGGATATGACTTGCAGAGTTATACAAAACCAACTGAATAGCAAATAAAACTAGTTGTGCTGTCTAAACAAACTAAACATAAGTCAACCCTGGACAAGCCCAAGTTTAACTAGCGTTGTTTTATGGTTAAACATTGCATTCGATGCGTTTGACTTAAGTCAATATTTAACCTGTTTACTACCGCAAAAATGCCCGCATATGAATTATGTTATTTAACTCATTCTTAACTTGCTATACCCTATGAGCGGTATTGCGAACAACATCAACATATGATAATGTTGAGTGAAAGCAAGTGTCGCTTTTGAATAGTATATTAAGTAGAGTGCCTTGAAAAAAAAAGTTTCATTTGTACCCATTCTAAAATGAACCTTGATGTATTTTATGATGATTGCCAAAATATTTCTGGTATTACGAAATCCGTCAGTGAGCTAAACCATTTTGCAAAAACCTCCAAAAATCATGTTTTCCGTATATATATTAACTAGTGTATTAGTTGTAAACAAATAAACTGTCTCAAATTATAGGCCTGAAAAATTTCGTTCTATCTGCATCAAAAATTTGAAAATATTTGTAATTGGGTTAAGTATAATGATGTTTGCATGCATTTTTTTTAGATTATTTTCACAAAAATTCAAATAACTTTATTATTTTTTATCCGATCGCCGATATACCGTGCATACCTTTATCGATCGTTGGAAACGTATGCACGGCTGTCATAAAATTTTCAAAATCCAAAATACTGTATTTTTTTATTTCAAGCGTTTGTTTCAATGTAGAATTTTTGAAAATCATCTAAAAAAATCATGAAAAACATCATTGAAAATGTCAGTTTAACTGGAAATTGTCGCCTCCGGAGAGTGAAAGTCATATCTGTGTTTGTCGGGGCCAAATCAATTGTAGGTATGAAAACTATTTTATGTTCGCCAGTGTACCTTTCACCTGTGCGATGATTAATTAAGTTTTTAGGTTTTTCAAAACTAACCACCTTCCATTACAGATATCTCTTTTGATATTGAAATTTCGAAGAAGTATTATAATACTTCTATTTTCGAGGTTTAACTTATGCAGTAGCATTCCAGAAGGATAAAATTCATTCAAAACCTCGGCAGGGTAATTTTGTTTATTGTTATCATCACTGTCTTCAATTTAATCCGTGCTCAGATCTCTCACTGTGTCACCAACTAAAATATTTAGAACTTGCTCGTTGACTTCGTTCACATCGGAATTTTTTGAGCAAAGGATAGCAATTTTGGAATAACGGTTGACGTTATTCGGACTCAAAGTATCGCCAAAAATCTATTTAACCCTTTCAATGGATTTGTCCATTATATTGGACAATTCGGAAAAAAAAATTTTTTTATTTTCCAACGTCTTTTCTAAAATCAAATAGGTTGGTACTATGAAATGAAATAGTGCCAACATGACAAAAATAATTTTAGGGAGATTAATGACGTTTAACTTAGTTAGATTTTCGATTTTATGCCCAACAGAAGCCTTCAATTTTTTTATATCGCTTTTTAATAAATTTTGCAAAAAATAAGTGATTATTGTGATTGGTGTGCAAAGTATTATTTTTTTTTATAATAACATTTGCATAAATAATGCATTTGCATTTGTCTCCGGTTTCTTTAGTTGAACTAAAATATTATAATACAACGTTATCGTGGTTTTGTCCATTATATTAGACAGCCTGCCAACAGCAAAGCAGCTCATGTAAAAATCAGATGGATGTTTTTTAATCTTTTTATTGCTTAAATGATGGGAACATAAGCTCAAAAAAATTGTCCACGATTATTCTAGGCAAGCGATTATTGAAAGGGTTACTAAGCGAATCTTTACAAACACAATGATCGGGAATTTCTATATCTTCATCTCCATTTCCTAACTTGAGTAGCCAATCGCTAAAACTTGTATCAGAAGACCGAATACGTGATTTCATTCTAGCAATACCAATTGACACCAACGTCACTGAATGTAATAATTGCTGTTCAGTTTTTGTAGAGTGAATAGGTTCTGGTTCTGTTTATTAAGAAGCACTGTAATAGCAAGACATGATGTTTGATGTATAGTAGAATTGAGGAAAATGACGATAGTCTTTTCCAGTATTTTGGACAAAGTACAAAGATTTCCAATACATAATTTTGGAACAGGTTCTACTCCAGGCTGAACAGGTTCTAAAAAGTATAGTAAGTACAAAGATTTCAAATAGATAATTTTAAAACAGGTACTGGTCCAGGCTGAACAGGTTTTAAAAAGTATAATACTTGCAAAGATTTCAAATAGATAATTTTACACAAGATTCTGGTCCAGGCTGAACAGGTTTTGCGATATAGAGCAAAAGGTTTAGTAAGTACAAAAATTTCAAATGGATAATTTTACAACAGGTTCTGGTCCAGGCTGAACATGTTTTACGATATAGAGCACGGAGCTCTTTTATATATTAAGATGATCATAGAATACATCAAGGTTCATTAGCGCAACCAAAGAGGGGTTTTGGGGTTTAAACCCCCCCCCCCCGCAAATTATTGTAGTACCAAACAAAATAGAATTAAATCAAATTGGTTCATATGAAAAGCAAACACACATCTTATCAAATGAGTAAAAATCCCAAATGTATATTTCAAATCGATTCTGTTTTAAATTTTCATTTTTGTTTCCTTCAGACTGATTCTGACTTCTGAATCAACTAAAACTAATTGAAATATTTTGATGCAAATGAATTCAAAAGTAATAAAAAATAAGAAAGACTGAATTTGAAGAAGAGCGGTCGAGTACCTCGTCACCGAGGTGAGCAAGGAAATTTCCTCATAAATGGTTATTTTTCGTTCTTTTTTTATAATTATTTTTTTAAACATAAATTAACCCAAACTCTTCAGGATTTCTGCAACTGAGCAAAAATTTAAAATTCATAATTTTCCATCGCATTTTCCCGAATCTGTTTCATAAATATTTCTCTAAATTGTCAAATAATATTCGATTTTGAGAAATATGGCCTTATTAGAAAAAAATATGTTGATTTGATATTACTGTTGGTTGATGTTGATGTTGGTTTGATAAAGTTGTACCAATGAGCATGATTTGGGAAATGCTGACTTAAATCCACATTATATATTTTTTAACGAAAATCTCTACGACACTCTTCCAAAAGACATCATTCATTAAAATCGAATAATATTTCTGCAATTTTGAAGGATTTTCATTAAACTGATTTTGAAAATCCAATGGAAGATTATGATTAAAAAAATATTTTTCAGATATTACATACATAAAGAGTTAGTATGTTAGTGTTAAATATGACGATATCAAAAGTCGATTTTAAAAGAAATTTCATAGGTAATTTTGATGGCGAGAGACTCCAACGATTTTTTTCATATTTCGGATCTTAGTTTTTCATACCAAGAAGTCAGAAATTTTGTGTTTTATATTTTCGAAAATGAGCTCCATTAGCACCCGTCAAAGGACGAATTTTAAGGCTAGCGCCAATTGGTTATTTTTACAACGAAGTGAAGTGTTCAGTCATTGGCATTTTCTTCGAAAAAAATTTAAAATATTGTAGCTCAAGCTCGTTTAACCTTCTAAGAACAAGAAAAATCCGTAGACGGCTGTAAAACTGGTGATTTCAAAACATTTTGGCTGATTCTAAAGACAACGCAGAAGCAAATTAATTTTAAAATCACCGCTACCACTGCTGTACAGCTTCTGTACGGCCAAAATTTCCTGACAGTGCCTGTTGTACAGTTTGAACTAAAAAATTTTAACTTTTACTTGGCGAAAGATCAAATTTTGAGAAAGAAACTCGATTTTTATATACATTTTTTATTTTCTTGCAAGGCTTTGGAAACAATTAAAATGTGCATTATTTCGATAAGTATTCGTATCCAAATAATAAAAGTATTTTTGGACAAACAGATTTCGATATTCAATCTTGATTGCAAGATTTTCATATTTTGGTGAAAAAAGTATACAACTATAGAAATTTTTGAAATATTTTTTAATATTTATAAAATACTACTTATAAAAACTTAACTGAAATTTTAAATATTACTGTTTTTTAGGGTCAGTTTTAAAATTAACTTTGTTTTTTCCTTATGCCATTGTACCATATGTCCAGAATATTCTACTTAAAGCTTGAATCCAAATTTATTTTTGCAAATTAGATGTCATGATTTCCCAAAAAGTTATAACCAATCTTGTTAAAATTTGGAACCCTTCTTCAAGATACATTATCTAGTGCTTCAAATATTTAGTTCTTATATTAACAAAAATTAGTTATCATTTTTTTTTGGTTAAGCCTTCGAAACCCACCTAACCCATTAACTTAATCCATTAACACCCAAGAGTTGAAACTTATTGCTGTGATTTGAAGCCTTTTTAAAATTAATAAAATCCCCCTAAAAACAAATCCTGGTTGCGCCCCTCTCAACGTTTATTTTAAAATGGGTACAAATCAGTGATGATATCGAATCATTTTCGAGGGTACTTTTTACAAAGGCAAATAGTACTTTTTTATTGTTAAGGGTACTTTTTATTAAGTAATGATATGTGAATAAATTCATATATTAAAACCAATACTTTTTAAATTTTATTATATTTATCACATAAAGGAACAATAAGTAATCAGGATTTCTTTCAGAACCCGTTAAATATGTATATTAGGGTGCCTCGACCTCTATGGAGCCAAAAAATTGTTATTGCCACCAACTTAAAATTAACCTTAATCGATTCTTAGACGAATGCACAACATTTTTTTTTTTGCTATAACGATAGCAGCCAGTGAGCTAAACCATTTTGAAGAACATCCAAAAACCATGTTTTTCGAAAAAATAATAGCTGTTGCAGCAGTTACAAATATGGTTGGAAATTGGAGTAGTACTGAAGAAGATCTAACTATCTGGTCCCAAAAATTTCAAATCTTTGCCGCCAGACCAAAAATATTGCGAATTTAAATGAAAATTTTTGACTTTTTCTTTTAAAAGTTCTTGTTCTGGGATTCATTTTTTTTTCATTTCTAAAATCAACGGCAAATAAAACGTGACTGGGCGATAATTTTGGCAATAAGCTTATGACTTCATTTTCAAAAATTATTTTTTTTTTAAGTCTTGACAAAATTTCAAGTAAAATTCTTTAATATACCAGAATACTTTTTTCGGCAAGAAGGAAATCCGGTACTTTTGTAGAGTCAATAGTAGCTACTCAAAAAAGTACTATTCTACTCAAAATATCATCCCTGGTACAAATGGAACTTTTTTTTTCTTCATACAAGTCGAGGCATCTTAATATTTAGTCTTGTTACAACATTTTCTTTAGAGTGTTGTCATAATTTTCATGCGAAGTTAGCTCCGCCAATAATTTATTTCCAAAATTTAAAAAATCTACTCTAATGTGCTCAAATTGTTTTGCAATGTGCCGTTTAGAAAATACCAATATTTGAATTTTGTAAAATTCAGAAATATATTTGAATTGAAGCACGCTAATGACGATGATTACCCATTTGACTCTGGTTCTATTGCTCAGTATTATTCTGCAGAGCCAAGAGACTATCGAATACGGTTTTGTAGTCGATGAAGAGATGGTCAGTGCCTATTTGTTGTTCTTGGGTCTTAATTTCTGAAGTCGCTATGATAAGCTTCAATCAGTTTCAATTATTCCGAGCGTAGGGTGTAAAAGCAACTGACACCACTTTGTCACACTTCAAACTCACATACTTTGTAGGCAAGCAATAAAGTTTTTTGCCACACTTTTTGCAATTTTTTTCCATATATAACGTTATGTCATTTTTATGACATTTTGCCCATAGCTATTTGACAAATCAAAAATTATGTAGTACGTTTTCAAAGTAGCATTTGGCATTAAATCAACATTGTCTAGTTTATTCAAACGACTAGACTGTAGATGTTGCATTTCGATTTGCATTTAAGAAAAAAATAAAAAATTTAAAAATCATCTATTGGTAGAATGAGAAAAGTTTATGCAAATTTGATTGGTTTGAAGATAATTGACTATTTTTGAATAGAGTTAGCATAAAATCAATATTGATAAAATTGTTGGAATGGTCAAGCTCGAGTTTATTGCTTTAATTCAGGTTTTATAATAATGCAGTTAGCTAGAAATGTTCAAATATATTTCGGGACAAATAAAATAACTTTAAATATTTTACTTCCGTAGATTTAAATCAATTTTGACATATGTTTTCAGTTTAGTATCAAGTTAAATAAAAAAAGTTATATAAATAATGCAATTGAGTTTTAAAGAAAACCACTTAAACTTAATCATTTAAACATTTTTATTGAACAGGAACTTTATGCATTTATAAGCAACTAAAATTAAAAAGCTTTAAAATCTGCAAAATTTTTTGTTTAATTTTTATAAAAAAATAAGACAATTATAAGCTTTCCTTTCGAAACGTCAATTTTAACTAAAGACTTTGACACGACTTATTTCTGACTCGTACACAGTGTTTGGTATACAAATTATGCAAACTTGCAAAACCTTCAGAAATATATTCAAATATATAAGCTACAAAAAATGTGCTTAGATACCAATATAAGAAAATTTTGTGATTATAGAAACTAGTAAACTACACTTAGAAAAAATTTTCTCAGAATATGATTAAAAATGCATCATATTTAGAGAAAAATGGTATAGACTTTGCTCCAGATAATGCTTTTCTCTAAATGTGATAGTAAAAATTCTCTAAAAATAGATAAAAAGCTTCCATGAAAAAGAGAATGATATATATTTTTTCTGAGTGTAGATATCGGGAACAAATATAGTCAAACTTGTATTTTATTCGCATTTTATTATAGCTTTTTATATTATAATTCCTCAATACTTGCTATTTTATATTTTTTTCCTGGAGTTTTTTGAAAAATGTGCCTTTATAATTTTATCAACGCGAAAACAAACTGAGTTTTAATAGGTCTGTTGCTAGCAACGTGATGCTTTAAAAACTAATGGTTCCAATATTTGCGAATAATTACATATAACTAGTGTGTTCATTCATGTCACTACGTATGAGCGTACTGATATCACGTACAGTTGCATGAATACGTCAGTGCTTTATACACAGAATCCTAATTATATGAACATTAGAGCGTATCACCAAAACTAACCTACTTTTGACCCCGCCTCAATCGTAAGGTATTTGAAAGACATTTTCGAAAAAAATATATTTTTTTTTTTAAAGTGGTCCCTATGGTGCTATTTTGGTTTTTTCGTTATATCTTCGGTGTTTCTTGTTCGATCCGGAAGATTTTATATCTGTGTGTTTGTTGGTGTTATCCAAATATTTTCTTATGTTTTTTTACCTCAAATGTGTTTTTTTCTACTGATTACACAATCGATCTTCGTTCCTACCATATTATCCTGCTCCAAAAAGTCCAACAAATTAAAGCTTTGAAAAAATCATTATAACCATGGGAAGAAGTGAAATCGAAAAAATGGATTTTAGGAGCACTTCCGACCTATTTTGCAAAGAATAACACTTTGGATCATAATAAATTTTTTTTTAATTAAAGACATTTTCGGATCGAACAAGAAACACCGAAGATATAACGAAAAAACCAAAATAGCACCATAGGGACCACTTTAAAAAAAAAAAAATAATTTTTTCCAAAATGTCTTTCAAATATCTAACGATTGAGGCGGGGTCAAAATAGGTATATTTTTCTGCCATACAAGGTGATACGGTCTAATGAACATGTTATGAACAGAAACACAAAACCAGTTTTAGACACGATATATACATTTTTTATTTGATGTAGGTATTCGGACAGTTTGAATAAAAATATTCAGGGCCAGTTTTTCAGTGCGGGTTTAAACTCGAGTCAAATTAAACCGAGATTAACTCACCAAAAAGGGATGTTGAAACTCTGTTTAACTAGATATTGTAGCATTCGTTTAAGTTGAATTGACTTAAATTATCATATGATGTGTTTATTTTTTCTTAAACCGAGCTTAAACGTCCAATTTTGCTAAGTTAACCTCGGTTTAATTCGACTAGAGTTTAAACTCACACTGAAAAACTGGTCCTAAGTCTTCTTTGTTTTTACTTATTTGAAGGAAAAATTTAACTTGCAAGAGATGGAACAATTAAACTCGCAGTGATCAATGATATTTGCACTGCTGGATTACCTTTTAGGCGACACATTGAGAAATTTTGACCTTTTTTTGCGGATCCTTATTAGCGGACCGTTTTTAGAGGAGCACCAAATTTAAATTCTTTTAGTGAAATTATACATGTCCTTGGGAAATTTTGCAGAATTGCTTGACTCTATGGTCAGCCCGTCACGGGCCGGCCCAAGAATTTGTGGCACGCTAGGCCAAGGGTTTAAATTGCGCCCCATGTTTTTTAAACGCGCTCTGGGCATGCAAGCCACACACTTAACACGCATGCGGGTTCGTCACATAAACGGTTCGAAAGTAAAGTTCACTTTTTCAAATTTGTACATTGTAATGCGCATTCTTTCCAAAAAAGATTAAATTTTTAACTTCATTTAGAGGAAAAAAGAAAGTAAGTAAGGAATTTTCAAATATTTTTAATGAAAATTTCATCTAAATAAGTTGAATAAACTTAATGTAGACAATTAAGAATTAAAAGTAAAAAAAAAAAGGGAAAAATATATGAAATTATCAACTATTTTAGTAGAATAATTAAAATTTTTGGTGAAAATTTGGCGAAAAAATTGAAAAATTCAACAAAAAAGTTGACTTTCTAAACCCAAGTAGTTAGCAATACAATTTAAAGACCGACTTTTCAATCCTAAATAAATAAAAAATTTAACTAAAAGTAGACTTATTCAACTCAACAAGTTGAAAAATTTAATAAAAAGGCTTTCTCAATGCTAGTAGTTAAACAATTCAACTAGAAGTCCACCGAAAAAGTTGAAAAATTTCAATAAAACTTGACTTTTTGAACCCTAAAAGTTGAGAGTTCAACTGAAAGGTTGTTTGTTTTATTCCTATAACTTGAAAAATTAATTGATCATTTTTTTAAATTTTAGGTACTCAAATAATTTGAATTCACTCAAATAAATTGAATTTTAATTTAATTGAATAAAATTTAAATGTAGAAAATTCCATCATTCATGGCAAAAAACTATGTTATAAACATCAACCTATAAAGATGAAAATCTGAACCTAAATAGTCGAGGAAGTAAATTTTTAAGATGCTTAATTCGTCTCTTGGGCTAAAATACTTTTTCAACACAGCAATGACGAAAAACTTTGCCAAAATAGTCGAAAAAGTTTAATAAAAAAGTTGAAAAATTCGTTCCCAAAGTTTCGTTCTAATAAGTTTTCAACATATATAAGTTGAAAATTTGACATAGGTTGACGCGGCTGTATCTTATAAGACACACATAAGCCAATTAGGCCCGTTGTGATAAAAAAAAAAAAAAAAAAAATTTGACATAAATAGTTGAAAAATTAAAAATAAAATATTAGTCCCTTTCGTTCAAATAATTTTAAAACAAAACAAAATTTAAAAACTTCACTCACACTTAGGGTTGCCAACTCTGGAAAGTACAAAATCGGGACGGAGCCATCAAAAATGCGGGACTTGTCTCAAAAATGCGGGACAACATTAGATGCAATTTTTTATTTTATTAAATATTTCCTTTTATTCTGGTTCCTTGATATTGTTTAGATCTCTTTCAAACTCTTGCCCAATTCATGAAAAAACCAAAAAATAAATGCAAAACGTTTTGATAAAAAAAAATTTATGAAAAATAAATTAAAGTTGAGAAAAAAATTAAACAGTTTTTGTAAACTGCGTTTCATGTCGAATTGGAAATTTATATACAAACAATCTTAAGTTCTCAAATGCGGGACAAAAGGCGTCCCGCAAGGGGTCATCGCGGGACGGTAAAAAATTAGCTGAAATGCGGGATATCCCGCGAAATCCGGGACAGTTGGGAACCCTACTCACACTTCACAATGGATGAAACATGTAACATAACCGTTGAAAAATTCGTCTTTTATGTTTAAATTTTAAATATATATTGATTTCAACCAATGAAAGGTTAAAAGTTTGAACTTTCAAGTTGAAAATATAATTTTATATAGGAAAACTTTTTGTTTTAACCAAAAAAATTTTACTGAGGTTGACAATTTAGACTTGAATTGTTAACCGTATATAATATAACGTGTCACACTTTTAACTTACTTTTAAATACATGTAAGTCTCATAGGTCCTTATCACTTATGATAGATTGATATATATTTTTTTTATATATCGATCCCAGGGCCTTATTGGCTCGGCTCTACGGCCGGCCCTGAGCCCGTGATGCTAAAGAGATTGGATTCTAATAATATACCCACTTAGAGTTATTTCAGATGACGAATTAGAATACTTAGAATATTAGTATATTAGACTTAATTAAATTCGTCAACTGTTATGATGATTGACCCACATATCCAACCAATTATACGCAGGAAAATTCTCTAATTAGTTTTGTTTTCATTTTTGAGTTAATGAACCGATACAGCATAATCTATAAATTTTGTATTTTTTAAGAAAAATTTCTTTTTAATTTAGTAATAAACTATATGTAGTTGAAAACACGTCAAAATATTTTCGTAGAGTTAGCCACTGGGCAGCAAAACTGTAAATCCGCCCAAGAACAAAAGTTCAAATTTGAAACATTCAAAAATTTTTTTCCAAAGATATCTAAATAAACAACCAGATACAAGTACAAACCATAAAATTGTGGATAAAACCTGAAATAGTTTCCCTTGGAGGCAAAATTTTCAACAAAATATTCTGTATGCAATAAACTTAGAAAACTGCAGTTCGATTTCCATAGCCGAGTAGGTTGAAACCGTACTATCTTCAAAAATGTTTAAAAAACTAAACCAGTTTTAAGTATATGTTACAAAATTTTTGTCGGGAGTTACGTTTTTATAAATTTCTTTTTTATAAATTGAATTTTGTTTTAAGGAGACTAAAGAAATACAAATGAATGTTGAATTATTTGAGTAAAATATGCGAAATCTTAACTATATCGTCAAGCAGATACGATAAAGATAAAATAAATAAATAAAGTCACAGCGTTTAATATAGCAACTAATTAGCAGATATAAAATTGTATAGATACTTGATATAAGTGCCAAAATATTAAAAATCTTATCAATGACTTTACGTTAAATTTATACATTGTTGAATTGTCTTATAAATTAGCTAATCGTACTAAAAAATAAAATAAAAAAAAATTCCAAAAAACTACTTTCAATATTGTTAGGTAAAACAAAAACAGCCAAATACAAAAAATAAAAAAAAATTTATATCAACAACAGAGACAACGAGTCTAACTTTTATGTTAATTTTATGAATTAACAATGATGTCATAAGAACTTTTTATAAAAATAAACACAAATCAACAAGATATTATATAACATGAATAAATTAAGCAAAATGCTGATTAAAGTAAAACGAAAAGAAGCTAAAATGAAAACGAATTGATTTTGTTAGTATTTGATTAATTTAAGCAATCAACATGACTTTGTTATATTAACTTCAACAACATAATTGATTAACCTTTTAATTTTACTCAAATAAAAATTTAATTGCTGTTCTTGTTATGAAATAAAATTTAATTGATGATTCATTAATACCTTTAAAAACAAACGACGAAAGCAAATTAGATAATGTAGATTTAAAATTAAAAACAAAATTCTGTCAAATTAAAAAAGCATTGTTTAGTTGTCAAAAACCAAACATTGTAGTCTCTATGAACTTTATACAAATCAGTATCTTTTCACTGGATTTTCCCCTAAAGTACACAATAAAGATCCGCTTCTGAGTTTATCTACTTTTTTTGTTTTTAAGAGTCAGTATCGTTTGTTCTTTTTCAAACGATCATTAAGCTTTATAATTTGTTTTTTTTTTCTATAAAATATAAGTTCATTCAATGGGATGTTTTCTTTGAAGATCATTAACATACATATGTATGCCGGATGTCATGCGTTACCATGTCAAAGCCAATGTTTTTATTTAAGCATAAATAATGCTTTTAACAAATCAAACAAATCGACAAATCATTGCTCATCACTATTATTAATCAAAATTTTGGAATACTGTAGTGATAAATGGTTATTTAAGAGCTTTGATGCCTTGCTTAAATGAAACTGTTTAATCAATATTTATTTTACATAAATTGTTGGGCGGATATTTGCAATTTAATTATGTTAAACTGTAAGACAAGCAACACAGCAAATTCACAACATTGCAAAATTCTCTATTGATATCAGATATGGTCAAATTTCTTGAATAAATGAAGGCGTACTAAAGTGTATTTCAAATGGTTTATCAACTCTAGCTCTAACAAATCAAGTATTACATCAACTTATAATTATGATATTTTATCAAAATTCTCCACTTCGTCTATTGCTTCTAGAAGAACTGCTTCTAAATTTTTCAAATCAAAAAACTGTACCTTTTTATGACAAACTTCAGATAAATTAATAATGTCAGTATTTTAGTTTTCTTGAATATTCTCTACTAGTATAGAAGCCCATCATGACGGGTCGTATTCAAAATAATTAAGTAGCAGACGATGAGACAATATTTTTACATTCACCTCAAACGTTGCTTTGTTCAAGTTTTCGTCAATGTGTCCTGACTGACAATATCAAATAAAATTTGTGTGCATACTTTTAGGCTGACAGTTAACAGTTTAAGCAATATTTGGTTGTATGAGGAAATAGGTTCTGGTTCAGACTGAACATGTTTAAAAAAGCATAGCAAAAACAACAACCATAAACAGTTTGACTGATATAGAGCACGGAGCAGGACTCTTGTCTTTTATATATGAAGATAATATCCTTAATAGGAATAATATACAAATTCCTTCAAAGCTACGATAGAGTTAGTGTCCGACCGAATATTTGGTTTCGGTTTCGGTTTCGGCCAGTTTCGGCCCTTTTAGTCAGTTTCAGCTATTCGGCATCAATATGGCCGAAACCGAAACCGAAACCGAATAACTCTAAACACTAAAAAGTTCCTTAAAGTGGTGTTAAAAATTATCTCTTTATTTATTATTTTAAAGTTGAACTTTAATATTCAAAGAATATTTATCGTATGTATACGTTATTATTATCTGTTTGAATTGTTTTGTTTTTGAAAGCTTTTAATTAAATTTAAAAAAAAAATAAAATGTTTTTAAAAACAAATTTGTATGCAGACTTTCAGTTTCGGTTTCGGTTTCGGTTTCGGCCGAATATTACAAAAATGGCCGAAATTCGGTTTCGGTTTCGGTTTCGGCCAAAATTTTGGTTTCGGTCGGACACTAGATAGAGTTTGCATAATAAAAGAAAGTCTTCTGGGTAATTGGGAAATTTTCCATATATTTTATCGAATTCATTTTATCATTACTAACAATTTGCAGTGGTGCTATAAGAGATTTTTAAAGTGTACCTTTATAAATAAGGATAACGTACCTATGTAGCCAAAAACGTAATTTTTTGAAAATTATTAGTAAAATGCTAAATATACGCCATATCGGCTTATCATTGTTATCAATTTCATTGGGATTAAAAGGATACAGGCCGCAGGTACGAAAACCTGTCTCTAGTCTCATTTTTTATATAATAAATACCAATGTTTGGGTATGAGCACATCAGAATAATTTGCAATTCTTCACAGGAATTGCAGAAACTGTAAGTTAAATGCGTTTTATGACCATCTCACTATGTAATGAATAACAGGAAGCAATATTTTATTTGCAACCAATGTTGGATAAAAGACTTATTTTATGTATTATATAAATCCATCCGAAGAAATCCAGCCCTAATCATTTCTTGTATTGATTATCATATTTTTTCAGAAATTGGTTATAACACTGCCTTGAGTATTCTATTATCAGCAAAACCAATCATTGGTGGAATTGTCAAGAAATGAGCAGCAAATTAAAACATCCTCCTCTTCCTTTAGAAAATAAAACAAAACCCGATTTATCACCATTAAAAGTTCGCGATAGATTTTTAAGCAGATCATTGGCATTTATGACTTTTCATCGAAGTATGTTTGAATATGATGGAACCAGCATCTTAAGGGGGGACATGACATTTGCCTTTTTTTTTAAATCGACAATTTTTTCGACAATTTTGTATTTTAGTAAATATTCTTCAAATTCTAAGAAAATTTCATGGAAAAATTTTAACGAGTTCAAAAGTTACAGCCGAATTAGCGAGAGCGTATTCTTATTTTTCTTTGTTCACAATCTTTGAACGCGTTAGTCTCGAAATCAGTTTTTCGTACTGGTTGCGGCACTAGCGGGTTCATTTTTTGACGAAATTTTTTTTTTGTTTTTTTTTTAACTTGATTCGCTATCGTAGGACACTAGCTTTTAACATTTTTTTTTCGATTTTTTATGAATTTTTAAAGTCAATATTTTTTCCGAAAAAACACACTTTCAAATTTGGAAAGTGCAAATTTAACTAAAAACTAAAAATTGAAAAAAAAAAACTTTAAAAAAAAGCTTCTGTCATACGATAATAAATTTTTTTAAGATTTTAAAAAGTCATTTTTTCCAGATCGGACAATTTTTGCGACTCCCAGCGCTGCAACCACGAGACCCCGTTTTTTTCTCTGCCGCCAGTTTGGAGCTCTATAAAACCCTGTTGGAGTGAAATATATATTTTTTTTAATTTAAAAATTTAATTTAATTTTAATGTAATTTGTTCAATTCTCTACACAATAATAAAAAAAAATTTTGGAAAAATTTTTGTTTTTGACTGAGTTATGAATTTTTAATAAAAGGTCTGGTTTCTCTGCCGCGAATGTTATGTTCCACCTTAAATCTTTTTCCAAAAGAGCTGTATTTGTTACTACTTCAGGACTCGAAAAGATATTTCTGGATGTCGCTTAAGAAATTTTCTATATAATTTGTTGCTAGGAAAATTATTTTTACACACATTTAAATGAAATAAATTTCATATATAAATTTTATATGAAATTTTCGTCAACGAAATGTATGGCCGAATCGGCATATTTCGTCAAAGAGGAAAAAAATCATATATGATTTATTATGACCCTTGGACTTCTTAGCCGTGGACCAGTCAGGTCCTTATTGGAATGCTTATGAATTGGTGTTAGGCGTGGAATTTTATATTTCTTCGAAGCTTTGTGAATTAACATGCCAGATTTCATGTCGTTAAGGGTCGAAGCAATATCACATACGTTATACTTTCTTCTGGAATTTAATACAGGAGTTTACATTCAAATCCAGATAAGTCACAGGAAAAAAAATTTTAGTTAGAAATGCCATTGTAAAGCTAATGTTACAATACATCGATCCATAAAATTCTCTTTGATAAAAATTATAAAAATCCTAGAAAACAATACATTAAAAAATCTCTTTTTCGATCAAAAGCAGACATGTCCACTGTAAATTTTCCATCAAAACCAGATAAGTCCAAGCAAGTTTTTATTTGTGTAGTTTTTATTAAAATTTGAAAACCCTTTTTATGTCAAAACGTTGGTAAGAGTAATAAATTTAACATTTTAGCGGTTTTGGTTATGCGTTCTGTTAAAAAATAAAAATTTAAAAGCAATAAACATTTTGTTTTACTAAAAAGGACCTTCAGGAGATTCAAAACTACTTCGGCGGATTTCGTCCGATTTGACAAAAAAAAATATGCAGAAATCATTTTAATGATTTCCTCTAACTTTTGAGACCCCGAACGGTGGAATCTAAATTTTGATTCATTTCTAACTTTCAAAACCAGACAAGTCCAAATTTGAAATTGAAAATACGATTTTTTTTAATTTTTTTGCACTGTGAGACTACTTGTTTATTTCGCATAATGTATCTATTTTTGTGGAGGAAAATTTTGCATAATGGGTTGGTTTATAAAAAATGTCTGTCAAAATAAGGACTTTTTTTTCTATTTTCCAACAATTCAATCTGTGTGACTTGCTGATTTTGAATGTAAACTCCTCAATTATGTTTAGAGTTAAGTTATAATATTATTTGATTTTTGATTCATTATCTTGCATAAAACTTTAATTTTTTAATGGACATTAATTGAGGTGAGTTATCAGTACGAGTGAGTATGAGTGAGTATGAGTGAGTATGAGTGAGTATGAGTGAGTATGAGTGAGTATGAGTGAGTATGAGTGAGTATGAGTGAGTATGAGTGGGTAAGAAGTACGAGAGTTTTTTTGGAGGCGAGTATAAATGAGTATTAGCATATATTTTATTTTAATCGATTTTTTCCGAGATGTGGTGTGATTTTTTTTTGTTTATGAATGAAATCTGGTGGAATGAGTGACCTGCCTGCGGTAACCCAACATTAGAGGCAAGGGAACTTATCAAAATCAAGCAACCAAAAATATTCTGTACTTAATATTGTCCTTTAAATATTCCCAGATGGTGATATTTACGATCAATATGACTATTATTTTTGTACTTGGCATAGGAAATTTAAACAATGGGATATCATTACTTTCATATTTAAGCATAGTATTATAATATAATATATTATAAGTCGATTAGTATAGCCTGATTTGGTATAGTTTAATATAGTATTCTCTAGTATAGTAGAAGTGCCATAAGACATAAGTGCCAAGACAAGACCAATTTACTCAAAAATTTTCTTAAAAAACCAAAACTTACATAAGTTTGAAAACAAAAATCGCAACAAACTGCATCTCCAAACCATGATGATCTATAAAATAAAGAGAAGTGGCCGAAAAAGTTAATTCTCTGTGAATTTGCTGACATAGAAAAATTCCACTACTGGAAATTTTAAAAGCATTCTTCTCGAAATCTTGTTTTTAAAGACAGTTATACCGCTAACTTTTTGAATTTTTTCAAAACCCAATTTTCGACCATATAACAAAAAATTATCCATTAGTTAGAACCAGGGACCGTACCGGTTATGGTTTTTAACAAAAAAGTCAAATATTAACTGTTATTTTTTAACTTTTATGTTTTCCGACAAAAAAAAAAGTTATTTTGTGCCTTATATTTTTTCGGGCAAAAATAACGGTTACTTGTGACTTTTATTTTATCGGTCAAAAATAACAGTTATTTTCTGCCTTTTATTTTTCGGTTAAAAATATCAGGCAATTTATGTTTTTTCAAAGGCCATTTTACTGACTAAAAAACTATCGATACCATTATTTTGATCCCATCGGTGATCACGTTTTACATATGGTAACAAAAGTTTTTTAATCGGACAAGCGGTCTTTAAGAAAACACAGATTGCCTGATATTTTTGACCGAAAAAATAAAAGTCACAAAATAACTGTTATTTTTGACCGATAAAATAAAAGTCAAAGGTAACCGTTATTTTTGTCGGAAAAAATAAAAGGCAAAAAATAACAGTTAATTCTTAACTTTTATAGAATCAGTCGAAAATTTAAAAGTCTCTAACTATTCGTGAAGCTGAGGCCATTTGTATCATAATGGTATATTTGAAAATGTCCTTCGAAAATTTTTTCATTGTGTCTTTTTCATTCGAAAATTGATAAATAACAGTTATTTTCTGTCCCTGGTTAGAACCATTATATTTATACATTATTTTGTGTACATCATTTTTTGATAAATTTCGGTTTACTTTAAGATTTTAAATAGAAATACTTTAAGATATTAATATTATATTCAAAACTATTATTTAAGATCGAAAAACTGTTGATTGGGACCATTAAAAATACGCATGAAAATTTAAAAAACATTATATCAGACCATTTTCATTAATGTATTGAAAAAATTGCAACAAACGCATAAATCATTCGAAGAATTTTAAAAGTTAAATGAAATCATTTTTTGCAGCACTAATGGTTTCGAAGATACATTACTTTTGAATATATTGTCTTAATAACAATTATCCACATTTTTCACAATTTTTTCCAGTTTTTGAAACAAAAATAAAGTAAAAAGACTAGTGCCGCAAATAACTTATTTTTATGCTCAATACTATTCACCTGTTAATTATTAAATTTTTTTAAAATAAGCATGTCGAAAAAGTGTCCGATTTGATATAGAATGACCGATATGTGCAAAATTTGAGCAAAATCCGTTGAGTTGTTTAGATTTTAATAAAGGTCAAAAAAGCAAATAAACAAGCAAACAGAAAATAAGTGTTATAACATAGATGGCTATTTCATAAAAAATTTTGTCTCAAATCGATTGAGACGATGTTGATTAATCATGTCGATTAAAATTAAAAATGTTGTTCCAGTAGCAAATGTAAGCATAAAATTAATTAATTTATGTTCAATCAAAAACAAAAACCATAAATATTTTAAGTTTTCGAATTTTTGTTTATGTATAGGAAAGTGAAGGGATATCAATACGTGAACATTAGTCAGCAGACAAAAACTATTTTAATTATTTTGACAGAACAGGCTACCGGCCGGAAATGGGTAAAAAATTAATTTTAAATAACTTGAAAACAAAAACCAAATAATCTGTCTATATCTTTTTTTAGAAATCATGTCAAACTTTTGACTTCAGAAGTTATCAAACGAACATAACGTAATGAGTTCAAATTATTTCATAAGCAATACTTCAAATTCGAAAACTTTCCACTATGAACTCGTTGTATTCCTTACAACATGTAACACAAAAAGAATTGCCGAATTGGTGGCATACTTCCTCGTCATTTTCAAGTCTAAACAAGTTTGTAATTTTATATATTTCATAATTTAAAACCATGAATTATAATTTCGGTTATAATATAACTCAAGAGTTAGTTAAAAGTTATTGACTTTATTATATTGAAGTTTGTTAATTTTGTTTTTTTTTTTTTTTTGAGTTTTTGGTTTTTGTAAATGCCGTTAAATTAGTAATTCAGATTTTACAACAGGTTGCCAAATTATTTATTAGCTCAACAATTCGAGTCAACGACTTACTTCCTTGTATAAAGCAAGCAAAAAATATAAATATTTATTTTTTTTAATTTTTGTTGTCTAGAAACTAAAAATTAGAGATAAACAAAATCAATTTTATTGCTCTAGTAGTAAAGATTCTTATGCTTTATAGATATTTTAAAAGTATAAAAAGATATGTTGTAGCATTTTAAGATTAACAGTTCAAAAAACAATTTCATTGAGTGAACGTTAAGTAAAGGAAAAAAAAAATCAAAAATGGTGAGTTGGAGCAAAAAAAAAAAGGATAAATTTAAAAAAAAAAACAGCAAAGTGGTTAATATACTAGACTAAGTCTGAAGGATATATCGTCGAGTTTTCGTTAAAAATATTTTGAATATAGAATTGTGTGATTGAAATATCAGAGAAATCTTAATTTCATACAATTTCAAAAGAGTAAATTTTAAACTTCATAAATATTGCAATGAATATTCAAAACAAAAAAAATTTGAAAAAAAAACTGGTATAAATCAATGTTTTTCTTTGGACATGGCAAAAAAATATTGATTGATGAAAGTGCAATAGGAGGTTTCCTTTATAATTTTTTTATTTAGATCTTCTATTTAGATCTTTTTATTTTCTGACTTAAGGTGGGACATAACATTCGAGAAAACAGACTTTTTTTTAAAAATTCATAACTCAGTCAAAAACAAACATTTTTCCAAAATTTGTTAGTTATTAGAGTAGTGAATTGAACAAATTACAAGAAAAAAAATTCAAAAAAATATATTTTTCACTCCAACATGGTTTTATAGAGCTCCAAACTGGCAGCAGAGAAAAAACTGGGCCTCGTGATTGCAGCTCTGGGAGTCGCAAAAATTGTCCGATCTGGAAAAAAATGACTTTTTTAAATCTTAACAAAATTGATTATCGTATGACAGAAGCTTTTTTAAAAATTTTTTTATTCAGTTTTTGTTGAAGTTCAAAATTTGAAAGTGTATTTTTCGAAAAAAATATTGACTTTAAAAATACATAAAAAATCGAAAAAAAATTTAAAAAAAAGCTCGTGTCATACCATAGCGAATGAAGTTTAAAAAATACAAAAAAAAAAATTTCGTCAAAAAATTTAACCCGCTAGTGCCGCAACCAGTACGAAAAACATGGTTTCGAGATAAACGCGTTAAAAATTTGTGAACAAAGAAAAAAAAAGGTCAACATTAAAAATACGCTCTCACTAATCCGGCTGTAACTTTTGAACACCTAAAAATTTGTTCATGAGATTTTCTTAGAATTTTAAGAATATTTACTAAAATACAAATTTATAAAGAAACGGTCTATGTCATGTCCCAGAATGTCACAATGTCATGTGAATTAGGTATAGAGAAAACTTAATTTCAAATTTTTAATCAGTGCTTCCAAACTGACTTTCAGCCATTTGAAAATCAAAATTATAATGACTTTGTCAAAAATATAAATTTTGTTGTTAAAAAATATTCGAAAAAAAAATTTTAAATAAATATTTCTATAAATCTGGTTTAAACATCCAACCCAATAGGCAATTTAACCAGCGCTCTTCAAACGAAGGTCTGTAAATACTGCTAAAAAAAAATAGGAGAGGAGATAATATCATAGAATATATAATAAACCGAAAAAGGTTTAAAAGAAAAAATATTTTTTTCAATACTTTTTGTCTACCCCTTCCTTTAGCCATTCTTAATAAGTGCTTCTAGCAGGCCTCTTTAGAGTCGCGACAGAGGAAGGCCTAGAAAATTTGCTCGTTTCATATAAAAAAGTTTATGGGCTTGGATATGAGTGTGGAAGGTCTACAAAATCGATATGAAGGCCTGCTAGTAGCGATTCAAAGCCCTGCTTTTGCCCACTGGGAACTTTTTTTGTGTAGCATACATACAAAAAAAAATTATAAAAAAATACTTCTATAAATCTGGTTGACATATCCAAAACCTTCTGTAACATTTAAAGATTATTTCCGTTTCATTCAAAAACTATTCAAGCAAAAAAAAAAAAAAATCAAGAGTATTTCCGACTTTGTGATTGAATTTTGAAATGAGCAAATTATGTGTTGGAGAAAAATTGTCTTAAAAACTTGTCTCCAAAATTCTTATCTTGCGTTTAAATTAACTTATAAGTTTGAAAAATTTAACAACTAAAGCAAAAGTTTCAAGAAATCTTCTTAATTTTACAATTTATTTTTTATAGTAAAGTTTCAGAAAATCCTTCTATAAATCTGCGAATAGTTTTTAACTGAATATACTTCGACAACTCTTTTTATTTCTTTCATAAAACTTTTCTGTTTTTTTTTTTCCTTCAGCAACTCCTAGTCATTACCTTAGCCGCCATCATTGCCAGCTGTGCCGCGGATGTTAGCCATTTGAGCAACGAGTATCTGCCACCAGATCAAGTTGCTGCAGTCCAAATCCAGAGCAATGAACTTTCTCTGGGTATTCCAATAGCTATTGGCGCAAATACAATAACACCAGCTCATTTACCTCAGAGCAGCATTGTTTCCGTCGATCCTGTCTGGCAGCAACAACCCGCACCAGCACCAGAGGCAGCACCAGAACCAGCACCAGAACCAGCACCAGAGCCAGCTCCAGCACCAGCACACGTTGTAGAGCAACAATCCGTAGTCGTACAACAAGCCGCAGCTCCGGTGGCGTCCATCATCAACACCAGAATTTCTTTAGATGATGATGAATCTTCACAAATAAATGTTGTCCAGAATGCTCCACAGGCACTCATTCAACAGCAACCTATTCAACAACAACTGTCAGTGCAACAGGCCATACCTCAACAACTATCCATTCAGCAGTCCATACCTCAACAACTGTCCATTCAGCAGTCCATACCTCAACAACTCACAGTGCAACAGGCTATACCTCAACTACTGTCAGTAATACAGGCTCTACCTCAACAACTTCAAGTGCAACAGGCTGTACCTCAGCAACTCCTAGTACAACAGGCTATACCTCAGCAACTGTCAGTGATACAGGCTGTACCTCAACAACTGTCAGTGCAACAGTCTATACCTCAGCAAATCCCAGCACAGCAGGCTATACCTCAACAAGTCTCAGTGATACAGCCTATACCTCAACAACTGCCAGTGCAACAGGCTGTTGCACCTCAGCAATTGCCGGTGCAACAGCGTGTTGCTCAAGTGCAACAGCTTGTTGTTTCTGCTCAACAACAGCTGCAGCAGCAGCTCAACTCTGGCATCGATACTGTCTACGGTGCCAATGGAGGTTATGTCTATTAATTAAACTGCTCTTCAGTATGGACTGTGATACGATTCAATTATGTTGCCTGCAAATATGTTTTGGTAAAAATAATAAATAAAAATAAATATCTGTTGAAAACAAAAATTGTTACAAATGTTTCACCAAATCTAAAAAAAAAAGTAAAACAAAAACAAATAAGCACACAACAGCTATCTGTTGCCAGGCAATTAAGAGCCAAACAAAGTTAATCAATTGATCATGTCGAATCATCATCAACCAGTTTAGGCTGTGTTTTCGTGCTCAGCTGGAACGTGATTGTTACGTGTTTGCTTTAAGCCAAACATCAAAATACTTCGTTGAACCATTTCAAAAACAAACAAAAAAAAAAATTAATAAAAATAAAAATTTAAAAACAAAATATCAGGCACGTTAATACAGCTGCATAAAAATCATGCCAAGTTCACGAACTTAGTTTGCGAAAGACAAAAAATTGCATGTGGTCAAGTTGCAGTTATGGCGGCCTAGTCTATAGTTTTTTGTTTTTTTTTTTTTTTTGTTCAACAATTTCGCGCATATGTTGGTCATTGGCTCCTCTGCACAGTTGCCCAGTTATGCAATTGCAGCGCCAACATTGTTTTATTGGCCTTTGTTGCTGCCACATTGAATTCCATCCTTTCGCTTATTTTCATCTTTGTTTTGTTTTTCATTTTGTTTTTTATTTGCTTTAAGCTCATTACGTAAAGCGCGTTCTTTTTGCATGCAGCTCTGCTATGCTTTAATGTTTTAATGACTAAAAAGCCCTTTTGTGCGTGTGACTTAATAGCCTTCATTTGTAATTTATTTTGACTTAAATCGAAAAATTTAAGATGAAAAAAAAACTGCTGAAAAACAGAAAGTTGCAAAAAGCTTTCTCTTATAGATAGTTTCAAATATATCAAAAATATCCACTCAACAGAATTTTATACAACAAGCAACATAATTAGAGCAAATCTTTGAAGGACATCGTCAGTTTCCTCCATATAAACATAGTGCAAAAGGAACTAGGAGTTGTTGCATATCAAAAACTGCTGAGCTCAAAAACGGCGTTTATTGTAATAAATTTGACAAGAAACAGATCTTTATATAAGCCAGTATCGGATAAAAACAAAAATTTCATACTTGGTAATTGGTTGAAATACTCGCTTAATAACTAACGACAGACAATATTAAGAATATTCATTAAAAATATTTTATTTTAAATTGCTAAAGCTTCATAATAATTGTTATCACATTTAAAAGAATATTTAACGAATCTTTAGAAAAAAATGAGAAAAATGAGAAAAAATTCGAACAAGATATTAACATGGTAAGTCGAATTCTTGAATTAAAAACTCCTTTTTTTAAAAATTTCACAATTGATGAATGCATAAAACTAAATGTTTTGAGGAAATTGTCACTTTTGAAAAAACAAAAAATCGACCAACTCAAGGGCTGTCTCCAAACCAAATCATATTGATCAAAGAGCGGGATTTTCTCAAAAATCCATTTCTCTCTTAGAAGTTTGGGCACCTTTTCAATCAGTTAAATTATATACATACATTCTGCACATCTGTGTAACAGTACCCAGTACACAGTAGTAATGTTTCATTCGTCTAGAATTGTAATATATACCAAAAAAGCGTACGACAAAGTTTAATGTCACTTAAGGAGGGACATTACATTCGCGGCAAAGAAAACAGACCTTTTTTTAAAAATTCATAACTCAATCAAAAACAAAGTTATTATTGTAGAGAATTGAACAAATTACAAAAAAAAAATCAAAAAAATATATTTTTCACTCCAACATAGTTTTATAGAGCTTCAAACTGGCGGCAGAAAAAAAAACGAGGCCTCGTGTTTGCAGCGCTGGGAGTCGTAAAAATTGTCCGAAAAACAATTAATTTTTAAATCTTAACAAAATTTGGTTATCACATGACAGGAGCTTATTTTAAATTTTTTTTAATTTTTGGTGATGTTCCAGATTTGAAAGTGTGTTTTTTCGAAAAAAATATTGACTTTAAAAATTCATACAAAATCGAAAAAAAAAATTAAAATAAAGCTTATGTTATACGATAGCGAATCAAGAAGTTTAAAAAATTAAAAAAAAATAAAAATTTCGTCAAAAAATAAACCCGCTAGTGCCGCAACCAGTACGAAAAACATGGTTTCGAGATTAATGCGTTCAAAGTTTGTGAAAAAAAGGCGAAAATTAAAAATGTGCTCTCACTAATCTTGTGTACTATAAAAGACTTCGTCTTGTTGTACAACATTAATTAATAATAAATAATAAAATAATAAATAATAATAATAATCCGGCTGTAACTTTTGAACCCGTAGGAATTTTTTCATGTTATTTTCTTAGAATCTTAAAAATATTTACTAAAATACAAAATTATAAAAAAAAAACTCGCGTGTAGCAACGTACACGTGGCAGAGTGAAACTTTTTAAATAGTAAGAAATAAGAGAGATTTAAGTCTAACATAGAGAGAGAAAGTATCTGAAAAGATATTCAATCAATACAAAATGGAATAATAATCTGTTGATTCAATATTTACATCCAGGGACCGAACCGGTTATGGTTTTTATCGAAAGTGTCACATATTAACTGTTATCTTTTAATTATATTAACTATACTAACTATTTAATTATATTAACTGTTATATTTTTTCCGACAAAAATAAGAGTTATTTTGTGCCTTAACATTTTTTTTGCAAAAATAACAGTTACTTTTTACTTTTATTTTATCGGTCAAAAATAACAGTTATTTTCTGGCGTTTTTTTTTCGGTCAAAAATATCAGGTAATTTATATTTGCTCAAGTCATTTTAACGATTTAAAAAAAATTTTGATACCATTATTTTCATCTCATCGGTGAGACATTGTACAAATGGTGTCAATAGTTCAATCTGTCAAGCGGCTTTTAAAAAACACAAATTGCTTGATAGTTTTGACCGAAAAAATTAAAGTCACAAAAAAACTGTTATTGTTGACCGATAAAATAAAAGTCAAAAGTAACGCGAGGCTGAGGAGATTTGTAACATAATGGTATATTTGAAGAAGTCTTTCAACAATTTTTTTCATTTGAAAATTGTAAAATAACAGTTATTTTCGGTCCTTGTTTTAGATGCTTTCGAATATCTTCTTAACTATTTGAATGCTAGATTGCATCTGCATAGTACTCGTTGGAGCCTCCGAAAGCAGAGGCAAATCTTGTTGATTATTACCTCCTGTTGCCTGATCATAATAATTGCTATGTATGTTGAGTGAGGACCTCGTAAAGCAGCGAACGTTGATTGTTGAGTGTATCAACTTGGTTGGCTATACAATTTTGTTGAGATGATGGCTGTAGATTCTTTGTAGATTCACCAAAATACACTGGTTCTTAGTAAAAATGCATTTTGGAACTCAGCCGATGTTGCAATCAACTTACCTTCATCATTAGTTGCAGACCCAGCTGCGGCTGCATTCTTAAGTGCTCTAATTTGCTCTTTATATTCACGAACACGTTTTGTTCCTGTTTTAGCTATTTTTCTTAGCTTTTAAACGTTTTTTGGCTGCCAAAAACTATTCTCGGGAGTCTTAAATATTGCACTTTTAACACTTTTTGCTTTTATTATTATATTGAATGAACTGTTTTTTGCATGTTGTCAATCATCTGTCAAGTTTTTGATCACAACCAACGAACTAAATTAAGCTTTAAGCTCATTATGCGGCGAACAGGCAGCAGAATTTTTTCCCGCTGGATGTATTTCTATGTCTTAATATTTTCGTTTGAAGCTTACAGAAATAAATTTTCCGTGCATACTTTTCGGATGAAAATAAATGTTACGGACAAAATGTTACGCGTTCAGTTTTAATTACATTTTGTTTGCCTAATTATCATATACCTACGTGGCGTAAAGGTATAGATTCCAACTCTTGAGTAACGATGGTCAGGGTTCAATTCTCGCTAGCGGCTGTCATTTTTTAAAAATTTTTATATGAATTGAAAACGTTAGCCTACACACTAAAAAAATTCCAAAATAAATTCACACCGGCGAGTGGATATTTACATTTTTTACACCGAATGGTGTTAATTTACACCGTTTACCCGGAATGAAATGACAAACTTATCCGATTGGTGTGAAGTAAGAAAATCAATGAAGAAAACAACTTAGAAATCACATTATTGAGAAACAAATTAAAAATTGTATTTTCAGAAGACTGAAATTGAAAATCTAGAATTATAAGTCATGTTCGACTTTTTTTTTAAATTTAAATCCATTGTAATAAAATAACAAAATGTTTAAACATATCTTAATCGAAATCTATTTTTGGGCATGTGTGCCCTTTTATTTGCCATAGCATTATTTTTTATAACAATTATAAATATTAAAAAATGACACCGTTCGGTGCTAAAAATTATTATTTTGAGTATTCTTATTAAACACCTAAAGAGGTTCAACACAAACATCCGATCGGATATTGATTTATTTGCACTGATCGGTGTGAACAAAATATACCCTTTCGAATATTAAATTCTAGCACCTTGACATGATGTTTTTTAACACCGAACGGTGTAGAACTCCCTGGAACACCCATCGGTGGAAAAATTTGATACAAATGTTTTAGTGTGTAGCGTCACGAATAAGAGACCTTGAAATTTCACTCGCCGCCAAAGAAGTTTCACTTCAAAAACCTATTTCAAAAAACGGCCAATCGGGGGATGTCATATCCATTGGGGGTGTCATGAAATCCAATAGCTGTCGGTATTGATTTTAAAAACGACAAGAAATTTATTTTTCTGTCATGAATTCCGACATTATTGGTTTTATGTTCGAGCCGGACTTTTATTACATTTCGAACAAATAACCAATAATGTCGGAATTCATGACACCAAAGTAAGTTTCTTGTCGATTTAAAAATCAATTCCAATATCGATTGGATTTCATGGCACCCCTGTATAAATATATCTATACTATTATATAAAGGAGTAAGCTTTTGTTGTCTTGTGAAAGGTAAAGTCATATACCACTGGATAAATTTCGATTTAAATTTCAAAAACAAAAACTTTAATTATCTTGGGTGAATATAGGCTATGTTAAATTTTAATATCGTATTTAAATAAAAAGACATAAGTGAAATGCATTCCAATGGACGTATTTCTTAAGATTTTCTACAGAAAATAAATCATAAAATTTTTCAAAATAGAAAACATTAATCATTAAAGTTTGAAATAGTTTAACTTAATTTGATGTTGATACATTTAAGCGTCTGTCTGTAACGAGAAAAAAAACTGCACCGGTCACCTTCGAATCTCATGTATTTTTGCAAGGCAATTTCGAAAAAAAAAAATGTTTGACCGACGATCTGTTCTAGCTTTAATTTTCTGAAATTAGGGCGACACATTAGGGTGGAAGAAACTGAGATATGATGCTTATAATTAGAACAGGACATTTGAGGTCAATAACATTGAAGCAGAAAATTTTGTCTTTTTGAGACAAAAACATCCTTTTATCAAACTTGAAGATCTAACTGCAAATGTCAAAGATATGAAGAGAAATGTAAATGGGCGACCTCTACGGTCGGTCAAAAAAAAATATTTTTTTTAGTGGTTGTAACCGAAGTCGAACCGGTGAACCGGTGAACTTTTTTTGTGATACGATCGAACCGAAGTCGAACCGTTACCGAGGTCGAACCGGTGAACCGGTGAACTTTTTTTGTGATACGATCGAGTGTGCAATCAGTTACTTTCGAAGAAGTGGTAATTTTTGCAGATAAGATTTGTTTCTCCGCTTCGGATGGATAATTTCTCTTATTCGAATGAAAATTGATTTGATACCATCTCTGGGAAATCAGTTCTTTCAAATATTTTAAGTTAAGGGTTGCCAAAGCTGTTGCGCTATATAGCATATGATGCCTGTAGACCACCTCTTGATTATATTTAGGAAAATTTTATTGCGGATTAGTTTGTATATGGCTAGAGGAATACCAATTATTTACCAAGCTGTCGATAACTGTTCTTGGCAATTTTCTGGAATGTCTGTTTGTCCGGGAATCCAACATAGGAAGACATGAGCTGCTCTACCATACTAATGTGACAGGTGGCAGAGACAAGATTTTCTACAACTAGATTATTCATTTTTATAGCAAAGTCATTATTGTTTATTGGCAATTAAAAGCAGTCTTTAAGAGCGCATATTAATCAAAAAGCTTAATCAACCAACCAAAAGTTGTTTTTGCGATAATTTGTTCAACAAAGGATTTTTATGAAGATTTGTTTTTTTTTTCAAAAGTCTTTATTATGCAAATTAAGTAATATTATTTTCAACATGTTCTGATTTTAATATAATTATATTAAATTGATCGCTGAAAATAACGACAGTTTTTGAAACAATAAGTATTTTAGAGCTATTAAAATTTAATTTTGAAACAAAAAAGTTATACACACTACTTAGCTAACATTGTGAGATGCTTTTTGTCTAAGGCTGGGTTTAACAAACTTATCTTAATTATAAATTAATTGGAAATGAGTTGTGTTCTTAATCTTCTTAGATTATTATGCAAAACTTAAGTGGTTCCCATCGAAATCAATTTTTATTTCTGTTGTTTTGTTAAATCATTAAATTAATTTTTAATTTTGACAAAATATGTAAAATTCCATTATGAAAATATAATAAAAATATTATATTTTTAAATAAATATAAAAAAATATAAAAAATATAATAATAAAATAACACTCCAAAAAGTCCTGTTCAGAATCCTATTATTTTTGTCCAACATTTTTGAGCCAAATTTCAGAATCTTGTAATATACAAGACTATATATTATATCCACCATTATCAGAGAAGAAGCTTTCATAACATCACTCAATCATGCGTTAATAGTCACAGCACATATACACAGCACTTCTGCGTCAGCACGGCAAGCAATCATCCCTGAACTTTTACAAAAATTCCGCTGAAATCCGGCTGTACATAAAAGTCATTAAAACAATTTACTGTGCAACATGTTCCACAGCATGTCAAAAATGATGATTGATGAACGAGTTCTCTAAAATTGACTGATCTTGAAATAAAATGGCATTCAAAACTGGTGTGAAAGTGAGTTGATCATTAAAAACTAAATGTAGCAGAATGACAGTTAAAGGGGATTCAAGCAATAATTATGCCGAATCCCATTTTTAAGGTTTACTTCCGTTAAATACTTAATCGTTAAGACCTTATTAAGCGCTTTATTTCTTCTAAACATAAAGCTTTAATTCGGTAATATTCCCTACACCCACACACACAAACACGAACTTGTGCAAACAAATAATTTTAGCACAAATGCCTTTGGATATTATTGCTTTTTCAACAAGCTATATTATAATATAATATTCAAGAACTTCTTTGATAAACGAATGCCTCATACTTGTAGCAACTATGTAATATTTAAATTATTTTCTTGAGTTAACTCCGTAATTTTTAAAGAGACCATAAAATTTTTTATTTTATTACACTGATAATTTTGTTTTAATTGCATGTTTGCATTTCAGATTTTTATGAAGCTGAACTGATCAGTAAAAAAGAAAAATATTTTGGTTGCATTTTCCTTTCAAAAATTTTAAATACCTGAAAGACTCAAAACATATTTATGGCTACATTTGCATAGTTCTCTCTCTCTCTCTCTCTCTATTTCAGAAATTTTTGTCAATTACTCAATCATTATTTCCCCAAGCTCGAATTGTTTTCCTTTTTTTTTGTTAAATTCTTCAAATTTCATTGACTTCACACAAAATTTAGTTATGAACTTAACTTGTGCAGAATTGCTTATTTATTTCATTATAACTGCAACAATTTGTATGGTTATAAAAACATATTTAAAACCTATGCATCAAACTATTTTTACTTATAACGTACTTATTCGTTTTTAAGATAGATAATAGACTTAAGGAAAACATTCGTAACGCGCATGAAGAGCCAAAATAAATTAGTGATGATCATCACAATCTAAGTCGGTTTAATATAATTATGTGACTGCTGGTCTGTCATTGTTTTGAATCATAAAAATGGTTAAAGGATAGAACCTTCATTATTTTAAATAAAAGGAAGTTCTTTATCTGTCATTTCGGATTCAAACTCACCGCCATTTAAAATATGTTAGCAGACACTATTACTAAGTTACTTACTTCCTTAATAAAATCGCTCTGTGCAAACCCTTCAAACTGCTTAAAAACCGTTAAAATGCAAGTTTTTATATAGATTCATAATAAAATGATTCCATAAACAAGTTTATTGTAGATGGCTTCAGGTTGAGTATCTCTCTTGAACACTTGTTATGATAATACTTGAACACAAGGATCAGGCAATCAACATTATGTCGATATCCAAGAGAATTGACAGAAGATTAAATGTTTTCATCCCGATTTCGAATTAAATTGTACTCCAATTTCGGCCTAATATATGAAGTGTGAATTGTGCGATATCAGCTGGAGTGAAGTCTTTCTTAAATCGTTTTAAAAAACCCAAGCACTTGGCCACTTCTTTCGAAACATCGAATATCCTGAGCTACACTCAGAAAAAAGTTTTTCGGAATATGATAAAAAAGGCGATTTAGAGAAAAATGGTATCGAGTTTGCTCCAGAGCATGCTTTTCTCTAAATGCTATACTAAAAATTTCCTAAAAATGATAAAAAGCTTCAATGAAAAAGATAAATATATAAAAATATATCGTGTTAAGAGAAGAAGACTTCTTTATTTTTGAGAAAAAATTTGTTTTTAGTAAAGAAAATACTTCTCATAGTGAATTTTTTATTAAAATTTAAGCTAAAATTTTTCTCTATAAATGATGAGTTTTTGTGCGAGAAATATACTTATCATTATTAGACTTTGATATATTTTCGTTTCCCAGAAGTGAAGAATTATTTCTTCGAAAATGTGAAAATTTATTTTAATTGAAGAAAATTTTATTTGAAAAAAAGAAAATTGCTATTGTCGAATATAGAGAAATTTTTTATCGGAGAATGATAGGTATTTTTTTTTTTTTAGTGTAGGGAGCAATGCATTTGCTTGAAGATTAACAGTCAGCATTGGATCTTACTTACATTAATTTCGACTCTATTTGTAAAAACCCACTAAGATATTGTTTTTAGGTCACTGATGAGTATTTCATTCATATTTTGACTTTTTCATCACTCAATCTCCAAAGAGCTCGTTTTCGGCATTTTTTTAAGGAATATGAATCCTCCGCAAACGAATGTATCGCATGTTTTCGAATGATTTCCGAATGAATCAATGGCATTTTTTCGGAAGAAAGACCATGGATCACGTTCCGTATCGATATTTCTAAAGAAAACACGTGATCCATCGAGTACAGCTACCAGCGACACCATATGAATTTAGTTTTGCCAAGTGTGCTTTATGTGGCTTGTGAACCATAATTTCGCCTTAATTTCTCCAGTAGAGCGGGCCCTATAGAAAGTGGTGTGGTTGTGGGCCCCGTTTCTTGCGTTCTTTTTCTTCAACTACGAATGTTAATTGAAATTCGAAACAAGTTTATAAAAACTAGTCCAGTGGCTTGTCCATAAGAACTAGTCGATACAGGAACAAGTTAATAAGTATAAGTCCAAAGATTAGTCTAGTCCAGTAACTAGTTTCGAAGGACTTCTCCAGAGACTAGTTTAGCAGGACTAATCCGGAGACTAGTTTACCAGGAATAGTACAGAGAATTGTTTGCAAGGACTTGTAAAGGGACTCAATGGCCGACCTGTGACCAGAAATAATCCCATTGTTTCCAATTGGCCAGAAAATCATTTATTTATGTCCTAGGAACCATAAAAACGCCAATGACTGTGACCTGAGATAGTCCAATTGCATCCGATTGGCCACAGAATCATAAATTTTTATCCATTAACTGTTTGCTTCACTGAATCCATAAAAGATCAAAAGACTCACTTGTAACCTGAAATAATCCCTTGTATCCGATTGTCCTTGGAATGCTCTATTTTTATCTTTATTGCTCTATTGTTATCTGAGATAATACAATTTCATCTGATTGGTCATAAAATCATCCATTTTTTTCCAAATGCTTCCTGAAATCCATAAATATTCCAATGACTTACCTGTGTGTGACCATAGATAAACCCTTTGCATCCAAGTTACCCACTCAGCAGCGACTTCGTACACTCAGAAAAATATCAACTGTAATATTAACAGTCGGCCGCTGTTATTTCAAAACACTGTTCGATTAAATGATTTGCTTTTAAGTAAACAATTTTCTTTGTTGAATGAACGTTTCAAAGTATTTTTGTGTTGTTAAAATTATCTGTTGAAATATTTTTGTGTTGTTGTTGAATTGTCTATTTTTCCTAAGCAATAGTTTTTAGATGTGTTTTGCTATACTTATGTTATCGGATCCAATAGCTCAGTGGAAGTGCACTAGACTGTCATGCGGGGGGACATGGGTTCGAACCCTAGCTGTGTAAGTATTAATAATTGAAATTAAATAATTGAAATAATAATAATTCTGTTTCATTAATTGTTTGGTCAAAAATAACCTTCAAAATAAAATGCTTACAGTCTTGCAAAAAAAATAAAATTGCAAATATCATTTTTTATTTAAAAAAAAAAATATTTTAAATAAAAAAAAAATGTTTATTGGCCTTGCCGGATTTGAACCGTGGACACTCGAGTACTAGACGCACACGTTAGCACACTCGGCCATACATGAACTTTCAAACTAGTGATCAAATTTCAATAAATACGTTTTTATTCGTCAACCGACTGTTGATTTGAAAGTTTCATTTGTTGGATGGTATTTAACAGTGAAATCTGTTATTTCAACCCATAATTTGTTTGATAAAACAGCATTTTTTCCCTAAGTGTACATACGCAGCATGCCTCGCACAGTGTTACGTGACGATTTCTACCCGCAAGCCGCGTTAAAAAACTTCGTTTATAGGAAAACCATGCTCGTGTAGCGACTGACGGTCGCTGAGCACTTCTTGAGCTCCAGATAGTTCATCAGGTGAGAGTTTATTGCTTTCCGTAAAGTAGAAATACTCCAGGTCCGTTAAAACTGTTAAAGAGGTTGCACAATGGTCAAGTCAGAGTAGAAGCACACTGAATTAGAGTTATTCCATCAGAACCAGAGGTATTATTATTACTTGTTTAACTGATCTTGTTGGAGAATATATCTGGCACATTGCAGATAATGCATTCATTTCCAACTAAATAATTGGCGTTATTGTAAAGTTCTGTAAAACAATCCAACCAAAATGAAAATTTGCTTATTTTTAAAAAAGTTTGGGATGGACAAAGACGTCTGATTTTGTACTCTTTTATCAACTGACCAAAAGTTGTTGGTAACTTTGGGACAGTAAAGAACCTGTTTGCCGACGCAAGTTTCCTTAAGAAACTATTCGTGCTTTTAAATCACATGACAGCTATTTGTAACCTCATACCGAAGTATTTTATTAGCAGTATACTTTTTGGAATGACAATTCTGAAAAGCTTCCTCTTTGGACTTGACTAGGCTTGCAGTCTACTTGCAAGTCTCATTAAAACAGGAATGGTCTTTTGATTGAATGTTTTAATCTTATCTAAAATACCTGCAGAAAAAGATATGTTGAAAAAAGAACGAGGATATTCAGAAGAGTACGTAGGTAATATTGATGAAACAGATGTGTCCATTGTCGCTTGGAAAGACAATACAATCGTCACACTTGCTTTTACGTTTGATGGTCAGCTACCCAAATCTCAAGTGAAACGGTACGATGGAAAAAACAAAAAATATATTATGATCGAAAGACCACAAATAGTTTGCGAATACAATCGTCACATGGGTGGTGTTGATTTGATTGATAGCATAATGGGTAGATACAAAATATTATTGCGAAGCAAACATTGGCAGGTTCGTTTATTTAACCATTTTCTAGACCTTACAATGTCGAATGCCTGGCTGTTGTATAGGAGAGTTCGTACGATAAATAACGTGCAGGGCCCACATCTTTCATCAGCTGCTTTCTGCCAAGAGGTTGCTGTCGTACTTTGCAAAATGGGAACAGAGTCGACTATCCAACGCCCAAGAACTGAAAATAAAATTCAAGCAAAAAAATATAAGGGGCCAGCTCAATATATCCCTCCAATGGCGGTAAGAAAGGATCAAGTAGGACATTGGCCAGAATGGGCAGAAGAAAGAATCCGTTGTAAGTTGTCGGGGTGTAATGGCGTTTCGCAAACGATCTGCATGAAGTGTGGAGTAGCTTCATGCTATAACAAGCAAAATTATTGCTTCAAGCAATTTCATACTTCATAAGCAACCATATTAACGCAATGTTACATATATGTTACAATCCCTTATTTGAGAATAATTTCTGTTTATTAATAAAAAAATAAAAAACCAGCAAACACGTGTTTTTTTTATTTACCTCAATCCATCAGAAGCAGTCGTTATTTTACTTTTTTAAGACGTTGAGTCATAAAGGGTTAGGATAAAAATTTGATTTTTAATCAGATTTTTTATGGATTTTTAAAGACACTTTTTTTACTTGCGCTTTTATGTGCAAAAATAATTTTTTCATAATATTTTTTTTAATAGCGCAAAAACTGGTCATCCAAATGAAAAATTTGTTGAACAAACACATACAAAATTTTATTGGGCTTAATTTGATTACAAAAATTAACAAAATATGTTTCAATACATATGACTATATTTGAAAAATGGTGAAAAAACTTAATAAAAAATTTTGTATGGTCTCTTTTTTAAAAAAAAAACATTGTTTGCGATTTTCGTGTTTAGACTTTAGACAAATGGTATGCTGGGTATAGACATTTTTTCTAATTTTGGCGCATATTTTAATTGGATCTGGTAAAGGGATCCAAGATTATTTATATTTTCTTTCACATATCAGAACAGCTTTTTTCGAACAGCTGTCGAGTACGCTAGTTCTATTTTATTATTCTTAGCAAAGACAAAGCTATTTTTTATTCATATGATTATTTTTTGCTTATGACATCTCATTTACATCTAATTTTAGTAAATAAATTTGCAAACTTTATTGCCAAAGTTGTTAACAGTTCATAAAACTAACGATTTTATACAAGAAAAAAATTCACCCCATTTTATATTATAATTTTTAATTATAACGAAATTAATTCAAATTAACGAAAATGCAATACTACCTTTTGACCCAGTTTGACAATAAAAAAGTGTAAATTTTTGCAATTTGCAACAAAAACACTTTTCAATAAAATCGATCAATGCAAATTAGTGAAAAGTAAACAGATGTAAAATATTTGCCATTTTAAACAGGTTGTTGGCATTGTTTAATTCTGCAGAAGCTGGACCACAAGTTGTCCACAACATAGCTACAACATACCCGCCCCCATGTTCCCGCTTCATCATACATACACTGCCTTCATGACCTTCTATTTAATAATGAAATCAACACGTTTGTTTGGATGACAATAAAATTTTGTTAGCATAAAATACAGCTTTTGTAAATTTGGTGGGATCTTTTCAATGAATCGTAAAATATTGTAAAATATTTTATTGTTATTTTTTGATGACTTTTAGCTTTAATAAAATATGAATTGACAAAATGCAGAGATGAACTTGGCAAATATGTTGCGCACGAAGTTGTATAAAATATGAAACAGTAACAAGAAAAAAATATTTCCTGAATGAATGAATATTTGAAACAGAAAGTCTTTGTTGGAATTGGTTTAGCTCGAATAACTTTATTTTATGCGAAATTTAAAAACTTATTATTGCATTATATTACATTTAATGTTCATTAGTAACAATAACAACAACAACAACAACATAATCATCATCATAAAACTACATGAATATGATTCGCATCGGCAGCAGCGTTAAGCGTTAAAAAAAACAGCAATCTTTAGATGAGTAGTAAATAAATGCAAATAAATAGTTGGCAATAAGACAAAAAAAAAAAAAAAAATAAACAAAATTTAAACATATTGTAAATCGCACTAAACTTGTTTGGCCCTCTCTACACTGTGTTTCTGTGGCATACAAATATTTGTACCTTAAGTGAAGAAGAAAAGCAAAAAAAAAAAAAATTAAGTTACGAATGCATAGGTTTTTAGTATAAATTGGCCGGTCAGCGCTTGAACCAGCATCAGTTCCAACGGTTACTTCGTACTGTCAAGTATTCATCAACAATCCAATCACAGCACTACATATCAACATGGTTAGTGAGAAGTTTTAAAAAAAAACAAAATGTGAAGTATTGAAAAAAGCGTATCACAGTGAATACACTACAAGAAAAACCATTCGTGAACTATATAACACAAAAAACATCTTATTGAAAGTGTACAAGAATTTTGCAAAATACCAAAATTCCATTATTTGCAAAGTTAACTAAAATTGTGTCAAAAGATAATAAAAAAAATTTTTCATGATGCCTCATTTTGTGGAATACCTTACATTTTTTGGAATACCAGCCCGCTGTTTTTTGCAACATTCTGCAAAAACTTTACAAATTTTTAAACTAACATCCTCTTAACGTACTCTTCTATTTTACAGAAGCTCTTCATTGCCGCCGTTTACGCTTTGGTAGCCCTGGTTGCCGCTGATGTCAGTCATTTGTCTAACTCATACTTGCCACCAACCCAAAGATACTCAGCACCATCAAACGATTACTTGCCACCCGTACAACAGTCATCATACTCTGGCTCATCTGGCTCATACTCTGCACCTGCTATACAACAATCATATATTGCTCCAGCTGTGCATTCAACATACTCTGCTCCAGTGCAAACAACTCAATACCACGCTCAATCTTATTCAGCACCTGTTCAATCCTACTCTGCACCCGTTCAGTCATCATACACTGTTTCATCTCAATCTTATGAAGCTCCAGTTCAAAGTTATGCACAGGAGCAATACTCTAGCCCAAATGTTGAGTACTTGCCACCCACACAAAGCTATTCAGCCCCAGCTGTTCATGTTCAACACTCATATGTCGCTCCAGCCATTCGTCAATCGTACTCAGTTGGTCAATCATACCAATCTGCACCAGCAGTAAGCTATTCGGCACCAATTCAACAATCCTATAGTGCTCCATCTGTCAGCTATTCGGGCTCAGCCGGTCAATCTTACCACTCGAGCTCCATTGGCAGCGGCATTGAGACCCAGTATGCTTCTAACGGTGGATACGTTTACAAGAAGTAGACTGTTGGATACTGTGATAATCTATTATTTTTTTTTTTGTTCTTTTGTAAATATAACACATACATTCATTAATTTTTTTAATTATATTTTTATTTTCGCAAAACAATAAAATTCCTACACCAATGTAATGAAGTTTATCTTACTACTAAAGCCTACGAAATCTCTATGTTTACTCTATCCCGAAGTGTAATTCGAAAATAATCATTTGAAATTCGAAAATTTAATTTCATATTCAGAAAACATCAATTCAGGAAATATCAATTCAGAAAATCCATTTTAAAAGTCAAAAATCAATTGTGCATCAGCAATTCTATTTACATTTCTTAAATTAAGAAAGGATTAATTGAAATTGATAAAGTTAATTTAATCAGCAAATACTTCTAAATCCAATTCTGGATTATATTCTCATATTAAAAAAAAAAAAAAAAAAAAAAACAAATTGGCCATTTCAGCCCTTGATAGGACTTTGATCGAGCTTCTTATGATCCATTGTGTTGTGTGTGTTATTAAATATGTTTGTACACAATTGACCGAGAACTGGACCTGCATGTTGTATGCCGACACCGAACGGCTAAAGTTCATGTTCTCAAGAAGCTTTATATGGCATTATTTACTCTCTGAGGTTTGCCATTATCTGCAGAGAGGTGAGCAATTTTTTATTTGAAAAAACTTTTCGCCGCGACTTGTATAATTTTTCTTTACTTAAGCCTTTTAGTCTTTATTTTAAACCAGAACTTTCGATATAATCTTGGAATCACGTTCGACTTTGTTAGATATTTTTTATAGTTTGATATAAAAAAATACTTTTATTTCGAAATTTGTTTTTATGTTCGGAGTAATAGAAATTTCAGAATCAGGCACTATGAAGTGGACATTCCCAAACAATTTACAATCCTAATTCTTGATATTTTAACAATTATGAAAGATTCCGTCTTAAAATAATCTTTCATAAAAACTTTCAAACTTGAAGTCAGATGTGACTTTTACAGTATTACTCACAACTCCTTAAAATGAAGATAATTTCTTTAAAAGAATTTTGTTAAGAATCTTTTAAGAGGTAATCCTTTTTTGTGAAAAGTTCCAGTGCTTTATATGAGAGTTTTACAAAAGAACCTTTAAAGATTTTGAATTAAAAATTTTGTGTATTTCTAAAAAAGTATTCAACTTTCAAAAACAACGTTTCTTTGTGACGTTATTACTTTGTCATAATAAAATCCCTGAAGAACCAAGAAAACACTGTCTGTTTTGGCGAGCAGGATATGGTTGATTTGGAAAATTTGAAAAAAAAGTTCTGTTAAAAAACAAACTAAAGACATACAATTTTGTAAAACCAAAAAAAAAACCTCAATATAAATCCATGAAAAAAGAATAACTTGGTTCGGGTTTTGGGAACAGATACCTGCTCAACAAAGTAGAAGTGTTGATGATGACAAACTGCGAGCAGAAATTGAGTGGAATACATAGACTATTTCGGTGAGTGGTGACCGTGGCATGTAGGTTAAGTGTGTGGCTTAGCATGCTCGGTGCCCGAGTTCGATCCCCAGTCGCGGCGAAAAATTGTTTCAATAAAAAAATTGTTCTGATCGGTCACCACCTCTCTGCAGACAATGGCAAACCTCAGAGAGTAAATAATGTCATGTAAAGCTTCTTGAGAACATGAACTTTAGCCGTTCGGAGTCGGCATAAAACATGTAGGTCCAGTTCTCGATCAATTGTGTGCAAACATTTAATAACACACACAACACAATTGATCATAAGAAGCTCAGTCAAAGTTCTTTCAAGGGCTGAAATGGCCAATTTGTTATATTTTGTTTTTACATAGACTATTTCACAATACCTTACTGAGACCTTCAATGTATCAAAACCAGTCATTAGTCGCTGTCTCAAAGCAATTGGAAAAGTGAAAAACTCGATCGATGGGTTCCACATGTGCTAACCAAAAAAAAACCAAATGCTCAGACTTTAGGTGCCCTCTTCATTGTTCATGATAAGGCAGAACCGGCATTGAATTGAAATTGGACTTCTGACGAAAAATGGATCCTATATGATAGTAGGAAACGTTCAGAACAATGATTGGATAGCGGAGAAGCTTGCAGCCACCAAACAAGAGCGGGACTGCACCCTAAGAAGGTCAGGATGACCTTCTTGATGATGATGAAATGGTAAACTTTTCTTTTTTGAATCCTGGTGAAACAATAACTGCGGACATGTTATGTGATAAATTGGATGAAATTCACACGAAATTGCGTTTTAACAGCCCTCTCTGGGAAATAGGCATGGACCAATATCTATCATGGTACATCTATAACACCGAAAACGTGCAAAAACAGCAGGATTTGCAGTATGAAGTTTTGGACTCTCCCTCCATTAGGGCTTCCAATCTCGGGATCTCGGACTTTTTTCAGTCTCGAAAGTCCCGGGATTATAATGCCTGAGATGCCGGTATTTTCGGTATCTTGAGTTTGCTTTGAAGTTTCTGAATTTGTTGGATTTTTACGATTTTTTCGATAAATTTAGATGATGTACAAGAATTTGTAAAACAGTTCATTTCAAATAATCAAAATTTTTTTTATAGATTTCTTGTTGCTATTTTTCGAGTAATCGAATTTTAATATAAAGTAAAAGTAGCAAGTTATGTTTTCACTTAAATTTTATATAGAAAGCGTGGATGTATTTCGAAAACAAATTTAAATTGATAGGTTATTCAGGGTCACCATTTGTTAAAGTTCTCCTTTCAGTTTCTATTTTTGCTTCAATTATTTAAAATTTTTCACAAATTTCTATAAAAAACTAACTTGAGTTTTTAAAACTTCTTAATATGTAATTCTCCAATTATTTAAAAATGACATTGCTTGGTGGTTAACTGATATAAATAGTTCTCGCATAGCTTATAAGCCTGGTAGGCTTAAGTTTATCTATATACATAGCTTATCTATATATAGCTTGTTATATTGGAAGATTTCAGAGAAAATTCTTTTATTTTAAAAAAATTTTGGATTCTCAATTCTCTCATTATATATCTATAGGTAGCATAAATTTTAATTTTTTTAAATCTCTTCTAAACAAAACATTTTTGCAAAATTCCTTGATTGCGAAAAGTCCTGTCTTCAAAAAAATTTCAATATATACCTCAAATTTTAAACTAATGGAATAAGTAAGGTTCCAAATTATATATCAAATTATACGATATATAAAACAAGTATATAACACAGAGAGAAATATGAGCTGAAAACTATCCCAAACCAATCCAATTAATTTTGGAAATGGTTCTGAGCTAAGCCATAATGTTCTTGATATCAAGCCATAACGTGATTGTTTATCAAAAAATCAGCTCGTCCAATGATTTTTGGATCATTTATCAAAAAATTAATATGCCCACATGTCTTCAATATAAGAAATTTTTCCAATGTTTATTAAAAAATTAATATGCTCACTTGAGCCCAATTCTATCAAAATATGTCAAATGCCAAAAAATAAATACAAATACAAAAAATATGAATACGTTGAATGACAAATTTAAGACATTTCATTAAAAAAAAAAAAATAGAAAGAATGACAAACAAGCATAATGAAAACTATATTTTTATTGTTTATAATTATACTTAAATATTATATAACATATAATTATATTTAAATAAAAAAAAAATTGCATTTTTAATTTTTTAATTTATTTTCTGCAGGAACAAAAACCTAATGAGAATTACGTCGTTCACAAGCACAAATTGACGTGTTTATCAAAAAAATTGGTAACGTAAAAAGCTTGTTTTGAGATGGTTTTGAGCTCTATTGATTTCAGTTACGAACACTTTGAGCTTGATTTTACCCATTTTTTATCTCCGTGAAATTACTTGATACTTTTAAAGCAATACTCTTATTAGGCTAAGAATAACCTACTAAAGGAGTGCAAAATTAAGTTTCCTACCCAAGTGCCACCAGCCCTAGCTACGCCACTGAGCAACAGCGGGACTTATCTCGAGATTGGAAGCCCTAGAGATAATGCTTCATTTTGAATAATCATTGCAAAAATCGTACTGTTGTGCAAGCAAATATTACGTTTGCCAACATCCAAATTCCAAATAACCAAACTTTTAAAAAATTCTACAATCATATTCATTCTTTTGGAAAACAATAAAAGGTTTGTTGAAACATGCCTTTTGTCAATCTTAATATATAAAAGACAAGTGTTCTGCTCCGTGCTCTATATCGTAAACCATGTTCAGCCTGGACCAGAACCTGTTGTAAAATTATCCATTTGAAATTTTTGTACTTACTAAACCTTTTGCTCTATATCGTAAAACCTGTTCAGCCTGGACCAGAATCTTTTGTAAAATTATCTATTCGAATTTTTTGCACGTATTATACTTTTTAAAACCTGTTCAGCCTGGACCAGAACCTGTTCCAAAATTATGTATTGGAAATCTTTGTACTTGAAGACTATCGTCATTTTCCTTAACTACTATACATCAAACATCATGTCTTGCTATTATAGTGCTTCTTAATTAACAGAACCAGAACCTATTCGGTCTACATAAACTGAACAGCAATTATTACATTCAGTAACGTTGGTGTCAATTGGTATTGCTAGAATGAAATCACGTATTCGGTCTTCTGATACAAGTTTTAGCGATTGGCTACTCAAGTTAGGAAATGGAGATGAAGATATCATAGAAATTCCCGATCATTTTGTTTGTAAAGGTTCGCTTAATAACCCTTTCAATAATCGCTTGCCTAGAATAATCGTGGACAATTTTTTTTAACTTATATTCCCATCATTTAAGCAATAAAAAGATTAAAAAACATCCATTTGATTTTTACATGAGATGCTTTGCTGTTGGCAGGCTGTCTAATATAATGGACAAAACCACAATAACGTTGTATTGTAATATTTTAGTTCAACTAAAAAACCGGAGACAAATGCAAAAGAATTATTTATGCAAATGTTATTATAAAAAAAAAAATAATACTTTGCACACCAATCACAATAATCACTTCTTTTTTGCAAAATTTATTAACACGCGATATAAAAAAATTGAAGTCTTCTGTTGGGCATAAAATCGAAAATCTAACTAAGTTATACGTCATTAATCTCCCTTAAATTATTTTTGTCATGTTGGCACAACTTCATTTCATAGTACCAACCTATTTGATTTTAGAAAAGACGTTGGAAAATAAAAAAAAAAAAATTTCCGAATTGTCCAATATAATGGACAAATCCATTGAAAGGGTTAAATAGATTTTTGGCAATATTTTGAGTCCGAATAACGTCAACCGTTATTCCAAAATTGCTATCCTTTGCCCAAAAAATTGATCTGAGCACGGATTAAATCGAAGACAGTGATGATAACGACAAACAAAATTACCCTGCCAAGTTTTTGAATGAATTTTATCCTTCAGGAATGGCACTGCATAAACTAAACCTCGAAAATGGAAGTATTATAATACTTCTTTGAAGTTTCAATATCAAAAGAGATATCTGTAATGGAAGGTGGTTAGTTTTGAAAAACCTAAAAACTTAATTAATCATCGCACAGGTATTGACAGGTGCACTGGCGAACATGAAATAGTTTTCATACCTACAATTGATTTGGCCCCGACAAACACAGATATGCCTTTCACTCTCCGGAGGCGACAATTTCCAGTTAAACTGACCTTTTCAATGACCATAAATAAATTGCAAGATTAAATTTTGCAAAAAGTAGGAGTTTTTCTAAAAGAACTGGTATTTAGTCATGGGTAGTTTTAGCGGGCTGATGATGTAAAACTAATTATAGATGGCAAGGTACAAGGTTAATTGGTTAAAATTCTAAGAATTTTTTACTAGAAATGTTGTATATAAGGTAGTTTTATAAAAATAATTTAATAAACATGTTTTCAAATAAAAATCTTTGTATATAAATCCAATAAATTTTTTGTCGCATTTTGTACTCTAAATGGTTCCTTCCCGTCGTAGGACGGGCTTTTACACTAGTAGTAAATAAATGCTTTGAGAAAATATAAAATAATATCAATCAAATCTTCTTCAACAATAAGCGACAAAAAAATTTAAGCATGCATCTTATAATATTGCTTGTATCACGAATTCTTATTGATAGGTTTATTTTAAAACCAATCAGGCTTAGTTTCTTTACTGTCTGCTTTTATTGTTAATCAACAGAATATTTAGCAAAAACGTACACTCCTCTATAAGAAATAAATAAGCATAAATGTAGTATCATACAACAACGACTAAAAAGTTTTATACTCACAAGCATTGAATTTGTAAATATTGATTAAATAAATATTAAATTGAATTCATTAATACGAAATATAAATAAAAGCTTTTTCAATTTAAAAGTTATAATTTGGAAGGTTTTTTTTAAGATAGTCAATTAGACAATAAACTAAATGCTTTTTGGGTTAATGACATTTCAATCAAAACTAATGAACCCGGTAGACGTTGTCTAAACTAAAATGACTGTTCGTACCGAAAATGATTTTGATTTTTTCTTCTCGCTGAAATTTTTTTGAAAACTAATTTCAAGTATAATATTTTTGAAGTCACAATATTCTGGCACAATATTCAAAGAAACTGGTCAATGTTGGGAATAATGGGTTTTCAGCTCTTTGTTAAGCATTCTCAGCGATTAAGTATACTCTTTGATCATTTTTCAGATATATGCTCAAGTAAACAACAATGTGATATTTTTCTTAATGATTAATGAAAAGTGCCGAAATGTTGAAGAGTACGTACAGTAGTATTTGTCAGTGACAAAGACTCTATCCATGTTACTACATGGTAGTGATAGGGCATAAGCTTTTATGCCTTAGTAAAGACGTTAAATTACGTATTTAAATCTTATCTTGTCCTGTTCGAAAAACCTAAGAAGAAGGCACAAGAGGTGCAAAACACCGATCTTCGTGAATGAATGAAAGAGAGTATGACAAATGGAATTTTGCACGCGCTGCTACATAAAAGAACTTGCTCATCATGGTCTTAGTCACGTAAGATCTTTTAACCCTTTCGCTACAAGTTTTTATTGGGAAGATTTAAAAATCCAATTTTTTTTTAAATTAGTACTCATATTGGCCTTAGAAACATCCATCAATATTCGAGTTTAAAAATGTTTGACCCTTAATATGTTTTTTGGAATGTATCCATATGGACACATATTACATGTATGGTATAGAAAAATGCTAAGATATAATTTTGTTTTATACGTAAGTTTTTATTTATTTCATGTGTTATAATATTTGTTTTTAATTGTTTAATGTTAAATTAGGGTAGTTTTTAATACTTACATATATAAAAAAATTATACACTTTATATGCATACAAATTATACCTATAAATTATATTATATAAAGACATGGTTATTTGATCTAAAAAGTACAAAAACTTCAAAATGTTCTTACAAATAAATTATTCATTTGATATATAATAAAATTCCTTAAAGCAATTTCTTTATCCATTGGGAATGCACAAGAAAGTATTGCATTTTGAGCATTTGAATCTGGTTTGTGTCTTACATCCTTTGACTTTGCATCTTTCTTTATCCTTTGTGTGTTCCGGTCAATGTTGATTTCCGTCATATCAACCAGAAGTTGATGGTGTGACTTTACGACTCTTCCCATTAGTTGGTGGACTGATCGGAGTTTCTTCATTCAATAATTGTTTTTATGATCCAACTTGTACTCTAGCCATGAATACTGGTAAATCAATAAAGTGGTCAAATATTTTTAGAGTCCATTTTTTAGATCTGATTGATATTCTATATAATGAGAGGACAAAATCCATTTTGTCTACTCCTCCCATATTTTTATTGTACTCTGCTACTGTTTTCGGTTGTTTTATATCAATTTTTTTTTTCTTTTTTTCAGCACATAATCGAGGCGCTACATTCAGGGGTTCATGGCCATAGATTGATGACAAGAGTTGTACAATTCCTCCATCAAACCATCTGAGAAAAAAAATATTGTCCGCTTTTTCTACACGGTAGTCAAAACTTCCACGGCCTTCTTGTTGCAACTCTTTTTCTGTTTTAAAATCTATTTCCTCTGATAGTGTCTGTAGCCCAAATTTCTTTTTGGCGTAAAAACAATACTAAATTGAGTGTCGAGAAATAATAACCAAAACAGATTTTATTATTTTTTTTTTCCAGGAATAGTTTTTGATAGATGAATAACAATGTCAGAGCAAAACCCTTACTTTGAGCCAGTTAATATTGTACCTTTTCCTTGATAGATTTCAAAATCATATAATATGCCTTTTGAGCTGCATAGGCAAAATATTTTAATTCCCCATTCGATGGGTTTCTTCGGCATATATTGCCTCAATGTGGTTCTGCCTTGAAAAGAAACCATCATCTCATCCACACAAATTCATCTTTTGGAAGAGTGTACATTTTTTGTAAAAAAATAATTATAAGTGGACGAATTAGGTACAGCTTATCGCTTTGTGATGAATTTGTCACACTGAGCTAAAAAACAACGTAAAATCAAAGAAAACCACTTCGATTCAAATATTTTTCGGAACAATTTGGCACCAAACACGAAATTATTCAATTCAAAGTGTTTCCACTTCGAAAAAAAAAATATCCAGTTTGAGGTTGTTTCCACTTTAAACTAAGGTATAACACACTTTGAAATGAAAAGTATTTCACTTTAATTTAACGTGGATTTAGATTTAATTCAAAGTGGAATCCTATTTAATTGAAATACTTACGTCTTTATTTTAAATACACTTTAGCTTTGAAATAAATTATTTTATACTTTGATTCCACATTGTTACATTAAGAAATCAAAGCGATTACAAATTTGAATCAAATCTTTGACAGTTTTGATATCAACATACAAATAAGTAAAAGTATTTTTTCAGAAATTTTCTTTTATTGAAATATATGAAAACATTTGAAACATTTGATGAAATACTCAAATTAATTAATTATTAAGCGAACTTAGAATAATTGAAGAATTAAGTATGTAAATTATATGATGTCAAGTTCCAACAATATATGTGTACCTTAAAATAAACATTATAAAATTGAAATTATCTCTTGCTTCGTTGATACACATAACTTCTCTTTGAATTCTGCCCTGAGTCCAATGTTATCGCTTACTTCTTTATTGTCGTCTTACTTTGCACTCACTGATTTTATTTTCACAAACGGACATTTTATTTTCAAGAGGATTTATTTTCCAGCTTTCGCAATTGCTTTCAGAAAATTAAAATTATTTTCATAATATATTTTGATACACGAAAGTATGAAGCTTTAAATTGAAGTGTCGTCCACTTTAAGACAAATATATTTTTATTCGTTTTCACTTTTTACAACTTCGAATCTAAGCAACGTTATTTTCAACTTACTTTCCAAGAGGATACACTTCATTGAATATAAGAGTAAAGCGCCTCATCATTATTTTGAATTTTTGCTACTTCTAATTGAATAACAAAATGTTTTCATATTTGAATTGAAGATTTTCAATGTTAATTTAAATACGATTTTTTGAAAGTGGAACAACGTAAAATTGAGACGATATTATTTAATTTAAAGTTGCTTTTTTTTCCCTGAGTGTACAAATTTTAAATTATTTCACAACGAATGGAATTTTTGCCTTGACATATTTTCGAGAAAAGATGGTATGACGGTACCAACTGTCCAATACTTTTCCAAAAACGGATAACCAATGGTACCAATCATTATCTCTAGAGCTAGAAATTTTAGGAGTTCTTCGGTAGTTAAATTTAGAGATTAATCATTTTTAACCATCGATGCCTGGTTTGTTGAAGATATAAGTTGTATAAAGTACTCCAAAAAATACTCTACAGGTAATTAAATACAGTTTTTGGGCACGTTTCAGTAAAAGTATTTTCAGGAGTGACCCGAGGAGCCTTTTTCTAACGAAATTGATCAGCCTTTTTAAATGAAAACTTTGGTTTTTCAAAAGTTGACAAACACGCTTGGACTGACCTATCTACTATTTCAATGTCCACAGAACTCTCATCATTACCAACATCTATATTCTGAATATTTATTTCATACGGACTTGATCGAGAAAGCTCTTCTAATGAGAGGTCTTATTTTTCTTAAAAGCATTATTATAGAAAAATTGTCAATTATTAATTGAAAAAAAAAAAATTTTTTTTTGTGTAGAAATTATCAGATGACAAAGTTGAGTGTATCCATATGGATACAATATAGCGAAAGGATTAAAAGATGAATGTAGCTGTACCTATTGTAGCTGCGGAGTTCAACAATTTGGTTTCATTCCTTTGAAAAATAAGACATGTTTGGCAATTTTATCGGAGAAGAATATAAAATACAAAAATTATAAAGTGTTGAAACCTCTGTTTGGCTGATAATACGAAGTGTTTTATTGCATGTTTTTAATAGCATGGCATAATGAAATATACAAAGACAAAGCATGGCCAAAAACCTCAGTAACGTCAAAAGTCTAACCATAAAGTAAACAATAGGTATCTGATATATCAAGTGGCTAATTGACTGCGAAGCAAGTATTTATTAGCAAGTGTCTGAGATGACCAAAGATAAAGCAAAACAAAGGCCTTCACAAAGAGTCGTTAAACTGTCTTCTAAATAAAAGTGTTCAGCATGAAAAAAAGTTAAATTACTATTTCATCAAAATAGTTACTGATGATTTATGACAACTGGGTTGCTTGCATTTTATTTTTTTCTTTTTATGTCTTACATTTATAAAGTTAAATACGTCATTAAGTTAGCAGTAAAACCTTAAATAATGCGCATAATTTTCTTTATCTTGTATTTTTTTTTTATTTCATTACTTTACATAAATCATTTTTATGCTGTACTTTTGTAAACTAATGTTGTGTTAACTTACAAATATTTAAATACAAATTTTTTTAACATATATCAGCGTAAAATCGTAGGCGTTTGATAAAAAAGTCAATTTCATTAACCAGTTATTTTATAAAGACGAGTATTTGAAATCTGTAGCAACTGCTAGAAATTGATTTCTCTTCTCTTTCATACATGTTTGCTTAAAATAGATAAAAACAAAATAAACCAAAACTCCCCTAATGCGCAACTAAGTCGTTTTATTAAAACAATAACAATTTATTTTGAAATTTTATTACACTACTGTAAAGTAAGTTTTCATTCACTGTATATTGGCAGTTTTGAAAAATTGCAATTCTCGAATAATGAATATTAAGTTAAGCAATTAAGTAATCATCATTTAATTTCGCTTAAGCTTGACAAATATTCACTTTATTTCATATTCATATTATGGTTTGCATTTTTAAAAAATTTTGCATAATTTAATATTTTAAACGGATCACTTATAAGTTGAAAGTCATTCATTTTTCAATTTTAATTTATTTTTTTTTAAATAGCTTCCTTAAATCAGTAGCCACATGCTTCTGAAGCTCTTCTTCAAACCGAATAGAGCTAGATATTTACAAGAAGATTATATTTACTGCAAGATATTTACCGGAAACTTTTCTTATTGCGTTAATTTTATACATTTTGTCGTTATAGCTGTAAAAATTATTAGGATGTTTCAAGGAGATATTGAAATTAAGCTTTAAGTAATCCTTCCAAATATTTATTCGGCACAATAGGTCAGTTAAACTATGATTTATCGGCAGTAGGACGGCTCCATATTCTTCTACTCTTGAATAATGCCTGTTTTAGCTGATCACGAGTAGAAATTGTGTGATTTTTCAACTTTTCCTCTAGGTTACTACATGCGTGCTGAATGGGATTGTGGTCTGCAATTTAGTGTGAAGTTTCCCAGAAAAGTGGGCAAGCTTCTCACATCATAGGCCTTGTGTTTCGGATTGTTATCCTGGTAAAATTGAAATGAAATTTTATTGTCCAAATTTCTTAAGCCTGGTTTTCACAATGGTCTGTTATTGTGGTCAATTCCAATGGTCAGTTATTGTCAGTCAAATGAAAAATGCCAACACGTTGTCATTTTTTTTTCGTTTGGCAATGGGAAGAATACGAAAACTGATCCCTTCACATGTTTTTAGCAAAAATTGCAAAAAAGTAATTATTTATGGGATATTTTAACCTTTTTACTTTCATGTCAAACAAAAAATGACTAAGTGAAAACCAAGCATTACACTTTCCTTAAAAATAATCGTCAATACATTAAAGTATACGTGTTAGGTCATAATACCATCGATGATGTGAAGTTTTCCAGGGTCTTCAGCAGTCCTACTTAACAAAAAGGCTTACCAAGTAACTATTAACTCTGTTTTTTTAAATATTAGTTTACTTTTGTTTGACCTTTGTGGTGACCGTAGCATGCAGGTTAAGTGTGTGGCTTAGCATGCTCGGAGCCCGAGTTCGATCCCCAGCCGCGGCGATAAGTTTTTTCTATAAAAAATTTTTTCTGATCGGTCATCACCTCTCTGCAGACAATGGCAAACCTCAGAAAGTAAATAATGCCATGTAAAGCTTCTTGAGAACATGAACTTTAGCCGTTCGCAGTCGGCATAAAACATGTTGGTCCAGTTCTCGGTCAATTCTGTGCAAACATTTAATAATACACTCAACACAATTGATCATAAGAAGCTCGGTCAAAGTCCTTTCAAAGGCTCAAATGGCCAATTTGTTTGTTTTCTGTTTACTTTTGTTTTTTTAAATGAACGTCATGTTTCATTATTACTTTCATGCTGATTTTTGTTATTTATTTTGTTTTTTTATTTTTTTAAATCAGTGAAGTATTAATTCATAACTAGTATCGCCTGGGGTCGAAATTCGACCAATTTATTGATTGCCTATTTATAAATATATGCGAGATGATCAAAATAAGTTCGAGGCTATAACTTTTCATTGATTGGAGATATTAAGCTATTTTCTTCAGAAAAATTATTTATTTATTTAATCATTTCTTTCAAAAATAGAAAAACAACATTTTAAAAAAATTTAATTTTGTCAAAAAAATCATAGGGGGTAGGTAGCCTTTTTTGATGGTACGGACAGTTTAATAATTTAGTGTCAAGACAAAATAAATTCACCGTAAATTTGGTATAGACTTTGAAAGAAAATCAAAAATGCAATTTTGAGTTTTTGTTTTTTTACAACAAAAATCATTTTTACCCCATATTTTAAGAATAAATCAAATTTTATGGTCTTTTTTTAAAATGAATAATTTAAATATAAACAAACAAAAAACGGTATTATTTTCAAAAGTTTTTTTAAGTTAATTGATAAGACTTAAATACAAAAAAGAAATAAATAAAATCTATTCACAGATGGCGGAGATATTGGCTTACCAATTTAGAACATTCAATTTGAGTCAGTTTTTTTCTCTCTCTTGGCATTTGGTTGAAACACACGCTAAATAACTAACGACAATATTAAGAAAATTCATTAAAAATACTTTTGGTTAGAATTTTGCTGTAATTTTAAACACATTTAAAAGAAAATTTATCAAACTTTTAGAAAAAATGAAAAAAATTTAAAAACCGTTAAAATCCGACCAAGATATTTACATTGAAAGTAAAATTTTTGAGTTCAAAACACATTATTTTACAAATTTAACAGTTGATGAATGCATAAAACTACAATTTTTTAAGAAATTTTTACTTTTAAAAATTCAAATTCGAGCGACTTAAGAACTTTCCTCCAACCAAATTTCATATCAATCAAAGAGCAGATTTTTTCTCAAAAATTTAAATTCTCTCTTAGAAGTTTGGGAACCCCCTCTATCAGATATATCATTAATATATACATTCTGCACATCTGGACAACAAAACCTTTCAAATGATATAAGTTTCAATTGTTTTGAGTTTTAATTAATACCAAAAAAGCGTACGACAAACTTTAATGTTCACGTATTAATATATAAGGTTCTTATAATTATTTTATATTAGCCATAGCAAACTCTTCTGAAAATATGCAAATACTTGCCAGTCGAATCATCAAAATAACTTAAATTTGGATTTGAATGTAATTTTTAAGTTTGTTCGAATATTACTTTGGGCCACTGTAGTCAAATTTCTGGTCAAGCAGCTTGACGAAACCAGTCTTGACTTTATCAAATTATTATTTTCCGTTTTTAATCCGTATTTTTTTTTTTTTAAAAGCGAGATAGTCACGAATTCGCATTTTTTGAATAAACAGAATCCGTCTCGAATCGAAAAAAAAAGTCCAAAATGTATTTATATCTGGTGTCCTTTCCGAGAAGCCGAAAAAGCGATTCACATTTTCTAGAGGTATTTTATACAAAAACAGATCAGTTTCAGATCCGAAACGCAATGCGTTTCGTATAAAATATACGAAGAAGTATCTTCTTTATTTCTTTTCTGCGACATAACTTTTGACTTTTGACGCAAATTGTTACGCAAATTTTGTTTAATTTCCGTAGTTCAGACCGTAGCGACATTCTAACGTTTTCATAAACTTTTTTCTTTTATTTTTCAGACCACAAGAAGGATTGAAATCATGTCAAGATGGGAATTTTTCTATTTCGCTATTTTTCGAATAAAAAATAAAAACTTTTTACAATTTTTTCCAATTTTTATGAATTTTTAAAGTTAATATTTTTTTCGAAAAAAAACACACTTTCACATTTTGAACATCACCCAAAATTGAAAAAAAATTTAAAAAAAGCTTCTGTCACACGATAACCAATTTTGTTAAGATTTAAAAAAGTCATTTTTTTCCAGATCCACGAGGCCCGGTTGTTTTCTCTGCCGCCAGTTTAGAGCTTTATAAAACCATGTTGGAGTGAAATATATATTTTTTCGAATTTTTTTTTTTTTTCTTGTAATTTGCTCAATTCTCTACAATAGTTAAAAAAAAATTTCGGAAACATGTAGTATTTGACTGAGTTATGAATTTTTTAAAAAAGGCCTGTTTTCTCTACCACGAATATTATGTCCCACCTTAAGAGATAAGAATTATGCAAACATTTTTTTTTAATTTGAAAAATTATCAGTAAAGTGAATATTGAAGTAATTTTTACTTTTTTACTGAACATCTGGCATTTGACACAATATTTATTATAGTACTTTAATGAAGGGTAATATTAAAAATTTTAAATTAAAAAAAAAAATATCGAAAAATTAAAGTGGGTTTTGTGCTTTTTCAAGATCTAACAAAAATATAGTGTATTTTTTTAAAAAAATCCATATCAAACTTGATCTAAGACAAAATTAACTTTGAGGCACGTCAACTTCTTTTAAACTTAATGGTTTTTATTATAAAATTTTGACAAAAAAAAATCATGGGATATCTGAAGAGATATCAACTCATTAACAAAGTTGAGTTTTTGAATACACCAAAGATTTTTTTTTGATTTTTCCTGCAAAAACTAAAAAATTTTTTAAAGAAAGTAAGAAAATGTTCTATTTCTTTCGCTTATTGTAAAAATGTCCTCTTTTTAATTTCATTCTAAAACTATTGTTTACTTTTGCGATGAGTCTTATAAGCAAAGAGCACACAAATATAATCTTTTCTCATACAAAATTTAAACATGAGGATAGATCATAAAAATCTTTTAATATAATAACATTTTTTCTTCAATGAAAATAAATGCATTTTAATAAAACAAGAATTTTTTTCTAAACACTTAAAAATTTAATAAATAAAATAAGGCTTTTCAATTGCCTTAAATCCAACATAAATGAATATGAAACAATTCCATCTACATACTTTTTTGATATCGACTAAAAATTACAACAACAAAATTTCCTTATGCCAGTTTAGAAATACCAACATTCGTTTGGTACCAAATTTGTACCAAATGTTTGTTTCCATAGAAAATAGCGAAATTATAGCAACAAAACGAAACATTCGTTCAAAAATACGCGAGCTTGAAACCCTGAACCATTGGTTGAGCAGTTATAAAACAACTACGTCATCCTTAGATTTTTATTTTCTATCACATATTCGAAAATCATCTAAATCGGAGACTGTCACCTGGGTGCCTTTCCTTGTTAGTAATGTTCTACTTAGAAACTGAGACGATCATTAGAAAAGGGGCCTCGGTATTCGAATGGTTAGCGTGCTTGACTGCAAAGCCAGAGGTTCCGGGTTCGAATCCCGGTCTAGTCATGGCCCTACGCTTTTACCTTTCTTTTATTCTTTTCTCATATCTATTCAACTGAAATTAAGAATTCATCAATATATACGACTTTGGAAGTTGTAGTTCGTGGTAGAGATGTTTGTGGAATGAGATTGCTTGATAACTCGAATTGACTGAGGTAAAGGCATAACACTTGCCTCAGATTCAAATTCGAATGTTGATATAGCACTCGGCCACACTTTAACATTCTACACTTTTTTCTCTTGATTTACCTTTCTCTCCTACTTATCTATGTCGCCATTTCCGAACCAAGGCAGACTTGACTGAATAGCTTTGACACCTGAAATCCTTGGTTCAAAGCTAAAAAAAACTAGTAAGGTATATCTTCGACTCGGCCGAAGTAAAAATACCACCACGGCCGATTCGTAACGGTACAAAATCTTAAATTGAAGCCCTTTTTGTATGAGATTTCTAAAAATGTTACTATTGTGAGACGTCTAAAATACATTGATATCAAATTGTTTTTCTGCAAAGTAAAGACAAGCCTATTTATTAAGTTTTCAATAAGAGGTTGTATGGGAGGTGGGCGTGTTCTTGAGTGGTTGATACCAATTTTTCTAACACGCCTCAGTTTTGATATAAAATACGCAAATACCCAATTTCAGGTTTGTAGCTTAAATATTAGCCTATTTATAGAGTTTTCACTTTAGTGGGTTGTGTGGGAGATGGGTGTGTTCGTATGCGGATGACGCCCACTTTTCTTGCACGATTTAGTTTTGATATAAAATACAAACCTATCAAATTTTTTTCCTGTAGCTTAAAGAGAAGCCTTTTTATAGAGTCTAAAATTTTTGGGTTATATGGTAGGTGGGCGTGTTCGTGGGTGGATGACGTCCATTTTTCTAACACGTCTCAATTTTATGCAAAAATAATAAATATCTAATTTTACTTTTGTAGCTTCGACAGAAGCCTATTTATATAGTTTTCAATTTTGGGGTTGTATGGGAGGTGGGCGTGTTCGTGGGTAGATGACGCCCATTTTTCTAACACGTCTTAACTTTTTATATAAAACTAATTAATATCTAATTTTACTTTTGTAGCTTTGACACAAGCCTCTATGTATAGTTTTCAATATTAGGGTTGTATGGGAGGTGGGCGTGTTCGTGGGTAGATGATGCCCATTTTTCTAACACTTCTTAATTTTTATATAAAAATAATAAATATTTAATTTTATTTATGTACCTCTGATAGAAGCCTATTTATATAGTTTTCAATTTTGGGGTTGTATGGGACGTGGGCATGTTTGTGGATGGTGGCCGTTTTTCTATCATGTCTTAATTTTTTATATAAAACGCATAAATATCTAGTTTTACTTTTGTAGCTTCAACACAAACCTCTATATATAGTTTTCAATATTAGAGTTGTATGGGAGGTGGGCGTATTAGTAAATGATGGGGGTATAAAAATCCACCATTGCGTTATTCTACTCGGGTTGGGAATTTTATTGTAAATGTCCTTCTAAAGTTGAGCTTGGAGATGTCATAGTCCGTATTGCCAGCCACTAGTTCCGATCCGTTACAGTGTCTACATGCTACTCCAGTTGTAGGACTACTCTGAGTCTAACTGAACTGTGCGTTGCGGTGATTTCAATATTTGGATTTATTCGGAGTAAGTGAGTGAGAATGTTTGGTGCATCCGTTGAGAATGAGCACGCCCACAGCCGCCACATTTTCAGTTGTGGCTGTGTAATTTTTTTCGGTGTACTATTGATGTTTATGTTGTTTTGGAAAATTACTCTTTGAACTCTTAAGTAGAAGAACTGAACAGCAAACATCAACTCTAGAAAACTTGTCTCCTTCTAAAAGTAATAATTAAGCCATTAGCTTAAAATAGTTGAACTGCCGGTAAAGCTTTAACTGCCTTATGAATTGCTAACACGCGTTGAAACATATTAAAAAACACATACACACACACTGAAAAACAAGTAATATTAAGCTGCGTGTGAAATTTTGGCCAAAATCATAAAACTCCTTTATATGAACTGTTAGTTTTTTATGACAATTTTATAATGTTGTTTTGGTTAGGTTTTGCTTTTAATTTTTAGAAAATGGTGCAAAAATTTGCATGACTAAAATTGCGTTTTTTTTGCATATTTTTCGCATACTATCAAGATCAACTGATACGGAATCTTTATAGCAACTTGTTTATGCAATACACACTGAATAAAATTGGCATCACTTTGCATATCTTTCATTGTCTATGACGCTATTTGGTCAAATAATTAAGTTGCCACCTTCATAAGTTGACCTACATGGGTGTGCATGGGGGAGAACCTACAGGGCAAAAGACACAGATGAGTGAAACATTTTTGAAGATCTTGTAACTTGTAAACATTAAGTAATATGTTTTCATTAGACATTAAATGTTTACTAAAAGTTAAAAGTAGGCAATAAAATATTATTTATTGCTTAATTAGATGCAAACAAAACATATTTGATACTAAACGTTTGCTATAAAATATGTTAAAAATGTTTTATTTGTGCATTTCTTTAGAGATATTCAATGAGTGCCGATGTCGGCAGCTGATTAAAATACAAATCTTTTAATCTTCACGCATAAATAATTTTCAAAATATCATCATCCTCTGCTTATCTCTATAGTCCCCCTCAGTAGTTAAATGTGGCAGCCCAAACATTTGTATTAACATCATTTAATCTAATTCGCAATTTTTTGTGTTTTTTTATGTTTTTTTTTTTATATTCATAAAAACACATTTTTTCCACTTTATATTCCTCACCTAGTCGAATGACATGATGACAGACAGCACAATATTAACAAAAAACAAACGAAGAAATTTTTGAATGGTTTTTTAATCTATAACAGAGACTAATTAAGAGGACCTACATAAAAAAAATAACTAATTTCAGATGTGGTTTGGCTAGTTGGTGATGGAGCATTTGGGTACTGTTACAAGCTTGAAGAAAAGCAGATCAAATGAAATGATGTATAAAATGTAGGCGAGAGCTAAGTAGATGCATCAGTTAAACGGGCTCAGTCAAACGAAGTAGTAAGCAACAGTAGCTCAGTGAAAATGGTTAATATTTTTTTTAATAATTTGTTATATATTTGTTACTAATCCTTTATTTATTTCCCCCCTCGCAGAAATTCATAGTAACATTAATGGCAGTGGCCACTCTCGCTGTGGCAGATGTCAGTCATGTGGTTAACCACAATTATGGCCCTCCTGCAAACTTCAATCAGCACTTCGGACAATCCTACCACGCACAACAACAACAACGAACGATCACTCCACCACCACATAATTATAACAACCAAAAATCTTCCTACTCTATACAACGTTCTGTTGAATCAATCGTACCTTCGGTGCCGATTGCAAGTTTTATCGTTCCGCATGGACAAGCGCAGAACTTCTTGGGAACAGAGCATCAACAGCGAGCTTCGTTTGTTCCAGCCTTGGGACCAGTGCATCAAACTCACTCAAGACCTGCTCAACAAACCTTCAAGCAACAGCCTTATCAACATCATCAAGCACAGGAGTTACGATATAATCAACAAGCTTCACAAGCTCAAGTTCATGGCTCAAATTTGCAGAAATCTAGTGTCGGAGCTCCACAAAACATTCAAAATAACTATTTAGCGTCTCTTCAACTGCAACATGGTCAAAACAATTTGCAACCTCAGCAAAGTCAGCATATTCAGCAAACCGTTTCAGTGCCACAACAACACAATCTGCATGCCTTTTCAACACAACCTCAGGTTACACAAGCACATTCAGCACAACAACATCAAGTAAAACAGAACTTATTTACACCTCAGCAAATTCAGCAAATTCAGCAAACCCATACAGCTCCCCAACATGTGCAACAAAGCTATTTAGCCCCACAACAAGTGCAGCAAAGCTATTCAGCTCCACAACAAGTGCAGCAAAGCTATTTAGCTCCACAAAAATCGCAAGAAACAACCTTTTCAGCCCCAAAAGTGCAACAAAAATATTCAGCTCCCCTAAAAACTCAACAAACGACCTATTCAGCTCCACAACAAGTGCAAAAAAGCGATTCAGCTCCCCAAAAGGAGCAACAAGCAACCTATTTAGCTCCCCAAAAAGAGCAGAAAACCGATTTAGTTTCACAACAAGTGCTGAAAAGCGATTTAGTTTCACAACAAGTGCTGAAAAGCGATTTAGTTTCACAACAAGTGCTGAAAAGCGATTTAGTTCCACAACCTATAGTGCAAAAAACCTATTCAGCTCCCCTAAAAGTGCAAAAAACAACTTATTTAGCTCCAGTTGAAATGAAACAAGCCTATGCAGCTCCACAAAAAAAGAAAAAAACTCATTCAGCTCCAAAAAAAGTGCTAAAAACCGATTTAGCTCAAGCTAGCGAGCAGAAAGTGAGTCTAGAGCCACTTCTTAAGGATGTTCCATCGAATTCACCACAAATGCTGCAGGATATGCCAGCCTACTTGCCACCTCAAGAAATTCAGCAAGGTGAGCAGACTCAGCAAATGCAGGAAATCCTTTCAGCTAATGTGAACGATCAAAAAGTTGATATTGAAGTTCAATCAGAAGCTCAAAACGTATATTTAGCTGCTTTGAAATTAGACAAATCAAATTCAGCATCTAAACTTGAATTGCAGCAATCAAATTCAGCTCCAGATAAAATGGAATTAGCCGATTCAGCTCATGCTAGCGAGCAAACAGAGAGCGAAATGCCACTACAAGAACCTATTCAAGTTGAAGAGTCTAAATCGGTACCACTTCAGAAGGATCAGCAATCTTACGTGCCACCTCAACAAATTCAGCAAACAAGTGCTCCACTGCCTCAAGCATATATAGCACCCGCCGCACGAGCTCAAACTCTTCAAGCTAGCCACGCAGTAAATGCCCAGCAAGCTTTTCCTGCACAAACTCAAAATCTTCATCCAGATGGCTATTCTTATGTTCAATCAGCTGAAGCATCAAACTTCATCCAACCACAACAACAATTTTATTCAGCTCCCATTCAACAATTCGTGCCCGCATTTGCGTCCGGTGCACCTATCAATCAGCAACCATACTCATTTCGTGCTTCTCTTCCATTAAGTTATACCAACCAGCAGGCATTCTCTGGTCAGCAACTTAATGGCTTTAATTACGCCGCTCCATTGCAGCAAATTTATTCTACGCTGCCTCAATATGAACAAACTTTCTCCTCACCCATTCAACAGACCTTTGCCATTCCACAAACGTCCCAGAATGCTCTGAATTATTTCCCACAAGCTCCAGTTCAACAAACTTATTCACTTTCAGCGCAATCACTTCATCCAGCATCCACACAAATTCAGCAAAATTATGATTTGCCACTTCAACAAGCGTCCATTTTGCAAAATCATGCTGAATCCAGCGTTTCAGCTGAAAGAGAATCGTCCATAGATTCCGCACCAGCAGCTGAAGACAGCTCTATCTCTTTGAGGACAGAGATTGTAGAGGACTCTAACCAAAATGTAGAGAAGAAAATATAGAATTGAAGTGTTTCTATCATCTTTAGTCTTAGTTTATATTAAGTTGAATAAGTAGTTGAATAAGAGCTGTTAAAGTGATATATATATATGTTGATTTTAAATAAAGAAAACGTTAAAATATTAAATTTGTTTTTATATTATGTATTATATATATCTTTGGCCACATACTTACATAACCTTTTTTTAATAAATGGACTTTTAGTTCATTACGGATCCCTTTAATTTAATTTATGGTTGTGGTACCTTATAAACCTTATTCCTTTTTATTAATGATCATTTTTCGAATCATCCTTTGCTCTCAGTGAAATTCCATAGGAATGGTGTGTTCATTACCTCCTCCAAATCTTTGAAAAATCTATTTCCTGTGTAACGGAATCGACGATTCTGTAGATTTGGACATTCATACAGAAGCTGGGTGATTTTTCCGTTTCTTTCGTATCATTGCAGCTTCTATAAAATCCTGGTGCTGTTGGAATATCGCCAGAAATAAGACAGTGACCACTTGTATACGGATTTCCCGTTTTGCCAAGAGCAGAAGGCTCTGGGTTATATTCTTGTTTAGTTTCTGACAGAATCTTCAATATATAATGCAATCACTTCTGGAAGCCCAGTTTCAGTTGAGCTCCTTTTGACGACGACTTTTGGAATGTAAACGTTTGTAATGGTTCTGTAATTATTTAAGAAAGCCGCATGGCTTTACTACCCTTGTGAGAGCTACATTTTTACTGTATATGAGCTGTGCGGCTATTTTAATAGCATAAATCTCTGGCCGAAAGGCATTACAGTGTTCAAGGAGATTTTAAAAATCTTTAACCTGTAGCATTTCTTAGTACATACCTGGTCCTGTTCTGTTCTCCATTTTGGAGACATCAGCATTGAATTACAGAAGACCGCAGGGTTCTAATGTTAACATGTAATGAGATTTTAAAAATCTTTAACCTGTAGCATTTCTTAGTACATACCTGGTCCTGTTCTGTTCTCCATTTTGGAGACATCAGTATTGAATTACAGAAGACCGCAGGGTTGTATGTTCCCATTATTGGCTGCTGTAAAGGGTTGTGATGCATTCTGTACCGAATTACACACTAGGAATGATATAGTCGGTTGTTCTTTTTGATTTCTCAGTTCCATAAATCATTCAGAGTAGATGTATGTTAAGCCGGATCGATTTTGTATGGAGAAAAAAAAAATCATCCAGACACCGACTCAAAAGTTAGATGGACTCTTAAAAACTATTTCTGCATCATTTTTTTTTGGATCGAAGAAATCCCCATGGAGCGGTTTTGGTTCTCCTGAACCCTTTTTTTGGCCAAAAAATCAAGTTTTTTGCCTATAACTTTTTTTTTTTCTTCAGAATGCATACCCCAGATAAGCAAAAAAGTAAAGATTGTGATAATACACAAATATTGGTTAAAAAAAATTTTGAAATTTGTTGTCCTTACAAACTCTTTTTAGACCCCAAAAAATCGATATTTCATCATTTTCGAAAAGGTGTTTTTTTTAAACACCTATAAAATATACATTTTTCATGGTATTCATATGCATTTAAGCTTATTGGAAAAGTATTGAGCTATTCTTACCATTGGTATAATGTATGAAGTGGTTTTATCAAAAGTGAGTACCATGAAAAATACGTATATTGTAGGCGTTAAAAAAAAATATTTTCGAAATTCATGCATTTTGTACTGGAGCGCCATCTGGCGTATACTTTTCTAAAAAATTGTTGTCAGAATTCGATTTAGCGTACCTAAAAACTCAAACATACCAAGATTTGTCAAAATCTAACGGTAATTAAGGCAATTGAATAATAATTAAGCTGAAGAATCCTTCTGAATATCAATTTCTCATGTTTTATATAATTGTGGCACTTAGTTTTGGCTAAACTACACCATAAGATATATCAATGGAAAGAAGAGCTCAATATCTTTTCACTAAGCATAAATGCATATGAATTGCTTGAAAAATAAGTATTTTATAGGTGTTCAAAAGAAACATATTTTCGAAAATGATGAAAAATCGTCTTTTTAGGGTCTCAAAAGAGTTTGTAAGGACAACAAATTTCAAAATTTTTTTTCACCAATATTTGTGTACTATTACAATCTTAACTTTTGTGCTTATCTTGGGTATGCATTCTGAAGAAAAAAAAAAGTTATAGGCAAAAAAATTGATTTTTTGGCCAAAAAAAGGGTTCAGAAGAACCAAAACCGCTCCATGGGGATTTCTTCGATCCAAAAAAAAATGATGCAGAAATAGTTTTAAAAGGTCCCTCTTACTTTTGGGTTGGTGTCCGGCGATATCTAAATTTCGATCCGGCTTAATGTATGTGCATAAGTTTTCATTTCTGCAGACTTGTGTCTCACTAACATGAATAGCACTCTTGGTTACCGAACACTCTTCTATGTGAAGAAGATTGAGCATAATTTCTAGACTCGCCTGTGGCATAAATCTCGTGGCTTCTGTTACTTCTTAATATGCTAAACTTTGTACTCCTGTTAGAGGGTCAAGGTTGCTCCTTTTGTGTAGAATTTTTCACGGCACCAAGAAACTATAGGTAAGATTATGTCTAACAATCGGTGTATACTAGTCCAGATCGGTAAAAAATTTTACTTGTCGGTGTTTGAAATAGAAGTTTAGGTCGAGAAAATAAAAAAAAAAATTGTATATTTTGTAGTGTACTCCTCGTTAACATGAATGTTTTTAAGCTCTGGTCGAAATAAATTTAATGGGAATCCCCACAAAAAAGTTTGCAATTGTGAGGATTGTAACGAGATCTTAATTTTGCATAACATTTTTACATAACATTTGGAACACCTAAATTATTTTGATATACATTTTTTTTTGTTATACATGAAAGGTTTTCTTTTGGTTTTCCGACCTGTTATTAGTTTTCTTCTTAGTGTGACAGGATGAAGTTACAGATGACTGACAGATATCAGTTAATTGTATGTAAATTTCGAAAAATGTAAACAATTCATAACATTCTTATTAATAACATATTGTAATTGTTGAAAGTTCAAAAATACATTAAATTTAATTTGTTTTCACACAGCATTAAAAACTTTTAGTATTTTTCTATTAAAAAAAAATAATTGTTAACAAAAATAACTTGGGACACCCTGTTTTCTTAAAAAAAAATTTTTTTAAATTAAGATCTTGCGTTTATCCTCACAATTGCATACTTTTTGTGGAGGTTCCAAAATAATTTTTTATTTTTCCGATTTAAATTTTTTTCATACGCCTATGAACTTTTTTTCGATTCGGTCTAGTGCATACATCTAATGGATGATATACAGTTGCAAGCCCCATTTCTTGCCGAATGTCCTCTGGCATGTTAAAAGAGCACATGCGCTTTTTTCCTTTTTTCATCTGTATTTCGTTTCTAGCTTGTAACCTATGAAAATTCCAAAATATTTCTTCAGCGTACTCAGAGAACTTCAGAGTAACTTCTTTAGGTTTCGGTAGTGTTAAGCTGCATAATTTTTTTTCTTGGGAAAATAATAAGTTCGGTCTTCATTGCGCACATACACAGGCCGCTGGTATGTAGCTCTAAGTAAACATTACAAAAAAAATATTTTATAGTTATACAGTTTGGACTACGAAACTATGCCTGAAATATTATAATAGTTGATCCATTTAGAAAATTTTCGACAACTACTTTAGACATTATCTCCCAAAAAGGGAGCAGCAAATCGTCGTCTTGTGTGGCTTGTGGCAACGCCATTTTGAGCACATGTCATATTATAAATACCGGAATATTCGTAAAGTAAATATTGATACGTATTATATTCAATTATATATTATTTAAATATGATAACAAATAAAACACAAACCCACTTGAATCACTTTATTTATTTATTTTTTCTTATCTATTTTATTCTTTATTTCGTCAGTCTTAAAGGTTGTTCACTTCATTGTTCATGAGTACAATCAAAACTATTTTCTATTATGTGACAACAATAAAAGTTAACTTTTTAATGAAACACTTAAATTTTATTATGACTGGGTATTGATTTTCCGGGCTTTATATATCGATTTAGTACACCAGTAGACATAGAATTTGGATGTATAGCGACAAATATTAAAGCGGTCCAAAGTAAAAGAAGTTTTGCGAAGACACGTACTCTGATGTTCATTGTGATCGAAACTGCAGGAAACTCGGAAAACGATTAATAATTGTTGAAATTACTTAACAGAATGCCGATATGTTGATTTGACTGATATTTTATTATTGAACTCTATGACTGAGTTTTGCAAGTTCAGATTACAAGTTAACTGTGAGCTGTTGATTCGAACGAGAATACTTTATATAAATGCATGTTGATAAGAACTCGTTTAAGTCTTACGAGCACACATTGCATTGAATGACTAACTAAAATAGTGTGGGAAAAACCAGTGATGGAATAACAACAAGTAAGGCCTTAACACCATGTCGGGCGCAGTCTGTATATTAACCAAGATTAAAAATTACATGAAAGTAAAAAGTAAAAAGTAAAAAGTAAAAAGTAAAAAGTAAAAAGTAAAAAGTAAAAAGTAAAAAGTAAAAAGTAAAAAGTAAAAAGTAAAAAGTAAAAAGTAAAAAGTAAAAAGTAAAAAGTAAAAAGTAAAAAGTAAAAAGTAAAAAGTAAAAAGTAAAAAGTAAAAAGTAAAAAGTAAAAAGTAAAAAGTAAAAAGTAAAAAGTAAAAAGTAAAAAGTAAAAAGTAAAAAGTAAAAAGTAAAAAGTAAAAAGTAAAAAGTAAAAAGTAAAAAGTAAAAAGTAAAAAGTAAAAAGTAAAAAGTAAAAAGTAAAAAGTAAAAAGTAAAAAGTAAAAAGTAAAAAGTAAAAAGTAAAAAGTAAAAAGTAAAAAGTAAAAAGTAAAAAGTAAAAAGTAAAAAGTAAAAAGTAAAAAGTAAAAAGTAAAAAGTAAAAAGTAAAAAGTAAAAAGTAAAAAGTAAAAAGTAAAAAGTAAAAAGTAAAAAGTAAAAAGTAAAAAGTAAAAAGTAAAAAGTAAAAAGTAAAAAGTAAAAAGTAAAAAGTAAAAAGTAAAAAGTAAAAAGTAAAAAGTAAAAAGTAAAAAGTAAAAAGTAAAAAGTAAAAAGTAAAAAGTAAAAAGTAAAAAGTAAAAAGTAAAAAGTAAAAAGTAAAAAGTAAAAAGTAAAAAGTAAAAAGTAAAAAGTAAAAAGTAAAAAGTAAAAAGTAAAAAGTAAAAAGTAAAAAGTAAAAAGTAAAAAGTAAAAAGTAAAAAGTAAAAAGTAAAAAGTAAAAAGTAAAAAGTAAAAAGTAAAAAGTAAAAAGTAAAAAGTAAAAAGTAAAAAGTAAAAAGTAAAAAGTAAAAAGTAAAAAGTAAAAAGTAAAAAGTAAAAAGTAAAAAGTAAAAAGTAAAAAGTAAAAAGTAAAAAGTAAAAAGTAAAAAGTAAAAAGTAAAAAGTAAAAAGTAAAAAGTAAAAAGTAAAAAGTAAAAAGTAAAAAGTAAAAAGTAAAAAGTAAAAAGTAAAAAGTAAAAAGTAAAAAGTAAAAAGTAAAAAGTAAAAAGTAAAAAGTAAAAAGTAAAAAGTAAAAAGTAAAAAGTAAAAAGTAAAAAGTAAAAAGTAAAAAGTATAAAAAGTAAAAAGTAAAAAGTAAAAAGTAAAAAATAAACATTTTCTTTGTTTTTGGCTTGCTTACTTCAAATGCTTATTACAAGAGATCCGCCCCTGTTTTTCGCATAACAACACGATAAATGTGGGGAAATACAACTAGAGAGCACACGCTGAATAATAGAAATATTGGAAAAAAATTCTTTACTTATGCAAAAATCTTGTTTTAGAGAAAATTATCAAGGCAAACAAGTGGAAAACACTGAATTCTTACAACTATCTAAAAACAAATTTAGAACTAGCTTGAAATTGTGTTAAATATGTAAGCACGAGTAGCTGTTTAACACGTTGTTGAGTAAGCAGACGACTAATATCTTATGAGCTTAATAAATGCGAATTTTAATTTCAAAGCTGCGATAAGAATAGCACGACTTTTTAGCAACATAATTAATTGATGTTGTGTGAAATATATGCAGAAATTAATTTTTAATCAATGTATGCCAAACACCAACATCTTCTTTTCAGCCATCAGACACCTGTGTTATTCGAGTGTAAAAGTTTATTTATTTTATTTTTAAGCTGCAGAAACATATTTTATAAGTTAACGCAACGAGACTAGTTTTGAAAAGAACTAACATTTAATCAAAGAAATCAATTTGCAACAACAAATCATGCAAATTTAAAAATACTATAAAAGCAAAAGTTTATCTAATGGTATAAAAACGGCTTTAATTCGGGCTTAAGACCAAACGACAATAATAAAAAATAAAAAAAAAAACTGACAAATGCAAATTAGAAGATATGTTAAATTTATTTTTTTCTTCTTTTAATTATATTATTTTTTGCTCTGACAATGCGTTAAAAGAAAAAAAAAAAAAGAAACAAACAAAATCAGGATCTCGTATAAGAGAACGGAAACAAGTTCAAGTTCAACACTTTTTTGCCAAATTTCGGTATAAATATGGTTCAATATTTGCCACAACTATCAGTTTTTGTTGTTCGATTAAGTGCTGTGGTCTGACTGAATAAACTAAAATAAAATTTCAAAAATGGTTAGTTGACAACAAAATGTGGTAACAATATGTGTCTCTGTGTTATGGCTTAAAAATGGATTATCCGCTAGATTCCTGTTCTATGGATATTATAAACCTTACCAGTAAAGTGACTGAATGTTTAAAATTTGCATGTGAAATGCGATTTCAAAATATTTTACTTTAAAAAGTAAACGTTATTTGTGTGCAATAAAAAAAGTGGAAAGTGGATTTCATATTTGCCCAAAAAAACTCAATAGACGGTGGATATTTTTAGAGCAAAAACCCTTACCTACTCAAAAATGGGTTCGGTTTTTCAGAACTAACCAACGTGGCATAATATATTGTTTTAAGAAGTGACTTCAAAAACAAGTTTCATATCAAAAACATTTTAAATATTCAAAAATAGAGCAGTGAATAATCAAAACTAGCTTCATAAGTTTAGCTTCTCATTCGCAATTCAAACCAAACAAAAAACCCTAAAAATTTAATATGTTGTGCAAATATCGAATATCCACTTTCTACATTTAACTTTAAAAACTAAAAATATAACATTCAGTGAACTTCATAAAGAGCAACCTTTTAATTGTATAAAATTTCATACGCAATTTTTAATCTAGAAACAAGAAAACCAGAAAAAATACCTCAAAATCAAACTTGTTTTAAATAAAACCCACTACTTTAATATCAAAATATTAAAAAATTAACATGTTAATTTCAAAAATATGTTCTTTACTTTAGAATATTTATACTAACTTCAAACCAGAAACAAAAAAACCTAAAAATAAAACTTGTTAAAAATTTTCAATTTAAATAACTCAAAAAAATTTTCTTAAATTTTGAAAGTTTCTTTAAAAAACCTCAAAAAAAGGCTTTTCTTTGCAAACCTAAACTGAAGGAAATTTGGGTTAAAATTAAATTAAATTGTGTTAATATCAAACGAATTTGTTTTTGAAATAGAGCTTGAAACAATTTCATTTAAGTTAAATACAAATGTTTTTAAAGTTTAATTTTAAAACAAAAATTTTGGTTTTTAAAGCAATGTTTTTAAATATTAAAATAAATTTAAAACAAAAATTTTAATACAAAAAACAAATATTTTAAAGCATGATTTTTTCGATGCCATTTTTTCAGTTTTTCTGAGTTTTCGACATCAAATTCGTTATCAGCGACCCATGGGACCCTCCGAATACCAAATTTTGCCACCAATCTATGAAGTTTGAATTTTAAACATTGAAATAATTAATAAATGATTATTTTATCTTATGTTCGACATTTGTAAAACCAATTCAAAAAATTCAAAAATTGTAATATTTTTCAGAAAGTTTTTTTTTTTGTTATTTCAAAGCAAAAATTATAAAAAAAGGAAGAAGTCTATAGTTGAAATTTAAACACGCTTGTTTTAAATTTTGTTTTGTAGAAACGCAAATGCGTTAAATTTCTATTTTAAAATTTTATGTTTAATTTTAAAGTATGTTTTTTTTCTCGGTTTACAATTTTATTTTTATATATTAAAAAATATAGCATTTTGTGAGCGTTGGAGTGTATTGACTTGTATGGGAAAAATCTGACCCCAAAATTCCGGTACCAAATTGATATGCTTATTTTGGTCTGAACAAAATTGGCATCCACGAAATTGCATTTTTGATTAACTTTTGTACTGGACACCCACTAATGGTTGATTAAAAAATAAAATCGAGCTCATCAATCAATTTCTCGAATAAAGAAATATAGAACTGCAATTTTTCATCCCAGTCGAAACTATGAGATTTGACGGTTTTTTATCAAAATTAATCTACATGTTATTTCATTTTGATTATATTTTGTTTTTTATATGAAAGTTTTGAACATGTAATTTTTTGAATCACACATCAGGTGCTCAAAAATGCACAATAATGTGATTTCAGGGACACCTAAATTGATTCAGACCAAAAAAAGTATACCAATCGAAAATATTCCTTAATATGTGTAAAAAAAAAAAAAAAAAAAAACAAATTGGCCATTTCAGCCCTTGAAAGGACTTTGACCGAGCTTCTTATGATCAATTGTGTTGTGTGTGTTATTAAATGTTTGCACACAATTGACCGAGAACTGGACCTACATGTTTTATGCCGACTCCGAACGGCTAAAGTTTATGTTCTCAAGAAGCTTTACATGGCATTGTTTACTCTCTGAGGTTTGCCATTGTCTGCAGAGAGGTGGTGACCGATCAGAAAAATTTTTTATTGAAAAAACTTTTCGCCGCGGCTGGGGATCGAACCCGGGCTCCGAGCATGCTAAGCCACACACTTAACCTGCATGCCACGGTCACCACCTTAATATGTGTACTAGATTTAATTTTGAACCGGAATTGGAGTCAGCTTTTCTATACACTCTTATAAACATTCAAACTATGCTTTCGTTATTCAAATACTTCCTCTAGTATTTTCTCTTATGGTGGGACATAACATTCGCGGCAGAGAAAAAAGATATTTTTTTTTAAATTCATAACTCAGTCAAAAACAAACATTTTTCCAAAATTTATTATTTTATTATTGTAGAGAATTGAACAAATTACAAGAAAAAAATTCAGAAAAATATATTTTTCACTCCAACATGGTTTTATAGAGCTCCAAACTGGCGGCAAAGAAAAAAACGGTACCTCGTGGTTGCAGCGCTTGAAGTCGCAAAAATTGTCCGATCTGGAAAAAAATGACTTTTTTATATCTTAACAAAATTGATTATCATATAACAAAAGCTTTTTTTAAATTTTTTTTCAATTTTTGATAATGTTCCAAATTTGAAAGTGTGTTTTTTCGAAAAAATATTGACTTTAAAAACTAATAAAAATCGAAAAAAAATTTAAAAAATTCAAAGCTCGTGTCATACGATAGCGAATCAAGTTTAGAAAAATACAAAAAAAAAAAATTTCGTCAAAAAATTAACCCGCTAGTGCCGCAAAATGGTTTCGAGATAAACGCGTTCAAAGTTTGTGAACAAAGAAAAAAAGGCGAAAATTAAAAATGCGCTCTCACTAATCCGGCTGTTACTTTTGAACCCGTTTTTCTTAGAATCTTAAGAATATTTACTAAAAAACAAAATTATAAAAAAAAAATCGATTTAAAAAACGGCCAGTGTCATGTCGCCCCTTAAGCGAATTTTTATCAAAATGGAAAAGAAAAAATTTAATTTAAAAAAAAAATTAAGTTTTCCTCTTAAAACTATTAATTTAAATTATTTTTAATTCCTAAAAAAATATTTCGGAATAAAGCATTTTCTAATTAACCAAAAAAATAGCGTTATCAAAACTTTTTTGTTTAAAAAGTGTCCCTCTAGAATTTTCACTTAAGCTAATTTTGATCAGTTCAGAACAAATATCTGAAAACTTTGTTTTTACAAATCTTTATTTTCTACTTTAGGTCAAAAACTTATACAATAAATCATTAAGTCAATATGAAAAAGCTCCATAAAATCTTATTTTATTTAAAATCCGTCAAGAATTTTCGCAAAACGCATTTTCCTTTCCATAAAACTATCAACAATAGCTAAAAATCGAATTAATTCTAAAATTTGTTTCAAGAAAACTGAACTATGAAAATTCAATGAAATTTGTATGAAAGACTTTTTTTATTCAAGAATGATAACTAGAATCCTTAAGAAATTCCCTTTTGTCGCATTTGAAATTAGAATCAAATTTAAGGCGACGACAACGACATTCAATGTCGTCGCAAAGTCTCCAAAATTTTGTCTCATAAGAAATACATGTTAATAAGAACTGACGGTTGGCGCTCGTCGCTTGTTGTGTGCAATGTGCTCAAGCTATTAGTGTGGAGAGAGAAATAGATCAAAAAACTTCATGGTGGTTAGTGAATCCTCTCAATGCAATACATGACAAGCAAAATTAAATAAATGTCTTCTCTTGTTTAGTTTTACATGTTTGCTTTTACCTTGATCGACGGTAACAGAGTTTATCATCTGCTTGTTTTATTGAAAAAATTAAAACGACCACGCAATGCGTGGTATCAAGGTTCAATTTTCTTAAAAAAAATATCTTGAACAAAATATATAAAATCTGTTCAGTACTTCTAAAGTTTATTCTCAAGCATTAGGTACTGTTCACTTCAATTTTATATTAAAGTAAGAGAACATAGATGTAGATAGAGATAGATGTTAGAGAAGAGAAGAGGTTTCAACATGAAGTTGAAACTCTCGTTACACAAACGCGTGAAAAGCAAACGACCAAGCAATGTGTGACATCGGTGGTAATTTCTTAAAAAACTTATCACTTTAATTAAACATATTTATTTTTGAATTTTTTAAAGAATCTCGGCTTATGTCCGTCTGTAGAACAAATATGATATTTTAAAATTTATTTTATAAAAATCGACCTAGTCGTTTTAGAGTCTACTTCACACAAAAAACTTTTACTTCAATTTTATATAATATAATACAGCAATTTTATCTCTTGATTAAATATTTAGTTTGTCGACATAACATAAGTATTCACAAACTAAACGTCCACTTTCTAATTATTACAAAAAACTGAAGCCTCAGGAAACCACACCTCTTACTCCGTGGAAAAATTTCTCTATTTTCAATAACAGCTATTTGCTCTTTATCAAATAAAATTTTCTTCAATTAGAATAAATATTCATATTTTCGAAGAAATGGGTATTTACTGACTTGTGTGAAATAGATTTTATGTCTCTAATACTGATAAGTAAGTATTTATTTTTTTAGCACAAAAAAATTCTCATTTATAGAGAAAACTTTATTGAACATTCAAAATGTTTCTTTTATTTTGAACATGACTCAATAATTGAATTATTGAATCATGATTTTGATAAAAAGTTCACTTTGCGAAGTATTTTCTTCAATAAAAACAAATATTTTCACAAAAATAAAAAAGTCTTCTTCTCTAAAAACGATATATTTTTAAATATTTTTCTTGTGCATGGAAGCTTTTTATAATTTTTTTCATTTTCTGAATTTTTAGGATCACATTTAGAGAAAAGCATTCTCCGGAGCAAAGCCTTTACCATTTTTCTCTACATATCATAGCTTTTTTATCATATTCCAAGGAACTTTTTTCTGAGTTTAAGAAATACGTTCCTATTAATTTAGAATATTCTCTACAGTTGCTAAAATCTAAAGAAAATTATTAATTATTATCTCAAACCACAGAAAAAAAATACAAAAATAAATAAAATCCTTCTAATTCTTCAATTTCTATTTTGCAGAAATTCTTTGCCGCCCTCACATTCGCCCTGGTTGCTATTGCCGCCGCCGATGTCAGCCACTTGACCAAGAACTACTTGCCTCCTAAGGATCAGGAACATCATCATCATCATCATGAAGTTGCCGCCTCTGCTCCAGTTGCTGCCAAATTTGAAATTGCTCCAGCTGCATCAAAGACTGTCAGTTTCTCGTCAGAAACCGCAGGCGTAGAGTCAGCACCAAGCTTCACATCTTCCACTTTCACTGCTCCCGCCAAGACTTTTACTGCTCCACTTAAGAACACTGATGCCACTTTCTCGGCTCAATCTTTCAACCAGGAGGCCACTTTTTCCGCACCAAGCTTCGCTGCTCCAGCTAAGACTGCCACCTTTGCTGCTCCAGCTGCTGCTGCCACTTTCTCAGCTCCATCATTTGCGCAAGAGACCGGTTTCTCTGCACAAAACTTTGCTGCTCCAGCTAAGACTGCCACTTTCTCTGCTCCAGCTGCTGCTGCCACTTTCTCTGTTCCATCATTCGCGCAAGAGACCGGTTTCTCCGCACAAAACTTCGCTGCTCCAGCTAAGACTGCCACCTTCTCTGCACCATCTTTCACCCAGGAGGCCACTTTCTCAGCTCCAAGCTTCGCTGCTCCAGCTCAGACTTTCACCTATAACGCTCCAGCTGGTGTTTCATCTTTCGCCCAGGAGGCCACTTTCAATGCCCCAAGCTTTGCTGCTAACACTTTCTCAGCACCATCTTTCGCCCAGGAGGCAACTTTCTCTGCTCCAAGCTTCGCTGCTGCTCCAGCTCAGACTTTCTCCTACAACGCTCCAGCATTCAGCCAGGAAGCCACTTTCTCCGCACCACAGTTCGCTGCTCCAGCTCAGACCTTCAGCTACTCTGCTCCATCATACACACAGGAGGCCACTTTCTCTGGCCCCAGCTATGTTGCTCCAGCTCAAGCCAGCTTCGGCTACTCAGCTTCTGCTCCAGCCCAGACTGTCAACTACGCTGCTCCAGCTTTCGCCGCCAGTTTTAACGCCCCAACCTACTCGCAAGGAGCAACCTTCAACACTCATGTTCCAGCTGAGTCAGCTATTGATACTACTTATGGTTCAAACGGTGGTTATGTCTACGAGAAGAAACATTAAAGAAACTGTTAAGCGCGTGTTTCTTTAAGACTTTTGAAAAAAATAAAAACAACATTTTTTAAAAGTTAATCATTTCTCTGCTTTTTATTATAAGGTGTTAATTTTTTTCAAAGCATTAGCTCTCTCGGCGTATTGTCTAGAAATCGGAAGTGGTACATATAGTATATTATCTTTCTTTAAAACCTCGGTCACATCCAAATTGCGATTCTTTAAAAATAACGGCTTCGAATTGACTAGATTGCCGGGCTTTATGTAAATGTTACCGGGTATAATAGGTGGTGGAAAATCCGTTATAAAGTTGAAACTCAAAGGTCTGCCCACAATTGAATCTTTGGTAATGAGATTGGTTGGTTTGATATGATTTTGCTGCGACACATACGACGGACGTGGATAGAAATAGTTTCCCTCCTGAGAGTGGTCGGGTATTACTTGGGCCTGAGTACAAATGCATATGATGTATGCTATAAGAATATATAAAGCTCGAATCTGAAAGGAAAAAACATAATTTATTAAAGATAAATTTATTAAACTGATCTTTTCACAAAATGTATTTCAAAAGAAAATGCTTAGTGAATGCTATACATATATATTTGTAGTTTCAAGTTATTGGGAGTGGTAATGCGTATATTTATGGAGGTCGAGTTGAGCAAGAAATCGCATGGGAGAGGGAGTGTGAAAATATACTTACGAGTTACAGGGCTAATTGCTATTTCCTGTTGCTAGCAGAAAAACTAGCTCATGACAAACTTATTTAAAAACTAATAAAATGAATGGTAATGAAATTGCCTTTCTAATAAAGTTTTCACTGCGAACCTACTCGAGCTTGCAGTGGGCATTCTTGGGCAATGATTGTGAGATGATGAAATCATTTGATAGAACCACTACATTTTAACATTGAGACTAATTTTCTCAGAACTTTGCGTAATAAATGAAATCTTTTTATCATAAAATTTTTTCCAAAATAAATTTTCTCTCCAATGCCTGAAAGTGGAGAGAAACCACTTCAAAAATGTAACTTCATTGAAATTATATATAAGGGGTATTCACGATGTGGTGTATTTGCCCTTGTATTGTGTATTTTTGATAAATTTGATATTTGAAGTAAAATTACAAAAACAAAATGTACAGTGTTCAAAATATAACCCTGTAGCAAAAAAACAATGGCGAAACCCTATTGTATTCTTTGTAAATATCGTTGTATATTTCATCAACTGATCACAAAAGCTTTTTCACTAAGCGTGGATGAAGGTACTGGCTGGGTTGTGTGTTTAATTAATAAAAGTGAATTTAATTCAGTGCTTTGTTTCAATTCTTTTATTTTCTCGTACTGCTAAATGATGAACTACCCAGACTTTAGTGAAGGTTTGTTCACAATGCGTTGTAAATATTGTAAATTTTGTAAGAATTTATCAAAAATACACCACATCGTGAATACCCCTATTGTATTTGTATTGTGTATTCTGAAATGTACTACTCAAAAAATATTATGAGCTAGTTGGAACCAAGGTTGTCACTGTTATGTCTCAATTAAGTTTTCTGTGCATACTTCCTGGCTGAACATTTGGTCATAATGTTTGAAAAGCACGATAAAAGCAAAATTACAGTTTGAGAACTATTGGGTGCGGAAGATGTTAACTCCCAAGCTAATTTTGTTCATAGCACTGCAATAGCAAGAATAAATAGTTTGAGTAATATTAGGTGGAAGCGTGACGTTTGCGTTTTATATGCATTTGGCGGCATTACTAGCGCCGCACTTGGGTTCTTACACCAAAATTAAAAATTGGTAAGATTGTGGTGACCGTGGCATGCAGGTTAAGTGTGTGGCCTGGCATGCTCGGAGCCCGGGTTCGATCCCCAGCCGCGGCGAAAAGTTTTTTTCAATAAAAAATTTTTCTGATCGGTCACCACCTCTCTGCAGACAATGGCAAACCTCAGAGAGTAAACAATGTCATGTAAAGCTTCTTGAGAACATGAACTGTAGCCGTTCGGAGTCGGCATAAAACATGTAGGTCCAGTTCTCGGTCAATTGTGTGCAAACATGTAATAACACACACAACACAATTGATCATAAGAAGCTCGGTCAAAGTCCTTTCAAGGGCTGAAATGGCCAATTTGTTTTTTTTTTTTTTTTTAAGATTGTTAACAACATATATAAATATTGCAAGTTTCTGTAAAGATTTTCATTATCAATTTTAAATTCAAATTGAAAAAATATTATCAAATAATCATTGACTGAGCAAAGAGCAAAAAGCCAAAATTTGTACAAACACGGATAGCAACATATCAAATAGAGATATAGGCAAGGAATATAGAATGTAATGGGAGCAAGGATGGACGTAAGTACAATGGATGACCTCCAATGTTAAGTACCGAAATAACGCCCTATTAAGGCGGTTGAGCATAAAAAAAAATCGGTTCGCATCTGCTACAAAATTAAAGGAAAAGCTTCTAAGCGAATAAGGAAAAAGCTGTTGGAATGTCCCTAGAATCATAAAGACTTGCAAAAAAACTCTTTCTGACGGTTTGGTTTTTCAGAATGATTCAGCACCTTGTCCTCGTGAAGCTTCTGCATGCATAATTTGTTTACTACAATTTTATGATTTTCTAATAATTTGGAATATTTTTTCTTTACAGAAAAAAAAAGTATAAGAATGATGTATGCTATTATATAAAAGGAGACTTACGGCGTATTTGGTGACGAGTGTTCTCAATAACCGCTAAACCAATTTTTATAATTTTTTCACTATTCAATTGCTATGATAAGCGAAATTACTATAGGGTACCACGTTTTTTACAAAACTTTTTCTTTAATTATTTAAGAATTTATGCATCCTTGCTAATGCTGTAACAGCACAACAAACAGCAGAAAACCAATGCTTAAGCTCTTGCTGTGAGAGTAACTTTTAACACAGCACGGCTAGCCAAGGCTGCCATGTCGAGTGGGGAGTTGCTCTCAGTTTTGTCTCTTGAGCACATATGTTCGCCTAAGGCGTAGCAACGCGCACCGGGTATTGCTAGTAGTTAATAATAGATATCTGAGTTGATTTTGCTGTCAAATATATATTATGATATTTTGTCCATTAATTTTATTATTTTATTCCCATCATATTCTTACTCGTCATACCCAGCACAATCTTATGTCACAGCCGCCCTATATTAAAGTTTAAGAAAGAATGGTAATTGACATTTTTCCAAAATATTTTTCACTAGTATTCAACAAAAAGTATATTAAATTTGATTAAATGTGTGTCAATAATGGTCTCAGTGTGGCAGATGGACTGAATTTCGATGTTAAACTTAGGAAGTTTCATTTTTTAAACTTGTACTCATCACACCCGTCCCAGGATATTTAAGTAAATGTAACTATTAAGCTATTAGGTGGTGACCGTGGCATGCAGGTTAAGTGTGTGGCTTAGCATGCTCGGAGCCCGAGTTCGTGCCCCAGTCGCGGCGAAAAATTTTTCAATAAAAACATTGTCTGCAGACAATGACAAGCCTCAGAGAGTAAATAATACCATGTAAAGCTTCTTGAGAACATGAACTTTAACCGTTCGGAGTCTGCATAAAACATGAGGGTGCAGTTCTCGGTCAATTGTGCGCAAACATTTAATAACACATAACACAATTGATCATAATAAGCTCGGTCAAAGTCCTTGCAAGGGCTGAAATGGCCAATTTGTGTTTGTTTTTTTTTTATTCTTTTCAACATGATAAAAAAGTCAAAATGTCACACCAGTTTCTATGAAATGAGCCATTTGTGGAATATATGATAGTAACTATCTTTTAGTTATCCGTAAGTTTCATGGAATAATATTATTTAAAACGGAAAAATTTAAAGCTCGATTAATCGAACACCGGTTGGAAATTGGTAAGATACCATTTTTTAAAATTCACTACCCATAACCACTATTACAACTGAGCGAATTCTCTCCAAGTACCTTTCTCTGTTCTGAACCCACGAAATCTCCCGATTCATGAACATTGAACAATTCAAACATGCTAACACAGTCATTCACGGTGTTTTAAGAAGTTAATATTATATTATGATTATATTATGAATTAGCTTCAGGATACTTTTGAATCACAAAACACTCGTTTTAAAATGTGAAATGATATTTATATCAATTACATTTGAACATCAAATATTTTCCACTTATGGTTCTGTGATTTAAACGAATTTTAGAAGGTCATTCATCTGATTAATTAATGGTGATGATTCGACTATGAACTTATTTAAAAATTTCTTTAACTATTTATAAATTCATAATTAACTTCACTTATACTTTCAAACTAAGAAAGTTAAGACCAACACACTATAACTAACCATTTTAAACGAAAATTGAATACAATCGAAACAAAAATCAGAATAATACTAAGATACAAAATCGAAATGAACATCCTTTTTATATTGCTACGAAATATGAGAGCAGTAGTAAACTTTTTATATAAATCTTACTTCAAATAACAAAGAGCGAAATCACAAAAAAACGCCAATAAAGAGGGAATGAAGAAAAGCGATCAAGTTCATTGAATCGTCTTGAAAGATACTTAAATACCCTATAATCAGCTAAAATTATATTAAATTAAACAGTCGATTGGAATATATTCTATTGGCAATAAGGAAATATGTAAGAAAAGCACCAAAGAGCAAAAAGTGAAAAAAATTGGCACACTTTTAGGCAGACAAACAGATCTTTTTTAAAGATTTTAAAGCAAAAAATAGTATAAAAGATACAGTTCTTTCAAACCTAAGTTAAAATTCTGCATGAATGTTTTTTTATATATCAATCAAAAAACTGTCTTATAGATGTCATAAGTCATATAATCGACCATATAGACCGACTGTAGAGTAAAAACACTTTGCTGGATCAGCAGAACACTATAAAGAATAAATAAAATGACATGCTTAACGTAACTCTGCCAAAGCAGTGGAGAAACTTGATGTTTTACGATAAAACAAAAAAGCCGATAACCCAGATATAAGAAAACAAATATTAATATGAACTTTTTGGCCCAATCATCTTGTCTTGGCAGCAAATTAAAAAATATGAATTAGTTAAATAAAAAAAAAACATGGCCTAAAGCACATGTATACATATTTAAGTGAACATATTAAATGGTCAGTTAACAAAAAAAAAAAACAAAGAAAAAGAAATCAATTTGTCTGTGTTAAAATAGTCGCTAATTAACTGTTAGAAATGTTGATGATTATATATTATTTCATTTCATTTCATTATTATTAGTTTTTTTTTTACTTTTATGCATATCATTAGAATAAGACAACCAAAATAAAATATAAATAAAATTTCTTTCGACATATTCAACACTAAACACAAAATTTTTGATATTGTTATGAAATTTTAAAAAACATGTACTTTTAATCTTGGTCAAAATCTACTTGTTTTTGATCCACCCAAACGTGTTATTTTGTATGTTAACCGCTTTGGTATTCATTTGACAGTTGAAATAAATTTAATTTTTTTTTTCGTTTTTAAGTTTTAGAAATATTTCTTGTTTGTTTTAATTCAAACATATATATATTAGGTTTGTGTAATTTATACAAAATCTTATAACTGCAATTCTAGTTAAGAGTTTTTTTTTTATATATATATTTTAAAAAAAAAGATGAATGCTTTCAATGTATTTTTGTGCTTTCTAGAGTCGGGACAATGGTTAATGACAATAGAATCAGAATTGCTATAAAAGCAGCTGCATTTTATAGCACTTCATCAGTTCTTTTATTGTCTGATGGAAGCTGAAGCATGGTAAGTTTATTTGTTTTATTGTAAAATTTGTTTTCTTTAAAAATTTCACTTTTTAGCACGTTATAAGTACAATTTGCCTTATTATTGCGGCAACAACAAATGCTAGCCCGTTGGGTACTAAATATCTGCCGCCATTAACAGAAGCTGTAGCTGCTACTGAGCAGCACAACGGCTATTTACCACCATTCAGCGCATTGAAATTCAATACGGCACCAAATGTAGCTGACAATATCAAGCCTGTGTCATCATTTAGCTCTTTGAACACCAATTCAGCTTCATTCAGCGCATTAAAACTAAATGAGAAATCAAAAATTGAGCCTGACAGCAGCTATGCTGCGTCATCAAACGTATTGAAAAGCAATTCAGATCCATTCAGCACATTGAAATTTAGCACAGAAAATGAAAAATCAAAAATTGAGCCTGACAGCAGCTATGCTGCGTCATCAAACGTATTGAAAAGCAATTCAGCTCCATTCAGCACATTGAAATTCAGCACAGCACCAAATGTAGCTGACAATATCAAGCCTGTGTCATCATTTAGCTCTTTGAACACCAATTCAGCTTCATTCAGCGCATTAAAACTCAATGAGAAATCAAAAATTCAGCCTGACAGCAGCTATGCAGCTTCATCAAACGTATTGAAAAGCAATTCAGCTCCATTCAGCACATTAAAATTCAGCACAGCACCAAATGTAGCTGACAATATCAAGCCTGTGTCATCATATAGCTCTTTGAACACCAATTCAGCTTCATTCAACGCATTAAAACTAAATGAGAAATCAAAAATTCAGCCTGACAGCAGCTATGCTGCTTCATCAAACGTATTGAAAAGCAATTCAGCTCCATTCAGCACATTAAAATTCAGCACAGCACCAAATGTAGCTGACAATATCAACTCCTTGACTCCATTCAGCTCTTCAAATACCAATTCAGCTACATTGGGTTCAGTTAAAGTGAATCAAAAACCCAATTATGACCTTGACAACAGCTATGCAGCAACTTCGGTTGTAGTGACCAAGAATTCAGCTCCATTTAGCACATTAAATTTAAATACAGCGCCAAATGTGGCTGACAACATCCACCACTTGTTATCGTCTAGCCAATTCAAAAGCAGTTCATTGCCAAACAACTCCTCAACAAAACTTGAAACACCAATTTATGAAATCGACAGCAGCGGTGCAGCTTCATCCAGAGTATTGAAAAGTAATGCAGCACCAACGAAAGCCACCAAATATTCGTTTGGCAGTGATGCAAAAACAAGCGTTCCATTAAAAAGCTATTCAGCAACTGTTTCTAAGAAACTGCAAGCCAGCAGCAAATCAGCACCTTCAAAGAATGCCGCTTCGAGCATTCGACACACATCAATTGTTATTCCGGCTGCACAGACAAAGTATTCAGCCCCAGCTTCTACCATTACGCCGCTTAAACCTAACAACACTAAATTACCGGCAGTGCAGCATGCAGCTGCTTCATCTTCTTATGCAAGCTATTCAGCTCCATCTAGTTCATCAGCACTTGAAACAGCTGCTACCATCGAGCTACGTAACAGTTATTCAGCACCTTTAAGCGTATCCAAAAGCAATTCAGCTTCAATTAATGACCATTCAGCCACGCTACCAACAAGTCAGCACAGCTATTCAGCACCAATCGCAAAATTGTCACAGCTTAATAATGCTGCAACAAATTTGCATACATCATATCATCATTCACCAGCATACAGATCGTTTTCAGCACCAAATAATGTTGTCTCTACTTCATCAAGTCAGGGTTCAGCTAATTTAAAGCCAGAATATTCTGCACCTGCAGTGGCTGAAACCAGAGTGAACCAATTCTATTCGGATTTGGAAACTACAGCGGGTTTTAAGAGATATAATTCTGCAGAGGCTGGTACCAGATATGCCAGTAATGGTGGTTATTTGTACCGTTGAAAATTTGATATCAATAAAATGTTTTCCCTTTCCCTAAAAATAGTTACTTTCCTCTTGAAAAGCTGACCATTATTTTATAAAAGAATATTTTTAATACTCAAATCTTTATAACGCCAAAATGTAAAATTCCATCAAAGAATTAAGAAATCCTTTTTGAGATTGAGGAAATTAAAATGAACTTGGAGCAAGTTATCGTGGCATAGATATTGAGTAACATTATTATACACATACATATTGTAAGAGAAAGATGAAGGGCAGGTATGGATAAAAACTAGAACCATCCTTTAGTAACAGAAGTCAAAATTTTCCTTTTATGATTTTAACTGTAAATAATTTGAGTTCTGGTCCGGAATGTTATTCTTAAGAGCAGAACCTGTGGAAAATTTCGGCTATTAGAACTTCGAATTTCGTTATTTCGGCTAAAATACCAGATATTTTGGATAATTATAAATATATTATTGTCTGGAACCATTGGCGTATCTACTGGTGGTCTGGAGGGCTAGTTTGTGCTGGGCCCCATGAAGCTGGAGACCCCAAAAGTCAAAGTTTAGTGGCAAACAAATTTCTTTGAAGACAGTTTTGTAAATACTTAAAAAACTGTACCTTCAAATATAGCAAATAAATATTATTTAATACTCAAATTAATACTTCGGCCCGACTAAAGTAAAGTTCACAGGAACAGAAATATTCAAACCGTTATCGTTATTTGTGAAATAGGCTATAGAAAGATGTGTCAAAGGATGGAGTACAAAAACGTTTTCTTGTATAGAAAAACTAATTATTTATTTTATTTAAACGAAAAAATACGGTCACACACAAAGTTTCCGATTCGCAACGCCATTTCTTTTCTTTCTTTTCTTTTGTCAACTTTACAACTCAACTCAACAAAAGTTACAACACACGCAGGGTTGCAGATTAGGTAAAAGGCAGAAAATAAAAGTAACAAAATTAAGGGTTGCAATTAAGAAAAACAATTAAATAGTTTCATAGTTAACAATTCGGCCCTTCCTGGCACTAATCGTCCTCGATTTCGTTTTCATGTTCTCCGTCGAGCTCTGGGCATGAACGACACCATGGTTTCATCTTGTCTGAGGAGAACGTGGAACTAAATTTACGACATTTTATTTGCATCCCGGGAATATCTTCGATTTGATAACGATCATTTCCTATCACCTTTGATACGACGTAGGGTCCTTTAAATTTAGGTTCGAGTTTTCGAGATTCACCTGTAGCGCTGGGTTCATTTTCAATGACAACCAGATCACCTTCATTGTATACCCTGGGTCGGATATGCTTAGCGTCAAACCTTGTCTTCCAGCGTTCTCTTTCACGTTCAATGTTTTGTGCAGCTAATTGTCGCTTTTCAGCTGTTGTTGGCGAGGTTGTGGGTGCTTGGTTATCGTTATGAATTGCGGCCACCAGTCGATTCTGGATAACATCTCTAAGTTTAAAATCGAAGACCAGCTCGTTTGGACTAAAACCTGATGTGTCATTTTTCTGCGAATTAACTGTCCACTGAAGATTTCGTAGCGTGAGATCCCATTCTTTTGGATTTTCTGTTGTGGTACGGAGATACGATAATATTGTTTGATTCGCTCTCTCAACTTGACCATTGGAGCGAGGTGTACGTACGGCAGTTTTTATATGTTGGATACCATTTTTGTCGCAATAATATTCAAATTGTTTGGACGTGAATGCGGTTCCTCGATCGCTTACAATTTTTTCAGGGAGACCAAAGTAGTTGGACATTTCGTTGAGCATGTTGATGACAGGTGTAGTTTTCGTGTTACGCACCGCTTTTACTATTAAAAATTTTGAAAATGCGTCGGATATTGCCAGGACGTAGCAATTACTACTTTTACTTTTGACGAATGGACCCAGGTGATCAATATGAATCAGGCGAAATGGTACTGGATCCACATTGTCGTAATGCATCTGACCCTCGGTTTTCCCTCTTCGTGTTTTGTTATAACAGCACTCTACACAAGCTGATATGTAATCTTTAACGTACTTTCGTATTCCTGGGAACCAGAAATTTTCCTTGATGCGTTTGATGGTCTTCTCCAAAGCAAAGTGTCCCATGTCATCGTGACAAAATTTGGCAACTCTCCAACGTAGGGCCTTAGGTACAACAAATTTCAAACCAGTTTCTGTTCGACGATATAAACGGTGATTTTGTAGCTGATACTCTTTTTTAATTTGCGTTACTTGCGGCGATGATTTTTCTTCCTTTAAAACGGCCATAATTTCTTGCAGCGATATGTCTTGGAGCTGCATCGTAAATAGCCAATCGTCTGGGCTTACTGTTACCTTCATAACAAAACCAGCCGGTTCCACTTCATTTGGCGGTTCGTCTGGTGACCTGCTGAGCGCGTCGACATGAGCAAGACGATTTCCTTGTCGATGAATTGTATCAAAGTCGTATTCTAACAATTTCATCCACCAGCGTGCAATTTTCGGTTTTAACTCCTTGTTGGCCTTAACGCTCGCAATTGCAGCGCAATCTGTTACAACTCGGAAATGTTTCCCAAGAAGATATATTCTAAATCGGTCTAATGTTTCAACAACCGCGAGTGCTTCGAGCTCATAGCTATGGTACTTGCTTTCTGCTTCCGTACAGTGACGACTATAGTAGAACACTGGCTGCCAAGCTTTGCCGTTTGTCGATTGCAAGAGTACACCTGCAAGGCCAATACTGCTCGCATCTGTGTGCACTTCGTGTTGTGCCGTACTGTCGTAGAGAGCGAGAACAGGATCTCGGCTAAGTATATCAATTAGAGCTTTAAAAGCTTGTTGTTGTTCGACACCCCAGTGAAAAGTCTGTGAAGTGCGTAAAAGTGTTGTGATTGGTTTCGTAATTAATGAATAGTCCTGAACGAATTTTCTGAAGAATCCAGTTAATCCTAAGAACCTTCGTACTTCAGTTACATTCGTTGGAGGTTTGAAATTCTTAATTGCTGTAATCTTCTGATCACCTGGCATTATTCCCTTTTCATTGATGACGTGACCTAAATGTACTAGCTGCGTAGCGAGAAACTTGCATTTACTAAGCCGCAAAGTTAATTTACTTTCTTCCAGTAGTCGCAAAAATTTTTCTAAACGATACAAGCCTTCTTCTATACTTTTGCTTGGGATAATGACGTCGTCCAGATAAATCAATACTTCACCAGTACCCATCTTCAATGCTACTTTATTCATTGTTGCTTGAAATACCGCAGGAGCGTTCACTAGACCGAAGGGCATTCTGTTGAATTCAAAATGATTTTCAGTGGTTACAAAAGCGGTATATCTTTTGGACGATTCTTCAATCTCGATCTGGTGATAGCCCATGCGTAAATCCAGCGTCGTAAAATATTTATTTCCAGCGAGTTGGGCGAATTGTTCTTCCATGTTTGGCATAGGATAGGGTTTTTTTACGGTAACTTTATTTAAGCATCTGTAATCAACACAAAGTCGATGTTCGCCATTCTTTTTCTCTACCAAAACAACAGGCGAAGCGTACGGTGATTCGGATGGGCGTATGATATTGTGTTCTAGTAGTTCATTAACAATATCTGATACGATTTTACGTTTAGCAAATGGAATTCGATATGGTTTCATACGAATTGGTGTGTCTGTAGTAAGTTGAATGTTCATTTTACTTGTAACACATTTACCTATCTCGGAAACATTTTCGGCGAATACATTATGGTATATTGATAATAAGTCTTTCAGTTTTTCTCGTTCCATTTTTTTCATATCAGAGCAAGTATGCAAATTTTCAACATGACAGTTAATGCCCTCGATAATAACACGATTCCCGTTGCGACAAAGTATATCTCTACCAAGCAAGACGTCCTCTGGAATAAAATCATCGTTGACAACCAACACATCTATATTAAAGTTATTCGAGTCTATTTCTATTGAAACCGATATTTTTGAGGTACATTCATATTCGCCACCTGCGAATCCCGTTAAAACAATATAACAAACTTTATGATCTTGAAAATTTTTAGCAAAAGTTTTACGAACTAGAGTTCGAGCACTCCCTGGGTCAATAAACGATTTAACACTGAAATCATCTACTTTTATAATTTTAGTTACATGGTCATTTTTTTCGCGAGAGTCTTGTTCAATTTTATTTACTTTTGAATTTAATTTTTGCAAATGTTTATCGGGACAGTCTTCAGATTTGTGCGTTGTACGATTACAAATAGTACACCGTGCCTTACGTTGTGGTTCGGGACACTTGCTAGAATAATGACCCATTTTTGAACAATTAAAACACTTTACATTTTTGGCGTTGTCAGGTTTAAAATTATTTTTTTCAAGTGGTACATTTTTTTTATCATTACTACGATTATTAGAAAATTGATTTTTTTGTTGCGATGGGTAAATTCTAACTTCGTTATACACTGTATAGTTGTTAATGTCCCTGAGAAGATCATTACAAAAATGATATTCGTTAGATATTTTCTTTCGTAAGTCAGTGTCATTTATTCCATTGATAATATATCGCGCTATTGCTGATTCAGGAATGCTAGCATTAGCACCCAAGGACACCATTTTATAGTAGTATTCTTGTGGAGTTTCGTTGCTGTGACGTTTAGTGTTTGCCATTTTGAGATGTAAATCAGCAATATTTTCGTTGCAAGGAAAATCAGCAGTAAATTTGGAAACAAACTGTGGCCACGTTAAAAATATTTGCTGGGCGTCTACCCAGTATTTAGCATACCCCTGCAGTTTTTGTTGAACGGCAAACAATAATAATTGGTCGTCCCATTTGTATGCAGCTCGAAGCATTTCGATTCGTCTAATAAATTGCTTAGAATTAATTGACCTGTCCAATGAAGGATCGAAGTCTGGTAAAAGCGTTATTACTTCACGAACGTTGTTGAACGGATTTTGGTTACCAATTAAATGCGGTGGATAACCAGTCAAAGAATTAGGAAAATTCAAGTTACCTCTTTCGTGTGTCGTATCCATATGATTACCATTTATGTTTGGTGCCATGATTGAAGTTGGCGCAAAGAAAGTTTGCTGCGGCAGTGCTGTTGTTATGGTTGACTGAGGTCGCCAAGATATTTGCGTTTGAAGTGGAGTACCTTGGCTTCCGTTTTGCCAACTTAAAGGAATGGAGTTACTCGTGGTTGACACATAGGGTTTTTGCGCCGGAACCGTTGGTACATAGTTGTGCGATGACGTTGGTACGAAATTATTTACGCTAACGGACGGAGACATTATTGAGGACTGGTGCTGAATTAAAGTGCACGGAACGTTAATATCGACATTTTGAAAATTTGGAATCAATCGCGTTGGAATCACTGTAGCACTATCACACCCACTTACGGGAATTTGTGAATAAATTACCGGCACGCTTGCTACGTTTGAACACATTGGTATTGGTATTGGCGTAGTCACTACAGCATCGGTGGGTGATGACATTACCGGTGGTTGAAACATTTCACTTGAGGAAATTTTATTTTGCATCACTATTTTTTTTTTTCGCTTGCATTTCTGCAAGTGATTTTTCCAAAAGGGATATTCTCTGTGATAAAGTTTCGTTGGCACTATCATAACTATGGTCACTGTCGTATTCTTCTAAGCGTTTTATCAAATCTTTTTTTTTTCCGTTCGTCGATATCCCAACGTTTTCACATTTTTCTCGTAATTCGTTGAGTTTCAACTTGTGTAAACTCATTTTTTTTTTGTATTGATCACGTGGTTCGTTTTTCTAGAATTGTGTCACTATTCGTTCTAGCTGTATATTAGCTAATAGCAAACAACTCTTTTTTTTTTTTTCTTATTTCGTATGAGCCGTATGCTTTTTTTTTTTTTTTTTCTCCTCGTCCTATTATTTTTCTTGTTCCGTTTTCGACACAAAGCGTACGTGCATATGAAGTTGAACAATAAAAATAAAACAAAGAACTATGTGCGAGCGAGAGGGCACGTAACGTTTCACGATCGCCAAATTTGAATACTTCGGACGTTGCGAATAAGAATAAAACAAATTTGCGAACCGACGCCACAACACGAAAGAAGCTTCAAAGCAATACCCCGAGGAGTCTCAATTTCTTTGAATAGAATGCTGCGCTTATGAATTCTATTTTTTTTTCAACACATTATTAATTTTCGCGTTTGTAAACACAGATTAAGATCCCACTTCTGAATTGTCAAAGGATGGAGTACAAAAACGTTTTCTTGTATAGAAAAACTAATTATTTATTTTATTTAAACGAAAAAAATACGGTCACACACAAAGTTTCCGATTCGCAACGCCATTTCTTTTCTTTCTTTTCTTTTGTCAACTTTACAACTCAACTCAACAAAAGTTACAACACACGCAGGGTTGCAGATTAGGTAAAAGGCAGAAAATAAAAGTAACAAAATTAAGGGTTGCAATTAAGAAAAACAATTAAATAGTTTCATAGTTAACAGATGATCGTATTCTTACTGATCGTATATCTTCTCTTTGAAGTTACTGAAGGCTGCTTGTTAAGATGAGTTACGCATGTTGATAACAATTGAATGGAATAGTTATACTTCCACTTTAGAGGCTTTCAGAAGTCATACCTGGGTCTCCTTGGTCATAATTACGCCACTGGCTGGAACCTTTTACTATGTATAATACCCATTTTTATTTTTTTGCTCGCCCCAAAACCGATTTTATAAAAGTAAACAAAATTTAGGTTGCAACCCTATCCGGGTCCATCTTGAACTTGAAATTCCGACATAAGATTCAAAATCAGAAACCCCTAAATTTGTAAGTTAATGTTTAAAACTAAAAAAAAACATATTATTAGGTGGCAACTCTATGGTAAAATAATTATATAATTTTGAAATTCCGACAACGGATAAGGATTCAGTGGCTCTTTTGCACCAAGTATTCGCGCCAGCACCGAATTCGTGAAAGTTAAAAAAATTAGGTGGCAAACTTATCCGTCATCTTGAAATTTCAAATTCTGAACTCAGACTCGAAATGAGCATCCATTTGAAACTGTTAGATAATGCTGAAAACTCTTAAGAAATATATTATCTATGTTGCCTTTGCCATCGGAGCTCTTAAGAGCAAAATCCTTGGATTATCACAATTGATCGGATTCTTCAAGAATTTTGTATAAGTTGCACTGTCACATAGAATGTCCTACAGGGGCATTAGTCTCCTTTCGCTGCTTGAAAAGGTTATGGAGAGGGTCATGGTCGAACGGCTCCAGACGTGCGAGGGTGCGCAGATTTGCGAAGTGTAATTCGGATTTCAAAAAGGGAAGAGTGTCGAAGATGCCTGGCTGTACGTTAGAAGAACCGTAAATGAATATAGCTCCAAATATGTTTTGGGGTTATTTATTGATTTTATGGGTGCTTTTGACTATCTATCTGGAAAGTATGCTAAGGGAAGTAAGGTGCCCGAAAAATATAGTGGTGAAAGGTAATTAAGCTGAGCTTGGAACCAAGCCGAGTGAGGTTATGGCTACCATTAGTGCTTAGAATGGATAGGTAGGTGTAGGTGTGGCAAGAGAGTAGATGGGGAAGATGTTGCCCAATGGTAAATTATCAATCGGTCAACCTCCTTTTGTCAACCTGAAGGGTATGGGTCTCAGGAGCCTGATCGAAGTCAAATAGCTGGGGATTCACATGAAACAAAGAATGAACTTCTTGGTGCACCTTAGAGAAGTTAAGAGAGCGTCTGTTGGCTTTGGTAGAGCGAGTACGAAGAATTCTTAGGTGTGACTCAGTAGGCAGGCTATTCGTCTCATGTATGATAGGCTTTCTGTTGCTTGTGCAACTTATGATTCGCCGTCTGTAAGGGGCGACATAATCAGTTCTGCTGTGGCCTACCGGAAGATATTCTCATGTCAGAGAGTGATCTTGATTGGATGTATGGCGGTATGCCGTACGGTCTCTACGGATGCACTTCAGGTGTTGATGAATTATTGGAGGCAAATGGTCAGATTAAACAACTTCTCATGTCAGGTGTTGAGACGCCGTATCAGGTGAATGGATATTTTTAACTATTCATCTGACAGTTAGTCCGTAGATCTGACTTGATGGATCTCTTTTGAGAAGTTTTTCAAGCAGAACAACTACTCTTTCTGGTCACCAGCCCAGAGCTGTAATGAACTCAACTGGTAGAAGCTTTGCTACGAGGTCTGACCAAGGACTTGAAAACTGGTACCAAGGGAAGTCAGCGGCCCTTGCTATTTCCAAGTTGACTTGTTGGGCTCGACCTTCGGGCAGCTTGGTGGTAGTTGTGGTTTATACTCAAACCGGGGATAGAGATTTAGCTTAAATGTGAAGTTACATTTTCCAACTGGGTTCTCTAACTCTGATGGGTCAGATAAGCCTCCACCTAAGCCAAGTGTTGCGAATATCAATACAACATTAGCTAATTTGGTACCTTTGAACTCTCAAAAGGGCGCCGGTCGATGCAATGTGTTTGTCCTGTGCTAAGAGCACCGTAGAATTAAGGCACCACGGCAGATGTCTACGTAAAACACATTTAGATTTTCTGTCACTTAGAATGGAAGGTTTTTTTTCTGGAGAACGGAACCTCCGTATTAAAAATATTTGTTGCTCTATAACCAATAATAGCAGGAACTCATAAATTATAAAACTTAAGCTACGTTAAATTTTAGCTCTTCAGAGCAAAACATAAATATTTTAATTTTTTTACTTTTATCTTTCAATGATGTGCTCATTTTCACGAGGGGAATTTGAGAAGTTAGTAATTATTTTAAATTTCCAGCATAGTAACTTTAAATGCAACACTGATCCTGTCAACTACCACCTGTTTATAGACTACTGTTAAAATTTCAGTTCGGTTGCGACGCCTAATTTATGTTTGGCAGCCATTGACAGCAGACGATCACGTGAATTTTGGGAATATTGGTGAATTTTGGGAATATTGGCGAAAATGGATAACAAGTGAAGCATTATTTCTTGCGAAAAAAAATCATCAGCCAAACCAAGGAAAGGTTTGATCAATACTTTGGGAACTCTGCACCATCGATTGGAATGATTGATTCCAACGTTGAGTGACACTGAACGTTCTGGACTCCCAAATGAGGTCACCACACCAGAAATTATCACTAAAATTCACGTTATCGCGTTGGCCAATCGCATAGTTACAGTGCGCGAAATTGTTGAGGCCGTAGGCATCTCAGACGAATGGGTGTGGAAAATTTTGCGATATCATTTGGCGTGTTTGGCGATTTTGAACAAAGATGAGAAGGATTTTTTGCGTTGATTAATAATCGTGGACGAAACATGGAGCCATTACTACACACCAGAGACTGTGGACTTTACCGACCGAACGTGCTCCGATGAAGGCGAAGACTATCGGCTGGAAAGGTTATGGTTACAGTATTTTAGGACAAACGTGGTATTATCTAATCTAATTACCATCCACCGAAAAGACCAGTCAATGACAAATACTTTGTAGCCAAATTGCACCGTTTCAACGACGCTTTGAAAGAGAAACATTCCCATTTGACGAAGAAAAAAGTGCTCTTCCATCAAGCCAATGCACGCCTTCACACATGCCCAGCACCCATGGCAAAATTCCATGAATTGAAATACGAATTGCTTCCTCGTTCAGATATTCTCCAGGTTTTGCCCCCAGCAACTATTTTCTGTTTCCAAAACCTGAAAAAATGTGTCGGCGGAAAGAAATTCACTACCAGAGAGGAGCTAATCACTGAAACGGAGTCCTATTTTGAGGGCCTTCCAAAAACATATTTTTCAGATGGATTCAAAAAATTGGAGGAACGTTGGATGAAGTGTAGCGAGCTACAAGGAGACTATATTGAGAAATAAACCTTTTTTTGTCATAAAAATCATTCCATGTTTAATTTTTAATGATATTATATGAACATTCCAACCAAATTGAACATTTTTGTACGCAGCATGTTTTGATTTTGTGAGAATTGTGAGCGAAAAATGAAGTGTATCATAATGTATATAGCCTATGTTAAGCACAGGTTTTTAAGGAATCGTTTGATAAAGATTTTATAAAAATCCATTTAGTAGTTTGGGAGGTTATTGCATACATACATACATACCAACACAAATCTTATAAAGATTTCATAACTATATTTAATGGAGGACATACATTGGCCGTTTTTTTAAATCGATTTTTTATAATTTTGTATTTTAGTAAGATTCTTATATCATGGAAAAATTCCTACGGGTTCCAAAGTTACAGCCGGATTAGTGAGAGCGCATTTTTATTTTTCTTTGTTCACAAACTATGAAAGCGTTTATCTCGAAACCATATTTTTCGTACTGGTTGCGGCACTAGCGGGTTCATTTTTTGACAAAATTTTTATTTTTTGTATTTTTTTAAATTTGATTCGGTATCGTATGACACGAGCTTTTTTCAAATTTTTTTTTTTTAGATTTTTTATGAATTTTTTAAGTCAATATATTTTTCTAAAAAAAACACACTTTCAAATTTGGAACATCACCAAAAATTTAAAAAAAAGTCCTGTCATACGATAACCAATTTTGTGAAGATTTAAGTCATTTTTTTTCCAGATCGGACAATTTTTCTATAAAGCTCTATTAAGCCATATGGAGTGAAAAATATATATATTTTTTTTTTTAATTTTTTTTTAAATATTTTTTTTTTTAATTTTTTTTTTTTTCTTGTAATTTGTTCAATTCTCTACAATAATAAAAATTTTGGAAAAATGTTTGTTTTTAACTGAGTTATGAATTTTTAAAAAAGGTCTGTTTTCGCTGCCGCGAATGTTATGTGCCATCTTAAGTCGCCTTAGGTGCTTATCGCTTGTGAGATTTATGGAAAACGCCCTTTTAAATTTCAAACTATTTATTTAATATATATTTTAAAACCAACGCTTGTTATATAAAATGATAAAAATGTTATCTAAAACATATGAGATTAAAATAGAGTTTTATTTAGTAGACATATCCACCATTGGCACCATACTTTGTATCATAGCCAGTTGCCGAAGAGCCAACGGACAATATATCACTATGCCTGTGCGAAGGAACGGAGTAAGTCTTGTGTCCAAGAGACTTGGAGAAAGTCTCTAAAGCTGCAGCCGGAGAGATATAGTTGTGACCAACTGCAGGTGCCGTGTACTTACCAGAGGCTGGCGAATACGCATGCGTAACTGCTGGAGTGGCATAATGTTGAACTACAGCTGGAGCGAAATGAGTGATATGTTTGTCTAAAGCTGGTGCTGCAAAGCTATTGAAGTTACTATAGCTACTAGCTGGTGCAGCGTGATGAGGTGTGGTGTAAGCTTGCTTAACGGGAGCCGAATGATGGATATGATGGACTGGCGGAACAACGGGTGCAATATAGCTAGGTGCAATATGACTGACATGATTGTGACCAAGTTGTGCCTTATGGTGGCCATCACTGCCATGAGATAAGCTGTCAATCACCAGCGGTGATGAATATTTTTGGTGTGTGGTAATAGGAGCTGCGATATCATGATGCACAATATGTGCATCGTGAATCTGCTGATGTGGTACATGTTGCGTTGGTGCAATATAGTTGGATGTGGCATGATGACTAGCAAGGTTATGGCCAAGCGGTACCTTTTGATGGCCACCACTGGCATAAGACGTACTACCAACTGCTACTGGTGACAAATAAGTCGGATTTACAGCCACCGGAGCGGTATGAACGTGATGTACTATCGGTGCAGAATTATGAACCTGACTGTTGCTCGGCGTATAACTGCTAAGCACAGGACTTATAGCTGGTGACGCCAAATGTGCTTCATGGGTGTGTGCTGGCACCGAGTGTATATGTTGATGAGACTTTGTAACAAGCACAGGAGCAGCGACTAATTTTTCTTTATGCTCGCCGATAGGGGAGATGCCACCATGATCAGTCGAATATCCATGTGAAGCCGAGAATGTTGTGGTGCGCGATGGTGGTAGATAGCTGCGTTCCAGATGACTGACATCAGCAGTAACCAAGGCGACTAAGGCGAGCGCAACAATTGTCAAGAGTTTCTGTTAAAATTGAGAAGAATGTTTGTTAAATTTATTAAATTTCGATGAGTGTTAAACTTGCGCATAATTAATAATAACGCCCGAGTTGTACAATTTTTTTTTGTAAATAACTTTAAATATTACAACATTTCAAACCAATCTCAAACACTTTCAATCTTTGAGCATTTTTGCAAATTACCATTTTGTATGCTTATCTTTTGCTTTGTATGACTTTAATTATTTTGAAAATATTTCAATTATTTATTTATAACTTAATTTATATGAAACTTGAACTTATGATGGATTTATTAGAACTGTAACTGCTCAATAATTGCACTCTAGTATTTATACCCAAAAATTAAAAGTCAAAAAATCTGCCATGTCATATGTACATTTGAAATCTTCTACAACGGTTTACTTGTTTTTGTTTCTTCATATCCGATGCGCTTTATAACAACTATATATAAGACGTCAGCCAAAATCACCAAAATATTAATAATAATTATCACGATAGTCACAAAATGAGTTAAATATGACTCTTGTGCACACAACTAATCCACAAACAGGCCATCGAACTGGCTGGTAATGGCAAATAACTGTCATATTTTGTTTAAGCCAAAACCGAAGAGCTTAAAAAAATTGCAATTTAGCGCCAATGTTGAACTTTGTCATCACCACGTTAGCAGTCATCGATAACATATATATCTGCTGCTGATTAAAAATGAATTTGTAATGTAGCAAAACTAATCGTTAAACTAGTCGTTATTTTGAAAAAACCTTCAGCGAAAATGTACAACTAATAGCTTAACTAACAGTTCTGCAGATTAAAGCGTATTTCTTTTTGTGCAATCGTTAATTATTTATTTTATTGCAATGAATTAATAAGACCTGACGTATAGCGTTAGATCCGCTTTGATGAGCTAGAACTACAAAAAAAAACAAGCTGGACAGAGTATTAAAAATTTTATAACAACAAAACAGTTGTGGAACCTGCTCTACCTAGAAACCTCTACACAATAATAGAAAATACATTATCTTTCAAACCTGTTTTTTTCGCATGGTCATAAGAATCCTTTGCCGTTATGTACATTTTAACATAATTAAAATTGTTAACATGCACTTTATATAAAACAATTTAGTTCTGCACACAAGAGCTTTTAGCATAGTCAGTCGAACTTTAGTCACTGGTTTGTGCACTTGCTAAGCGTATATCACACAAAAGCTCTAACGAGAACCGCCAAAATAAGTTTAAGCAAAGCATGCCTAAAAACTGACTTCATTAAGTACGAATTGGTTCAGCATCGTACTGTACAGTACGCACTAAACATTTGAAATTGTCTGCTTGAATTTCTTTATTCACTCCAAGGGTTCAGAATAAAGTATTTTGCTTCTGTTTTCATTCCATACGCTCAGGACAAGGTTGTAAAACTACGTACTTCTTACTATTTGGAGTACAATTTTATTTTTAGAGTACGAAGTTTAAGAGATAAACTACTATTATTTATAATACTATTTTTTATAGGAGTACTATTTTAAGGTGAAGGCGTGTTGAGTGTTCCTCAATGAGCTAAATGTCCCTAAGCATTTACTCGTTTTTTGGGCAGAGGTAAAAGAGGTAATTTTTGACTAAAAGTGGTAAATTTTGAAAAAAAAAGTATTTTTTAAATTTCCAAACAATTAAAGTTATTATTAGCAGCTCTGTACCTCTCTAAACGTACTCACATGCAGTCCTTTATTTTTTCGAAACCCTTTTTGTTAAAAAACGATTGTAACAATTGTAGAATTATTTTAATTTTGGAGTTGCTGCGAATTTTAACCTAAAAACTAAGAAATTTTTTGAAATTGCATTGAGAATTGCGTAAAAGAGTATCGTTTATAGAAAACCTACACTAAAAAAGTTAATGAAAAAGTGGGTAGAAGAAGTCCTTTACACGGTTAAAAATTTTTGAATAATTTTTGAATCGTAAGACCAATCGCACTTTTGAATCGTTTTTTTATTAGAATTGATACTTATCAAAATAATAGAAATTTTTTTAGTCAAGGCTGTATTTAAATTTAATAAATTTGAAAAAAAAATTTAATTTTAGTAATTCATTTTATAATATGTATCTGTAATGTAATAAAAGCTATATTTTGATTACATTTTGTTCATGCTCTAGCAAGCAACAGATAAGCCTGAGATTAAAAATCGCAACTCTAATACAATGGTTGCCACAGTCCACGGTACGATCCTAGCAAGTATCAAAATATTTCACAATGCAAACATTTAATAATTACATTTTATTTATTAATAATATTTGATTGCAATAATAAAATAAATAAAAAAACGGTCTGGCTGGGGATCAAACCGGGGTCACTCGATTTATCAAATCAAATCGATAACCGCTTATTCAACTACGCCACGGAAAAAATTTTGGTGTGTGCTAATTGTGCACTTCAATTTTTACGAAATTTAAAAATTAAGGAGTCATAATTAAGTTACTTCGATAGGAGTCAAAATACTAAAACTTAGTTTAAGTATTTGAATTGCTTTAATATCGTGAATTGAATATGTTGCTGGTAATAGAAAGAAAACAGTTGTTAAGGCCGGCAAAGAAATGTTTTTTGTGGTAGTAGTGAAGTAAATTATGATGGCTGTTAATAATTTTAAAAGTTTGTAATTGGTTTTTAGAAAAAGGTAAATTTTATCCGAAAAAGGTAATTTTTTCAAATATAATAACACGATGACATATCTGGCGAACATGGTGCTTGTGGAATGATATTTACATTTATTTTGGCCACATTATCGCGTACAAAGCGTGATTTGTGTGCTGGTACATTATCATGGTGCTAAAACCGTAAATTTTCCTTAGGTAGTTCTGGCCTCTTTCACTGAATCTACACGCACAGACGCTTAAGACACTCAAATAATATTGATCGCAATTTATTGCCCTAATGAAATTCCGAGTGTACGGCGCCTTGAGAATTGAAGAAAGAAAACAATATCACTGAAAAAGGACTCTGTTTCCGTTTTCATACCAGCAAGCAACTTTATTTCTATGAAATTTCGTGTGAAAGTCTTAACAAGAAATATAAATTTCTTCAGAAAAAAACAAATAAATTAAAAATCAATCAAATTCGGTCACACTTCCTTTCTCACATGTTGCAACATACGGTAGAATAATGTAAAATAACTTTAAGTAAACTTTTAATAAAGCCGGTTTTGGTTTATTTAATTGACCAATAACATCATAACCGTGGTGGTGACCGTGGCATGCAGGTTAAGTGTGTGTCCTGCCATGCTCGGAGCCCGGGTTCGATCCCCAGCCGCGGCGAAAAGTTTTTTTCAATAAAAAAATTTTTCTGATCGGTCACCACCTCTCTGCAGACAATGGCAAACCTCAGAGAGTAAACAATGCCATGTAAAGCTTCTTGAGATCATAAACTTTAGCCGTTCGGAGTCGGCATAAAACATGTAGGTCCAGTTCTCGGTCAATTGTGTGCAAACATTTAATAACACACACAACACAATTGATCATAAGAAGCTCGGTCAAAGTCCTTTCAAGGGCTGAAATGGCCAATTTGTTTTTTTTTTTTTTTAACGTCATAAAAATATAGAAAAGTCTATTTATACCATCGACACAAGAAACTTTTAAATATTTTAAACTATTCAATGCGAAAAAGCACAAGCTTAAATTTTTTCATAAGTTATCGATAACGTTGTAAATAACTTAGTGACTAATACAGCATATAAAATTTAATATATTATATATGGTATGACACATATTCTCAGAGTTTAGTCTTCAGGAGCAGTTTTAAATGCTTTACCAGTCAGAATACAAATGATCGTGATTAGAGACAAAGTCATCAGTTTGTTATATCTATCTGTTTGGAAATTCATCTGAAAAAAAGTAATATCTTAAAATATGTAGTTGTTAAAGTTGTAAATTGATGAAAGCTTTCTTTTTCACAAAGATAACAAGGCTATTACACAAGAGCTACTTATTAAAACTAAACATCTGAAAATATCTTATGAACAGAATTTCAAAAATGTTCCAATCCATCAAAGATTGCAGTCCATGCAAATTAAACTAATATTGCATGATTTGTTCCGGTGCAGCTGTTTGCATCTGGTACATAATAGATTTTATTTCTAAATTATGTTGTTTCCCTTTTATTATTGTTATTCAATATCGAACAGGTAAAAAGTATTGCAACTTAAAAATTGCAAAAATTTTGCTCTTGGACATTTTCTTGATCGATTAATTGACCCTAAATGAACTCATAAATAAGTTATTTTCTAAAAAAAGAAAAAGATAATGTTACATTAACACACAAATATTTCGACGTAAAATTCAATTCTTAAAATAATTCAACAATAGCTGTGTTTTTTATCAAGCGAGTAGTTAAAAAACGACCGCTTATCATATGTATACTCGCTTAAATAACACAGGAAACTGTTACTCGCTTAAAAGTTTGCCGACCAAACGAAAAAAAATGCTTCCAAGTTATGTTTCAATAATTGTATAAATTTCCTACAAAGGTGGCAACTATATCTGATTGATAGTCAGTAGTGATGTATGAAATGAACATTTTTTGTACCAAATACTTTTCACGAAATACTCATAATTTGCTTTAGATCAATATTTCAATAAAAATACATAATAATTTAACACGTAAGATACACAAAATTTATCAAATAAACTCATTATGTAAAACTATGTTGTTTGCTTAAGCTTTTAGCACTGAAAATCTTTTGAGTATCGGGTTTGTTTTCAGAACCGAGTCTCCAATGCTTAAAATCTGAAAATTTATGCCTCACTAATTGTCAGAACTTTGATATATAAAATAAATTTGTCAAAAATTGTTTACAAAAATTTGATCAGAACATAAACAACGTTTTTGACTTTTCAGAAAATGCTTCCAAGTTTTAAAAAAAATCTTAAGCGAGTAAGCAGTCGTTTTTTGACTACTCGCTTGGTAAAAAGCACAGCTAATGTACACTCTCAAAAAATTTTTGTTAAAATTCAACAATTGTTAATAAATTTAACAATTCCCTTGCTATTATTTTCTTTTAATTTGAGTAATTATTGTTTCTTTTCAAAAATTGACGATTATTATTTTGAAGTTATTAAATTTATTGTTATTTTATTGTTGAATTCGGCAATTCTATTGTCAATTTTGAAAATTCGAAAATTCAACGTCGCAACAGGCAATTCAAAAAAATGGATGAAAAAATTCATAAGAAAAAGAAATATTTAAAAAAATATACATAAAATTTCATACGCTAAAGACTCTCAAATAATATTGATCGTTGTTGATTGCCCCAAAGAAATTCTGAGTGCATGTCACCTTGAAAATCGAAGAAAATAGACATCATCACTAAAAAAGGGTGCGGTAAGTTGCTTGTACTCTGTTTCCGTTTTCTTACCAGCAAACAATTTTATTACTTATATGATGTGATTCTGTGTGAAATTCTAAACAAGAAATATAAATTTCTTCACACAAAAAATAAAAACGAAAGTTCGAAGAAATTAGGTCACACTTCCTTTCTCACATGTTGCAACACACGGTAGGATAATGTCAAATAACTTTAATTTAACTTTTAATTAAAAAGGTGTTGGTGTGATATACTTTATTTATTTGACCAATCGTCGCCTGAGTAAAATAAGGTCGTATGTGTAAATTGGGGTGTTTTGAGTTAATGATGCAATCCTATATTTTTAAATGATATCTTTCGAATGGGGTAATCCATTTTTTTATAGCTCTTTTAGTTTTCGAGATATTCAGTAAAATATTGTCGCATGTGTCACTTAGTTATCGTTTGAATAAAATATTGTCGTATGTGCGAGCAACTAGCACATACGACAATTTTTTCATACAATTACAGATTTTTTTGTGTTCAGTAAAAATTTGTCGTATGTGTTCGTTGTCCCGCACGTCCGACAAATTTTTACAACATTCTGTATAAAATATTGTCGTATGTGTTTGAAGGCTTGCAGTGAACCTTCAAGTTGCAGTAGTAAGGAAGATGTCAACAACATCAGACGAGTGCAAGAGAGTCAAATCGCCAGCTCCCTATTTGGATGCAGAACTTAACGAGTAAGTAAATGTTATAAGAAAAACTTTGCAGTTAAAAGAATTGTGTTGTTTTCAGAATAGAATATGAGATTCTGGCATATTTTAGAAATTCTGGGAGGAATTTTCATCCCTCGGAGCTGACACTGTTTTATGAGTCATGTAAACAAATTTCTTATTATTATATTGAAATAAAAAAACAAAAGGACGTTTCACAAATCTTTCCAAGTTATGGGAAGAGGAACTTTCATTGGCCCCAAGAAGGAATATAGAGGAACAAAAAAGAAAGGATTTGAGAAGAAAGATCAAATTCTTAGAGGACGATGCAGACAAGGAATTTTACCGAGTTGTATTAGAAAATTAATAGATTTAATTTTTTTATATTTTTTTACATAATTTTTTTTTTAAATTATTTAAGATAAAAAAGTCTATGAATCTTAGGCCTTATCTTATGGATTATTTTTATTGAGATTTTAAAGTGTACCTTAAATTGTATATTTTATAATAATTATTTTATGATCTCATTTATTCTTTTTTTATGCTTTTCACCGAACTGAATTCAAATAAAATTTACTTTAATATTTATTTAATCAAATTACTTTTCAATTAAAATTTTTTTTTTTGGAATTATATCTACTATATATTGACAAATTAAAAGACTGAGTTAAAAATTTGTGACAAACTTAAATGCATTCAGTGATCACATTTTAAGTCGCACTTAAGTTCTCAGCGAGAATTTTCAGAGAAATTCATTAGGACTCTTACGAATATAAGAATTAAAGTATAATACTGAAAGTAAAAGGATCAAAGTTAAAAAGAACATTTGCAACCAGGAACGTTATATAAATATTTTTATTTCTGTTTTAATTTAATGAATTTCACTTTTAATCAAAATTTTTGCATAATTATTTGTCGTATGTCATACAGAATATTTGGTTTAGCATATAAAATGTGTGTAAATGGCACATACGACAAAATTGTATTAAATGAAATCCTCTCTATTTTGTTTAATAATTAAAACTGTGAAGCACATAATATGTAAACTAATAGTGTTCTGCACTTTTTACAATATTGGCAAGTTAGAATAAAATTAACCGTGAATTTATTGAGCAATTCAAATCTAAACTTTGACTGCGATTTCCCAAAACCTGCGAAATGTAACATACGACCTTATTTTACTCAGGCGACGCAATAACATCATATAAATATAGAAAAGTCTATTTATACCATCGACACATGAAAATTTTAAGTATTTCAAACAATTCATTGCGAAAAATCACAACCTTAAATTCTTATAGCATAGAGATAACGTTAATATATATATAATATATAGTATGACACCTAAAAATTTTGTTTTTATCTTGAGGAGTTTATAATAAAATATTTAAGATAACTAGAATTTGAAATTCTCAGTTCATCAATTTTTTTTTCCTCTATTATTTTCATCCTTTTCCCAAATATCATATGTTTATGAATTAAATTTTGGCATTCAGCTTGGCAGTTTGATAGTTTTTAATGCTTAACTTGATAGACCACAAATAATCGTGATTAGAGATAAAGTCATCAGTTTGTTATAAATGTATCTTTGAAAATTCATCTAAAAATAAATATTATTGATTAATTTGTTTCATAAATAAATGTCAAAGATCACACTTTCTTTTTCACAAAGTATAAAACAGCGTTTTAACTAGAACTATTCGTTGAAAATTAGCTTCTGCTTTAGTATATTTTATATAATTGTATATTTTATTAATACAATTTCAAAAATTTTCACTCACTCAAAGATTATAATTTGCTTTAAAATATGGAAGAGGTAAAAACATTGTAACTTTAAAATTACAACAATTCTAATCTCGATCGATTAAGCAAATATTAATATTAAGAAGTAAATATAAAAAGTGTGATAAATAAAAAAATGTTGAAGTTTTTTTCTGAACACAATTCAACACTATAGGTTTGACTTAGGTTGGGTTAAGATGGCGATGTTTTCTAATAATAATACTAAGATAATATTACATTACAGAGAATTTACTTAAAAATTATCTAGTTTAGTTATATTCTTATTAAAATTTCTTCTGAATGTCTGAGAGATTTTTAATTTTACTTTTCAGAGTTGAAGTTGGAAAACAATAAAAAGTTTCAATACATGCGTTTCATAAATTAGTCATTAAACACTGAGGTCGCATTGTTGTCTAGAAAATATGACGGAAAAAAGCTTATAAAATTATTTAACAGCAACTTTTAATACCAGATACAGTACCTTTAAGTTGGTTTTATTTAACTTTAATTATGTGATATTTATTCGAAACTGTTATTTATTCTATAATTTTAAATAAGATTTGTTTGTTATAAATAACCTTAATTTTCAATTATGAGTTTTTGTTACAAAAACTCGTATGTTTGAAAATTCCTGTAAAATTTATTCTTGAAATTATAAAATTTGTATTCCCTTTTGGAGAATATATATTTACAACTACAATACAGATACCTATATATTTTTTATTCTACTACTTTTTTATATTTACGATTTAAGAAATACATACAGTGCCACACTTGCTCAAAACTACAGAAATTGCAACCCAGAAACTTTGACGTTTATTATTTTGTGTTTCGCTCAGTCGTGTTTTTTTGACAGCTTCAGTAACAAATAAACGAACAAAATTTCAGCATTTGTGTCGGATTTGTTGGATAGAAAATATTATCAGAAACGTTCAAAATGGCGTCAGAGGTGCCAGCAGCCGAGCTGGTAAGTGCATAAATAATATGGAATAAACAAAAAGTGCAAAATAAATATATTTTAACAAAGAACAAGGTCCCACAAATGTGAACAAAGTTTCGATAACGAGTCGGGCTAGTGTCAAAAACAAGTGTTTGTTTGATGCTGTCAACGTCGCTGTCGCAACGATTCAGCTGATGCTGCCGTCGCTGCTACTGCGACGTATGTTGCTGCTTTTAGTTGAATTCCTGCACATAAACCACAAAATAAGTAGAGGAAATTGCTTCTAGTGTGTTTGTGTGTGAATATTTGTTATGCGATGTTAATATTGGGGCTTTGGGGCTATGGGGCTGCCTAGCAAGTGGTTGGCACTAGCAGCAGTAGCTTCCTGACCCAATGCGGCGACTTAAAACAGCTGCAAAGAAGTAGCATGGTGTTGACAACGACACAGCACAGCAACAGCAAAAACATCAACAGAAACAACAAAAAGGAAAACAATTAAGTGCAACTTCCACCTTGCTTCCTTCCTGCGTGTTCTAAGAGAACGCGGGCTCCTGCAACACCAGCTGCAGTAACTAGTTTGTTTTTTTTTTACTCCAACAATACGACAACTCGACATGCGAGGCCGGTATAAAAAATAAAGCTAAATACATAAAAAAACAAATTGAAATATGCGCTTCCAGTGCAATTCGCTATCGCTGTTCACCCATGTTTGTCCGTCCAATCAATGAGTAGTGTTCCAACCCTTCACCCGCACTACCAGCGTGTATAACTTTTCAATTACTTCCGCTCTTTTGAAATAATCTTTCGTTTTCATTTTCATTCTTTTGCGTTATTGTTGGTGTTGTAAATTGCTTTTGCTTTTGTTGCTATCCGACTTTGTTTATAATAGTTGATGTTGCTGTTCTTGCTGTTGCCAATGGTGCCGGTGATGGTGCCGGTGATGGTGCTGGTGGAGGTGGTGGTGGTGCTGCAGGAGATGGCTAGTGCCACTGCTGCTTCCTTTCAGCGTAAGATCAGTTTCTGCCTATAATTAAGTATTCATTCGTAGAATTAAATTGCTCCTTGCGGCCAAAAGGTACACGACAGTTGATGTTGATGTTGATAAAACAAAATTGCACTCTACTCTAAGATGAGTGAAGTGATTGAGCTATGCAGGACAAGTGCAGAAATAGGCGCGACGACGACTCAATCGAACTAACTTGTAAAACTAACAAAAGTTTTTATGAAAATTCTCTTAAGATAATAGGTACTGCCCTGAACTGAAATAGTGTTGTTATCTGAAGAAACATAAATTGGAAAATCTCCCAATTGAAATAAATATGTGAGTCGCCTGTGTATAAATGAGTTCTATTAAAAGACACACGAGCCATATTGAAATATGCAAAAATATGTTTCATATTCTGGGCTGTTATGTCTTGGTGTGGTGTAAGTTTGCTGCATAAAATATGGGATCTATGCCTGTTTCAATATTCTACAATTCTTGATAACGTCATGCTGCCACATTGGGATGATGGTAATATGCCAGTATCTTAGATTTTTTTACAGTATAACGAATCCAAGCACATTTTCAGTTGATCAAGAAATGTTTTCTAGATCAACAAGCTGTCCTATTGGACTTCTGGAAGCCCTTATCTGTCAAGAAGCTATCAGTCACAAAGCTCTTAGGATAAAAACCAAAATAAATAAAGAAGAATGTTTTCAAGTTAAAGTTACCAACTTGCAATAAAAAGCCCTTTAAAAAGGCTATTCTTTTGTTTATGAGATGTTTCCTTAACATAAGTGGTAGAGACTGTTATTGTTCTCAATAACTTTGCTTTGATAAACAATGCACGATGTCATTTAAATCTGAACATCGAATTGAAAATATGTTCAAATCCGAAAGACCCTCTTTCCTGGCACATAAAGATAAATAGAATATAGTTAAGCAATTAAGTAAAGTGCCTCTAAAGCCCTCTTCAGTTTATTCAGAAACAATACTTAGGTTCGCTATACGAGAATCTAGAATCCACAAAGAGTTGACCAACGTAAGAGTTTTATTAACAGGCCGTCTCCACAGGGCATAGCACATGCCTTCACTTACACCAAGGCATACGAAATTCTTGTGAAGACCGCATTTGCTCTGACATATCTTATGCTCTGCGATAGGTGCCATGAATTATCTTAGGGCATCTATCTCATGGCATGAGCAGTCACATTTCTGAATTTCACTGGAACTGAAATTATTTGTTATCGGTGGTGCTCTACTTTTTGGGGTTTTTGTTCATATTAATTCTAAATAAAAATGAGTTTTTTAATTAATTTAAACGTTGTCTTTAAATAAACATATCATTTTGATCTTTTTCAATGCCTTAAATGCCTGTTCAGAACATTAAAAGCAAATGTTGCCGAAGTTGTTTAGTTTTTTTCCAGAAAACATAGTATATTTTCGAGTTAGTAGTTTAGATTAGCAAGATGTCTTTGTGTGACTATTTCGCTACCTAGGTTTCTCTTCCTTATATGGAGAAGAGCTGTACATTCAGTGAGAATATGTCTGGAGGTTTCTTCATCCTCGAGGCATAGTCTACAGAGTGAATCGGTGGCGAGATTCATTTTTTGAAGATGTTTCTTTCTGACAGTGTCCACTTATAATTCCGGTCATCGCCTTTAAGTCTTTTTTCCTTAAGTTGATAAGAAATTTCGATTTTTTATGTGAAGGTTCTGGGAATATTAGTTTAGTGCATATCTGTCCTAAACAGTTCTACCAAGAATCTTGAAATTCGCGGAATGAAATTGTTTTGACGTGCTGCTTGAAGAGATTCTTACTAACACCAGTTAACGAGTGTCCTCCAAAGATTCCAACTCTCGTTCCGTCCTCCATTTTGGAACCGTCCGTATAGCACACAAGGTCGTTTTCGGAAGGGTTTAGTTTCTCGTGTTCCCAGTTAGATCTGGGGGGATAACTACGATGAAGTTTTTGTTAAAGCAGCTTTTGGGAAGCGTGTCATCTTGGGGTAATGATATATTACCAAAACTAAAATTTTACAGGAGAAGATTTATTATAATATTTTTGACATAAAATTTTTATCAACGACAATTTAAATTTTGCTAAGAAAATACATTTTTATTAATTGTTGGCTACATCTTTTTTGAGGTTATGGCTCAATATACAACTTTGAAATTTAAAGTTGACGTGAAAGAAGTTTATTGATGAAAATCAAGGCAAACTGGAGTGGAATATGTTTGACACCCAAAATCCCTGATTCAAAGCTTGAAAAACTCTTTATAAAACAATTAATCAGATATACCAATCTTTGCCCGAATGTGAGGATGTTCAAATATTTAAGAATTTGTGAGTTCTAGGAAGGTTTCTTAAGCTAAAAATGAAGTATTTAAGTCCTTGTTGCAAATATTTTTAGTATAACTGAGGAAGTTTGATCTCAGTCCATTCTGTAGGAAGTGTTAAATGATTTTTTTCAAACTAAAATTTGTTTAAAATAAAATTGAGAAATCATTTACCAGAAAAAACTATTTCAGCTTGAGTTCAAATACGAGGGTCGTTCGCAGAGTTTTTAGCCTGACACTGATATGACGACATAAACAGCAAAAAGTTAAGTCTGTTGGAAACTTTCATACATCGTTTAAACACTTGTAAAATCCCATTTGGATCTGGCAACTCTTTCGTATAAGAACAGCTGTTCAAAAAGGGTTCTTCAGTGATTTCTGTTACAATGGACAAATTTGAAATTCGTTGTGTAATTAAATATTTACATAAAAAAGGTTATCGGGGCAAGAAATTCATAATGATATGGTGAATGTATAAGGTGAGAATGCTCCTTCATGTGCAAAAGTAAAAAACTGAATAGTAGAATTTAAACGTGGTCGTTCAAGCATTGAAGATCAACCTCAAAGTGGACGTCCAAAAACTATAACATCAGCAGAAATTATAGCAAAAGTACATGATATAGTACTAGACGATCGACGAGTGAAAGTGTGGGTAATAGGTGAAGCCATAGGCATCTCAGATGATCGAGTTCATTAGATTCTGCATGAAGAATTAAAAATAAAAAAATGATCTGCAAGATGGGTGCCGCATTTGCTTACGGTTGATCAAAAACGCATTCGCATGAAAATTGCTCAAGACGGTTTGGATAGATTTTTGCGAAATAAAATGGATTTTAAGCGTCGTTTCATAACGATCATCCCTATACACCAGAGATGAAAGAGCAATCAAAACAGTGGACTGAAGCTGGTGAAAGTGTGCCAAAGAAGACAAAATCAATTCAATCGGCTGGAAAAGTTATGCAACATTTCTCTGGGATTATAAAGGAATTTTGTTAATTGACTATCTTCAAAAAAATGGTAAAACAATTACATCAGAATATTATTGTAGCCTTTTGGACCAATTGGATGTGAAAATTCGAGAAAAACGACCTGGTTTGCAACGCAAAAAAGTAATTTTTCATCAAGACAACGCGCCAGCACACAAGCGTGTCAAAACAATGGCAAAATTCAACGAATTAAAGTACGAATTGCTTGACCATCTACCTTATTCTCCTGATTTAGCTCACTCTGTCTTTTACCTGTACCCAAATCTAAAAAAATTTTTGCTGGCAAGCGTTTTACCTCCAATGAAGATGCAATTGCAGCTGTAAACGATTATTATCAGGAGATATAATTACTAGAAAAGCGTTGGACTAAGTGTGTTGACGTTTCAGGAGATTATATTGAAAAATAAAAAGACTTAAAATTCTAATTCTTGTTTTTCATTGTTAGGCTAAGAACTTTCCGAACGACCCTCGTAAGAGATCCTCAACAAGAGATAAAACATATTTGTAGAAATAATGATAACGAAAATTATAAAATTTTGTAAGAAATTTAATAAAAAACAAATCATCATTAAATTATTTATAGTTATAAAAAATATAAAAAAACCACTAAACGGTCACTCAAACAATATTAATTTATATTATCTGCAAGTCAAAACAACAAAAAAGAATAAATTAGATAAACTGTAAGAAAAAATGTCGGCAAACGGTGCCTATAAATAAGGTATTTCATCACAAAATTTAAGAATAAAGTTGATGGTATGTTTTATTTTTATAGCTAATAATTAAGCTTTTATAAAATGGTCAGCCAACATGAATAATCGCTTGTTTAAGAATAAAAATAAATCATGAATAAGCGAAAAATAAGAATCGCTGGTTGATATCCTAAAATACGGAACAGAGGCGAGAAATGAAGAAAAGAAAGGCTTCTCTACTCTTCTTCTTTATAGAAGTAATATAGTAAGTAAAATAGGCTGTCAAAGAAGAATTAAAGATTATAAAAAATTAAAATTAATGCATTCAAGAGAAATGAAGTAGTTATTCAAAGATTAAAGGTCAAACAAAACATAAGTTTTATAGATATATTGATATATAAAACGCAAGTGTTATGCTCAGCACCTTATATCGTTCAAACTGTTCATTCGTGCTATAAGAGTGCTTTTATTATTCGGAAAAATATTCAGCCTAAAAGTATGCACACAAACCGATACGTTCAACGTATAAGTTGGTAACTCTTTAATTGAAAATGCGAAGTTAGAACATGTATGTTAAGATTTTGTTTTGCAGAGGATACAGAAAAGTAAAACTGAGTACAAGGGTTTAACATGCAATAACAATAGAGTTCAGCTACTACAGCTTTTTCGCACATTCTCAGCATTAATCTATTTGAAGCCACAATCCAGATCTCATTGAAATATTTCAATGTCATGAATTCCAGTGGGTCCAAACAAATTAACGTGGGAAAAATTTACCCACCACAGAATGGATTGGGCTCAGGGACAACACAGGACATAATAACTAACCATGCATACACAAACACAGATCTAATTACACAATAGCTTTCAATCTACTTTTGAGTTGACCTTTTGACAAACTAACATCAAAAAATGTACAGTTGTTAACAGAGACACTCATGCGGTTCAAGGGAGCAGTAGCCATGTAATTTGTTCTACTAAATGGTGGATAAATTAAGTTGTTAGCATTTCTACTACTTCTACGGTTAGAGTTAAAGTTTAAAAGAGAAAGTAATTCCGGACAATCGAATACACCGGTTATGAGTTGGTGTAAATAGACGATATCCGCAGACTTCCTTCGTTCACTTAAAGATCTCATTTTTAAAAGTTTTAAACGATCCTCGTAAGGAGGAAGGTTCAAAAAATCAATCCTACCTAAGCCCCCAAGAGCAAACCGAACAAAACGTTTTTGGATTCTCTCCATACGTTCAATATGCACACTCTAACTTGGGGACCAAACTTATGGACAAGAGATGGAAGTACTAATTTCTGTATTCAATTTCGGTTTTTAATTTTATTTTAAAAGCTTATACGTTGGATGGTATCGATATATATATTTTCTAATTTTTAATCATGTTCTGCATCCAATGTTTCTCAAACTAATAAGGCTATTACTGTGCTTTTCAAACTTTTCGGCAAAATGTTCAGCCTGAAAGTATGCAAAGAAAATTATTTGATACCTATCAGTGACGACAGTGGTTCCAAACCGTTATAGGACGATCTTTTACACTAGTTTATTTATAAATTGATTTCGTTAGAAAAGCCTCATCAAAATATGCCTTAAATTTTGTCAGAATACCAAATTATTATATCAGCTCAACTGTCAACTTAAGCATAACTGAAGTCTCGACTAAGCATTTTGAAGTACTGTTGTTTAGTTTTCTTCCCCTGAAATGAAAGAACTATTAAAAAATAGCCCATCTATAATGTAGATAATTTCTTCTTTAGAAAATGACAATACATAGCTCTACTCTAAATTTCTTTAATTCAGATTTCTTTAATAAAAATTCAGATATATTACAATAACCTAGTCTTCTACGATAATAAAATACAAACATTACAATTCAACTCTTAAAATTGAAATTGTGTATTGCGTTGCATTATTATTATAGTGCACAGACTGTGACCAACCGACCAAGTGACTGACTGACTGACTGACTGTCTATAAGACGGACGACTGCATCTGCCATTCTACGTGCTTAAAGTTTCTATATTTATCGTTTTCATTATTTCTAGTTTCCACTCCACTTACGTTTTTGAACTTTCGAAGGTTGTTTCGCGCACAAAAAAAACCAAAAAAACAAACAAAATAATGTTTTTCGCTGGAAATTGTGTAAAATAAAAAGAAGGAAGGAAACAGAAAAAATAAAAATATCAATCAATCGTGTGTTGTGTGTGGCAAGAAGATATTGTTTATAAATTCTGAAAAACCATTCATTGAACTGAATTCTAAAGATCGAATGTTTATTTAGCTTTATTTTACCTACATATATATTTGTATACAGGATACGCTTTTAAACATATTTTTACTTTACACAGTGTATACTTTACTGATTGAAGAACCTGTTGAGTGGTTTTTGTGGAAAAAATATACATTCCTCTATACCTCAGAAAGTTGTACTTGTACTCATATGGGGAGATACACTTTAAAATTTGTTGCGTTGCACAGAATTTTTTGAAGGTCAGAGTTGAAGTTCAATGGCGACATCAAATAATTAAGATGATTTTGGAGTATCCATAATACCTCAATGTTTCTAAATGCTAAATTAAAAAGTTGAAAGTTGGCGGTAATAAAATTTCTTCAAATGTTGAGAACTTCTCCGTGAAAAAGTTCAAGTGACCCTTCTTGATATTGATATAAAACAAAATATTCATTTATTCTAGCCTATCTTCAATAAAAAACAAAATACGTAAAAAATAAATTAATTTCTTTAATCCCCAAGTGTTTTTTTTTTTATTTTTTTCCGCCCTAACGCACATTGGGACAGAAATTTTAAAATGTTATCAAAAATTATATACTAACATGTTACAATTGATGTTTAAGATTGCTTTCTGGAAGCCTAAAGATACCGAAGATGAAATATAACGAAAGAAACAAAATTGAAAATTGTGCTATAGAAGCATCTTAACCCTACACTGCATGACTTTATTTTGTTTCCAACATAGGATTTACTTCTCTAAAGTAAAACAAAAGAAAAAAGTAAAAAATTGTAATCGGCCATGATATTCTAGAATTTTACTTGTGATACATAATCTTTTAAACGATTTACAATGCAAATAATAACGAATAATACAATAAAAAGTTATATTCTTATCAAAACAGCACCTTTTAAATAAGGTACATTTTATTTACCATTTATTTTTATTCACAATTTTAAGAGTAATTTTGCTTCTGCACTTTCAACACTTGCACAGCTAAACTACTAAAAAATTTTAACGGAACTCTCTCTCTTTTCGTAATAATAACTGTGTTATTTTTAAAGAAATAGACACTTGATCAAAATTTACAGCGGTGCTGATATTAATTAAATTAAGCAATTATGTATCAGTGGTAATACGCTATGCAGTGTAGGGTTAATTGACTATTTTTGGATACATGATAAAAAAATAATCTTATGCAAAGCATAAAATTACATGATACTTCTAGTAAAACTCCTGTTCTCTTAAAATCTAATATTAATTTTTACTAACAATCCTCTGTGAATTTCCAAAAAGTAAATATGTCTAAGTACTGGAATTTTTCCTTGCCATCATCGTCACTATTTTGTACGATTTTTTTTAAGAAACACACTCAGAATAATTATGAAATATGTCAAAATTTGCAAAACCCAAATCATCTCCAATAACTCACAATATTCTATAACTAATCCTAGCTGAGCCTATTCATCAAATATTTATAAATTGCTAGTATCGCCTGGGATCGAAATTCGATCAATTTTCTGTTTGCCTATTTATTAAAATTATTAATTAAGTGTCAAGAAAAAATAAATTCACCTAAAGTTCGGTATAAACTTTGAAAGAAAATCAAAAATGCAATTTTTAGTTTTTGTTTTTTTACAACAAAAATCATTTTTACCCCAAATTTTAAGAATAAATCAAATTTTATGGTCTTTTTTTAAAAGGAATAATTTAAATATAAACAAACAAAAAACGGTATTATTTTCAAAAGTTTTTTAAGTTAACTGATAAGACTTAAATACAAAAAAGAAATAAATAAAATCTATTCACATATGGCGGAGATATTTGCTTCAGAATTTGGAACATTCAATTTGAGACAGTTTTTTTCTCTCTCTTGGCATTTGGTTGAAACACACGCTAAATAACTAACGACAATATTAAGAAAATTCATTAAAAATATTTTTGGTTAGAACTTTGCTGTAATTTTTAACACATTTAAAAGAAAATTTAACAAACTTTTAAAAAAAATTAAAAAAATTGAAAAACCGTTAAAATCCGACTAAGATATTCACATGGAAAGTCAAATTTTTGAGTTCAAAACACATTTTTTTACAAATTTAACAATTGATGAATGCATAAAACTACATTTTTTTAAGAAATTGTTACTTTTAAAAAAAAAAAAATCACTTTCAACCAAATTTCATATCTATCAAAGAGCAGATTTTTTCTCAAAAATTTAATTTCTCTCTTAAAAGGTTGGGAACCCCCTCTATCAGATATATCATTTATATATACATTCTGCACATCTGGGCAACAAAACCTTTCGAATGATATAAGTATCATTAATTTTGAGTTTTAATTAATACCAAAAAAGCGTACGACAAACTTTAATGTTCACGTATTAATATATAAGATAAAAAGTGCACTTCTTCTCCGCATTTTGATGAAATAAAAAAAAAAATTGAAAATCGGTTGAGAAACACTGGAGAAAATGGTTCTTAACTGTTACCTATAACTGTTTGTCAAAAATGACGGGTCCGTTTCAATTTATTCGATTTTAAATTATTCAAATAATAATTTTTAGTTCCAAATACTTATAAAATACCTCAAAGTAAAAACGGACACCATAGTAGGTGCGACGAAATATGTCTAAAAATTTTTTGTAAAACAGAAACTTTCAAAATGAAAAAAAAAATATAAAGTTTTTGAAGTTTCAATAAATCACAAAACAAAAAATGCCTAAAAATATGCTATGAAATTTTTCAAAAAAATCAAGCGTTCCGCACTCACATTTTACAAAATTATGTTATAGTAATAATCCATAGGAGTCCACAGAACCCAAAAAATGTCCAATTACCCAACTAGATCCAAATATAGTCCAAGTGAAACCTAAAAAACGGCACGATCACCACCCAAGTGAAACTTGTTTGTCAAAAAATTAGAAATTTTTGTTGAAGGACTTAAAAAAACATGCCCAGGGACCCAGCTAGTTGCCAGATAAGGGTTAACACATAGCGAAACGGTTTTAAATTTTTTAGCTTCCAACCGACTGCCTTGAAGGGTGCGAGAATTAAAACTCTGTAACCTTACGAGTCTTACTTCAATCGACGTGTTTTACTTTCAGAAAAGCTAAACATTTTTCAAGTTGAACAACTTAACTTCCCCCTTTAAATTAAAATAAAAAAGGAATTCAATTTTTTGTCATACTACTTTATTTTAATTTCCTGGGAATTCAATGTAAAGGCAGCAATATAGAACAGTTAATGGCTTAACTTTGATAATGCAAAGGTTGTAATTACATGTTAACTCGCGTTACATTCAGAAAGTTTTATGGAGTTAAATTAAGCTTTTACTTTTAATTATTTAGATTAACACTTACAAATGCACTCTTTATGAAAAGAATGTGTGTTTGTATGTTAGAAAATTGCTGTAAAAATTTAGTGGTGCCATAATATTTATCCATTGAAAAATAATTTATGTTAGTAACTCGCGTTACCATTTTTTGACAACAAGTTCAGAGAGTAAATTTCCTTAAAATTTATCTGCAAAGTTCTTAGGTAAATTTTTTTACATTTGGCATAAATAGAAGAAGCAGAATTTCAATATGTTTATCTTTTTAAAAAACAGCAATATTTAATCAAAGTATTTAAAATAAACCAAAAATTATGCAGTAACACGCGTTAAAAAAATTGGTAACTCGCATTACCTTTAATTTTCATATAAAATTTAAGATCTCTAATGCACCTTTTCCAGCGCTAATGTACAAAAAATAAAATTTTATAACGAACCACAGTAATTACAAGGAAAGGTCCCCAGGTCACAGTCTCCGATTTAAATGATTTTCGGATATGTGATAGAAGACAAAAATCTAAGGTCGACGTATTTTTTTATATGTGCTCAATCGATGGTTTAGGGTTTCCAATTTCCAACTCGCGTTCAAAAATCAGCGAAAATTTGGTTTTTTTGCTTTAATTTCGCTATTTTCCATGGAAACATTTACAAATTTGGTACCAAACAAAAGCTCTTACAAAACCACACACGATGGCATCAATTTCTTATAAGAAAATTTTGTTGTAATTTTTAGTAATGTTTTGTCGATATCAAAGAAGTATGTTGACACCTAAAAACTCATTGTAAGGTCAAATCTTAAATTTGACACTTGATGGCAATGTTGCTACTATTAACCATTAATTTCTATATAGTTGCAGGTTGAAAAGCAAAAACAAATTTTGCTTACACCTTGCCCACATTTACATGGAAATACCCAAAGTAGGTTGATAGAATCAAAAAAAAAAACTTTTGGAAGAAAATTTCTTAAACTTTCAATGAGTATATCCAATATAACAAAACCTTAATTTAAATTCTAATTAATATATTTTTGTCTAATTTTGTTATTGTGAACCACATGACTCAAGATTTTAGTTTTTTTTTTTTTTCAATATAAAAAGAAGGGACAAGTTTTTGAAAAAATTCCCAAATGAATCAAATTAAAGGTAAATGAACGTAGCTCCTATAAGCATACACTGAAAATTTCTTCACATGTTTTGTATAATCATAATGAGCTCTATAGTAATCTCTATTCGTAGTAAATTTCCAGTAGATTCTCCAGAAGTAAATCTTGTACAACATTTATTACTATTTAAACCTAGTTTTAAAAAGGATCAAAAAAGTTTTTATAAAAAAGGACGTTAAATCCATCAACACACGCTTAATTTTGTTTGAAAAATGTACGTTATTTTGGAAAAAAAGTTCGAAATTGTCTTTCAATGTGATCGACAACTCGACTTTGACGACCCAAAAACTTCGAACGGCTAATATTCCCGATCTCAAAAAGTTTTGCAGGGCATTATTTACTCTCTAAGGTTAACTTTTTTCTGCACAGGATAACCAATCAGATAGAAATTTTTCTTGCTTAGATGTGATTTGAGCACGGAATACACCGGCTTGTAAAATTGGCATAAAACGGTACACGCACGCTAATCCGTTCAGTCACAACCGCTACTTTCGGATGTAGTGTATCAATTAAATCTATTTCTAGTTGAATATTCTTAATTTATACTAAAATCTACCGCTGAACTTTTGAGCTTAAATAAGCTTTATTTAGTGATAACCGAATATATTTTAAGTCTATTTAATGGCCTATAAAATCAAACCATGCCATATTGATGAAAAAAAAAAAACATAGAAACATTTCTACGGTAACTATTTTTTTTTTTTTAATTTTAAGCTTAGCTTAACGAATTACTCCAGCTAACTGACCTACTTTGCGAATTAATTCCATTAGTCATGGTTTTTTATTTTCATGTCAGAGGATATTTGTTATTCTTAACTTGTTTGTGTTGAAACTATTGTCACCCGTTATCATTATAATTAAAGTATCATATAAATATTAATAAAATTTAATGTTATACATTATCACAAATCAATGTTATTTATTTATATGAAATATAAACAAAAGGTATGCGCAAAAAAGTTTATACGTTAACCTACTTATATGAAATATTTGTGGGTTCTTAATATTCGCTCAACTCGAAAAACATAAAATATAATGAAATAAGCAAATCAAGATTTAACACTCACAAACAAACTTTTTTAAGTTATGATACAGAAAAGTCGTTGAACGTTCAAAATAGCAATATAGGATTAAATTTGCATGTATGTGAAGAGCTGATGGATTTATTTAGAAATCGATTTTAAGATAAGAAAGCTTCAAATAATGTTAACTCATTCTACGCATTGTGCGTGTGCTTATTGTGGTTGACTTTGCCATAACGATGATGATGATGATGAGGATGATGATGATGGCAATGATGTAGCTGGCAAGGTTAAATTGTGTTATAAAAATATAGAAGTACATCAAAGTGTATTAATAATTTTTATCACTTGTGTTGAGAGAGTGAATGAGTGAGTGAGTGAGTGACAAAGTTGACTGATGTCGTCGTCACTAAGCTTATCGCCATTAAACAGACGTCGTCACTTTTGCAATATAAACAAATGATTAAACTTAAAAGTAGCACAGCAATAAACACGAGAAGTTCAAGCACAAAAATAATGTTTTAAAAAACAAAAACATAATTATTATAGATCATTGACGGGCAACTTTGCACACCTATACTTTCTTATCTTGAGTATGTATTAAGGAGCGCTTTAAAGCTTACACTGAAAACAAAGCAGTGTTAAAGCTCTTTTTGTAGTATCATTGGGTGACTTTTTTTTTTGCTTCGATTTATGTAACGAATTTAAATGAACTTGTAATGGACGGACTATGAAATGCAAACAGACCGACAGGTGGATAATATGTATTATTAAACACAGAAAGTGAAGTTTTACAAATATTTTTAATTTTTATTTTTAATTCGTAGAATTTTTACAACTCTTAATTATTTGTTTTTACCAAACGAAAGTACCAATATATTTTAATCTGGAACTAAAATTCGCATTTCTACTAATATGTTAACATTTAGTAACATTAATATTAAATAAAATTAAAACAACTTTTTGCCAATCAAAATTGTTTGATTAGCAAATTCTACTTCCTTATGACACACCATGCAATGCGCCATGCCGTTATTTTCTAAAAATAAAAAAATTTTGTTAAACATAAAATTTATTCAGTGTAATATCTCGCAATTTTTTTTTCATGCATTCAAGGAACACTCAAGCGCAGGTCTTGTCTGCTTGACGTTTGCTTGGATACTGAAGCTTTGATCGTTCTGTACGTGAGATGAATACATATTTTCATGCACTTATACAATCACAAGTGTGCAAAGCTGCCCGTCAATGTTATAGATGCAATGAACTCCACTTTGCGACATAAAAATTTGTTACTTGAGCTTAGATGACGTTTGGCAGCTGAACAAAACAAACTTTTCTGGCACTTAGTCAAAATTTAAAGTTATAAGAGCTCAATGTACTCGGCCAGGCTGAAGTGTGCTGGCATCAGAGTTGCCAGGTGGCGGGATTTTCCCCGTTTTTCGGGATTTTTCGTTCAAATGGGGAAGGCGGGGAAAACATTGATAAAAACGGGGAAACTAAAAATAAAACGTAAAGTACCTTGCTTTATATTTTAGAGCTACCTTGTCGAAGCAAAATATGTAATTTCTTATGCCATCTTGTAGACAATTCCTTATTGCCGCTTGCGAAGAAATTTTTAAAAAGTTTGACTTAACGAATGATAGTTTTGAAGCCATCCTCAAGTCCTCTTACTTTCCACACGTTTCCATGTTTAAAAAAAAAAATTAGTTTCGTTTAGTTTTTGCCTTCACAAAAGCGGCATGTGCTGAAAGAGCTTTTTCGCTGTTAATTCCCAGCAGTTATTTTGGAGACAATTAGAAAAACCAACTAGTGTATTTCTAGTGAAATCGGAGTTAGCTTGGAACTAGTGCAAAAGTCGCTCAGCATAGAACAGTTTGAATTTCTTTTTATATTCTTAGTTTTTCTTTTCAGCAGACACTAACTAACAAAATCAAAAACCAAACTCGCTCAAAACGTGTTGTGGCCCGTTTTTTTCTTATTTAGATTCCGTACTTCTTTTAACTTTCGCAAACATATTCGATGAAAATAGAAAAGTAGTAAATGGTAAATATACAGTTATAAATATACAATAATTAAATTAGTTATACTGTACGAACCCGTGTTCCAAATAAGGCTTACAAATGACCATTTTTGGATGGTATTAAAATGGACCAGTTTAAAACCATTGACAATGGAAATAGCACAGATATAGGCAAAAAGGAATGTTTATAGATACAATTGTCTTTTCTTATGACATCAACCCGTAAAAATCAACAGTTCGTTCAATGCAAAATGGTATTGTAGTAGGACCAGTACTATCTCTTTTTGGAACTAGTTCAGAACTATTCTAAATCTGGTCCATTTTTCTGCAGGGTTTAAACAAAACAAAAATAAATAACTCTCTTGATAAAAGCTCTCTATCCGGAACTCTCCACAATAAATCTTTGATGAGATTTCAAACATGTTTTGAAATTAAAATAAATACTGAATGTTTAAGTCTTCCATAAGCGCAACCAAAGGGGGGTTTCGGGGTTTAAGCCCCCACCCCCCCAAAAAATTATTGTAGTACCAAGCAAAATAGTATTAGAGCAAAGTGAGTCACATGAAAAGCAATCACACGTTTTATGAAATGAGTGAAAACCCCAAATGTATATTTCAAATCGATTCTGGTTGATGCATAATCTGCTAAATTAGTCATATTTTATTCAATCGACTTGCGTACCTAAAAACTCGTATGTACCCACTAATATATATATACCTACCAAAATTTGCCAAAATCAAGCAGTAATTATGGCAATTAAATAATAATTGAGCTGAAGGAAGCTTTTGAATATCGATTTCTCACATTTTATATAATTGTGGCACTTAGTTTTGGTTAAAACGCACCATACGATATATCAATGAAAAGAAGAGCTCAATAATTTTCCAATAAATTTAAATTCATGTCAATATCATGAAAAATACATATTGTACACGTAGTTAAAACAATCTCTTTTCGAAAATGACAAAATATGGATTTTTTTGGGGTCTCAATAGAGTTTGTAAACACAAAAAATTTCCAAAATTTTTTTAGTGTACCATGAAAATCTTTAGTTTTTAGCTTATCTTGGGTATGCATTCTGAAGAAAAAAGTTTATGCAAAAAAAATTCGTTTTTTGCAGAAAAGACGTTCAGAAGAACCAAAACAGCTCCATGGGGATTTCTCCGATCCAAACAAAATTATACAGAAATTGTTTTTAAGAGTCCCTCTAACTTTTAAGTCAGTGTCTAGTCAAATTTAAATTTCGATCCGGCTTACTACGCATGTTTAATTTTTGTTAAATTCTGATTCTAACCACTTGAAGGGTTGTTGGCAATACTTCGATTTGAGTTATCTTTTCAACTTCTAGCATGGAGGAAACTTGAAATATTTGGAAACAAATTAATTCAAAAGTAAGACATAGTAAAAAAGCCTAAATTTGAGAAAAATCAGTTGAGTCACACGCCACTGAAAAAATCAAAGAAATTTCCCGTTAAATTGTTATTTTTCGTCCTTTTTTAAAGTCATTATTTAAACATCGATAACATAAACTCTACAGAATTAAGTTTATAGTGAAGTTATGTAATTCTTTATAAAAATAATTCCGATTGACTTCCGAAAGTGGAGAAAAAAATTCACAATTTCTAATTTTCCATCGTTTTTTCCAAAATCCGTTTCATAAAATTTCTCTAAATTTTTAAATATTATATTATCTTATTATCGATATTAAGGAATTATGTCTTATTAGGTAAAAATATGTTGGTTTAATTTTTCTTCTGTTCGTCCATCCAGTGACATAATATAGTTATACGCCTTATTCATAATCTGCCATTGGATTTTCAATATCAGTTTCATGAAAATCCCTCAAAATTGCGCAAATATTAACCGATTTTGAAAAAGTGTAGGTAAGACCTATCGTTAAAAATATATTATGTCGATTTCGTCAGCATTTGCGCATTGGACAAGTAATACCAAATGATTTTTTCAAATTCAGACTCTTTGTTTTTCATCCCAAAGTGTCAGAAATTTAGCGGTTTTTACTTTCGGAATTGAGCATTATTAGTGGACGAATAACTAAATGACGAATTTTAAAGCTAGTGCCAGCCAATTGGGTATTTTTACAACGAAGTGATGTATGGTTGAAAATTTTTCACTGCATTCAGTAAAAAGTTTCTCGGAATAAGTAAAAAGACATAATATTTAGAGAAATATGTTATAGAGTTTGCTTCAGAGAATGCTTTTCTCTAAATGTGGTACTAAAAAATGCCTAAAAATGATAAAAAGCTTTCATGAACAAGGGAAATATATAAAAATATATCGTTTTTAGAGAATAAGACTTTTTTATTTTTGAAAAAAGATTTAATTTTATTGAAGAAAATACTTCGCACAATGAATTTTTTATCAAAATTTAGTAAAAATTTTTAATTTTCCTCAAATTTTTCTGTATAAATGAGAATTTTTTGTACGAATTAGAGACATTGAAATATTTCCATTTCCTACAAGTGAAGAAATATTTATTTGGAAATGTAAAAATTTATTCGAATTGAATTATCGAAAATTGAGAAATTTTTTATCGGAGAAAGGTAGGTATTTTTTTCCCGAATAGAAAAATATTGAATTTTTGCTAACCTTATTGGGACCCGAGTTAAAATGAAAATATTTTAGCTCAAGCCTTATAACTTTCGTACAACTGCCAAACAAGAAAAAAAAAATCCATAAAAAGGCCTACAACTGGTGCTTGCAAAATATTTTGGCCGAAAACATCCTACCACTACACTGTTCACCTTCTGTACGGATAGAATGTCCTGACAGTGACCGTTTTAATTAAAAAAAAAAAAAAAAATATGGTGCTGGTCATGCCTGAAGTTTGACCAAGGAACCATTAGTGCAAAAATTGAACACACTAACCGCTACAACTCAGCCGCTGTAATTACGTAAAATTGTTTTTATATATAAGTTCTACATTTGATAAAACTCTCCCCCCAAAAAACATTCCTGGTTTCGCCCCTGAAGTCTTCATAATAATAATGTATATATTTAAAATAAATTTAAACAATTTTTGCAATGATTGTTAGGTTGATCTCAGACCCTTAAGGTTCTATACCGAATATCGATAATATATGGGCATTTCCATAGTCGCGAACGCGACATTCGTACGCCTTTGAGGAGCAAAATAATAAAGAAAACTCAAAACAAATTTTCTTTTTTTTCAAGTTTTAGATAGCATTTTATTAGCACTATATTTAGAAAAAAAAGTTAGGTTCTCTAGATTTTATGTTTCCAAAATATTAGCAAAAAACATGGCATCGCGAACGCGACAAAAAATGGAACTCGTTTTCGACTACATCTAGAAAAATGCAAATATCTGCGAAACGTAACATAATATTTTAAAGCGGTAAATTGTTAATTAAATAAGATTAATGTGGCTTTCAAGAAATATTTGTCATTTTGACATATTTCCATTAGTTTTTTTTTTATTGAGCTTAAGGCTGATCGCGAACGCGACATCTAGCACGCGACATTTTTTCTCATCACGGTTTTAATAAAAATTAGTTAAAGTAATTTCAGCTAAATATTGCATTACCTACCAAAAACATCGTAAATATTATTTGTGAGTTTTATATTAGTAATATTAATAAAAAAAAAAAAAAATACATTAGAGGCTAGTGAGAAAAATATTATATTTCTTTGTAACACCACCCGTCCTACGTATGTGGTTATTTACTTTATGAAGACTTTTTACGCCCACAAGGAGGCAGTATCACCTTCTTAGTTGTTTTAACCATGGCATCCCTGTTTTTGTATGTCCCCCCATCTGTTGACATGATTACAGCCGTTATTATTAAGTTATAATAATGAAATTCGATATATAAGCTTATATCGTAAAAATAAAGATCATGCTCGAAAATAATCCCAATAGGATGAAAACCACGTATACCTCCCATACAAATTGACGTTCTCAAATTGGAAAATTTCTTAAAAATCGATTAAAAAATCAATCCAATGACTTGAGAATTATCTCATGAGCTTTAATTTGAACTATTAACACTTAGCAAAAAATTCAGAAAAATCGAATGAAACCTTTCCATACTTTTCCATACAAAGAGTATTAAAAATACGGCGCATGATCGCGAACGCGACACATTTTGATGATTAATATTAAATGTTTAGTATGATTTTTACCTGCAGTAACTTTTTTTTTATAGTAAGGCGACCAAATGTGATTTAAGTTACAATTTTCATACACTTGCTAAGAACGATCACGAAGTTCTGATAAGATCTGATGATTTAGGTACAAGAACGCGACATTCGAATAGTAGTTAAAGCAATATAAAAAATGTACCGTGAATCGTGCTTTGTTTGGTATCTTTTTATTTTTCATTTTTTATTTGTAGTTTATAGATGAATTTTATAAGAAGAGTGCAAACATAACGTTGATAAATAAAAGAAGAATACTAAAGAGAAAAAGTCATTAAAAGCAGCTAAAAGCAAGAAAAACATATTTCTCAGATATAAGGCCAATTTTCTCAGAATAAAAACTGAAATTAGTTGTAAATGCAGTAAATTATAAAAATTCAAGCATTTTTTTTTAAATAATAACAAAAAAATTATTTGTTTATTTAACAATTTTTTTTTTCGGTCCCGGTAGACCTTTCTGTGGAAATGCCCATATCTCTTATAATTATTGTATGTTTTTATGGATACGTACGTATTTGATCTATGTATTTATTTTTGTTATAATGAAATTAAACAATTTAATTTTTATTACATTCAAATCATACTTTTTTCTAAATTTAAAAACGGGGAAACTCAAAGTAAAAAACGGGGAAAATTTTTTTTGTGTATGCAAAAATGGGGATTTATTTTTGCTGACACCTGGCAGCATTAGCTGTCATCCAAGTGTTGGTTTTGCTGTTGTTGTTGTTGTTGTTGTTGTAGCTGATGCTGTTACTGCAGTCTGCGGGCATAAAGAGTTAATGAAGAGAGATAAGTTGTAAGTAGACAAAACGCTGCACGTTATTATTATTCAGTGTGAACAAATTCGTTTATTTTGGCATAATACACAAGTTGCTAATGAGCCAATCTGTTAGCTATTAACTGTTCTAACAAGCTGTTTAAAAAATTTAGTTTTAATTTTTTGATTTATTAAGCTTTGCAGTCTCTTGTTTTCAAACAACTATGTATAAGAAAAAACAAAAAAAAATTTTGAATTATTTATATGAATCTTTGTATTTCATACCTGCTCAATTTTATTTTGTTTATTCCGCTATCGTCGTACACGCTACATAGACGGATGTAAGCCATATTAAATATTCAAATGGGTGACAAGCTCTTGGCTCATGCCAAAGCTTTGCTGCAACAACATCAACACCAAAAACAACAACATCAACACCAATTCGGCAGCACAGTCACAACATTGTTGGGAAAAGTGTTTGGCAGTGAATTTAATGACCGGAATTAGAAGATTCCATATGTTGGCGGCATGGTTGTGGTGGCAGCATATTTAATTGAAATTCCGGTTGGAATTAAGAAAATATTTTTAAACATTTATTTTATTACTTTCTTCTGGCATTACATTGGGACAGAAATTTGCAAAACAGGCCAAATGTTTTAGGCTATATAACGTTTTAAATTTTTTGAAATAAAATGTACTTAAAGGGGATTTCAGATTTTTACTTTCAAAAAATGTTTGGCTTTTTTGAATATAAAACATTTCCAAAATAATTCAAAAACAAAAATAACATGTCAATCGCAGTAAAATTCTCAAAGATATAGGGTATGTTCGAGCTGCAAACACTGCGGCTGTGTTGCATGATTTGTCAAAGCATCACGTTCTATGCAAATTTCTGGCAACATTGGCCAAAGCAAAACGTTCTAGCGAACAAAAATTTTACATTTGATGCGCAGGAAATACGAAAAAGCGGCAACACAAAATTTTTGTCTGCAGAATAATACTGCATGAAGAAAAGTAAGACAAATGTTTATTTATTTTATTTTTTATTATTATTATTGGCCACGTATATAAATTTACTAATAATTCAATCGGAAATGCGTGAAAATTATATCACCAGGATATAATTGAATGGTTTTAAAAAAAAAATTCTTCTTCTCTTCTTAAGTCTCTTAATTCTTGTTTCTTCTAATTTCAATAACAAACTTTTATCATTTTCTATGCTATACAAAATTAAACTTGCTAAAAAATCTATTCTTGCTTTAATTTATGGAAATTGTGCAAAATACGACCACCTCTGTCCCAGCCCCAAAAATTATCAAAAAAAAAAAAGTTTATATACCATTAGAAAGGGCTCAATTTGCACCTTCCGAATATAAGCATTTTAGAATTTGCACCCTCGTACTTTTTGCAAAAAAAAAATGCCAAAGTTTGCAATATTCAAATGCTCATATCTCGGTAATTAATTGATATTTCGATGTGCACCTTGCGTCAATAATTTGCAACTTTACTCCTCTAATTTGCACCATTGGACAAAGTCGAAAAATACGTCGAATTTTTCTGAAAATGCAAAAAAACGTTTTAATTCGATAGCTCGTTCTGCGCACGCGTCATATCAGTAACACGCGTGCGCCGCGCATTCCACTAGGGACTTTGTTGTGATGAGGTTTATCTATTTATAGTTTATAATACTATCTCTGTTTTTAAGTATTGATAAAAAAGTATAGACTATAATAGTATTAATCTTATGATAAAAAAAAAATATTGTGACAAATCAATACAGTACAATAACAAGTCTTACTGTGATCATTTGGCCTCCAATATCAACTTTAGTAAATGCATCAGTGATGAACTTTATATGTACATTATATATACTGATTTTGATGAAGTCATATCTAGATCAGCTAGACATTGCCACAAAAAAATTGCCCTAGCGCGCACCGTGCTCGAGAGTCGTATAACTATGTATATGTTTTCTGGACAGCGCATGCGCAGTGTTGATTTATGTATTTTTACATTTTTTACGAAGAACCGATTGATTTTCTACTATTTTAACGAAGGTGCAAATTAGAATAACAAAATTGCAAATTTTTGGGCCAAGGTGCACTTTTAAATATGCATTTTTAAGCGAGATATGACAGTTTAAAAATTGCATCATTTACTCCATTTTCAATCTAATTTATTTTTAAAACTATAAGGGTGCAAATTATAAAATTTACATATTCTGAAGGTGCAAATTAAGCCCTTTCAAATGGTCTATACACTTTTTTCTTTTCGATAATTTTTGGGGCTGGGACAGAGGTGGTCAAAATACGTGCAGAATATCAGCAAAGTATCAGCTGAGCATCTGCAACAGTGTTGCAGGCGTGTAGAAAGGCTGCAGTATTGCCGCATTTATTGAGTGCCTCGAACATACCCATAGTTTTAATTCCCACCCCCTTCATGGTGGTCGGTTTGTAGCTTAAAACTTAAAAAGCGCTTTTCTTAAAAAATGGTATTATTTTTTATCTGTGTACACGATTACTCGAAAACTATTTAGCCGATCTTTCTGAAATTTTTCTCATGCTTTTTATTAGAGATGTAACCGATAGTGATTTGTCCGTATACCGGATACCCGACGAGCTGCTAAGCCGCATGGACGGATTTCTTATTTCATTGATTTTTCTTTTATCATTATTTTTGCTATTTTTATACCCTAAACCTGAAAGGTCAGGGTATACTAACTTTGTGCAAACGTTTGTAACGCATAGAACGAAGCGAGTCCGGTATAGAAAAGTATATATATTCTTGATCAGCGTCACCACGTGAGTCGAGCTATCCATGTCCGTCCGTCCGTCCGTCCGTCCGTCTGTCCGTCTGTGTGTTGTCCGTATACACAGGATAAGAAGAAGGAGTAGAGATAATTAGATGAAACTTGGTACACATGGTCATAAGCACCCAAGAATCTGCACTATTGAATATTTTTGGAATCCGCCCACGGACACGCCTACCTCCCATACAACGCAAAAATTGAAAACTGCATAACTCAGCTCATAATTAACCTACAACAATAAAATTTAGTATATATGTGTTTTGTATCAACACAAAGATGTTTTCGAAAAATGGGTGTCGTCCGCTAACGGACACGCCCACCTCCCATACAATCCAAAAATTGAAAACACAATAAATAAGCTTGTGTTTAACCTAAAGAGCTTAAATTTGGCACATATGGTTTTTATGACAAGACAAAGATATTTTTGAAAAATGGACATCATCCGCCCACGGACACGCCTACCTCCCATACAACGCGAAAATTGAAAACTGCATAACTCAGCTCATAGTTAATCTACAACAATAAAATTTGATATGTATGTGTTTTATACCAACACAAAGATGTGTTTGAAAAATGGGCGTCATCTGCTCACGGACACGCCCACCGCCCATACAACCCAAAAATTGAAAACGCAATAAATAAGGTTATGTTTGTCATAGAGAAATTAAATTTGGTATGTATGTATTTTATACCAAAACTAAGGTGTGTTCAAAAATTGGGGGTAATCCGTCCATGAACACGCCCACCTCCCATAGCGAAAGCATAATAAAGGCATTAACTGTGAGCTTCAGGAATAAAACTTGGTATGTGTAAATTTTTCTTCAACATTTAAATGCATATAAAATATAGGCTTCATGCACCCACGGACACACCCATTTACAATAAAATTTTTTTTGTTTTTGAAAAGTGGGTTTAGGGTATTTCATAGTCGGCCTAGACCGACTTTAGACATTCTTTACTTGTTGTAACTATTTTTAATTATTAAATGAATTCATGAATAAAGTATATCTCTATTAATTATTTTAAGATACTTTTCAAATATTGAAATTGATAAATTCATTGTTAAATTTTTATCATCAATAAAACACTTTTAAAAACTATCCGGCCTGCCAGATCATAACGCAATATCCGGTATCCTATCAGCTATTTATTCAACTTTACCCTTAACATAAAGGAATTTCAGGCGGCCTCGGTAGTCGAGTATTTAGTGCTTGACAGTCAATCCAGAGTTGTTGATTTCGACCGGCCAGGCCCTGATCCTACCATTCCTTAGTACTATTTTCCTCATTTTTAATCAAAAGAAATGGAATTAAATCAACTGCCTTGTTTAATGAATCATAAGATACAATAATATCGTGTAACGTGACAGTCATTTGACAATCACTCGTGTAAAGTGACAGACATCATTTTAGACGCTTCTGTCTTCTTAACCCATTTTTGCCTAAAGAGTAGAAAAATGTGCATGAAAATATTTTTTTTTTTAATCACTACAAAGTGTGGGTATCTAATCATCCCTATCAAAAGTATTGCAATGTCCCACTTTTGATAGGGATGATTAGATTAAAGATCAAAATTTCTTAGTCTACTGGATGTCACCTTAAAACTCTACCATTTCACAAGAGTTAACAGACTACTAACTAATCTACTACTACTATTTAAGACTACTAATCCTAAATACTCGCACTAATGTATACGCAAGCGATTATTTTTTCACAAGATTTTTTTATTCATGCGTGAGAAAAAAAATGTGAGAAAGAACTCACGTTTGTACCGCACGTTTGTAAGCGGATTGTTTTTCAATCGGAAAAAACTCTCTTATTCGAACGATCAGTGAGAAGAAAAAAAGTGAGAAAGAATTTTGAAATCAGCTGTTTTGCAACTAAAATTGCGTTGAAAGTTGCAGTTTATTTGTTAAATATTAAAATTTATAAATTGATTTTCTTCAATAAATTGGCGGAAAAATTTTCATCAAATATCAACTCATTCTCACTTTCTTAATCGTTCGTGATGCCTACTTTTTTCACTGGCGAAATTTCTCACGTTTTCGAAGATTGATTACAATAGGAGGTAATTGGAAAGCAAAATATTCCGCATCGAGTTTTTGTTCAGAATAGGAGGAAAGAGAAAATTGAGAAAACTCGCTTTTGAGATTATATTCAGGATTGGACTGATTATGACCCAAGCCGATTGGAGTCAGTCATCAGTTGTATGCAATATGGGATAGATTTTGACTCAATTTGACTAAACTGAATAAGCAGTTCAAACATTCCAATGCAGTGCGGTCTTACATCAAACTTAAACTTATCCTTATTCATAAAAAAAAATTGTTTAGGTCATTTTAATTCGTACTCTACAAAGTGATCAAATTCAAAAGTACTTGAATATTTGTTATATTTTGCTTTATTTAGAATATTATAATCTTCATACTCAATTTGATTTTATCTTTAACTCGGTTTCCTGCCAAATAATTGTGCCTTTTGCACCATAACTCAATGTTACAAAGTAACTTATATCCAAAAAAAAAAAAAAAAAAAAAAACCAAAAACCATAAATACCTGTCTTTTAAGCTTTTAAACTTTGTAGAGTACGACCAGTAAATTTTTTTTTTTTAAAATTTTATCCATCGTCATGCATGTACGTTTTCCCAGAAATGCCCCACAATTTCTAATGAACTAATTAATTACTTAAAGGCATTGACCGTAAAAATCAGATAAGATTAACATTTCTTTATCTCTAATTCTATAGTTATTTATTTAACTTGCTTGTTAGAAAACATTTTTGCTTTTATCTCAAAAACATTTCTTAAAGTCGATCATTGTAAAAACTGAATTGCATTTGAACGGAAATTGCAATAAATGTTCCACTTGACATGCAATCATAAAAATTTCTCCACTTTTCTTCTAATCTAAACTCTTATCTTGCTTTAATAAAAGTGTAACCGTAGTGAAGATAGCAACGCACGCCCATCCACACGTTTCGAAGTTCGAAAACATTTAACCAAAAATTCACCACACACAAGACTTTGACCACAACCGAAAGTGGTCAAATGCTAAACTAAATATTATGCGTGTGCTTGTTTGTCAATGCAGTCATTTTCATATTTAAGTTCACAATTAGCCCAGGCAAAAAATTTCTATTCCGTGGCTCAGTTGGCTAAGCAGTTGATTTTATCGATTTGATTTGATTTGATGAATGGAGTGGCCCTGGTTCGATCCTCAGCAAAACCGTATTTTTTTTTTGTTATTTTTATATAACTATCTTATATTATTGATTATTTAATTAATGTACAAATTGAACTGAGCAACATTTTTTTTTTGTCACATCCTAGTATCGAACCGCGGACTGCGGTAACCATCGCATTAGAGTCGCGAGTTTTAACCCGGGCTAATCTATTGCTTTTTCTGTTGTTCTCAATTGTACAGTGCTATGATTTCGAAAGTAAAACTTAAGTATAAATAATAAACCTTCAGGATTTATATATATATAAAAAATATGTGTATATAACTTTTATGGGTTTTTGATTTATAAATTATACAGTTTTAAAATTAAACTTAAAGTCTAAATAATAACCTTTTCGCCTTAAATGTCGCAAGTCGCAAGAAGTTTAGAGGGTTTATTATTTAAACCCTTAAGTTTTAAATTATTACAAAAATAAACTTTCGATTTTAATAATCCACTGTTTGGTTTAAATTTTACAAAACATACATTTTAAAACTTCTTAGATTAATTTTTAACACTTTATAATTTTAAAAAATAAACTTTCGGCTTAAATAATAAACTTTCTGAGCTTAATTTTCACAATACAAACATTTTTAAACTTTTTGGGTTTACTTTTTGATACCCAAACATTTAAATGAGTTAATTTTTCGAATGTAAGATTGGAAAATTTTTAAAAATAAACTTTTAGGTTTAAAAAACGAGTCATAAATTCAAAGATAATTATAAGGGTTTTAAATTTAAACTCAAATTTTCGCCTGTATAGATGCTGGAATTGTGTGGCTTGTCGTTTGTGGCTAGGTTTTTGTGGCTAGGCTTTTGGCTGGGCTTGCGTTGGTAGGTTTTTGTGGGTAGGCTTACGTTCCTAAGTCTTAGTTTCTGGAATTGTGCAGGTAGTCTTTTGTGGCCAGGCTTTTGTGGCTAGTCTCTTGTGGCTAGACACTTGTGGCTAGGCTTACGTTGCTAGGGTTCTGTAGCTAGGCTTATGTTATTAAGTCTTACTTTCTGGAATTGTATGGCAAGGGTTTTGTGGCTAGGGTTTTGTGGCTAAACGTTTGTGGCTAGACACTTGTGGCTACGCTTACGTTATGTTATTACGTTACGTTGTTATGTTGCTTGGGTTCTGTAGCTAGGTTTTTGTTATTAAGTCATATTTTCTTAAATTGTGTGGCTAGACTTTTGTGACAAGGCTTACGTTGCTAGGTCTTAGTTGCTGGAATTGTGTGTCTTTTTGTGACTTGGCATACGTTTATTTATAGTTTTCAACTTTTGGGTTGTATGGGAGGTAGGCGTGTCTGTGGAACTACTAATTTTGTTTTTGCTTTGCATATTACAAAATAATAATCTTGATTATTTTGATGCGAAAGGAACTTAACTATTATTACTCATATTTATACTTTTCAAAAAGTTTTTCGTACGAAAGTACCATCTTTAAAGATTTGTGGTCAATATTCTTATCAACGTTTGTTTTATAAAATTGAATTCACGGTTATTTGTTAGAATAGTTAATTAATTAATTTTAAATGCTCTTAAATACCTGCATATTTGTTTAAAATATTTGTTTAACTATTCTGCTATGATATGAGTTTGATATGTTTTTCAATACTTTAACACTGGATTGAACGTGGTGAGTTCAAAATCGTTGCTGAACTTTATAAGATGAGCAAGAAAAGTGTTGAAATATTTTCCAAAAGCAATACCTATGTACTAAAATATTGCAAAATATTTTAGTGAGTAAAAAGTTTTAAAATTATTTGGTGAAATTGTTCTTGATTTTTTTGCATATTTTTTTTTATTTTATTTAACAATTTTAAGTGCTGTAAAGCAATGAATAAAAACGTAAGCATTAAGAGTGTGCAGCAGCGCTTTCATACTGATTATACACAAGTTAAAAGAAATAATTGCAAACATTGGCTTCAGCAAGCAGTGTGTTCGAAATTGCTGTGTTGTATTGTGGTGAATTTAAAAACTGTGGCTGAGTTCGAAAAAATCCGACGCTATCTTCACCCATTGGGTGAAGATAGCGTCGGATTTTTCAGCCACACTTTCGAATTCGAATATGCATGCGTTGCTATCTTCCCTCCGGTAAAAGTGTATTATTTCCCAATAATAGATTCTAAAACATATTTTATATTATTTACTTTGTTTTTTAACTCATAAATAATTTCTGTTAATATGACAGAATATAACAAACAGATTAGCAGCAAAACAAATAGATGTTAAAATCATCATCATCATCATCAGCTTCGTAAAATATTTATAAACAATATAACATTGAATACATTTATTGTTTTATGATTACAAAAGCGTGCATTTATTAAACATTGCATTAGTCATATACTTTGTATATCCGAAGCGCATTTATTGCAAAAGTTTTTTCCCATTCATGTGTATTAAACTGAAAATGCAAGTTTTTTCATTGCTTACAATTGTTTTATTGACTACTGCACTCTACAGGCAGCATGAAGTGATTGTGACTAGGTTTGGGAAGTAGTTTTTGATGGAATTTTGCTTTGAATCAAAAAGTATGAATCGTATTCATGAATTTGGGTCCAGTAATCAATTAAATGAGTCATATGAACTATTTATGATATCAATGTACAAAATACGCAAAAGAAATGCACAATTACATGAATATTGCATACACTTTATGTGTGTAACAGATACATGAACAGTGAAAATTACGTAAATGTCGTGAAAAATTACAAGGGCTACATGAATCATTCATAGTTATTGTGAATAAAATTCATAAAATGTATGAACAAATACGAGGACAACAAAAACAATGCATGAGATAAGTGACAAAAATGCATGAATCTCATGTACATATACAAGTATAACGTGAAATGATCGAAATTCATATAATCCATGTACAAATACAAGAGCAGCAAAAATAGTAAAAACCCAATAAACCACATAGCGTACTCGGTTTAGTTTCGAATTAGTAATGAAACCGAGAACTCTGATTAGATATCTCGTATTCTATTCGGATTCGAAACGAGTACGCAATCTCGTAAAATAAAATAAATTTTTATATATCTACAATTAATCATCGCAACATTGATTTTTTAGTTTTTAAATTCGTGATCCCTTGAGATTTTTTAAAAAATAGAGAAAAAATACCAAAAGCATAAAAAAAAACTGATAAATTTTTTTGTCTGAGCTGGGAGTCGAACCGACTTCCTCAAATGCTTGTTTCCATAATGAAGCAAATTACACAATAATAAAACAACAACTGCGATAGGCTTATGGATAACGTAGAAGACTGGCATCCGGGGAACGTGGGTACGAATCCTGAACATGTAAATTTTGTTTTTCTTTTTTATAACAATAATAATCCTATAATCTTTTATCCTAATAATCGATTTGCGTAAGACACGAATATATTAAAAAAATTTCATTTGAAAAAACTATTGCCAAAATTATTCGAAAACGATTTGCTAATGTTGAAATTCTCGCTTCGGCAGTGATTCGATTATGATAAAAAATCTCGTTTCGAGAATGAAATGTGCATTTCTCCCGCCCTTGGGTTCATTACCAAAACATTTTCGAACTTCGTTTTCGAAATAAATGTCCGAGATCTCGGATTCAACTCGAATTCAAGGCAAATTCGTTTGGTTTATTGGGAAAACATGAAAATCATGTACTTATACAATGGAAGCATGAACTATTTCATGCATTTAGTGACCAAAATTCATATATCATATATTAAATTCATATATTATATGTGTTTTATATGTTTATATAAAAAAAACAAAAAGAATTAGTAATAAACTGGTTTAAAATATTCCTATTATTGATTTATTCACAAAAATTATGAACGATTCATGTTCCCCTTGTATTTTTGCATGGTTTATACAAAACATTGTATTGCTTCATGTACCGTGTACACATATTTTATGAACCTTAAACACTAGGCTTATGAAATATTCATGTTCTCGTGGTTTTCTTTTTGTACTTTGGGTACTGGATCAAAATTCATAAAAATCATGTAAAAGTTCGTAATTATTGTGTATTTTAGTACAATTTCATCTGTTTTTTTCAAGTTTTAATAGCAATTTTTTATTATGCCCTAAACCTGAAAGGTCAGGGTATATAAACTTTGTGCAAACGTTTGTAACGCATAGAACGAAGCGAGTCCGGTATAGAAAAGTATATATATTCTTGATCAGAGTCACCACGTGAGTCGTGCTATCCATGTCCGTCCGTCCGTCCGTCCGTCCATCCGTCCATCTGTCCGTCTGTGTAGTGTCCGTATACACAGGGATAAGAAGAAGGAGTTGAGATAATTGAATGAAACTTGGTATACATGGACCAAGTTCATCACATGAGCTCAAGAATCTGCATTATTGAATATTTTTAGAATCCGTTCACGGACACGCCTACCTCCAATACAAAGCAAAAATTAAAAACGCAATAAATAAGCTCATAATTAACCTACAACAATAAAATTTGGTGTATATGTGTTTTGCATCAACACAAATTTGTCTTCGAAAAATGGGTGTCATCTGCTAACGGACACGCTCACCTCCCATACAACCCAAAAATTGAAAACGCAAGAAATAAGCCTCTGTTTAACCTAAAGAGATAAAATTCAGCACGTGTGTTTTTTATGACAAAAGAAAGATGGTTTAAAAAAAATGGACATCATCTGTCCACGGACAAGCCTGCCTCCCATACAACGCAAAAATTTAAAACTGCATAAATAAGCTCATAATTAACCTACAACAATAAAATTTGTTGTGTAAGTGTTTTGTATTAACACAAAAATTTCTTCGAAAAATAAGTGTCATCCGCTTACGGACACGCCCACCTCCCAAACATTCCAAAAATTGAAAACGCAAAAAATAAGCCCCTGTTTAACCTACAGAGATACAATTTGGCACGTATGTTTTTTATACCAAAACTAAGGTACATATATTCAAAAATTTGGAATAAGCCGTCCATGAACACGCCCACCTCCCTTAGAGAAAGCATAATAAAGGCATTAGCTGTGAACTACAGGATAAAACTTGGCATGTGTAAATTTATCTCCAACATTTAAATGCGTATAAAATATAGGCTTCATCCGCCAACGGACACGCCCATTTTCAATAATATTATTTTGTTTTTGAAAAGTAGGTTTCGGGTATTTCATAGTCGGCCTAGACCGGCTTTAGACTTTCTTTAATTGTTTTTTTAAAATATGTTAGTGACCTTGATTTTAATGGTTTAGATAATTTTTATTCCTTTTACTGAAAAATGCATTAATATTTAAATTAATTCTAGACATACATCAAAATATGACTTATGTTAATCATCTTTTTAACAGCTCGAAAGCTGGTGCTTTCTCCATTATCTCTGGCTAGAGATAATATTAAAATCAGTTTCATGTATGTCTGCGACACAAAGAAAGTTGCATCCATTAACCGACAGCAGCGCCAACATGTGAAAGTGTGCAACTGAAAATGAAAAAACAGACAGACAACTCTAAAGGACATTATCCCCATTTTCTATAGCGAACACTCCTACTACAATACAATCATGCAGTCCATCAACCTCTTGCTGTTCATATGACAGAGCTTTGGTTGGAAATGACGTACCTATTTTTTCTTTATGATTCTTTGGCACGCTGTTGTTTACACTATGATGGTAAAGATAAAAAAAAATAAAAAAAATAAGATACAGTAAACAAAAGACTGACACATTAAACTGGGTCAAAATACCATCGGGAATAAAAAAATCACAACCGAGAAAAATACAAAAAAAAAAAATACAAAAACCTTAACACACACTTAATGAGTTGCTTGAGCTTCTAAAGTTGCAAACCATGAAGTTTTTTGTTTGAGGTATTTTAAAGTGTAAACCACAAAACTCTACTCAACGCTTTTTAATTTGGAAACTCAATTTTATTGTTTTTTTTTTAATTTTGTACATTTTTAAATATTTGCGCGGGTGAATTTCATATATATTTCTTCATCATCAACATCATAATCATCATCATCACCATCAGCGCAACTGCTACACAACAATTCGTAATAAAGCACAGGAAGTGAAATCATGATGACTGCACAAAGCAACAACAACAACAATAACAACGCCAACAGCACCACCACCACCACCACCACCACCACCACCAACACCAACAACATTCATCCTAAAGTAAACACTCTTGGGTTGGGGTACTATGTGGGTCATTGAATTCTTCATACATCAGGCTCCAAAAACCTAAAAACCAAGCAAAAAAAAATATATATAATATAAAAAACCACGTATAGACAGACGCACGTGCCCCCACAACAACTACTCAGTCGTTGTATTCAATTGTTTATGACAATGTGGCAACGTTGTTTTTCTAATGTGTGTATTTTTTTTTTTTTGGTTTTTTTCTTTGCATAATCTAACGTTGTTTTGTTAAGCAGGATAATCATAACTCTTTTGTTTTTTTAACCATAACTAAATGGTTTGAAGTTGCATAAAGCGTTTTTGACATTTCGTTTGACATAATGTTGTCTTGAAATTTTTTTTTATAAAATTCCTGTGAATTGCTTATGAGTAGATGTAACTATTTTTATGTAGAAATATTTGCATAATAAAACAAGCAAAAAATGTTTTGCTTCACCCTTTGAATCATACACATGCCTGCCACTCATTGAATTATTATTATTGAATTGACACTTGTTGAAAATCGGAATTGGTTGTAAGTGTCTATTTAGGAGGCTTAAGAGTCGCCGATTAAAAGGTCCGAGGTTAAATTTAATTATATTTCACTGCATCATGAACTTTGATCCAGTAAAAAATTACATGACTCACATGATCTATTCATGATATCAATGTACAAAATACACAAAAGAAATAACATTGTTATTATTGTTCATGAAGTGTGTGTACAGAACACACAAAACAATAGAAAATTTCGTAAATGCCATGAAAAAATACAAGGAAAACATGAACCATTCATAATTTTTGTAAAAAAAAAATAAAATAATAAAATTCATAAGAAGAACAAAAACAGTTCATGAGATGAGTGCCCAAAAACATTAATTTTATGTAAATATACAAGAGAAACGTAAACTTTACGAGCTAGTGACCGAAATTAATATCATCCATGTACAAATACAAGGGCAGCAAAAATAGTTCATAAGAGGAAAAAATGCATGAAACTCGTTTACTTCTACAATGGAAGCGTGAACTACTTTATGAATTTAGTGACCAAAATTCATACATCCCTTGTACATTAGTACGGGTAGGTCTTCACACGAAAAAATAAAAATAAATAAAACTTATAAACTGAGTTAAATTAGTCCTTTGGTCATTTTAATACCCTCCACGAAACAGTTTCATTATCGTAGACATTAACTGGAGGTTTTTGAAAAAGTGCCTTTATAATTTTATAACGTTCAGTTGCATATCCGAACGTGAAAAAAAACCGAGTTTTAAAACTGTCTCTAGCAACCCGATTAAATCTAAAAGGTTCCAATATTTGTGAATAATCTCAATATATAAAAGACTAGCGTCCTGCTCCGTGCCCTCAAACTGCTCAAACTACATCGCTAAAACTGTTATAGTTGTTATTGTTATGCTTTTTAAAACATGTTCAGCCTGAACTAGAACCTGTTTTGTTATTACGGTGCTTTTTATATGAAAAAATTATTAGCCTAAAAGTATGCATACAAAATTTATTTGATATTTATTAGTAAGGACACTTTGACGACGACTGGAACAAAACAACATTTGAGGCGAATGAAAAATGCCATAACGTCTGCTACTAAATTATTTTGAATACGACCAGTAGACCGAATCGAAATTTAGATTCTGCCGGTCGGGGTCTCAAAAGTTAGAGGAACTCATTAAAATGATTTCTGCATACTTTTTTTTTCAAGTCGGAGTAAAACCGCCGAAGCAATTTTGATTTTACTGAAGGTCCTTTTTGATAAAAAAAAAACATGTTTTTTGCTTGTAACTTTTTATTTTTCACAGAACGCATGCCCACATCTGCTAAAATATTAAATTTCTTACTTATGTCAATATTCCGATACACAAAAAATGTAAAAACTATGTTTTATTATAACTCTTATTGACCACCAAAAATTGAATATTTTGATATTTTTAAAAAGGCATTTTTTAAAACCGCTGTAAAAGACAGATTTTTTATTAGATTTACATGGAATTGTTATTGTTGGAAAGGTATTAAGTTCTTTTTTCTTTCTTAGTATCGCTTTAGTCAAAGCTGTGTGCGAAAACTGACACAATGTGAGAAATCGACTTTAGAAATCTGATAAAATCAAACATTTCTTATTCATACAAACAATGAGTTAAATTTGTTCACTGCTTTATCGTCCAGTTTTCGATAATTTTTTTTTTTAATCACATAGCTTTGATTAAAGCGATACACAGAATGAAAGAAGAACTTAATACCTTTTCAATAATAAGAATTCCACGTAAATCTAATAAAAAATGTGTCTTTTACAGCGGGTTTTATAAAAATGCCTTTTTAAAAATAGCAAAAAATTAAATTTTTGATGGTCAATAAGAGTTATAATGAAACAAAATTTTAACAATTTTTTTATGTCAAAATGTTAGTATGAGTAAGAAATTTAACATTATAGAAGATGTGGGTATGCGTTCTGTGAAAAATAAAAAGTTACAAGCAAAAAATATGTTTTTTTTACCAAAAAGGACCTTCAGGAGAATCAAAATTGCTTCGGCGGTTTTTCTCCGACTTAAAAAAAAAGTATGCAGAAATCATTTTAATGAGTTCCTCTAACTTTTGAGACCCCGACCGGTTGACATTTTTTGTATCCATATAAAAATGATCCGGCCTAACGACCAGTCGTATGACGGGCTTCTATACTAGCTATATATAAATATTTTGCTCATGCATGACCTAACTGACATATGAGCGGACTGAGATCATGTACAGCTGCATGAAAATATCAGTGCTTTCTACATAGACTCATATATGAGTACACTCAGCTCATGAACAGAAACACGGAACCAGTTTTAGACACTTTTTGCAACAAATTCGGTTTTTATAGAATAAATTCTCGAAGACAGTGCTCGCATTCAGGAATTTTGTGTATGACAGTAACGTTAACGTTTCACTACGTTCACATTATATATTCTTGTATTATATATATGCTTGTGTATGAATACTCTTACGGCATGTATAATTACTTGAAGATTATTTGCAAGTAGACAAGATCAATGAACGTAAAATTCATGTAGATTTTTTATGTACGCATACATTATTGGTGGTGACCGTGACATGCAGGTAAAGTATATGGCTTAGCATGCTCGGAGCCCGGGTTCGATCCCCAGCCGCGGCGAAAAGTTTTTTCAAATAAAAATTTTTTCTGATCGGTCACCACCTCTCTGCAGACAATGGCAAACCTCAGAGAGTAAATAACGCCATGTAAATCTTCTTGAGAACATGAACGTTAGCCGTTCGGAGTCGGCATAAAACATGTAGGTCCAGTTCTCGATCAATTGTGTGCAAACATTTAATAACACACTCAACACAATTGATCATAAGAATCTCGGTCAAAGTCCTTTCAAGGGCTGAAATGGCCAATTTGTTTAAAAAAAATACATTATGTATATTTTTAGTGTACAGTACTTATTTTCACTTACCCCGACTTATTTTTCAAAGTGTATTTATTTTGTTTTTCAAAGCAATAATAAATATAAAGATCATTTGCGATGGAACAAAGCTTCATAAGTTCCTTCTTTTTCATTTTTTCAGCCTGCCAAATTCATTCTGCGCCTTCCTGAAACGAGGTACTGGTAGAGCGCATCTTTTCATCCACAAAATACATCTGAAAATCGAGTTCTCTCTTCGTCAAGTGACACTCTAAAATCGGTTTAACTTGTCAAAATAAAGCCTCTCCAAGAAATAACTGTCCTTTTGTTTTTAGGTTATTTATAAAAAAGTGTTGCCTCTATATGAATATATTTGGTACCTAAATAAAGTATAAATATTGCAAATTAAAAAAAATACTCATTAGTAAAATAAAAGAGCTACTGAAAAGATGTCGTCTAAACAAGAAGAAAAGTGGAAAGCAATTATTTGCAAATATCTGAAAAATCCAAACACCACGTACCAAAAGATCGCTAAGGAAGTGGGTGTGTGCGTAACAACTGTCGGAAAGACCATAAAACGATACAAAATGCTTACCCCTTTATCAAAAACGCCAGAAGACTCAGGGAGAAAAAGTGGTCCAGCGAACCAAGCGGTGGCCCAGAACGATAAGCGGCTGTTTACTCAGAATTCAGGCAGTTCGGTTCATGAAATAGCAGCAAAAGCGGGAACATCGAAGTCAGGTGTTCAACGGATTAAAAAATTGTACAACTTAAGGAGCTATAAAGTACAAAAAGTACCTGAGTATAGCTCAGAAGAAAAGAACGCCGAAGCCAAGAGCAGGGCTCGAAAACTGTATCGCGATTACCTGCCCAAATTTGATGGCGTGGTCATGAACGATGAAACGTACTGCAAAGCAGTTTACCTGGGCACGGATATTATACTGCGGTTAGAAGGGGTTAGAAGGAGCATCCTCTAAATTTACCACCGAAAAATATACCAAATTTCCAAAGAAATACCTGGTGTGGCAAGCCATTTGCAAATGTGGCCTTCAAAGTAAGGAATTTGTGACAGATCGCACAATCAATACCGAAATTTACATCAGAGAGTGTCTGGAGCGGCGTTTGCTGCCTTTTATACGTCAGCACCAAGGTTCAGTACTATTTTGGCCTGACCTAGCAACATGTCACTGCGCCCAGAGAACGATGGATTGGTACCAAGCCAATAATGTCACTGTGGTACCAAGAAAAGCCAATCCTCCGAATTGCCCCGAACTTCGTCCAATCGAAAGATATTGGGCTTTAATGAAAAGAAATCTTTAGAAGATTTAGATTTTTAAAATACCTATTTGTTGAAATGTTGCCACAAAAAAAAAAAATAATAAAACGACCTGTGGTACCATAAGGAGTAAAGAAGTCCTTAAAAAATTAAAAATCTTTAGGTAAAATATTAACAAAATTTGAAAAGTGATCAAAAATGCAAAATGTTGTAAAAAATGCAAAATAAAGTTTTGTATTTGGAATCAGAAGCACTCAAACGTGTGATTGTCTTATTCCCAAATTATTATAATTCCAAACAAAAATAATACAAAGTCAACAAAATCCAGGCCTACATAATAACATACAAGGCAAGCATCATGCTTCGTACCCAATATCGCTCAAACTGTTATTATTTTTTGCTATTATAGTGCTTTTCAAACTTTTCAACATATGCTATACGAAAAAAAATCAGCCTGAAACTATGCACAGAAATCGTATTTTCTACTCCTAATAGATCCAACCCTTTGCACGATGGGCTTTTATAAATATACAACATATACATTATATATTCATTTAAAAAAAAATTCGCAAAATATGGCAGTTTATTACAATCTTAAATTAACATTTGCATAGAAGTTTGCAGATGATTTTGTTAGAAGGTTGATGAACTTTATTTGCTCTTTTGGCCACTTTCGACTTAACCTACTTCCTACGCTACAGCACAACAACATCACAACAAAAATCATGCATCTACTTAATAGGCAACCAGCAAACTAACACGAACACGATGCATACGTACAAGCATTACCCTCAGTCTAGCACTCTGGTAATAATAATGTTCTTCTTCCGTTTTGCTCCACATGTTATTTTTTCGCTTCTATATTTTTTTGTATTTTAACTGCGATGCATGCAAGCATGTTTTGCATGAATAGTTTTGTGTATAGAATAAAAAGAATCGCACAAACTGTATAGAAATTGATTATGCAATTTTATTTTATCATTCTTTTATGCTACAAAAAATACGATCTGTGTACTAGAGCCAGTAGAGTTTATAGCGTTGACAAAGATTTAAATATAATAAACTGACACCTTTTGGTGGACAAATATTTACGGTATGCTTTAAGAGAAATATAAAGTAAACTTATTTTCGGAAAGGCTTGCTTTCTTGGAAAGACTTTAGTTCATTTCACTTTAGTTCAAATGAAAAAATAACTAAAATCTATTACATTATGTGGCATTATGTTTTAGTTTAAACACAAAGTAATGCTTATCTCTAATATAATAGAAAAAAATATTCCCAGAATAGTTATAATATTGTGATTATCTCATTTTAAAGTATTTCGTGGAATTTTTTTTTCTCGTAACAACGTAATCGTAAAGTCAATGTCGTGTATTTTACTTTTAGTTTCTCTTAAAAAAAATAAAGAAATGATGTCATTTATTTCTTTAGTTTGTCATTAAGTCGTTGTATTTCGTGCAGAATTTCTCGTTAAATGTACACTAAGGGAAAAAGTTATGTAGTCAGTACAGAGACAGCTATGTAAAATCTATGCACCGCAACTTGTATGAGAACGCAACAAGAGCAGTATTTACTGAGTAAAGGGAGCGTGTACTGACTACATATCAATTTATTCACTTTTTAAAATGAATAAAAAATGTATTCAATACATCATGTTATGTGTTGAATACATAGCAGACTTCAATAGATACAAGCAACGTGTACTCAATCAACGTGTTATGTAATTTTTTACAAAAACTTTACTCAATACATAAAATATAGACTCAGTACACGTCCCCCTTATACGATTGAAGTGCCACATTTATTCAGTACATAACATATGGACTCAGTACACGTATCTGTTGAACATCGGCACACGATTTTGCTGTTTTATGTCATTCGTTTCTTGATTTTCAAATAAGCAACACCTCTAACTCTAGAACAAAAGCGATGATTGGATAAGAATTAAATGGCTGGGTTTCTATAAGTAATTGCCAATTATTTTGTGAAATCTAGTCATTTCTTTATAAAATTATTTATTGAATTTGTTGAGAGGGTGGTTTAGGCACAGGCATGAACTGTGTATATATTCAATACATGGAATTATGAACAAAAAATATATAATGAATACATTATGCATGTACTCATTGCATAAAATTATGTTTTTATCATATGTAATGAGTAAATGATGTATGTACTCATTATATAAATGTATGCACTAAAAATATGTAATGAGTAAATTATGTATGTACTGAGTCAATAATTTATGTAATACGTACATAAGATCTTTACTCATTACATAAAATTATTTGTAACAGTTTGCGATGAGTACAGTGAGCATGTACTCACCACATACATCCATGAATTCACGACACATATTTATGCGTTGAGTACATAAAATTCTTTATTGACTACATAACCGCTTGAAAGCATTATGTAGTCAATAAAGATTTCAACATGTACTCAATACATAGAAAATGTAAAATTTTTGTGTGCAGAAAACTATGCGATGAGTACATAAATTTATGTATTGAGTCCATAGGTTTTTCCCTCTGTGTATGGATTACAAGACTGTGTTTTATTTTAGCGCATCATTTCTTGAGGACCCTTTATTTGCGTGCGGCTATTTAAGCAAATAAACTTAACTTCAAATCCGCTTAGAAGCACTTTAAACGAAACATTAAAAAAAATATATTACAAAGAATAACGAAGTCATGGCGTACTTGAAATTGCAAGTAAGAGCCCGAACAGAACCAAAGCGGATGACGGCTGGCGGATTCGCCGTTCAGCAGAATACATTAAAATGTATGCACTCGGCAAAAACAAATTCGCTGGGCGAATCCGCGACGGAAAAACGCCAGAATAGAATCTATTCTATTTTTTCTATGGCGGCTGGCGGTTCTCTCTCTGAGAAACATAAATGTTGCCATACTTTTGCTAAGAATTGGCTGTGTTTAATGTAATTTTTTTAGCTTTTAGTATATTTTGACGTTTTGTTTTTTGTGTCTGTGTTATATTTATGTGAATTCGCAATAATATACGAAATAATTGTCTTCGTAATGGATTTTGATGAAAAGTTAATTGAATAAGTCAACATTTTTTCATATATGTTAACCATGTTGTCCGTCTGTTGCACCCCTATATGTCAATTGTACTACTACAGTGACAAAAAGCAACTCTGTTCCGACAACCGCCAGCCGCTCTTGTTGTAGACGTGTTTCAGCTCAATTCGCCGAGAGAGGACCGCCAGCCGTCAGCCGCTTTGGTTCTGTTCGGGCTCTAAGGCTGGTAATGTGCGCACACATAGAATTTACTTTGCTATTTAGAGTTAGCCGTTCTGGTATACAGTAGCAGATTTTAAAAAAAAATAGACCAATGTATTATAACTATAAATTCTTAAAAATTAAAATTTTTTATTAATTTGCTGACAACATTTTATCTTCATATTTTGTAATATGCATGTTGGCAACCCTGCTTAATCAAAGCAGTGTTTTACTTCTCTTCTGCTAGTCGCAAAATTTCAAATAGTTGACTGCAGAAGTAAACAAAAAGCAGAACAACAAAATCTTTGCAGAATCAATGCAGTCAACTTTTTGAAATTTTGAGACTAGCTGAAGAGTAGAAAAACACTGCTTTGATTAAGGAGGAACATAACATTCGCGGCAGAGAAAACACAGCTTTTTTTAAAAATTCATAACTCAGTCAAAAACTAAAATTTTTCCAAAATTTTTTTTTATTGTAGAGAATTGAACAAATTACAAGAAAAAAAAATTCAAAAAAATTAATTTTTCACTCCAACATGGTTTTATAGAGCTACAAACTGGCGGCAGAGAAAAAAACGGGGCCTCGTGGTTGCAGCGCAAAAATTGTTCGATCTGGAAAAAATAACTTTTTTAAATCTTAACAAAATTGAAACTTTTTTTAAATTTTTTTTTTTAATTTTTGGTGATGTTCCAAATTTGAAAGTGTGTTTTTTCGACAAAAAATATTGACATTAAAAGTTCATAAAAAAATCGAAAAAAAAAATTTTAAAATATGTCAATTTCAAAAAACGGCCAATGTCATGTCCCTCCTTAATATGACATGAATAAAGAGAGTGTGATTTTGAAAGTTTTCGACTTAAGGGCTTTTATTTTTTAAAAATCAATTTTTTTCTGCATTTTCTTAAATATTTTCTAAAAATTTGAAGTGAATCCGACAAATATTTTTCGAGTTATTCGACAATTAACAAAAAGCCCTCGAGCGCTCCAAAACGCTTGAGAGAAACTTTTAATGCGTTTTTCTCAAAACTATGTTTTCGGAACTGGTTACTACTGTAACTCGAAAACTGCTCAGTAGATTTCAATGTAATTAATGCAGCTTTTGGAAAACATAACAAACTAGTGCCTGCTCGGAATTTTTTTTTTTAATTTCTATTTTTTATTAGCAATTTACTGTTGGTTTTCTCCGAACATCTAGAGTAAAATTTCCTGATACCGCCATATTGTTATTTTTTTTTTTTTAAATAACTTCGATCTTTTAATAGATAAAAGTATTTTTTTTTGTCCAATTCATTTTAGATGAATCTCCAAGGATATGTGATGGTCACCGCAAAGTACTTCTGTTGAAACTGGATTAACACCAACAGCCATAACTTAAAAATTTAATTTTTTTTTTTCAAATTTTCGTGAAGTCAAGTCGAAACATTCTGTAATGATGTTATATTATTACTTTTAGAAAATATAATGATTTATAGGCAAAAAAAATTATTGAAAATTCTAATTTTTTTCATGTATCTGACTACACCTAACCCCTTAAAACATAAGGTTATAAGATCGATAATAGTTGCTTTCGATTCACCAACCTTTACTCAATTAATGTCGCTTACTTCAAAATTTGTATGAGAAAACAACAACAAAGAGCAGGTAGTTGAGGTTAAAAAAAGTCAACTACCTATTGAGTTGAGTAAAGTTGCGTTGCCATGTTCTTATTTTTTAGTTTGTTTGTGTACAGAATAGGGTAAAATATCATAGATTCTGGCAAAATGTGATATGAGTACAAAAAGTGATATGTTTTGTTTGCAAAAAATTCTTATGTCGATCGATTTATTAGCAGGTAAAAAATTTTAATTTTTTTATTGAGCAAATAAACGTTTTTTCACAAGCGAGTTGAGCACTAGCGAATCGAATGCAGCTAATATAAGATACTCGTTTTACTCTAAATAAAAACCCAGACAAATGGTAGTCGCCCAGACGAATGAAGTTTATTAACCGAATTATCTGTTTGTTCTAGGCTGGAGACGAGTGTTACTCCCTCGATATCAAGGGTTTTTGAGAGGTTAATAATTTTATTCTCTCTTATGTATTTTTTGTCTCTAATTTCAGAGAACAAATAATTTTTTCACCAGCTCCAATAGAAATTAGATCTATTTAATATACAGCGATCAATACGATTAGATAAGATCAGCAGCCATCAGTTCGCTGCTTCTAAGAAGTTAGCATTTTTTACAAAATTGGGTGTTTGAAAAGCATCACATATAGTATGTCTCTTATCTGCTCTATTTCCTAAAGCAGCAGTTCAAGCCAATCGAGGTTAAATAGTATTTTTTTATTTTTGCCAAATTGTTAGTCTTTCTCTCTGTTAACATCGCTCTCTATACAAGCTCAACGAATTAAGAAAGCTTTACACTTTTATTTACAACGAACAAAAAACAACAAAAAATATTGCCAAAATATAATGAGAATAATAAAATGCGTTTTTTTTTTCTTTTTCTTAACTAAATGAAAGTAGAAGAGTGAAATTCTGCGCATCGCTTGAATGTACACTCAAAAAAAAAAAAAACAATAAAATAAAATAAAGCACCTACGTGTTTTTATTTTATTGAAATTAAATTTTAATATGTTTCTGTTTTTAAAGCAATTCTTTCTTGCAAAAATTGATGATTGGCGTGTAGCTGTGTTTTCATTAAGTCTTAATGTGGCCATTAAGTTATTGTTGGCGTTGGTCGAAAACTTTCTTATTTCGGAATAATTTTCATACAATTTTGCAAACAATTTATTTCTGTTGTGTTACACACTACAACACGTGTTGGCGTTAAAGATGTAACATAAATTAATGCTTGTTAAAAATAGCTTGCCAAAAAGCCATAAGACTGTATTATTTAAAAAATTAATGACATTACAATAGATTTTTAACCCATTTTCGACACACTCTGATCATTTATACCTCACTATTTTTTTGCTAATTCAGTTCATCAAATTTTTGGCCAATGAAACTTATGGCGTTTCTACTAAAAAATGTTGCCTTGTCGCAGTGCAAAATGTTTTCAATGTTGCCCGCAACCCTGTAAAAGTGCATATTTTTGCCTACTCGAAAAATGTCAACTTAAATAAACGAATATAACCATCCTTGTCTAACGCACGTATTTTATAATATTGTTGTTTTAAAAACAGGTGATGCAGGGCAATCAATCGACTTTTTTGCCCTCTGTGAGTGTGACATTTTAAGAAATGAACACAGAGTTTACTCACCCGTTGCACTTATTTTAGAATCGAACACGAAAAAAGGCAAGGGCAATGAAAAGGCAACATTTTTTGGTAGAAACGAAATCGCCATTATATTTTATTTCAAAATAAACTACAAGAGAAGCTTAGAAGCTGCAAAAACAAAAAATTCAGTCAAATTATTCTGAAGTTTATATTTTACTGCGGTTGTTTGTCACTGGGCATCATATGCATCCCAGTGTGCCAAGTACGTTATACTAGAAAAGTGTGCCGAATATGGGTTAAACAAAATAATGACTCCAAACATAAACTTCGAAAAACTAAAGAAGTAGTTTGGCGGCTATAATTTCAGTGTTTTGTAATGATCAAAACAATCATTAGATCATTAATTACACAGGCCAACAAAAAAAAAAGAAGAAGTCTTGTTACAGAACACTCATCTTTATATTGGTATTTATTTTTGCTCTCTAAAAACTAATTTCAGGTCAGAATTGCCCTATCACCCTTGGTTTTCCACATATTGGTTTCCGGTTTATCTCGCGGAAATACAGTCACACTTTTTATGAAGAGCGGACCCTACCAGGTCCTGTAACTTGGGTCTCTTGACTGATAGTTCCACGTTAGTGAACTTGGATCCTCCACAGGTAGGGGACTTTTGCCAGAAAATAACCTAAATAGAAGTTTTTCTCTGTTGGAGTGTTTATGGATGAGAGGTCTCGTCCGAGGCTTTTTCCACAAGAGGTTCTCTCGTTTCAGGTCCTAAACATGGACCGTTGCCAATGTTTTCGATCTTTGCATTTATTATCGATGTAATATTTTTTGGGTTCAATTATGAAATAAAAATTTGCAATAAAAATCAAAATATTGTTAATATTTTGAATACAACAAAATCACTATGGATAAAAGCTACAATGACTTTGAAATTTTTGAAAACTTTGAAGTTTTGCGACTAGCAAAAAAGTAGAAAAACACTGCTTTGATAAAGTTAAAAGTGCCTGGGTAATTCCTTTTTGGTTTTGCGGCAGTTGCACTTATTAGCTTCTCAAAGTTAGTGAACTGCATGAACCACAGAGCTATTGATATGTCCGAGTAGCGTTCGACGAAACCATGGTCTAGTCTGCTCGGTTCTTTTACAAAGAATTTTGTTGTTGTAGCAAATCTATTACTTCATGAATTATTTGGCATAAAGCTCAAAATATAATTCTTAAAGAATATGGTTTTTAAGAATTACAAACTAAAATTAATTTTACTTTGTTTCTACCAAATAAATGTTTTTATTAAAGATCTTCCCAAAGAGCTGAATTGAAATTTTCCACAATTTTAGAAATTTTTAACTTAATGGAATGGTTTTTTTAACATTGGTCTTTTTATTTAGGAAATTTATTTCTCTTTATACCATAAGACTCTCTATCTCTTTGCTCGGCTGTAGACGACAGTGTTGTTTTAGAGGCACAAAGTGCTTTATAACTGTTTATCATTGTTTAGAGTATAGTAGACTCCTTCCACTAGAGTCTTGTGGTTCCTCGAGTAGGATCCTCAACAGGGGGTTCTCTGCCGTTATTGACTCCGTTAATGGTTATGCCTCGAAGTCCCTCGGCTATGGTTCATTGGGTGTTAAAATGTCTGAAGATTTTAGTCTGGTGATTCCTCGACTAGAGCCAACCTCTTTGGGATCCTCAATAGGAGGACTGTTATTATCTCCTTTTACTAATGTCTTCGTTTGAGTCTCTCAACTGAGGTTATTTGAGGTTTCAAATGTCTGAAGACTTCTTGGTCTGGTAATTCCTCGGCTGGAGTCAACCAGCATCCGGAATGCCCAACAGGGGGACCGTCTTCAGGGGTCTTTGTCGGGGTTCTATGCCGTTATTGATCCTGTTAGAGTTTGTTTTTACCAGAGTCCCTCGGCTGAGTTTCATTGGGTGTTCACAAGTCTGGTGAGAATTTTTTAAAAATAAATTTTAAATAAATAAATTTTTTTTCATTTTTATTTTTTTTTTAATATTTTATTTTTTAAGAAATCAACGATGTCATTTGAATTTTTTGGTTAAATTTGTTGATCTTTGAAATGTTTAAGTTTTTTTTTTTAAACTTTTCTCACAAGTTTTTTTCATGATTAAGACCAACTGGATGGATCTTCTGAAAAAAAATGTATGTAAAAATTTTTGTTGAAGTAGTTATGGCATAAACTATTTATATATATAAGCTGTAAATATTCACAAATAACAAATTGGCGAATGTTGGAAAAAAATACTATTTAGAAGGTTGACTGAAAGTCGAAAAATTTGTAACCGATCTTCTTCAAATATATAAAAAATTTTAAAATTATACCTTTTTTCTTTAAAAAAAAAACAAAATAAAAAATAAAAGAATAAAAGAATATTTTTTTTTTATTATTGATCATAAAGACTTTTTGAAGAGTAATTTGTGTGATGACCTTAAAATCATCTCTTTGTCCGTTTGAAGCTTCACTACTACAGTGCGTGATGTTTTTTACTTGAGTGTAGTCTTCACGGAGTTTTTGTTGTTGGAGACTCCTATATTTCGTTTATGGGAACTATAACTTTGTTCAGCGAAATTGATCAGCATCAAAATATACCATGAAATATCATTTTTCATTGCTCATTTCGTGCAAGACATGGCATAATTCAAAATGTAGAATTTAAGAGATTATCATGGAGAAATGTTGTTTTCGAGAATTACCGTTATAAAATCAAAAATCAAAGTTTTAAATAATAATATTACATATTCTCGCATTATCAATTTTATAGCATAACTAGCTGGTACCCGGCGCGTTGCTGCCGTCCCTGTCCAAGCCTGTTCCACTTTGCCAATAAAAGGCCGTCAACGAATAGTAACTCCACTCTGAGTTTTAATATTCTTTCACCATTATTTCCAAACCTATTAAGTATAAAAAGCTGTATTTCATGGGTGGAGCCACACCTCTTGTTCAATACCCGTTTTAGTTTGCGAGTATTTTCGCGTATAGTTAAAATAGTTTCTCTTAACCGAGTTTCTTTGATCTGTGAATATTATTTCCAAAGCGATTCAAATTAAAAATGTGTCTTATTGGGGCGGAGCCAAACTCCTTGTAAAACGCCCGTTCTAGTTTTCCAGTAGCAGGACACCATCAAATAGTAACTTTATTCTGAGTTAAAATGTTCTGTGACTTACTTCCATAGCTATTCTATGTCGAAAATTTGGTTTGTATGTGCAGAGCCACGCCCCGTTTTCCAATGCCCGTGTCTGTTTTATAATTGAAAGACTTGATCTAACAGTTATTTGGTCTGAGCTGAGCTTCATTGTTGAACGACATTTAGTTCCATATCTATTCGATATCAAAAAGTTGAATTGTATGGGCGGTGATATGCCCCCTTCCCAAAAATCGCTCAAATTTGATACTCGAAGCGCACGTCTCAATAGTAAGTTCGTACCGAGTTTCATTGATGAGCGATTTATAGAGGAAAGTAAAACCAAAAAACTGTTTTCTTGAAAAAGTGCCACGCCCCTCGCAGTAAGGAAAGTGAAAAATACTTTACGACCTATTCTCATACCTACCAAATATCCAAAAAAAAATTACAAAGTTTATTTATCGAACTTTGACTTTGTTTGTGGTTTTTTGTACGATGTTGGCTTTAGGTCCGTTTCTTGTCATATAAAAATTTCAGTTTTTATTATAAACTAATTTTATTTTATACTAGCGGATGTAACCCGGTGTTACTCGGGGTTGCGCCTCGAGCACAGAAAGAGGACGATTTTCAAAACTGCTCTCATTTTTACGTTTTTAAAATTATCAATTAAATTTTAAAATTTTTTTAAATTATCGTTTTTTTGTGGATTTTTTGCCCCCTCCTTCCGTCGAAAGTGTTTAGTCAAATTTCCGGAAAACTGTACCTGCCAGACATGATTAAAACAAAAAATGACATCTTCAACGTCTCGATCTGACGTCTGGTTTCTGAGAAAAATGGACACACGCACTCAGAAAAAAACACATATCTTCCTCCGGTGAAAAATTTCTCTATTTTCGATAAAAGCAATTTTCTCTTTTCCAATAAAATTTTCTTCAATTAGTATAAATTTTCACATTTTCGAGGAAATATTTCTTCACTTCTAGGAAATGGAAATATTTCAATGTCTCTTATAATGACAAATATTTTTCTCGCACAAAAAAATTTTCATTTATACAGAAAAATTTTTTGAAAACGAAAATTTTTTTTTCATATATTTTGATAAAAAAATTCACTATGAAACGTTTTTTCTTCAATAAAAACAAATGTTTTCTCAAAACTAAGGAGTCTTTTTCTCTAAAATCGAATTATTTTTATATATTTCTTTTTTTCGTAGAAGGTTTTTATCATTTTTAGAGAATTTTAGGATCGCATTTAGAGAAAAGAATTCTCTGGAGCAAGGTCAATACCAATTTTCTCTAAATATGATGCCTTTTTTTATCATATTCCGAGAAACTATTTTCTGAGTGCAGTTTGAAAAGTCATTTCGAGAAAAATGCGCTTAAAGTTTTTCTAAGCATGATATAATATGCAATTTTATCTCAAATAAATTCCATTCAATTTTTGATTGTTTTCGTTCAACTTCGGTTTTGGTCGATACTGTTCGGTTAATTTTTTTTTCATCTTTATTTAGCTTCTGCTGGTAGTCGTTAAACTTATTTTTTTTTTCGTTCGTCTTTGGTTCTTGACTTACAAATGCTTGCCAAGTTTCATCAAAATCGGTTCATCTGTTTTGACGTGAATGAGCCGGACATAGTTGATTGAATAAAGCGCCCTCTAACGGAAGTTTTCTGAAATTTAAATAGCCTCAATTCTGTTGCAGAGTCAAGTTATTTCATGCACCAAATTTTAGTAAAATCAATCAAGTTATTTAGGAGTTATTGAGTCTTTAAAACGTACTACTTAAAGCGCCCCCTTACGGAAGTCTTTCGAATTTTTATAGCTTATGTTATCTTGGGCGCAATCGAACCTTCATTCCAAATTTAATTAAATTCAGTCCAGGTGCTTAGGAGTTATTATAGAGTGCCACGCCTACATACTTCCGCCCAATTTTTTACCTTTTCTTTATCTTTGGTGCAGTTGAACCTTCATACTAAATTTCATTGAAATCGGTCCAGGAGTTGAGGAGCTATTAAGTGTTAATAAGAACGCACTACTTAAAGCGCCCTCTTGCGGAAGTTTTTGGAATTTTTTATTGCCTATGTTTTATTTTGGGATCAGTTGAACTTTCATACCAAATGTCATGGAAATCGATTCAGGCGCTTAGAAGTTATTACATACTGCCACGCCCATATACTTGCGCCCACTTTTTTACCTATGCTTTATATTGGTTGCAGTTGAACCTTCATACCAAATTTCATTTAAATAGGTCCAGGCGTTTAGGAGTTATTGAGTCTTAAAAATGTACTACTTAAAGCGCCCTCTTGCGTAGGTCTTTGGAATTTTTTATGGCTTATGTTATATTTTAGGAGCAGTTGAACTTTCATACCAAATTTCATTGAAATTGGTCCAGGCGTTTAGAAGTTATTATAGATTGTCACGTCCACATACTTCCGCCCACTTTTTTACACCCCCTATGTTCTTTCTCACAATGAAAGGCACTCGATGTCCAAATTTCAGCGCAATCGGATAAACGGTGCGTGAGCCTATACGGAACAGACAGACAAACATTTGATTTTATATATAAGATTTTAACCAATATTTCGACTTTCATCGGAAGCCATCTTCAGGGTTACTGAAATTCATACAATAATTAAAAAAAAATATTCACAACACTTTAACAATTTTAAACTTACATATAAAAAATATTATTTTAGTTTATATTTAGATAACATTTTTTTTTTAAACACTTTTTTTTTAAAAAAAAGTTTTTTGAAGCCTGAAGATGACTTCCGATGGAAGTTATTGGTTAAAATATAAAATAAAATTAGTTAACAATAAAAACTGATATTTTTATATGACAGGAAACGGACCTAAAGCCTGAACAACGTACAAAAAACAACATTATTCTTTGTTTTTAGTAAATTTTGTTTTTTTTTAGTTTTTTTATTTATCTTGTTCTTGTTATTTATTTAATTCTTTTGTCATTATCAGGTGTTAAATCTTTCGACTTGATCTTTTCTTTGACTGTTCGTAGTGTTTAAAACTAACCGTTCTTGTTTTTTTTTTTTTTTTTGTTCAACTACTCAATCGCTTTTTTGCTGTTATAATTAATGCCATGACCTCGTTTAAAATATTATCTACTTTATATGTTATTTACGCGTTTCTTTAAACATTCAGTTATGCTGTCTGCTTAAAACTGTTTTGCTCTTCCAGACTGAGCAAAAAAAAAAATAATATTTCTGCATTTCTAACCTTTAATGATGATGACTTATGCAGATGTAGAGCTTAAAATTTTTATATTTTTTTTATTTTTTTTATTTTTTTATTTTTTTAGTTAAAATAAAAAACTAACGAAATATTTTATTTCAGTGACTTTCTAGGAAATTTTACTAAATATTATATTTTTCAAGAGAATTTTTTGCCTGTCTTGAATTTCATTTTGTTGTAGAATAGAAAATGTTGCTGAACTAGAATTCAGCCAACGCAAGCTCTGCAACAACGTCATCATCATCATCATCAGCATCATCATCACCATCGTCTTCAACTTCTTCAATAGCTTCATCTTCAACTTCATCAGCTGTATCCACATCGTAGGTTTAACGAACTTGTTCTATTGTCTTCGTTATGGCTTTTGTTGTTTCTAGTGGCACTCTAGTCGTCGTTGTCGGTGCTTTTCTATTTTTTGCCCTTACTAAGTTTTTTTTTTTAAATTTTATTAACCATAGTTTTCTGCGATATGTAGATGATCCCTCTCGCTCTCACTCTTTCTTTTGCTCTCGAAGTAGTTTTCGCTCGCGAGACGTTGATCTCGCGTTTATTAAACCTGGGTTTGTTGTTAATATTATTTAAGTTGTTGTTGCTGTTTTTTTTAGTATTTTATTTGTTGATTTTATTTTCTTTTTTTTTTATAAACAAACATCGTGTTTTGTGAGCGCATCTCGCATGTCTTGACGTACGTTATTTTTTGTTTTCTTTCCGTAATATTGCCTTGACTGCTGCCTGCCTGCCTGCCTGCCTGCCTGCCTGCTTACTTTCCGCCCAGATATAATCTCTGCTATTTTCTACTGTGGCTGCGTTTCAGAAGTCTGCTCAAGCTGTTGTTTATTTTAGTCGCTGTTGTTTTTATTGTTGTGGGTATGGATGCCCATGGCATTGGGGAGTGCCAGCCAACCATTCAGCCACATGTCGAAGCTCTGAGTGTGGCTTGAGTTGAGCAATTTGTGTTTCGCCGACTCAGCCAACTCTAGTGTGTGAAAACAAGCGAACGACTTAAGTTGCGGAAGAAGAGAATCTTCTGTAATTCGTGCTGTTGCTGCTGCACATTAATTTGCAGAAAATCTGTACAAAAAGACTTTCGTTTACCTTCGCGTGTTTTGTGCATCGCTTATGCTATATTTGAAAATTGTTTTTTTATTAATTCCAAAATTATGTGATATAATAATAGTTTGACAGAAAGTTATAAATTTAAATTCTTTGTAATAAAAAAAAGAAAAAAAAAACAAGAAATATAAAAACAAAAAATATGTGGAGTGAAAGCGTTTATCTTAAAAATACATGTGAAAAAACATTTGCTTAAAATTCGCCTTCGGAAACGTTTTTACGGCCGAAACATACACTAAATATATGAATACACTAAACATGATTGAGGACACAAAGGATAACAATTGTCACCGCAAGGTATTCCTATGCATTGTCAAGGTTGGTTTGGCTTAACACTCCCCCAGCACATCAACCGTTTCGTAGCTAATGCGTTGATTTTTGTTTTAAATCTTAATAGCTGTGTTGTTATTATAATTTGCCAAAAGTATTCGTAAAATGTGGTTTTTATGCTTATGTTCCTATATATGTATGTGTTAAAATAAGACTTAACCCTCCGTTAACCATCTGTAACCATCAAGTTTGATATCCTGATGCGATTGTTTCCTAAAATGGGCAACAGGTTCTGGTCAGACCAACTGTTTGAGCCTAACAGTAAGCTTATATAGCTATATTCAAATTGTTGCCCATCCTAGGGTTAATCAATGTAGTTTTAGAAGTTTTCATAGTTTTAACTTTTAAATTCTTTCGTAGCTACAATTAAATCAGTCAGTTTCCTCGTTCAAAGTTTATTAATACAGCTACAATTGATTTTAAGTATAATTTTTGGTAAAAATTATTAGGGGTATTCACGATGTGATGTATCATGAGTGTGAACAAATTCGTATTGAATTGTTCTAGTTTGGACATTTTTATTTTTTTATGTCAAAAAGACATACAAGAATACTTACACTAAAGTTTTGTATTAAAACTAGTTTCTTTATTTTGAATAAGTTTGACACAATTCAAGACCAAATACACCTTATCGTGAATACTTCTATTGTATATATAAAAAACAATTCATTTAATCATATAAATATCAAATTGTCTGTATTGTCAATATTGATATAATTTTTTATTTTGCTGAAAAAAAAATACAAATTTATTTGGCTACCCTTTTTTGTCATATAATGTTTATTTTGATTTGTTTGCTATTTCGGTATTTAACTTTTAGTACTTTACCATCTGACCGATATTCTGACAATTACCTTACAATTATCAAATTACCTAAAGTTAACAAGTAAAATTTTTGCTTTAAACCTATTAAATGTTCTAAAAAAAATACCTGGTTCAATAAACCAAAAAAAAAAAAATTAACTTGAAAACATTTTCGTTGATCTCAAAACTTATTCTGAAGGTGGACATAACATTTGCGGCAGAGAAAACAGACCTTTTTTAAAAATTCATAACTCAGTCAAAAACAAACATTTTTCTAAATTTTTTTTTTTCATTATTGTAGAGAATTGAACAAATTACAAGAAAAAAATTCAAAAAAATATATTTTTCACTCCAACATGGTTTTATAGAGCTACAAACTGGCGGCAGAAAAAAAACACGGGGCCTCGTGGTTGCAGCGCTGGGAGTCGCAAAAATTGGCCGATCTGGAAAAAATTACTTTTTTAAATCTTAACAAATTGGTTATAGTATGACAGGAGCTTTTCTTAAAATTTTTGGTGATATTCCAAATTTGAAAGTGTTTTTTCGAAAAAAAATATTTACTTTTAAAATTCATAAAAAATCGAAAAAATTTTAAAAAAAGCTCGTGTCATACAAAAGCGAATCAAGATTAAAAAAAAAAAAAAAAAAATTCGTCAAAAAATTAACCCGCTAGTGCCGCAACCAGTACGAAACATATGGTTTCGAGATAAACGCGTTCAAAGCATAGCTGTTAAATTTCGATTTCGATTAGTAATCAATTAGATTATTTTTCAAAAAGAATTATAATCATTATATAATCATAAGGTAAAAAGTTTTTGATTAGTAATTGCTTACGATTACAAATAATCAAATTATAATCACGATTACTTTAAATTACGAATATAATCAAAAAGAATCAAAAGTAATCAACAAAAATAATCAGATTACTTTTAAAGATTTTTTTTTGATTCTTCTTGATTATTTTAAAAATTTGAGGCTAAGAATCGAAAATTCTTAAAATAATCAAAAAGAATCAAAAGAAATCTTTAGAAATAATCAAAGTTTTTTTGAAGTGAAACTTCTTTGGCGGCGAGTGAAATTTCAAGGTCCTTTTTCGTGACGCTAGGCTAACGTTTTCAATTCATATGAAAATTAAAAAAAATTACTGCCGCTGCCGAGAATTGAACCCCGAACATCGTTGCTTATGAGCCGGAATCTATACGTTTACGCCACGTAGGCACATGATAAATAGCCAAACAAAATGTAATTAAAACTGAACGTGTAACATACTGAAAATAACATAATTAACATTTACATTAGATTAACATTAACATTACATTATTAACATAACCGTAACATTAATTTTCATCCTACAAGTATGCACGAAAAAAAAATAGAAAAATAGCTTAAACAGGAGCAGAACGCGTTCGTGAATATAGAGAGCGAATAAGAGGTCTTAAGAATACAGCCGCAGCTGGGTCTGCAACTAATGATGAAGGTAAGGTGATTGCAACAACAGCTGAGTTTCAAAATGCATTTTTACGAAACATCAATGTATTTTGGTGAATCTACAAAGAACCAATCCCCAAAAACACAATGATTCATCTCAACAAAATTTTAAAGCCAACCAAGTTGATGCACTCAACAATCAACGTTCGCTGCTTTATGAGACCCTTTATCAACATACCAATTATTATGATCAGGAAGCAGGAGGTAATAATGAACAAGATTGGCCTCTGCTTTCGGAGGCTCCTTCAAAGAGTACTATGCAAATGCAATCCAGCATTCAAAAAGTAACAATGTTGAGAAGACATTCGAAAGCAACTTAAACACCAACTGAACTAAAACAAGTACCGAATATAACTGTTATTTTACAATTTTCAAATGAAAAAAATTGTCGAAAGACTTTTTCAAATATACCATTATGTTACAAATGTCCTCAGCCTCACGAATATTAAGTCGCTTTTAAATTTGAAAATGATTCTTTAAAACTTAATTTCTTGCCTAGTATATTTCGAGTAAAAATAAAGGTTACTTTTAACTTTTATTTTATCGGTCAAAAATAGCAGTTATTTTGTGACTTTAATTTTTTTCGGTCAAAAATATCAAGCAATTTGTGTTTTCTTAAAGATTGAACAGATTGAACTGTTGACACCATGTGTAAAATGTCTCACCAAATATAAATTACCTGATATTTTTGACCGAAAAATAAATGGCAGAAAATAACTGTTATTTTTGCACAAAAAAACTATAAGGCACAAAAAACTGTTATTTTTGTCGGAAAAAATAAAAATTAAGAGCTAAAAGTTAATATGTGACACTTTCGACAAAAACCATATTCGATACGATCCCTGGATGCAAATATTGAATCAACAAATTATTATTTCATTTCGTATTGATTGAATTTTTTTTCAGATACTTGCTCTCTCTATTTCACACTAAAATCTCTCTTATTTCTTACTGTTAAAGAAGTTTCACTTCTGCCACGTGTACGTTGCTACACGCGAGTTTTTTTTTTGTGGATTACTTTAAATTCTTTTTGATTATTTTCGTAATTTCAAGTAATCGTGAATATAATTTCATTATTTGTAATCGTAATCGCTTAATTACTGAGCCAAACAGAAAAGAATCGTACTTAATCAATTATTTAAAATTTGTAATAAAAATAATCTAATGACTAATGAATACGATTACTAATCATTATTTAACAGCTATGGTTCAAAGTTTTTGAACAAGAAAAAAAGGTTGAAAAAGAAAAATGCGCTCTCACTAATCCGGCTGTTACTCTTAAGCCCGTAGAAATTTATCCATTAAATTTTTTTTCTTCGAATCTTAAGAATATTTACTAAAATACAAAATAAAAAAAGTCGATTTCAAAAAACGGCCAATGTCATGTGCCCCCTTAAATGGACGTTAAAATTGAAAAAAATTCAATCTTTTCCTTAAAATTATAAAAGTAAAAAGTTAATGTAAAAACCGTGATGATTATGATATCATTAAGCTCTGCATTCTATTAATATAAAAAGAAATGGTTCAAATTTTCGGAATTGAAAAAATCTCTAAAAAGAAAAATAAATAATTTTGAAAATTTGATAACATCATTTAAAAAATTAACAATAATCTTTGTTTTGGAGTTTTTTACAAAAGCTTTAATGTCCAAAAGATATCCTAAAACCCTAGCTAATTAGCTAATATTGCGCTTTCGCAACAGTTATAGCTTCTAAAAAAAATGTTATTGATTTTTCGAATATCTATTTTAAGAAAGTTTTTTTCGATGTTTTTGCAAACAAAATTAATTTGTAAAAAATAAAGAAAATAAGTTCAGTTATATATTTTGTGAGCATTTCTGCTAGAGTCCTTTTTGGGCGTATATTGTATTATAAACTTTGCAACCCTGGTAACCTTTCAATAAGCAATAAAATAAGCATAGGGAGAAAATACCAAATAATTGTTTGGTGTATCATTTATACCTCTCGGATTTTTGGTTATTTTTATAATATTCATCAAAGTTGGTGTTGCGAAAACGCAACAGTGGCACATAATGGTTTAAAATCGTTTTTTTGCAAACATTGCAACAGTTGTCATAATAATAGTCAGTTGCAGAAAATTCGTCATTCAGCTAGAACTAAATTTCGTTTGTCATAAACGCGAGTGATTTTTATGTTGTGGCAACCGAACAATTTATTTTACTTAATGAAAACTTCTTTTGCAGGAAAAAAAATTAATTTTTAATAAGCGAAAAATTTCTACTCTAAAACATAAAAGAAAAAAAAAATTTAATCACCAGTAATTAGTTGCTGCTTGCAATTTCTCATGAGTGAAAAAATTATGCCGCAAAAAAAGAGTTTACGATCTCTCAGAAACAAAAGCAATGTTCATTCAATTCATTCATTCAATGTTCACTGAACATTCATTTTAAAACTCAATGAATAACTCATATTGTGAAGATTGAATCTTTAATCGTTTGTGAGCATATTTTAAAGTGATTTATTGCTACTCTCCGTGACAACGAAAAATAAATGCAATTCACAAGAACAATACAGGTAAAAAAAAATATCTAAAAAGAAATTTATTTTTTATTTAAAAAAAAAAACTTTAAGTATGCCAAAATAAAGAATAAAAATTATTATTTTATCAGCTGTTTTTCACGCAAAGGCACTCTGAAAAATTAGTTTCTTTGTTATGTGCAACAAGTGTTTTTTTAGTAATATTTGATAAGCTGTCCATTTTTCAAATTAACAAAGCGAACGCACCATAAAACAATTTCAAAATACGCTCACGAACGATTAAAAATTCAATCTTCTCATGATAACTCATTTGGCAATTGTATTTTATCATGATAAACACTTGCATAGAGACTTAAGAGAGCTAGCATGTAGTGATTTCATGAAGCGATCGTTCGTAGGTATAGCAAGGGAGTAAACAATCATTGCATTAAGTCTCTCGTGAGAAAACACAAACACTCTTGAGAGAACACACGATTGTAGTGAACGTTCGATTTCTTGTTTATCATGATAAAATACAATCGCAAAATGAGTTATCATGAGAAATTTGAATTTTTAAACGTTCATGAGCGAGTTTTTCCAGACCTTGTTATTCACTGATCTGTGAAATATTATAAAAATTGTTCATAAATTTAGTAGCTTTGAAATATAAGCCATTTCAGGAATAAATAAAATGAAAATGAAATTAAAAAATACAAATAAAACGGCTGCAGTAAAGTTGTCGAGCATAACATTAACACATTTTTTGTTTGAAAACCCTTCATCGTATCCTATCTTCTCTTAAAAAGTGATATAATGCCAAATTTTTCAAAAAGAACCTCTAGCAGGGTCTACAGCAACTTCCTCAGAATACATGGCTTTCAATTTTCATTAAATTTTTTAACTTGTAAAAACTTGAATTTAAAGTGTAAAAATGGTCAATTTGATTTGTATAAAATTTAAATTTTAAGTGCAAAATCAAGTTTCTCAAAAAAAAAAAAAAAAAAAAAATATAATAAAAAGTGTTAGTTCTTCAGTTAAAGAACCAATAGACCCTTAACCTCAAACATAATTTACAAACCACTATGTTTGTGTTTTGACATAAAATATACATTCTTATGATTTTTTCCTTTTTAACTTAATCAATTTTTTGCCCCATGAAATTTTATTTAAAAATACGTTTCTTTTAAGAAATTAAAAGTCATGTCAAAATATTCCCTACATTTTATTATATTGATGGTTTTTTTGTCGTTGTGGTTCACCAGAAAAGTGTTTCGAATAAGGGTTAACATACAAAACATGAATTTTTTTTATCTGAATATATATGAATAGCAATTAAGTTGAAATATGTAATTTTGATGGAAACTTGATAGAAGCTTTTCATAGAAATCAAATCAAATGCCACAAAGTAACAGTGAATGGACAATTATGCAAAAAAGTCAATGTTATAAATTAAAACTTAAATTGCAAATAAATGCAATAAAATTCGCAAAGAAAACAAAAAATTGAAAAGATCTCAAAAAAAACCATGACAACTTCTTTCACTTTCATTCATTCACAGAAGAATTTTAATGACAAATTAAAAATGGCACACAGTTGCAGTTTTCTTGAATGAATCTTTTTTAATTTGCAGTTGTTTTGCAAAATATTGATTTGATATTGATCATCAACATGTTTGCAGCATTGCGACGCTTTCATTTCCATACGATATGTTGTAACCAGTAAAAGTTTTTATATCATAAGCGGCTTTATTAATTAGTTATTAACAAGTAAAATAAATTTTTATGTTTTCGTTTTTATATGTTTTACAAAAGTAATAAAGATTATTTTATGAGCATACATTTCTTTTTAAAATCAGATCGACACATCATTTGCTTAGGAATAATAAAAATAAATAAATAATTTTTTATTTTGCATTTTGTTTTTAAATTTATTCAAAAAACTTTTTTATAACTCTGATGTAATAATTTCTCACAGATTTGTTGTTTTTAACAGAGTAATAATTTTCTCTAAATTGTGTTCTTTTAGGCCAAAACTTGTAAATTTCAACGACAGTTTCACAACAACAAAATTTCATGACTTTTTTAAACTAAATGAATAAAATTAAGATCAATTTTTAATTCTGTTTAAAAATAAAAAAATTTAGATTCAAAACATTGTCCAAATTTTATCTCTATAGGTTAAACATAAGCTTATTTATACACTGAAAAAAAAAACACATACCTTGCTCCGGTAAAAAATTTCTCTATTTTCGATAATAGTAATTTTCTCTTTTTCAAATAAAATTTTCTTCAATAAGAATGGATTTTCACATTTTCGAAGAAATATTTCTTTACTTCTAGGAAATGGAAATATTTCAATGTCTCTAATAATGAGAAGTATTTTTCTCGCAAAAAAAAATTCTCAACTATAGAGCAAAATATATTGAAAATAGAAGATTTTTCTTATATTTTGATAAAAAATTCACTATGAGAAGTATTTTCTTCAATAAAAACAAATCTTTTCTCAAAAATAAAAAGTATTTTTCTCTAAAAACGATATATTTTCATATATTTTTCTTTGTCATGGAAGCTTTTTATCATTATTAGAGAATTTTTTGTATCGCAATTAGATAAAAGCATTCTCTGGAGCAAAGTCTTTACCATTTTTCTCTAAATATGATGCCATTTTTATGATATTCCGAGAAACTTTTTTCTGAGTGTAGAGTTTTCCATTTTTGGGTTGTATGGGAGGTGGGCGTGTCCGTGGGCGGATGACACCCATTTTTCGAAGAAATCTTTGTTTTGATATAATATGCATATATACCTAATTTTACTGATGTAGGGTAATTATGAGCTTATTTATGCAGTTTTGAATTTTTGAATTGTATAGGAGGTAGACGTGTCCGTGGGCAGACTCCAAAAATATTCAATAGCGCAGATCCTTGGATCCATGTGTACCGAGTTTCATATTATTATCTCAATTCCTTCTTCTTATCCTGTGTTTACGGACAACACACAGACGGACGAACGGACGGACATGAATAGCTCGACTCACGAGGTGACACTGATCAAGAATATATATACTTTTCTATACCGGACTCGCTTCGTTATATGCGTTATAAACGGTTGCACAAAATTAATATACCCTGACCTTTCAGGTTTAAGATATAAAAAGTACACAATAATTATGAATTTTTACATGATCTCCATGAATCACATTCATGAATTTTGGTTCTGTAATCTGATTAGAATTGCATGAGTCATATAAAATATTCATGATATCAATATTAAAATCACACAAAAGAAACAAAAAACGAGAACATGAATATTTCATAAGCCTAGTGTTTTAAGTTCATATCGTTTGTGTACAAGATACATGAACCAATAAAAAATTTCGTAAATGCTTTGAAAAAACATAAGCGATCATGAGTCATTCAAAATTTTTGTGAATAAAATTCATGAAATTCATGTACAAATACGAGGAGGATAAGAACTGTTCATGAAATTAGTGATAAAAATACATGAATCTTGTGGTTATACACAAGAGAAACGTGAACTATTCATTAGTGTAAGAGCACTTTTAAATTTCTAAGTTAAACATAGTTCTTATGCCTACAAGTTAACAGACCTTTAGTAGAATTTTATTAGGAATATTTTTGTAAAATATTTTAACCCTCTAGCAGCCTTTTTTCACGGTCTTTTATGCCCTTATTAAAAAAAGGTAAGACAAATATCCTAATAAGCGATAGTCTTAGAAGGTTTGAATTAGAGATGGGCGCGTGTCACGAATTTTGACGTGACACGACGAATCACGTCGTGATCGTGAGCAAACCATCGTGCGTAATTAAATTTTTTTCGTGCGTGAGCGTTGTGCGCACGTGACACGTAAAACGTAATTTATTCGTTTCATGACTTGTGTACCAACATTTTTTAAACCTGTGCCAAATTTCGTAATGATGTTTTCTTACGCTTTTGTTTTTGCTACCAATTGCATACAAAATGCAACACTGACCAGTTGTAAAGAAGCGACAATAACTAACTTTGCTCTCTTTACTTTTTTTGCGAAACGTCAGCGACAATTTGAAGCAATTTTTAAATGAAGTCTTAAAATTATTCGTGTCACGAATTGTGTACCAATATTTTTCAAACCTGTGCCAAATTTCGTAATGATGTTTTCTTACGTTTTTGCTACCAATTGCATACAAAATGCAACACTGACCACTTCTAAAGTAGCGACAACAACTAACTTCGCTCTCTTTACTTATTTTGCGAAACGTCAGCGACAATTTGAAGCAATTTTTAAATGAAGTCTTAAAATTATTCGTGTCACGACTTGTGTACCAACATTTTTCAAACCTGTGCCAAATTTCGTAATGATGTTTTCTTATGCTTTTGCTACCAATTGCATACAAAATGCAACACTGACCAGTTGTAAAGAAGCGACAATAACTAACTTTGCTCTCTTTACTTTTTTTGCGAAACGACAGCGACAATTTGAAGCAATTTTTAAATGAAGTCTTAAAATTATTCGTGTCACGACTTGTGTACCAACATTTTTCAAACCTGTGCCAAATTTCGTAATGATGTTTTCTTACGCTTTTGCTACCAATTGCAAACAAAATGCAACACTGACCAGTTGTAAAGAAGCGACAACAACTAACTTCGCTCTCTTTACTTTTTTTGCGAAACGTCAGCGACAATTTGAAGCAATTTTGGTAATTTTAATACAAAAAATAAGCTGAGAAATTTTATCAATTTTCTTCTTATAGTGCTGTATCTACCTCTCTGTTGCTTCTGCTCCTTCCTGTATGCTGGTTTGACCAGAAGTACTCTAAATACACTAAATACACTTTTAATAAAAACTTATGTGTATTCTTCTTCCTATAAAACGTATTCGTGAGAACTCGTGAGTAAACTATTACATCGTGATCGTGTATGATCGTGATCCAAAAATTTTTTTTTCACCGTGAGCGTGCGTGATTAGACGAAACACATCGTGAGCCTGCGTGACCGTGAGTAAAAATCACTCAGGCGCCCACCACTAGTTTGACTACACTAAGAATATGCCATTTATGCCACTATTTAAGAAGAAAAATAGTAAGCTTTTCATTAAAAAGTCTGCAGAATCATCTGTAGAAATAATCATTGCATACTCTTAGGAATTATATTTCTTCAGTTGATGAACTCTTGACAGCAAGAAATTAAGTTTTCATAATTTTTCTCTATAAAAGTAAGCTGTAGGCTTGGTTTGGTACTTAAAAAACAGTTTCTGATTTTGAAATCTTAAAGAATACTTTTCCTCAACTGTAAAAAAAATACTCAACAGCACAAGAAATTGTTCACACATGCCTGCATCTATTAATTTGACCAAGTCTGTTTATATATCTGCATGTGTGTGTTGGTGTTTTTTTTATAATTTAACTCAAAAAGGTACTCTGTTATGCAAACTGTATTATGTAGGCACTTAAATAACATTTATTTATACATATCTGTGAGCACGTTTGTATTTTTTACCGGAAGCAAAAATATATTGTTTTTTTTTCTGTACGGCTGTCTGCTGTGCTGTTCTGATCGTGTTGTTGCTACTTCCATGTTGGTTTAGCCAACGTCAAAGTTTATGTATAGCACTATTTATGGGTAACAAAAGGGTAGAAAGAGGGAGGAGGGGGCACAAAATAAATACTTTGCTACAAATTTTGCCCAGATAAACTTTGATACAATACTTTTTCCTGGTACATTTGCAACGATTTAATCGATTCGATGAAAGTGTGTTTGAATGTAGCTCATAATAAATATTTAAACTGCATCCTGGCAGTTTGTAAACGGATGTTATAGCAACTTGGTATAAATCTATGCTAGTGATCATTTATTCATTACAAACTGATGACTGCCATTATTTCTTTAAGTACATGTAAAAGATATAGCAAAGATATTTTTAATAAGTTGTCATCATTTGCTTCGTGTCTTTTTGAATTTCAAATATTGTTTATTTATTTCAAATATTGTTAAATATTATTTGTTTATACATACATAACTGTTTTTTGTTTCTAATTTTTTGACTACTTGTAAACTACTGTTAATTATTGTAGACAAAAACAAAAGCTGAAATTCTTTGCAACTGACTGATTTTCATTACTTTTTACTTAACTGTTTTTTTTTTCAACTGGCGAATGTAAATTTTTGTTTTTTTTTGTTTAGACAGAATTTTATGTTTTCTACGCGCAGCCAGCTTCAATTAAGCACATTCTTAAAATGAAATAATTATTCAACATCCAAGACGTGCCAGTCAGACAGCCAGCCAGCGTCAATTGCAGATTAACTACCAACTTGAGTTGGTTGGTTTTGGTTTTAATTTTTTTTTTTGTGTTTTTTTTTTTCCTTATAGCTTTCTTTTATTATATCTTGAAATATGACACTATTTTGTTTATTTTTTTGTTCGCTTTGTTTTCTGAAAACCTTGGTTAATGTGTTGTTTGCACATTAAGCACGATGTTAAGCCAACTTCTTTACTTATTTGCGGTATTTAAATGAAAAAAAAAAAAAATTTGCGGTCTGTCTGTATCTTTGTATGTTTATTTGTTTGTTGTGGAAAAAAAAACTGAAATTCCAAAAATACGTTTAAACACTTGCTTGTAATTTACTATAAAATAAATAATTTGAAATCAGGTTTTAAAGACAACACAATTTTTTATTTAATGTTTAATGAGCTTTTAAGGTTGAATTGTAATTTAGTAGCTGGCAAGAGTCAATGTAAAAAACCCTTTACTCGTATTATTGGGATTCCCTTAAATGTCTATAAAACTTTTAAAAGTTTAGTTCATTGGAAAGTGTTGTTAAATTAAATTGTTTTCGTGTTGTTTAAATTTAATTTATTTCCAAAAGTTTATGTGGCGAAAAGTTAATAACTCAAAATTCAATTTCAGTTTATCGAATATAGATGGTGAAAGTCACGTAGTTACGCCTATGGTCATTGACATTTATCGATGAATTTTTGGTTTAATAAAAAAACTTGCTGCTAAAGATGCTGAACAAATAAGACCGAATAATTTCAACACATCTGCTAAAAATTAAGACCTGAAACCGATATTAGAGGAATTATTTGTAGGAAATCTTGTCTTTTTGTATTATCTCAGAAAAAGACTGTTCAAAAAATTTTCTTTTTTAAAATGGAATGTTTAATAAAAAAGATTATTTCTGAGATATCAGCAAATGCTATTGTTTTCTTCAAAAATTGGTCTACAAATACTATTTAACATAAACTTTGTTAACAAAAATTCATTAAAAAATATTTCCGACAACCTATCTTGTATAAAAGTTGCATAAGTTTAATGAAATGTAATTTTTAATACAAGTTTTTAAAAGCCTATTTTTACGATTTTTACAAATTTGGTCAAAAATTTATATAAGAGGCCGTTTTACGTGAAGAGAATCAAACATTTGATTTTAACTTTTGTTAATATTTTTATAATTATCAAAATACATATTTTTTAAGAATTATGTTTTGAGCATTTTGTCAAATAAGTACGTATACAACAAAAAAAAGTTCACTACAACGCAAAACTTATTATTTTAGTTTTTAATTTTTTTTATATTAAAATGCTTTTATTTCTAGAATCTAGACTTGTATAGCCTGTTTCAAAAGCGAAGAACATTTTCGCGCATGTTTGAGAATAAGAAAATAATTTTAAGAGCGTTCTTCATTCTGATTGGTCGACATTAAAAAAAAAAATTGAATATTCTCTGAGCAGAAAAATTAATGAAAAAAATTTAATGTATATTCCTGAATATTGTTATTCATTTATTGAATTTTATTTTTCAAAATCAACCAATCAAAATTAAAAAAAAGGGGGGCGTCAAAAAATAATTTGTTAGCCAAAATTTCACTTCACAATTTTTTCTTGAGAAAATTATTTATTTTTTATGTTATTTGTATTTGATTTCTCTCTCAAGATGCAGGTTGCTGCACAGCGTCGGTGCAACACCGTACTTGTGCGATCATTTGTTCTGAATGTTTGCGCATTTAATTCTATAGAAAACTAGTAGAAAACTCTCAAAAAAGCATAAAGTACAGCGAGCAGTACAAAAAAGCAAGAAATTACGCTCTTAAAAATTTTCTAGCTTAAAAAATAATTTCTCACTGCGCATCGAAAAATGAAACTAAAAAATGTTCTTCTCTTTTGAAACGGGTTATAGAGTATGATAAATTTTTTCCATTTTAGTGCTTTTTCAATTTCTGTGTCTTTCAAATTTTTAAGTATCACGCCCTTTGTCTTATCCCGTCCACTGGTTTTGTCGTGCTTTGTAATGATTCTACCTAGCTCTGTTCCAAATTTAAGTACCCAAGAATCAATATTAACCGATATACAGTATTTTTCTAAAAGTGACACGCCCTTTCTTTAATACCGCCCATTTTTTCACAGTACTTTGTGTTGATTTTATCTACCAATTTTCAAGTTTCCGTATCCTAGTGTTAATATTAACCGAAATACATTGTTTTTCTAATAATGACACGCCCAATAGTTTATAAAATCACGTCCACTATCTTGATTGTGCTTTTTAGTCTTAATATTAACCCAAATACAGTGTTTTCTAATAATGAAACGTCCTTTTCTCGTATTCCGCCCACTTTCTTGATAGTGTTTTGCCATAATTTTATCTGCATCTGTACCAAATTTAAGTACCCTACTGTCAATATTACCCGAAATATGTACATTGTTTTTCTAATATTACCAAGCCCTGTTTTCGAATCACGCTCACTATCTTGATCGTACTAAGTATTAATTCTTCCTAGTTTTATACTAAATTGCAGTACCCAAATGTAAATATTAACGGAGATACAGTAGTCTAATAGCGAAACGCCCCTTTCTCGAATCCTGCCTACTTTTTCATCATGCTTTGTCATAATTCCATTTGCTCTTGTACCAAATTTCAGTAGCCTAGATTTAATCAAATCCGATATAGAATATTTTTATAATATTACCACGCCCCTTTGTCGTAAAAAGGTCTAGTATTTTTGGAGTTACCGATGTACATAAAAAAAGAAAAAGCAACCAACCTGAGAACCTCTCTTTGAAGACCTTAACTAACTCTGAAGTCAGTTAACCCTAATTGGACAAATTTCTCTGGTATAAAGTTCTGGGCACAGAGGATCATGTGCACTCCAGCGACAAAAACCGTCATAAAAAATAAACTGAACAATTTTTTTTTAATAAAATGCAAGTTTCATTGGCTACAATTTTACTAAGTAATTAAAAAAAAATAAAGTAAAATCATAAAAATGTATATTTCATGTCAAAACACAAAAATATTTTGATGAAATTATCCCATTGTGCCGAATAAGGTTTAAAAACGCAAGTCTGCAAAAATAACTTTTTTCTGTTATTCGAGCAATTAAATAATTGTGCAAATTTATTTATATCTTTATCTTTATCTTTATCTTTATCTTTATCTATATCTTTATCTTTATCTTTATCTTTATCTTTATCTTTATCTTTATCTTTATCTTTATCTTTATCTTTATCTTTATCTTTATCTTTATCTTTATCTTTATCTTTATCTTTATCTTTATCTTTATCTTTATCTTTATCTTTATCTTTATCTTTATCTTTATCTTTATCTTTATCTTTATCTTTATCTTTATCTTTATCTTTATCTTTATCTTTATCTTTATCTTTATCTTTATCTTTATCTTTATCTTTATCTTTATCTTTATCTTTATCTTTATCTTTATCTTTATCTTTATCTTTATCTTTATCTTTATCTTTATCTTTATCTTTATCTTTATCTTTATCTTTATCTTTATCTTTATCTTTATCTTTATCTTTATCTTTATCTTTATCTTTATCTTTATCTTTATCTTTATCTTTATCTTTATCTTTATCTTTATCTTTATCTTTATCTTTATCTTTATCTTTATCTTTATCTTTATCTTTATCTTTATCTTTATCTTTATCTTTATCTTTATCTTTATCTTTATCTTTATCTTTATCTTTATCTTTATCTTTATCTTTATCTTTATCTTTATCTTTATCTTTATCTTTATCTTTATCTTTATCTTTATCTTTATCTTTATCTTTATCTTTATCTTTATCTTTATCTTTATCTTTATCTTTATCTTTATCTTTATCTTTATCTTTATCTTTATCTTTATCTTTATCTTTATCTTTATCTTTATCTTTATCTTTATCTTTATCTTTATCTTTATCTTTATCTTTATCTTTATCTTTATCTTTATCTTTATCTTTATCTTTATCTTTATCTTTATCTTTATCTTTATCTTTATCTTTATCTTTATCTTTATCTTTATCTTTATCTTTATCTTTATCTTTATCTTTATCTTTATCTTTATCTTTATCTTTATCTTTATCTTTATCTTTATCTTTATCTTTATCTTTATCTTTATCTTTATCTTTATCTTTATCTTTATCTTTATCTTTATCTTTATCTTTATCTTTATCTTTATCTTTATCTTTATCTTTATCTTTATCTTTATCTTTATCTTTATCTTTATCTTTATCTTTATCTTTATCTTTATCTTTATCTTTATCTTTATCTTTATCTTTATCTTTATCTTTATCTTTATCTTTATCTTTATCTTTATCTTTATCTTTATCTTTATCTTTATCTTTATCTTTATCTTTATCTTTATCTTTATCTTTATCTTTATCTTTATCTTTATCTTTATCTTTATCTTTATCTTTATCTTTATCTTTATCTTTATCTTTATCTTTATCTTTATCTTTATCTTTATCTTTATCTTTATCTTTATCTTTATCTTTATCTTTATCTTTATCTTTATCTTTATCTTTATCTTTATCTTTATCTTTATCTTTATCTTTATCTTTATCTTTATCTTTATCTTTATCTTTATCTTTATCTTTATCTTTATCTTTATCTTTATCTTTATCTTTATCTTTATCTTTATCTTTATCTTTATCTTTATCTTTATCTTTATCTTTATCTTTATCTTTATCTTTATCTTTATCTTTATCTTTATCTTTATCTTTATCTTTATCTTTATCTTTATCTTTATCTTTATCTTTATCTTTATCTTTATCTTTATCTTTATCTTTATCTTTATCTTTATCTTTATCTTTATCTTTATCTTTATCTTTATCTTTATCTTTATCTTTATCTTTATCTTTATCTTTATCTTTATTTTTATCTTTATTTTTATAGTCCAGGTTGGGTTCTTGATCTTGGTCTTGGTCTTAGTCTTGGTCTTGGTCTTGGTCTTGGTCTTGGTCTTGGTCTTGGTCTTGGTCTTGGTCTTGGTCTTGGTCTTGGTCTTGGTCTTGGTCTTGGTCTTGGTCTTGGTCTTGGTCTTGGTCTTGGTCTTGGTCTTGGTCTTGGTCTTGGTCTTGGTCTTGGTCTTGGTCTTGGTCTTGGTCTTGGTCTTGGTCTTGGTCTTGGTCTTGGTCTTGGTCTTGGTCTTGGTCTTGGTCTTGGTCTTGGTCTTGGTCTTGGTCTTGGTCTTGGTCTTGGTCTTGGTCTTGGTCTTGGTCTTGGTCTTGGTCTTGGTCTTGGTCTTGGTCTTGGTCTTGGTCTTGGTCTTGGTCTTGGTCTTGGTCTTGGTCTTGGTCTTGGTCTTGGTCTTGGTCTTGGTCTTGGTCTTGGTCTTGGTCATTGTCCTGGCCTTGGTCTGTACCTGTTTCTCGTTTTTTGTTATCTGTACTATTGCCTTTATCCTTAAGGATCATTATCAGCATAAGCCTAATTTTGTCTCATCATCATGTCTTAATTCGATTTTGGCACTTTTATGTGACGTTCTTCATAGAACGTAGCAGACATGCCTCCAATATCACAGTTATAATTTTCAAAACATTTAAGGCAATGTTCAACCTCTTTTAAAAGACAAATTCAATCATTCATTCACTACAACAAACCATCGATTATGCCAGATCTTGCACTTCAAAACTCTCTTCACAGTTAACACTTCAAATATTTGATAATTTCATCAGCTTAAGAAATGCTTGAAATAATCCATGAATGGAAATAAATAACTTCACTGAAATTTTAAAAGCTTCATTGAAGCCAACGTAAGTTCGCTATTCAACAGGTAAACAAGCTGTTAAATTATCGCTTAACACCCACATTTGGACTAAAGTGTTAATATTTCTAAAAAAATTCTTTTCTTCGGAGAAAACACCAGATTAAGGTGAAAAATATGTGACACATGAACAAGATTTTGAAATCAATTAGAATTTCGAAAGAATTACAGAAAGCGCTGGCATGTTGGTGGATGTCATCGTCTTCGTTGTCGTCGTCTTCGTAGTGGTGGACTTCAATAATGCAATCATGTTTAAAAGTTGTCGTTAACTTACCTACATCAACACTTGGCTAAGATAAAAAACAAATACAAAAAACTAAAAAAAAAATCACCGATGACGATTCCAACATCGCCCGATATACTGGAGTGACATAGTATGTATAAACGTTGAAATCGTCGATGAATGACTCAAAACGATGGCATGCAACAAGACGCGAAGCAATGAAGCGCGCTTATCTTCCAAGAATTGTCTGAATGTCTGTCTGTCGGTCTGAATGTATCGTCGGCCATTAGTTGACTGAAACTGGTGGGTATTGACTTGGCTAAGTGTGCTTCGTCGGTGAACGCTGTGTCGGCGAGCATGTTGCTTTGCTTAGCGTGGTGCTTATTTTTAGTTATGAAACAAACGTCAAGAAGTAAACGCTATAAAGATTTATACTTTTTTTTTTCATTGAATACTATTGAGTGAATAATTATATATTTCAACATATCTGACATAAATATAAATAATTGTAAACAAGTGAAAAACCTACGCAAGAAAATATTAAAACTCTTGCGAAACTTACTTAAGAAAATCTAGTGATACTTGTAACATAATATTTTAAAACAATAACAATTTCAAAACAAAAGAAATATGGTGCACTTTATTTGCAATTCAAGCCGGGAACAGTTTGCTCAGGTGAGAAACAGTTGTGCAAAAATGGTATAAAACAAAAGTAAAAGTTCAACTTTGCCAAACGACTTGTGACAAAAGGTTGTTAAACATTGCTTTAAGAGTTTCTGTCCACTGAACCACAAATTAAGGTTGGGCCTTAAGTGAGAGTTTGTCGAACGTTTTTGAATTGGTATTTTTTCTTTCATAAATATTTTCTTCGAACTTAAAGCTTCCATGCATTGTTTCAAGAAGTTATGATTTCAAACGAAAATACAATTTTATGCAACCTTTAACCTCGGCTTACCAGTAGCTCTTAATCTATACGAAATTTTTTTGTTTTAACCATTTGTTTTGAAAGTAAAAGATTTTCATTTAACGTTTGAGAATTATGTTCGAAACCGAATAATTGAGCTCTTTTGAAAAAAAAAGTCTGTCAGATGTGAATGAGCTCGGGCTACTCCAGTGCTTGGCCGCCACCTATCCTTCCATAAAAAGAGGGCTGCGAACTAAATAGCCTGTTTTCACTGAATATGACAACATATCTTCACAGACTGATCCTCATCTCACTGATTCGTGCGAACTTGAGTGGTAGAGCTTGTCTATCACTCAGTTATACGCGATTGAATTCCGGTCGGGTCATGTTTGGTACACTTTGATTACTCTTCATTTGTGTTCTCATTTTCTACTAACCCGTTCTCATTTTCTATAGATTGATTAACCCGTTGATGTTGATGCTGATTTTGGTGTTGATGTTGATGTTGATGAAGTTGATATTGAATTTGATATCGACGTTGATGATGATGTCAATATTGATCTTGATGCTGATCAAATTCTTGATTTTAATCTTGATCTTGATCTTGATCTCGATCCTGATTTTGATTTTGATCATGATATTGATCATGATGATCTTAATCTTTATTTCGATTATGATTTTGATCTTTATCTTAAGGTACTATTACAGTGTGAAGCTTATTAAAAACAACACCTTTTTTATTAATTTTTTTTACGTAGTATTACAAAATTATTCAATTCAAATTTATTTACATTATGGACAGTTAAAGTAGAAGATATAAAAAAAATGTTTTTTTTTGTTTTTGTATTTGTTGTTTATTTTCTAGAGGTCGTTGAAGTTGGCGTGTTTAAAAAAAGGTTGTAAGTTGGTTTCTCGTCTCCAGCATTTCCAAGGCGTCGGAAAGTAAAAAATCAAAGTGCATTCTTCAGTAAAGGGTTGTAGTTGAGCACTCTACCTACGCAAATAAAAAAATAAGGCAAACAAAAAAAATGGCATGCGTTGAAAAACAAATTTACAAAAAACCCCTCTTTTTGGCAGATATTCTTAGCCGTAAAAAACAAAATATAAAAGTTTCTCTGCTTTTTATAGGTAGAGTGCTTAACAGAGTCTATGAAGATCACAATAAATCAAGTTTCATCGAAATCGATCCAGCAGAACTCGAGATATCTTAGAAACCAATTCGAAAAAACTTGTTTCGAGAAAAACGCGATTAGATTTTCTTCTATGAACGATAATATATGAATAATACGCGACATACGAATATAATATATGTTATATCTTTTTTTTCATTTGATATTTTTTTCTAAAATTTTGTACACGCATTTTTAAGACCTTAAGGAACCAGATTCTAGAAAAAAACAAAAAAAATTTTTTCATTTTTTACACACTGTAATAGTACCTTAATCTTGATGTTTATAATGATTTTGATTTTGATCATATCATTATCTTGATCTTGATTTTTATCATGATCTTGATCTCGATCTTGATTTTTGTAATGATCTTGATCTTGATTTTGATCATGATATTGAACTTGATTTTGATTTTGATCATGATCTTGATTTTATTTTTGATTTTGATCTTGGTTTTCATCATGATTTTGATCTTTATAATAATCTTGATTTTGATAATGATCTTGATTTTGACTTTGATCATGATCATGGTCTTGATCTTGACTTTTACCATGATTTTGATGTTGATCTTGATTTTGATCTAGTTCTTAATTTTAATCCTGATCTTGATCTCAATCTTGATTTTCATCATGAGATTGATATTGATCTACATCCTGATCATGCTCTGTATCTTGATTTTGGTTATGATTTTAACCTTGATCTTGATCTTGATGTTTATAAAGATCTTGATTTTGATTTTGATCATATCATTATATTAATCTTGATTTTTATCATGATTTTGATCATTATTTTTATAATGATCTTGATTTTGATCTTGATCTTCTTGATTTTGGACTTTATCCTGATTTTGATTTTGATTTTGATCATGATCTTGATCGTTATTTTGATCATGATCATGATCTTGATTTTGATAAGGATTTTGATCTTGATATTGATTTTGATCATAATGCTGATCTTGATCCTGATTATGATCTTAATCTTGATTTTCATCATGATTGCGATATATATTTATCTTGATATTGATCTTGATCTTGTGTCAATGTTAACGTTTATGTTTATGTTTATGTTTATGTTTATGTTTATGTTTATGTTTATGTTTATGTTTATGCTAATGTTAATGTTAATGTTAATGTTAATGTTAATGTTAATGTTAATGTTAATGTTAATGTTAATGTTAATGTTTATGTTAATGTTAATGTTAATGTTAATGTTAATGTTAATGTTAATGTTAATGTTAATGTTAATGTTAATGTTAATGTTAATGTTAATGTTAATGTTAATGTTAATGTTAATGTTAATGTTAATGTTAATGTTAATGTTAATGTTAATGTTAATGTTAATGTTAATGTTAATGTTAATGTTAATGTTAATGTTAATGTTAATGTTAATGTTAATGTTAATGTTAATGTTAATGTTAATGTTAATGTTAATGTTAATGTTAATGTTAATGTTAATGTTAATGTTAATGTTAATGTTAATGTTAATGTTAATGTTAATGTTAATGTTAATGTTAATGTTAATGTTAATGTTAATGTTAATGTTAATGTTAATGTTAATGTTAATGTTAATGTTAATGTTAATGTTAATGTTAATGTTAATGTTAATGTTAATGTTAATGTTAATGTTAATGTTAATGTTAATGTTAATGTTAATGTTAATGTTAATGTTAATGTTAATGTTAATGTTAATGTTTATGTTAATGTTAATGTTAATGTTAATGTTAATGTTAATGTTAATGTTAATGTTAATGTTAATGTTAATGTTAATGTTAATGTTAATGTTAATGTTAATGTTAATGTTAATGTTAATGTTAATGTTAATGTTAATGTTAATGTTAATGTTAATGTTAATGTTAATGTTAATGTTAATGTTAATGTTAATGTTAATGTTAATGTTAATGTTAATGTTAATGTTAATGTTAATGTTAATGTTAATGTTAATGTTAATGTTAATGTTAATGTTAATGTTAATGTTAATGTTAATGTTAATGTTAATGTTAATGTTAATGTTAATGTTAATGTTTATGTTTATGTTAATGTTAATGTTAATGTTTATGTTTATGTTAATGTTAATGTTAATGTTAATGTTAATGTTAATGCTAATGTTAATGTTAATGTTAATGTTAATGTTAATGCTAATGTTAGTGTTAATGTTAATGTTTATGTTAATGTTAATGTTAATGTTAATGTTAATGTTAATGTTAATGTTAATGTTAATGTTAATGTTAATGTTACTGTTAATGTTAATGTTAATGTAAATCTTAATTTAATTTTAATCTTAATCTTAATGTTGATGTTAATATTAATGTTGATGTTAATATTAATGTTTATGTTTATGTTTATTTGTATGTTAATGCCAATGTTGTGGCAATGTTATGTTAATCTTTACCCTGTTATTCAATCAGTCTTATTTGTGGCACATTTTCCACAGTACCATAGAATAAGTTTATGGCATGCAAAAAGTATCTTACATAAGTTACATTAGAGGTTCTTTTGATGTATTTGATTGTTTCGTAAGACCAAAGGACGAGTTTTAAATTAAATTCATGGTAAATTGAACCAAAAATAGAATTGTTGATTCTTCCAAAAGTTTGTGTACAAATAATAAGTAGCAAATGAAAGACTTATGAACTTTAAATTTTTCGCCCAAAATTCTCAAAAATATCTTCATAAAATAAACGTTTCACTGAGTTCTTTATTGACTAACGCAAACAACACTGTTTCAAATATAACTTTGTTTACTTTGAACTTACTTTAAAGTTTAACATCAGGCTTGCCAAATCAAAAATAGTTGTTGTTAATGAAAAAAAAAACGACAATCATGCAAATTTATTTTTCCTGCTTACACGCTTAATTTGCCAATTCAACCGCTTGTGTAGACAGACTATTGGAGCAGCATCGCCACAAACCAACCCATGTGACGTTAATTTCTTCTCAACTCAATAATTTTGATTAACGACTTTATACCATTCGCATTGCCATTAAAATGCTATTTAAACCTACAAATTTCTCTTTTATTAACGATTTTTTTTTTTTTTGCTGTTGTTGTTGCTGTTTTGTTTTTATCTTTTCTTTCATTTCATTCCCTTTGTTCGAAAAAGCTCAAGAATTTCTAACTTAGTACATAGCGACAGGCATGAATTGACTGACAGCACTGTGCCAGGTTTTTGCATTTATTTGCATAAAATTTAGGTTAGCTTTTTTTGCTCCCCCCTTTGTGTGTATGTGTGGCTTTTCTCTCTGTTGTTGATCTCGTAAAAGCTACCAAGATAATTTAGGTTAATTCAACGTATTGTTGGCACATTTTTTGTATGCTGGATAAATTAAGATAAATACGCTGTTTGTAAAATTTTGCTGTAAAATTTTTCTCTGTTTCGCAGACTTCGTTTTAAAATAAAATTAATATATTAAAAATATAATAATTTAATGGTAAAAACAGCTTTTACCATTAAATAGAGCTTAAAATGTTGAAAGGTCATTTCTTTTTTTTATTTAATATTTTCTTAGTGGCGCCTGAATCAACATTAATATTTCGGAAGACAGTTATTTAAGTCAAAGTCACCAGTTTTCTGACACAATCCAAAAAACAAAAAAAAATAAAGCTATGATTTTTGCTTTTAATTGTTATCTGTTAAATTTGTCAATGAAAACTGTTATCGCAAATTGTAGGTCATATGTTGTCATTTTGAATTCACTTAGCTCTGAATGAGTCATAAACAATTAAACGTAAAAAATTAATTGGACATTTCAGTCCTAGACATGATCATGACCGAGTTTCCGGCTTTTGTGTTCTATTTTTGTTTAGAATTTACCGATATCTGGAAGTATACGACTTTTTTCGTACTTTTGTCTAAGAGTTTAAATTTACCGTATATGTTCTTAAAATTTTGCCATTTTTTGCAATGAGAGATGAAAGAAAATATTTGTGTAACCTACGTGTACTGCGAAAGGGTTATATTAATTTTGTCATGACAAGTATAGCGCCCATTAAGAGACGTGGTAGGTATATAAAATATTATCGTAAAAATAACTATCGACTTCGAAAATAATTCAAATCTGATGAAAACTACGCCTACCTTCCATATAAAATGACGTTTTCAAATCATTATAATCTCTGTAAATTACACAAAAACAAATGAATTTTATGCCTTGAAATTCAATACGTAAGCTTTGATTTCAAATACGCACTCTGAACTTGAGAATGGGCCAAATCAGATAAAAACCACGCCTATATCCCATATAAAGTGATTTTTTTTTTGGATGGAAGTAACAACCTCTGTAAATTTCAAAAAAATTTATTTGAGAAGCTTTGATTGAAATTGAAGCATTGATCTCAAATACACACTTTGAGTTTGAAAATTTAAAAAATCGAATGAAAATCAAGCATCGCCACATCCAAAGTGTCAAAACGGAAAATCTCTCAAAAATCCATAAAAAAATCAATCTAATAACTTGAAACTTTTTACGAAAGCTTCAATTTGTTTTATAAATGTTGAAGTTGAAATTCAACAAATCGAATGAAAACTTCCCCCCACTTCCCTTACAAAGTGATGTTATCAAAATTTCAAACCTTTATAAATTTCGCCTAATATAAATGTATTTACTTGATGTCTCACTAATTAGTCTTGATATATAAACACACTCTGAGTTTAATATATGGAAAAATTGGTTGAAATGACGTCATTCGGAAAACCGTCCAACCGCCAACCGAAAAATCACCCATACAAAGGGTGATGAACACCTTCTGAAAAACTCTCTTGAGAATGACGTCTCAAAACTAGTAAAACACATGAATGAGGGGGCACTTCTACCAGATCGAAGATATTTCTTACTAGTTTTTCAAACTTTTAATATGATACGTTTTGTATTTTAAGCTCTCTTATTCAAATAACAAAAATTTATTTTAAAAAAATTAGAAAAAAACTTAAAACATCCCAATTGCTTGTTTAGCATCCCAAATTTTCAATACACTTGCTTTACTTACTAACCCATTAACGCTCTCGGGTTAGAATTTGCACGCTTTAGTTCGAAATGTCGTCTTGTAATGAGTTCGACAAAAACAGATCGATATTTTTATTAAAAAACATCAATTAGTTTCTTTTTGTTTCGAAAAACCTTTTTTAATAAAAATATCAATCATTATTGATTGATTTTTTTATCAAAATCTATACAATCAACAATATTTGTTTCTATCGAAAATATATCATTTAAAGATTAATTCTTATTTTATACCGAAAAACGTTTGATAACTGATCATTTTGATCGAACTTTTTGATTTATTTTGAACTGACGTATGTCGATGAATGAATGATTTTATATAGATATATAGAAAAAATATCGATTTTACTTTTGATAAAAAAAATAAATCTATCAATAATCGATCTGTATGTATCGATCAATCATTAATTTTGTACTGTTTATCGAAAAATATCAATCAATATTGAAGAAAATTTTGAAATACAAACTTTTTCTAACCAAAAATATTAGAATTAATTTTGAGTGAAAATCACAAAACAATGATTTTTTCACATTTTTTTTATGTTGTTCGAAAAACCTCGATTAATAAGTGATTTTTATGAAAAAGGTTAAAAATTAATAAATCGAAAAAATATCAATTTTCAATTTATTTTTATTTTTATTGAAAATTAATCGATCAATAATCGATCTGTATGTATCGATAATGATTAATTTTGTACTGTTTATCGGAAAACATCAAAACATTAAGTGATTTTTATTGGAAAAATATTGAAAGACAAACTTTTTCTAACCAAAAATATAAGAATTAATTTGGATTGGAAATAACCGAACAATGATTAATTTTACCAAATCGATCAATGATAAACTTTTTCAATGTTGTTCGAAAAACAACGAACAATAAGTGATTTTTATCAAAAAATATAAATAAATACATTCATTTTTTCAAAAAAATAAAACAAACAATGATTAAAATTTTCTTCTTCAAGTTTTTACTTCTTGTCAATAATATATCTATCAATCATTGATTTTTGTTTTTATTGAAAGAATAGCGCTCATCTATTGACTCATTGTGTGCAAAAAATTAATCGAATATTTATTCAAAAATATAGATGAAAAATTTACTTTTATTTTGATCGCAAAAATATCGATCATTGATTGATTTTTTATGTCTCTTTTATCAATTAACGCTTTTTGGAAATTTTTAATGCAATTTTGTTCATCAACCGCCAATATTCATGAGTGTAAAATAAAAAATGAGATATCTTAACCTGTTATTTTAAGACCGGAAACTCCCTTTTACCACTACCGGGAGAAAATGTTTCAGGATTGGGCTAATTTTATTGATCATGGGAAAAATCAAATCAAAAATCGATTTCGTAAAAAATAAAGTCTGAAAAATTTGAGAGTATTCTTTGATCACTTCTAATACATTTTTTTTCCAAGACAATTATTTCTTAAGTTAATTTAAATGTTAAAAAATCATTTCGGTCGCCATTTTGTTAGACCAAGAATTTTTTGCGACTCCACCAACCATATTTATTTCCATCCAGTCGGAAAAAAAATCTGAGTCGGGAAAAATCCTGTTTTTTTTTAATAATGTTTTATTTTTTCATAGTCAAATAATATTTTAACCATGAAAGTTGTTTCTGAATTTGTTTCTGTCTAACTCATTTCATGGAAACACTATCAAGCTTATTTGTGAAAATTCTGTCCTGTGAGCGTTAATGGGTTAAAAGAGAAATTTCTTTAATTTTCTTTGATAACTCATAAGGGCGTTACTGTTTTGTGGTATCCTGTTACTGGGAGTCTAGAATTGGTATTGAAACGCCCATGGGCGTGGCTCCGACCATATAAATCAATACAGAAAAGCTAAGGAAGTAAAAGCAAATAAATTTTTTATATCCTTTCTAATTAAACATAACTTTTTCCAATTTTAGACTGAAGAAAGCTTTCATAACTTTAATTTCTGAAAAAAAGAAAAATTTTGTATTGTTGAACTTCTTTGCACTTCTGTTTAAATGATAAACAAATTGACCCTCTACTACTTTTTTCTATTAAAAATTAACTCATGGCATTTAGAAACTTTTTTATTTAAATACATATTAAAATTTAAGTATGTATGTAGTTAGCTCAGCTTTTTTTTATTGCATTTAATGTAAAGGCTGCATTAAATTAAACATTATTAAATTATTAACACAAGTTTGTATGTGTGTTTATGTGTGTATGAGTACAATGAATAATAATGGGTGGAGGTCACTGACAATAAACATGCAACCAATTGCTGCAAATTCGCACTCATGTCATGCTGTCATAAATTGAAGTGTAGCAGCAACAATAACGTCAAATGCCATTTAATTAATGATATTTAATGATTAATTTTTTAATAAATATACAGCCTATAAATGAATAAGAAACACATCATTGTGCGTGCTGCAAAAAAAGGATTTTCATTTAATATTTATTGCATGGCATAATGATAACTTAATTTCTCTTCTCTAATTCTTTTTCAGGCTGTAAAACAATTTATTGATCTCTGTAATAATATCGGTTCCTCATGCCCAGTTAGACGCAACATTTCACAAACCACAGCAGTTAAATTTCTCTATGCTCGAAAATTTGATGTTCCACGTGCAGTTTCACTCTATGAACAGCACGAAGAAATACGTCTGAGAGAATGTCTCTATAATATAGAACCGGATATTGAGCCATTGTGTTCGGAAATGCAAACAGGCAAATTTACAATATTGGTAAGTTTATTTTTTATAAATAAAATAATTTTCTTTTTAACTTTACCATTTTGCTTTTAATATGCAGCCTGCCAGAGATTCCAGTGGTGCCGCCATCGCTCTCTTCACCGCCAGCAAACATAGTCCCTTAAGCGTTACGCACACAACAACACTGCAGGGCATTGTCTATCAATTAGATTGTGCTCTACAGGATACAGAAACACAAAAGGCTGGTCTTGTGTTCATCTACGATATGAGTGGTTCAAAGTATTCAAATTTTGACTATGATTTATCACAGAAAATCTTAACACTGCTAAAGGTAAGTGTAGAAAATTAAGCAAACTTTCATTCATAATCAAACTAAGACTGGTTGTTTTGATTATATTTCTAACAATCAACTAATTGAGTAATTTTTACCCTAAAAATGTGCATAAAATGGAAATCGTTTTCACCTGTCCCCTTACTCTGCATGCGTTTGACCCATTTATAAAGTCATAACTCTACGCTCGCTCTACGTTGTTATTGTCGAAATATGTCATAAACACGTTATCAATGATAAAATCTAGTGAAACAATAAAAAGTTGTGCAGTTTCTGTTACTGTTGTTGCCTTGCAACATTAGCTATTGTAATAAGCTTTGTCGCCCTTATTTCCGCAGTGAACCATAACATTAAAAAAAAAAAACCAAAACGCATAAAATGCTCCTTAACTAAACTGAATTAAATAATGCCAAAAAAAAAAACAGCAACGACAAAAAATATACAAATTGCTTTTATTTTGTTGGTTATTATTTTTTATAGTTTTCCACCACGTTCATTTGTAAATGTTATTTCACTTTAATTATTAATATTTGTGTATTTATCTAAATAGCAGTTGTATTTTTTTTTTTTTTTTTACTTCAAAAATAACAATGGCTAGTTTTCATTGCGTCTGATTATTTACTTTCATTGCGGTTTTATATTTTAAATATTATGCCAACTTGCATATCAGTCGGCTAATTTTTAAGTGAATTCTCAACGAAAAAAAGCATGTTTAAAACAATGCAGTGGGCTTATTTCAAATTTTATGGCAAGCTTTTGTTAATAATGTGTAATATTTTTGACTATTTGTATTATAGTGTTATGCATACAAAATCAGAAATATAATTAACTACATAAAAATAATATATTTAAATAATTATAAAAAATAGTATAGTGTTAATAATGCAATTATTAAAATAATTAAAAAAACTGTCTTATTAGACATACCATAGAGACTTCAAATATTCTATGAAATATGTTCCTTGTAGAATTTCATTACTTCAGACAAGATTTGACTACAGCTAACTTTTATTGATATAAATAGTAGCTAAGTTAAAAATTGCCTACCGTAAAAATTCAATAATTATAATAACAGCGCCTAAAAGCAGGCAATGTAAATTTTTCAGAATATAAACTGTTTTTAGTGAGTTATTAAAAATACATCATTGTTCTTGATGGATGTTAACCTGGAGCAAAATTTCACATGAAACATTTTCATCAAATATTTTAACCCCCAACAACAAATATATGAAAGCTTAAGATTCAAAAATCGCCATTTGAACTCTATACATATTCAAAATGCTGAAAGGAAAAGTTTTCCTAAAATTTCCACAAATTTGTTTTTAACTTTTCGATTTTTAAATCAAGACCCTGATATACTATGAGTATTTTCTTATGTTTTGAAACGGTTTTAAAAACCAACCAAAAAAAGCATTTAAAACCAAAGATTTCATCAAATAAAATAAAACACATTTAAACAATTTGCCACAGCAGTGAACACAACAATTATGTCAATAGTTTGGGTTGGGGAAGAAAAAATGGGTCGACATTTTTCTGTTCACTTGATTCTTAATTCAGAAAAAAACACATATCTTGCTCCGATAAAATATTTCTCTATTTTCGATAATAGCAATTTTCTCTTTTTCATATAAAATTTTCTTCAATTAAAATAAATTTTCACATTTTCGAAGAAATATTTCTTCACTTCTAGGAAATGAAAATATTTCAATGTCTCTAATAATGATAAATATTATTCTCGCACAACAAAATTGCCATTTATAGAGAAATATTTATTGAAAATGAAAATTTTTTCCTATATTTTGGTAAAAAATTCACTATAAAAAGTATTTTCTTCAATAAAAACAAATCTTTTCTCAAAAATAAAAAGTCGTTTTCTCTTAAAACGATATATTTTTATATATTTCTCTTTTTTATAGAAGCTTTTTATCGTTTTTAGATAATTTTAAGGATCGCGTTTAGAGAAAGGCATTCTCTGGAGCAAAGTCTATACCATTTCTCATACCATTTCATATTCCGAGTAACTTTTTACTGAGTGAACTCTTGTGTTTTTTTTTTTTTTGTGATCAGAAACACTTAATTATCTATTTTTAAAAAATATGCATTATAAAATCATATTATTCAGTTACTATATAAAACATTTTTAAAATCTTTGTTAGTTTCTTAAATAAGTACATGTTTTAAAAAAATTCTAGCATGTTTTTTGAAGAAGTTGTAATTATTTTAAATTGTATTTTGATGATTGTATCTAATATTTTTTGTATAAATATTATTTTTTAAAATACAATTTTTTATCTTTAAAAAAACATAAAAAATCGAAATTTTATAAATTTTTAAAAGATAAAAACAGAGTTTGTGTTATTCAGGAATTGTTTTATATATATGTATATGTATACTTTTCTTTTTTTTAACTTATCATTTCCAAAATATTATCTGCTCATTTTTAAAGGCAATAAAATTATGAAGGTTTCAAAAACCGAGTTTGTATGAAAAATTTAGAAAACATCGAGAAAGAATTACAAAAAAATTGTATTTTAAAATATGTACTTTCGATTTCTTAAATATTACCTGCCCCTTTTAAATAAACAAGAAAATTATGAAGATTTTAAAAAGTGAGCTTTTGCGAAGAATGGCTAATTTTGGCATGGGAAAATATTTAAAAATTTAGAAATGTTCGAAAGGGAATTAAAATAATGATCTATTTGTATAAACTTATGACCGAGTTTTGTTATGATCAGTCTACTTTTGAATGTGTCTGCTATAAAAACTCATGTAATAAATTAATATAACACCAAGGGAGGCTCCCTTGATCGATATTGACCATTTTCAGTACACATCTATTGCTCTATTTGCATAGCCTTCTGACCGAGTTTCTTAAAGATCGCTCAACTTTTGTATGTACCTCCCACACAAAAACAGGTAAAATCTTAAAAGACGTCCAAGGGAAGTACTCCGAGCGTCTAACCGATTTCGACCATTTCCAGTATACATTTTTTTTTTATTTGTAAAGCCCTTATGATCGAGTTTCGTTAAGATCATCCAACTGTTGTGTGCACATATCATACAAAATCATAAAATACGTTCAAGGAATGTACCCATAAGGTCTAATCGAGTTCACCCATTTTTAGTACAGATCTTCTACTCTTTCTGTCCAGCCTCCTGAACGAGTTTTGTAAAGATTGGTCAACTTTTACATTTACCTCCCATACAAAATCATGTAAAAACTCAAAAGATCTAAGTACTCCTTGAGTCTAACCGGTGACGACTATTTTTAGTACACATCCATTGCTCTATTTGTCTAACCTTCTGACCTACAAAAGTGGGTCGATTTTAGCGTTTGTAGTTTCCATACAAAATCTCGTAAACAATTAATAAAGGTTAAGGACTGAGACCGATTTCAACCATTTGTTTGAAATTTTTCTTTGGAAGCCAAGCATATAAAATTTAATTATCATAGCAGCACTCCTACTAGGTATTATATTTTTAATTTTGTGTGTAATGAGCTTCTTCCCATATTCCATTTTTTACCACTGTTTTTTTAATGAAACGCTAACTTTATTAAAAATTTAATAAAAAAAAAAAAAAAGCAACCGATTTTCTAACTCGAGTTTGAAACTCTAAACCATCGATTGAGCACTTATAAAAATACGTCAACCTTCAATTTTGTATTCTATCATTTATCCGAAAATCATCCAAATCAGAGACTGTCACCTGGGGACCTTTGCTTGTAAGTGCAAAAAATTTAATAGAACTAATTTTCATCCGCGATTCGCAGTCGAAACAAACCGAAATCGAGCCTTTTTTTAACGTATGGTAACAGGTGTTGACAAGTAGATCACATTCGATAATTGTTTGAAAATGGTATTGGTCGAAAAATAGGTGTAGCTCCTTTGATCGAAATCAGAGCCACTTTTGACTATATCATATATTATGAACTATTGCCGCCAGGGCAAACTTTTGATTCAAATCTCTATTGTGAGTAATTAATGCGGTTGAAGCAGGAAATTGATCCTGACATTGCACCATCAGTTTTTTTTGTTCCGATCAACTATCAACTTGTTCAACTATCTTGTTGGGGAAAAAAATAACCTCAAAAGAGATTAGATAAAAGCACCTGCGTCAGTTTTTCAACTAAAACGGGCTATATTTGGATTTACAAAAAGTTTTTTTAAAAATACAAATATGTTGTATATTTTTATTAAAAATATCCGGAATACTTTTTCTTCACCCCACCTATTAAGTAAATCAACAAAATTTTTTTCAAATACCGCAGTTTTCTATATAATACAGATAGGCGGCCACTGTATGTATTCCACGAATACTGTTCATAAAATCGAAAAGTGAGAGGACAAGTTAAACTGGAAGTACTCAATTCCATTCATTTCTGATTCAACATCAGTTCAATCATACGAATCTTTTGAAATGTGTACTTGAAATTTTGGCTTATCTAAGGTCGAATTTTCTAATATATAAAAACAAATGTATGTCAATAAAACGCTTTTATAAAAATAAAGTCTATCCTTTCAGATTCTACTACATGTTAACAGGATGTGTAGGAAGCTACTTCTATCAGTAAGAATACGGGTTAATAACCTAACTAAATTGGTTGCTAACATATGTAATCATGATTAAGGATGCTTAATCTACTCCATAATTATTTTTCTATGTGCGCAAAGCTATGCTAAAACAGTGGGAGGTACAGAGAGAAGACAGTGCTGTATATCATAGAGTACAATTTGTCGTATTATGTTAAATTGTTGAAGAATGGTGAATTTTAGTTAGGTCTAAAAACACCATTGCAAAATAATTATATATAATTTTTTTTTTAATTTCATGATTTGAACCCATTTGTTGCGCACCCAACCTTGAGCTCTTGAGCATTGAACTTCTTACTTGCCATTGACCTGCTAGATGAAAACATATACTTAGGTTAAGATAAACTTCAAGTCTTGCCTAAAAAAAGTGTTCGTCACGCTTTTTCAGTCTGTTATTTTGCCTAAACTGACGTTAAGTCGTTTTTTTTTCAGTGTCAAATACTACGCACCGTAGTTTACGACACGTAAGGCACGCTCCATCCATTGTGTTTCTTATCGCGTACGTAGAGCTCTTCATTCATTCATTCATAGATTTCTTGTTTTATGTTTACGTAGTCGTGGGCGGCGTTGAACAATTTCAAGCTCATTGTTAGAAATCAGAATCAGTTTATTTTTATGCATATTTTTTTTTTTATTGTTTTCATAACGTAACACTGTAGCACTTAAGTATTTTTCGGTTTGTTTTTTTGCGCATATTTTTTTTTTTTCTTCTTTCGTTCTTAGGTATTCTGAGAGTATCGCTCATGTCGTGCGTTAGCAGTATTGTTATTGTTGTACATACATATATAAATAATAAATAAGCCCTAAAACGTCGCCCACGTTTTGGCTGCTTTGTTTGATATGCTGATATGCTGCTCTATAGTGAGAGCGGCCGGTGAGACGAAATCGCTGCCGCGCGTTTTAAGTTTGACGTCTTGTTTCTACGACGTTTGTTTTAAAAACAAAATTCCAAGATTTAAATAATTGTTGTTTTGTAAACTCAGTAACGCGATGACGTTATAGCGTTGTTGCTTGGCTGTAAGTAAACAACGGAATTTTTTTTTTTCTTTAATATAAAATTGAGTTGGATTTCTAACGACGCACCAAACAACAGCAACAATTCGCCTTACCGCTGCTCTTGCCACCAAATAAAAACCACTTAGATAAGCGGCAACGATTGTGACGGACGTTGTTCCGTCGTGTTTAGAAATCGTATCGGTATCGGTACAACAGGTAGCAGCAGCTTTATATGCGTCACCCGACAAACGTCGCGCGTCTTAGTTTTGGACTCTACAGTGTTTAGCGTAAATGTGAGTGCAGGAAACACGTTAAAATTTAAATATATTATTTTTTATTTTTTTTTGTTGCAATGTCCAAATTTATCTGTGTTGTTTCGCCATATTTAAATTTAAGATGGAAACAATAAAGCTTAACACTTATGGCTAAATATTGTTTAATTAAAGAAACAACAGCCCACGAAAGCGGCGGGCGACGGATAAACGGCAAATGTATGGTTTAGAAGCTGTGTGCGGTGTCCGTAACGTTAGCCATTCACATTCATAGACTAACGACGTGCTGAGTGACAGCTTGCGGACAGTTGATGGGGTTCCCAAACTTTGAGCTATTGAGAAGACGTTAATATTCCTTTGCTCAAATCACGTAGCCAACACCTAAGCAGTGTGTTTGCAGGCGTTATACTGTTGGAATGCCCACAGCAAAGACATATTGTTCTCCACATAACAACCGCCTTCAGTTTAGATCCACAAATTTTAATGTTTTCATCGCCGTGTTTAAATATATTAATGGTACTCCTAGAATAATGAGGACGGGTCAATAAGTCCGTGAATTTATGAGTTAGCTATACTCGAAACAATTTAAAGAAATTTAAGATATGGTGTTGGCCGATCGGAGATTCTGAAAGCCATAGGCATATCACATGACTCAGTGGTTTCGATTTTGAATTATTGCTTGGACGAAAGAAACGAATGATTGGGGCCGCGTTTGCTCATAATAGATTATTAACGCAATCGTGTGACAATTTCGAAAGAGTTTAGGCGTTGTTCAACCGCAATATGGATAAGTTTTTGAGTCGTTTCGTAACCGTGGACGAAACAATGATTCATCACAATGCATAAGAGACCAAGTAGCAGTCAAAACAGAAAGTTTCTTCTGGCAAATCAGCGCTGATGAAGGCCAAGGTGGATTTGTCAGCCAGTAAAGTCATGGTGACCATTTTTTGGGATGCAAGCAGTATAATCCGCATTGGTAACCTTCAAAAAGGAAAAACAATCAAAGGCGAATGTAATGCCAAGTTATTGGATTTATTCAATCAGAATTTGAAGAAAATAAGACCGCATTTGGCCAAGAAACATATTATTTTTCCCCAATATAATGTAAGGGTGCACACAAGTGCAGTTTTCATAGCGAAATTTCATAAAATCAGCTACGAATTGCTCCCTAATTCGCCTTATTCTCCGGATATCGTCCCGAGTGACTATTTTTTGTTTCCAAACTTAATAAAATGGCTCGGAGGAAAGATATTTTACTGCAATGATGAAATAATCTCACAAACAATTGCCTATTTTAAGGACACCAATAAACCTTTTTTTTTGGTAGGTATAAAAAAATTGGAAAAACGTTATACGAAGGATGTGTGTTTTATTCAAAATGTCACGGACTTATTGACCCGTCCATGAACATCCTCTATTTGTTTGTTTTTATCGTTGATTCGTACTCTTTGCTCACTTTCACTACAACGCATAGTGACCAGCTAATAGCCTTGGAAATAAATTTGTAGGTTCTGCCTCTGTTAAGCATTGGGAGTATCAATCTGTTTTCCTCTCCGGAACATTTGTTTGCTTGTTGGTTTACAAATATTTTCTAAAATTTCTTAGAGCCTGTTTAGATTGGTCATGAAACTTCATCCCCTTCCTGTCTAGACGTGAGCATGGGCATGCCCGTTTTCTTTTCCATAATATGTCTGAAACTACAGAATGAAACATTTTTGACAAACTTCATAGGAAATGGAACTCAGAGCTATAAAAATGTAATGAATTGAAAAGTGAGCTGCTTTACACTGGAAATTAAAAAGCAGCTGCTGCTTAACAATAATTAAGCCAGTGGATTTAAATCCTTTGTCTTCTACATTCCATGTTATTTCGTCAATGAGTCTCAGGCAATATATTTTTAACACTTTGAAAAAAAATTAATTAATAAAATGTAATCTTTATTTATGACTTGGAATCAAACAATAGGTTTAATAAGTTTCTCTAATGAGGCTTACAATGGATCCTCCTTGATACCCCCAGCTAAATTTTTAGCGATAACCCATTTGTTAGCATCTTCAACTGGATGATCAACAACATATCCCAACCTTTGGTTTGAGAAATAGTTACTTGGTTGTAATTTTCTTCTTTGCTGCCTCCTCTTAATCGCGGTATGAGACAACGATAACCACGCCTGGCCATCTTAAGTTGCGTGATATGCTGCTTGCATACTCGGGCCAACAGTTTCGCATGCGCCAACATCAGCTTCTCCTAAGTTTTGCCCAAATTTTCAATGTTCACTCCATACTATAGGTGCCATTAGTTTTCTGAGCAATAAATCCACGTTTTCTTAGTCCAAATGGGTGGATTTATTAACCAGTGTCTTTGTTAAATCGCCACTCAGAACAAAATTATTCAAATGTTAAAATTTTTAAAATCAGCTGTTGTTTCTATTTTTTTTTTGTCAAAACGAAACAACCTGAAAATGAAACTGGCATGAAATTTTCAATTTTTAAGTTTGTTAACGGCATTTCGGCTGAAAATCTTTCATCTCATTTCCATCACCCAATTCTTATCCGTTCTCGCTCACACTTTTTATCATGGGCATGACATTCTTAACAGACACTTACACCTCAAAAATAAAAATAAGACAAATATATATTTTTTTATTTCATAATACATATCGTCACATATCGTTCACAAATTCATATTTTTACACGAAAATAAAATAAATTCTCTTCTAAAATAAATACTAACAGAAAATAAAAAAACAAACATTTCGAAAAATTATGAGTTACGTCCTTAGTATATTAAAGTGACGATATACTCAAATTAATTCTTATAACTTTTGCACTCTTAGTATTGTGCCCACTGATAACTAAACGAGAACAAAAGTAACGGTACTTTTACTGAATGAAAAATGTAACAAAATTAAAGTTTTACACAATGTTTAGTGGACCCTCCTTAAATAATGTTTTGTAAAAATAAAAACATACTCGCAATACGATCTAATCAAATTGGCCACTGCTGTACACAGAAAAAAAAAACGTAGTAAAATCATTAAAAACAGCTTTGAATTGAATACGTTTACTAATGTTTTCGACCTAAAGCCGAAAATAGTTGAATAAAATACGATGATATTTAATTCTACTACGAGGATATTTAAATATTTGTTATCGAAACGTAGTTAATTCAATGTCGCTAAAGTTTAATATAAATGTGTTTTCAATTTGTTTTAAGTACATTCGTATTTAATTGTAGACCATATTATATTTATTTATAAAATAGATTGTATTCATATTATTTTTAATCGTATTTGATTTGAAGACGGAATATATTTAAATCTAAATTTATTTTTAATCAAATTGAATTGGCTAAAAGTTTGATTCAACACTGCATAAAATTTGTTTCAAAAACTTTTTGTATTCAAATTGAACACTTAAGAATTAGATTCTACTATTCTTAACATTCAAATTGAGTACGCTCGTATTTGATTTGAAGCTAAAATAAATTTAAATGTACAATTTTTCATATTGAAATTTAATACTTTCGCATTTGATTAAATGTTGCATTGTATTTAAATTAAATACTTAAGTATTTAAATTGATTACTGTTCATATTCAAATTAAATACAAACATGCTAAATTTATTTCTGAAACTTTTCATAGTAAAACTTTCAAAGTTTCTGCTGAAATAGAAACCTGAAAAATCAAAATCAAGTATTATGTATAAAAATTGGGCGTGTATGGTGTTGTTTGCTGTATACTTACCTTTGTAAAATTTATTCACTGATGCAAATAACTTCTAAAAGGAAATAAAAAACACAGTAATACATAAACAATTTTTTTAATAAAAAATAGTTTTAAAATAAAAATGAATTCTATTCACTATTACTACCAGTGTTTAAGTTACTTAAAATATTTGCAATTGGTAAAAGCAACGAAGCAATGCCTTTTTGTATATCAATAACTTCTTTTCGAGGCATAAAAGAAAGAGAATATAATTGTAAAGACATAAAACAGCTTGAGTTTTTAAAGTTTTAAGTAAGTTACCGCTATAGTTTGGTTCAAAAGAGGTCTGTATTGAACTACAACATGAAATAAGAGCAGGCGTGGTAGAAGCTGAAACACAAGATGTTTTGATATTTTGAGGTATTGCTATTTGTTCATTACACAGATTTGATGAATTGATGTGAATAGTTTTTATGTGTGATTTCAATTTTGTGTATCGTGAAAAGAGCTGATTGCAATCATCTTGTTTACAAATTAAACTTTCTCCACGCACATGCACATGATCTACTTTCAAATGCAAAATAAGTTGCTCAACGCTTGGAAGTACATGAGAACATTTAAAACATACAAACATATTTATATTTTAATTACCTTGATAAATTGAGAATTAGTAAATATATATGAATATACTTCTTATATACTTTTATCTATAAAAAGTATACTTTGTCTATAAAAAGTTTAAATAAAGCTGTTAGTTTTTTGTCATATCTCGGTTTAAAAAATCAAGTAATGAAGTAAGATTGGCAGATTTTTTGTCGTGTTCCAAATCAATTTTATAGAAATATTTTTGAATGAATGTCCATACCGGTTCACAAGCTGAGAGATATTTTAAATCCAACACATAAAAAATTTTGAAACACAAATCAACTGCCGAGATGTACGATGGAAAACTTAACAAATTGCCATCAAAATAAACATAAAAAGATGTAATCGCTGCTTCTGAAGCACCTTCAACGATTAAAAAGGGTTGGATTGTTAGGTTTAAATTGTAATACCTAGTTTTTAAATCTTCAATTTTTTTGTTGAAGTCGTTGATGCAGCTCATCCGCAGAGTAAAACTCTCTTGTGCATCTAGTATGGTCACTCTTCGCTTATTGCGCCCTACTCTATCCGTAAATCTTGCGAAAGGAGGCAGCACAGATGTTAGTAGCACTAATATTATATAGTCTTCTGAATCTATTTAGAACAAAAAATTTTATAATGTTAATGTTTTAAAACTATTTATTCAAACCTTTTCCTACGCACGAGCTAAAAATTGATAGTAAGTGTTTTCCAGACTCACTATGCACGTGACCAGCATAATGTTTTTGTATGCTTATTTTGAATTGTTCCCAATTTGCAAGCAACAAGTGGGATTTGTTTGGGAAATGAAGATTGAAATCAATTTCAATCTGCAATAGACGTAAAAAAATACTTTAATCAAATAAGTTTATTGCTATTTCTTATAACCTTACTAATTCCGGAGCTCGTGAATCCGTCAACCTCGGCCAATTTTTCAAAAATTCAGAAGGGCTTAGTTCCTTTAACTCCTTTCGTCTCAAGCTGTATGTTTTCTGCCATTTATCAATCACAATAGTCCATTCCGAGCAGTCTCTTAATAATTCCGTTTTTAAAGCAGTACTGATTGAAAGATCTATTTCACAAATTGTTTTTTGAGGAGAATGAAATAAATTCTCAAAAGATTTAACTTTTTTGACTCTTTTTGTTCTAGAATTTGTGTATTTGGAATACAATCTTCCACTCGGCGCTACCTTTCCTCTTCTTCCAATGTAATAATAATCCTATATGGAGTAATAAAATATTTTTAAAACGGGATTTCAATGAGACAATTATAGAAATTTTACCTGCGTGTCCTTTTCGCTGGGGAATAACTTTATTATTTTAGCAACAATGTGTGGAAAATCAGAAACTCTTAATTGCATTAAAGCATTACAGTTGGCCTCTTCAACAATGAGCTGAATTATGTCGTCTCTGTGACATTTTTCGAGCCTACAATTTGTTTCGTAATATTTAATAAGGGATTGTCCTTTAGTGGAATTTTGAAGAATTGAAGCTACATCCTGTCAAAAAAGTGATTATACTGATCGAAATTGAAAATTAAGACATAAAAGTTACTATTTTATCGCTGCATGATGACACTGGTGATTCTGCTTCCTCAATACTTGAGCTTAGCCAGGAATTCACCTTAGAATTAAGAGTAATTGTTTCGTCATCAATATCGAACTGAAAAATATAAAACACGATCATAATAACAGCCTTCCCCAATAAAAACTTCAATTTTTTATCCAAAAATATGAATTTCAAGAAGTTGCACAAAAACTTCAAAAACAACTATTTATGTTGAACATTGGAAAAAATTAACACAAAATTCAATACTTCAAAAGTTGTTCAATTTAATACGGGGAATAAATAATCATTACGCTTCAATTCCTTCGTTCCTTTAATTGATTAGCTATCCGCTACCGTATGTCTGCCAGTTACATGTAACCTTGTTTTAATTGAAGTCTTAAGCGGCGGTTCCATAAGTAGCATATTGGAACTTTGCCGAGCGTACAGAAACCATTAGACCGCAAACTCCAAAAAACTATTGCAGACTACCGAGCCTTACAGCAAACTACCCTAAATAATACGAAATACCCTAAACCTACTTTTCCAAAAAAAAAATTATTGAAAATGGGCGTTTTCGTGGGCGGATGAAGCCTATATTTTATATGCATTGAAATGTTGAAGGAAAATTTACACATACCAAGTTTTATTCCTGTAGCTCAGTTAATGCCCTTATTATTATTGCCCATTTTCAATAATATTATAATTGTTTTTAACCTTGTTTTGAACTTTAAAAAGTTGAATTTGAACATGAAAAAGATAAATTTTATATGAAAATTGTTGAATTTGAAATAAAAACCTTTAGGCCCGTTAACTGATCACAATTTTAAACAAAGGTTAGCTTAAACGAAGTTTTAAATGCCTCATCTAAAAAAATCTAATATAACTTGGTGAGGCAAGTTTAAATTTAAACACAGAAATTCTAGGTTTAAAAAATTTAAACTTAGCTTTTGTCAAAAATTCTCTGAGAACATTGAAAATATTTATGTATAAAAAAATCATACAAAAAATCATAAAAATCATAAAAAATAATATACATATATTAGAAAATAACATCTCTGTTTGCTTACCTTTTCCTTTCTCCATGAAAAAAGTTTAACCCGGAATTCAGCTCTGAGTCCAATATTTTCTATAGCTGCGGAAATGTCCTCTTTGGATAAAAATTTAAGCGATTTAAATGTGACGCCTTTCTCTGCAGAATTCAAAGATTTGTCGTTGTTAATAAAGAAACAAATTATCTTACATGTCATTAATCAAATTTTTGGAGTTTTGGCATAAACTTACCATGGGGCCTGAATATTTTTTCTTATTTTAATTAAATTTAAATTGTAGTTGAATTTAACATATTTGTTAAAAATATTTGTTAAAATAACTAGCATAATTCTAGTTTGGGGCCCACGCCCTTTTATAATAATTTATCGCCTGCGGCGCTTATTGCTCAAAGACTTAACTATTCTTTCGTCTTTTTTTATTTTTACTGGTATTTTTTTGACTTTTTGAGTGCAGTTTTTATAAAAAATCGCGCGATTTTGTATAACAATTTTTCGGCTGCGGCGCTTATTACTCATTCAACATAACTTTTCCTTTCATAAGAAAAAATATTCGGGCAAGATATAAAAAAGATAAAGGTATAAATAAACGCACATGCTTAAATCAACTCAAGTGGTGATGCTAATTAAGAATATAAACACTTTTCTATGCCATGGCAATTATTTTCCCGTTTCTCGAATTTTCGTTCTTTCGGTTATGACGCTGTTGAGATCAAGCACTCGAAGCAAACAACCACATGCACTCACATATCTTGCAACAAATGTATATATACACACATAAATATGTATGGCTGTTCGCTTTGGTATGGCTGTTCGCTTTGGGTGCTTGCATTCAACAGCGTCTTTCTAATAATTACAAACAATTGCTATGGAAAAATATTAATATCATCACTTACCTTTTAATATGGCTTCCAACTCCATTAATCCCCACTCCTCCAATAAATCTTCTAGGCTCATTGTTACACGCAAATACACAGCACAGATACACACACTTTAACGGACAGCAGCAAACTAATTAGACCACACAAGCAGTGTTGCCAGCACGTGCTTTTTCGCAATGCATGCAGCAATGGACTGCATTTACACGTAAGCTTTGATGTGTCATTTTAAGCAACGTTCAAACTTTGGTGTTATATGCATGTGTAATGAATTGCTTTTATTACTGTTTATTTTTTAATACCACAAATTATTTTAGTTAAGTTATATATACAATTAAATTATATTTTAATTATTATAATTAAAAAATTGAATTAAGGTGGTTTCTCATTGTTTCAGTACTAAGTTCTAGTAAAGCTCGAGTAATAATGACTTGATAATTTGTCTAAATATGTAAGTTTTTCAAAAACTGCTTGAAACGACTTCAAGTTAGTTTGAATCACATCAGCTATTCAGAAAAGCATAGAACATTATATCACATTATGTCGCATCATTTTATATAAAACAACATTCATTATTCAACCAGAGTGCACAGAGTTCGTAATTGTGAGAATATAACAGTAGCAGAGAGTGTTGGTAAAAATCATGAACAGTCGATTTGTCGCTTATCTCAGGCTTTGTCAGAAATTGGATCCACAAAATAGACCATCGAGGGCAACATTTGAAGTTGGCAAGATATTAATAGTTGTAGGAACCAAACTATCATTCCAAATAAAGATTTGCGTCAATACATAGATTTATTTAATATTGACCTTTTATATAATATTCAATTATTTAATAAAAGATAATTATTTAATAAAAAATTATTACAAATTGTTACCAATTATTGCAAGTTTTTACTAGTAAAGCGTTCACGTACTCGAAAAACTTGCAACGAGAGAAGAAAACGAGAGCGTAAAAAAGTGAGAGAGAAAAAAGTAGTTGCAAGTTTCTTCTAGCAAAATTTTTACTTGCAAGAACTTGCAACTAGTCAAAAAAACTGTTTGTCAAAAAAAAAAATAAGCTGTCAAAAATGTTGAGGGAAATGTAAGTATAAACGTTAATGTTAGTAGGACACAAAAAGTGATTTCTACAATTTATAACCTTAAGTTACAGCAGCAGTTCTTGCAGTTCAAATAAGCTGTCAATTAGTTTGATCACTTGCAAGTTTCTACTAGTTTTCTGTTTACGTACTTTTTCTGCTATTTTTTTCTTTGTACATATTTTTTCCTCAATTCTTTTACTCTCTCCTTGAAAGTTTTAGCAAGTAAAGTACGTGAACAGACCTAATGGATTCGTATTTTAATATGTTTTATATTTCAATAAATTCAACTATTCAATATGTATTTGAAAAAACAATGCCATTTGTTTTCATAATTTTACTCACAGATGACCGCTGCCAATTTTTACTGAGCGAGGACAAAACAGAATGAGAAATGCACCAAGTTGGACCGACTGCGCTGAAATGAAAGACGTGTTGGACGTACCAGCAGAGAAAAACAACAATTTTTGATTTTCATATGACATGTTGGACCGACTGTCGTTTTTCCCTTTACATGAATGGCATATCGTCCAACATGCCATGTTATAGGGGTTACACAAAAGTTGGCTAGCGTTAAAATTGAACGAACTTGTTCGTAGAACCTACGATTTTATATTTTGTTTTTGTCTTATTTTTATTTGTGCTGTCATGTTGTCACTACAGAATATCACTTGTTATGATCTCACGTTCAAAGCTTTAGATTGTTTGAATTGGATATTTTTTTTTAAGTTTAATTCTACTTTTAGAGCACAATAGTTGTTCAACTGGTTGATGAAGTCGTAGCAACATCAGCAACTGAACAGAACACTTATTTAAAAAATTATGATACAGTTACAAGGTAAGCTCAGATTAAAGAGACTAATAAAAGTGAGCTAAATGTCACAGTTATTGTGTGTGAGATTTTTATTTTGACTTTCTTTGAACATTTCACTTTTTGGCTTACCAGACTTAGATGTTGTCCAACTGATAAGTATATACCTGCTGTAGGGAAAATAAATATAAGTTTCATATAAATTCAGCTTGTTTTGAAAATAATTCTGTATTCTTAGTCTTATTTTATTACAACCGTGAAGTTCCCGTGGTAATTTTACTCATTGAGTAAAATTATCAAAAAAATAAAGTGCTTCGAATAGTTCACCTAATTATGAAGACAAAGTTCAAAGAAGAGCTTCATTAAAAACTCACACAGAAAAGTTATTTTTGACATGTTAAACTTGTCATCTAAAACTGAAGTTTGTTTTGTCTTATTCTCTCAAATCTAAGCTTACCTTGTCATATTATTATGAACATGCAGTCCTATGCGTCTATAGGGAAAAACGTTCGAACTAGTTTTCTCGTCTATAAGTGACTTAGTCATCAGTTGTAAAACAACTTAAATATATACTATATGTCGCATGTGGCAACACTGCATCAAGTCGTAATGTACTAAGATCGTTGTTTGTTCGTTTTTCCTCGTCTGTCGTGTTTGTGTGTACTTCGTTCGACACAAATGAAAAAAGCTGAGTCATGAAGCGATTCTAATACGTTTTGTTAACGTTTCAAATATTAACGATTCAAATTAAATATACTTTTCTGATTGAATCGATTCTAATACGTTTTGTTAATGTTTCAAATATAAACGCTTCAAATTAAATACACTTTTTTTAATACGGAAAATAGTAAAATCGTTACGAACATAGTTATTTTTACTATGCATTTTTTCGCTCTGTGTATGTATTTTATTTTTTTTTTAAATAAAATCCTTATTTGAACATAAAAATAAAATATGGGCATTTCCATAGTCGCGAACGCGACATTCGTACGCCTTTGAGGAGCAAAGTAATAAAGAAAACTCAAAACAAATTTTCTTTTTTTTTCAAGTCTTAGATAGCATTTTATTAGCACTATATTTAGAAAAAAAAGTTAGGTTCTCTAGATTTTATGTTTCCAAAATATTAGCAATAAACATGGCATCGCGAACGCGACAAAAAATGTAACTCGTTTTCGACTACATCAAGAAGAATGCAAATATCTGCGAAACGTAACATAATATTTTAAAGCGGTTAATTGTAAATTAAATAAGATTAATGTGGCTTTCAAGAAATATTTGTCATTTTGACATATTTCGATTAGTCTTTTTTTTATTGAGCTTAAGCCTGATCGCGAACGCGACATCTAGCACGCGACATTTTTTCTCATCACGTTTTTAATAAGAATTAGTTTAAGTAATTTCAGCTTAATATTGCATTACCTACCAAAAACATCGTAAATATTATTTGTGAGTTTTATATTAGTAATATTAATAAAAAAAAAAAAAACATAAGAGCTATTGAGAAAAAATATTATATTTCTTTGTAACACCACCCGTCCTACGTATGTGGTTATTTACTTTATGAAGACTTTTTTACGCCCACAAGGAGGCGTGGCAGATATAGAAAAGTGCATATATTATACTGCAGTATCACCTTCTTAGTTGCTTTAACCATGGCATCCCTGTTTTTGTATGTCCCCCTATCTGTTGACATGATTACAGCCGTTATTATTAAGTTATAATAATGAAATTCGATATTTAAGTTTATATCGTAAAAATAAAGATCATGTTCGAAAATAATCCCAATAGGATGAAAACCACGTATACCTCCCATATAAATTACGTTCTCAAATTGGAAAGTTTCTTAAAAATCTACTAAAAATCAATCTAATGACTTGAGAATTAGCTCATGAGCTTTAATTTGAACTTTTAACACTTAGCAAAAAATTCAGAAAAATCGAATGAAACCTTTTAATACTTTCCCATACAAAGTGTATTAAAAATACGACGCATGATCGCGAACGCGACACATTTTGATGATCAATATTAAATGTTTAGTATGATTTTTACCTGCAGTAACTTTTTTTTATAGTAAGACGACCAAATTTGATTTAAGTTACAATTTTCAGACACTTGCTAAGAACGATCACGAAGTTCTGATAAGATCTGATGATTTAGGTACAAGAACGCGACATTCGAATAGTAGTTAAGGCAATATAAAAAATTTACCGTAAATTTACCGTAAATCGTAGCTTTGTTTGGTATATTTTTATTTTTTACTTTTTATTTGTAGTTTATAGATGGATTTTATAAGAAGAGTGCAAACATAATGTTGATAAATAACCGAAAAATACTAAAGAGAAAAAGTCCTTAAAAGCAGCTAAAAGCAAGAAAAACATATTTCTCAGATATCAGGCCAATTTTCTCAGAATAAAAACTGAAATAAGTTGTAAATGCAGTATATTATAAAAATTCAAGCATTTTTTTTAAATAATAACAAAAAAATTATTTGTTTGTTTAACAATTTTTTTTTCGGTCCCGGTAGACCTTTCTGTGGAAATGCCCATATGTTATATGTCAGAAAATCGGTGATTTAAAGAAATTTAAAAAAGCAGATTCAAAAACGCTGTAATTTATCACAAAATGCCCGATATGCACCCATAATTTTGAATGAAATCTATATTGTTTGATAATTTTTCATTAGAAATCTTGTATAAAACCTCATAAAGCCGGTCCCACCAACATGTTTTTCAGATGAAATTTGTCGTTTGCGCTCTTTGCGTTTACCCATAACAACACCTCTTTATCTCTCTGCAACCAATGACTTCTTTCTTTTTCTTGTCAAAATGAACAAAATGAACCAAAACTGTATTCTACTGTTTTTTATTATTTCTACTCTGCGGTATATCGATATCTTTTGTTTTGGTGACAAAAGTGTTTAATTTTAAAATATATTTATTTTTTTACAGTGTATTATTAATTTAAAAAAAGATTTAACTTGAGAGAAGTTTGAATAAAACAAGTAAAAAAAAGAATTTTTAATTTATTTTAGTTCGTCAAAGTTTCAAAATAAAAGTTTGGGAATCGCTTGTATGGCTTTTAAGCTACGAGAATAGAGGTCGAAAATTAAATTCCATTTGAATCGTTTTCAATCAGAGAAAACGAACGTTTTAAGTGCGCAATCTCGTCAATTTCCGCAAATCGATCTAAGTTCGTCTGCGTCGTTTCCCGTATTTCGTTCCGTTGTCGTGTCGGCGTGAGAGAAATTTTCATTTCATTCTGTAATATTAAATGTTCTTTCTGTTTTCTCTTCTATTGACCATCGATAGCGCTAATGCGCTGTTTCATTTCTTTGCATTGTTTTTGTTTGTCGTGTTTTACATTCGTGATTGTAAGTCAAATAGAATAACTTGCTATAGAATAACTTGCTATACGTTATCCACCGGAGGTGGTGGACTGGGCGGTTATTGTATTATACATGAATATAGCACGATTTATTTAAATTTTTCTTTAAGCTCTATCATTTAACTGCAACTATTTTTAATGCTCTCAGACGTTCGCTCTCGCACTTTCTCTGGTTTTTGAATATAAACCAGTGTTGCCGTTTTGGCTATTTATAGCCAAAAGTGGCTACTTTTTTTACTCGTCATCAGTTTTGGCTATTTGGCGATTTTATTTTTCATTTGGCTATTTTTTTACTCGGCTATGTTTTTGCATTCCGGCGAAAATTATTTTTTTATTTTACATATAACATTTTCAATTGCCTGATAATCGCTAGCGAATCGCTTGGAAGATCAAGCATTTGCCTTTGAGCTTATCTGAGAATCATCCGGGACGATTAGCCAATGAACCGCCGAGAGGAGTTATAAGAAATTCGCCGAAAAGTGTGGCAAACGAAGTCCATTTAAGAGTCCTCAGCAATTTGTTCCGAAGCATCGTTGTTCTGTCCGAATTCAATGAAATTTTGTGAATTTGTTTTTATTTCGCTTTGATTTACTGCAACGTTGCTTTGAAACTATACTAGTTCAACTTTTTGATTATATTTAATGATTTTTCAGAGCCTGCTTCATATTACCATGATAGATTTTGAACATTTTTGTAAAATCCATCTTGGGATGAACCACTGGTGCATCGCAAAATCCACTTCTCTGCCAATCGTCTTCCAAATGATTCAGGGAAATGATTTAAAATTTGTAAGCGACGGTGAAATCTCTCTTCATTTGAACACGACCTGTCAGTGACGCTAATCGTACAGCCGAGCGCAAGAATATCCAATAGTTTGACATGTCACATCTCGAATCATGTGCCACATTAGAGTATGCAACAATGTATATAACTTTGATCATTGAAAGTAATTGTGGTTTTTTTTCAAAAGTAAAATTTAGCAAGTCAGCATGGAAAAGAAAGTTGATATAGCACTCCGCCACACATAAAACATTCTTCACTTGTTTCACTTGATTTCAATTTCTCACCTACTTATCTATCTCCGATTTCTGAACCAAGGCAGACTTGACTGAATAGGTTTGACACCTGAAACCCTTGGTTCAAAGCTAAAAAAAAAAATAATACTTTTTTTACTTCCGAAAATGCAAACCTTGTTTTTATGAAGTTTTTCTTCTCTTATCAAGTAAAAAATAAATGAGCTAAGGGCCTTCTATATTAAAGGTCCGTCTATTTAAAGGATATATGCCCTAAAAATGTTTAAAACATGGTCTTATATTCATAACATATAATTTTTTAAACCATATTTAAAAACAAATTGTAAAATTGTTTGTAAATTTGTTTCCAGTAAAAAACGATACTATGTTCTACAAAAACTAGTTAGTTAAAAAAGGTATGATTGTTTTTTCTAAAGCAATTTTATCTTTTGGCTATTTTTTTTACATTTTGGCTATTTTTATTTTGTGTTTTGGTTATAAAAATAAATTTATTCCGGCAACACTGATATAAACTAGAACTAGCTGTTTTAAATAATATAAATAAATATTTAAAAAACAATACTAAAGAGTAAACTAACTTCGTAATGTTGTTACGTTGTCTTTCTCTCTATGCCTCTCTTTGTACTTAGCTCTCACAAGCGATCATTCCCACGAATTAAATTGAATGTTTGTTGCTTTTGTTTTTATTTTGTGTTTGTTCTTTTTTTTTTTTTCTTCTTCATATTCTCGAGACAAATTTTTTTAACTTGTGACTATCTCTTTATTCATTAACTTATTCAGTTTACGAGTTCTAGTCGTACGTTTTGCATTATCAACAATCTGTTGTAGCTAGTTACGTTGTATCTGCAAGATTTACATAATCTTGCTGCGTTATTTTTTGCACGTTTTTTTGCTAAATTTTCTTTTTTAATTTAATTAAAAAAAAAAAAAATCCTATTAAAACTACTTTCATTTTTCAACTCGCACGGAAATGTTAATTTTAATATTCAGCAAAAATTAATTTTGACATTGAAAATTCAGTTTTGACTTTTATGAAATAAATTGTTTTTTTTTTTTTTTATTTTCAACACAAAAAATTCTAGTGCGTGTTTTTTTGTTAAAATAAGTTTTGCACAAGGACGTTGTGCATCAACAGTTTTGTGTTTCGAATCTAACCTTGTGCGCAAACAACAAAAAATAAAACCAAAAAATTGAAACAAAAATATAGAAAATATTAAAATTCTCAATTCAAAATTAATTATTGGTGAAAAAAAATTAAACCACAAAAGTTGTGATTCTCAAAAAAAAAAAATTGATTGCCGTCTTATATTGGTAATACGCAAATGTGTTATCTGTGAATCAGCCAAATCGGCATCTGCTTGGCATGCGGCTGTCATATCCAGCGTATACTTAAACCAGCTGTTTACATTAAAGTGAGTCGTCGTCGTCGTCGTCTTGGAACAAACAAACATATCTTGTGGTATCAAAATTCTCAAAAAAATTACGACGAAATTTTTGGTTCGACGTTAAAGTGATTGTTTTAGCTTCAACAACAAATTGTTTACGAGTTTATTTTATTGTAAATTTTTTGCACGAGCCGCTATATTTTCAATAACAAAATCGAATTTTGCCGTCACAACCGGTTTCGTACAAAAGCTATTTACAGTTGATACTGAATAGACTATTAGAAGAAGAGAAAAACCATTCAGGCGAGCTGTTATTAACATAAATTATATCAATCTTTTGTATAGAACACTTTAAGTTTATATTGATTATAATAACCCCCTTTTCCCCCTCTCTCCCTTGAACTATTCTCTCCAAAGACTCTCTCCAACAATCGAAATAACAAAATATCTGACATCAAAAATTAATTTTTGATTATGATAACAATGGTTGACCACTATTAACGTTATTAATATTGTAACAGTTGCTTCTTTAGACCGTCATCACAAAATACCTGAATGCCAGTTTCCGACTGGGCCACAATCATGATCATGATATATTTATAATGTTGCAGACAGGCCGACCTAAGTTCCATCTTGAATCTGACATATTGAGTTTTAAATTAACTACAAATAGTCATTGAGCGCAAAAAATATTTCACGATCTTCTCCAGTTCACCACCGGAGTTTATTGGCAATGAAGAACAAAATAGAATCTGTTGAATATTGAAATGTTTGATATATTAATTAATTTAGGTGTCTGATGTATTCAAAATTTGTAAATCAGATATTTACATTGATTACTAGCAGAGTACCCTACCTAGTTCGGATTCAGCTAATTTGAGTTGACTTGTATTAATAGCAAAGAAGGATTAATTTATATTCTTTTTGCTTGAAAAAATAATTTATCGAAATAAAAAGTGAATTTTTTTTTTTTATTTTTAATTTTCATCAGTGTTTTATTAAGAATCAAGAGTTATGAAAAATCACATCTAGTCTAATACTGAAATATAGCATTTTTATTGATTTGTGGGCGGTAAAAGGGGGCGTGGCAAAATTTATATGGCCTATGTTCAACGCAGTAATTTAAGGAATCGTTTGATATAAGTTTTATAAAAATCTATCGAGTAGTTTCGGAGTCTAATCGGAACATACATACATACAAACAAAAGATAAAGTTTGTATACAAAGATAATTCAAAAGGACTTAAATACAACACGGGAAAAATAGGACATTGTAATGCTTTATTTAAGGAATTTTAAATTCTCAAGAGGTTCGAAAGTCAATCTTTAATAATTCAAGGACGATAACAAGAAGGCGCACTCAGATTTTCAATCACGTCTAAATTTCGTGTAAAACTACTTTGAACATGTAAATATTTCATTGGTATAACAAAGTTTTTAGCAAGACTACCTACGCTTTACAAGGTTTTGTACTTGATTTTTCGCTATAACGTCAAATTTTTCTGTTAGTTGAAAATTTAATATTTTCGAAAACTCTTATAAAAAGAAATTCTTTGTTTTAAAAAAAAGATATAAAAACGTTTTATTCCAAAATGTAAGGAATTTTTACAAGTTCAAAGTGGTTTTTCACACAACTTAGACGTGATGGAAAAAAAATCTAAGAACGCCATTTTGTTAATCATCCTTCAATCATCTATGATCGGTTATCAAATCTCTTGGGATATTTTTAAGGGTCGATTTTGCTGTACCGTGTAATTATATCTTAGATCAAAAATACAATTTTTTTATAAATATTCATAATTGAACGCTGGTAGCAGCTTCTCGAAGACCCCTTCGAAAAAAGGTGATCTGCGGTGTATGATTCCCCATTACAGGTTTAACTGAAACAAAAAAAAAATTCATAAGATTAACTTAAAAAAAAAAAGTTTTGTCTCTATCTTCAACTTCCCTACCTACCATTTTTAAATTTTTAAATTTTTTAAAAATTTAAGATATTTATTTTTAACCCGAAAATGCCTAGCACCAAAATATATCAACAAATTCCGCCATTTTGAGCGAATTAAAACCCTATAATTTGCGAATTTAACTCCAATAACGTTATAAAAAGCCAATTTTTGAAGGTGAAAAACTAAAACCGCCCTTATAACAAAACTATTTACAGCTCATTTCCGCTGGTTTCGGCGACTATTTCGGCCATAACGCAAATAATATTGTTTAAAGTGCCTTAATCGTTTCTAAATTGTCGGCATAAAATTAATCCTTAATGCCAACCCCAATGTTTTAGATTCAAATTCTCATACACGGAGAAAAAAAAAATGGGCTAAAATCAAGCTCAAAGCGTTCGTAACTGAAATCAGCTCAATGGAGCTCAAAACAATCTTAAAAAATGCCATTCACGTTCGCAGTTATGCCAGAAACTGGGCTTGAAAATTATTTTGATAAACACGTCAATGTGTGCTTAATACGTGCAATCTTGGGCTTGTTTGTAAAAAAATAATTTTGTTGTTGTTGTTGTTTATGCACATCAAAAATATGAGCAACCGAACTATGTAATTTTTAATTGGTTGTTGTTCCTGTTGGTATAAAAGTTTATGAAAGTGCAGAAAATAAATTAATAAATTATGTTTTCCTGTCGAATTGGATGAAATATGGGCAACTCCCAAAAAAGGTCCACCAAAAATGAAGAAAAACATTAAAATAAAGCACTCTAAAAGCTTATAACTTTATTTTTTTTTTATTTTGATTAGTATGACTGCTATGTAACTTGAATTCAACTTATTATGATGTATTTTTATTAAAATTTATAACGAACATCTTTACTGTATTTTACTACTGTGGAAAAATTTGTCGCGTCCATGATGTCGCGTCCGTATTCGTGCTATATCTATTTAAAAAAAGAATAGAGATCATTTTTATATTTCATAAGTCTACTAAGAATAGTTATCCTTTGACCTCCATTAACATATATATTATATATAAAAAAAAGTTCTGAAAATTTACTAAATTTTGCGTATTTCTATACGAGCTTAAAAAAACTTCTGTTTTTTGTCGCGTCCGTTTCATTGAATGATTGATTATTACTTTGTACTAAATCTCGCCAATATTTATATAAAATGTAGCACTCTATCGTCGCGTTAGAGCACTTATATATATATCGGTTCATTTTAAAACCGTGCGAATGTCGCGTCCGTGCCACTGGGAGATGCCCATATATCTAATTTGGACAATGAAAATATAATTTTTATATATTTTATTTATACTTGTTCCTTTTTTTTCAATAGTATAGGCATAATTCAGCGATTTAATATTTTTTTATTTTAAAATATTGATACACATTTGACATATTTTGACTAACAATTCCAAAAATCCTTAGATTGGACATATTAATTTTCAATCCATAACCGGCAGGCATTGGACACAAACGAGCATTTTTTTGTTTGTTTTAATAAACAATAACAAAATGACATAAATTGGGCAGAAGTGAGCATATTAATTTTTTGATAAATGATCCGAACATCACGTACATTATGCACAAATGGACGTGTTAATTTTATGATTAACAATCACATTAGGACTTGGTATCAAGAACATTATGGCTTGGCTCAGAATCACTCCCAACATTATTATTTGTTTCACTCATACGGAACAAAGAAGCAGTTCAGAATCTAGCGCAAAATAGGTTCCTAAAAGACAGTGACCTATCCCAATTCTGCCAGCAACATATGACACTATCCGGTCACTTTTACACTTCGGCGTTGTTATTGAAAGAAGTGAATATTCAGAAACGTCGATTTTGTTTTTAAATTTCAATACATTTCAGTACAAAACACTAATTTCAACTGTATACTGATCAGCACCCATTGGTTATGCATTTTCAAGAAATTTACACAAGTTAGATATTGTACTGATGATTTGGAAAATGCAGTTAACCTATTTTTTTTCACAAGGTCACTTATCACTTTAGTGAGCTTAACCATCAATATGCTTTTCGACCATTTTTTTTATATATTTTGCATTTTTTCTTAGATGTATGTTCTCTTGCGTTTTTTCATGCAAGGACTTTCTGATGGTAAAGCTTGCTATTGAGTCCTTGTAACAAGCTGACATGAAGGCTCCCCTCTCAGTTATGAAATTCTACGCAATATATCTGGATTGACCAAGCTCAGTCTCTATTGCTCCAGAAATATTCGTTTCTTATACTTCTTGTTTAAGTTCCAGTCACCATTGACTTCTCCATTGACTCTCCATTGACGACAAAAGTCATAGTTTTATGTCTGATGGTCATATTTCCAACCAACTTATCTAAAATGTCAACACCCGCTATATATTTGTTGCTATCTGATATTTTTTCGGGAAGTTGCTTTTCGCTTGCTAATATTACTATATTGTGATGAAAAGGGGGTTCAATACGTTGACGAGTCTGTATTTTTTTGGGACATATTAAACCATTGATACTTCGTTAGGTCTGTTGTGAGATGTGAAAAAGTTGTCAAAAATAATGGTACGTCCTTTTAAGCCCTTTACCAAGTCAAGTACTATTCGTTGACCTTGATTATTTTCTGGACCTGCACCTGGTATTTTGTCAGTATAAACTTGTATATTCCATGCAAAGTTGTTCATATTATCACAAAGCGCACTTGCTTTTATGCCATACTTGGTGGATTTGAATGGAACATACTGCGTGACGGGTATTTTCCCCGGAGAGGTAATAGTTGCTCTGCAACTGTAACATTTTCATAAGGCATGTATAAGAGTTGTCGTTGTGAAACTCATTTATACTATAATTCTCTAATTGCAACTAACTTGTCGTGGGATCTACTAATAATTTTATAATTTGATTTGAATAATTTTATCAGCGAATCAAATAATGTTTTTTCATCTTAAATGTTTGCTTAGAAGACATCATAGAACGGAAAATTGGTCTTCCTGTAACGTCATTCTTTGGCAGAGATGCCTCTTCCTATTTGTTTGGTAACGAAATTTACTGTATTTACATATGATGTTTATGAGAGTGCAATTTCACCCGAAGGTCGTTCATGCTACTTTTTAAATAAAAACCGATATTTTTGTTCAATCATAAAATTAATATAATATTAGAAAAAAAAGAACATTTGCTACAAATACCACAAAGTGCATTAGTTTTGCAACAAAAATGAGCTAAGTATAGTGTTTTAAACTTGAAAATGGATGAAATTTCACCCGAGGTTCGGATGAGGGTTAAGATTTAGGAAGCACTCAATTTTATTATGCCAAAGAAAGCATTGCGTTAATAAAATTGTTATTTTTCGAAGTAAGAATTTGAAATTTGCTTAGACGGTTACTGTAAATTAACCGTCATTATCACTTATCATTGATTAAAATCAAAAATTCGATTTTGAATTTATTTGTTGTTACGTCTTCTCTCGGGTTGGAGATGACGTTATACAATTCAGTTTTATGCTAGCATCTGCAAAGTTTTCTTGAAAAATATTCATTGAAATAGAATTTATCTATTCTGACATAAGCGTTTGGTTTTGACATATGTTACTGCAAAGTCCAATTGGAAATGTCATTTCAAATTCACGTTGTTCCTGAACGCACAGTGTGTGTTGCTTGTGTGGGTTTTTCGTGCGAAAACGCTGTGCTTTCAAGCACACACGCACGATTCAAGCACAACTGTATCTGCAAATGTCTGAATGTTTGCGTTCATTTTCGAATACCGAAAACTACCCCAGCGCTTTACGGTAATATAAATAAAATTTTCAACCCTCTTTGGCAGTAGCTCTTTTTGCGTCGTGTGCACGCTCATATCATTCGGATATTATTCGGATAAAGCTGCAAGTGTCTGTGCGATTTTCTTTTGCAAAGCAAAATAAAATAGAAAAAAATAACGAAAAGTATATCGAGAGTCAGAAGTATTTATGCTTTCGAAGATTGTCTAACCAAACGGCTTTGGCGTCGAAAATCGAGTGACGTGCCAGAAGAGGAAAAAAATGTTTTTTTAACAAAAAAAAAAAAAAAACAGCAACACTGCAAATTAAAGTGAAAGCATTTTGTGGAAAATAAATGAAATATATAATTATTTAAATAACTTAAATAAATGTTACAACTTATTTGAACTGTGCAAAAAACGTTGATAAAAGTCTAGTGGTTGGCGTTGTTCAAATAAAGAAAAAAAAATTATAAAATATACATATATATATATAAATGCTTGTAGTGCAAAATAGCTGGCTTAAAGTCCATTATTAAAAATAAATATACTGTAAACAACAAATTCTTCATATCAAAAACCAAAATCTTTAAATAGTTTTTCACAAAAAGTTTTTTGCTCTGAACAAAGTGTCACCAGATCAAACAAAGCACATAACAAAAATCAATTATTTTACCTCAACTTCCTTCGCGTACAGATTCGGATATCTCGAAACACAAAAAGAAAAAAACACCCAAAAAAAAAAAATCAAAAAAATCAGCAGGTAACTGATAATTTTATCTGCGATGAACTTGCTCTAAATATAGACCGCAATTTTCTTCGCTTTCTGCTCTATAGTGCTTTTCATTTTAAGTGTAAACTGATTTGTTGTTTTTTTTTTCTTCTATTTTTTCATTATCGAATTTTTTGGCAAGCATTTGTCTAGTTTTGTAACAAAATAATTTGACGAAATTTTGTCTGTGAATTATAGAGATATAAATATAAAATATGCATTATTTGCTTACTAACGACAGTTGTTCGTTCTCAGCTTATCTGTTTTATCTGGCAAGAAGCTGATTTTTATCCAGTTGCAGCTGGTTTTGTAAGCAATACAATAATTGTATGGCCACTGTTGCCACACTGCTGCACTATCTGTTTGCATAGCTAAAAATTGCTTCAGCATTTTAGTCAGAATTGTGACAATGTGTAGAAAACATAAAATTTATGGCTCATTTGGCCATAATTTAAGTGTTGTTTTGACATATTCAGTAATATTTTTATTTAATGTCATTCTGGTATCCAAACCACCCCTGTAAGCGTAGCCTATTGTGGGTGGCTGTCAGGTTAATATCGCGACAGGAACGAGGGTTAAAATTTCACTCTTTTTCCTTATTTCTATTTTGCAATTTTGTTTATTTTTGCCTGTGCTGTCTTCTGCTTTGCTGTTTCGTCGCTCGTTTGGTTGTTTATTCAGTCAGTTGTCATCGTCATCGGCACAACCAGCCATTATCGACACTTTCATCGGAAAGTGTAGGTGTAGAGCGCTGAAATGGCTGTTATGCCCAATAAGGTGGTGGAATGCCTCTAAAAGCGATATAATCTGACTTGGCTGTACATATGTTTTTGTGTATATGTATTTTGTTGCGTGAGTTTGTGCACACACACACACACACACACACACACACACACATACATATATGTAAACAATTTAGCATTTTATTAACAGTTTGTTGCTTCTTTTAGCGAATATCCAGCCAGATACATACAATTATTATTTTTGCCAACTTATCTTATTATTATTTTTATTTTATTGTTTTCGTAAATTTCGAAAAACTGCTTGTTTCGATAAATATATATTTTTTCCAAGTAATTTCGTGAGAGTGTTTCTATTTGATATAACAAAATCTAAATTCATAGAATTAAGCGACAGATACAAGAAACACAATTTTATCGAAAAACTCAATTGTGCTAAAATCAAAATTTATTCCATTGAAATTGTTTTTTTTTTTTTTTTGTGTGCTTACTGTGAATTATTTCTTTGTTTCTAACTGCATTTCAATTGTTTTATTTTTAATATGTTTTTCGTTGTTTTCCATTGGATTGTTTATCTCAATTCTTTTTAGATATTTTCTATTCATGACAGCTTAAATAAACTTTATCTAAAATCTTCACACTTTTATAAATTCTATATTTTTTAGAATTTTTTTTATAGCTTTTTGAACTAATCTGCCATAATTTTCGGCTTCTCGGAGAGAAAATTCAGCTGTAATGTAAATATTTTAAGTTTTGAGTGAAATATTTCTTACATAAGATATCATTACAAAACTTAATTCATGTTACTGTGAATTGCTTTTTTAGGGGAAAAAAATTTAATTAATTTTATTGCGGATTGATTTTCGAAGGTCAAAATAGCCATAAAAGCTCATTATTTTTTTCAATATTTTATTCTCTTAAATACCTTTTCAAAACTTATTTATCAGAAATCTCTGTTGTTTTACCACGCAATTCATTTATTATTTATTTAAAATTAAAAACAAATGTTCTTGTTTTTTTTTTTTGTTATTGTTTTCCAAAAATTTTTTAATTTACTGCATTTTAAATGTTTATCTTCTGAGAAACGGAAAGAAAAATTATAATATATTTGTACGCAGAAAATAAAAGTTTTCCTGTTAAATGTTTTTTTTTTCTGCTTTTCATTGAATTGATCAATTTAATTGCTTAGCAAATAAACATTTAACAAATTATGCACAATTGCAATGCGAAAAAATTTAAATAAAATAGTCATCTGTCATACTTCAGATTTTTTCATTTGTGCTTGAAAAAAAATCTTAGTCGCTCTGAGTATTATTTTCTGAAGTACCTTTTTGAATAGCCTTTCTTCACACTCATTCATTTTCATTTTAAAATTAATTTTTTGACTTAAATTTGTTCAAAATTAAATTTATGCCTTATAAAATATCGTCTAGGTTTCTTCAATAACCTGGTCAGAGTTCGATTCTCATATCAGACAGCAAGTTTTTTCAATAGAAATAAATTTTTCTGTTCGACCGTCAATTCTATGCAATGACAATACAAAATTCAGACATTAAAAAATTTCTACCTTGTGAATATCGGTTAGGTTTCTTCAATAACGTGGTCAGAGTTCGATTCTCACATCAGACAGCAAGTTTTTCAATAGAAATACATTTTTCTGTTAGACCGTCAACTCTCTGCAATGACAAAGGCAAAACTTGACAGTAAAAAATTTCTACCTTGTAGAATATCGGTTAGGTTGCATCAATAACGTTTTCAGAGTTCGATCCTCACATCTGACAGAAAGTTTTTCAATAGAAATCAATTTTCCTGTTTGGCCGTCAATTCTATGCAATGACAATACAAAACTCAGAGAGCAAAAAAATTTCTATCTTGTTAAATATCGGCTAGGTTTCTTCAATAACGTGGTCGAAGTTCAATCCTCACATTTGACAAAAAGTTTTTTCAATAGAAATACATTTTCTGTTCGGCCGTCACCTCTCTGAAATGGCAATGACAAAACTCAAAAAATAGCAATGCCATGTAAAGCTTCTTGAGTATATGACCATTCGCCAATCAGAGTTGGAATAAAACATGTATATTCTTAGCCCAGTTCTCGATGAATTGCGTGCAAACATTTAATAACACAGATAAAAACAAGCTTGGTCAAAGTCCATTCACGGTCCTGATACGTCCTATGTTTCGTGCTGCGAAGTCAATCAACCTCATTCCGTTATCGGATGTTCTGTCGTGGAGGCTAAACTTTCCGACTGTTGGACCAAATATGTTTTCCTTACCCACCTTGGCGTTGAAGTCACCAAGCACGATTTTTAAGTCATGACGGTGGCAGCGCTCGTATGCGTCTTCAAGGCGCTCGTAAAAGCTTTCTTTGGTCTCGTCATCTTTTTCTTCTGTCGGAGAGTGCGCACATATTAGGCTTATGTTAAAAAATTTTGCCTTGAAGCGGATTATGGCAAGTCGTTCGTTCGCAGGAGTGAATCGCAGGACATGATGCCGTATTCTCTTGCCAACTACAAATCCGCATCCAAACTCGTGCTTCTCCACATGGCCGCTGTAGTAGATATCGCAGGATGCTTGCCGTAAGCAACCCTGTCCCCTCCATCGCATTTCTTGAATTGCAGTGATATCAGAATTATATCTTTCCAAGATATCAATCAGTTGGATAGAGGCACCATCCCAATTTAGGGTCCGGACATTCCAGGTGCATATCCGTAAATCATTATCAGTTTTTCGTTTGCGGAAGTCGTTATCAGATTTGGGGATCATTCTTTTATTAATTCTTGTACTTCAAACCCCTTGGCTTCAAACCCAACGCACAACCTTTGCTTGATGGCCAAAGGAAGCCCGCCGCTCAGATTCGCCGCCAAAGTATACCGGGTGATAGTTTTTTGACTTCTAGGAGACACCACGCGGAGGTTTGAGTCGACTTGAGACGATTTCGACATGGATAATGCTGGCCTCGCCAAGTTGAAGCAGTCAGACACGTTGCCATGTGAAGATCGCCCCCTTATCTCCCCAATAATAATAATTAAATTAAAATTTGTATACTTACACAGGCGGGATACGAATCCATGTCCCCCGCATGCCAGTTATTCACACCTCCACTGAGATGTTAGTAACGAAATCATCTCAAAAACTGTCCGAAAATTAACAAAAACATTTAGGTTTTTTTATTTGTTATTTCATTTAAATTGTAGCCCAGCTTCTAATGAACCAAGAAAGTGTTTTTTTATTACTTTTAACATTGACATTTATATTTGCTTAAAAAAATATTTTAAAAAAATATTTTGGATTTGACCATCAAGGCAATGAATTTCTTTGATTCTATTTCAATATAAAATCATAAAAAATATAGATTCGAACAATTCATTGTTTGAAATATGAACATACAATTATATGAACAAGTTATACAAAAATATAATTTTTCCGGTTTTTTCAGGGGTCAAACAAAAAATTGTTTCTAGTTGTGTCGAGATGATCTTTAATATAAGGGATTTTTTTTTTTTCTTATGAGACCGGCCCACCCTATTGTAATATTACTCAAATGCAACTGAAAATATTCCTTGAGTTTGTGTTCTTTTTTTAGATAAGTTTGAAATTGGTGACCGGGGCATGCAGGTTAAGTGTGAAATCTTGGCATGCTCGGAGACCGAGTTCGATCCCCAATCGCGCCGAAAAGGTTTTTCAATAAAAATTTATCTGATCGGTCACCACCTCTCTGCAGGCAATGGCAAACATCAGAGAGTAAATAATGCCATGTAAAGCTTCTTGAGAACATGAACTTTAGCCATTCATAGTCGGCATAAAACATGTAGGTCCAGTTCTCGGTCAATTGTGTGCAAACATTTAATAACACACACAACACAATTGATCATAAGAGGCTCGGTCAAAGTACTTTCAAGGGCTGAAATGGCCAATATGTTTTTTTTTAAGTTTGAAATTATATTTTAACGTTTGAAACATGGTTTTATTATTTTCAAAACACGATTTAGTTATACAAAATTGCGTCCAAACTCGTTTTAACCGTTTTAACCCTGTTTTCCCCGTTCTCCCTTCAAACATCCCTCTTAATCTGGCAACACTGATTATATCTTACAGATAAAAAAAGTACACAGTACACCATCTAATACGAAGAAATTTCTGGAAAGCAATTTCGTTAAAGAATTATATTTTTTTATTTGACTGAACGTAGGGTTCGCCAAATTTTTCGTCATATCTTATATAGTCGAAGATCTTTTTCTAAAAAAGTATTTTAAAAATATTTTTAATTTTGTCGACAATATGAGTCCACATTGTAATTTGTCACCGAATAAGAAACTTAAAATATAAAATATCGATGTTTTGCTCAAGAGATCATTGACCTCAAGTGTAGAAGCAAAAATGGCGCTCAGAAACAGAAATGTCCAGATTTACTTCATATCTTTATCTTTGTCACAAAATCAAATTCTGTTTTGATTGGAATTGATTCTTTTTGACGTAGAATTACGTCTTACAGCGCGGTTTGTATGGGGTCGTTTTAACAGATTTTTTCAATTTCATTAGGCAACTTTTTTGGCGAATACTTTAGGGTATACCTACAGCCTTTAATACTCTTCGTTCAAAGATATTATATATACTAAAATATCAGATATATCCTGCGCTGAATGAATATCTAATTTTGGATTTTGTCACTATTATATTAAAGTCACAAGATAGTAAAATATAAGAAAAAAAATGCATGTTTTTATATAAGAAAATCAACCAGCAGCTGCTTATAATGTGTTTTTTCTTTGCTTCTGCTACTTTCTTTGTTTTCTTTCGTTGTTTATGCTTGTAAGCTTTGGTTTTGCACGAACTGATTGTTTCGCTTTGGCAGCATTGAAAGCATTAGTTCGCATTGGGTTTATGTATGCACTACTGTTCTAGTAAACTATTTTGAAACCAGAGGTCATGAACCTCTTTTCAACTCAGTCAATGAACTCAGTCTGTTAAATTTAACGAAATGGGTCTGTGATCCGGTTAGATTTAACTCTTATGAAAAAAACCAGTTGGATCATATTTCATTTTATGCTTTTATCCAATAGATGGCGTAAAATTTTAATTTTTGTTTTTAATGCAAATTAATTTGGATTCCACATCCCACTAGCACTAGCGAATGTAGTTCGCAAACTATACATCGAACAGTGACGAAAGTGTAGCTCGCAAACTAAATATCTGACAGAGACGAGAAGAAATGACATGAGCTCAGCGTGAAATATAGTAACCATACGATTTTTAAAAAAATCGGGGTCTTAATTTTAATTTGAAATTAGTAGTTAAACTGACTGTAGCTCGCAAACTAAGTATATATCGGGCGGAGACGAAAGTGGCACCAATGGAAAGTGCATTTGCTTCGCCTTCTTTTCAACTAAGTCAATGAACTCAAACTATCAAACTTAACAAAATGATCGAATAAATTTGAAATTTTGCTTGTTTCTTTTTGCTTGCTCATTTAATCATACTTACTATTTAACTTTTTCTTTGTTTTGGCCTCGATTAGTAGTCCATAATTGAGTGTTATTCCTTTATTTGTTAATTTTTGGAAGATTAATAAAAATACGTGCAAAATGAACAAAACAATTGGATCAAAGAGACAAAGTAGAAGAGGTTACAACTTAAACGGAATTCAACGTCTACACTTACGATATTATCGAAACTGTTTCCTTTTTTTGTTTTTTTTTTTGTTTTTTGTTGAATCGTTTTTCAATTTCCATTATAATTAAATTCCATAAAACCATAGTAGAATAAATAAGGTAAACTCGCTAGAAGAGAGCGTACTGCCGTAAATGTCAAAACGAAGTTGACAACTCATATAAAATCCCAAAGCATTCTCAAAACAATGAGTAAGCAAGAAAAAAAAATTCCAATTGAAAAAATCAAAAATTTTTTTTATTTAAAACTAGCTGATGTTACCCGGTGTTGCTCGGGATTGTTCCTCGAGCACAGAAAACAGGCGATTTTTAAAACTGCTCTGATTTAAACATTTTTTAAATTATGAATTTAATGTTTTAAATTATCGTTTTTTGGGGTTTTGCCACCTAAATTCGTCGTAAGTGTTTAGTCAAATTTCGGTAAAACAGTACCTGAAAAATATTAAATCTTCCAGGTCTCGCTCCGACGTCTGAAAAAAATCATTCTTTAAAAAACGCGTTTAAAGTTTTTCTTAACATTCATTTAATATGCATTTATATCTCAGAAAAAATATTCTAATTTTAAAAAATCCTTTTGGGATCGATTCGATTTTTGTATTGTCTTCATTCAATATCGGTTTTGGTCGGTACTGTTCGGTTGATTTTTGTTCATCTTTATATAGCTTCTGCTCGTTGTCTTTAAACTTCGTTTTTTTTTTCGTTAGTCTTTGGTCCTTGACTTCGTTTGCCTTCGGCGCATTCATTGATTTTTGTCGAAAGAACTTATAAAAACATAGGATCTATTTAAGTAATAGATACGATCGGTGAACAAGTTTTATCGAAATCAGCTGATCCGTTTTGATGTGAATGAGCCAGATATAGTTAATTGCATAAAGCGCCCTCTTCCTAAGGAGTCAGGTTAATTAACAATCTAAATTTTAGCAAAATCGGTCAAGTCGTTTAGGTGTTAATGAGTCTTAAAAATTCACTATTTAAAGCGCTCTCTTGCGTTAATCTTTGCAATTTTTTATAGCCTATGTTTTATCTTGGGTGCAGTTAAACCTTCTTACCAAATCGAATTGAAATCGGTCCAGGCATTTAGGAGTTATTATGAAGTGCCACGCCCACAGACTTCCGTCCACTTTTTTACAACTTTTTACACCGCCCCCTATCATTTTCTTCTCTTTGAAACGTACTCGGTGTCCAAATTTCAGCTCAATCGGATGAACGGTGCGCGAGCCTATACGGAACAAACAGACAAACAGACAGACAAATATTTGAGTTTATATATAAGAGAAGACGACACAAAATGCAAATTGGAATTACTCACATTTTATTTCCTTACACAGGGCCGAATTAAGCTGGAGGCCAGTGAGGCCACTGACCTCAGGCCCTCACTACTTGGGGGCTCCCACCATCCGTGTTAGAAATGGAAAATCAATTTGAAAAAAAAACCAATGTCGAATTGAGTATTCAATAGAATTATTATAGAAAAAAACCTCGATTATTGTGTAGATTCTTGATGTATATTGTACTTTATATGTCGCAATAAAATCAGCTCAGCTAGCTCATATTATATTGAATACTTGCATACGAACATGGAAAGACATTTTTTCTATTATTGAGAGAAAAATTTTTTGAAACTTTAAATTAAGAAAATTTACTAGTTTTACGTCAAATAGTTACACGGTAGTAACACATTTTCTTTCATCCTAGTTGTTTTCTAAAAAATTAACTATTTCATTAATGAAAATTTCAGATTAATTGGCCACTTTGCTTATCATAAACATTTCTTGTTAATCAAAATTCGGAGAAAAATAAGGTTTATTTTAAAATAATATTTCTTAATATTTTAATGAATCTGAAAAGAAAATTTGCTGAGGATTTGTTGAAGCTTTTCTTCCAGTTGTGGACTCGCTGACCATGTCTTTATCAAAAAGAATCACAGTATATGAAGTTGAAGTTTGAAGTTTGAGAAAGGTTCGGATTTTTTAATGATCTTCAAACGATTCCAACTGAAGTGTTAAACGCAAAAGAAAAAAATCTTGTTGATTGTTGCCCAGAACATGTAGAATCGACTCTTGGTAATGAACTGGTTCAACTCGCCGAGCTTGCAAGGCTCTTTCAACGAAAAATCGCAGAATCTGGAGCATAATTTCTTTATCGCATAATAATGGAGAACAATCTTCGCTCAACTTTTGTAAATATATACTAAAATAGTTCTTCGCATATACTTGGTCATGATGGTAACCAATTGTAGTGGAGAGAGATCATTCTCCAAAATGAAACTCATAAATAGATTGCGTACGAGTATGGGACAGAAACGTCTTACCAGCCTCATGATTCTTAGTACAGAAATTGACATTATTCGTGATTTATCTTTCGAAAATGTTATTGAAGTGTTCGCTTCGATTAAATCTCGTAAAACTTCTAAATAATAACCACTCATACTATTCTGATGATTGTCATTAACGATATTTATAGAACAAATAACGATTTTTCTAATTAAATATTTTAAACATAATAAAAATGATTTAATTAAATCTATAATAATGACTCTGCATACGTTTTTGTGTAACTAACTTCTTTCATTCATTGTTAGGGGCCCTCACCAATAAACTGGCCTCAGGGCCCCACCAACCTTAATTTGGCCCAGGACACACAGCTGATTTTGACAATATCGGCAGTACCGAGAAGAGAGCACAATCAGCGCTGCATATACCTTATTTATTCTACTATGCATAAAACAGTTAAAATAATGCCAAAAATCCTAAAGAAAAGATCTTCATCCAAAAACATAATCTCAGTAAGCGTGAGCATAAAACTGAAAAACAATTTTTTTTTTTTTGTTGAAGCCCTTTGCTTCTATGAATCTCGAGTAACCCAATCTAGTACTTATCCATCAGATCTTAACTTCTACAACTTGAAAAGTACTATATTTCATGTAATTTTAAGAAAAAGTTCCAATGAAAAATATATTTCTGAACCATGTAATATAGTTTCTCAAAGTAGCCATCAGAACTTCATATAAAATCAAGAAAACAAAAAGTAGTATAAGACTTACATTGAATGAACGTTATGAAAACAAAGTTCTGCAAAATAAAACTTAAACGAAAAAAGTGCTCTTTTATTTCTATAAAAAGTTCATTTTTTCCCGATGAAAAAATTTTCGGTTATGACATGGATACTCTTTTAAGGATCCCTTATCAATATGAAATCAGATGGATATTAGGTTCTCCTGAGAGCATATTAGGTATAAACTAGAAAAGTTTGCCTGATAAGGAATAAAAGGTTAGAGCTTAGGATTATATTCTGACCGGGATACGAACTCATCACAGATGTTGGTGGCAGAAATGCCCTTTTTCAGGCAATATTTCGTATTCGGAAAATTTTTTTTATATAGCTCAGTAGAAATAATTGTCACTGGCTGGTGGCAAAAATGCGAGTGACAATAATTCGTCCACACCTTTGAAAAGAAGCCAATATTGATTAGAACCAATTTAAAATAGTTTTATGTTTATTACAAAAATCTTTTTTTTTCCCAAAGTTGAGAGAGAAAAAAGTGAATTTCTCTAAAAAAAATGTTTCATCAAAATTTCAATGGAGTTCTGTACTATCCGTGAAAGTTAACACCAATTTTTGTGTATTCTATTTTTTATCACTTATTCAGCTCACGTTTCTGGTGTAACGTGCTTGACACACTGAGATCATGTGCACCCCAATTACAAAAAAACGTCATAAAAAAATAATAACCTATAGAATTTTTGACTTGATTTTTTTTTTGTGGCCTGTTAAAATGCATTTGTTAACGAAATTCATGTTTCATACTCCAAAAAATGTTATTAAGTTAGTTCAAAAGTTATAGTAAAGTTACTTAAAAGCATGAGATTGTGTTTTTTTTAATATTGCACAAAAAATGTGGGGAAGGATAGAAACAATCCCAGTCTGCCGAATAGGGGTTAAAGTTATTAAAAATTGACGAGTCATAATTCTTAATTTTCTAGCTTACTCCCACATGGTGTTTATTAAATAACTAAACATGCACGTTATTAAAAATTTGAATCTTCAAAATACCCAGTAGAAATAAATTATTTAAAAAATCCACACACATATGACAAGAGAAACAAAAAAAAAAAAGGTGTAAAATAATAAATAATTATCAAACTTACATCAATTTTTAGAGACAGTTGAAAATAGAGTCAGCTTCTTTTCCTTTAGCATTTCTTACTGAAGTGCCTTTTGTAATAATTTTTTATAATGAATTCTATTTGGCTGTAATGTTTCAATTTCAATTGGCTTTCTCCGTGGAATTCGAGCAAGATGTTCAATACATTAGCTTTGTTATATCTTTGCTGGAAACCTTGAAGTTTTATACGAATTAAAATTTAAATATTTTCTTAAAATACATAAATTAAACAGTCTACTCCGTTTTACTACTGGGTTATTGCTACTTATGCATTGCGTGTTATTTATTTAATCCAATGAATCGCGGCTAACCCACTCTACACAGTTCTTACTGAAGGTCAAACATATACGTTTATTCACACAAATATTTATTACTTATGTATGTTTGTATTTGTCTCTATTCGTTTTAAAACTTCAATTAAAGATTCGTGTAGAAAGTGTATTTCAATTATTTACTTTTATGTATGACGTCAGCTTAACGTAAAGTTTAAGTAACGAAAAGGTTAACTTTGTGAGATAAAACTGTTAGGGAAAATTTTCTATATATTTAACATTTTTCTATAAAAATGGTCTGTCGATGCTGTTCTTTTTCTAACCCAACTGCCACGTGTCATGTTCAAAATAATTGCTTAAAAGAAAATTCTTGTAATTTTATAAATTGGATTAAAATAAATACAATTCATCGAAAAGTGTAGGCAAGAACACATGTGCTTCGATACTATATTTAGTACAAGCCATCATTGTTTCATCGCTTCATCGCATTTAGTTTCAAAAAATAAAAGAAAGAAATACTTTTTATTCCAATTAGTCGCATTTACCTACGCACAAAGTATGCAGCTAGTGGTGAGGTACGAGTTCGAATCAATACCAATTCGAACTCGTACACCCCACTTTCAGTGTGAAAATTTATAAATAACTTTTAGAGAAACCAGCATATAAACTGGTGATTGGCTGACCAACTCAATTGAGTCATCTAATTGACATTTACGTCTAATCTTTCAATTTAGAACCTTTTTTAATCCGAAAATCTCATCTCGTTATCTGAAAAATTCCGTCGAATAGAAACTTCTCACTAAAATGGCTATTTTTGTAAAAAATCTCAATAAAGTAGAGCTGTTTTTGTTAATTCCTTTCACTTCGTTGCACTTAAGAAAAAAACCTATTTTTGCCTGAACCTAAAATTAAGCAATGCTGAAAATCGTTTTTATCATTTCGTTTTACTGCAAAATGAAGAAGTTTCAAATATGTTCAAAATGTTATATAGGTCCTTGGTTCCATGCCCACTTCCTCTTATCAGTTATTTTTATATAACACAAAAGCCTAACATTCTACAGAAAATATCCTTTAATGTTTATACATTACATTTTTAGTAAACAAAATAATCTACGTTTTAAGTATAATTTTAACCACCTAATCAAGAATCTGAAGTCAATTTCTCTCATCATACACTGAACCAAAAAAGTACACAATAATTACGAATTTTTACATGTCCTTTACAAATTGCAGTTATGAATTATGGTCTGATAACCAATTACCTGAGTCACGTGAGCTATTCATGATATCAATGTATAAAATACACAAAAGAAAAAACACGAGTACATGAATATTTCATAAGCCTACCCTGCAAACATTTTTAATCGTCTGAGAATCTCCAGCGAATCGCTTGGAAGATGAAACGATCGCCGGCGAGCTCTTCTGAGAGTCTTCCGGGAATCGCCGAATGTAAGCAGCTGAGGCCATAAAAGCGATTCGCCGGGAAGATTCGCCGGCGAATCGCCAAGAGGAGTCTTAAGCGATTCGCCTGGAAGATTCGCCAACGAATCGCCGAGAGGAGTGTTAAGCGATTCGCCTGGAAGATTCGTCAACGAATCGCCGAGAGGAGTGTTAAGCGATTCGCCTGGAAGATTCGCAAACGATTCGCCGAGAGGAGTCTTAAGCGATTCGCCGGGAAGATTTGCCAACGAATCGCCGAGAAGAGTCTTAGGCGATTCGCCAGGAAGAGTCGCGAACGATCCACTAAAAGGAGTCTTAACCCTGCAAACATTTGTAATCGTCTGAGAATCTCCAGCGAATCGCTTGGAAGATGAAACGATCGCCGGCGAGCTCTTCTGAGAGTCTTCCGGAAATCGCCGAATGTAAGCAGCTGAGGCCATAAAAGCGATTCGCCGGCCAATCGCCAAGAGGAGTCTTAAGCGATTCGCCTGGAAGAGTCGCGAACGATTCGCTGAGAGAAGTCTTAAGCGATTCGCCGGGAAGATTCGCCAACGAATCGCCGAAAAGAGTCTTAGGCGATTTGCCAGGAAGAGTCGCGAACGATTCGCTGATAGGAGGAGGAGAAGCGATTCGCCAACGAATGGCAGAAGGGGTTTTTGTTTGTTGCTGAGCATCGTTGTTGAATGTTACAAGTTGTTGCATGTTTGAACTAGCGGGCTCTTCAGACTTTGTTTTATCCCAGTTTCATGAAATTTTTTAAAAGTTAAATTTTTTTGATTTATTTAAACGATTTTTCAGAGCCTGCTTCATATAACAATGATAGATTTTGAAAAGCTTTTTAAAAAGCAATCTTCCAACGATCGCCGGAATGAGCGAAGGAAGATTTTAAAATTTTTTTGAATCGCACATTCATCCCTTGGGCGATCAAAAAGCGATCAATCTTCCAACGATCGCCGGAATGAGCGAAGGAAGATTTTGAACATTTTTTGTCAATCGCGCATTCAGCGCTTGGGCGATCGAAAAGCGATCCATCTTCCAACAATCGCCGGAATGAGCGAAAGAAGATTTTTAAATTTTTTGAGAATCGCGTATTCATCGCTAGCGCGTCGCCAAATCTTCTAATCTTTCAATCGTCTTCCAAATGTTTGCAGGGAAGCGATTCGCCATGAAGATTAGCCAACGAATCGGCAGAAGGGGTTTTTGTTTGTTGCAGAGCATCGTTGTTGAATGTTACAAGTTGTTGGAAGTTTGAACTAGTGGGCTCTTCAGACGTTGTTTTATCCCAGTTTCATGAAGTTTTTTAAAAGTTAAATTTTTTGATTAAATTAAACTATTTTTCAGAGCCTGCTTCATATTAAAATGATAGATTGACATGATCACTGAACTTCAAAAATTTATGAAGTTTTTTTATGAACGTAAACAAAATTTATATTTTCACATTCAGCCCTATCATGAAACATTTTTACCCGGGAGTTGTAAATGGGAGTTGCTGTTTTTAAGATAAAGTTAAAATACTTTTTGAAAATTTTTAATGCAATTTTGTTCATCAACCGCCAATATTCATGAGTGTAAAATAAAAAAATGAAATATCTTTATCTGCTATCTTAAAACCGGAAACTCCCATTTACAACTCCCGGGAGAAAATGTTTCATGATTGGGCTGATTAACTAAATCATTTGTAATTAAATGGGTAGATGTATACAAAGCACAGAATTATAAAATATTAACTAATTCTGCTAAACTAAATAGCTAAAAATGGCATCCTTCATTGTCTTTCCTTACCCCCTTAAACTTTTTATCGCATAAGTTTTGCAGCAATTTTCTAGAGCAAACAACTAAAACTGCATGAAAATGTACATGAGTTGAATTGCAATTTTAACGACGTATTTTATTTTTTAGTCCAGAAGAATGCCTTGTTGGCCTTAATTCTGTTGCGTTTAATTCTCCTTTCGTATCATCATAACACTTGCGACACCCAATGATGCAGTAAATTCACTTTTTTATGTTGTTGACTTTTCTGATTACCAGAGCGGAATGGGGTGCATTTAGATGGAAAACAATATATAAGCATGTAGTTTTAGGTATATATATAAAGCTTTAAACATATACATATATTGTGTATTCAGCTCTCAATAATCTTTCTCATATCCGATTAAAATATCTGCAATGGATTAAGAACACTACTATCAGCTACTAACAAGATAACGGGTAAATGTTGGTGTTTGTTTTTTACTCGTTGTTCATTTGCATTGTGTTCATTGCATTAAGAAAACACGGTACTCTGCGTCATCATTTTAGTTTAAAATACGAATGAGGTGAAGGTTATATATTTTGGAAACGAGTGCTGCTTATTGAGTACAAATTTTTAGCGTGCAAGGCAACAAAATAAGTAAAAAACTAAAGAGTGTTTTTTTATGAGGTTTTTTTTTGCAATATGGATTTACTTTATTGTCTGACAGTTATTTTGACAGTTTAAAGTGACGTCTCTACTCAGTATTGTTTGGCAAATTATCATGAATTAAAAATGTTTATAGAGCACTTCGGGAATTTTATGGTGCACATAATCGTCCATCTGAGACCACCATAAATAACGTGATTACCAAATTTCGGAATTACCAATGCATCCCGATAAATGTACTGTTTGGTGCGGTCTATGGGCTGGTGGAATCATCGGTCCTTATTTCTTTAAAAATGAGAAAGTACCGTGAATGGAAATCGATACAGAACCATGATCAATGAATTTTTATTGCCAAATCTCCAAGATATGGATGTGGACGAAATGTGGTTTCAACAGGATGGTGCCACTTGTCACACTGCGGGCGAAACAATCGACTTATTGAAAGAACATTTCAACGACAACATTATTTCGAGAAATGGACCGGTGAATTGGCCTCCGCGTTCGTGTGATTTGACGCCGCTTGATTATTTTTTGTGGGGATACGTGGCGATCGTGGCTTAGCATTATCGGAGCCCGGGTTCGATCCCCAGCCGTGGCGAAAAGTTTTTTCAATAAAAAATTTTTCTGATCGGTCACCACCTCTCTGCAGACAATGGCAAACCTCAGAGAGTAAATAATGCCATGTAAAGCTTCTTGAGAACATGAGCCGTTCGGACTCGGCATAAAACATGTAGGTCCAGTCCTCGGTCAATTGTGTGCAAAAATTTAATAACACACACAACACAATCTATCCTAAGAAGCTCGGTCAAAGTCCTTTCAAGGGCTGAAATGGCCAATTTGTTTTTGTTTTTTTTGTGATACGTGAAGTCATTAGCTTATGTGGATAAACTAGCAACGATTGACGCTTTAGAAACCAATATTCAACGTGTTATTGCTGTAATACGCCCTCAAATGCTTGAAAAGGTCGTCGAAAATTGGACCTCCAGAATGACCTTTGTGCAAAATAGTCGTGTTGGCCATATGCCCGAAATTATATTTAAATGTTAAATGCCAAGAAATTATCTACCAAATAAAAAATTTTGTTTGGCCATTTCATAATTTGGCATGTGTTTTATTTAAATTTCAAATCAGCAAGCTCTTAAAAAAACACCCTTTATTATGGAGGGAAAAACATAATGTAGCTATGAGTAAAACTCATGTTTAAAATACCGCCAAAGTTATCAAACTTGCAACTTTTATAAATAATTTCCCATCAAAATATATTTTATATGTATTTAGGTTTGTACACAACATAATTCTAAGTAGTTTAAGTTCAAAATATCTCCAATATGACCTTTGAACGATTTGCAGAATATTAAGAGGTTAAATTTTTTTTTTTTTTTTATCTTAAGGTATTTTTAATTTTCCCCGTTTATTTTTGAACCGCTTTAATAGATAGGTATGGTTTATGGAAAGCTTATAACGCTCTGGGACCCACTAAGACTTCTTATACTAAGAAATTATAGCAGTTCTTCTTTTACTTTGAATTTAATTAGATAATATAAAAATTTGCCGGACTGAGAATGGCAAGATGTCTAACTGTAATTATTACGCTACTGAGGTTTCTCTATCTTACTTTATGATTAGATTTCCTCATTCTCTAGGTGGCGTCTACAAAAATAAGCTGCGGACAGGTTCATTATTAATAATTTTTTTTTTCAACTTGAAGTGCCCAGTTATAATTTTTGTTGTCTTTTGTTCTTAGGTTATTTTGATCTGGATTTATTAAAAATTTATTAGATCGCTTAGTTCCTATTCCAAAACTCATGGAATAGGATGATGATTGTTTTAGTGTGAAGTTAGAAGAGTGACACAATATGAAGCCGCAGTGTCAGAGCTGTATAAGCTCGCCGCAGAACATATCTATCTAGAAGAGGGACATCAACACCATGATTGCGGTCTTGTGAATGTCGAGGTAGCTCCTAGCTTAGTTCACTTGACAATGGGGTCCAACTTGAAGACCCTCATATAGATTTCATAGAAATTTAGAACTCGCATAAGAATATTTTTTTCTTTTAAAAAAAAAGGTCCTATGATTGTTGATTTAGCTTCTAGTTTAGCTCTTCCAGCAATGTTGTCGAAAGCGCTACTTGTAGACCCTCATATAGGTTTTATAGGGCTGTGGCACTCGCATTTTTTTTTTCTTTTTAAAAAAGAGGTCCTGTTAATGCTGAGATAGCTCTTAGTTTAGCTTCTTCTGCAATGAAATCCAAATCGCTACTTGTAGACCTTCATGTGGATTTCATAGGTCTTTGACACTCGCAAAAAATGTTTCTTTTTAAAAAAGAAAATAGTTCGGTCGAGGAGCTTTTTAGATCTTTAATCTTCTAGCTTTCTAGATCGAGGAGCTTTCTAGATCCTTAGTCTTCTGCGAGAGAGAGCCAGGTATGAGCAAGGAAATTGCGATGGTGACTCGTCCTCTTCTTCATCTCTGCAATCATTCGCATGAACGCCCATTCCGTCAGCATACCTACCTCTAAGGAAGTCTCCTGTTATGACTCCTATTAATATAGCAAGATCATTCCTCATCAAAACTATGTAAGATGTATTTTGTAAGCAAGAGAAAAACCCGTCTCCTACCCTAGTATCGCTTTTTATAAGTAACCTTAGACATTCTATGGTTTCTCGTCGACATGGCATCTGCTACTGAGTTCAGTTCACTCTAGTAATAGAGCACTATCGGGCGTGCCGATGAGCCTTTGAAATAAAAATAAATAATTTTCAATTGAAAATTATTTAACTGAAAATTAAATTTTCGTTTATAACTATAAGCTTTTTTGTGCGCTTTTCACTAAACCTGGACCACAGCTGCCTCGTTATATTAAAGGTACACTGCGAAAAAAAAACATACTTTTAAAATTAAATGAAAAATTTTAAAATAGAAATCAACAAAACAAAATTTAAAACAAACGTGTTTAAATTTAAATTGTAAACTCCATTCCTTTTTATAATTTTCTCTTATTATTTCTTTGAAATATCAAAAAAAAAATTATCTGAAAGCATTAACAATTTTTGATTTTTCGAATTTGTTTAACAAATATCGAACATGAGATGAAACTATTACTAATAAATAGACCTCGGATTTTGCATATTTGCATATTTTTGAAGGATTAAGATAGGTAAATTCTGATGACACCAAAACCCGTTTCATTGAAAATAGAGTGGAAAACGAAATACATATTTTAAATTTTTTTGCATATTTGCATAAAATGCATATGCATACTATATGCCAAAAATATGCAAACTATGCAAAATATATGCAACATATGCAAAACACATGCAAAATATGCAAAAACTTCCTATGTTAATCAAATCGAAAAATAGTATAAAAGCTACTCAGAGGATAGTATACATATTGAAATTTTATTAATTGTCAAACGCTTTGGCGTTTCTCTCCAAAAACCATTTTGTAAGCGGAAAAACTTCTTTCAACGTCACAGAAAATAATTGCAGCAAATTACATTAAATGATTTTTTTTCATTTGTGACCGTTTAAAGTCCAGACACATAATCTTTGAGATTTAATATATTATTTATTTTTGAAATGATATTAGAATGTGGATTTATTTTCAAAATGGCTTATAATTCAAAATCACCAGTTATGTTGTGAACTACATTTTTAGCTTCGTTAAATAAATTCATTGAACTTTCTAATGGTAGACCCTTTACTTCCAAGGAAGTTAATTTTTCGGCAACTCTCTCGAAATTCGATTTTTTATATATAAAATCCCGATATAGTTGGGGATTTTTTATCAGCTCTTTTGCTTGCTTTATAGATTCAGCATCTTCTGGGTTCAGTGTTTTAAGAACCTGAAATGCAATTTTAGAATTCTTTTCTTTACCAAACTGAAGTAAATGCATATCGTCGTTATCCAACAACAATGGGCTATCCAAAATAATTTGGAAAATTAAGTCAAAGGTTAAATGTTAAAATATTGATTACTTTAAGAGCCCATTAAAGTTTTTTTCGACCAAAAATAAATTTTATGTTTTTCTTCATTTACCAACGCGATGGTAAAGCGTTGGAAAGCAAGGTAAAGTGGTACATATACATTATATATTCTTCTGCATTGCTCGCAGTTTAATATTTAACGATTGGAATTCAATATTTTGATGAAACTCGTTTGCATATATTTTGCATATTTTGCATATTTTTTGCATATGTTGCATATATTTTGCATATTTGTGGCATATTTTTTTGCATATTTTTTACATATATTTTGCATATTTTCGATATGCTTAACAATTTGTTCTATTTGAACGATAAAACGTCTAGATACAAAGTTTGGTATCAATCTGATCAAAAATATGAAAGTATGCAAAATCCGAGGTCTACTAATAAATAATTATAACAATAAAATATTTTAAAACATTAAAAACGCAAACTTCATCGAGTGGAGTTAAAATTTGGTATTTCGAGGGTCGCAGGGGTCGCTGATTATGAATCTGATGTTGAAAACTGAGAAAAACTTAAAAAATGGCATCGAAAAATCATGCTTTAAAATAGCTTTAAATAGCTTTAAAATTTAAAATTTTTGTTTCAAATTTGTTTTTTTTTATTTAAAAACACTGTTCTAAAAACAAAAACTTTTGTTTTAAATTAAACTTTAAAAAGATTTGTGCCAAGCTTAAATGAAAAGCTCTATTTCAAAAATAAATTCGTGCGATATAAAAACAATTTCATTTAATTTAAACACATATTTCTCTCAGTATAATAATATGATTCCTTCTTGAGTTTGCTTAATGTAGAGTATTGTGTCTAAGAGTACTTTTACCGTGCCTTCCCTAGCACGCCCATCAGCTCTACAGTTTTCAGGAACGTCACTATGCCCCGGCACCCAGACCAGAAGAATGTCGAACTTCTCAGCCATCTTTTTTGAGACGAACGACTGATAATGTTAGAAACACTCCTTCAAGGAATTTTATAGCAGCTTGGCCGTCCGTAAAAATGCAGATATATTCTGAGTCGAAACCTCATAACTCGACCATTCTGTACCTTTCAAAATAACCATTATTTCGTTAGATCTAAGACCATGACTACCATGTTAAATGCATTTTAGAGGAAAATTTTCAGCCCTGGCCACGATAAGTTTTTTGATGCCCTTTAATAAAAATAAAATTAATCAAAATTAGCTAGTTCATATTTTGTCGATAGTTTTGGTTATGAAAGCCAGTCAATACAAGTGTTTTGCCTCGCATTGAATACAGCATTGATTGATTTTGGACTGATTTTGAAGCATTGATTACAAGAACAACAAACAAGCAAAAGCATATCACATCGTTAAGGCGTGCGACTCTTATGCAATGATTGCGCAGGTCCGCGGTTCGATTCACGGTGATGACAAAAAATAAAAAAAAATGTGTGCGTTACTTGTGTATTTCAATGTGTTTAACGAAAATTCCTTGAATTTGAATATTCTTCTTTAACAAAATTTCCTTATCGTTTTCTCAAAGTTCGGTACCAACATTTCTGTATAGCATGCTTGCATGAATTTTGGATTTTCATCTATGAATTTCGTTTGACCGAATGAGCATATTTCGTCAAAGATAAATAAAAATCGTGTAGCTAGTTATGTAGTTTTTAAGACTGGAAATACTGGGTTGTCAATTATTTGTTCAAGACTTAAAAATATAAAAGACTTTATGTGAATCAAGTAGACAAAGTTGGGATTTTTTTCCGAACTTGATAAATACTTCACTATTACCATTTTCCAAACTACAAGTAGATGGCCATAGGCTAGACTACAGCTCAAGAGGTTTGATAGTAGATATATCAGGAAAGCTGAGCCTGGTTACAATTTAGTTGAAGATATTCCATATCCACCAGCAAATTTAAAGGATTTACAAGATTTGATTCTTCTGATGCTGACGTTGTGATAGTTTTGTATAGAAATTCTGCTCTTATGGGGAGTCAGATCCATTCGACATGGGAAGACGAATAAATAAAAGGGTTGCTCGGTATTAAGTAACCCGGAAAGTGAGTGTTAAGATGAATTTAATCAATATGTGTTTCTTAGTTGTTATCTGAATACCGTTTCAATGGGTTTATTATACACAAAAAAAAATATTTATCAGTGGCTTAAATCTTTCGAAGACAACAGCATGCTAACATGTCCTTGTTTCTTCGCCTGAAGTTCTTGAATGAGTTTTATTTTAGCAGACTTAGATGCTGAAATGCATTAGTTTTTTAAAAAAAACATAAGTAAATATTTGTATACTTCTGAGCGCACTTATGCGCTTTATGCTATTTCTCAGCGTTTTTATGTTAAAATTATCTTTAATCTTCCCCAGTTGATATAACGTCTAGCGCCGTTATCGCAACATTAATGGCCATCAGCAACTTTCAACAGCATCATGCTGTTTGGTTTTGCAAAATAAGGTCATCGTATTTCAAAATAAAACTATAAACTAGTTTATCTGCTGTATCGGTTAGCTTTGCTGTTGGGGTGCACCAAAGCAAACACCACGAAACGCATTTCGAAATGGTTGCTAAGGGATTTTAATAAATATTGAATTGCAGTGTTGCAACAGCAGGGTGGGTGGTGGTTTGACTCAACCACAACAAACACAAATACTCACTCACCCACCCACTCACTCACCCGCACACAACTAGCTTTAAAGAAGGGTAGTTGACGTTCAACTCAACATTTATTAGTTTTCTACGCTTCAAGATTGGTTGAGTGATTGGGTTGGGGCGGTTTGGCGTGCTAAATGCGAACTCATGCGGTTAGTATTTAAATATTTCCACTTCTGCTTTGTTTATATTTGTCAACTAAATTAAATACTAGTAAACTATTTCCAAGGCCAAAACAATTTAAAGCTGCTTCAGTTTAACAGCAGTTATGTTAGAAAACGTTTTAAATTTTTGTTTAGCGCAATAAAGTGGGTGCAGTTGAAAATACTATAAAATGGGGTGAAAGCAACCAATAGACTAAGAAATTTTGAACGAAAGTTGATGATTTTTTCAAGCTGCATGATGCGGGCGTTTGTTTGTTTGTTTTGAATTCAATGGTTGGTATATATTATTGGAATATTGCGAATTTTTAAATGAGTAGAAAAAATGGGAGCGACTCGAAATTATTTTTTACAAAATTTCGCATATCGAAATTCACTTTCACCATAACACAATAAATAATTTGGCACAAAAAAAAATGTAATTTGGGCGCTTGTGATTAGCTTTTTGTGTATATTTCAGTGTGTTGAGGTTATAGAAAACTGATTTTCAACTGTCAGTTGTTGCAAGAAAGGACTATATTTTTATTTTCCGTACACTTCCTAATAAAAATCAATTTTCATATAAAGACAATTTAGTGTAAAAAAGCACTTTAATAAATAAAAATTCTTATAACTCAATATTATGTCCTTAGTTTTGCCCAGCACTGTTGCAGCTATTTTAAAAAAATTAATTGTTTGATATTTTTTTTTTTTTTCTAAAAATATTATATGCCTCACTAAAGTTATAATAATCACCATATATAACTAATCTCGCTCTATTTTCTCTATTTTCTCTATTTCATTACAGGGTGGCTATCCAGCACGACTTAAAAAGGTACTCATTGTAACAGCGCCCCTATGGTTTAAAGCTCCTTTTAAAATTCTACGACTATTTGTGCGTGAAAAGCTGCGTGAGCGTGTCTTTACGGTGTCCGTGCCCACACTTAGTTTGCACGTTCCACGCAAAGCTTTGCCCATTCACCTTGGCGGTTCCTTGGTCATAGATCACGGCACATGGTTGCTACATTGCCGCAAATCGATGACGAATCGTGAAGACGAACTACTGGCCAATATTGGGCAACCGGCATTCAACAACAGCAACAACACCACCACCACCACCGCCATCACCATCAACAATCACATCACTTTGGCAGCGGCGACAGCAGCTGCTGATACCACAACAGCAACAAAAACAACGACAAACGGTGAATTTGCGTTAGCAGTTGGTGCAGGAGTTGCAGCAATCGACGACGACGAACCCAACGAGAATATAACAATCAACGGCATTGTTACACCAACAACAGCAATTAAAGCCAGAGAAGCAGATACCTCACTAGCGAACAATATCAACGGTGCTGGTATCATTGCCGCTGGCAAGGTTTCTTCCTCCACAAACGGTTCTCCGGACGTTGTCTTGAACGGTGGTTCTACAACAATTAGCAGCGAATTCTGGTCGGAGAATCCGCCAAGTAGTGCTTCTTCGGGTTTCAGTGATGACGACAGTCTGGCTGGGGCAGAGGGATATCCAAAAACAATTGAACAAATTGTTCAAATGGTAAAGGAGCGTGGACGCAATGGGTTAATCAAGGAATATGGCGAGATAAGAAATAGAGCGCCCGAAGGCACATTTCTGCATGCGAGGTATGTCACAGCTTTCGCTTTATAGATAACCAATGTATGATCAAAGCTTTAAATTTTATTTTTAATATTTGCAGAATGCGCAATAATCTGACCAAGAATCGCTATACAGATGTGCTCTGCTATGATCATAGCAGAGTTGTGCTGTCCCAAGAAGATGGTGATGAGCACTCTGATTATATAAATGCCAATTTCGTTGATGGTTATAAGCAAAAGAATGCCTATATTTCAACTCAAGGTAAGGTTTATTTGTACGCTGCTTTATTGCTTTGAAATGCTTAACATTTCTTTGAAAGCATGACCCCGATTTAGTTGGTTAGATGAATGTGTGCGCTTTTTTGATGTGCTCTTTTTTAAATTATATACAAGCCAACAGAATATTTACTTTATTATCTATGTTTGTTGTATGTTTGTGCGTTTATTAAAAATTTACAGTTCGTGCTGTAGCTCTTCTTTTGAAATTTCTTCTAAGTTTTATTCCACGCTCCACAAGTAGACGATGTTCGGTTGTGTCAAGGACATGCAGAGTATGTGGCATACCATCAATAACTCTGACATGACAAATGGTTGCTTTGAAGTTGGTTATTTTCGCTCATCCTTTTTTGTTTTTTGTTTTTTTTTTTGCTGTTGGTAGCCTTTAACATTAACTATGTATATATGTAGTTATGAGAGTATGTATGTTTTTTGTTGAGCTAGTTGCGCATTGACGCTAATGATTGTCATGCGTAGCTATTGATTTTTGTTTTTTTTTTTGCTATTATGTGTGGTTTTCTTATTCTCAATGAAGTCATAGAAATGCACTCACTGCCTGACTACTTAGTCAACTTAGGGTGCAGTGATTAATGTTGTTGCCTTAGTTATATTCCAAGCTACTTTTAAAAAGCTTTTAAACGCACAAGCTAACCAAATTCATATAAATAACCAACCCTGTTCTACAGACCAGACGAATATTTTTCCAAATTTAAATTTATTTGCCTTAATTTCATTTATTTATTTGCAAATGGCATAACTAGCAATTGTGGGCTACCATCGTTTGTGTCGGTAGTTGTGCAAAAATGTTGATAGGCTTTCCATAGCCCCAAAAGTTTTATTTAAACTTTAAATTTATTATAAAGTAGTTATTTTTAGTTACTACTATTTGCTCTGGCAAATTTTTAATTACCCATAACTTATGTCCTGGCTGGCATAAGTCTGATAGATCGAACGGAAAATTTCAACTTTAATTTGTTGTCAATTTCAACTTATTGACTGAGTATGAACTTTAGACAAATTAATAAGGATAACTTTCACAAAACACTTCAGGCGCTCATTAGATAAAAATGGTATTTTTTAAGTTTTTTAATGTTAGGTTTGAGAGAGTTTTATTGAAAGTTTTGTTCAGATAAATGTTCACTTTTAGATATAAAATAGTTGTACAAAATGGTCTTAACCTCTTTTACAACTTCCAAAAATTTAAAAAAATAATCAAATATATGTTTCTACGCGCCCAATCAACTTCCGTAGAATAAAAATATAAGAAAACTTGCTTCTTCTAATAAAATCAAAAATATATGTTTAGATATCTAAGCATATAAAAAATGCTGAATTCGTTATGTATACCACGATATTTGACATACCCTTATTATATGTAATCAAAAACATGTTCCTTCTGCAAAATTAATGACATCCAGGGTTTTGTGGTATTTTCCCAAAAATTCATGTTTCAATGTTTTCATGTATTTGAATTTTTATAAAAAATATTGAATTTTTATTTTCAATATTTTATTGTTATATGCCCTTTCAGCTCGATAAACTTATTTTAACGATTTTCTAACATTATGATACCATTTGAATAGTAAGATTTCTCAAGATCTCCAAAATACGCTGCAGTTTCCAATTCGATCTGTTCATTTGTCGCAAAACTCCTTCACTGGAGCCACCTTTCTAAGTTTGCAAATAGATAATAGTCGCTGGGGGCCAAATTTTGAGAACATGGGTGATGAGGAAGCATTTCAAAGCGTTACTCGTGCAATTTAGCCATGGTTTCAAAAGATTTCGTCTATAAATGCATCATTTAGTTTGCAATTTCGTTCTTCAATCGGTCCAATAATTTGCAGTAATATTCGCTGTTGATTGTTTTCCCTCTTCTCAAATAGTCGATAACAAAATGGTACTTAAATACCCAAAAACAGACGCCAACACCTTTCCGGCCGTTTGTTTAGTCTTCGCTTAAGCGCTTTGGTGCACTTCCAATGAGACCTAACCACTCTTTTGCTGATTTCTTCGATTCTGGTGCATAGTAGTGGATACATGTTTCATCCATGGTCACTATTTTTCGCAAAAAATCAGTTAGATTTTGTTTAAACATATCCTAAACATTTTTAGAAAGTGACGAACATGTACATGTTTTTGATTGATTGTTAACGAACGCGGCATCCATCTTGCAGTCAGTTTTTTCATACACAAATGTTCATGTAAAATTGAAACCGCCAACCCACTTGATATTCCTACGGCTGTAGCTATCCCACGTACTTTCACTTTCGGATTGTCCAATACAAAATCGTTGATTTTACCAATACATTCTAAAGTGGTCACCTTTAGTGTTTATTTCGCCTCTTTTGAACTTTGCAATCCAATATTTTACGGTTAAATACGACGAAGCCGGTTCACCATCATATTTGTCAAGCTTCTCATTTTTTTCTTTTGCACTTTTTTACTCAAAAAGTAATTTTTAAAATTAAGGCACGAAATTCTTCTTTATCCATTTTTATAACAAAATCAAAAGTTATTTAATTTAGAACACTGTAACGTCGCTATTGCTTGACAGCTCGATCTGGCATTTATGATGTGTTCATGTTAAAGTTACCACCACCCGTCAAAAAGTTATGCATTTGAAATATAGTGGTGTCGTCATTTAGAGACCGTCAGCATCTTGAACGCCCTATTATTTGAACGCATGCATGTGCAAAATGTTGAGATTAATTTTGACATCTGCTACTTTGGTTATCACTGACTCACTCATGCGACTCATCCGACCCTCATTTTGATGTAAGGCCGCTCTCAAATATTTGCACACATAACTTTGCCTAACTTTAAGTCGGCAAATTCGATCTAAAAATTCAGTGCTTTCAAAATTATATCAAAGCTCGAGTTATCGTTTTATTCCAACTTCGACGAATGTCACTCCAAAGAAACTAGAAATGAGTCGCAAAAGTTTTAAAGTTTTTGAAACTCTTGCCTCACGTAACATATGACCTTCCCACTTCTTCAGCTCTTCTGTACCTGCCAAAGTGAATCGGCTGAGTGAGGACAGTGAAAACAGGGTCTTGATTTTTTTTCTAGAACGAAAGAGAAGAACGTATTTGAACGTAAGTAGGCAAAAGTTATGATTTCTAGTTTTGGCAATTAACTTTCACAAGAGATTATCAAACCTAAGTCCCAAAACTTTGAGTTGCACTGTGTTATAAAACTACTTAAAATGAATTATTTCTTCATAAGATCGCGAAGGTAGAAACATGAGCAACAAAAATATAATAATGTTGCATGGAATTATTTATTAATCGATAAGTAAAGGTGCCACGATAAATTTCACAACAGTCAAGGTCGGTTCTTTGTCCTCACTCAGATTCGAATCACTATTTGACAGAACTGTTTTAAACAGAAATCTATATTTACTCCTTACCTACCTCTCTTTGAAGGATTGAAATGGCCAAATTATTTTTTTTTGTCCAGGACAACGACAAGAACAAGTGCTAGGCTTGGAACGTGGTGGGAGAATAAGAATAAAAACCTACGGATATGTTTATGGCACTGTCGCTTCATGGTTTTTTAATTAATTTAAAAACAAAAAAAAAAAACAAAAAAAACAAATTGGCCATTTCAGCCCTTGAAAGGACTTTGACCGAGCTTCTTAGGATCGATTGTGTTGTGTGTGTTATTAAATTTTGCACACAATTGACCGAGAACTGGACCTACATGTTTAATGCCGACTCCGAACGGCTCATGTTCTCAAGAAGCTTTACATGGCATTATTTACTCTCAGAAGTTTGCCATTGTCTGCAGAGAGGTGGTGACCGATCAGAAAAATTTTTTATTGAAAAAACTTTCCGCCACGGCTGGGGATCGAACCCGGGCTCCGAGCATGCTAAGCCACACACTTAACCTGCATGCCACGGTCACCACAATTAATTTGCTCTATTAAAATATATAATTAAATCTGGTATTGCTTTTATATCCACCATTTGTGCTAATTTTTTTAAAATGTTTACAACTTATGGTCCCTTACCCGAATCTTATTTAAAATTAGTTCATTATTTAATAAATTCTATTTACTTCAATTCATTCATATTTTCTCTGCTTGCAGGTCCACTACCAAAGACATCCCAAGATTTTTGGCGTATGATCTGGGAGCAACATTGTTTAGTTATTGTGATGACAACGCGAGTTATGGAACGTGGTCGTGTTAAATGCGGTCAATATTGGGAGCCGACTGAAGATGGTTCCTTAGAATTTGGAAATTTCCATGTGCGAACAATTAGTATAGAATCTAATGAAAGCTACACAGTAGCTTCATTAGAACTGAGAAATTTAAAGGTAATATTTTTTATAAAAACTAACTTAAGAAATTATGTAATAAAACTTAATTATTTTCAGACTGAAGAAATAAGGAACGTTTCACATTGGCAGTTCACCAGCTGGCCCGATTATGGTGTACCCAGTTCGGCCATAGCTATGATCAATTTCCTACAAAAAGTACGTGCTAAACAAGCGCAAATGGTCAAAGCTTTAGGTGATACCTGGGCAGGACATGCGCGTGGACCACCCATTGTTGTGCACTGTAGTGCTGGCATAGGTCGAACTGGTAAATTAAAAATGTCAAATTCAAGTTATAAATAATAAAAAAAAACTTCCTCTAAAGGCACTTTCATTACGCTGGACATTTGCATATCGCGTCTCGAAGATGTTGGCAGCGCGGACATACGTGGTACTGTGGAAAAAATACGTGCGCAGCGCGCCTACTCGATACAAATGCCCGATCAATATGTTTTCTGTCATCTGGCATTAATTGAATATGCGATATCACGCGGCATGTTAAAATCCGCCGATCTCTCAGGCTTCGATGATAAGGAAGATGAATCAGAATAAGACCAGCATGCATACAACAACAATGTGTGTATGAGTGTATGTGTGTGTGTTAACACAGCAGAAACAAAGAAACAAAGAGAAAACTAACTGAAACTAATTTATAAAGTAAAAGAATAGCTTTCGTTTTTTTGACAGACTTTCTATTAACGATCTTTATATCGAGATGATGAAATATTTAATTTTTATTTAATAATCATTGTTGACATTATGAACGCTTAATCTGCGTAACATATTTAAATAAAACAATAGAATAGAACAACCAATTCTTATATCATATAATTCAAAAATTACGCCTGTTCATTATTCCAAAACTACATTAAAAAAAAAATTAAAAAAATTCAAGCTTAAAAACTGCTTCTGAAGCAGCACAAAATACAAAACAAAAAACAAAAAGAGTTCGTGTGTGTGGTGGTATGTTTGGTCTAATTAACTAACTAGCTAGCTAAGCTAGCTATTAGCATGCTGCTAGCTCACACCATGTTTAAATAAATATTTAAAATTTTGAAACGTGTTTGTATACTAACTATATGAAAATGTTGCAAAATAAAAAGAGAAGAAAATAAATTAGAAAAACATTTTCTGTGATGTTGTACAGTACAACGAAGAAAAGTGAATGTGGCTTAAAAACTAAAAAATGAAAAGAAGCCAGACCACTACCGCAACCGTCCTCCTGCAGATAAAAAAAAAAAATAATCAATTTAACTATATACAGAACGTATGTGAACAAATCATATAAAAAAACAAAAACACATACCTATCAGAATTTCATAAAATCACAAGAACAACATTTCAATGCATTCTCTGTTAAATATATTGGTATATTTTAGAATTGTTTCAACAACATCAACAACAAGAAGAACAACATTTAAAGCAAAAATTTGGAAAAATCATTTAAAATCCAAAATTATTGCATTGTTGTTGTTTTACATTAACTTGTATTAATTATCATGTAGAAATTATAACGTCTTTAGAAGATCTTTATATTTCATATAAATGCTATATAAAACAAAACATAAAACATACAAATTTCATAAATAATTGTACATTTTTCTATAATTTTAGCTATAAAACTATAAGTAATGTTCAAAGAAATTAACAGAAAATAAAGAAGAAGAATTAGAAAGATAAAAAGAAATAAAACGGCATACATCAACTTCTTTGTAGTCTCTTTTTAATCCACAAATCCAATTAGAGTTTGATAGAACTTTTGCAGAACAAAATAACAAAACAAAAAAATGCTTAACAATTAAATTTTATAAAAAGAAAAAAACACAAAAACCAACGCCTAGAATTTATGATGTTAGCAAAGGGCGCGCCGTTTAAACTAATTTTATATATAAATATTTATATATATATATATATATAATGACTACAACGTAAATTATAATTAATTACATATAGCTAAGAATCTTATTATAATTATTATTTAGAAATTAAAGAAATTTATTGTATTTAAATTAAAGGTAACAAACAATATGAAAAATATTATTAAATATGAAAAACGTAATGAAAATAAATTAAATATATGTAAAGAAATTATAGAACAATTAATGATTTTATTTGCCTGATGATTGGAATCTCACTGTGCTTTGTCCTATATTATACAGCAACATGTCAGCCTTTAGATTAAGCGAAGAATAACATTTGCTAACAGGTGCAACTACGTGCTAAGTAAACAATTAGGTTCCAGAGCCCTCTGTTGATCGACAAAACTGGCACTCTAGATGCTCAGTAGACGTCTAGATCAGTCTTAGGTTGCGGTTATAGTGAACGCCGAGTCAGACAGGCAGGCAGGCAGGCAATGTGAACAACAGATTTCAGCCTGCCTGCCTGCCTGCCTGCCTGTCTGAATCGCGTTCACTATAATCGCAGCCTTAGATCGTTGTTCGAAATGGTCTCGCGGAGTCTGAACTGATCGACAGTGGAGCCAAAGATGCTTTCTCTTCCAACCTTCGCGTTGAAATCGCCGAGGACTATTTTCACGTCGTAGGCCGGGCCGTGATCATAGACAACCTTTTGGCTCGCGTTGAAAGCATCTTTGATAGCATCGTCCTTTTTCTCCGTCGGGGTAAGTGCACAAATTTTGTTTGTGTTGAAGAATTTCGTCATCATGTAGGTTTCGTTCCTGGTGTGAACCAGGAAATAAGATGACGTAGTTTATGGCTTACGGCGCTTCTACACTTAACAGCTGAAGTAGATATCGGAGTCTGCTCTTGCGCTTTCCATCGCACCTCTTGGATGGTGGTGATGTCAACCTTTATTTTTAAAAGGGATTCCCCAATTGAACACAGGCCCTTCCATATATAGAATTCGGACATTCCAGCTGCATATCCATAAATCATTGTCGATTTTTCGTTTGTGGTAGACGTTAATGCAGTAGCGGTTCATACGCTGGCTGCTTTGGTTTTCATTGGGCGATTATAATGTGCTGGCAACCAAACCCTACTCAAATTCCAAATTAAAGGTCTTGCACAGACCCTCACCCGAGAAACGAATTCATATTTTGTGTCAAAAAAGCAATAAATATATGTCTGGTGCCCTTGTCCGACCTCTGTATTGAAAAAAGTGCTAGTTCTGAAACACTTTAGGCCGCAAACATAGTAAACGCTGATTCAGACAGGCAGGCGGGCAGAGTGTGTGAAAAAGCGAGATAGAGAGCTATTTGTATCTTGTTTGTTCACACAGATTTCAGCCTGCCTGACTGCCTGTCTGTCTGAATCGGAGCTTACTATGCACGCGGCCGGAAGAGTGTACGAACGAAGACCTAATCGAGTACTCGTTGGTGTATTGTGCCCAAATGAAGTCGCTCGTTTTTTAACACTATATTTAAATAATAGAAACTAACTACGATATTATTTCAGGTGAAGGTTTCAAGGTACTTGTTGGGTATGTTTCGGAAACATTGTGGTTAGCACTCAGGACAGTAACGTTGTTATTTTCGTTAAAATAGAGTGTCTTTTTAGAGATATAGAACTTAAAGTTGGCAACACTGTTTTAACTGTCGGCCCTTTTTGTCAGCTGTCAAGTGATTTGGTTTTACTTTGGTTTGGCATTTCAACATGAATAGACTGACGCCTGAACAACCCTTCCAAATTGTGCAATTTTATTTTGAAAATAATGGTTCTGTTCGAAATTTTCATAAGAGAATTTTGTTTAGCGATGAAGCGCACTTTTTGGTTGAATTAAACAAAGCTGACCTATTTGGAGTGAAGATAATCCTCAAGTGTATGTTGAGAAACCGTTGCTTTATGGTCTGGTGGAATCATTGGTCCATACTTCTTTAAAAACGATGCTGGCCAGAACGTTACACTCAATGGTGACCGCTATAGAGCAATGATTACTGACTTTTTCGTTCCTCATTTGAATAACCATGCTGTGCAGGACGAGTGGTTTCAACAAGACTGCCGAAATGTCAAAAAGCACGTGCCACAATTGATTTACTGAAGAAAACGTTTGGTAACAGCATAATTTCAAGTTCCGTACCCGTGAATTGGCCTCCAAAATCGGGCGATTTAACACTTCTAGAGTATTTTCTTTGGGGACATACGAATGATATGCCGATAAGCCCGAAATGATTGACCACTTAGAGGACAATATTCGCCGCGTTATTGCTGATATATGGACCTCCAGATTAGATTACGTCTGAGCCAGCCGTAATGCAAAAAGATTATCTTTTGAATCCTTTATATAAACTTTTATCTGGTCTTATTAGCCTAAACTCGTTTGCATTCGGCCTTTTAACAATGTGCAAATCGTTTTTTTTTTCCTTTAAATGGGCAGTTTTTCGTTACTACTTAATTACTCTTAACAATGAAATTGAGTCTGTTTCTCGGTACTTATGTGCCTGAGTCCTTTGATATGGACACGAAGTGTTTCTCGGATCAAGTTTAGAGTCTAGAGTAGATAGGGCATTTCGGACTAGGAGATTTTAAGCCGGCTCCGTATCACCTTGACGGTGTCAGTTGTAGGCTATGTGGATTTTTCGTTCAGATCGCAGCGCTGTGTGTAATGAACTGTGTTTCCCAACCTTATTCAAGCCATTATTTATGGCAGTGATTTAAAATATGTTACCAACAAGCATTTAAAATGTCTCATCAACAATGGTACAAATGAGTCGTAATTCAAGAATCTTTAAACAGTGCAGATGTTCTTCAGTCAGCATTCATCACAAAAATGAGATAGTTCATGTCTCAAAGGATTGTTAACTCAATCAGACAGTTATTGTGCCTTTATCAAAGCGATAAAGGCTCCATTATGCTTGTCTTGCAAACTTGAAGAAAACAATTATTATTCTCTCCACAAAACATGTAGTAGTCGACCAAGACAGTTAGAGAATCTACAAAAAGATCGCATTAGTAAGAATACCAGTTTGTTTGTGGACCTGCGGAATATGTGGAAAGAATGTGGTCATTTTTAACGTCATCTAAGTACTACCCACGATTCACATTTATATACGAATAGAGGTCAGTTTCAGTTTTATTAGGCTCATCCGTTTACCAAGTTGATACTGTTTCCCGAACGTGAATTATGAAAGTTTATTGTATAATTGTTAATATACTAAGTGTAATTATGAAAGTTCCAAATATTGCTGTGATAAAAAATTGTTTTTAAAACTGGATATACGAGAAACTAACTCCAGCCCGAAACGACTTTGAAAAATGTGTGGGTGGACCTAAGATGGAAAAGGAAGTGGCAATTACTTTAAAAAAAAAAAGACTATATCCACATCTTTAGTTAATACCATTACTCCACAATCCTTCAAGTGGATATAGATATTTTTCATAACTAGATGTTTTAGACTCAACAATCCGAACCACGTTGTACGTTGCGCAAAATAAGGCAAAAAAAAATTTTGTTCACGAATTTTTTCATGATTTCAAATAAAAAAGAAAACTGTTATTTGTAAGATGAAATTTCTTAACACTTTTCTTTATGTATGTAATACCTCCAAAGTAACGAAGTTTCAAAATTTTTAACCTAAACTCCAAAGCTTCGAAATTTCTAAATTTGTAATCAAAATTTCAAAAAAATCACACGAAATTCGTCGTAATTAAAAATAATTAAATAAATACTTAAATTGAAAAAACTCCAATACAAAATATTTATCCTATGTTTAAATCACGAAGTATTCATTAAAATACCATTTTTTCTTAGGAAGCATTATTAACAATTTTCTTCGAATTAATTTATATTTTTATAAGTTTTAATATATTTATTTTTTTTTTATTAGCTTATTGACGAATTATGATTAATAATAATAATAAGTTGTAAAGTCAACCAAATGGCAAAAAGTTACAATATTGTTGTTTAGTTTTTCGAACTGAATTTTACGTGCATTAAGTTCAATGAAGAACGAGATTATTAATAATATTTAACTAAGTGGACGATGCGTTAAAAACCGTTGTTATCGATTGCCTATTAATAATCATGTCTTCAGTGTTATGCAATAAGAGCGTTAAAATAGTTGCGAAAAATTTAATAACATAAAACTTTTTTCAACTTTTACAACGATAAATAAAAAGAACAATATTGAGTGAAGTTGCAAAAATCAAATTGAACTCAAACCAAGCGCTTCGCTCGACTATGTACTGTTTAGTTTTATGTTTATGATTTTTGAGTTTTTATGAACGTGCCATAAAACTTGGTGTCCATTTCTTGACAATCGGTTTAGATTTTTGTTGTTCTTCGCGTTCTTTTTCCTGCATTTGTTCCAGCAGTTTTCGTTGATTTTCTCGAAATTGTAGGATGGGGTCATCGAATTGACGATAGTAGGTCAGAACTTCACGCACATCATCGACATCAGCCGTTGCAAGAGCTATAAAAACGGAGTTATTAAATATATATATGTATACACAGAAAAATATAAGCTTACTTTTTAAAAATGAAATTAAGTCCAGCAATTGTGTATCATCATCATTGCCCAGCCATCTGGTTATATTGAATATATTATCGGGATGTAGCTTCGTGGAGTTGGCATCCCAGTCTATGACGATTACCTTATAAAAAACAATCATTATATTTCAAATAAAACTTGGTTGGTAACATAAATGCTTGCTTACCTTCTTCAGATCACGATTTAAGTTGTCCAAATTTTTGACATGATGACCGTCAACAAAATGTGTTGCATCACGTACCAAACGATACATAATATATCCATTCGGATCGAGTGCATCGAGTATAGGAAAGACTGTCATGCCCTGTTCCGCGGTGAAGACAACAATTTCGAAATGTTTAGCGCACTCTTGCAAAAAGTTGTCGACACCAGGACGTTTCTTAAAACGCCAACCGGTCTGATACGTCCAATCAGGATGCACTAGCACATCCTTCATTTCCAATACCAGCGTATAAGGTGGCTGAATATATGGCGGCTTTAATGGATCAGGCAAGAGTTTGTCGCGTGATGGTTCCTGTATCATTTTCTGATAGTAATTCATGGATTTCCACATGCGTTGTAGATATTGTTGTATGACTGGATTTTTGCTGAATTCATCTTCAATTATTTCACCGTCAGCATCAATTTCGGGCTTGCCAAATTCATACACAGCCCACATAATCAGACCCACAGCCGAACCACCAAAGATAGCAAAGCTAAGAGTAGAGCACAATTTTAAAACAGTTTCCAATAGCTGCCATAAGGCTACCTACCCAAACTTCATGCGTTTCCAGGCCTTCTCGTTCTCCTTGACATCTTCTTCTTCCTTTCGCTTGCGTTCTCTTTCCGTTTCCTCATCCACATTTGTTGCAGTCTGTGGAAATAATTTGGACAAAATCTGTGGACTAGCCGCAGTAGGTGTTTTTTCTAGAAATGTAGAGAATTGTGTGGGTCTTCATTTTTAACCAGTTCGATTAGTTTTCATCACTTACTGTCGCTGTCTGCTGTATAGCTACGCTTTCCAATATGTCTTAGTTTTGTACATGATGTTGTCGTTGTTCCAAAGCTCCAAAACACAGCCGCATGGCTATGTGTTTGATGGTTACTCAACGTGCGTGATTGATGAGCCCCGGTAAGTCCTGTGCTCCATAACTTTTTCGTATTGGCAGTGCTGAGTCTCTGCACAATATTGTAGACTCCTCTTTGCGCCATCTTCTAAGCATTAACTGATGTGTTTTAAAAATTGCGAAATTAAATCATTCCAACACCGCAATATCAAAAATAATAGCAAAATTTATTTCTTGATTTACTAAATCGGAATTTTTTCAACTGACGTTTGTCAATGTGTTTTTTTCTTGTACTTAAGTTCAAATTTTTGCCACCACACGTCGTTGTGTCGCACACAGTCAAGACTCACACCACATAGCCTAAAAGTAGGCTATACAAAAATAATCGATACTCGAAACTGTCGTTTTGGGTACGTTCAAAGAACAAGTTAGAGGGGATTTATACAGTGAAACTAGTCGCATGAGACTGTCAAAAGTGTTGGTGCGGAGTATGAAACGAAAATGAAATAAAAAGTCTCTCGGGCTGTGATTTCATGAAACTTTTTGGCGTTATACTTTCATATTTTCGTCGTTGACTGAATTTTCAGAGCAAAGTCTCTGCAACTCAGTTTCATCATGTAGTTTGAAGATGAAACTTGAAAAGAGAATTTCAGAAAATCTCACGCAACTAGTTTCATTGTATAAATCCCCTCTTAGCTAATACAAAAGGGGATTTACGATGAAACTAGTCGCATGAGACTTTCAAAAGTGATGATGCGCAGTATGAAACCAAAATGATATGAAAAAGTCTCTCGGGCTGTGATTTCACGAAACTTTTTGACGTTAGACTTTTATATTTTCGTCGTGGACTGAATTTTCAGAGCAAAGTCTCTACAACTCAGTTTCATCAAGTAATTTGAAGATGAAACTTGAAAGGAGAACTTCGAAAATTTCATGGGACTTATAAGGATTTTACACGACGCAACGTTTGTACAATTGCTTAATGTAAAATAGTTGGCAGTTGGAATGTTAAGTTTGCATTCAACTCGTCGCATGCTTGCATCCCTTCTATTCAGTAGACAGCCATCAAAAAGCAACCAATATTAGTTAGGAACCAAGAAAGGATGCAATTTTATATATACAAATAAATTGTTTCTTATAACCAGCGGCCCTATACCAGCTATGTTTTTTACAAAACAAGTTATTAAAAAACGACTGCTTGTCATATGTTAACTCGTTTAAATAACACAAGAAACTGTTAGTCGCATAGAAGTTTACCGAGCAAACGAAAAATGCTTCCAAGTAATGCTTCAATAACACTATGGAACAAATTCTGGTTAGCAAAAGTAAGGTCGATTCTGAGAGTGAGGTGTGCAAATAGAGGCTAAATTAGAAGACCCGTATCACGGAGTTTGTTTATGTTAGTTCGAATTTGTTTTAATCGACCCTCGAATTTTGCAATCAAATGCAAAATTAAAATTTTCGTCATAAATTCCAAAACCATTATATAAATAGCAAACAATTTTCTAAATCAATTTTTTAAAAAATTGCAATTGTTGCACAGGTCTCTAGCAATAATTTCGCTTTTACAGATTGAAAAAATATCAATTAGTCGACGAGTTATAACCAAAAAACCATATAAACAATATGCTGAAAATTAAAAAAAAAATTCGAACTAACATAAACAAACGCCATGATACGGGTCGTCAATAGTCAAAAGTTCAATGCATGAAATAAAAAATTGTTGTACCCAAATATAGGATAATCAAGATTGGTCAAATATTCCTTTTGTTTCAAAAAATTATTGGTTGCCATTTAAACAGTTAATAAAAACCTTTGCAGTATCGGGTACATTTTCAGAACCAAGCTTGAAATATTTTAAATATAAAAAAGCTGCAGCACTAATTGTCAAGCTTAGATATATAAAACATGTCAAAAAATTGAGGAACAATTTAGTCAGCTATGTAAAAGAACTCCATGAAGCATTTTTCCTTAGTTACGCCGGTCGTCAAGACTCTGAAAAGCTATATTAGCTTATAGTGTTATGACACTAGCTTGTTTTCAGATCTTAAAATAAGCAGGGGATAAAAGAGACAGCAATGTCTTGTATGAATGGGATGTCTGTAGAAAATTATGTGGAAAATTCAACAGGTGTTGCGACAAAAATATAATTTATTTTGTGTCAAAAATCTACAACTTGTCCGAATTATCTAAAAATAATTACGAGCTCGTGCAGGGCAAATGTTTTTTATATCAATTAAAAACATTTATAAGCAACCAATCCAAATGCAAAAACAGCTTTAAAAGGTACAATGGTAAAAATGCAGAAAGTTTGCTTGATAAAATATTTATCTTGTTCTTCCTTCTGCTGTAACAAGGTATTCACAATGACTTTTTCGAGATTTCAAGCTGGTAGAAGCTGAACAAGTAGAAAATTTTATAGGCAGTAGTATGCTCGATAGAATTGAAAGATACCCACGTAAGGTGAGCAAGAAGATGGGTAAGAACAAGTTGAACAAGAATACTTAAATAAATTCTTTCCTCAAAGCAGTCGACTACAACCATCTGATGATAATGCCGTGTTTCCATGTGATCTTCCAGTATCTTATCTTATCACATATCACCAATCACTTGCTATAAAGAGTGAGATGTATATATGTACCTATTGCTATAAAACTTTGACATTTGGGAAATTTGTAAACAAATAATAAATTAATTAATTTTTGCAAGTTTCGAAATGTGGAGCTGTTCAGAATACAACTGCCGTTTACGCTCAAGTGTAGCAGATCGTCATCATGCAGATTGGACACAAATTTATAAATAAAGCATCGCATCTTTTTATTTCCTGTTCGATATCATATTCGGCATATATTAAAATTCGGAGAACTCTTTGAAACTTTGGGGAAGATGATCTATCAGTGGACCAAACTGACTTCGCTTTTATGGCTTTCAGATTATCATGGAAAATGTGCACTCGGATAATTAATTCCATTGAAACTATGTCTGCCGCTAAGACTTAGTTTAAATTATTATAACCACATGTAAACCATGAAAATTAATAAAAAACTGCTTCTGAAAAACATGACGGTGTTTATTTACAAAATCAAATACAATAGTTTAAAAGATGTAATGCGGGCTCTAGGCCGAGCAGAAACACCTTTACTGACGCGATTCAAAAATGTAAGGCCCCACTAATGGGACTACTTTTCGGCGTGTAGACTGAGGCATTGGGACTTAAATTCAAAGAGCCAGAGTTCGGTGAACATGAAGGAACAAACACCGATGTTACTACCGACTAGGTTGCGACGCCAGCGCATTGCTGCTGTTTTTGTTGTGTTGTTGATTTTGCTGCTGCTGCTTATGTTGCCGTGCTGCAGAAACAACCCTTATTCTGGTGGCGCTTTGTTGCACATAAACGTTGTTGACACGCGCATTAACGACCGCCTTGTGTGTTTGCTGTTGACAGGGTGCTGCTGCGGCCGCATTTGTACTGCTTAACATGCTTAACAAGGAAGATCCTGAACCAACACCAGCTCCTTACAGTGGCGGTGTATCGTTGATACGTAGCATTGAGCTGGCTCCTGTGAAATTGCATTGTGGCAAGCAGATCGAGTCAGTTGGCATGACAGCAAATAGTTGAGCGTTTTTTGCTATGATATTGAGCATTTCCTGTTCCTTACAGCGATGACGACCTAGCGGGAAAAGGTATAGTTTAGTTTTCGACGTGGAAAGGAACAGTTCAGTCTGTCGAATTTGTAATATTGTTTATATTATTTTTAGAAATGTCATTCAAAATGAAAAAAGCCATGTAGCTATAAAAATGGTTGTAAAATATTATAGCATGTGATACACTTTTATGGAAAAAGTTCAAAATTTTGAACTTTTTCTATCTTCTAGTATCTCATGAAATCACAGAGGATATCACATGCTATAAAAATAGAAAATGTATGCCTATTTCACACTAACATTAACCAATCCCATAAGATAGGGTTCACATGCTCATTCTTTCTTACAAAAAATGTGATTGTGGAAGATCGTAGAAGATAGCATGGAAACGCGGCATAACTCTCTACACTTCTTATGGCGTCAGGTTGGACAACACCTCCTTTAAGGATTTGAAAGTACCGCCAAGAGGAAAATATAATCGTTTCCAGACACGCGGTAAAGATGAATTCAAGTACAAAAAGGGCATAAACAAGTGGTTCTTTCATAAGTTGCGCTTCTAAGGAGAATCAGAAGAAAGTGTGCGCGCACGCAAAGGTATTTTTTAATTTTAATTGCGCTAATCTTAATTTTTGTACATATGCTTATTGTATGAAGGAAAGAAACAGTTTCAAATCTGTTTCAATCAGTTTCAATCTTATTAAAAAAAAAGGATAAAACCTAAAAATTTCAAAGGAATAAAATATTTGAAAAAAATATTAAATATTTTCATTTATTCTGCTTCATTCATATTTATTTTTATGTCTGCTCCTCATTAGGAACTCGGTTCTTACTTATCTTTGAAAAGTGATTGTTATTTTTCTAGATTTATAATTGTTTTTTTTTTTTACTTTTTGACTTGCTGAAAATACTTTTAAGTTTTAAAAAACATTCAAAGCGACTTAGTTGCCGTTTTTGCCTTCTCGCTTTATAAAAAAACACAGCTACTGTACCTGCGGAAAAGCCAGTGTACACAGAATTAAAAAAACGCACATTCACTGGAAGTGAACATTTTTCAAACTCCTGCTTTCGAGTAAACTCAACCAAAAGTAAACTCACCAATATGCACAAGTTAAATATTTCAGGGGTTAAACTATCCCGCTGCCATTTTTATCTTCCACTCAAGAGACAAAAGCCTTAACTCAATATGAACAAATAAAAACTGGGAAAATCATAGAATATACCATGATTTTTAATTTGGATATATATCACGGAGATAAATTGAGCTTTTCCAATAAGAGCGAAGAATTCATCGCGAAGAAACGTCCAGTAAAAATGTTTATTTACTGTTAATAATTTATCAGTTATGCTGCAGATGTTTTTCATATATTTGAATATTTAGTGAAATATTTTTAAAAATTATTTTTTATTTAAATTCATAGGCGCCACGTGAGTATTTGTAAAGATGTTTTGTATTCAAATATATATTGAACTTTTAAAAATTTATTCCAAAATTTATTCCAGCTTAGAAGCCTATAATACATGCATTTAAAAAACTAAATTTTGAGTTCTATGACACTTTTTAGTTCATGCTATTTATATTAATACATTATCAAAGTCTACCATTTCACAAAAACTCCTTTTTTAAAACATTGCTATCAGAATTGATAAGTTATCATTGAAAACAGATACATAGTGTGCGATTTTTCATATCGCGTTAGAATCACTATTGCAACCGTGATCTTAATATGTCCAAATTATCACTGAACGTGCTTTTTGACAAGCTCCATTAAAGCCAAAAATTAATAAACTCAAATTACTAACTTTGTTTATACATTAAAGTCATCTAAATACCCAGCAAAAAAGACAATTCCATGACTTAAAATGTCCTCCGAAGAAGGCGACGTTGTTATTTGCCGTGCATGCATTAATGATTGCATTGAATACAAGAACATTCACCGCCAAGGCATCATCATGGGTGAACTGACGACGCTTGCCGCATTGCTGTCCTATTGCACCAATTTGGATTTTCCGCAGCATGAAGATTTTCTGCCTGCCAACATGTGCAACAGATGCATACAGAATTTGGCCAAATTATATGCTTTCAAACAGACGGTGATCAAGGCGAATGAGACGCTACGAAACCAACACACTGAACTGATTGGTGATGATAATGAGATTGAAGAGTTTCAGGATGCAACACCAAGTAACGAACTGCAACAAAAGCAAGAGGACGATCATTCATATGTAACGCTGACTGTTGTCGAGGAAAGTAAATTTAGGTCTGATGGAATGCATATGCATAACCAGGACATGGAAGATGCAGACGATTCCAAGCACAGCGATGAACTTTCAGATGAGCAGCAAGTGACCGAAATGCTGCAAGACGGTGAACAACATGAAATTTACGAAGTTGAGGAAGAATTTGAATCTGAAGAACATTTTAAAGTTGAAGAAGAAGAATTCGTGGTAACGATACAAGATTCACAGCACAGTGGTGCGACAGCATCTTCCGCTTCGGCATCTGAAGTTGAGGAAGAAGTGCAGCATGCAATGGTAACCACAACTAAGCGTACGGCGAAACAAATGACAGCGTTAACGGATTTTTTAGAACAAAAACGGTTTCGAGCTGTCAAACCACGTATAAAAAGCTACGGACAGAAACCAGCTAATCCAGATCTACAATGCAAGGTTTGTAGACATATATTTTTGCAATTAATTTCTTATTGATGCATTTCTTCATAGGTGTGTGGTAAGCAGCTTAGCAATCCAAACTCTTTTCGTTATCACATGCAGCTGCACTCGGACGCGACACCATTCCTTTGCAGCCTCTGCGGTGAAGGTTTTAAAACGCGTAACGCTTACGAAGGTCACATGTCGCTACATGATCCCAACAATCCGAATACATGTGAAATATGTGGAAAAATCTATCGCCAACCCTCATCGTTGCGTACTCACATGCTTACGCACACGGGCGAGAAGCCTTTTCAGTGTGATATCTGCGGCAAAGGCATGACACAAAAGTCGGGGTACAAAAAGCACATGCTAACGCACACTGGGGAAAAACCTCATTCTTGCGACATATGTGGGCGCACTTTTCGTTATTCAAGTAATCTTATATCGCATAAGCGTCATCATACAGGCGAAAAACCCTACGATTGCCCTTTATGCGAGAAAAGCTTCTCCACAACCGAGCAGCTTAAACGACATACGCTGGTGCATACAGGTGAAAAACCGTTTAACTGTGACGTGTGTAATAAACGATTTAATCGTCGAAGTTCTTTGGTAACACATCGACAAACACATAATAGGGGAAACGAAAAAAAGACCAACAATGACAGCAAAGATCTTGAAAAAGCACCGACGCAGATTAAATGTGTCGAACATTATTAAGGCGTCGATTAGAGATGAATCACTAGAGTTGAATTAATATATTATTACGTAATGCTTTCTAGTTTTAGCTATAAGTTTTTCTTTCGTATCCATTTTAAATAAATCTATGAAAAAAATCTAATTCAACGCGTTGAATTCTTAACCTTGCCACTGTCTTATTTAGATGGTAAAAAGTCAAGTTTTTTCTCGCTCACTTCCGTTGTGCCATTTATTTTATTAGCCTTTTTAATATCAAACATAAAATTTTATTCAATTTCATTGATTCTTTAAGGTCGTCATACAATTAATTACACATGTGGAAAATAACAAAAATACGATTATTTTATCACAAATAAATCTTGTTAGTTATAGTTAATTAGTTAGGAAATTAAGCACTTCTTCATTAGAAGAATACAATATAGTTCAGTTGAGTTAGGGTCAGGACTATAAAATTTACATATTTTTTTTTTACTAAGTTTAATACTTCACAAGCAAGAGTATAAAATCATGTCAATGCAGGCAAAATTTTGCAAAGATCTAAAGCTATCTATAGTGATGATCGACGTGACGCACTTGTTCCCTGCTGTCCCCGCGTTCAATAAACCAATTCTTGTCATTACGTTGCTTCTCATTGTTGCGTCGTTCATTAGCACGATGGTTCATGTATTGCTCATGCCAGTTACCATCCTTTTTGTCTGCAGCAAAGTATTCACTGCAAAGAGAGATTTAATTAGTTCCGTAATGTTCTTTGAGTAGATAGTTTTCGTGTTTAGCAGGTCGGTTAATGTACTTCCAAGGGCTGAAAGGGACAATTGTTAGAATAAGTTGTTAAAGCAAACGACAAATCCGCAGGACCAGACGGCATTTTCCCAGCTATGTTACAAAGGACCACTCTACAAGTCGTCCCTTTGCTCGTGATAATATATAAAGGATGTACTATGAACTTAAACATGAGCTTGTTACCTGTAGGACAGCTGGGGTGGTATTAATAACAGATCAGATTGTACCAGCCATCTGTATTCAGGATATATACAGGACCATAAGCCATGCATCTCTCTTACTTTACAACACTTGAGAAGTTGGTAGAACTGCAAGAACTGTAGAAAAGCGGCAGGTCATGTAGAAAAAGCGTTCCATCACAAAGAATTCGCCTTAGGTACATTTCTAAGACATTTCAGGTGCATTCAACAATGTATCAACGGCAGCTTTCCTAAACGAGTTACGTGCGATGGATGCATACCAGCAATGGACTTCTGGCGAGATTACCTACTAAATTGTAGAAATTCCAAGCCGTGTGGGGCTCTGCTACCAAGAACATGGTAAGTGAAGTATGTATGCGACAATATATAGAGTATAGCCCGACATAACACACGCATTTAAAGTACCGGACCACTGCAGCACCTTGCACTGCATAGGAAGGCCGCAGAGACCAACAATCATCACTCTTTGATTAACATTTTTGTACAGAAATGTCCTAGCAAGTAAAGACGCACTAGATGTATTGAATACTTCATAAAGAGTGTGAATTTCCTGAGTTCCCAGGGCCAAAGAGAGTGTGAATCGTCAGGGCATTGACGGAATCGAGATGGCAAGGATCAGAGCTCATAGAACACGTACCTATCCCACTACAGGAATTGTATAAAAACCTCAAAACTAGAGCCGAACAAGCAGTAAGTCGTAGATTAATTGATACGTCAACATGCATAATCCTGAGAATCATGTGAAAAGCGGATAAAGCACGCCTCCCATGAGACAGCAGGACACTGGTGGGTATTATCATGGGTCATTGCACCAGGGATGACAACTGCAGACCGTGTAAGGAACAAGGTGTCCAAGAAACCCTGATTAACCTACTTTGCACATGTCCCCCCTTACTTAGATTTAAGTCTAACCTTATTTAGACTAAGGCACAACAACGTTATCGTCATTAAAAGATGCAGCCAAAAATCCTCTAGAATCCCTTCTAAGATTTGCGAATTCCACGCAAATCTTTAAGGACTTCCTCTAATGTCTTAAGGCTTTTAGCAAACGGCACTACAAACGAACGTAAGGTCGAAGTGGAGCTTCAAAGAGTGACAGTTGGATTAACCTAACCTTGAACGATATAACAAAAAGCTTGAACAAATTCGTACCTATTCTAGATTTTATGATACCGCTCATTTCGCATAACTATACAACTAAAAATTTAGATTTTTGGCGATGATCATGAAGAAATCTTGATTCTGAGAATCACCGTCATAAAGTCAATAATCAAAGTAAAGAATAATGTTATCTCATAACCACTCAACCCATATTCATTTTTATAGCAACATTTTTCTTTAATTATTTCAGGTATGAACTGTTTAAAATTGTCTTCGAAAATTGGAATTTTGAGCTCTGACAGTCTTGCATGAAATGAGCGACATGAGTATATTGAAGAGAACTACATATATGGCTTGAGACCAAAAATAATATATAATTAAATACCATATTCTTAGCTTGAGATGCTCGTAGTCAATAAGATAACTAGATATGGATTAGAATAACTGATCGAGATTAAAGCTGCGATTGTAATTATAAGCTCATGAGTGAAAAATATTATTCCTGCATATTCTGCAAAAATAAACCTACGACAATGAAGAATAGCTAGTATTGTATAAGGTTGCGGTTATAGTGAACGCCGAGTCAGACAGGCAGGCAGGCAGGCGAAGTGAACAAGCGAGATAGATAGCTATCTGCATCTGGTTTTTTCACACAGATTTCAGCCTGCCTGCCTGCCTGCCTGTCTGAATCGCGTTCACTATAATCGCAGCCTAAGCATAAAAAACATGTGCTCACAACATTATTACTTCTTTTTTTTTTAATCTTGTTAAATATAAGTTTTTCTTGTATCTAATTTGAAGGCGTTTCTAAATTATATTTAAGTAAATAGTTTAAGTTGGTTCTCAGTTATCAGTTTTTTTGTCAACTCAGTTATCAGTTTTTTTGTCAACTTACCCTGATTTTTTGTGCTTTTCATCAGAATCCTTAAAATGCTTGCCTGAATGTTCTTTCGAGTATTGTTCTCTCGACTGATCTTGGTGCTGGTGATGCTTGTTATAACGTTCTCTTGAATTATCAGCAGTTTTAGTCTTTTTTAAGTTTTGCTTATCAAAACGTTCGTCCGAATCATCATCATCATCATCATCGTCATCATCGTCATGCTCATGGCTATATTGACGATGTTCTTTGTATTTTTTCTGATATCCTGCTTTGCCTACATACTCCTTAGAATCACGGTGCATTTTGCTGCCTGGATGGTTAGTAGCATAATCTTTGTTGAATGATTTTTCCACTTTGCGATCATATTTTGGTTCACCCTTATTATAGGCATTAGGTTTTGTCTCGTTTTCCATAGTTGCTGCATTCAATTTATCGTCAACTTGACCAACAGTTTCTTTAAGATTTTCTCCGAACTTTTTCATATCGCTCATAGCTTCTGCATGTTGTTCTAAATTCGATTTTACTGACTCATATGCAGGAACATGTTTGAAGTACGGTTCTTTAGCATTAATTGGATCGTTTTTAATAAACTTTTCAGCTGGTTGTGGTTTTTGATATGGCTTAGCTTTGTAGTCTTGTTGATAGGCTGACTTCGCTCTATCAGATTTGTAACCGCCGGATTGTTGTTGATCTTTGAGCGTATTCAAATAGTTAACTTGTTTTGTAAGTATATCGATTTCGGCACGCATTAAATTATTCTGCAATTCCATGTCGTTTAGCTTCTGTTCCAAATCAACAAGCTGTTTTCCAGCAGCTGCTGGACCCCATTCAGGATTGCGCAATCTGCCAATAAAGGCAACAATGCCAATCAAACAGCCGACATAGAAAATTCCTGTTAGGCCCTTGCGCACAATTGGAGGAAATCGAGTTGGCGCATCTACCACAGCTGTTGTGGCTTCCACTCTTTGCAGAGCATTTGATGAGGACGAACGTTTTCTGCGTCGCTGTTTAAGTTGCGTATCTTCACGAGCTGAAAGAGCCGACAGCATTGTGGCATTTGTGGTTGGTGACACCAATTTTGGCAAATCAAACTCGGCATCTGTTGTCATTTTTAAATTGAAATCATTTAGATGTTGACGCAAAAGTGGATGCGGTGATATGCGTCCAGCACTGTCACTTTCGCTGATAATGGAAATGCCATCAGAGAAATCCTCCATTGAGGTGTCCAGATTGGGTTTGAAACTAAGAGCAGATTGTTGAGTTTTTATTCTTGTACTTAAGCGAAAAATAAAAACTTACCTGCTGCTTTCATTATCCTCCTCACTTTCCTGATGTTCATCTCGCTTTAGTTCTTCAACTCTATTGACAGCTTCATCTACTGTTGCATTGTCTTTTGTTAACTTTGAAGCTTCGCTGGATTTCTCATTAGCTACTTGGGCTCTGTTCTTGTCTCTGACCAAAGTCCAAGAGCCAAAAATTTCAGAATCCGTGCTAGTTGTTATTGGATCTTCATCCTCGTTTGGCTTTAATTTTGTTGTGACTGTAGATTTGTTATCTTTTTCTTCCATCTAGCTTGAATTAGCTAATTAAGTAACTGTAACGTGAAGATATAAAACAGATTAACTTATGTTATCTACAAAGGCCTTATTTAAACTAGATAAATAACGATCTTACGTTGAACTTGAAATAGTTTTTAATGACAAGGTGAGTAATAGAAAAAGTCAAGCTGTTCGTATAGTATAAATAAAGACTCTTTTAAGAGTATTTTTTTTTGTTTTAAAACAATTTTTTTTTACTCTACTTGAAGTTAAAACTGAATTTTGCGAACATCTTCCACTTTCTTCGTATATTTCAAATAAGCTTTATTTTTTTCTTCCACTTGTCTTTTCTTCCACAACTTTCACAATCTTAATTCAATATTTTATTTTGAATATGCATTTCTATTAACAATGTCTAGTGCCGATATTTTAAATATGCGTCCTAATTTTTTTACAATAGCCGCATTTTAATGTCACTCACTGCTTTAAAAATGATTTCTTGCTCGAAAAACAGCATAAAATAAATTTGATTTCTTTATTCAAGTACGTTGAACGTGCGAAAAGTGCAACCAATCTATTTTTAAAGAAACACTTTAACCGAAAATTTAAAATATTACCCTAAATTAATAGTACATTTAAATATTGCGAAGAAAGCGCACAAAGATGATGCTGCTCTTGCGTTGAAAATATTACATTAATGAGATGTTGACAAAAACACAAGATTTTACCGACATTAACTGTTTATTGTTTGCTTTGTGTGTGTGTTTTTTTTTTTTTTTTGCTAAAGGTGTTTTATTCTTAAAATGTGATGTAAACTCATTCTTGTTTCTTGTAACTATATGAAATTTCTTTGTCACATATTCTCTGAGTTTACGTGAGATTTTGTGAAGAGCTAGCCAATCCGAAATAAATACGTGTCCTTTAAAAATAAATGCAAGATAGAATGTACAGAAATAAATTAAATTAACCGAAAATAAAGCTTTTGGGTACAACAAATTTAAGCGGCGCACGTAAATCAAATTATTATATTAATAAATAATTTAATACTTATTTTTAACATATAATAAGCTTTTATGAAGGGTGTCCCGCAACTGAGTGCAACTATTTACGGAGGTGAAAGGTAATGTCGATTTGAACAAAAAATCGTATGGGAGGGGGGGTTCAGTGAAATCTATTTCATTTTTTTTTTTTCTATTTTCACATTCTTAGCTACAGGGTAAATTAGAATTTCACGATTTTGATTCAAACTAGTGTATCTAGTACAAAAACTTGCTCACAGAAAACTTATTTAGCTAATTGTAAAGGCACCTTTTTAACGGTATATCATCAAACCCTACCGACTTAACTGTTCCTAAGCAGAATTTCGTGACCCCATGCGCCAAACTAAGGGTTAAAGATTAAAATAAAAAACAACATTTTAAGACTTGCTTCTAGTGTAACTCTTTGATTGCTCTAAGAAATGCATGCAGGAGCGAACGCAGGTTGGGGTTTTGGGAGTTAAACCCCCCCCCACATGATGAAAATAAAATGTATAAGGGAAAATTATTAAAATTAAAAGATTTGAGTAAAAAACTTCTTATGAAAACTATTAATAAAAATAACGGGATCGTAAAACACAGGATTCAATACTCAGAGTATAATATTCTTCTAACGCACCCATTTAAACTATGCACCAAAACTAAAAAACCGTAGGCGCGGAAAATATTCTACGGAATATTTGGAATAGGTTTGCCCAAGAAACCCTTGGTTTCAAATTGATTGCGAGACTTCGATTTTTTGAGAGAAAGTTTGAGAATATTAGATAAAAAATTTCCTGTTTTTCGGTAAAAGTCTTCACTGAATGCCCTCATTTAAGAAAAATTTTAATTTTTTATAAAAAAAAAAAAGAATCTAGACTCAATAAAAAATTGAAAAGATTGTTTAAGGTCGTTTTTAGTCCTCTTTGCTTTCAAGTCGTGGAGTTTTTCTTAGACTATCTGCTGTCACTATAACTATAACCTCCTCCATAACTGTTAAATTTTTTCAACAACTCGTCAAACACTGCCCAAAAGTTAAACATTACTCTCAGTTCCTTGAATATGGCATGGAATTTGTAGATCAAGTTTACTTGTTTTGTTATTTATTTACTAACTTTCATCAAAACAAACTATTTTCTAAGAAATGAAATTATACAATAGATTTCACGAAATAATGAAACGATCATAGTAGAATAAATAAGGTATATGCAGCGCTGATTGTGCTCTCTTCTCGGTACTGCCGATATTGTCAAAATCTGCTGTGTGTCCAGGGCCAAATTAAGGTTGATGGGGCCCTGAGGCAAGTTATTGGTGAGGGCCCCTAACAGTGAATGTAAATGTTAGTTGCACAAAAACGTATGCAGAGTCATTATTATAGATTTAAGTATATAATTTTTATTATGTTTAAAATATTGAATTAGAAAAATCGTTATTTTTAATATAAATATCGTTAATGACAATCATAAGAATAGTATGAGTTGTTAAGTTTTACGAGATTTAATCGAAGCGAACACTTCAATAACATTTTCGAAAGATAAATCACGAATTATGTCAATTTCTGTGCTAAGAACCATGAGGCTGGTAAGACGTTTCTGTCCTATACTCGTACGCAAGCTATTTTTGAGCAGTTTCATTTTGGAGAATGATCTCTCTCCACTACAATTGGTTACCATCATGAATAAGTATATACGAAAACTATTTCAGTACATATTTACAAAAGTTGAGCGAAGATTGTTCTTCATTATTATGCGATAAAGAAATTGTGCTCCAGATTCTGCGATTTGTCGTTTAAAGAGCCTTGCAAGCTCGGCGAGTTGAACCAGTTCATTACCAAGAGTCAATTCTACACCTTCTGGGCAACAATCAAGAAGATTTTTCGCTTTTGCGTTTAACAATTCAGTTGTAATCGTTTGAAAATCAGTAAAAAATCTGAACCTTTCGCAAACTTCAACATCATATACTGTGATTCTTTTTGATAAAGACGTGGTCAGCGAGTCCACAACTAGAAGAAAAGCTTCAACGTGGAATTTATCTCTTGGTGACAGCGGGACACATGACTTTTTTGTCATTTGCACCCGATGGCGGTGCAATTAAAAAACCACAAGAATTAAGAATTATCAAAATTTCTTTTTTGACAACTAAAATGAAATAACTATATTAAAATATTAGACCTTTATATACCTCGTTTAAACGCTGCGTAAATTCACGAAACAACGATTTGCGCACTTTTAAATTCGAGCAAAAACTGATGCGTGAACAACGACCAGATAATGTGACGCAATTTTTATTAAATTCGCTCTGTATTATTTCCCGCTATGCTGTCAGTCTTTAAGTGCAAATGCAACAAACACTTGTGATACTTTCTGTTGTTTACTCAGAAAACAAGATGGTAATTCAAAACAATAGTTTCTCTATTTTGATAAAACAGACAACTTTTCTTTAATTCTCCGCAAATTTTCTTTTCAGATTCATGAAAATTTTAAGAAATATTATTCTAAAATAAACCTTATTTTTTTCCGAATTTTGATAAACAAGAAATGTTTATAATAAGCAAAGCAGCCAATGAATCTGAAATTTTCTTTAATGAAATAGTTAATTTTTTAGAAAACAGCTAGGATGAAACAAAATTTGTTACTACCAGACCATTTGATGTAAAACAAGTAAATTTTCTTACTTTAAAGTTTCAAAAAATTTTCATCTCAATAATAAAAAAAATGTCCTCCCATGTTCGTATGCAAGTATTCAACATAATATGAGCTAGCTGAGCTGGTTTTATTGCGACATATAAAGTACAACATACATCAAGAATCCACACAATAATCGAGGTTTCTTCCTATAATAATTCTTTTGAGTACTCGATTCGACATTGGTTTTTTTAAAATTGTTTTCCCATTTATAACACGGATGGTGGGGGCCCCCAAGAGGTGGGGCCTTAGGCCAGTGGCCTCACTGGCCTCCAGGATAATTCGGCACTGTCTAAGGAAATAAAATTTGAATTATTTCAATTTTCATTTTGTGTCGTCTTCTCTTATATATAAAATCAAATGTTTGTCTGTCTGTTTGTTCCGTATAGGCTCGCGCACCGTTCATCCGATTGAGCTGAAATTTGGACACCGAATACGTTTCATAGAGAAGAAAATGATACGGGGCGGTGTAAAAGATGTAAAAAAGTGGACGGAAGTCTGTGGGCGTGGCACTTCACAATAACTCCTAAGCGCCAGAAACGATTTCAATGAAATTTGGTAAGAAGGTTTAACTGCACCCAAGATAAAAAATAGGCTATAAAAAATTGCAAAGATTAACGCAAGAGAGCGCTTTAAAATAGTGAATTTTTAAGGCTCAATAACTCCTAACCAACTTGACCGATTTTACAAAAATTTAGCTTGTGAATTAATCTGACTCTTTAGGAAGAGGGCGCTTTATGCAATTATCTGGCTCATTCACTTCAAAACGAATTAACTGATTTCGATAAAACTTGTTCAGCGATCGTATCTATTACTGAAATAGATCCTATGCTTTTAAAAGTTCTTTCGACAAAAATCAAGGAATGCGCCGAAGGCAAACGAATTCAAGGACCAAAGACTAACTAACAAAAACGAGCAGAAACTATATAAAGATGAACAAAAATCAACCGAACAGTACCGACCAAAACCGATGTTGAACGAAGACAATACAAAAATCGAATCGATCCCAAAAGGATTTTTTAAAACTAGAATTGTTTTTTTCTGAGATATAAATGCATATGAAATGAATGTTAAGAAAAACTTTAAACGCATTTTTGAAAGTTATTTAAAGAATGATTTTTTCAGACGTCGGAGCGAGACCTGGAAGATTTAATATTTTTCAGGTACTGTTTTACGGAAATTTGACGAAACACTTACGACGAATTTAGGGGGCAAAACCCCCAAAACACGATAATTTAAAACATTAAATTTATAATTTAAGAAATGTTAAAATCAGATTAGTTTTAAAAATCCCCTTTTTTTCTGTGCTCGAAGAACAATCCCGAGCAACACCGGGTAACATCAGCTAGTTTTAAATAAAAAAGTTTTTGATTTTTTCAATTGAAATTTTTTTTTCTTGCTTTCGCATTGTTTTGAGAATGCTTTGAGATTTTATATGAGTTATCAACTTCGTTTTGACATTTACGGCAGTACGCTCTCTTCTAGCGAGTTTACCTTATTTATTCTACTATGGAAACGATAATAGCAAATCTAGCTTTCAAATGTTGTTCTTCTATTTTAAATAAATTTTCAAAACATTTTTTTAATGTTACAATGAAATCTGAGAGTTTTTTAGTTATTGTTGACACATGATGAAACACATGATATTTATAAACAAATTAATATTTTAAATTTTTGTTCGAAACCAGTTAAATTTTTACATTAGTAGAATCCTTTTTTGGTTCTTTTTTTCAATTTCTTCAAACACAAAACACATCAGAACACAAATTCAAACTTTCTTCGAAAAATCGGAGGCTCGAAATCGATTTTAGGCTTTGTGTTTTTTGGGAAAAGATGGTCAGAATTTTCCCTAGAACATTTTTCGCGCCTACAATTTTTTGAAAACAAAAATTGACCCAGCCTAATATAAAAGGCTTGAGGCTATAAAGACTCAAAACATATGCAATTAACCCATGTTCCATTGGAAAACCCATTTGGATACCCATGAAATTAATTTTTTTCAAAATATCACTTAAAAGTTTGGGTAAGGTTTGATGGGGATGGTTAGGTTATAGATTAAAATTTCTTAGACTACTAGATGCATCCTTGAAATTTTGTCATTTGACTAGAGTTACCAGACTACAAAAACCATTAATTTTCCGATGGTGGAAATCAGAAAACATAGAAAATAAATCAAAGCACAACAGAAATATTAAGTTTTTATCTTTGCCTTTTCATCGATACCAACTTTGGCTCGGTCGCATTATTAGTAAGAAAGTAATAAGTAATTAACTGATTTGATTACACTGTACAACAAAACTGAAGTTTTTAAAAATCCCAAGAGGTTTCACAACGGTTTCCTAAGGTTTTGGGTTCGCTGAATCCGAATCTTAAGTCAGAATTTTCGGGTCACCCTAGGTTTCCGAGCTACAGGGGAGGCAGAACCCTAACCTCTACTGTTAATGAAATCAATATGACCGACCCCCATTCATTACTTTTTCAAGAGGAACATTTTTTGCCTTGGAACCCATCTCCTCCGACACCTCCGTATTGGGGCTACCATACAAATTTTGTGATTTTAATATATTTTTTATATGAATTTTTTTATTTAAACAATAATCTCGACAAATTTTCTGTTTGCCTATTTATAATTATGTAGAATTCTAAACATTAAATTAAATAAATACCAAAAATAAATAGTAATAAAATATATTAAAAATAAAAATAATATTAATTTCAAGCAAATTTTTTTTATTCCAATAAATAAATATTAATACAATTTGGTTTTTTTAAATACAATTTTTATATAAAATATATACAAAAATCATAAAATTTGTATGGAAGCCCCCATACGGAGGGGTCGGAGGAGATGGGTTCCAAGGCAAAATATGTTCCTCTTGAAAAAGTAATGGTGGTCGGTCATATTGATTTCATTAACAGTAGAGGTTAGGGTTCTGCCTCCCCTGTAGCTCGAAAACCTAGGGTGACCCGAAAATTCTGACTTCAGATTCGGATTTAGCAAACCCAAATCCTTCAGAAACCGTTGAGAAACCCCTTGGGATATCTTGAGTGTTGTACCGTGTTATTATTCTACCAAATCAGCAGTTAAGCTTTTAATTTTGCCCTCCACCGCCAAAATTAATCGGTGCAGATTTCAATTAGCAGTTTTGTCGTTAAATACGCATTGCAGTAATTTTAAAAAAGTCGAAGAAAAGTTATTACGATGGCCAAATGGGTTAAAAAATACCCAATGAATATCCCTGGCAGATTCCAAGCAGAAATGGGTTAATAAAACTGGGCAGACTGTGTGTCTATCTCTGTTAAGTGTTCGTAAGGGTCTAGAAAATAATATTTGGAACATTGAAAGTGCAATAGTCCAAAAGAAAAGAAAAATGACACGAACAAAAAATCGATAACTTTATTAGTTATCGAGTTATCGATTTAAAAACAAAAATTTTGTTAAAAGATCTGTTCAAAAAAACATCTATATCTTTGCCGTTACTCAATGGATCTTTAAGATTGATATGTCATTTGAAAGATCATTAAATGACCTTTCAAATATTTTTATTATAAATATCATTGCTATAATATTTTTAGTTTGGTAAGCGAATTTATTCCAAAGTTTAATTTTTTAATAAAAAGAACCGTTATTTTCCAAAAAAAATTTACGTTATTAAGTTACTAATAATATATTTTTTTGAAAAGCTTACAGTTAGACCTTTTGTTCGACACATAAAAATATACATCTTTTATTTAATTTCACACTATATTACATCTATATAATTAATAGGCTAAGGTTTTTTTGTGACTTCAACTCCTCCCAGACCAATGGACCGATTCTATCGATTTAGATGTCATTAAATCAGATTTAGGCTGTATATGTGCAAACCACTTTTAAAAATTGTGATTTCACTTCAGGGGGTTCCCAACCTTTTAAAATAGAAATAAAATTTTTGTACAAAAATCCGTTATTTTATCGATTTGAAATTTAGTTTGAGAAGAGCTTATGAATTGATCGAATTTGAATTTTTTTCAAAACTAAAAATTTTTAACCAAAATTATCTTTTATGCATTCCTCAAATGTCAATTGTCCGAAAAATGCAGTTCCAAAATCAAAAATTCCACTTTCCGAGCAAACAACTCAGTCAAATTTTAACGGTTTTCAAATTTTTTTTGTTTTTCTAAATTTTTGTTTAATTTTCTTTGAAATGTGTTGGCAATTACGGTAATTATCTTGCCAAATGTATTTTTAATGAATTTTCTTAATATTTTCTTTAGTTGTTTAACGTGTATTTTTATCAAACGCCAAGACAGAGAAAAAAACTCTCTTAAATTTAAAGTTCTGTATTTGGAAGCGAATATCTCTGCCACTTTTTAAAAAATTTCATTTATTTCTTTTTTGTATTTAATTGCAATTAATTGACTTTAAAATAATAACAAAGTTTTTACCGTTTCTTTATTATTTATATTTTAATCATTGCCTTTAAAAAGAGTCCAATAAAATGAATGTTTCCTCAAAAAATGTATTAAAAATTGTTTTTGTTGTAAAAATAAAAAAATTTAAAATTTGCATTTTTGATTTTCTTTCATTGTATGTAGTTTATTTAAGACGAATTTGTTTTTGTTTGACAGAAAAATTAATAAATACTATGTGTCATCGAAAAACAAGGCTACCCCCTATGGTTTTTTGCTCGAAATTTTTTTTTTTTTATATGTTGTTCTTATATTTTTTAAATCTTCAACAAGCTTCAAAAACAATATATTTGAAAAAAATTTCATTATAGCTACAACCAATGAAAAGTTATAGCCACGAATCTGTTTTAATCATCCTGCTTATCTATATAATTAATAGGCTAAGGTTTTTTTTGTGACTTCAACTCCTCCCAGACCAATGGACCGATTCTATCGATTTAGATGTCATTAAATCAGATTTAGGCTGTATATGTGCAAACCACTTTTAAAAATTGTGATTTCACTTCAGGGGGTTCCCAACCTTTTAAAATAGAAATAAAATTTTTGTACAAAAATCCGTTATTTTATCGATTTGAAATTTAGTTTGAGAAGAGCTTATGAATTGATCGAATTTGAATTTTTTTCAAAACTAAAAATTTTTAACCAAAATTATCTTTTATGCATTCCTCAAATGTCAATTGTCCGAAAAATGCAGTTCCAAAATCAAAAATTCCACTTTCCGAGCAAACAACTCAGTCAAATTTTAACGGTTTTCAAAAACGGTTTTTTTTTTGGTTTTTTGGTGTTTTTTCATCTAAATGTGTTATAAATCGATGTTGTAGGTGTTCTGTAAGTACCTTTTATTAATTTCTGAAATATATCTTAGTATTATTTCTTAAATCTATTTTTAATTCGTTTTTTTTTAACATTAGTTATGTTTTATAGCTGGAAGAGTTAAGCTACGATGTTTTCGAATAGTAATAATGTTTTTCTCAGTAATTATATTAGTGTAAGTCCGTCTTCGTATTTTGACAGTTACATTAAAAAATTTTGTGTCAGATCATACGTTTCAAGTCAAACCATTCAGATAATGATCTTTTATATCATTATTGAGACTCAATATATCGTTATTAGTTATAACTTCTTGAATAGAATATCATAAATTAAACGTCTATAATGTTTGTAACACTTAATTTTTATTGAATTGCTCGAATTCGGGCAACAGGTTTACTAGTAAAATTTAAATTTTCAAGTATTTTCTTTGTAAAAAAATCTGTTCATAAAATTTTCTATATCTTTGCCAATATCCAATGAATCTTGAAGATTGACATGCTATTCGAAGGGTAATTAAATGCCTTTTCAACGATACATAACAAAAATATAATTTCAAAAATTTTTTTAAATTTATAAGCGAATAAATATCAGATTTGAATTTTTTAATTAAAAGAACCGTTATTTAAAAAAAAATTTACGTTTTTAAGATACTAAAAATATATATTTTTTGAAAAGCTGAAATTTGTACCTTTTTCGATAGATAAAAATATGTTTATTTTTTTATTAACTGATCGACTAAAAATTACAAATTTTTTTCACTGACTCGAAAATCCCGTTAATTCATATAAATATTGTAGCTACAATGTTGCCTTAAAAACAATTGAAATGACAATTTTCGAAAATATGGAGTAAGAAAGGAAAACATCTAAGGTAAATATGAGTGAAATAAGCAATTTTCCGTGCAAGGGCAAATCATTGTATCATAAAAAACATCATAAAAAGTCAAATAAATTATATATATTATGTACTAAATGAAAGATAAATTTTCAAGCTTTGATAATTTACTTTTTATAATTCAAAGTAATAACGGTAATTTTTGAGGAAATAATGGTTTTGTGTGAAACTAGTAAGGTATATCTTCGACTTGGCCGAAGTTAAAATCGCCCCCACGGGCGATTCGCAATGGTACAAAATCTTAAATTGCAGCTCTATTTATATGAGATTTCAAAAAATGTTACTATTTTCATACGTCTAAAATACATTCATATCAAATTGTTTTCCTGCAAAGTAAAGACAAGTCTTATTATAAAGTTTTCAATTAGGGGTTGTATGGGAGGTGGGCGTGTACTTGAGTGGTTGATGCCAATTTTTCTAACATGCCTCAATTTTGATAAAATATAAACAAATACCCAATTTCAGGTCTGTAGCTTAAATAATAGCCTATTTATAGAGTTTCCAATATACATGGGTATGAAAACCGTTGTATGAACACCGATGGGCGTGTTCATCTGTGGATGACGCCCATTTTTCTAACACATCTTGGTTTTATTATAAAAAGAATAAATATCTAATTTTAATTCTGTAGCTTCAACAGAAACCTATTTATAGAGTTTTCAATTTTGGGGTTGTATAGGTGGTGGGCGTGTTCGTGTATGGATTACGCCCATTTTTCTCTCACGTCTAAATTTTTTTATAAAAATAATAAATATTTAATTTCACTTTTATAGCTTCGACACAAGCCTCTATATATAGGTTTCAATAATAGGGTTGTATGGGAGGTGGGCGTGTTAGTGGGTGGATGACGCACATTTTTCTAACACACCTAAGTTTTGTCATAGACTTAACAAATACCGAGTTTAAGTTCTGTAGCGTAAATATTTGTTTCTTTATGGAGTTTTCATCATTGGGGTTGTATGGGAGGTAGGCGTGGTTTTCATCCGATTTAGTCCATTCTCGAACTTGATCTTAGTTTTTTTAAAAAAAGCTAAAATATCGAATTTCAGCTTGATAGCTTGAAAATTACGCCTGTAATCGTGTCCACAGACAGACGGACATGGCTAAATCAACTCAGATGGTGATGCTGAGCAAGAATATATATACTTTTCTATGCCTACCACGCCTCCTTATGGACGTAACACACGTCGTGACAAAATTAATATAAAAATATTTTTTTATTGCATAAAAATGCCTATAAATTACAAAATACTCAACAGATTTCATACATTTAAAAATTAAAATTAAAAAAGCCTAATATATAACCTTTTAAATAACACCTTCATCATTAATATCGGTTATATATTAAGCATAATATAGCCGATTTTCTTCATAGACCTTATAGCAAAAAAAATTTTTAAAAATCGATAACTCGAAAACAAATCGATAACACAACATTTCCTTTGGCTATTCTTATTTTTATTAAGAGTACTCTTCGAATCCATCGTCAAATTTTGGCGCCCCGGAAATCGTAATCTCCCCAGAAAAATAGACATTGTTTTCTTAACATTATTTAAAAAATAACAAATTAAAATAAGTCTGAAAATAAAAACATAACATAATAAAACCCCCAAAACTTTTTCCTGGGTGCGCGCCTGAATGCATGCAAGAAGTTCAAACATGGACTAATTGTGCTCCCCGCTGTACACCACACAGTCATACCAAAGATAGTCGGTTCGGTATTTGGTACATTAACTTTGTCACTAATTCGAGATACAGTATCGTTAAATTTTCACACATGATTTAATTGGCCTCCAGTCTTATGCTTGAGCTGTTTGAGCTATAAAAATATACACAAATCCATCTGGACTTACAAGTAAAAATGTTGTCTTGTAGAATTTTCTGCTTGAAGTACGTTTAACTGGTTATTTAGAATTAACGCTTTAAGTTTCGCTTAAAATTTTTAAATTATCCAAAACTATTTTACACAATCTCTTGAATTTTAATTTTTTTTTTTTTTTCAACTCACAGTTTGACAAATAAAAATTTGTTCACTAAATATTTGTGCTTGACATAAATCGACTGGCGATGATTTGTTAAGGTTTTTTCACAACACTTGCAAATTATTCTGGTAGCATCTAAATATTTAACAACTTTTTGTTTGTTTTCTTTGAGGCTCTTGAAATGTAATGCTTTGTGTTTTAAGCAGAAATATATCAAGAAATTTGAAGAAACTACCACAAACAAAACAAATAATGAACAAATCACGCAATTGATAAAATATGACTGAAAAGAAGATGATAACCAAAACAAATGTCTTGCTAAGGAAAACAAATAAAGAGTGCGAAAAAAGATAAAAATATCTTTCGAAGCAGGTTAAGGTTGCAACCAAACGGCGGCTAGATGAACTGTGATAATTTCGAAACACTCAATAGACACACTTTAGCAGACATTTGGTGTGGTGTGTGTCTCGGCTATTCACACTTTTATGTACAATTGTGTCACCTACAGGGAATTTTAAATTAAGACTTTCCAACGACTTCTATAGTGCATTGCTTGACGACAGATGTCGCATATGCGATATGTTGCAAAAGTTTGATAAATTTGAAAATGGATTAAAATGAATATTATTGGTCAAGTTTTGCAGAACACAATATAAAAGCTAGAGAAAATGTTTTTGTCGCAAATGCTTTTGCATGAAGAGTAAAATAGAATAAAGAGAGAATCTACAACATTTCAAAGATTTAGTGACATTTATCACTTAACATTTTTTTTTTATCAGTTTCGAGTTGTTACCCTAAACATTTTTTCCTGATCGAAATAAAGCCTAGTACTCTATTTAGTTTCATGTCAAATTTCACTCAAATTTTCATACAAAAAATAATAGCTGTAAAATATGCGTGAAAATTTTCACAACATGTTCGTCAAAGTTGTACTCTGTTCCGATGTGAAAAATACTTGCAACATTTTTTCACGACAATTTAATTGAACTGCATATTTATTTGAAGTGAAGAGTGAAGAGTGACAGTTATCGAAAATTTTTTGTTTTTATTTATTTAGTTTTCTCTATTTTGATAAGTAAATCATGACTTTCTGAAATTTTTTTAATTTCTTCGCAACAAAATATTTGTCAGAATTTTCACGCAACAAAAAAATGAATGTTGCGAGCGAAATTTCACGCAAACAAACAGAACACTAGGCTTAAAATCATAATTTTAACTAGTAAGGTATATCTTCGACTTGGCCGAAGTTAAATACCCCCACGGCCGATTCTTAAGGGTGGAAGAATCTTAAATTGGAGAGCTTTTTGTATGAGATTTTGAGAGATTTTATTATTTTTATGTGTCTAAAATACATACATATCAAATTGCCTTTTTAAAAAGTTTTAAATTTTGGGGTTGTATGGGAGGTGGGCGTGTTAGATTGTGTATGACGCCCATTTTTCTAACATACCTCAGTTTCGACATAGAATACACAAATACCGAGTTTCTGTCTTGTAACTTTAATATTAGCCTCTATATAGATTTTTCAATTTTGGGGTTGTATGGGAGGTGGGCGTGTTAGTGGGTGGATGATGCCCATTTTTCAAACACACCTCAGTTTTGATATTGAATACACAAATACCGAGTTTCCGTCTTGTTACTTTAATATTAGCCTCTTTATAGATTTTTTAAATTTTCGGGTTGTATGGGAGGTGGGCGTGTTAGTGGGTGGATGATGCCCATTTTTCTAAGACATCTCAGTTTTGACATAAAATACACATATATCAAATTTCAGTATTGTAGCTTTAATATTAGCTTCTTTGTAGAGTTTTCAATTTTGGGGTTGTATGGGAGGTAGGCGTGGTTTTCATCCGATTTAGCCCATTCTCGAACTTGACCTTAGTTTTTTTAAAATAAGCTTAAATATCGAATTTCATTACGATAGCTTAAAAATTATGGCTGTAATCGTGTCGACAGACGGACAGACGGACAGACGGACAGACAGACGGACATGGCTAAATCAACTCAGGTGATGATGCTGAGCAAGAATATATATACTTTTCCATACCTACCACGCCTCCTTTTGGGTGTTACACACGTCGTGACAAAATTAATATACCCCTTACGCAGTACGCGTGGGGGTATAAAAATATGTTTAGAAACATCTTTAGGAACATAGATACGTATATAGTGTTGTACATCTAATTTTGTCCGTAGTCCTGACGTTGAACTTTATATGTGCGATCTTTTATAACTATGCACAGCTGCCAATCAAGTATGTTCCGCGAGAAGCCAATATTTATTGCCTGGATTTACAAATGTTTCTAAAGGAACACATTAACTTAAAGCAGGGGCGGATCTGGAAAAAATCTTGGGGGGGGTAAATTATCAAAGACACACATTTTCGATTTGAGAAAATTTTGCCTTTTTACAAATAGATAAATTGTTCTTTTTTGAATTGAAATTATTGAATTGTTTAAGAAGCATTTTTCCCAGACACATAGACGCACATTTCTGTATTTATTTATTTCTCCCTTTTTCTGGAATAATATCTCAGCGAAAAGTAAATAAAAACTCTAAATCTAACAAGAGCAGCCCACGTAAAATTGTGAAATTTTTTCGTCTTTGAACGTCGATATCTTCGAAACTGTCGAATATATTGTTATTGAATGTGCAAAAATTGAAAGGTCTATCTAAATCGGTAGATCATTATAATAGATATAGCAATATTATCAGAAAAAAAACTGATTATCATGTTTTTGCCTAAAACTCAAAAACTCGAGCTGATGGAGAAAAATGGAGTCTATATTTGAAATCAGCAGCCAAAATTCATTCGGTATTGTTTATCGAGATCTCTGCACCTTTCATAAAGCTTAATTTTGTAACTGACAAAATCATATGACAAAATCATCGCAAAATTATCAATAACTTCGTTAATATTTATTTAAATGTCTCTACGTAAATGCAATAATGCGAGTCCATTCAATCGTTCTCAATTCGAACGGAACCATATTTTTAATCGTCGCAGTATAGAAAAACTTCGCTCAGCTGTTTCTACACTGATAGGAAGCGTGGCAAAGATAGCAAACGTAATAGAAATTAGTGGAAAATTGTCATTAGTGTCACATTAGTGTCGCTCTCCTATTTACACTGCCAAATTTTAAGTTCATGAAATAATTGAATTTGAATTAGTTCCATACTAAAAGTGGCAGTTTTATTTCATGAAATTCGGTTGTGGTAATTTGGTTGGTTTGTTGCAAATATAATTACTAGTACCGCGCTGGGGTCGCAAATCGCCCAATTTTTGTTTGTTTATTTATAGTTGTATAAAATAGTTGGTGCACTTCTTCTCCGCACTCTAATTCATTTAAAAACAGAATTATCAAAATCGGTTAAAAAACACGGGAGAAAATGCTCCTTAACTGTTTTCCCTGCGCCTATTTATATAAAAAGTAAGTTAAGGTAGGCTTGAAAAATTTCAGAATTCCAAACAATTTAGAATTTACTCAAACAAAAATAATTGTATGCAACAAATTATTTGCGCAGTTGATACAATTTTAGCAACTTTAACCTAACTTTAATTCACTTCAAAACAACCCTGTTTTTTTAAAAGCTTGCTGATTTGAAATTTAAATAAAACACATGCCAAATTGTAAAATAGCCAAAATAATTTTTATTTGGTAGATAATTTCTTGGCATTTAACATTTAAATATAATTTTGGGCATATGACTACCACGACTTTTTTGCACAAAGGGCATTCTGGAGGTCCACTTTTCGACCCAAAAGTCTTTGAGGGCGTATTTCAACATCCATATCTTGAAGATTTGGCAACAAAAATTCATTGATCATGGTTCTGTATCGATTTCTATTCACGGTAATGCGTCGTCCTTCCTCATTTTCAGAGACAAATCGATAAATTAACGTTTTCTTCGACACTGGCCTCAACGACAACAATATTTTCTTCTGTACGCACTCTTCTCATTCTTCTCGGTGGCTTGGAATCCAAAAGAGTGAATATTGACCGAAATTTGGTAATTACGTTCTTTATGGTGGTCTCAGACGGACGATTATGTGCACCATAAAATTCGCGAAGTGCTCCATAAACATTTTTAATTGAACACTGTTTTTGAAAATAAATTTTCACGATTTGGAAGCGTTGTTCTGGAGTTAACCTTTTCATGATGATTTGCCAAATAATACTGAGTAGAGACGTCACTTTCAACTGTCAAAACTGTCAGACAATAGAGTAATCCATATTGAAAAAAAAAACCTCAGAAAAAAACACCCTTTATATCATATATGACAAAAAGTATTACAGATGTAGGTATATAATATTTTCTTAAGGACTGAATATAGCTGAAATATTTCTAAGAAATAATTTAACTGATGATGAAATAATTGAAGTAAAAAAACTATTGGATTTTACATTGTTTGAATTTTTTTTTTTTGAAAATTTATAAAGTGAAAGCTGAAAGTACAATGCACGTATTGTTTTTTTATGGCAAAATTCGTTGGCACATAGGTTGCAAAAAAGTTTGGCAGGTTTTCAGTAAAAATTTAGAAGAATAAAATATTTTAAGTGGCAACTTTGGTTTGCATAGCCAAAATCTTAATTGCGCTCATAACAAATCAAAATCAATGTTGCTTGCTCAATGATTTCATATAAATGGTATTTTTAAACTAATCGTAAATGTCTTGCAAAAATATAATTATTATAAAGCAAACACTTACGCTAAGGTAGTGACTTCAAGTTTTTTATTTGTAAGAAAATAAAGCGTCTTTAAAGTTGATTGTTTAAAAAATGGCTGTTAATTTGAGAACATAACGATCTGTTACTTTATTTTCAATCTCATTTTTTAAAAAAAGCGAAGTTACTACCTTGACGTAAGTGTTTGCTTTACATATAATTATATATTGGTTTTTGCAGATGACTACAGATCATGTGATTCTACAAGCAAAATGGTCATACTCTTCTCGCATCGCTTCATAAAAACGTCATCTACACGCAAATGACCTCACGAAACAAAAATAAACAAAATTTTTTTTTATATACTTTAATAATTGTTGAAATCAATAAAAAAAAATAGTGTTTAACAATGTCTCTGACCATTTTTTTTAGTATTTTTTCAAAACACGCCTTCAGAATCGCTGATGTATACATAAAAGTACCCTTAAGCTGTGGGCATAACTATTTTTTCCAAATAAAGTATTGAAAAAAAAGTAATTGAGAGTTCTTGGGGGGGGTAATTACCCCCTTTACCCCCCCCTTGTATCCGCGCCTGACTTAAAGCCCATTTATTGACTAAGGATTTGAATTTGCAAAATTTACTATTAAGAACTAGAAGAAATACTAACACTTTCACCGCTACAGAGAATTTAAACGAATTTATTGTCACTTAATCCGCCCATTAAGTGGTTTATTATGCGAAAATTGGTTTTGTTATTAATCTAACGGTTCAATGAAATCCATTCATTCACTAATCCAGGGATTAACTGAGCGCACTATGGTGCTTGTTGATGACTGCCTGAAGGCTATGTGCCTCATGTTGACCTGTTGTTCGATTAGAAAATATAACAATCATCATATGTCTGTCACCTTTATGACATTTCTAAACTTGTCATGCAATCCTGTCTTATTTTTCTACCTGCAGAGTTTGAAACTTTTCACTATACAAATATTTATATAGTTTTGGTTGTGGTTTTGAAAATACTGTTTTTAACAGGCACCTTGGTTGGTTGCTTATTATTTGCAAAATTTTAGTGTTTGATATGAAAAGGCTTTATGACCCTATTTTTTGTGAAGGAGAAACAATTGTCAAAAGATTTAAACAACAAAAATGTAATATCGTTGCATGGAATTATTAATAGTCAAGTATAAGCGCTATCAAAAATTCCATATCAAGTGCAACAAAAAGGCAATATCGTTGCATAATAAAATCGAAGAGGCGATATTGGAAATGAAAAACGTCCCTCCTCAAATAACTAAATTAAATAGAATCATTATGTTCGAGCTTAGAGAAACATCTAAGATCATCACACCAGAGGATGCCTTTAAGGAGGGGTTTTTTAATTTATTTTGTAGACAACGACTCAAAAAGTTGAACAATTAGGGCTTTGCTACTAGAGAATATGCGGATAATTTGGTTATCGCAATTCTGGGCTGTCATGGGCAAACAATATTGCACAGAATGCAAAGTGCCGGAAAGGCGATTGATTTTTCAGATGAGATCAAGTAGTTGACTCTTGGGAGTGAATTTTGACAAGAAACTTTTTTAGAACACTCACTTGACAAACGCTTTATACACCTATCAACGCCTTCTTAGCAAAACTTTTGGTCTCAAGCCAGAAATGATATATTGGACGCTCTTAACGGACATTGAACCTAATTTTGTCGAATTTTGTTTACAAATTTAAATTTAAAAAAATTAAGAATTAAGGATGAAAAAAAGGTTAGATATTCGAGTAAATTTTAAATGAATCAGAGCGCAGAGAGGGAGGAGTGCACTGACTATTTTTAAAAGATTTATTTTTTTCAAATTTTTATGAAGAAAACTTGTTTTTCACATAAATTTTGTATTGAATCGACAGAGAATGTGTGTGAAAAGGTCGAATTTCGGTCACTTTCGAACTCTAGTTAATATAAACAAAACAATTTTTTATTTTGTTCGTGACAGGATATCTCGAGTTTGAGAGTATTTATATACTCTCAGACCGTCAACCGACATTCAAGGCCTTTCAAGCATACAAGATTGATTCAAAACTAGTTTTTAATTGTGCAAATAACTGAATACATTGGGACCAAATAATAACAGAATTATGGTGGGTACCAGGTCGGATACCAAGAGTTTGAAACAATGCAAAGGGTCATAAAAAGCCTATATCTGGAAAATTAATTAAAACGCCTTAAACAATAGATCCATTGCTTCGCGATGCACATGGGTCAAATTAAACATTGAAGAACAAGACAGCACTTAGACAAGGTTTGGGAAAAAGATTCTGACAAAGATTTGGAAGTAAATTTGCTCAAGGATAAACGCACAGATAAGGACAATGATTTCAACAAGGATGTGGACAATGACGGGCTGCAGATTTAGAACAAGGATTGAATCCAGTTTAAAACAATGATTCGAGCATGGATTAGGACAAGGATAATTACAATGATGGGCGATGGAGTAAAACAGGGATGAGGACAAGAATATACACAGAAAGAATGAATAACGTAAGGATTGAGATAAAGTATAGGACAAGATAAAAAATGGGAAGATTTATAATAATTAAAGATATAGCAGAAAAAAATTTCGAAAAGGTTTTGGACAAGAACTAGGACAAAGATTAGAAAAAAGATTATGGCAAGGATTAAGAAATTTTGAACAAAAAATATGACAAGAATTAGGTATATTTTTTGCACAAAGATGATAACCAGAACTTAGCCCAGGATAAGGATCAGGATTAGGAGATGGATTAGGATAAGGATTAGGGTAAGGACTCGGGTAAGGACTCAGATAAGAGTTAGGACGAAAATTATGAAAAGGATTTGCGCAAGCATTAAAAAATGTATAACAAAGATTTAACTTAATTTATAAGAAGAATCAAATTAAGGATAAGAACAAGGATTTGAGCAAGGCTTAGAACAACATTTTCAACGATTATTTGGACTAGGATAAGTAAAGTACTACAAGGTGTGGTCCGGTATAAAGACAAGGATTAGGATAAGGATTTGGACAAAGATAAGAACAAGGATTAAGGTAAGCTTTTGAACAAGGATTGGATGAAGGATTACGACAAAGATTGGCAAAAGAGGTTGGAAAAGGCAAAGAACTATTAGGAGAAGATTAAAACAAGTATGAAGGTACGTTGCTACCAGGGATGATATTTTGAGTGGAATAGTATTTTTTTGAGTACTATTGACTCTACAAAAGCACCCGAGTACCTTCTTGCCGAAAAAAGTACTCTGGTATGTTAAAGAATTTTTCTTGAAATTTTGTCAAGATTAAAAAATCATTTTTGAAAATGAAGTCATAAACTTGTTGCCAAAATTCTCGCCCAGTCACGTGTTATTTGCCGTTGATTTTAAAATGTTCCCAGAACAAGAACTTTAAAAAAAAGTCAAACATTTGTATTAAAATTCGCAATATCTTTGGTCAGGCGGCAAAGATTTGAAATTTTTTGGATCAGATAGTTAGATCTTCTTCAGTACTACTATTTCCAACCATTTGTTTATTTGTAACTGCTACACCAGCTTATATTTTTACGAAAATATGTTTGGTGGTGGCAATGACAACTTTTTTTTCACCCCATAGAGGTCGAGACACCCTAATATACATATTTAACGGGTTCTGAAAGAAAGCATGATTATTTATTGTTCCTTTATGTGATAAATATAATGAAATTTTAAAAAGTATTGGTTTTAATTTATGTATTTATTCACATATCATTACTTAGTAAAAAGTACCCAAAACAATGAAAAAGTACTATTTGCCTTTGTAAAGAAGTACTCTCAAAAATGATCCGATATCATCACTGGTTGCTACGTCTTCATATACAAATATGGGTGTGTTGAAGACTCAGTTAATTTCGTTCCTTTGTATGCCTTTTAACTAACTGAAAGGTCCGAAATACCAAACAACAAGCACATTTTTTTGTGATTTTCTTTTAAAAAGTGCCTTATTCATCAACATTTTTTATAATTTTTGTACATTATTTAGTATTATTCTAAGAATATTTTAATTTATTTTTTATAAAAAAATAAAGACTGTCCCAGAAATAACTGTCTTTTTTTTTTATTGTAAAAAAACCAATGATGTTTTTTTAAAAATTCTTTCAGTTTATTATTAAGTGAACATTACAAAATAAATTAAAATTTTATTTACACTGAAAAAATACACTTAAAAAAAATAATGCACTTTTTGATTAAGGTCCTCCATTAAGTTTTTTACCGACTTTTCGTTGACTTTAGTGTATGCCCGACGCCATTTACGTCGAAATATTTCGATGCTTTTCGCAGCTTAAAGCCCAATATCTTTCGATTGGACAAAGTTCGAGGCAATTCGGAGGATTGGCTTCTTACAACAGTGACATTATTGGCTTGGTACCAATCCACATTGGGAAATTTGGCCCCATTTTGAGGCCAAAAGTCAATTTTTCAACTTCTTTGCATCTTTCTATTTTTGGTTTTATCTAGCAGGGAATACTCCAAAGCACACAAATGTTAACTCTGTTTTTAGATAATGTGTTTTACTACTGCTATGGTACATTCCAAATATGTTGTTTAGAAATGAGTTAAAAATTTAATTTTTTTTATGTAGTTTTTTATATCGTGTTCAGATGGATGTACCTCAAAATCTAACAACAACTTAAGATAACTAAAAAATGGAAAAATCTAGTGATGGTTTGTTCAAAAATATATTCATTAATAATTCTAATTAAATTTAATGTTTCTGATAGAGAGTGAATTTATTATAAGTGACCTTTACGAGAAATTGTGCAATTTTAGAAGAAAACTTTAGTTAGAGTTTAAAAAAAAAGTTCAAGAAAAACTCATCATACATCGATAGAGCAATCATTTATGTGTTATTGTCACATCACCTCATATTGCGATTTAGTGCGATATTAAAAACAAAAATAATTTTTCTAATCTAAAAATGACAACATTTATTGAACATTTTACCACCTACCTGTAGAAATAGTGGGCGTGGCAAGTACATTTTTGTATTGGAAGCTTACTAATTTGAGCCCTTCTTTATAAAAATTCAAGCTGATAATTCAACTCTATACCTCCCACCTATAAAAAAAAGGGCTTGGCAAGAATATTTTTGTTACACAGTAAAAAATATGAGGATACATTTTATACTAGCTGTGTTTTTTATCAAGCGAGTAGTTAAAAAACGACCGCTTATCATATGTATACTCGCTTAAATAACACAGGAAACTGTTACTCGCTTAAAAGTTTGCCGACCAAACGAAAAAAATGCTTCCAAGTTATGTTTCAATAATTGTATAAATTTCCTACAAAGGTGGCAACTATATCTGATTGATAGTCAATAGTGATGTATGAAATGAACATTTTTTGTACCAAATACTTTTCACGAAATACTCATAATTTGCTTTAGATCAATATTTCAATAAAAATACATAATAATTTAACAGGTAAGATAAACAAAATTTATCAAATATACTCATTATGTAAAACTATGTTGTTTGCTTAAGCTTTTAGCACTGAAAATCTTTTGAGTATCGGGTTTGTTTTCAGAACCGAGTCTCCAATGCTTAAAATCTGAAAATTTATGCATCACTAATTGTCAGAACTTTGATATATAAAATAAATTTGTCAAAAATTGTTTACAAAAATTTGATCAGAACATAAACAACGGTTTTGACTTTTCAGAAAATGCTTCCAAGTTTTAAAAAAATTCTTAAGCGAGTAAGCAGTCGTTTTTTGACTACTCGCTTGGTAAAAAACACAGCTACTATTTGGTATAAATATAAATCAATTCCAAATTTATTATAAAATTTATACCATAACATCGTATAAGCCAAATTTATACAAAGTTGGTATAGATTTTATCCGAAAAGTGTATAAAATATGTTTACACCAGGTTGGTATACATTTTTATAAGCAAAAGTATAAAATCTTTTTAAACCACATTTGGTCACATTTTATAGCAATATTGTATAAACATATGTGGCACATTTGTAAACATACATTAAATATGTTAATATGTGTTACATTTGAAGTCATAAATCAGGAATAATATTTAGATTTCAATTGATATATTTCATGATATATTGTTTTTTTATATTTTCAAAAACAATTTGACAGGAAAAATAAAGAGTAAAATATTGTTCTCAGAAATTTGCATGTTTAATCATGTTGGCAGAGCTTCCCATTCAAGCACAATATTTGTGTATTTATCTGTGTGTACAAAAAAATATTCAACGGAACTCTTTGTGCATAACATGATTACTGACTGAAGAACAAACGCAAACTGATTGCCTGCTAGCATCGCTGAAGTTCGGTAGCTTCGAAAAATCGACTTGTACGTGAAAGCCGAGGAGCTCCGTGAGGTTTTCGTTTGTATAACTGGAATAAATATGTGATTTTTATAAATTTATGGCATAAAATTTATACTATTTTGGAATAAAATAGCTGTTTGAATGGAAATGCAAGTTTTATAATATTGAGTGGGATAAAACTTATAATAAATTTGGAATAAAACGACTTTATACAACAGAAATGTTATAAAAAAGATAAAATTTATCCTCAAACTTTTTACTGTGTAGGCAAGCTTAATACTTCTAACTAAAGTGATGGAACAAGTTTTAAGATGATACTTCAACTTTTCGGATTTTGGCCACAAAATAGGGTACAATTTCCCATAGTGCAATCCATCGTTCTCTGGGCGAAGTAACATGTTGCTAGGTTAGGCCAAAATAGTACTGAACCTTGGTGCTGACGTATAAAAGACAGTAAACGCTGCTCCAGACACTCTCTGATGTAAATTTCGGTGTTGATTGTGCGATCTGTCACAAATTCCTTACTTCGATGGCCACATTTGCAAATTGCCTGCCACACACACCATGTATTTCTTTGGAAATTTGGTATGTTTTTCGGTGGTAAATTTAGAGGATGCTCCACCCCTTCTAATCGCAGTACAATATCCGTGTCCAGGTAACTGCTTGAAATCCGTTTTGCAGTACGTTTTATCATCCATGATCACGCAATCAAATTTGGGCAGGTAATCGCGATACAGTTTTCGAGCCCTACTCAAGAAACTTTAGTATTTGTTTGATTATAAACGCAACTTCATTTTAGAATTCACGTCATAAAAAATGTTGACACATTTGCATATTCACACGCTTTCATTCTGATTTTTTTATTAAGATTTTTAATTCGAAAATGCATTCTGCATTAAAAAACAAAATTTTCTCGCTATCTCATTTCTTTTATTACGTCTTTCTAATTCGTGTTTCTATTATAATTCTCAATTCTATTATAATTCTTAATTCTATTTATTATTAAGATCTACATAAACATATTTTACTGAAAAGTTGGATTTTGGCTTAACGATACGGCAGCATCGTATTTTGACAGCATAGGTATGCCAATTTTTGCTGTCATTGTAATAAGTCTACCTGAGTCCTTATATCATGGCTTCGGCGTTCTTTTAAAGAAAAAAAAAAGACAATTATTTCTGGGACAGTCTTTATTGAAAATTAAGCCAGTGTTAGTGAGTGAGAACCGAGTCATCTCAAAAACAGTTTCTACACGGTAGTCTTGATACCTCATTTCAACTGCATCCGAAATTTAAAACCAAAAAGATTTCTTAAGTGCATTAGTTTATCTTGGATTTGAAGAAAGGAATTTACAAAATATTAATTTTTGAATTTATCGTAAAGGTGTAATTTGTTTGATTGAAAAATAAGTTGCAATTAAAAACAAAATCCTTTTTTCAGAGGAAAACGCGATTAAAATTTGATTTATGAATATATGAGAAACACTTGAGAAGTTTTGCTTTTAATGACTTGAAAATTTCTGACAATATTTCTTATAAGTTGTAGTATAACAAATAAAAGAATCGATTTTTCGACCCATTCCCTCCCTCAAGGAGACACAGGGGACTTTAGTTAAAGTTAAAGTTTGGTTGGTTAAAAAAAAAAGGGGTTTTTATCAGCATTAAAACCGCCATGGAATGAACTAGAAGAAACAATTTTGGATAAAAAATAACAAAATGGTGGCGTTTTTTCGAAAATTGTCAAGTTTTTTGGAAAAATTCAGCCAAAAACTCAAAAACTATAAAACCGATATTCTTGTCCGTAGTTTATTCCATGCATCGACAAGTGTACAATAACATATTAAAATTTCAGTACGATCGGTAGAGTAGTTTTTGCTTTATCACGCACGCCATGATTTTTTTTAAAAATTCCAGTAGCAATATATAAAGAGTTTACATTCAAAACCAGAAAGTCACACAGATCGAATTGTTGGGAAATCGAAAAAACGTCTTAATTTTGTCAGATATTTTTTAGAAACAAATCAATTATGTAAAATTATGCTCCATAGGAATAGATATATTATGCGATAAATAAAAATAGTCTCATAGTGCAAAAAATTCGTATTTTGAATTTCAAATTTGGGCTTGACTGGTTTTGAAAGTTAGAAATGAATCAAAATTTAGATTCGGGGTCTCAAAAGTTAGAGGAACACATTAAAATGATTTCTGCATACTTTTTTTTTTCAAATTGGATGAAAACCGTTAAAAAAAAATGTTTTTTGCTTTTAACTTTTTATTTTTTAGATAACGCATACCGAAATTCGCTAAAATGTTAAATTTATTACCTATACCAACGTTTTGACATAAAAAACATTTTAAAATTTGAATGAAAACTACACAAATAAAACCTTGCTTGGACTTATCTGGTTTTGATTGAAAATTTACAGTGAACATGTCTGCTTTTGATTGAAAAGGAGATTTTGTAATGCATTTTTTTCTAGGATTTTTAAAATTTTTATCAAAGAGGATTTTATGGATCGATATATTGTAACATTAGCTTTACAAGGTCATTTCTATTTAAAATTTTTTATTTAAAAAATAAAATAGTTTTATTCTTGTACCCAACTCAACTTATTTTTAAAATTTTTAGTATTGATTTTCGAAATTTTTTGTAACATTTTAATTCATTGCAGCTTGAAAAGCAAAAGTTTCCGAACATGAAAATATAGTGGCAGCATTTTGAGCAGAATGGTACACATTTATTATGAGCCACATTCAGTTTTGCGTAATACTTAATTATGCACCAAAAAGAAAGAACAATATATAATCAAATGTCTCTACAGCAAATCTTTATTCATTACGGCACACAAGAACAAGACAAATAAGGGTGTCAGTGCAGCTTCCTTTAGCTGTATAGTATATCATGCTCAGAACTTGAATTGGTCATCTATTGAAGATTTACGAGATTCTTTGCAAAATTCGATTTGTGCTATCCAAAAAAAAGAAACGCACACACACACATCTTTGATTTATGGCAAATATTTTGCTTTGCAGCATTGATAAGTGGACGGGTTGTTGGCTGTGATACAGATTCTTATAGCCAACAATATTCTAGGCATTGTTCTATAGTTTGATTATCTTCAAATGAGAAACCTTTTCTTTTCTTACTCAATGCATATCAAATGAAACTAATTTTCAAAATGAAGTCATACATTTTTAATATACCTTAGCTACAGGACTTGCATGGTGGACATTTCTAATGAATATCCCAACATGTCACCCCTTTTCAAAAATAAATGAATGACTGAGCGTGTCTCGTTTTTTACTTTGGCCACAATAAAGTATTAAATTATAAATAATGCAGTCATTTAGGGCTGTAAACATGTCACATGCACCATAATACGACACAATTCACAGTGTACTATGACAAACTCCACCCATACTGTTACTGTTTTATAGCACTGTTTGTCGACCTTCGTCAATTACTTGGTTTCTACGTTATGAGGTTACAATTGAAAATATCATCGGTATTAAGCATGATACCGATACCGGCTACAAACTCCGCCCTTAGTTCTGTGGAAAATAGTATCTAAATAGTTTCTTTTGTATGAAATTAACAATTGATATTCTACAGCTATTAAATACACGGTCACAATTTTCCAACAATACACTTTTTAAACATGTTTCTACCTTTAAATAATGTCGGCTGGTCGATATTCTCTTCAACAGCTCATAAACTTGAACAGCTAGAACGACATGAATGACAGCTTTTACGTGGGTGTCCTGCTGCTATTTACTGTCTGTGATGTGACATGGTTGACGGTCTGACGGGTAGTTTATGTTTATGGCATGGGTGACAAACCTTGAAGAATGCACGCAATTTCTATAGAAAGCCTTGCGTTGGCCAACTAGTAATGTATGAAATAGGTTAGGTTATTACTTATTTGTCGTTAGCTGGTTATTCAATAATTTATAGCTGACATTTTGAGAGCTAGAGCTATTTTATAAATTGAATATAAGACACAGGCTTAAGGTATCTTTAATGATTTAACAGTTCAACTAACAATACCTATTTCTCATCTCAATAAGGACATGGAATAATAACTCAAAAACACATATTTAGTTCCTTAACTACTTTGCTTAACCACATCTGTTGTCAATAATTACATAATATAACTGGTTCGAGTTGCTCCGGAAGGATCATAAAGAAGCCTAAATTAAGTTGAAATTTTTAAGAATGAAACAGATTTTTCCCACAGTTGCTGCGAACGTAAAACAAGTTGCATAGAAATGCATTTGCAGCCATAATGAGCCTGCAAGTAACTCCTTTTGTCAGACAATAAAAAAGCACGGTAGCTGCACCACTGACCACAACAACAATAGCAGCATCATCACCACAACCAGAACAGTACTACCACCGACAACAATCATTATGAGCAGACAGCACAAAGGCAAGCATATCAATCACCCAAAAACATTTTGGAGCAGCTCTTATTACCATTATCGCCCTAAATTAGGAATATATGGGTAACGCATTTGAAGGCCATGCCAGTCGAACGCATCATACGGACGCTGGATAAGCACTCTGTGGATTCTAAGAATTTGCATACAATTTGGCGTTGTTATAGCAAGCTTACTCCACACTACCTCACTAATCATTGGCTGGTGCACAAGATACACTCATCATCCATCGATATGGCGCAGCTCAAGTAGTTTGAAAATTGGGAGTTAAGATCATGTTGTGGTGATCGTCAACTGCAACATCGCTGATGCTGGGAAGCAATTTTTGTTTTGTTTTTGTTTTATATATTCCACATGCATGTATTTAATTTTAAACGCATGCAACCGGGTAGATTGTCTGAGCGGGGCTAAGAGGTGCTGCTGCTGCTGCTCTTCTGTGTCCAACACCCTTTTGTTCATTAATGTAATTACCAAATGATGAACGTCTTCTGGTTTTATGCACATTTGCGTATCTGGAGTTTGAGAAAATTTTGTAATCGGTACTTTGTTGATGTTGTCGCTCAGGTACATATGTTTTTGGTGCTCATATGTATTTGGAGTTAGTGTAGCAGTTCGTTCGAACCGTAACGAAGAAGTCTGCAAGGATCACACATGAAAATGTTTTTCAATTGCAAACATTTTCTCAGGCTACCTTAATGTATTATTATATTCATAAAAGCGATCAGTTCCAAAATTATTCTCGTAATTTTAAGGTGTTTTTGATTGCGTAGCTTTTGCATGTACACTGAAAAAATGCGAAGCTTTAATTCTGTTCTGGTCGAAGCAACTTTGATATGAAAAGATCTATACAAATTGTGTTGTCAGGTGTGGTCGGATGCGTATTGAAAAAAAATAATGTTTTTTTTAGGGTTTGCTTTTATAAAGTATTTAGTTTTTTTTTGAAAATAATTAAGCCCTGTCTTAAGTTTTCTTTCCAAACAAACTTGTTCATACAAACTTGTTGCGTGCTAAAAATCTGCTTCACAGATTTTGCTAATTGTTTCTCAGTGGGTCCCGCATTGCTGGGTTTGGTTTGAGAATAAAATCATTTAAGTTTTTCACAACTTGAAATACACAGTTGTATCGTTGTATTCGAATTCAAGTCATGATATAATAACTCCAAGGTAGTATTGACGTTTCTGTTGGAAACGGACTTTTGTCAAAAAATATAACAAGAAAGAGAGCGCTCACAATCCGTTATAGCACACAATTAATTTTCACTGGTCACATTCAGCGTACCCAACAGTTGCCAACTGCTAAGTCAAAACTTGATGCACATAAATATGAAGTTGCGCATTAAAATGCATTTAAAAATAGAAAATTTTTAATTTGTCGGTAAAATTTCCATTCATATTTGATACAAACCTTGATATTGCATAAACTTGACAACTTTCCTGAAACTTCAATACCGATAATAGCGCTCCCCGATGTGTTGCTGTCACAACAGTTGACACAGCTGAATGTGGCCAACGAATATAACAACGAACAGCTGTTTTTGACAATCGTTCGTTTACTTGTAGCTGAGAGAATCAACATTTGTCAACGCTACCTGGTAAAATTATTCTATCATGAATTCAAGTCGTATTCAAATTTTTTGTTGTAATATTTTGCTCAAAAGTAGCAAAAATCGGCTCTTGACTCTCCATGTAAGAAGAAACCTTAATCCCACGAGTGACCGTACGCACCTTATTTCACGATACTGAAAACGAACAGTACTGTTATGCCGCTAAAATATGGTTTATTTAGTGGGTAGGAAGGTTAGTATTTAAATCTACTGCAAAATACACCTGAAAAATCCTTTGAAGGTTTTTAAAAATCGATTTTTTTGAAAACCGTGTCTGTATGAAAAAAGATGGTGGTGGTGTTTAGTGTGGAACCATGATAGAATAATAAGATAGGCTCATATTAAAATGGCTGCTCAAATGTCTATTTGTACACAAACCATGCTGTGAGTTTTATAAACGTCACACGAAAAGGCAACAACAACAATTAGATCAACTCGAATTCGAACAGCTGATTTTGACATCTAGCTCACTTCCTCTCCAATATGCGCCTACCTTGTTATTCATGGTGTCATCATGGTGTGGAATCTGAATGCTGCAGTCTGAGTGTTGGTGGAGAGGTCAGTTCATTCTGGACATCCAATGTGAAAGGTGGTAAAAGAAAAATTGGAGAGAAAAGAAATAAAAAAAAACAAAAAAAATAATATAAAACAAGTAAAGAAAGTCTAAAGTCGGTCTGCGCCGACTATGAAATACCCTAAACCAACTTTTCAACAACAAAAACAAATTTTACTGAAAATGGGCGTGTCCGTGGGCGGATGAAGCCTATATTTTATATGCATTTAAATGTTGATGAAAAATGTTCACATACCAAGTTTTATTCCTGTAGCTCACAGTTAATGCCTTTATTGTGCTTTTGCTATGGGAGGTAGGCGTGTTCATGGATGGATTACTCCCAATTTTTGAACACACCTTAGTTTTGGTATAAAATACATACATACCAAATTTAATTTCTCTATGACAAACATAACCTTATTTATTGAGATTAAAACTTTTTGGGTTGTATGGGAGGTAGGCGTGTGCGTGGGCGGATGATGTTCATTTTTCAAAGTCGTCTTTGTCTTGTCATAAAAAACATACGAGCCAAATTTTAGCTCTGTAGGTTAAACAGAGGCTTATTTATTGCGATTTCAATTTTTGGGTTGTATGGGAGGTGGGCGTGTCCGTGAGCGAATGACGTCTATTTTTCGAACACATCTTTTTGTTGATACAAAACACACACACACACCAAATTTTATTGTTGTAGGTTAATTATGAGCTGAGTTATGCAGTTTTAAATTTTTGCGTTGTATGGGAGGTAAGCGTGTCCGTGGGCGGATTCCAAAAATATTCAATAGTGCAGATTCTTGGGTGCATATGACCATGTGTACCAAGCTTCATCCAATTATCTCAACTCCTTCTTCTTATCCTGTGTATACGGACAACACACAGACGGACAGACGGACGGACGGACGGACGGACGAACGGCCATGGATAGCTCGACTCACGTGGTGACGCTGATCAAGAATATATATACTTTTCTATACCGGACTCGCTTCGTTCTATGCGTTACAAACGTTTGCACAAAGTTAATATACCCTGACCTTTCAGGTTTAGGGTATAAAAAGAAAAGTGATTCATTGGATGAGTCTCAGTGTTTGACGGGACTTGGATGAAGTTTGTGGGAAATAGCGTGGCACCCCAAGAGGTGCCCTAGACCTACAAACGCCGTGGGATTTTGGGGAAGTAGTTGCGTAAGAGGAGAAAAAGCAACGCAAGAACCCGGATCCAGTGGATCTTTATAAAATTCGGAAGAATTTCAGGGAGTATTTTGTATTGTGTGGTCGAGTCCTGTAGTTGAGTTGGTTTTAGTTGTTTTATTGTGGTGTAACGTTTTTCTTATAGATCGCTTCTTCTACGCCCAATAACTAGATAGTCGGGGCTACCAGGAGCACCATTTTATGTTTTGTTCCCGGCTAGGCCTTCTGCGTGCTCGAGCCTAGTTCCTTCCGAACAGGTTAATTTAGTAATTTCAGTCGGTGAAGTCGTGTGAGGGTTCAAGTCATCTCCTTGAACCCGCAACTAGAGTGCGTCTCTTCCTTTTTCTTGGTTGCGTCATATATAATTTTCTTTTTTTTTGCACTTGTCTCGTTGTTTTATACTCGAATTGAGAATTAAATAAATTTTAATTTATTCTTGTCTCTTTGCGTTTAATCAAAATTCCAAATTTATTAAATTTTAATTTAATAATTTTTAAACTTCATAATCCTTTAGCTTCTATCTTTAATTTCCAAACTCCCCTGTATATTGGCTGCTTTTTGTCCAGGTTGATCCGTGCGAACCCGCTCCTCTCCGGCTAAGCAATTGGTAACATTGTCGTTGGACTTCGTGTCGATAACTCAATGTGAATAATTTCGTGCGTTCGTGTTGTCGGCCGAAAAAAAGGTAAAAAAGTGTGTGACAAACTGGACATGCATTTTAAATTCACTGCTTCCAGAAGACATTCTAAAAAATCCAATTATGCTTTCTCGGTGTCATATAAAAAAGCTTCTAAAAGGTTATTTCAATATTTTCAAATTTAATTACAGTTATTAAGAATGCCATCTTAAAGTTTTACTCGGAAAATACCTACTAAATTCATTTCCAAATTTTTATTACCAAACAATTAATAAAACAGAATTATTATTTCAATTATTAAATTACAATTTTTGATACCTACACAGCTAGGGTTCGAACCCACGTCCCCAGCATGACAGTCTAGCACACTTCCACTGAGCCATTGACAATGTTGGTAAAACATATATAAAAAATATTTATTTATCAATATTTTAGCAATTCAATCAATTTTATTTGGTGGTTTCCAAGATACTTATAACAAAACGGGTAAAGAGATTGGCGGTATATCTTGAAAAAACCGTAATCCTCAGGAGTAACAATCATTCAGGATCTTCTTTGGTTCTATAAAGGATGTTTCCTTAAGTTCTCCCCGTCAGAAAATCTTAGCAACCAACCGTCAAACGAAAATCTATTGGTACCATACTATATGAGAATGGTGGCACTCACAAAAACAAAGAAAGATACTAAAACTCTTCTTCAAACTGATCCTTACCCTTTTTTTTTCACTACAGTCATGTTATTGAATGATATAAGAAATCTTGATCTGACTTTTATTTGGCCTTCTTCTAATGTAGTGAAAATTTGGAAAAATAATAGTTATTAGCGATTGAGGCTGACCGAGCAAAACTACATCTGCACGGAGATAAACTTGAGCAGAAAACAATTTCAAATCAATTCATTTTGGGAGTGATGATGGCTTAGCCATAATTTCCTTGATATCAAGACCTTATATGATTGTTTATCAAAAAATTAATATACTCACTTGTGTACAATTTATGGCAATTTGGCATTGTTTATCAAAACAAAAAACATGCTTATTTGTGCCCAATGCATGTCATTGATGGATTGTTAGTACAAAACATTAATATACCCACATATGCTGAATGTAAAAAAATTTGTGAGAAAATATGAATACGCTCAATTTATGACATGTGAATTGTGTATTAATGAATTGTTCCGAATTTATGACATTTTGGTATATAAACAACAAGACAAGCACGAAGACAAATGCCTCGAATAATGTACGAGGAAAAATATGACGAAATGAAACAAAGAAGCCTTTAACCATTAACAGGAATAAAAACTGTCGATCAATCGAATAATGCTGTATATATGGCTTAAAATAGAACTACGTTCTTTGGCAAATTATTTTTTAAGTACAACAACAAGACCCCAAGTTTTTCTATATAAGACAACAAACTTATTTGGGGCTTTATTTAATTTTTGATATTGGGTTTTTGAAATTAACAAAAAGGCCCCAAAATTTAAAAAAAAATAAAACAAAATTGTTGTATCATTTGGAGTCTTATTTCGTTTTTGAAATGACTTCCATACAATATTTAGGGTCTTATTTAATTTTATTTGGTATGTTATTTCATCGCATTGGGGCATTATTTCGTGGGTTTTTATTTCATTATGAAATAATATTGCCTGGAGCCTTATTTCAAAGAGCCAAAAAACAACATCCACTTTAATTTTTTATAGACAAGCCCAAGATCATACTAATTTAGAACAAATTTAAGTGTTTATATCATGTGCTAATTTCATTTACAAAAGCTTTGAGCTTGATTTTAGTCCATTTATTTCTGTCCGTGTCAATACTAAAGCCAATACTAGTCAATACTAGCAACAAAGGCTCAATACTAAAAATTTATTGGCCAGGAATTTTTGAAATTACAGTCGACGTCCAGTAATACGAATGATATTATGTCAGGCTCTTTCGTAAAATCGAAATTTTCGTATTACTGGAATGTATTTAAATAAAAACACGGTAACGTTTTGACTTAAGCCTATTTTATTTTCTGTGAAACTTTGCGTGTGTTTCTTTCGCCTGAATCAACATAGGTCTTGTCAGATAACATTTTCCAATAGAGGCCAGATTTCGTTCATGACATCATCCAATTTATGTATGAACATAGCCACAAGATCTTTCGACCACGACCATTTTTTTCCAGATTGTTTTAGTAATCTTACTCCATAAAACTTCTTGAACTTGGAAAACCATCGATCGCTGGCGAAAAACTTTCCCTCATAACATTGCTTGTTAAAGTCAATAGCTTTGGTTTTTTGCACAGCACTGGTAGGATTTACGTTGGACCAAAGACCATTGATGAAGTGCTTCCTCCATTTTTTGAAACTCGTGGAGGCTTTTTCCGTCGTTCGCAGAAGTGCGTAAGAGTTCGTCTTTTTTGGTTCGCTCTAAACAAATGGCTGGCTTAGACAACCCGTACTTCATGGATATCTCATGCAAAGACTTTCCTTTTTCGCAATCTGCAATGACGCTTATTTTGTCTTGTTAAGAAATTAATTTCTTTAATTTGTCCATGTTTTCACACAAAACTAAAATTTTTCAACATCACGAAATATGCATCCGCTGATAAAATATATCCAAAACAATGACAATTTGATTCCAATTTGCGAAAAACTTAAGCACACAAATAAGAAGAAAACTAAGAAGAAAAGAGCAAAAATTTGGGCTGAATATTTTGGGCTATCTTCACAGAAGTCAAAACAAGCATGCTTACATGAAAAAAAAGTTATTCGTATTATCGAGAAGCAAATTTAACTATTATTCGTATTTTAGAGTTTCTTATTCAAAAAATATTGCATTCGTATTATTGGAAGTTCGTATTTAAGAGCATTCGTATTACTGAACGTCGACTGTAATTCCAAATTATTTTTGAAATATTACCACGTTTCAACTATAAACCAAAGTAGCCAAGATAAGGTAGACATTTCTGTCGGTGTATTCCTAAATAAATCCTTTAGCTCTATGTTATATACGAATAAGTGATCAATTGAATCGCACTGAATCTAATGACGCTATTGGTTATTTTCTTTTCAAGCCATTCTAACCACACCGAAAGAGCTACCGAATCCTCGCAACTACAACGCATATATTTTGCCTCTTGATGATGATGATTGCATGTTGCGCCTGCGCAATGGCCAGTATAAGTTAAGCAGACATTGTTGTGGCTTACTTTTCGCATGCAACTTCAACTCATTGATTAAAACCGCAACCGCTAACAAAACAAACTGAAAGCAATCAGTATCTAGACAGTTTTTGCTTTGAGCTCATATTATTTTTAATATATTTAAATTTGATATCGATTAATTTTTGAAAACTTTTTGCATATTGTTTTCAAAATATCAGCAGTTCTTCAGACTTCCGTTTGATTTTTTTAATTGAAAAAATTGGGCTTTGCTTTAATTTACATGCATGCAACTCACTAATTTGAAAACTTGCAACAAAATTACAATTTCTTCGCTAATAATGCGTTGCTTTTATAGCAACGTTGTCAATGACGAGCAGAAAAACTTTGGCGCGTCCTTTGCTAAGCTAAAATGTCGTGTTGATGGTAGTCCTTGAAGTCACTATCAACGATCACCGATCACGCCAGTCAAAACAACATCTTGTCAATTTGCATACATTAGGCTATTTTGTTTTTTTTGTTACTATTGAGTGTTTGATTAAATATGATTTGCATGAAAATTAAGGATGCCACAAAAGCAAAGTATTCCCTCAGGCACTGCCAGTTCGGAAGTCAATTGGTAGCCAAATGTTTAAATTAGTTTTTAGTTCGTTATAAAAAGTACCAAAAATAAGCAAAAAAAACGATATTGAAGAGACTTTTTTTAACGAACATCGTGTGCAATTTGACACAAATTCAAATTGTAAAGAAAAAAAACCATACAGTTGTTAGAAAAAGAAGATTTAATAAAAAAACACACGAACATTTGGTCAAATTATTTATAACGAATAAACGTCTAGACGCAAAAGAAGTGCTGCGGTAGTTAATTATATAGGACCAATAACCGCAAATAAAAAACTTAAATAATTCGACGAAATCACTTTGAAAAAGTTGAAAGTTTACATAAAAACGAAATGAGGACAACAAGATCCCTTTTTTTGTAACGGCATCGGAATTTCAATTTCCTGTCAAAAAGGTCTAAAAAATAAAATATCGACTCATATGAATATTAGAAAAGGATAAATAAAAGGTAAGGTAAGGTAAGGTAAGGTAAGGTAAGGTAAGGTAAGGTAAGGTAAGGTAAGGTAAGGTAAGGTAAGGTAAGGTAAGGTAAGGTAAGGTAAGGTAAGGTAAGGTAAGGTAAGGTAAGGTAAGGTAAGGTAAGGTAAGGTAAGGTAAGGTAAGGTAAGGTAAGGTAAGGTAAGGTAAGGTAAGGTAAGGTAAGGTAAGGTAAGGTAAGGTAAGGTAAGGTAAGGTAAGGTAAGGTAAGGTAAGGTAAGGTAAGGTAAGGTAAGGTAAGGTAAGGTAAGGTAAGGTAAGGTAAGGTAAGGTAAGGTAAGGTAAGGTAAGGTAAGGTAAGGTAAGGTAAGGTAAGGTAAGGTAAGGTAAGGTAAGGTAAGGTAAGGTAAGGTAAGGTAAGGTAAGGTAAGGTAAGGTAAGGTAAGGTAAGGTAAGGTAAGGTAAGGTAAGGTAAGGTAAGGTAAGGTAAGGTAAGGTAAGGTAAGGTAAGGAAATGTAAGGTTAGGTAAGGTAAGGTAAGGTAAGGTAAGGTAAGGTAAGGTAAGTTAAGGTAAGGTAAGGCAAGGTAAGGTAAGGTAAGGTGAGGTAAGGCAAGGCAAGGTAAGGTAAGGTAAGGTAAGGTAAGGTAAGGTAAGGAAAGGTAAGGCAAGGTAAGGTAACATAAAAGCCAAGTCAAGTCAAGTCAAGTCAAGTCAAGTCCAAGTCCAAGTCCAAGTCCAAGTCCAAGTCCAAGTCCAAGTCCAAGTCCAAGTCCAAGTCCAAGTCCAAGTACAAGTCCAAGTCCAAGTCCAAGTCCAAGTCCAAGTCCAAGTCCAAGTCCAAGTCCAAGTCCAAGTCCAAGTCCAAGTCCAAGTCCAAGTCCAAGTCCAAGTCCAAGTCCAAGTCCAAGTCCAAGTCCAAGTCCAAGTCCAAGTCCAAGTCCAAGTCCAAGTCCAAGTCCAAGTCCAAGTCCAAGTCCAAGTCCAAGTCCAAGTCCAAGTCCAAGTCCAAGTCCAAGTCCAAGTCCAAGTCCAAGTCCAAGTCCAAGTCCAAGTCCAAGTCCAAGTCCAAGTCCAAGTCCAAGTCCAAGTCCAAGTCCAAGTCCAAGTCCAAGTCCAAGTCCAAGTCCAAGTCCAAGTCCAAGTCCAAGTCCAAGTCCAAGTCCAAGTCCAAGTCCAAGTCCAAGTCCAAGTCCAAGTCCAAGTCCAAGTCCAAGTCCAAGTCCAAGTCCAAGTCCAAGTCCAAGTCCAAGTCCAAGTCCAAGTCCAAGTCCAAGTCCAAGTCCAAGTCCAAGTCCAAGTCCAAGTCCAAGTCCAAGTCCAAGTCCAAGTCCAAGTCCAAGTCCAAGTCCAAGTCCAAGTCCAAGTCCAAGTCCAAGTCCAAGTCCAAGTCCAAGTCCAAGTCCAAGTCAAAGTCAAAGTCAAAGTCAAAGTCAAAGTCAAAGTCAAAGTCAAAGTCAAAGTCAAAGTCAAAGTAAAAGTCAAAGTCAAAGTCAAAGTCAAAGTCAAAGTCAAAGTCAAAGTCAAAGTCAAAGTCAAAGTCAAAGTCAAAGTCAAAGTCAAAGTCAAAGTCAAAGTCAAAGTCAAAGTCAAAGTCAAAGTCAAAGTCAAAGTCAAAGTCAAAGTCAAAGTCAAAGTCAAAGTCAAAGTCAAAGTCAAAGTCAAAGTCAAAGTCAAAGTCAAAGTCAAAGTCAAAGTCAAAGTCAAGAACAAATCAATGATTTCGAACAGTTTGATGGGCAGAAAGTAAAGATATATTTTCTCAAGAGAGTTAATCTTGCTTTCGTGCACCAAACGGTCTTATTTTAGTGGCAATAAGGAAAAACAATATAAGTCGACTTATGTGGAAATTGAATTAATTACATTATCTGATGCGCAAGAAGCGATTTTATTAATCATATTTTTTTGGTATTTTTATCTATAGATATATCACAGTTAATGAGTTTAGACAAAAGAAAAAAGACATAAGTTAAAATTTATATGCAAAATCAAATTAGATCAAATACTCAAATTGCTCTCCTGAAAACTATAAAAATCTGACTTATGTAGTTTTTCCTTATTTCCACACACTGAGAAAAAAACACATACCTTGCTCCGGTAAAAAATTTCTCTATTTTCGATATAGAAATTTTCTCTTTTTCAAATAAAATTTTCTTATATTAGAATAAATTTTCACATTTTCGAAGAAATATTTCTTTACTTCTAGGAAAAGGAAATATTTCAATGTCTCTAATAATGATAAGTATTTTTCTCGCACAAAAATTTCTCATTTATAGAGAAAAATTTATTGAAAATGAAAAACTTTTCTTATATTTTGATAAAAAATTCACTAAGAGAAGTATTTTCTTCAATAAAAACAAACCTTTTCTCAAAAATAAAAAGTTTTTTCTCAAAAAACGATATATTTTTCTTTTTCATGGAAGCTTTTTACCATTTTTAGAGAATTTTTAGTATCGAAATTAGAGAATAGCATTCTCTGGAGCAAAGTCTATACCATTTTTCTCTAAATATGATGCCTTTTTTATCATATTCCGATAAGCTTTTTTCTGAGTGCAGATTTAATCAATGGAACCCACTATTTTGAGTCTTCCTTGTCAGCGCGTCCATGGCCAAGAGAGTGAAATCCTCCACGGAATCAACCACGAGCTGCTTCCACCAGTTTGTAGTGATGCAGTCATATAAGACGGTTAAAAACTGAATGACGGTACAAATTTTTACTAAATATTCTTTTTCTATCTAATAAAAATGCACCCACTCGTTAACATTAGAAGTTTAAAAAATGAAGTCTCAATAAATGCAAACATAAAAATGAGTTTTCAGCAGCCTAATCGAGCTATTAGTTCGTTCTGAGTTTGGAGGCATGCGTGCAGATCGCTTTGTTGTTGTTGTAGCTTTAATGTATGCTTAATGCAGCGCACATAAACACTTGTAAGGTAGTAAGGCGCATGCGGAAAACATTTTGGCATCGGCCTCAACCTCTAACTAAGTAGTTGCGCAGATGAAGTTGCATCTTATACGGAATAGCTGGAGGGTGATTTTAGCGCCCGCCATCGAACTGTCGAGTGGGAAAACAACAGCAAGTTTAAGTTAGCAGGTATGAATGTCGGCACTCGGCTTCCACCATCTACCATGTAGTATGTGGGGCGCATGTATGTAGTGCCGGTAATGCACCAGTCTAAAAACGTGCTTCGGCCAACTTTGGAGCGCAACCTACTGGTTGCTGCTACATGCAGCATGCATAACATTAATTATTTATGAAGTTTTAGCGTTATTATTCAATTTGCAATCAGCTGGGTTGCTGGCTTTTGGCTGACTTGCCTAGCGCACTCCTGTTAAGTTGCGTGAGTGCGCGCATGCGTCTTGCTGTACAGCCAAAACCAAACCAAAGTCTACATAAAGCAGAACACCAGAAGCTCTTAATTCTTACTGCAACATATTTAAAAAGTAAAGCATGTTGAAAGCCAAAAAGCAAAAAAAAAAAAAAATAAAATTTATTATAACTTGCTTAAATTTCAATTAGAGCATTTTTACGAAGTTTGCAACATTTGTTCTGGATACTAAAAATAATTTATCAAATACCAAATACAGCCTCATGCCAGCAGGTTGATAGCATAAACGAAGCATTCAATTCAGCAACCTTTACATCTTCATTACGTTGCCACGCCTACTTAATAACAAATTGCTAAGCATGCGTGTGAATCTTGCAAAACTTATACCAAACACTGGCCAGAAAAATCAGCGCAGTTAAATTATATACGATGATTTTTCATTGAAGAACATCATCACCATCTTGCAGCAAGTCTTCAGTGAGTCAATTGAAGCCGCGTTGCGCCTGCGCAATCTAGATCATCGAACAACGATTAATATATGCAAATTACCGCACATGCGTGAGAACTAATGGTGCTCGGCAGAAGCAGGAGCTCTCACATCGAACGAACGAAAGAAAGACTACGCTGCGGTCAGACGTTTGGAATTGTTGGTTGTAAATATGTTGTTTATAATTATTTAATTAATAATGTTATTTGTTTAAATTAATGCTCATCGTTATAATAGCTGATGCAGGCTCGAAGAAATGGTAACAAGTTTTTACACCTTTTTGAAGACGTGACTTATTTTGATTTTTTGTTTGTTTATTTGATAAAAGTAATGCTTAGAAATTTAAAAAAAGTTTAACAAAAGTATGATTTCACACAGCAATTTATAAAAGAAAAATGAGGGCAATATTAGTTATGAATCACTGGGTCAGAGCTGATAACAAAAATGGTGGCGTTTGAAAATATGTGTTAGTAATAATGTTTAAATTGCACAGAATTCAAGCTCAAAATTGTATCTCAGAAAAACGGCTTCAACAAAAATTTAAAACCAAATAATTAACATAAGCACTTTTAACCAATTTGACGATACAATTTTTTGAAGTTAAAATAGCAATCAAAACGAAGACAAAAGTTAATAAAAATCAAGATAAAATTTAGGATAGAGATCAAGCTCAAAATCATGATCAAGATCTAGATTAACATCAAGATCAAGACCAATATCAAGATCAAGATCAAGATCAAGATCAAGATCAAGATCAAGATCAAGATCAAGATCAAGATCAAGATCAAGATCAAGATCAAGATCAAGATCAAGATCAAGATCAAGATCAAGATCAAGATCAAGATCAAGATCAAGATCAAGATCAAGATCAAGATCAAGATCAAGATCAAGATCAAGATCAAGATCAAGATCAAGATCAAGATCAAGATCAAGATCAAGATCAAGATCAAGATCAAGATCAAGATCAAGATCAAGATCAAGATCAAGATCAAGATCAAGATCAAGATCAAGATCAAGATCAAGATCAAGATCAAGATCAAGATCAAGATCAAGATCAAGATCAAGATCAAGATCAAGATCAAGATCAAGATCAAGATCAAGATCAAGATCAAGATCAAGATCAAGATCAAGATCAAGATCAAGATCAAGATCAAGATCAAGATCAAGATCAAGATCAAGATCAAGATCAAGATCAAGATCAAGATCAAGATCAAGATCAAGATCAAGATCAAGATCAAGATCAAGATCAAGATCAAGATCAAGATCAAGATCAAGATCAAGATCAAGATCAAGATCAAGATCAAGATCAAGATCAAGATCAAGATCAAGATCAAGATCAAGATCAACAACAAGATCAAGATCAAGATCAAGATCAACAACAAGATCAAGATCAAGATCAAGATCAAGATCAAGATCAAGATCAAGATCAAGATCAAGATCAAGATCAAGATCAAGATCAAGATCAAGATCAAGATCAAGATCAAGATCAAGATCAAGATCAAGATCAACAACAAGATCAAGATCAAGATCAAGATCAACAACAAGATCAAGATCAAGATCAAGATCAAGATCAAGATCAAGATCAAGATCAAGATCAAGATCAAGATCAAGATCAAGATCAAGATCAAGATCAAGATCAAGATCAAGATCAAGATCAACATCAAGATCAAGATCAAGATCAAGATCAAGATCAAGATCAAGATCAAGATCAAGATCAACAACAAGATCAAGATCAAGATCAATATCGACATCTTGAGGATCAAGATCAATATCAAGATAAAAATCAATATCAAAAATATGTCTTACATATATACTCATATGCCTTTAATGGCTAAATCGCAATACTGCGTTAGGTCGGTCAAGATCAAGATCAAGATCAAGATCAAGATCAAGATCAAGATCAAGATCAAGATCAAGATCAAGATCAAGATCAAGATCAAGATCAAGATCAAGATCAAGATCAAGATCAAGATCAAGATCAAGATCAAGATCAAGATCAAGATCAAGATCAAGATCAAGATCAAGATCAAGATCAAGATCAAGATCAAGATCAAGATCAAGATCAAGATCAAGATCAAGATCAAGATCAAGATCAAGATCAAGATCAAGATCAAGATCAAGATCAAGATCAAGATCAAGATCAAGATCAAGATCAAGATCAAGATCAAGATCAAGATCAAGATCAAGATCAAGATCAAGATCAAGATCAAGATCAAGATCAAGATCAAGATCAAGATCAAGATCAAGATCAAGATCAAGATCAACAACAAGATCAAGATCAAGATCAAGATCAACAACAAGATCAAGATCAAGATCAAGATCAAGATCAAGATCAAGATCAAGATCAAGATCAAGATCAAGATCAAGATCAAGATCAAGATCAAGATCAAGATCAAGATCAAGATCAACAACAAGATCAAGATCAAGATCAAGATCAACAACAAGATCAAGATCAAGATCAAGATCAAGATCAAGATCAAGATCAAGATCAAGATCAAGATCAAGATCAAGATCAAGATCAAGATCAAGATCAAGATCAAGATCAAGATCAAGATCAAGATCAAGATCAAGATCAAGATCAAGATCAAGATCAAGATCAAGATCAAGATCAAGATCAAGATCAAGATCAAGATCAAGATCAAGATCAAGATCAAGATCAAGATCAAGATCAAGATCAAGATCAACATCAAGATCAAGATCAAGATCAAGATCAAGATCAAGATCAAGATCAAGATCAAGATCAAGATCAACAACAAGATCAAGATCAAGATCAATATCGACATCTTGAGGATCAAGATCAATATCAAGATAAAAATCAATATCAAAAATATGTCTTACATATATACTCATATGCCTTTAATGGCTAAATCGCAATACTGCGTTAGGTCGGTCAAGATCAAGATCAAGATCAAGATCAAGATCAAGATCAAGATCAAGATCAAGATCAAGATCAAGATCAAGATCAAGATCAAGATCAAGATCAAGATCAAGATCAAGATCAAGATCAAGATCAAGATCAAGATCAAGATCAAGATCAAGATCAAGATCAAGATCAAGATCAAGATCAAGATCAAGATCAAGATCAAGATCAAGATCAAGATCAAGATCAAGATCAAGATCAAGATCAAGATCAAGATCAAGATCAAGATCAAGATCAAGATCAAGATCAAGATCAAGATCAAGATCAAGATCAAGATCAAGATCAAGATCAAGATCAAGATCAAGATCAAGATCAAGATCAAGATCAAGATCAAGATCAAGATCAAGATCAAGATCAAGATCAAGATCAAGATCAACATCAACAACAAGATCAAGATCAAGATCAAAAACAAGATCAACAACAAGATCTAGATCAAGATCAATATCGACATCTTGAGGATCAAGATCAATACCGACATCTTGAGCATCAAGATCAATATCAAGATAAAAATTAATATCAAAAATATGTCTTATATACTCATATGCCTTTAAATGTTGAAGTTGCGTCTTGAACTCTTTTTCTTTTCTTTGTTTCCACCACAACCACTTTGTCGCATGCCATAAATTTTACCCCCAATGCGTGTACAAATGTTATCGTTCGTTGCCTTTGTGGGCATACAATTTATAATTGAGTTCCAATAAACAAATCCTGCGTGTGTTGGCATTGATCATTTGCATCCTGTCGTCAGGTTCATTTAAAGTATAAGAACGCCATCAAAGAAACAGCATCTACTGTAGCTCCAATTCCAGTACTTCTGCTTTATTCAGCAGAGTTGAACAGCAGAAAGGCAAAAACTGATCACAATCCCGCAGTGCTGACGTTAAAGGCGCCAATGTCTTCGGCACCGCGGGGGTGCCGCAGCCAACGGATTATTGAACGGATGATGGTATGTTTCTGCAATGGTGTGTATGAATGGTCAACGCAATGTTTGTCGGTGGGTCACCACCAGCGTGTGCGTAAGTATAACTTTCAAAATTGCATCTGCAGCTTTAGAGTGCAAAATGTTTTTTCCATTCTATACAAATCCTTAAAAATAAAGCAATACGTTGTTGCACGTCCGTTTGTTGTTGCTTGTTGTGGCGATTATATCGTTTATTTGCTCTTGAAAAATTATTCAATTTTATTTTTATTAAGTGTGTTCAAATTAAAATGAGAGGCAAAATAAAAAGAAGAAAAAAAACAAAAAAATCCTTTGGCAAAATAATGTCGCACAACTTAACAGCGGGCTCAGCGTGTTTAATAATAGGTTGGATACTTTTTTTGTAATGCGACGGATAACACGCAGATAATGACCGTTAAATCATGAGTTGGCAGATGCATACACGTTGATAGGGAGCGTGAGTGGAGGGAGGGCTGTTCACATGCGTATATTTGGGGTCCTATTTTATGAAAATTGATGACAGACAATTCTTGACGTTGTTACATTTCCGTTATGACAGGCTGAAAATAAGCTTTCAGATACATAAAGAAAAAAAAAAAACAAACAGCAAACTTTGGATAAAGACGCTAAAACTGTTTTCATCTCAGGCTTTCCAACACCTTATTAGGAGAAATTTTAATTTCAGCGTTTGTCCGCATGTGTGTGATCCTTGCCCTTGTCGAAATTATATGATACATTACCGTATCGTATAACATCATAACATGGAGGTACGAAATTTTTGTCTGTTGTTTAGTGTCAGAAAGTTGTCGAAATTTAAACTTTATGATCGTGTTAAATTTTATCAAGTTTCCAAACGCAAGGAGCAGCGCCCAAAAGCGGGCGGACATATTTACCAAAACAGACAAGCAGAAAGACAGACAGACAGACAGAGGTAGTTATGGCACGAAATTGTATCCTGTTGTTTTTTTGAGCGCTGTCGAAGGCTGTTAAGCTTCGGCATCTTGACAGTATAGCGACGACCCTCCACAAACTTGGCTTGTGTGCGCGCGCATTCACGCGTGTGTTCGGGTCTTAATTTTTAATTAGCTTACAATTATTGGATCAATATTGGGCTTGGCTAAACAGCAGCAACAGCATCAGCCGCAGCCGCAGTTGTGATCATTTATTACATGATCGTTTTTAGAAGTAGCAACATGCTTAGAAGTTGTAACAATTAAATAAATTTAAGGCGGAAGGAAGAACTCCACCCCTGCCCATCAGCCAACAGTACTCACCCACCCACAAAGCTGCGTTGGAAAAACTTAAAATGTTGAAACAACAATAATCGTTCAACCAACCAATTGACAAGGTAATCTCGTATGGAACATGTGTTGCCCTCTGCCGGCGCCCTCGCTCACAACTTGTACGCAGCATATGCCAATATTATAAAATAAGGAAACAAAAACAAAAAAAAAAAATCGCAAAAATAACAAGAGATAAAAAAAAATGTTGGACGGACGTTGAAAGTTTTGCAAAACTTTGAAGCTGCTGATAAGATTTTGCACTGTGAAGAAATGAACGGGTTGTCCAAAAATGCTTCTCATCGTTTATACATGCTATGCATGCCGCTCTACTCTTGGCCGATTTCCGTTTCCGGTTCGGTTGAACTATTGTACTATATATTGGCTGGTGAAATGTTGTTTTTTTTTTGTGTGTTCTAGTGTTGGTGGTTTTACACTTTATGCACGCATGTCATAGAGATTTGCTCTGAACCCTTTGCACTTGGCTTTAGTCCTTTGTTGTTGTCTGCTGTCTTCACTGACTGGAATTTAAAAGTTTTTTTTTTTCTTTTCTTCATCTCTATTTTCTTTTTGACATTTCAGCAAAGCTTACCTTTTTGTTCGGACTGACAGACAGTTCTTTGTCGATTAGATGTAGCAGTGCCAAAAGGGTGAGTTTGAGTTATTGATGAAGTTTGCCTCTTGCCTGGCTTGTTTTGGAAAATGTTTTTTCATGGTTTATTTATCGGAAATGGACAGTGCAGATAGATTGATAATACTTAGCAAAGTCCTTGCAATCCATTAATATTGAAGTAGAAAAAAAAAATCAAAGAAATTGGAAATATATTTTATTATCCTTTCTTCGCAAGAGCGAATTTTGTACGGGGAAGGCTTAAGGTTCACCTTTGATTGCCATAAATATTCAAATTGTTGCCGATAGTCGAGGTAGGCAGGATGAATGAAGTGTAGTGAATATGGGTTATTAAAGTTGACTCTTTTCCTTTGCTGTTGAAAAATTGCTTGTCAAAAGTGGAAAACAAAAAATGTATAGATATGATGGTGTTTGTTGGTATTAACTTTGAAGAGTTTCTGGTATTTTGCTTGCATTATTATAAAAGCCATGATTTCAGAAATGAGTTTGTATATTGCTTTTTTTTTTTTAAAAGACCATTTTGAATAGGTAATTGTGTAAAGCTCATGTTATTTATTAAATTATTAATTATTTAATAAAATGTGTTTTGTGTGATGCATGCTTATAAATTGCTTTTGGCATCATTAGTTTCGATAGCTGATTGCCAAAACCTCAAATTGTCATTTCGTTTTGAAGATGTTGTAATTATTTTTGTTGTTGTTAACTTTAGGCTATGCTGAACAACCAACCTCAGCTTGCATCCCTTATCTGCATCGCAAAAAGTTGCACAGTTATCATTGCTAATTAATGGTATTATTGTAACAGAATTGAACACAGGGTGCTTTTTGCAGATAAAAGAGGTAAAAAACTAAAAATTTTCGTTTGTTAAAAATATCTACTCAATATTTTCAAAATGGATTGAGCTTCAATGTTCGATAGGGAAATTTGATGGTGGGAAATTTCTGTATTCCTATCCCTATCCCTATCCCTATCCCTATCCCTATCCCTATCCCTATCCCTATCCCTATCCCTATCCCTATCCCTATCCCTATCCCTATCCCTATCCCTATCCCTATCCCTATCCCTATCCCTATCCCTATCCCTATCCCTATCCCTATCCCTATCCCTATCCCTATCCCTATCCCTATCCCTATCCCTATCCCTATCCCTATCCCTATCCCTATCCCTATCCCTATCCCTATCCCTATCCCTATTCCTATCCCTATCCCTATCCCTATACCTATCCCTATCCCTATCCCTATCCCTATCCCTATCCCTTTCCCTGTCCCTATCCCTGTCCCTATCCCTATCCCTATCCCTATCCCTATCCCTATCCCTATCCCTATCCCTATCCCTATCCCTATCCCTATCCCTATCCCTATTCCTATCCCTATCCCTATCCCTATCCCTATCCCTATCCCTATCCCTATCCCTATCCCTATCCCTATCCCTATCCCTATCCCTATCCCTATCCCTATCCCTATCCCTATCCCTATCCCTATCCCTATCCCTATCCCTATCCCTATCCCTATCCCTATCCCTATCCCTATCCCTATCCCTATCCCTATCCCTATCCCTATCCCTATCCCTATCCCTATCCCTATCCCTATCCCTATCCCTATCCCTATCCCTATCCCTATCCCTATCCCTATCCCTATCCCTATCCCTATCCCTATCCCTATCCCTATCCCTATCCCTATCCCTATCCCTATATCGATTTTGATTTTGATTTTGATTTTGATTTTGATTTTGATTTTGATTTTGATTTTGATTTTGATTTTGATTTTGATTTTGATTTTGATTTTGATTTTGATTTTGATTTTGATTTTGATTTTGATTTTGATTTTGATTTTGATTTTGATTTTGATTTTGATTTTGATTTTGATTTTGATTTTGATTTTGATTTTGATTTTGATTTTGATTTTGATTTTGATTTTGATTTTGATTTTGATTTTGATTTTGATTTTGATTTTGATTTTGATTTTGATTTTGATTTTGATTTTGATTTTGATTTTGATTTTGATTTTGATTTTGATTTTGATTTTGATTTTGATTTTGATTTTGATTTTGATTTTGATTTTGATTTTGATTTTGATTTTGATTTTGATTTTGATTTTGATTTTGATTTTGATTTTGATTTTGATTTTGATTTTGATTTTGATTTTGATTTTGATTTTGATTTTGATTTTGATTTTGATTTTTATTGATTTTGGTTTTCGTTTTTGTTTCCGTTAATGTTTACGAATTCAGTTTCGGCAGGAACTGAAAAAATAAGGGTCTGATTAGATTTTTGAAACGATTTCGATAACATAAAATCGCACGTTTTGGAACACTGAATAAAGAATTTCTAGAACAGCTACTCCTTCTCAAGCATCCTGTATCTGCAAAACATGCTTAGAATGCAGCAATTTTTGGTTTGATTAAATTTTCGAAAACAGGAAAATAGCCGTTAGGCAAATCTGATGATGATGGTTTCGATGGACATGTTTTGTTGCGAATGGGTTATACATTTAATGCGTTGTTTTGTTTTGTCTTCTGGCTGATCTGATAAGCTAAAAGCAGACAATTAATTATTTTAACATACGACCATAGAGAACTTTTCAAACCAAATTTTAATCTTTAACATTTAAGCATTTATATTTAAAGAGTTTTGCTCAAAATACACGAAGCTCAAAATGTTATTAATCAAAATCAAACAGCACTCAATGAAATGACAAACTTTGAATAAATGATGTTTCTTAAATAATTCTTTAAAATCATGCAAACAACAAATCAACGATTGACAAAACGATTGGCAGGGCCAATAACAGAAAAAAAAGAAAGAAAACCCCTCATTGAACCGCTACAGGACAATTATTGCGGGTACCAGAGCGAACGTACACTGGTCACTCAGCAGCTATTAATATGCGCTCGAAATGTTACAAATACAACGCAATCATTGCCAGGATCATCAGCCAAAGTCCAGTCAGTCTGCGGGGCGGCTGCTAAGGCCGAGAAACAGGTGAAGCAGACGGGGCAAGCGGCAGACGATAGCAGCAGCTTCAGCGGCAGCTCTAGATGAATCTTGAGTTCTTAGATTAAAATTCCAATTCTGATGGTCATCGTCGCAGCAGCAGCCACAGCATCTTCATCTTCAATTTCTCAACATGCGGCGCGCAAACGTTTGTATATGTGTGTGACATCAAATACCCAAAGAAAAACTATGGTATAAATAAATAAAAACAAGTTGTTTACTTAATTTTTTTTTTTAATTTTTTTTTTTATCTAAATTTCAAAGTAAGATTTACAGAATCTTATCATGAAGTTTCCAGAGAAGTTGACATTCAGCCTCGCTAATGAAACAAAAGTGGTAATTTTCGAAGATACAAATTTTTTGAAAATTTTTTTTTGAAAAGTGTAAGTAGGTACGAATCATAATAAAATGGGTTACAACTAATCGTGATATTAAGATTATCTAATATAAGAGGTGACTGAAATTATACTAACAATTACTTTTCATAGCTGTCAGCGTCAAAATGTATAATCAATTCTGGATAAGTTGCGGTTTCTAATTAATACAATAAATCAATCTTGTGGAAACTGATGGTTAAAATTAAACAAAATTTATAATACTCTCATATTGATATGGAACTGTTTAATCACACTGTGGGAGAATTGGTCAAATATTGGTATGACAAAACCAACACCCACAAAGAAGGAGTTTTATAAAATTTCGTTTCTTTCTTATCTTACTTATAATGGGTTACACAGGCACTTGAAGCTTTCCGCAAATTGAAATGATAAAAACCATTTTCAGAACAATTAACTATTTTAATCCTATTTGTACTGGGTTTAATTACAGAGAAAAAGTGCTGAAGATTGTAAGCTTTATAAATTAATTTTATTATTGGTTTTATTAAATAGAAAGAACTTTTTTTATCGTAATTATTTTTAGAACTTCTGCATTTTAAAATATAAGAATCCTTAATGTCTTATCAGGTAAACAGCGCAAAGGAAAATAGAGCAAAGTTCAAATGAGTTTCAAAATCTTAAGGCAGTACTAATAGGGTTGAGGAGAAAAAAAGGTTAAAATAAATAATATTGGTTCAATTTACAAACTGCACTACTTCTGTCAATTGGCTTCATTTGTAAAATCTAATATATCATGAATTTTTCTAAATTCAATTTTGAAAGGATTCATTTTTCTTAATTCAATTCTGAAAAGATTAAAAAGGTTCGCCATCTGTATGCGACATTTCTACGACATACGAAATAAAATACCAAATAGGGCTTTGGAAAGAAATAAGGTTTTTTTAATTTTTTAAAATTTAATCAACTGCTCTTCTGACTGATATACGTTCTGATCGATGCCTAGCAGCTTAATGGTGAGCCTATAATCTTGAAATGTGATAGAACATTTTTTCTTATCATTCAAGACTTCACAAGTTTATTAAAAAATGGGCTTAAAACCAAGAGTAGCTAAATATTAAAGCGAGTATATATCTGAGAAAACTTAAATTAATTAATTTTTGTTTCAGTGCGAATAGGAATGACTTTAAACAATTCCCAAGATTTTTAAAAATCTTGTCCATTTAAGGAGGGAAAGACTTAAATATCAAATGTAGATTAGCTTAACGCTCTAGTTCCCAAATTAAACTGATAAATTTCCCAAATTTAATTGAATTCTAAATTGAACTGCCTGTTTCAGCTGCTGTTTGTATCGCTACGTACATGCAAATGCAATCAAATTAAAATTTGGGATTCCCCGCTGTTGATAGAACAAAAAAAAGAAGCAAAATTCAAAAGAAAAAGCAAATACACATGGAATGCATTAAGATTGTCTACAGGCAAGCTTAGGAACAAGAGGGTTTAAAAATATACTTCACTTACTCAGTATTTAAACTTGACCTTCATTTACTAAGGCTTTAAGTGTTACAATTTTTTGCAAAGTGGTATCAAATCAATATCAATACCAAAGGGGTTCACAAAAGGGCCCTCAAGAACTCATGCCTGAAATTAATGTTTTAATTATCTTGTAATCTATTTTAATTCCGACCTACCTGAAGAGAGGGTGAGGTCGAATAGAGTCCGCATCCGTTTTTGAGCTCGTTGGATCTTTACAACCCAAAAATGCAATCCAAATAAAGAAAGTGGATTTATTCCGATAATCCAAAAGAAATAAGGTGTTTTTATATAAAAGTACCATCCGGCTGAAAACCAGAATTTGGAAGTTTTATAAAGTTTTGACATTACCTCTTTATAATTAGTGAATAGAGGATTCCACTCTCTTTTAGTTAAAAAATTAAATCCACACTAACACATATAAGAATTTGACCTGATTAACCGGAGTTCTGATGACCTGTTGGACCAGAGGTCATGACTATGATGGTTTTATTCGAAATTTCCATTAACTTTGGCATACTTTTTGGATATATGAGGGAGGATTAATAATACTGAACTCCGTCTTCAGGCAAAAGAACTGCTGAAAAAAAAAAAATGAAAAAAAAATGAAAATTGAAAAATCATGAAGTCTAAAAAATGTTTGACTTCAAAAAATAAGAGATTTCTGTTAACTGAACAATAATTTTTCAGCATCTTTCATTTTTCAAAAAACAACAAGCACGTTGAAGGAGCACAGGATGTACAGAAATTCAAAAATTAGGACACATTTACTTCTATAAGTGGTGACCATCTTAAATAAAAGCAATACCTACACGGTTAAAAATCTTGGACTAAATTTTAAACTTTTTTGGATTACATATAGGACACGACCAAAAAAAAGATTATTTTTTATTCCAATGAAAAGTTTTAAATTTTTCAATCCAAAAAGGATTTAGTTTTAATCCGCAAAAAGTTTAGAATTTCTTAATCCAAAAAGGAATAATTTTTAATCCACAGAAAGTTTAAAATATTATAGTCCAAAGAAGATTAGATTTTAGTCCACAAAAGTTTAAAATAATGTAATCCGAAAAGGATTACTATTCAATCCACAAAGGTTTAAACACTGTTTACTGTAATAGTGTTTATAATTATATATTGGTTCAGATTTTAATAAAAAATTTGTTTCATGTAATTAAAAATGAATTTTGGATGATTAAACAACATTTAGAATTATATTTAGCTTAAATTTCGTAGTAGTAGTGGTTTTCAATCTTATACCTGAATACAATGCTGCAGTGGCAGTGCAGTGCAATGTTGAAACTTACATAGCAGCAGTGGCAGTAAGCAGTACTGCCGAGGTTAGCCCTATTTCTAAATTCACTGCCAACATGCAAATAATTAAACTACTAACAAGGAAAGGTACCCAGGTGACAGTCTCCGATTTGAATGATTTTCGGATATGTGATAGAAGGCAAAAATCTAAGGTCGACGTATTTTTTTATATGTGCTCAATCGATGGTTTAGGGTGTCAAACTCGCGTTCCAAAATCAGCGAAAATTTCGTTTTTTTGCTTTAATTTCGCTATTTTCCATGGAAACATTTACAAATTTGGTACCAAACGAAAGCTCTTACAAAACCACACACGATGGCATCAATTTTGCATAAGAAAATTTTGTTGTAATTTTGTTGTTGTAATTTTTAGTAATGTTTAGTCGATATCATAGAAGTATGTTGACACAATTATTTCATATTAATTTATGTTGGATTTAAGGCAATTTTTAAACTTACCTATTTTTTGTTTTTTAAATTTTTTTACTGTGTATATTAAAATTTTTGTTTTATTGAAATGCATTTATTAACTTAAGAGAAAAATTTTATTACACTAAAATTACCCAATATGGGTATCAAAAATTTTATTTTCTTATGGCCTATTCTTATGTTTAAATATTTTATCAAAAAAGTTGACATTTCATAGGGCTTCCATACAAAATGTGTGTTTTTTCTTGTAAGTGTCATCGCACCAGTAAACAATAGTTTTAATCATCCAAAGTACCAAATATGGACATTTTTACGATATTCAAAAGAAATGGAATGCATTTTTTCATATTTCTTTAAAAAAAAATTTTTTGATTTTTAACAGTAAAAATCATAAAAATCTTCTTCTAATTTCAAAACATCAACTTTGTGAATGAATAACTCATCAGATATGAAAATAATTTTTTTTATTTAAATTTTGTAATAAAAAACATTAATTTTAAAATAAGTTCACGTCCTTCAAAGTGCATTTCGGCTTAAATTCGATTTGATATGGTTTTTTTTTAAATAACATTATATATTTGATAGATCTTTCAAAAAGTACCACTCACTGCAATTTTTTAGTAAATATTTTTTAATACAAAATTTGTATTATTATCTCTCATTAATATGGTTTACTGTAGAAATGTATAAAGAGATAAGAATTATGTAAAATATTTTTTGTTTTAAAATTTGAAAAATTAACAAGGGGGTGAAAAGTGAATATTTAAGTCATTTTTACTTTTGTGCTTAACATCTGATATTTAACACAATATTAATTAAAGCACATTAATAAAGGGTGATATTCAAAATTTTGAATTAAAAAATAATTAACAAAAACTTGCATTGAGTGGTACTTTTTTAAAGATCTATCAAAAATATAATGTTTTTTTAAAAAAACCATATCAAATCGAATTTAAGCCGAAATGCACTTTGAAGGACGTGAACTTATTTTAAAATTAATGTTTTTTATTACAAAATTTAAATAAAAAAAATTATTTAGTCCAAAATTTTTTAACCGTGTAAACGGTATTTTTTCATGTCCCACCCGTAACGCTGAATATATGTTTGATTTAATTAAAATTAATAAAAAAATTTGATTTTAAAAACGAAAACAATGAAGATGGGCTTATTATTATTTTGACTTTTCACATCAATAAATTTTTTTTCGAAAATATGCAGCAACTCACAGAAATTTAATCATCTTTGATGAATCTCTTAAATAGCATTTTGTGCGGTTCCACCCGGAACACTATAAAAAAGGAACATCACTTTTTTATTAATAGTGCAAGGAAAAAATTTTGTTGTATAATAAGTTCCTGCAATGGTATATTTCTGTGAGTTCATTAAACTGCTTCAAATTCATTTCAGTTAAAAAGTTGTTTACATTTTAAGTGTTCAATTGTCCCACCCGATACATATGGAATGGCCGTGTTATCTGAGTTAAAATTTTTATAGTAACTTAAACGTTTTTCCCGCATCATCAATTGTTTTACAATTTTTTACGCAACTTAACTAATTTTTTCGTCTTAGCTTAACTTAAAACATTGTTCATCTTAACACTGCGACCTTTTCGACATTTTCGAGTTCTTGGACACATGTTATGCTTTAGTAGATTGTTTTTCTTATTTCGAGCACATTAAAGCTGGTTCCATTCTGCACATATATCTATGTAGCTAGCTAACCATAAAGCTGGACCTAAGCGAACCGTCACTCTTTAGAGCTGCTGCTGTCATTGTTGTTGTTGTCGTCAAAGTCACTTTTGTTCCGCTGACGATACTCTCGGACAAGATGATTAATCATTTCTTCATCGTTTCTATTCAGACAGATTTGTGTTGTTCTTCTTCTTTTTTTAATTTTGATATTTTTCGATATTTGTATTCTTGTTTTTTTTTTTCATTCAGACCATTTTTGATTGCCTATTTTTTCCCATTCCTCCATATATGTTACATATATTGATGTTTTGCTGCTTCATGTCTTGTATTTTGTTGTAATTTTGTTACAAATATTATTGTTCTTCTGCGACTAAGGCATCATTATTGTGATAGTGTCATTAGCATTGTTCCGTAGATTTGATTTAATTTGATGATGACCCTTGGAACAATAGCTCAAAGCAGAAGCTGCGGGCCTTGTACTAAAACTGATTACAAACTAATATCGAGCGTTGTTTGTCTCACTGTCATTACTTGGAAATCTGGAAAAGCACATTAATTAAAGTTTAGTTAATAAAGGTTGTACAGAGTACATGCGTTAGACTATTAAATGTATCTTTTCTTTTATACTCCAGTTTACTAACTGGTTTTTATGTCCATTTTGACTTCAATTTGGAGTATTTAATGATGGCATCTGGTCGCATAAACAAGCTGTTGTTGTGCTTGTATATTTGTTTATCTATGTTTCAAATTGGTTTACTTTCACAGTTTAAATGCTTAAATAACACAATTTACGGTGCAATTAACTCTTAAACTTAATTTGGTGACTCTTAGCTATGCGTATTTTATGAGTTAGCTGGTTGTGAGTTACAAGCTGGTAGATTTTATTTTCATGTTAAGAGAATATCATCAACTTGTACCCAAACTGATTACAGTTTTTTTTTTATTATCTTCAAAGTCTTATAAAGTTTACTTAATGGTATAATTTTTATAACCGAGTTTAACATTTTTTCAAGATGTAAAAACTTTTCTCACAAAGTTCGGGTTGCAGCTGCCATAGTAAGCAGTTTGAGAGGTCTACTCGTAGGTTTTGAAATATATTTTTAATTTCTTATAGAACTTTTAGAAACTTTTGAAGAGTGTAAAGAAAGAAACTAGATTTCATTATGATTTATGATTTCGAAAGAACTTCGATCGAACTTTTCATAATTATTTGTGCTGTGTGTGTTAAATGGTTCAACAGAAATGACCGGGAACTGATCTAATAGTTATTTGTAATTTCTTGTAATGCACTGAACCAAAAAAAAGTACACAATAATTATGAACTTATACATGAACTTCATGAGCCGCAATTATGAGTTTTGTCTACTAAGTTTAGACTGCTAAGATTTGTTTTTTTCCTTAGCTTTCTCCTGAAGCTTCAACTGCTTCAGATAGAGTAGGCAAATAATTAACCTCCTGGTATCACAACGGGCCAAATTGACCTATGTGTATCTTACAAGAGACAGCCGCGCCAACCTAACCTAACCTAACTTATTCATGTTATCAATATTCAAAATACTGAAAAGAAAAAAAACATGACAACATGATTATTTCATAAGCCTAGAGTTTAAAGTTAATAAAACGAGCATGCAAGATACATCAATCAATAAAATATTTCATGAAAATATAAAAGAGGAACATGAATCATTCCTAATTTGTGTGAATAAAAATCATAAAATGCATGTACAAATACGAGAAGAACAAGATCAGATTATGAGAAAAGTTACAAAAATGCATTTGGTTTTAAAAATTAAAAAACAAACAAAAAATTTCCTATTGAATGAAATATTTATTTGAAGCAATACATCAATGCCTGCCATATTCTTTTTGAAGATAATTTCAAGTAAATGTTGCCCGCAGCTACGCCCAGAGGTGGTCCATCGGTAAGCTCCAATTTTGGCATACTTTTTCCAGCATTTCGGCCAATATCTTGGCAGCTGTAATGTTTCCATCTAGGGCGTGCAATTGTGGCTGACTTGTTTTCGTACGCGCGAGACTTTACGTAGCTGTAACTGTTACGTTGCGATTTTCCTTGGATTTGAAGGTAAATGGTTCAACGATGCCACCGGCCCACTAACCGCACCAAACAGTGCATTTTCAGGCGGCTTTGGCAGCTCTTGAACTATCTCTGTCTGCTTTTCAGACCAAATTCGGCAATCAGACCAATTTTATTGACGTTCGCCTTGAGCCAAAAATGACCTTCGTCACTGAAGACAATTTTTCGAAAAAAAGTGGATCTCCATCCAACTTTTCTAAGACCCATTCGCCAAACAAACGACATTGCAGTAAATCAACCGACTTCAGCTCTTGCACCAGCTGTATTTTGTATGGTTTCATACCGAGGTCCTTACGTAAAATGTTTCAAGTGGTCGAATATCACAAGCCCAATTGTTGAGAACGGGGAAGATTTGACATATCGCGATCACTGGCGAGCTATAGCAGTATTTAAGAGGGAAACGTGAACTACATTATGAGTTTAGTGACTGAAATTCATATTATCCATGTAAAAATACAAGTGCAGTAAGAATAGTTCATTAGATAAGAGTAATAGATGCATGAACCTCATGTACTTGCACAGTGGAAGCGTGAACGAGTTCATGCATATTGTGACAGAAATTAATACATCCTATGTACATAAGGATGTGCCATTCTTACTTAAACAAAAAACTGCTATACACGGAGAGAAAAAACTGGCCTTAAATCAAGCTCAAAGCGTTCGTAAATGAAATTAGCTCAATAGAGCTCAAAACCATCTCAAAACATGTTACTCACGTACGCAGTTTATGCCAGAAATTGGGCTTGAATTTGTTTTTGAAAACACCTCAATTTGTGCTTAATACGTGTCATCTTGGGCTTGATCATACAAAATATTAGTTAATGTTGTTTTTGCTCATCAAAAAAATGAGCAACCGAACGACATAATTCTCACTTGGTTTTTATTGCTATTAGTGCTATTATAGTGTATAAAAGTGCAGAACATAAATTAAAATAAATTTATTTTCCTTTCCGAATTGAATCAAATATCTAATTTTGACAAAGAAAATATAATCTTGAATTTTCATCAGGTCATCGTTTTTTTCGGTTCCTTTGATGAGCCCCTTACATTTTGTTATCTTTTGCCTAGTATTATAAAAATTCATAAAATGTCACGTCCCAAAGTTTTTTGAATAAAACATATGAGAGCAAGTTAACTTGTTTTATTCACAATCCAATCCACAAGCATGTTTTTAACGATACCAAAATGTCATAAATTGGGCCCAAGTGAGCATATTAGTTTCTCGACGAACAATCCAAAAATCATATACATTATGCACAAATCAGCGTGATAATTTTTTTTTGTAAACTATCACATAATGGCTTGATATCAAAAATATTATGGCTAAGCTCAGAATCACTCCCAAAATAAATTGATTTGGAATTGTTTTCAGCTCAAATGTCTATCCGTGTACTGGAGTTATTTTTGTGATAAATTTTTGTGATTGTTTTTGCAATTCTTTTAGCACTCATGCTCATATAATATACTTAAGGAAGTATTCTAATGTAGGGGTATAAATTTGGTTTTTTTTTTATTAATTCAGTAAAAAGACATTTTTTATAAAAAATTTATTGATATTTTAGCAGTTAAAAAAAAAAATTAAAATAAAAACTTAACAGGCTGGTAAGGTTAGGAGGTGAAAAATAATAATGTCCGTCTTGACATGATTTAAACTAGTAAGAAGTAAACAAGTAAATAAGTCAGAATGTCGCTATGGTCTGAACTAAGGAAATTATAAAAAAAAGTTTTTACAAAATGGCAGCTGTTTGAAAAAAGTAATTTTTTGCCTTTTATTTTTCAAAGTTTCGAATTTTTTAAAAATATTACAAAACAAAATATTTGCATAATTATAGTTCCAACCATAGAGGGATATAAAAAGAAGGTCCACAACAAATTTTGAAATTAAAAGATCAATTAAAACTTCAGAAATCACGTCAGAAGATTTAGAAAAAGTAAAGAAGTATTAGTTTCGAGAAAAATGATTTTAAAGCAGGGACCGAAAATAACTGTTATTTTGAAAATATTGAAGGAAAAAATCTCATGTTAAAGGCACTGGAGAAGAATGTCACGTATACCAAATTGATCCTCGTTTTATGTTAAAAAATATTAAGATTTTTTTATTTTTTAAGTTTTACATTAAAAATTATAAAATAACTATTATTATTAAGTTTTATTTTTTCGCTCATAAATAACACTTATTTTTGGAGTTATATATTATTAAGCAGAAAAAAAAACTTATTTTTGAGTTAAATTGCTTCACTCTGAAATAAAACTTAAACATATGTTAAAAATAAAACTTATTTTTAGGTTTTATTTTTTCGCTCTGAAATAAAACTTATTTCTTAAGTTTTATATTTTTAATCAGAAAATAACACTTATTTTTGAGTTTTATTTTTTCACTCTGAAACAAAACTTATTTTTTGATTTTTATATTTTTACTTACAAAATAAAACTTATTTTTGAGTTTTATTTTTTCGCTCTGACATAAAGCTTATGTTTTATTTTTATTTTTTTTACTCAGTAAATAACACTAATTTTTGTGTTTTTTTTTTCGTTCTAAAATAAAACATAGTTTTTGAGTTTTATTTTTTTATTCGGAAAATAAAACTCATTTTTGAGTTTTATTCTTTTGCTCAGAAAATATAACTTATTTTTGGTGTTTTATATATTTACTCAAAAAAGCTAACTTATTTTTTGAAAATATGGCAAACAAAAAGAGCCATAATTAAACGATAGTCCAATGTAAGAGTTGATATAAAAATTACAGAAGTCTTATTTTGTGAGTAAAAGAATAAAACTCAAAAAATAAGTGTTATTTTCTGAGTAAAAATTAAAACTCAAAAACAAAGTGCTTTATTTGAGCGAAAAAATGTAACTCAAAAATAAGTTTTATTTTCTGCGTAAGAAATAAAACTAAAAACAAATAAGTTTTATTTCAGAGTAAAAAATAAAACTCAAAATTAACTGTTATTTTCTGAGCAAAAATATTAAACTTAAGAAATAATTTTTTTTTCAGAGCGAAGAAATAAAACTCAGAAATAAGTTTTATTTTCTAACAAATAAAATAAAGCTGAAAAAAAAGGTTTTATTTCAGAGCGAAAAAATAAAACTTAAAAATATTTCTGAAAACAAAAATGAAACTTAAATTATAAGTTTTATTTTAGATCGAAAAAATAAAACTCAATAATAAGTGTTATTTTTTTTTTGTTTTTTATTATTTTATTTAAAATAGTGTACATTATAAATTTGTGAGAAAAAAAAAAAACGCGAAAATAGTATTATTTTTTGTGTTAAAAATAAAACTCTAAAAATAAATGTTAAAAACGGTTTTTTTTTAATAAAACTCTTAACAGTTACGGTCCCTGTTTTAAAGATTAAAATTTTTAAAAAGTTTTTGTTATTAATTTTTGTTTTTTATTGAAAAAAAAAACAATAAATATTTCATAAAAAGTCTTTTTAAAGAATCTTAAGAAACCACAAAAAATGTTTTCTAGGGGTATATATTTTTTAGAAGAATACTGCCTTAACCCGTAAAAAATTCTTGAAGACAGTGTTCGGGATCAGGAAGTTTGTGTACGACAGATTTGTGAACGTTCTTATACGTTCTGTTTACGTTCTACATATTGCATTTAACATGGGCTTATGTATGAATAAACTTAAGCCATGTATAATTACTTGGAGCTTATGTACAAGTACACATGATCAGTGAACGCAAAATTCATGTAGATTTTTCATGAATATATGCATAATTAACATTTTCAGTGTAGAAGAGGAAGGGGTATGCTACTGTACTGATGACGGACCTGCTCTGAATACTCTCATTTCTATTTATTTAATTATAATTTATTATAATATTAATATATATAATATTTAATTTTTTTTTTTACTTTTTGTTATGGGTGCGAGGTTTATACTGAAAAACGACTCTAAGTTACTCGAAAAGCAGAACAAAGTATCTCAAATATTTTCGAGACAAAGTTAAAACTTTAATGATACGTTCTGACCGTTGTTTGACCATTGTGCATATTGGGTACCCACAAACCATAATCCTCAAAGATAACAGAAGATGAGTTTTTCCCATTAATCCAAAAGAAAAAAAAAATGTTTTTTATAAAAAGTACCATCTGACTGAAAATTGAAATTGAGTGTTTGGCTTGTATTAAGCCACTTAAGCCATGTATTATTTATTATATACCATGTATTATGCCATGTATTATGTTATTTGGTGCTTATGTGCAAGTGAGCTCATAATCAGTGAACGCAATATTCATTTAGATTTTTAATGAATATATGCTTACTTACTTACTTAGATGGCGCTTACAACCGTTGGTCGGTTTTGGCCTGGTCTAAGAATTTTCGCCAGCCTCTTTTGTCGTGCGCTTGCTGGCGCCAGTTGGAAACTCCAAGCGTTGTCAGGTTATCCAATGCCTGGTCTTTCCAAAGGAGATGCGGTCTTCCTCGTCTGCGTTGGCCACCGCTGGGTACCGAATCCAATATCTTTTTCGCTGGAGCTTCGTCGTTCATTCTCTCGACATGACCTAGCCAGCGAAGCCGCTCAATTTTAATACGCTTGACTATATCGATGTCGGCATATAGCTCATACAGCTCATGGTTCCATCGTATTCGGTACTCGCCATTGACGCAGATTGGACCATAGATCTTGCGAAGGATTTTTCTCTCGAACGCTCCCAAAGTCCTTTCATCAGAGCTGCTCAACGTCCAGGTTTGTGATGCGTATAGTAGGACGGGCATGATTATTGACTTATAGAGCGTCAGTTTTGTTCGTCGAGAGAGAGCTCTGCTTCTCAATTGCCTACTGAGCCCAAAGTAACACCTGTTGGCAAGAGTTATCCTTCGTTTAATCTCAATACTGATATCGTTGGAGGAGTTTATACTGGATCCCAGGTAAACAAAGTCCTTCACTACCTCAAAGGAGGTGTTGTCAACAGTGACGTGGTTTCCAAGACGCTGGGACTGTTTGTTTGTTGACACAAGATACTTCGTTTTATCTGCGTTCACTGCAAGACCCATTCGACTCGACTCTTTTTCTAGCCTGGAGAATGCTGCACTGACTTCGCGCGTATTTTGACCAATGATGTCAATATCATCAGCATACGCCAGCAGCATAACACTCTTATAGAAAATTGTGCCGCTGCGTCTCAGGTCAGCAGCTCGGATGATCTTCTCCATGACTATATTAAAAAAGTCGCACGATAAGGAATCACCTTGTCTGAAACCTCGCTTGGTATCGAAAGGAAGGGAGAGGTCCTTCCCGATTTTCACTGCACTGCTGGTGTTGTTCAGTGTCATCCTGCAAAGACGTATTAGCTTCGCAGGAATACCAAATTCAGACATGATGGCATATAGGTGACTCCTTATTGGACTGTCGAAGGCGGCTTTGAAATCGACAAAAAGATGGTGTGTATCGATTTGTTTTTCGAGGGTCTTTTCCAAGATTTGTCGGAGCGTGAAGATCTGGTCGATGGTGGACTTTCCAGGTCTGAAGCCACACTGATAAGGTCCAATCAGTTGGTTAACGATGGGCTTCAGTCTTTCACACAATACGCTCGACAGGACCTTATATGCGATATTAAGAAGGCTAATCCCACGGTAGTTGGAGCAAATGGTGGGATCGCCTTTTTTGTGGATTGGGCAGAGCACACTGAGGTTCCAATCATCTGGAATGCATTCTTCCGACCATATTCTGCATAGAAGTCTGTGAATGCATTTAAACAGAGCTTCGCCACCGGTCTTAAACAGCTCAGCCGGTAGTCCATCGGCTCCTGCGGCTTTGTTGTTTTTAAGCCGAGCTATAGCTGTTAAGACCTCATTATAGTCGGGCAGCGGAACTTCAACGCTGTCATCCATAATTGGGGTTTCCGGGATATCATCTCCACTGGCGGGATTGTTGACAGCGTCGCCATTTAAAAGTCTAGAGAAGTGCTCCCTCCATAACATCAGTGTACTCTGGATATCTGTCACTAGATTCCCATTTTCGTCCTTGCAGGAAGAGGCTCCGGTCTTAAAACCATCGGCCAGGCGTCTTATTTTTTCGAAAAATTTTCGAGTCTCATTCCTGTCGCCATGCATCTCAATTTTCTCGCACTCACGCATTTCCGCCTCTCGTTTTTTTCGCCTGAAAATGCGTCTCTCTTCCCTCCTCTTCTCTCGGTATCGCTCCTTAACAGCACGCGTCACAACCGACTGCAGGGTGGCTTTGTAGGCGGCGTCCTTCTCTGCAGTGGCGTCGCGACACTCCTGGTCGTGCCACTGGTTTCGGCGAGGGCGGTGGTAGCCTATCACCTCTTCGGCAGCCGTACGCATAGAGTGGGATATGTGCGTCCACTGTCCGCATATATCGTCGATCGGAGGAGTGCTTTCTTGAAGCAGGAGTGAGAGTCGAGTAGCGAAGGCTTCGGCCGTCCGTTTTGACTGCAGCTTGTCGACGTCTAGCTTTCTTTGTGTAGGATTGCGAGCATTCTTAGCTGCGCACAGACGTGTGCGGATCTTGGCTGCGACAAGATAATGATCCGAGTCTATGTTAGCACCACGGATCGTGCGTACGTCTAGTACACTGGAAGAGTGCCTTCCGTCAATCAAAACGTGATCAATTTGGTTGCATGTTTTTTGATCAGGGGACAACCAGGTGGCCTTATGAATATTGAGATGCATGAATCTAGTGCTACTAACGACCATGTTTCGTGCTGCGGCGAAGTCAATCAACCTCATTCCGTTATCGGATGTGTTGTCGTGGAGGCTGAACTTTCCGACTGTAGGACCAAATATGTTTTCCTTACCCACCTTGGCGTTGAAGTCACCAAGCACGATTTTTATGTCATGACGGGGGCAGCGCTCGTATGCGTCTTCAAGGCGCTCGTAAAAACTTTCTTTGGTCTCGTCATCTTTTTCTTCTGTCGGAGCGTGCGCACATATTAGGCTTATGTTAAAAAATTTTGCCTTGAAGCGGATTATGGCAAGTCGTTCGTTCACAGGAGTGAATCGCAGGACATGATGCCGTATTCTCTTGCCAACTACAAATCCGCATCCAAACTCGTGCTTCTCCGCATGGCCGCTATAGTAGATATCACAGGATGCTTGCCGTAAGCAACCCTGTCCCTTCCATCGCATTTCTTGGATTGCAGTGATATCAGCATTATATCTTTCCAAGATATCAATCAGTTGGATAGAGGCACCATCCCAATTTAGGGTTCGGACATTCCAGGTGCATATCCGTAAATCATTATCAGTTTTTCGTTTGCGGTAGTCGTCATCAGATTTGGGGATCATTCTTTTATTCATTCTTAAACTTTTCATTGAAATATTTTTATTACATGGTGGGCTTCAAACCCAACGCACAACCTTTGCTTGATGACCAAAGGAAGCCCGCCGCTCAGATTCGCCGCCAAAGTATATCGGTATGATAGTTTTTTGACGTTTCCAGGAGACACCACGCGGAGGTTTGAGTCGACTTGAGACGATTTCGACATGGATAATGCTGGCCTCGCCAAGTTGAGGCAGTCAGACACGTTGCCATGTGAAGATCGCCCCCTTATCTCCCAATGAATATATGCACAATTGATATTTTCAGTGAAGAAGAGGAAGGGGGTGTTACTGTTCTCTTAAATCTTTTAACTTAACAACATTGATTTCTTGCGACTGCTTTCTTACTTCCCAAAACGTAAGCTTCAGAAATTTTTTAACTTCTCAACATGTATATTAACTTTTCTACGTCAAGTTCAGAAAATTGAATTTCATATTAAGTGCAAATAAATAACTTCAACATCCTTTAACGACATACCTATAAATATGTAGGTATCAATATATTAAATTATTTTGATCAAAGTAATAAAAACTCAAATAAAAATGTCATTGCTTCAAATTGCCTTCAAGGGTCCTGCCATAATACAATTGTGCGCCAACCATGCGGCAACACGAAAACTCAAAAGTCATTTTGGCTAACATGGCATGGGCCAATTCGGCGCTACAACAACAACAACAATTCCAACAACGAACGAACGACAACAGCTTCAATATCAACAATGCCATGAACAGCATGGATAACAACAACAACAAAAACAACAACAACAGGACACAGTACAGCAACTGGCAACAGTAACAGTTCAATAAATCCGATCATAATTTACATGTTCATGTCTTCGTCGTTGTCGTCTTCGACTTCGTCTTCTTGGCAAGGAAACAAAACGACCGCAAAACCGAACGAAAAACATTATCACCAGGAACTTTAGAAATATAACGAACAGAAAACATATTTGTGCCGATGTTGTGCCGATTTGTCTTCGAAAAGAAGCGCGGCGCATGTTCGCCAATGATTACCATATTGGGCGCTCCCGATTTAAAGACTTTGCGCCTCTCATCTTACCGTGTAACATTTTAACTTTGCATTCTTTTATTTGTACAGCTTGTTTATTATTTTTTATTTATTAATTTTATTATATTTCATTTTGTTAGTTTTGCTGAGTACTACTTTTTACACATACAACACACAGAAATTATTAATTTTTCAAGTTGGTACTGAAGGGACGACAACCACTGAGTCGACCTGAACGGGCACTTTGGCTCTACGATTGGAGTTGAAGTTTGAAAGTGACTTTTGTGTTCGCGACCAGATCGATAACATGCTCTCACGTTGTGTTGTTATTAACGCTGCCGTGGAGACGCCACAAAGCCGCCGATTTTTCTTGTGGTCTAACCAATACGTGTAACTTATTGTTGTTGTATTGGTGGTACACATATTTATACCCATAACCTGAAAGGTCAGGGTATATTAACTTTGTGCAAACGTTTGTAACGCATAGAACGAAGCGAGTCCGGTATAGAAAAGTATATATATTCTTGATCAGCGTCACCACGTGAGTCGAGCTATCTATGTCCGTCCGTCCGTCCGTCCGTCCGTCCGTCTGTGTGTTGTCCGTATACACAGGATAAGAAGAAGGAGTTGAGATAATTGGATGAAACTTGGTACACATGGTCACATATACCCAAGGATCTGCACTATTGAATATTTTTGGAATCCGCCCACGGACACGCCTACCTCCCGTACAACGCGAAAATTGAAAACTGCATAACTCAGCTCAGAATTAGCCTACAACAATAAAATTTGGTATGTATGTGTTTTATATAACACAAAGATGTCTTTGAAAAATGGACGTCATCCGCTTACGGACACGCCCACCTCCCATACAACCCAAAAATTGAAAACGCAATAAACAAGCCTCTGTTTAATCTACAGAGCTAAAATTTGGCACATATGTTTTTTTTAACAAAACAAAGACGGTTTTGAAAAATGGACATCATCCGCCCACGGACACGCCTACCTCCCATACAACGCGAAAATTTAAAACTGCATAACTCAGCTCATAATAAGTCTACAACAACAAAATTTGGTATGTGTGTGTTTTATACCAACACAAAGATGTCTTCGGAAAATGGACGTCATCCGCTAACGGACACGCCCACCTCCCATACAACCCAAAAATTGAAAATGCAATATATAAGCCTCTGTTTAACCTACAGAGCTAAAATTTGGCACGTATGTTTTTTATAACAAAAAAAAAGATGGTATTGAAAAATGGACATCGTCCGCCCACGGACACGCCTACTTCCCATACAACGCGAAAATTGAAAACTGCATAGCTCACCTCATAATTAGCCTACAACAATAAAATTTGATAAGTATGTGTTTCATACCAACACAAATATGTCTTCGGAAAATGGACGTCATCTGATCACGGACACGCCTACCTCCCATACAACCCAAAAATTGAAAACGCAATAAATAAGCATGTGTTTAACCTACAGAGCTAAAATTTGGCACGTATGTTTTTTATGACAAGACAAAGATGGTTTGGAAAAATGGACTTCATCCGCCCACGGACACGCCCATTTACAATTAATTTTTTTTTTTTTTTTTGAAAAGTGGGTTTAGGGTATTTCATAGTCGGCCTAGACCGACTTTAGACTTTCTTTACTTGTTTTTTATTGCATTTAATATTATTTAATTTTTACGCACGCACAAGAATAAAAAAGTATTAATTTGCTGTGATCAGTAACTTTGTTACATTCAAAACTAAATATAATTCGTTCTAAATTTATAATAAAAAAAATAAAATAAAATTGATATTCAAAATCAAATTCACATTAAAATTTATTAAATATGTTTAAATTTTTTATTATTCAAAAATTCCAGAATTGAGTTTAGATTTTAATAGGCCAGTATTATAAAAGTACAATGGTTAGACATCTTCAAATTAATAGCCGATACACATAGACTGCAACCTGCGACGAACAACAAACGTCAAAAAATAGAACGCATGTTTTCTTATGTAAGTGTAATTTTGCCTGCAGCACGACAAAGAGAGGATTCGACGACAAATGTTGCAGCCGCAGACTTTAATCTATTTCTAATTTGACAGCCGACAAAAGAGTACTCTGAAGTTTGTTTACGTTCTTGTTTTAATTATATTCTAGCTAGCTGTGCGTTTTCCATTGTGTGAGTCTTGTGATTATTGTTTTGTTTTAAAGTAAGTTAATAAAGTAAATAAATTCATCAGAAACACAGCAATACAGCATACAGATTGTTGCTGTTGCATTCATTATAATTTAGTCGTCGAGAACACTGCGACAATTCTTTCTGACGACTAGTTTTCGTTTTGTCGGTGGACGCATGTTGCAGTCAATGTGTATCGGCTTATAAGAAACGCAGGCAATGCAGCTGATATTTGTTAGTTTATATGTGAAAATCGCATTGATTCGTTTGAGAGATAAGTTAACGCTTCAGAATCATTTCACTTTGTACAACAAAAATTTCACATTCATCATTATTTGATTCTATAAGTTCTCAAAATTAATAGCTTGTATTGCTTGCCTGACACATTTGACAACAACAGTTTATCATAAAAAGCGTTGAAAATCTGCCTAAGTCACAACTGTCAAAATGATTCGGTACACATTCTATACAATCAGTATGAAATATCGTTTAGCACAATTTTAACTATATCCAAAAGACATAAACACATTGACATAACCATAGATGAAATCATCAACAGTAATGATCAATTCAACGTTATTTCAACAACGCATAAGAATGTCTTTTGGACCACCAAAAAGCCATTTAGGTGGTCAAAATTTACTCAGTTTGGTACTGCTGATCTAACTATTTATTATACTTTTTTCTCTTTAAAACTTTTGGCTGTCAGTTCACTTATTGTTGGTGTTGTTGTTGTCAATTTAAAATCTATTGAAGTACCGCAACGAAAAATCACAAAAAGTATTTAATCACAAAAATTGTAAGCTTGAACAAAAGTGCGAGTGTGACTTTTTCGACGTCCTTAATGATACTTTCAACAATATGTGCGTTTGTGTGTGTTTGTGTATGAGTGTGTATTGTAGGTTTAGTGCATTTTTTTTGCTTTAGTTACGCATTCATTGTTGCCGATCGCTGTCTAAAGAGGCGCAACCAATCGTCGTCAATCGTAGTCGTGGAGCGTGATGATTTTGACCAACGCTTGAGCTGACATCACGGTTGGTTTTGTCATTGTGCGAGTAGTTTTTGTCACAACAAAACACTTTATGGCTAAGCGACAAACAATTTTGATTGATTACCAAAACTCTACAATGTGGAAGCTGCTTAAGAAAACCTATTCTTATTTGGGTTCATGAATTGTTTTGTGTGCGTTTAAAGATTATTACGGCCGGTGACTTCTGTGGAGACTTATATAGCAAGTGGCTTGGTGGCATTTGTTTAAACTGTTATTAGTGTCACAGTAGCACGTATGTTGAAAGTTATTATAGGAGTTTTTTTATGACATAACTGACAGTTTGTTTTTTCTTCTATTATATGCGCATTTTTTTAGTTTTTGTGTTCGATGAATATGAATTGGCTGATGTTGGTTGAGCTCTCATAATATTTAATATAATTTACATAAAGTCAGAAAATATCATTCGAGATTTCATTGAATTTGAAATTGAAATTGAAATTGAAATTGAAATTGAAATTGAAATTGAAATTGAAATTGAAATTGAAATTGAAATTGAAATTGAAATTGAAATTGAAATTGAAATTGAAATTGAAATTGAAATTGAAATTGAAATTGAAATTGAAATTGAAATTGAAATTGAAATTGAAATTGAAATTGAAATTGAAATTGAAATTGAAATTGAAATTGAAATTGAAATTGAAATTGAAATTGAAATTGAAATTGAAATTGAAATTGAAATTGAAATTGAAATTGAAATTGAAATTGAAATTGAAATTGAAATTGAAATTGAAATTGAAATTGAAATTGAAATTGAAATTGAAATTGAAATTGAAATTGAAATTGAAATTGAAATTGAAATTGAAATTGAAATTGAAATTGAAATTGAAATTGAAATTGAAATTGAAATTGAAATTGAAATTGAAATTGAAATTGAAATTGAAATTGAAATTGAAATTGAAATTGAAATTGAAATTGAAATTGAAATTGAAATTGAAATTGAAATTGAAATTGAAATTGAAATTGAAATTGAAATTGAAATTGAAATTGAAATTGAAATTGAAATTGAAATTGAAATTGAAATTGAAATTGAAATTGAAATTGAAATTGAAATTGAAATTGAAATTGAAATTGAAATTGAAATTGAAATTGAAATTGAAATTGAAATTGAAATTGAAATTGAAATTGAAATTGAAATTGAAATTGAAATTGAAATTGAAATTGAAATTGAAATTGAAATTGAAATTGAAATTGAAATTGAAATTGAAATTGAAATTGAAATTGAAATTGAAATTGAAATTGAAATTGAAATTGAAATTGAAATTGAAATTGAAATTGAAATTGAAATTGAAATTGAAATTGAAATTGAAATTGAAATTGAAATTGAAATTGAAATTGAAATTGAAATTGAAATTGAAATTGAAATTGAAATTGAAATTGAAATTGAAATTGAAATTGAAATTGAAATTGAAATTGAAATTGAAATTGAAATTTCGATTAAATCCTTTCGGAAAAGGTACAAAATTTCTGAAGCTTACGTTTTTGGAAGTAAGAAAGCAGTCGCAAGAAATCAATGTTGTTGTGTTACTAGATTTAAGAGAACAGTAACACCCCCTTTCTCTTCTTCGCTGAAAATATCAACTGTGTATATATTGATGAAAAATCAAAATCATGAATTGTGCGTTCACTCAGCATGTGTTCATGTACGTAAGCTCCAAGTAGTTATACATGGCTTAAGTGTAATCATACACAAGCCCATGTAAAATACAATATGTAGAACGTATTAAAACGTTTACAAGTCTGTCGTACACAAAATACTTGAACGCGTACACTGTTTTCAAGAATTTTTTTACGGGTTAAGGCAGTATTCTAGTCTAGAGGTAAAAATTTTTGTGGTTCCTTAATATTTTTATCAGCCAGTTTTTTTATGAAATATTGATTGCTTTTTTAACAATAAAAAACAAAAATTAAAAACAAAAATTTTTTGAATATTTTAATCTTTAAAACAGGGCCTGTAACTGTTATGAGCTTTATTAAAATAATTCCGTTTTTAACATTTATTTTTCGAGTTTAATTTTTTTACTCAGAAAATAATTTTTATTTTCAAATTTTTTTTTTTCCTCAGAAAATAATACTTATTTTTAAGTTTTATTTTATCGCTCTAAAATAAAACTTAAGTATCGAGTTTTATTTTTTACTCACTTTTTTACACTTATTTTTAAGTTTTATTTTTTCGCTCTAAAATAAAACTCAAGTTTCGAGTTTTATTTTTTTACTCATTTTTTTAAACTTTTTGTTTTCGCTCTGAAAAAAAACTAAAATTTTTTAGTTTTATTTTATTTGTTTGAAAATAATTTTTCGCTCTGAATTTGATTATTTAAGTTCAATATTTTTACTCAGGAAGTAACACTTATTTTTGAGTTTTATTTTATTGCTCAAATAAAACACTTAGTTTTTACTCAGAAAATAATACTTATTTTTTTGAGTATTTTCTAACAAACAAAGTTTAATTTTTCGAGTAAAAATATAAAACACAAAAAATAAGTTCTATTTTCTGAGCAAAAAATATGACTCAAAAATGATTTTTATTTTCTCAGTAAAAAAATAAAACTCAATCATCACTATTAAAATCATCGTCTCCTCTTCTTCCTATAAGACGGTTGGAGCGCCTAGTGCACTCCGGCACAACAACCATTCCAAAAAAGTCTTAAAAAACCTTAATTCCACTTCAGTATGTATGCTCGATTCTACTTACCAAATTATTTTTCTATCCAATATTTAAATGGGACACTTTTTAATAAATTTTATAAAACTTATTTCCCAGAAAAATATATTTTTATTAGATTTAACCACTTTTTATATTCAAATAAAAATCTTTATTAAACTTTTTTTTTTACACTAAGCCAATCAGCATTGTGTTGATTTCGAAGAGAAGTGGTAGTTAAATAGGACAATGGAAGGTGGAGTTATGACGGTGAATATTTGTTTTAAATTTGCATAGTTCGAAACCGTCGGGAAATTATTTCAGAATCTTACAGTGCGACCAAAGAACGAATTATCACTGAAATGCGAAGTTCTATTGGACCAAACGGCAACGGTAAGGGGATGGGCTTGGAGAGCTGCTCTAGTAGATTTAGGAAACACACTAGCTGATGGCGTCAGGCAGTGTATTTCCTTAGAACAATTTCTGTGGTAATACCTATCCAGAAGAGTTAAGCAACCTTCTGATGTTGAAGATGAAATGATTTCATCCCCTAACAAATATATCGCACGTCGTTGAATTAAGTTCAGAAGCTCCAAATAAGATCTTGAAGCCCCTGTCCAAATTTGCGAATTGTACTCTATTTTAGGCTTAATATATGAAGTGTAGATTAGACGAAGATCAGCTGGCCTATTCGTTCGACACATTGAATATATGACCATTCCATCGAAGATGGGATTGGATCGATTGGATCGAGCCAAAATTCACTCGCTTGTGGGTTAACACTGACTCTTAAACTGACATTTCACTCTTTGCGACTTCAAGATATATATATTTTTTTAACTTTGGATAATTTTCTTAGCTGATCAATGAATTTTGTACTTTCCGTATTAAGGAATCTATATATAAATAGGCGTAGGAAAAACAGTTAAGAACCATTTTCTCACATGTTTCTCAGCCGGATTTAATAATTTTTTTTCAAATGGATCTGAGTGCAGATGAGTGCATCGACTATTTTTTAAGGTTTTTTTTTCAAATTTTTATGTAGAAAATTTGTTTTTCACATTAATTTTGTATCGAATCAACAAGATGTATGTAAAAAAGTCGAATTTCGGTTTTGAATTTCCATTTACTTTCATATATGTACCTTTATTTATCACATAAAGTCAAAAATTATTTCAAGAGCTCTGTATTTTAAATATCACAGCCAGTGATATACATATCTAAATTTTTACCAATTCTGAAACTTTTATTTGATTTAGCCAAAAATATTATTTAAAATATATAACCAAATTTTATTTAAAATATTATTTGGCATAATTTTTTGTATTTCCTGGAAGTACCTGGAGTTTTGAACTGGAATTTTTTCAATTGTACTTATTTTTAATAACTTCTTAGTAAAGATACAGCTCAATTGAAACATTTCCCATTATATTTTTTTATTTAGTTTTTTGAAGCTTTCACCCAGTCATAAAAGAAGTTTCCCATGAAAATTAAAGCAACCTATTGTCATGGTTTGGCCAATAATACATTTCAATTTTCTGTAAATTCTGTTCGCCAATAATCAATGTAGAAATTTTTATGATTTTGCTTAAAATTAAATGAGGACACAACCTTGATTTACAACAGACGAAATTTGAGTATCGTCAACATTGCCGGCTTTGGCAATGATAGGTACCTAATAATGTACCGAACAGTGAATACATTAAAATGTAATTGCAACTCAAGTACAACGAAATGATTTTGTAGGGTCCTTCCTGTTCTTTTACGATGGATCACACTGTCACTGTAACACACACACACAGTCATACACACATAAAGACATGTAACAATACCGCCAAAGCTAAATAACCGTTGGTTTTGTTGTCAGTCGCTTTGGCTGAAAGTCATGTTGGTCGCTTACAATCAGTCAGTATCCAATGGATTTGCCAAGGTCTGTTTCTGTACTTAATGGGCGCGTTATTGAAGAGGTTCCAAAAAAAGCAGCAGACAATATGTGAGCGAGCGTGTACACCATGATGGCACATCATCAGCGTCATTGTTTGTCATTATCATCATCGTCATCCTCATCATCATCGTTATCGTCGTCATACAATTCTAACCACTCTGCAAAGTTGCTTTGGAACAACCTCAACATAAACATTAATTCGCGCAGGGTTAATGAATACTGGGTTCCACCAACGTCTACCGCCGACGACTCCCATTGCAGCTTCTGACTGAGCAACCGGGTGATCTTGCCTATGAATGTTGCCAGGATGGCGATATTGTAAGATGCTGGAGTTGCTGCTGCTGCTGCATCATGTTGAGTGTAGGCGTAATTGTTTTCACGATTACGTTACCGCGTTAAACAAATAACAGCTTTTTTTTTAATGTGCGCCGCGCATTTGCAGTAGACGACATCAAGAAATACAGCATCGACTGAGATGCTGCTCTATTGGAATCCTTAAGCATTTCATACGCCCTCCAACCCACACAGCGGGCTGGCTGGATTTGCAGTTCTTGTTCAGCGTTGTTGTTTTTTATGTTTTTGTCTGTTTTGTTGTTGTTGTCGTCGCTTGAAACAATTGCAATGAGCACTTTTTCAATTTTATGCTAATTAGCTTGGAATGGTTTTGGGTGCACCTCAGCACAACAGCTTAGTTGTTTAGGTCGTGGCAGCATTAATGGTGGCGGTGTCTTCACTGATCTTGCTGACTCTTGGAAGCCGTTGCAGCAGGTGTTGGTAATTTTAAATGATAATGATAATGTTGATGATGGTCCTGATGCTTGATACGGATGAATCTTGATGGAGCTGAAATGAAGATGAGCAGCAGCGCATAGAGCGTTTAACTGGTTGCCGGTATTAACAGGGAGTGATCTGATGATTTGCATTTAAATCAAGCTATCAAGTTAGTTAATTACGGAATTACCGCTATGCTTCCCAAGTAGTTTATAAGTTTTGAACCTCACTGGTATTTATTTCTCTTTCTCACAAAGAAGAATTTTGGGCTGTTTTGTTTGTAATTTTTTTGACGTTAGAGTGATTTGTAGGGTATTAGAGTTGAATTTTTGGAAAGCCAAAGTGTTCAATTTTGTTTCGAGAAGTCCTTTTTCTTAGAGCACTTTATTAATAAGCAATAAGTATTAATAAGCAATCTTGTCAGCCAGATTTAAAAATGATGAAAACTTTTAAGAAAAACTTTAAAATAATCTCTCAAAAACTTAACATATTTAAAGAAATTTCAAAACGTTTTTTTATTCAGTTTTAAAAATCATGAAAACTTTTAAGCAAGACTTAAAAAACTTTTCAAAGCTAAAAATATTTGAAGACCTTTCAAAGACTTTATCAAAACATGCATTGATTCTTCTCTTAATTCACATTCGATATCAAATTATTGCGGCAAAACAAACAAATTATGTAGCACTTTACGAAAAACCCAAAAAAATTTTATTAACATTTTTTGTTTTCTGCCCCAGCTCAAGAAGGTGTTGTCAACTCTCAAGGGTTCAACACCTTCAGCTTTCAGTTTTTTCTCTTGCCACTACATAGAAATAACCGTAAAAATGTTGACTTTTTGTCAGGCAATTTGACAGAACATGCAAGGTTCTAAATAGCGTGAAGCCTTCTTTTGTTGCTGGCACTCCATATTTTTTTTGTGCTTTTTTGTGTTTTTTGTTTTTTTTTTTTGTATTATTTCTTAGAAACTTCTATGACATTTTTTTGCACACTAGCAGCCAGAAGTATTTTCAAACATGCAATTTGTAATTGTTTAGTTTTTTTTTTTTTATTTTTTATGTGCCGCCATGCAAAAATTCTACCCCACTTCTGTTGCGGAAACATTGTCATAACAAAAACTTACCCACTCAAACCGTCACCGAGGTACTCACTCAATCCGTCACTCACTCATGCGACACACTTTAACATTGTATCCACCCTCTGGCAAGGAAGTGCTTCGATCGTTGCAGGTTGTTCCAGCTGAATGTCGTGTCAAAACTTTATTCAAATTTCTTTTATATTGTTGGAGCGACATTTAATTTAGTGAAACTAACAATTTCCCCTTTACTGAGATTTTAGACCAGAGCTCAAAGTAAACAGTGTACGAGTGTCTGTGTGTGTGTCGAAGAGAACATTGTATGTAAATGTTTATAAGCTCCTTAAAAATATGTACTATGCTGCAAGGAGGCAATTTGATATAATTATAGCCTATAAAAAGTATCGCGTGTTTTCTTTAATTTTGTTAGCGTGTTAGTGACTAAATTCAAAGGATCCATGTCAGAAAAGAGGTTGAAGTCGCCTTTGTGCTATGACAATAATCATATTTAAACAAATGCAATATATGTAAATACTGGATGCTATAGTTTCCTAAAACGGAAAATCTCTTAAAAAGCCATAAGATATACTCATCAGAAAGCCATTGATTTTTTATGGATTTGATTACGAATTTTAATTAAGATTTTAATAAAAACGGTGATTTGTTTTTTATTTCTGAAAATGCATCAGAAAAGACCAAAAAGCTATTAGTTTAGTGAAGTGATTGTGACCATCGCAGTCTTTAAACCGCGAACAGTTTAAACTCAGAACTGCCGAAAGCCTTGAACAAGGAAGGAAACTCTGATATATTCTATAAACTTTTTCTTCAGCTCTCTCAATTTTCAAATATTTAGTGCCTAAGAGTAAACTATGAATATTTGCATAAAATTCATATTGGAAACATTGCTTTATTTGCACCCAAACATGATATATTTGGTTTAAACAAATTCATTTTGGAACGAACTAATTTCTAAACATTTCATTATTTAGGCCTAAAAATTTGTTCATTCAAATGTAAACGAATCTGTGTCGACTAAAGCTAAACTCATTTTCAAAATTTCAGAAGAGCATTTTTTAGATTAAAATTGTTAACTCATATCAAGGTACCCTGACTTTTGCTGCTTAGATTTGAACAACCATAAAAATTAGCGTACAAGTGTTTCATCATTCCTCACTTTGTCCTAACTCGACTTTAGCGGTTATTCCTTGTCGTAACAGAAATCTGTTTCATATGCAAAAAAGAATATTCAGGTGCAAACTAATTTTGCTTGCGACAAGGTGTTCCAAAAATGTTTGTATTTGTACACGGGATAGTTTCTAATTAGAATTGATACTTTACAAAAAAAAAAACTCGTGGCAGAAGTGAAACTTCTTTAACAGTAAGAAATAAGAGAGATTTTAGTGTGAAATAGAGAGAGAAAGTATCTGAAAAAAAATTCAATCAATACGAAATGAAATAATAATTTGTTGATTCAATATTTGCATCCAGTGACCGTACCGAATATGGTTTTTGTCGAAAGTGTCACATATTAACTTTTAGCTCTTAATTTTTATTTTTTCCGACAAAAATAACAGTTTTTTGTGCCTTATAGTTTTTTTTGGGCAAAAATAACAGTTATTTTCTGCCGTTTATTTTTCGGTCAAAAATATCAGGTAATTTATATTTGTTCAAGTCATTTTACCGATAAAAAAATTTTGATATTATTATTTTCATCTCATCGCACAGTGTGAAATGTTCGCATTCTAGCGGAACTTAATTCCAAATCTTACTGATCTGCACCCACTGTTACCTAATTTGACAGGAAATATAATTTTTTTGTTATAGCAATGCAAATTTTCAGTTTTTTATTTCCTTATAAAATGATGATATAAGAGAATAAAGAAAATACCAAAAATTTCCTTTCTTCCCAAAAATTTTAGCGTTTTAAATATTTTTTAATGATTTAAGTATTCTTTGCTTACAGCACACATTGTATTTTTCATATTTTTTACTTGCATTGTTTAATATTAAAATTATTAATGTTTATTAAATAAACTTTAATCGTTATCTGATAAGATTTTTCTCAAATACAGAAATTAAAAAAAATATATCCGGAGGGGCAAAAAGAAGCACGAGATTACCTTTGGTTCTGGTTTTAAAATACTCAAAAAAACAGGAAATGAAAAAAAGAGCTTGTGTACACGTGTCTACAATTTTAAAACTCTGTCCAAAGTGCAAACATGCTTATATTTTTTTTTTTTTTAACCTGAGAAGGAAACAAGCGAAAAAGTGTAAAAAAATGAAAAAAAAAATTATAATCTACTTATTAACGCGTAAAGTGTAAATATTTAAGACTCTAAATACTTATAACCTTTTTTCACAATTGCAATGGATTAGAAACAAGATTATTCCATAATTGTTACAAGAAATAAAAAAAAATCCGTATCTGATTTTATTGATAGTAAACCTTGACTTTGATCACTTGTGGCAAAATATATATTGCAAATACATAGCAATATTATGCAAAAACAAACGGTTTGGATTATTAAGAGCTGAAAAAAACAATTTTTTCCAGGGAAGACCAACATAATTTTTATAATTAAGTTCCGCTAGAATCCGTATATTTCACACTGTGCATCGGTGAGACATTTTACACATGGTGTCAACAGTTCAATCTGTCAGGCGGCCTTTAAGAAAACACAAATTGCTTGATATTTTTGACCGAAAAAATTAAAGTCACAAAATAACTGCTATTTTTGACCGATAAAATAAAAGTCAAAAGTAACCTTTATTTTTCCTCGAAATATACTAGGCAAGAAATTAACTTTTGAAGAATCAGTTTCAAATTTAAAAGCGACTTAATATTCGTGAGGCTGAGGACATTTGTAACATAATGGTATATTTGAAAAAGTCTTTTGACCATTTTTTTCATTTGAAAATTGTAAAATAACAGTTATTTTCGGTACTTGTTTTAGTTCAGTTGGTGTTTTAGTTGCTTTCGAATGTCTTCTCAACATTGTTACTTTTTGAATGCTGGATTGCATTTGCATAGTACTCTTTGAAGGAGCCTCCGAAAGCAGAGGCAAATCTTGTTCATTATTACCTCCTGCTTCCTGATCATAATAATTGCTATGTTGATAGAGGGCCTCATAAAGCAGCGAACGTTGATTGTTGAGTGCGTCAACTTGGTTGGCTATAAAATTTTGTTGAGATGCATCAGTGTGTTTTTTAGGGGATTGGTTCTTTGTAGATTCACCAAAATACACTGATGTTTCGTAAAAATGCATTTTGAAACTCAGCCGTTGTTGCAATCACCTTACCTTCATCATTAGTTGCAGACCCAGCTGCGGCTGTATTCTTAAGAGCTCTTATTCGCTCTCTATATTCACGAACGCGTTCTGCTCCTGTTTTAGCTATTTTTCTATTTTTTTTTCCGTGCATGCTTGTAGGAAGAAAATTAATGTTACGGTTATGTTAATAATGTAATGTTAATGTTAATCTAATATTAACGTTAATTATGTTATTTTCAGTATGTTACGCGTTCAGTTTTAATTACATTTTGTTTGGCTATTTATCATGTGCCTACGTGGCGTAAACGTATAGATTTCGGCTCATAAGCAACGATGTTTGGGGTTCAATTCTCGGCAGCGGCAGTAATTTTTTTTTAATTTTCATATGAATTGAAAACGTTAGCCTAGCGTCACGAAAAAGGACCTTGAAATTTCACTCGCCGCCAAAGAAGTTTCACTTCAAAAATTAGAATCTTGTTTAGTTCAAGCGTACTTAAATTTAAATTGAATTTTTGTACCTCAGGTACAGAATATCTAAACAGTAAAAATCTTGAAGTAATTTTTAAACCAATGACTGGAATAATGGATTTTTAAATCCTTGTTTTATTAGAATTGATACTTTTCAAAATACTATAACAGTTAGTATCAACTATATACAGTTAGTCAACGCTGTACTTAAATTTAATAAATTGGGTATAAAATTTGAATTTTAGTACCTAAGGCTTAAAATTAAATATGAAATATATACAAAGTAATAAAAGCTGTATTTTTTTTACATTTTGTTCATGCTCTAGCAAGCAACAGACTAGCCCAAGGTTAGACTTCGCGATTCTAATGCGGTTCGATCCTAGGATGTGGCAAAAAATTAAAATGTTGCACAATGCATAATTTTTATATCCATTAATTAATACTCAAAGTTTATCAAAATATAAAAATAAATAAAAAACGGTCTGCCTAAGGATTGAACCAGGGTCACTCGATTCATCAAATCAAATCGACTCTTGCTTAACCAGCTGAGCCACGAAATAAAATTTTTTGCGCGTGATAATTGTGTACTTTAATGTTAACGAAATTTAAAAACTAATCCGATTGGAGTTTATGACGTGGCTTAAATTTTAAACCCATGCGGGACTAACACTAAGATTTAGTATTTGATGTGCTCTAAACCCATGCGGGGCTGAAACTAAGTTGTAGTATTTGACGTGGTTTTAATAATAATTATAACAAAACCTTTGCCAAAACCAATTACTTTTGACAGACATATTGTTGTTATAGCTTTATTATTTTTTTTATATATTTTTGCACCAAAAAAATAAAGGTGCAAATAAAGTTTTCTTATCCTACGTTAAGCGGAAGATATAAGTACTTAATTAAGAATAAAAAATTTTTTTTAATGCAAAATTTAACTATCAATTTCTCAAATGCATCACCGAACTACTTGAAATAATGGTAAGTACAGTATTTCGTGATGATTTAAAAATATGGCGTTTCCACTTTTTGCCAGTTGGCACCAAATCAAATTATGATGATTTACTAGTTCTTTCCCGTCAAAAATGACGGACCCGTTTCCACTTATTCGATTTTAAATTATTCAAATAATAATTTTTAGTTCCAAATACTCATAAAATGCCTCAAAGTAAAAACGGAAACCATAGTAGATACGACGAAATATGTTTAAAAATATTTTGTAAAACTGAAACTTCCAAAATGAAAAAAAAAAATATAAAGTTTTTGAAGTTTCAATAAATCACAAAACAGAAAATGCCTAAAAATATGCTCTGAAATTTTTCAAAAAAATCAAGCGTTCCACACTCACATTTTACGGAATTATGTTATAGTAATGATTATAAAAAATATATTAAAAAACTTTTGTTTTTAAAATAAAAATTATAATTCTTTATTTCAAAAACGATCATATTTTATTGAAAACGGAAATTAAATCATACAAATGGTTGAAACTTTTAAAAAAACTAACCACAGATTCGAAACCTGCTAACTTAAATTCATAAAATATGCCACATTATTGTTTTTTTCTCCGAACGGTGTAAGTAGTGACCATAGATAAATACCACCAATGTTCGTTATTAATAATTATTTTAGTTAATCTAAAACCCTTTCGTGCTTGTATGGTTATAATCATTTTTTTTTAAATGCTTGACTAGTGTGCGACGTCTGTCATATCGCCATTCATATGATCCACTGCCATTGTTTACTGCTATCACTTACTGCCATAAGGGCATCGCCCTTTTTTTATTAGAACTTATGTGGCATTAAAATGTGAACGAGGTCAGGGCATAACTGATCCGGGGTTCTGCTCCATGTGATTGAGGTTAAGATATCGTTTGTATATTCTTAATATCTGATACGTCTATAGAAGCCCAAATATAGGAAGGAAGCCTACTTTTAACAAACTGGACTCCCTCTATCATTCAATAACGCACATTTTGTTATTGTTACCTGACAGTAAAATCTCTGTTGCAGGCAATTTGAACGTCCACAATCCGGCTTGCCAGAAATGAAATCTTCACACCCGATTCGACCTTAAAATGGTCTTATACGTATACGTTTTTATTCAAAAATTTACGGCAACAATACTCAGAAAAAAGTTCCTTGGAATATGATAAAAAAGGCGGAGAAAAATGGTATAGACTTTGCTCCAGAGAATGATTTTCTCTACATGTGATCCAAAATATTCTCTAAAAATTATAAAAAGCTTCTATGAAAACGAGAATATATAAAAATATATCGTTTTAAGAAAAAAATACTTTTTATATTTGAAAAAAGATTTGTTTTTATTGAAGAAAATACTTCTCATAGTGAATTTTTTAGCAAAATATAGGAAAAATTTCGCATTTTCAATAAATTTTTCTCTATAAATGAGATTTTTTTTGTATGAGAAAAGTACTTTTTATTATTAGAGGCATTGAAATATTTCCATTTTCCACAAGTGTTGAAATATTTCTTCGAAAATGTGAAAATTTATTCTAATTGAAGAAAATTTTATTTGAAAAAGATAAAATTGCTATAATCGAAAAGAGAGAAATTTGTAATCGGAGAAAGGTAGGTGTTTTTTTTTTGAGTGCATTAACATTTCAATTTAAAATTCCGGAGCTTTGCACGTTTTCAAACAAACATTTAAAAAAGAAATCTTTAAAAAAATATATAGAATTGAGGGTGTGATAGGGTAAAATGTAACTCCATTACTTTTTTCTTTAATAACTTTTCATGACCGAACCGAAAATCACCCAAGAAACAACGGTTTTTAAATCGACCCAGCCTTTTACTTCTTACTTTTAATTCGAGTTAAACACCAAAAGTAAATTTAGGCAGTTTAACTTGTCATTGTAAAAATGATGTTTTTTTTTTGTTTTTTTATTTTGTGGAAAAATGGATTTAAACCACTCTATCGATTTTTTTAGGGGCTTGATCCTAATTTATTCTTAAAGAAAACCTTTGATAAGCACCAAAGAGGGACTCCATATTTTGTTTCCACAAATCAAATTCTATACAATTATCGAAAATCATGTGTCCTTATGTAAGATGCATTCTAGGCGTTAAAGTATTAATATTGTTTAAACTTTAAAGTTATAAAGTCAGAAATTTTAAACTCACTTTTTATCGATAGTTTTTCCTTAAACTAAATAAAATGCAACAACTTTTTCAAATTCATAACAATCAGCCATTATTCAAACGCGTATTTAATGCGTACATCACCTTGCCGTCACCTCTGGCGCAAATCAATTACTTCTACGTCCCTCTTCAGAGCCTTCAGTGCCTTTTGTGTTAATCACGTGTTTGTTGTATAGATTTTTATTTATTTATTTATTTTGCTTTGCTGTAAGCAAAACGTCAAATTTAAGGCCACAAACTGTTTGCGCCCAAATTAACCCTGGGCGCACGATCATCATCGTCGTCTGCATGTTGATGATAAATTTAAAGACATTTTTTAAAGATCATTTATAAATCATGCTTCTATGTAAACACAGATACCAAAACAAAAAAGTACAAGCAAGGCGTTTGTTTACGATACCAGGCAAAATCAACCTTCCTCTTATATTTCATAAAAGTTCGTTTGTTCTTTCTTTGGCCAACAAACAATGCACAATCATTTGAGTGGAATTCGTCAAAGAAACAAAACTTGTGATGAACGTCATCAATAATCATCATCAATAATCATGTGACGTTGGTGATCTTGAGTAAATTATTGACATGTGAATCGTCATAGCGATAAGCTATTTATTTCAAATGTCAGAGAGAGTGCACATAATTAAATGAACTTGGAACATGCTTAATTTTCAAGAAATTTTCAAAAACTTATAACTTGAAACATGCTTATTTTTCAAAAAGTTTTCAAGAAATTTATGAGAATGTCTTTATAAGACAATCATTTGTAAAAGCTAGAATACGTTTTCTGTAAGATCATCGGTGATATTTTGTAAGCGCCATTTTGTATTTATTCGAAAAAAGAAATTTATTTTTTTTTCAGTGCTTGTAAATTAAACATCTTAGAACTGCGCATGAAGTAATTGTTCCTTATCGGCTAAATTTATAGCTTTTTATAATACAATTTTTTCATAGTTTAAACAAAATGTTATACTTACACTTACAACAGCTGTCAAAGGCTTTGACATATCTTATTACAACAACTTGTTGATGCCTGCCTCAGCCTATATCATAAATTCATATCCTTGGCATTGCGTATAATTTATTGTCTACCGTGTGGTCCACAATGCGTTCAACGTCAATCCAATTTGCATTCTTGACTCACAGAAGACAGTAGAGTGAAAATTGTTGTCGCGTAGCACAGTCTTCTTTTTGGCGGGATTTTAAAAATTGGTTTTTGACGTTTGTTTTTTCATCTTCAGTTTTTCTACAACAATGATTTACGATTTTTTGGCTGTTCGCAAAATGAAACATGATTGAAAATGACATTTAAATGATGGAATGATGGAAGTCTTTCATCAGTTAGTCATGGCTACGTTGTGAGTAAGTATCCTGTTTGTATTTGTGCAGATCACAAAAAACAGTGAATAGCTTACGAAGGACGCCAGGCTGTCATAAATTTGATACTTTAGAGTTTACTGTCACGGGTCTATTATGTGGGAACATTTTAGCAATACTCTGAAGGAATTAATTAAAACAGGGGGCGTGGTAAATCTACCATACAACGGGTACATCTACAAATTTAAAGCTGGGCGTATTATTAAGAATTTGTATAAGGTTTAATATTACCAGTTTTGATTATCGCAATCCATATGGATGGTCTCTAAATTCTTAAGTTATTCTTAACTTGAATAACTTTAAAAACTATACAGGAATTTTTTGATGATTTTTACTCATAATAACTTTTTAGTACTAAAACTTTTCTATACCCCTCTGTGGCTACTTGTGGTTGACAACATCCTCTCCAAACTTAAAGTTGGCGGAACAAAAGTGGAAGCATATGCCGACGACGTTGCCATCCTAATATGCGGAAAATTCCTGCAAACAATTAGTGATCTTATTTCGGGAGCACTAAGAGAGCTGTCAATATGTACAGAAACGAACGGCCTGGGTGTGAATCAAATCAAAACCGAATTCGTTCTGTTCACAAGAAAAAGAAAAGTAGACAGCTTCATACTGCCGAAACTAAATGGAGTTACTCTGAAGCTCTCCACTGAAGCTACATATATTGGAACTATCCTTGACAACAAGCTCATCTGGAAACGCAACACAGAGGAGAGAAAAAAAAAAGCACTATGGGCCATTTATGCACGCCAGAAGACCTTCGGTAAGAAGTGGAGCCTGAAACCGCACATCATCCAATGTTTGTATGCACCGATCGTCAGACCTATTCTCACCTACGGCTCTCTGGTGTAGTGGACAATTGTGCACAAAAGGAGCTACCTTGGCTCTCTAACAGGAGTGCAAAGGCTAGCTTGCATAGGAGTAACAGGAGCTATGAGATCTACGCCACATGCGAGTCTAGAAATGATGCTACATCTTCTTCCCATAGAAGAGTTCCTTAAGTGTTCGGCAACCAAGAGCGCGATTCGTCTTAGAGAGTCACAAGCCTGGAAAAACAACACCTTCGGACATGCATCTATTCTGAATCTCTATGGAACTGAGGAATCAAAAACAAAACAACCGACTACATCACATCTAGGGTGGGATTCGGTACTAAATACACCACATCCATTCCCAGCAGACAAGAATGGGAAGATACGACCATAGAACTTTATGGTAATCTACAATTCTACACTGATAGCTCCAAAATGGAGAAAGGAACAGGATCAGGGGTGTATTGCGAAAAGCTACAGATCAAGGAGTCATACAAACTTCCTGATCACAGCAGTGTTTTTCAGGCAGAAATTTATGAATTTAAAAAAGCAGTACAGGTTATTCACAGCAAAAATCTAACCCCACAAGGATAGTAATTTTTGTAGATAGCCAAGCGGCCATAAAAGCGCTAGAAAGCAAAATAACAACAGCCCGAACGGTACTTAATTGTAAAAAAGTCCTGAAAAGTGACTGTAATACCCATTATGTCACTCTCTGCTGGGTCCCTGGACACAGCAATTTTGAAGGGAATGATAAAACAGATGAGCTGACAAGAAGTGGAGTAACAATAGATACAAACAGAGCAATTACAGAAGTGTACATTCCAATAGGCGTCGTAAAAAGGAACATAGACCTCAAATCCAGAGATAATGCAAACACAAACTGGGCCTCTAGAAGTGACATTATATCTAGAAGGCTGTGGCCAGAACTAAATGAAAACAGAACTAAAGGCAGGAACACATAGAAGGCATGCATGCTTCGAGACTTTTTAGGCATGCTTTTTGAAACACATAGCAGCCATGCATGAACAATAACAACATAAGAAGAAACATGTCAAATGTAAACAAAATCAGCTGTTTCCTAGCTGCCAATGCCTTGATGCTTGAGAAAAGTTCAAAGATCGCCAACTTCAAGCATGCATAATGAAGCTTGATGCGTGCATGCTTTCTTTATGCGTTGCCTCATAAGCTTACGTGATTTCGAATTTAACGTCAGATGCTTTGATGCAAGCATGCCTTCTATGTGTTTCTGCCTTAAGAGCCTTCTACTCTTGTCTAAACGGGATATTCGGATACTGGATACCGGATACTGAATCTCAACAGGCCATTGGCCCATCGGGGTGAATAGGAACAAAAAGGAACTTGGTTTATTGGGTACCACAACCTTAATGGGTTAAATATAACAAATAAGGAATTCGTAATGGACCAATAGATCTCCACGGAAGCACCTCATAGGTGCAAGACCCTTCTAACCTAAACAAAAAACAAACAAATTGGCCATTTCAGCCCTTGAAAGGACTTTGACCGAGCTTCTTATGATCAATTGAAGCCTTCTAACCCAACCTAACCTAAAACTTTTCTAAAAAATTTGACTGACAATTTATTCATTATTAAGGCCTTTAATTCTCTTCCGAACTAATTTCATATGCTCCTCCATATCTGTCATTATACTGGTAAAAGCTTCTTCTTTTTCAGCAACTCTTCAAACGTAGTAATCCAAAGGATAATTGAGGTAGGTGTCCACATTTTTCTTCTTGAAGATCCTCATGATCTACGAAATCTCCGATCATAGATCCGCTGATCTATGAAAAGCCTCGCTATATAAAGCAACATGAAAGCTGTTTGGAAGTTTATTGTACTGGAAAAAACTTTTTTGGAAAAATTGTGGTCTTAAATTCCTTGTCAGAAATGCCCCTTCATTTCCCCTCTGTTTATGAACTTAGCTCGAGAAAGCATCTGTGAATGCTTAAACTTTAAAAAATCCAGAGCAACTAGATTTTGAAGTAAGATTCTTTAAACTAAGATCTGTGCATAGTAGTTGATGTAAGCGTCTATTTGTCCGCGCTCATTAATGTAAAATTTTCAGAAGGATCATATTGGTTGTGTTCAAAAACTTTTCTTAACTGACACTATCGACATGTAATGCCAGTCAGCGGTCATAATCTCAGATGTAAGCCGTTCACTGATTTTTCATAATTAATCACAATTAAAACACTTAATGCGCCTTATCAGAGAGACCAACAAACGATTGTAGGCCCTTCATTGTGGATACCTGTAATTAATGCCGCTTGAAGGCGATTACAAAGCCGCTCAGCCCTCTTTACTTTTAGTTTTTTTCTTATGTATATTCTGTAGAATCTCTGCACGAACGAGACAATCACGTGTTTATCGACATCAAATCACACACAAATCACAATCACAATCACAGACAATCATCGTATTGATGGATCAATAAAGCAACGCAAGATCAACGCATTTGTTACACAGCCGCAATGAAGAAACACAAAAAAAAAACAAAGCTATTGTTTCGATTAGCTGCGCTGTAATCGAACATTATTCGATCACCTGATCGAGCAAGATCAATCGAATGGGACTGTCCTATGCTGCATGCGCGACGCGGCATAGCGTGTAAATAACTACAATTTGTAACTTTGCTGCAATAATTTGTAATGTTTCAAAACTTAGCGGGATATAACGATGAGGAAAGCAGAAAAATAAAATGGATAACAAATGTAGCTGCCCGCTTGAAGAGAATGATGAAAAACAACATAGCTAGTTTGATTTTTAGTTTCATGCTATCATGGATCATTCGCACGCTCATGGCTTGCTGATGACTCGCTTGCTGAATATATGGGTGACTCGCACTGCGACTCTGACATTGTGATTGTATGATTATGTGACTGAGAGTGAAACAAAATTGAAAAATAAAACGCATAAAATTGTGTCCAAAATGCTGGGGCTGGCAATATGGCTGGAACCTCATTTTTTTTTGTGAAGCCTGCATGCCTTTATAATGTGATTCGTCACAGAATTTTGATTACCTTTTGACAACATCGCAGCCAGACATTGTTCGAACAAGTGATCGTGGCGGCATATAAAATAAGTGTTGCTTTTTTTTTTTGTTTCTTCATATTTTCTTAATTTATCATTGTATGTGTAGAATTGAGCAAATTGTTTGAGTTATGGTATTGATTGAACTTGCGTTGATGATGAACAGCGGGCGCCCCAAGTGATAAATTGCTGGCTGGGTTGTGTTTTTCATGGAATGGACATACATTTGCATGCTTTTGTCCGGGTTGATTGTTGGTGTATGAGTGACTCGTCAAGTGCGTGCGATCTTTGAAGATTTTTTCTCTCCAGATTTCATTTTTTATTTCTGAGCACGAAAGAAAGTCTTGAAATTGTCTGTCAATAAATAACAATCAGATTCTTGAGATGCCTAATAAGGGTACCTCAAGAAGATGAGGTGTTTTCAAAAAACTAAATGCCGCAAACTAGGTTAAAGTCTTAACATAGCAAACATTGCAGTAAACATAGTGAGAGTGTCCGGAAAATAATTTGTTTACCAAAGTGCAGCTTTTATTTTACAACCAAATAAAATTACAAACATACAGTGGGTCACAGCTTATTTGAACCAGTGCTCGATTAAATTTTGAAACTGCCCTATCTTTTGAAGTGAAACTTCTTTGGCGGCGAGTGAAATTTCAAGGTCCTTTTTCGTGACGCTAGGCTAACGTTTTCAATTCATATGAAAATTAAAAAAAAATTACTGCCGCTGCCGAGAATTGAACCCCAAACATCGTTGCTTATGAGCCGAAATCTATACGTTTACGCCACGTAGGCACATGATAAATAGCCAAACAAAATGTAATTAAAACTGAACGCGTAACATACTGAAAATAACATAATTAACGTTAATATTAGATTAACATTAACATTACATTATTAACATAACCGTAACATTAATTTTCTTCCTACAAGCATGCACGGAAAAAAAAATAGAAAAATAGCTAAAACAGGAGCAGAACGCGTTCGTGAATATAGAGAGCGAATAAGAGCTCTTAAGAATACAGCCGCAGCTGGGTCTGCAACTAATGATGAAGGTAAGGTGATTGCAACAACGGCTGAGTTTCAAAATGCATTTTTACGAAACATCAGTGTATTTTGGTGAATCTACAAAGAACCAATCCCCTAAAAAACACACTGATGCATCTCAACAAAATTTTATAGCCAACCAAGTTGACGCACTCAACAATCAACGTTCGCTGCTTTATGAGGCCCTCTATCAACATAGCAATTATTATGATCAGGAAGCAGGAGGTAATAATGAACAAGATTTGCCTCTGCTTTCGGAGGCTCCTTCAAAGAGTACTATGCAAATGCAATCCAGCATTCAAAAAGTAACAATGTTGAGAAGACATTCGAAAGCAACTAAAACACCAACTGAACTAAAACAAGTACCGAAAATAACTGTTATTTTACAATTTTCAAATGAAAAAAATGGTCAAAAGACTTTTTCAAATATACCATTATGTTACAAATGTCCTCAGCCTCACGAATATTAAGTCGCTTTTAAATTTGAAACTGATTCTTTAAAAGTTAATTTCTTGCCTAGTATATTTCGAGGAAAAATAAAGGTTACTTTTGACTTTTATTTCATCGGTCCAAAATAGCAGTTATTTTGTGACTTTAATTTTTTCGGTCAAAAATATCAAGCAATTTTTGTTTACTTAAATGCCGCTTGACAGATTGAACTGTTGACACCATGTGTAAAATGTCTCACCGATGAGATGAAAATAAAAATATCAAAACTTTTTTATCGGTAAAATGACTTGAACAAATATAAATCACCTGATATTTTTGACCGAAAAATAAACGGCAAAAAATAACTGTTATTTTTGCCCAAAAAAACTATAAGGCACAAAAAACTGTTACTTTTGTCGGAAAAAATAAAAATTAAGAGCTAAAAGTTAATATGTGACACTTTCGACAAAAACCATATTCGGTACGGTCCCTGGATGCAAATATTGAATCAACAAATTATTATTTCATTTGGTATTGATTGAATTTTTTTTCAGATACTTTCTCTCTCTATTTCACACTAAAATCTCTCTTATTTCTTACTATTAAAGAAGTTTCACTTCTGCCACGTGAACGTTGCTACACGCGAGTTTTTTTTAACTAAAGCAGATAACGATAAAATTTAAATGTGGATTTGTTGATATAAGATCTACGAAGAAATATTTGAAAGATAAATAGCCAAAATATGTGATAAGTAGCAGATTTACTCTGCATAGGGAAAACACCATTGCGTATTAGAAATTTTGCTCACAGCTTATTTGAACCAAACAGTTGCGTTCGGCTGTAGTGTCGAATAACGGTACTTTTTTTCTGTCACTTTCTATTTATGTAAGTTTAAGCTAATTTTTAGTATGATTTCGCTAGTTGAAGTTTCAATATCAGATTTTTTAAAAATCAGACTACGTACAACAATTGAGAAGCGTGAAGAATTCCTAAGCCGTTTCAAAAAGGGAAATCCCGCGGGAAAATTGCTGAATCTTAAATTTAAGCGATTCGACGGTGCAGTACATCATTTCACGGTCTGTCCACGAGAACCAAGTGCATGATAACGGCAGAACTGCATCAAACCAAATATTAAACACTACTGACGAGAGATATAACGTCCAAAAAATAAAGGCCAACTCAAAGTTATCGGCTCCAAAACTGGCTACTGAAGTTCACAACGAATTGGGAAAAGGCGTGTAATGCAGAAACCGTCCGAAGTTTGCTTTGCAAGCATGGGCTCAAAGGTTGAGTAGCTCGTAAAAAGCCATTTATAAAAACAAAAAAACCAACTGAGTCGACTTGCCTTCGCTAGTGATCACATTTGTAAGGACTCCAACTTCTGGAACACAGTGATATTCGCGGAAGAGTCTTAGTTTAACATCTTTTACTCCGACGGCATGTCGAATGTCTGGTGAAAACCTAATATGGAGTTGCAAAAAGAAAACTTAAAACTAACAGTGTAGCATGGCTGTGGCAGCGTCATGGTTTGGGGCTGTATGTCCACATTCGGCGTAGGCCAGTTGGAATTTATTGAGACTACAATGGACAAAACAGTATATCTCAACATTTTAAAAAATAATTTGAGCCAAAGTGCCGAGAAACCTACAATTCGGCATAGCTTTCGCTTCTACCAAGATAATTATCCCAAGCATAAGTCTTGAATTGTGCAGTCGTGGCTTATTTGGAATTGTTCTCACTTGATGGAACCGCCGGCGCTGTCACCTGACCTTAATGTGATTGAAAATTTGTGGTCAATCCGAAAACAACAAATTTCTAACAAAATTCACAGAATCACGCCACAAGCGACACAGACGTTTTGTAGATTCCATGCCAAAAGGACTTTAGGCTGTTGTGGACGAAAAGAGAGACCACACTAAATATTTAAATAATTTTAAAGTTAATAATTTTAAGCCAAGCATTAAGTGGTTCAAATAAGCTGTCACTTTAAATGTAACGGTATTTTTAGTTTTTAGTTTGTAAGTTTTTATACCACAGGTAATGAAATAAATTAATGTCATTTCTTTGTGTTTACATATTAACCTAGGGGAAGAGTGGCATGAAAGAGCCAAGTTTTGAAAGAGCCATCTTGATTTACGCGGTAGTTTTCATACGAATGCGTCTTAAATTATAATTTTTAAGAAGCAATACTCGCCATATGGCACCCTCGAACATTTGACAGTTCACTGATAATAAACGACGATGGTGTATCGTATTTTGGATTTCTTCATCATTAAGTAAGTTTTTCAGAACATTTTATTTGTTTTGTGACGTCTTCACCTTTAAAACTAACAGTAATATTATTATACTATAATTTTATGGATATATTAGGCCTACCAATAACAGATTTATTTTGCCGGAAAAATCTTGATTTCATACTAATTTTTGAGGTTATGTTTCTTTGGACAATATGTTTTGAAAGAGCTGGGTTGCGGTGGTATGAAGAAGAGTAAAGGAAGTTTAAATTATTTTTGTCAAAAATGTTTTTAAGTGTTTTAAACCTCTTATTTTGTTTTTGGAATAGGTCTTATTATTATAGATTTTCTTCTAAGCGATTTTATTTTTTTGCTAAAAATATTTTTAAGTTTTTTAACTATTTTTTGTTTTTAGTTTTGAATTTTTTTATTTATTTAATTTGTTTTTGTTAAAACAATACTTTTTATAATAACAATTAATATTTTTAATAAAATATTCGTTATTTTTCGTGTTAAGTCTTGTAATAAGAAGATGGCTCTTTCAAAACTTTGGTTGGCTCTTTCAACGCCCATGTGTTATGAAAGAGCCGAATTTCATGTTTTTTATAAATGGCTACAGTTCCAAGAATATTGTTGATTTTGGAAAATATTTCATGGTATTACGTTCATAAATGAATGAGAAAATACTTTTGATACAAGAATTATAATTTTATTAATTATTTTTATATATTTTGTAACTTTTTTAAAACTGGCTCTTTCATGCCACTCTTCCCCTACATATCTACATTTAAGTTTTACTAAAATTCCATTTGGTCAAGAAGATAGAGCAGTTTGAAATTTGAAATGGGAACTGGTTCAAATAAGCTGTGAGCCACTGTACATAAAAGGTGTTTCTCATAAATTTAAATAATATATATAGAGGAAAACAAAAATTTAATTCATTGCATTTGAGTTCAAACATCAAAAACTTTTAATCATTTTTAGAACTACATGATTTAAAAAATCTGAAATGGTAATATTTGAATTTTGGAAAAAAAATGCTAGTGGATTTTGATGATTTTACAATGATTTCGTGAATATACTGACAGTTACTTGGTTTTTCAAAACAGCCCGAAATTTTTATCCCATATTCTCCGTAAGCTTCTGTTCTATATTCTGCGGAAAAAATAAATTTTAATTCTGGGTTAAAAAAGAAACTTCAAGTGAATTTATATGATTTAAAAATAGTTTCTCGAATATGCTGACTAGTACTTCGTACCATATCCTGAATTATCCAAATAGCCGGAAATCATACTCTCATACTCATACTCATACTCTACGCAAGCTTCTGTACTATATCCTGAGGAAAAGAACAACAACCTTCTTATTCCAGTCCAAAATGAATTTCAATTTTTAAAATTCATAGCATTTCATAAATTTTCTTTAGGATTGGGGGTCTAAAATTTTACCCGGGCAATCCATATATAACTGACAACCAATCTTTTACAACCTTTGCTGTATGTTTTGGAGCATATTCATGCATGAAAGTCCACCTAACATGTCATGTTTTTAAATCCATATGATTTCATTTGGTTCTTTAGTCTATTTTAATGCTGTTCGTTAGTATATATTTGGTGTTGAAGAAATATTTTTTGATCTGGCTAAATCTCACTGGTCAAATCTCATTTAAAACACCGAATTGGTTGCAAATGGAAAGCCATGGTTTGCTTAATGGTTGCCTCGAATGTAGTGTTCGAAGTGGTATTTGATAGTTCATAGATGTCAAGAGAACTGTCAACACTGTGTTTTTTTAATATAACCTATATGAAAGCCCTAGTCATAGGGTTTTTCGGGTTACCGATTGTGAAACTCGTGTGAAAAGTACTATTAAAGAATTAACAACTGCCATTATCGCTGGTCAATAAAGTCAATTCTAAGGTATTATGGAAGTGATACACGCAGATACAAACTATGAAATTTTAGACAACAGTTCTTTTTCAGGCTAGGATTTGAATTCAATTGAATGTTTTCTCAGCGATAGCCCCCATTCCGGTAATATTGCGGATATTATTTCATTCGCCACATTATGTTCACCATCTTGGTTTTAACAATTATCAAAATCGGACTTCAGATTCGGATCAGCGATTCCAAGAAACTTCGAATAAAATAATGCAGAAAATATTGAATAGAAAAATGTTATACATAAAAAGTTAAGGTAAGTTCACCCTCAATGGCAAAAAAGTTTGCCTTGAACAATTATTACTTTGTAAACCGGAGCAGAGTCTTGCTGGAAGCAATATTCCACATTGCTTAAAAGTTCATATGCATGAGGCAAAAAATGACTGATCAGCACTTCATACAAATAATAATTTTGATTTGAACGCCTTTATCATTAAAAAGGAGGGGCAGTTTGCCTGTTGCGGATATTGCAGCCCAAATCATAACCGATGTGGTGTTTTGATATCTTTCAATGGCTTCTTTATCTAACTTGCGTGCCGCTGAAGAAGAAGGGCGCTTCTCTCTGATTTGCGCATTGCCTTTTGACTCTCCTTGATATCATGAATACTCTTTTAATTCAAAAGGTTTCATCTTTAAATTTTTCTATGATAGTTGGAAGGATGGACTGGAACGTGTATGTTTTGGAACCGATAGGTGGTGCTGTTGAGACATATTTGTTATTTTTTAAAATATTTTTGACGAATTGTTCTATTTTTTAATTTTTTCAAACCTCTCATTCAAAAGATATACAACAACAAATTTGAATATATGGCAGAACAACATCTCAGGAAAGCTAGAACAAGTCTTAACATGCTTTATGTATTTTGATTTTGCTAAATTTAAAAAAAAAAAAATTTTTCAACAATTATTAAAATTAACTTTTCATATAAATTTTTAAAGCTGTAAAATCGTTTCCAAATGCTTATATATTGATATACTTACTTTCTAACTTTATGTTTTTTTTTTTTTTTTTATTTCACCAATTTGACTCACCAATATTTTATATGGAAAAAAAAAGAAGCAAAATCAAGCAAGTAAAATTTTTTTTCTCAATTTTTAAACTTTAATTGTCCACTAAATCGCTCAAGAAGATAAAATTTTTATGTCACAAAAGTATAGGGAATTCTAAAAACAATAATTTTAAATTTGTATAAATAATTTTTTTGCATAAATATACCGTAGGGTTCACTTTAAAAATTTTTTTTAAGACAAAAGCATTCGACTTCATTGTTAAATGTTAATTATAACATTTTTAAAAATGCTCTTTATATCCCAAGTTATTCCTAAAAATAAAAACAAAAAAATTGGCCATGCTTTCTCAGCTCTAGTCCACTCTTAAGGCGCCTTAAATCAAGTGCAATTCAATGACTTGCGAATTAACGTGCAATAAATCATCGTTGTAACGCCTTTTTGAAATAACTGCCACTTGTTGTGGTATCTGAACAAGTGTCTGTCTGTTGGGAAAATAATCAGCATTTTCAGTAAAAAGCTAATTGAAAGAAATAAATCTAAAAAAAAAAGAATAAAACAACTTGTAGGTAGCTACAATTTGGCCTTTAAGAGTGGTTTTGAATAATTTGAACAAATGTCTTGATGAAACACAAAATGTTATTTAAAACATATGTTTGTTTTAAATTTAATTCAAGCTTATATTGATACGAACTAATTTTTTTGTCGCCAGTTTAGCATTATTTTGGAAATTTGTAATTTTTTATTCCGTTGCCCTAGACAATCCATTATTCGTCTACTATAATTGTCTCATGCAGTATTGCATGTTGCTCTCTTTTTGTCTTTAACTCCACTAGTTACACTCCCCCTCACCCCGCCCAACACAGAAAACTAAAAACAAAAAATCAAATTGCCCCAAGCTTCGTCGCATCTTTATAATGACCGAGATTTAATGGCCTCGTTCATTGGCAATGGCATCTCGAAAAATTGATCGCACACGCTATGCGCGTCGTACTGATCGAGAGATGTGCGACCCTCCCGCATGCGCAGCATTAATTTTATGAAATTAAAAAAAGTAAACCAAAAACAAAAAAAAAATTTAAACCTTTGGTACCCTCAGCTTATCGTACTCCGTACACTTGCTTGCATTGACTTTGTGACTCTGTGGTTGAGGTTGATGATGATGATTGTCTCTCATCATCGCCCTCGAAATTCAAAGCAAAAAACAAAAACTCACAAAAAAAAAAAAACAGCCAACCACCTCTAGCTAAATTATGATCGTTTGTCATGCGCTCAGATTTTTTGAGTATATTTTTGAATGTTGATTTTTATATGCTGGAATCTCAAAAAACGCATCCACTCTGAATTGACTTTTCTTTAACGTTAACGTGTCGAATTTTTTGGAAGTTGCGTGCGCTTGCAGCGTTTTTGTGTGGTGCCTTATTTATTTTTTTTTCTTCCTCAGTCCCTTCATGTTGTTAATGATTGTCTTGGATTTTTTGGGACAAACAATTAAAATGACATTATCTCGCTCGCTGTTAGCCCTCGTCGTTAATGTGGCACGTACAGGCTAAAACGGAGTGCAAGCGTCAACTCTGAACTGAGCTCAAATTTAAAAAAAAAAACTAGGATTTGGTTTGATTGCTATAAGTGTGCACGTGGTTTTAATATGATTCGATTTTTTGTGAATGCTGTTTAGGGCGTTGTTCAATTATGCGGCTTAAAGTATTAATTTGTTTAAAATCTTCGTAATACATACGGAGATGGTTTTATACACGGAATGTACCATTTTGTGTGTGTGTGTGTGCGAGCAGTGAACTTTTTTGTCAGAACCGAAAAATATTATTAAAGAGCTTATGAGTGTCAAGATCCAAATAAACTTAGATGTAGATTAAGTTCTTTTTAATTTTCTTATAAATACAGATCCTAACAAAATTTCTCAATATAACACTTAAAATAATTATTCAGCTCTAAGGGGTATTGTAGATTTTTTGGTAAAATAATTCTTATTTTATGATTTTTTTTTGGGTCGTGGACTTTCGAAGATACCTTCCAAAAAACGTGATCCACGGTGGTCACGATTTCCCATAACAGGTTCATCTGAAATACAAAAACGAGTTAAATTAAATGAAAATATACGTTTTTTATTTTTTCAGGTTCAATGCTAAGCCAGTCCAAATAATTTAATAAAAAATTGAATTCCGTACAAAAGTTTTATCTGCCACCACCGTGATTTAAACCGTGAACACTCGTGCAAAAATTCAACCCTTCAACCTCATGCCATTAGTTTGATGCCGAGTGCTCGAACAAAATTCAAACAAAACACAAGCCTAACAGAAATATTGCAAGCATCAGTTTGATAAAAAAACAAAGCGACAAACAAGAAAGGCCGCGCTCATTGTGAACGCGATTCAGACAGGCAGGCAGGTTGAAATTTGTGTGAAAAAACGAGATGCAAATAGCTATGTATCCATCTCGCTTGTTCACATTGCCTGTCTGAATCGGCGTTTACTATAAACGCCGCCTAAGAAATCGGTTTTCTATTCATGAAGAAATCACAGGGCAGACTTGAAAAATACTAGTTTAGTTGTCCTGACTTCACTTCCCTCGAGTGTCCAAGGACGCACATGTTTTTTACTTATGAAATTAACAATACTTTTTAAGCCCTCTTACGAAAATTAAGTATTAGTTGGCTTTAAACATACAATCAAGTCCGGCACAATCAAAAATAATTTGAAGAATATTGAAATAACGCAGTTCCCAGTGCCGTAAAATTTTTTTAAGCCAAATAACGGCCTAGAAGTACGTCTTAAAAACTCCACATAGACGTAATGCATTAAGGTGAATTTTCTCAATCAGCTTGAAACTGGTTTAAGATACTAGAACTTTTTTGTCTATATTTTATTTGAAATTTATTTAATCCACGCTGAAAATATAAATTATGTGTAAGTTTATAAAAAAATCTTAATGAATTTTGCGTTCATTGCTCAAGTGCACTCTTTGACTCTTATCTTATGAACTTTTCTTGCTGCCTTTGTATTTGTACATGTATTATATGAATTTTATTCTCAAAACTCATAAAACAATTCACGTTTCCTTTTATATACATATGTGCATTAGGCTGTCCCAAATTACTTTTTTTTTATTTCACTCTAGCTCAATCTTTGTTTGAAAGCTTACGGATAACGTGTTAGTTGAATTTTTATTTAAAATCAGTTTTTTCGTAGAATTTTAAAATTTCAAGCACAAGTTGGTCAATATAAGACGTTTACTTTGTCTTTTGTCTTTGAGAAGTTTTGGAAAATTGTTTGGTCATTTGGCTAATATATTTTTAATTTTGACGTAGAATTACGTCTTATGGCACGGTTTGTATGTGGTCGTTTTAACAGATTTTTTCAAGGCCATAAAACTTTTTTGGCGAATACTTTAGGGCATATTTACAGCCTTTAATACTCATCGTTCAAAGATAATATATATACTAAAATATCAGATATATCCTACGCTGAATGAATATCTAATTTTGAATTTTGTCACTATTATATTTAAGTCACAAAATAGTAAAATATAAGAAGAAAAATTCATGTGCCTATAAGAGAAAATTAATTATCAGCTGCTTATGTTGTGCCTGCTGCTTTGTTTGTTTTTGTTTCGTTGTTTTGCTTGTATTTTTTATTTATACGAACTGATTCGCAGGTTTCTTCATTGGGTTTTTGTATGTATTACTTCTTTTTTGGGTTCTTGTGTGTGCTACTTGGAAATGAGTGCTCTATTTTAATTTATATGGAATTTTTTAGAGTTATGAAGCGTTTTTTTTTAAAGTTTTTGGAAATTTCACAAAAAAAAAAAAAAAAAAAATAAAAATAAGTGTTCCAAATGACCAAAAGAATTGCCAAAACTTCTGATTTATGTACATAAAAATAAAGTTTTGACATTTGTTTTTCGAAAAAATTGCTCAAAGGCTAAGAAAATGCCTGTTATTGATTAACTTATGCTTGAAATTTGAAAATTTTTAAAAAAACCTGATTTTTATTTTTTTATTTTTCAAAAAATTTGAAAGAAAATCTCAAAAATACTCTATGCCATAAGCTGCCAAAAAAAGGCTTGAGCTACAAAATTATTTTTTTCTGGGACAAACTAATGTACATCAGATTTATGCATCTTTGTCACTTATCTCATGAACTGTTCTTGTGCTACACGTATTCGTACATGAATTTTATAAATTTTATTCACAAAAATTAGAAATGATTCATGTTTCCCTTGCATATTTTTAATGGCATTTACGACATTTTGTATTTGTATTTATTTATTCATATATATTGTACACAAAATTCATGAACTTTAAACACTAGGCTTATGAAATATATATGTTCTTGTGTATTTTACTCTTGTTTATTTGGTGCAATGATATCATGAATAGCATATGTGACTCATGTAATTGGTTACTGTACCAATAATCTTGAATACAATTCATGCAGATAATGTAAAAATTCACAATGATTGTGTACCAACTTGTTCGGTTTAGTGCAGTCATCAATCGTAATAGACAAAACTTAGCTATTTGAGCGAACATCTATAGAGTAGAGGTACTATTTTGGTTGGACCGTTAAACTAATCTTGAATAGTCTCTAATTTTTCAAATGTCAAAATTAACAGAAAACATAGCTTAATAAATGATCTACAATTTATAAATTTAATTTCAATTATAGTGAAAAAAAGTTTAAGCATTGACAGCCATTGAGTACCAAATTGAAATTTAATACTCAGCCTGGTGACCATATCGAGTAAATGATATCTCATAAATCAAACTGCCAAAAATTAATTACAATTTAAAATATCAAATATTAGCGAACGGCAATAATAATTATTGGCAACACTATCAACAACAAAAAACACCAACAACAGGCATCAAAATAGTAACAATAATAAAAGCACGACGGCATTTAAAGTAACAAATGGGCTGTTTTAAACGTGCATAAAAGCTGCGCATGCGCAGTAGTTGAGCAAGAAAACTACTTGACTTACTTGCAGCTAAACAGATCAAATAGACGCGATTAAAGTCTAAGCAACGAGGCAGACAGACAAACAATTCTCAACAAAAGCGCGCGCGTCATCATTTTCGTTTTTTTCTTTTTTATTTGGCCCATTGTGTGCCACATTTATTCCCAGCCATAGGCAGAGCTACATAAAAACAGGCAGACAGACAGACAGATTCTAAGCATAAATGAACAAATGTTTGTTTCGCGTAAAGGGGGGGGGGGGGGGGGAACAAAAAATAACATTTAAAAGAAAAAAATGTGCTATATTGTACATACGCTATATAGCAAAAACGCCTCCTTGCTTTACTGTGCGAAAAATTCAGCCAGTGATCATTAAACGTGATACGATATCGTTCAACTATTCGTACGATATGGCGCACCATAACAATCGATAATGATTTTGACAAATGTACAAATTGATTGTCTGCCGCCCGCAGTTGCAGTTGAACGCGCCTGTGGCGGCTTCTATTGGAGCGTGCAAACCAGATCCAGCTTGGCTGCAGTGGTGGCAGCAGAAAAACGAACAACGTGCTTGGGGACGACGTCTAGCTGGCAATTAAGGAGCTTCTCAGTTCTATGAGAGCAAGACGCCCAAGTTAAGTCAACTTGCTGGAGAGGGCGTTCGATCTGTCTGTCTGTCTGTCTGTCTGTTCGTCTGGCTGTTTGTCGCACTCATGTTATGCCGCCGCAATGCTTTGTTACCACGGCGACTCCCTAACTCAATTGCCTCGATCGGTTTTAATGGCATTTCAAAAGCAATTAATAATCAAAATGTCATCTTTGACCTTTGCAGATATATATGTGTGTTTATGTGTGTGTGTGTTTGTATTTGTAATCATAACGTCAAGCTACAATATTTGCGCACAAGTTGTTGCTAAACCATTTTAGCCAACTTGCTAGTCAACGAATATGGCAGACAGACAGTCAACATTTCTGCCATATCTTCAATATGCTTTTTTTTTGTGTTTCATTATGGTTCTGTTGTCTATTCCTTCTTCATGTTTTCAGTGTGTGGTAAAAGCGCCCGCCCGTCAACTAGTCAGCGTCGCAGGCAAACCAAGTATCACGACAACATCTAAATAACTCGCAGGAACTTGTCACGGCTGTCAGTTAGTTGGACATTCTATGCGTGATCGACTCGGTTGACTGTTCTGTTTTGTTCGCATCGCACGTATTCATCCTCGTTTGGTTGGCAGTTGATTTGGCCAACAGAAAATACAGCCAAGAGACTTTTTCGTTGTTTCTGCGTTGTAATTGTTTTTTTCTTTTACTCATTGTACTCATTTTAGTACCAACAAAAATACGCCCCCTTACGTAGAAGAATTATATATTGAAGAGAAGGATTAATATTTTTATTTTTTTTAATGCTTCCAGGAACTTTTTCAGGATTTGTACCAAAAATTCTTAACATGTCTTCAAATTTTTGAGCCATTTAAAATGATATTTTGAGCATATCTCTGGTGCTGCTCTTAAGAATTTTAACATTTAACGTTAACTTCAGTGATCCTTGGCCACAAAATAGTTTAAAAAAATACCAAATTTATAAAAAACTTCAACACTTATAAAACTTTAATATTTCAAACATCATCTTTATGGAAAAATTTTTCCATTGTTCTTATCAAAAGAACCCATACCAAACGTTATTGCCTTTAGAACCTAGTGACGATGTCTCCTATTCTCTTCCCATTCCACAGCACGCATAGCTGCTTTAATAAGTGGGCGTGTCATTTCAGCTTATTATTAATGCCAAAGAATGCTGCTGAAACTTAATTTATTTAAAAGCAGATCTTCACAAAATGTCAGTCTTCCGGCTGGCTAGTCATTTACACAGTCACAAACTGTCCGACCGAACGTTTTTCTGCGTGTCTCTTGTTTTTTTTTGTCCATGACTCTGGAGACAGAGTCAGATCAACAAATGGTTTAAAAGAAAAATAAAAAGTAGCAGAACCGAAAACGAAATAAATTACTTTAAATGGTTTTAGGTTGCAAATTGCAGTTGGCCGGCCAGTCACAGTGCCAACACAACAAATATCGCAAGGATCACAAGGCGAAGGTAGAAGAAAAAAAAAAGATGTGTCTAGCGACAGTTGACTGAGGTTAAGTTTAAGAGATTGAAATGACGTTGAAGGTATTCGGGAGAATCAAAATTGCAAAAAATAAACACAATCAGAGGACAACATATGGAACAAAAAAAAAAAAAAACAAAAAAAAAAGGAAATGAAATACAGATTGTAGTAGATGAAGAATTTTTGCCCCAGAGCCATGAACCATATACAAGCTTTTGTGTCCACTTTATTATTGGCAAACATGGTCAATCCCAAAACGAATGACGTTGCTGGCCTGATCCTCATGGTGGTGGTGGTGGTGATTATGTTGACCGTTGATCAACAACATAATGACTTAACAACAAACCGAAAAAAATACGCTGTAGACGCCGTCTCTAAGGACAACACAAATAGATTACCGAGCGCGACGTTTGAGGACACAAACCCTATTATTAAAATTTGACATTGTCTGTGTGGCACGTTACGTTGGCATGATGGGTCTCTGGGACTATATGTGAGTGTGGAAACTGGCAATTTCCACGTTTCTTTAGTCTTACTGACATTGGCAGACGCGTTCTGATAAATGACGCTTAAACTGCATGAGATATAAATTCTGCTTAAATTGGAATGGTAAAAAAAAATAAAATCTGCTTGGCTTGTCGCTGTACTAACATGGCTCAGACAGATTTTAGAAACGCCTCTAAGGTTTCTTAAAGTTTTTTTTCTTTTAAACATGGTAAGAATTAGTTTTTGTCGTGTATAAGGATTCTTTATGAATACTAATGACTTGAGTTATGAACGTTTTAGGTGCATATGTACAAGGGTTTTAAAAAAAGCTTAGCATCTTTAACGGCATTCAAAATTGAGATAGTTTTTGGAAATCTTTTAATTGGATTAAAATGAATTACACCTGAAATCATGGTTGAAGATTGCCTCATCACTTATTTTTTACTTTCTGCTTGAGTTTAAAAAAAAATTATATATCAAAAAGAGATATCAGGTCTTATGCGCAAAAATTAGATATTGCTCAGAGATCGTTGGTATAAGGTCAAGCTCAAGAAGAGTCGCCAGAAGATTCTAAGTCTCAGGAAAATATCAAGCCTATGGCAACTACCACTGAAGAGTTCAATCTGAACAAGTCAAAAATAGTAAATTTTCATTTATGTTTTTTGGAAAAAGTCGAAATATATATTTATAGTAGGGGAGAGTGGTACTAGTTGTCACAAAATTTGAATGAACTGCTGTAACTCCCACAAATTTAGCAATAATGGCACTGCAAAACTTTTAAGAATAAATTCAATATTTTATTCTTCAATCCTGATATGAATAACGAATATTATTTTAAAATAAATCAAAAAATTTTCTAGATAAAAAATTCAACTCGTCTGGGACAAGTAACCCCACCCGTGGGGTAAGTTGTCTCAGCGCGTAGTCCCCGTTGTCACACCTTTTAATCGTCGTTGCTGCCGCACTCCGAAGAACAATTTAAGCAGCAATGTATCAAAAATCACTTTCAATGCATTATGTGCACAACGTTTGCAGTTTATATATTGACGACAATTGTTATTGGATTTGACGCTTGACAACAAACTACACGTAGTGAATCCACGTTATCTTTATTGATACTAGCTGTAATCGGCTTGCATCATGATATCTGAAGATGTCCGACCTCGGTTTGTAAGTCGTTTGCGATTTCTTGGCATATTTCATTTAATTCAAATAAAACATAGAATACTTTCAAAATGGTTATATGAAATTATATGTGACAACAAGCCCCACAAGCGCTGTGACAACCTGTACCATTTGGAAAAAAATGTAAACAATGTTCTGTTAATTTAAATATAAAGTTTTATCTAAAAATTCATAAGTATTTGCAAAAATATAATATTAATTGTATTGGAAATTTTTTTAAAATTGAATATTGCAAACTTCTATTTGTCTAAACACAAATTTTTAAAAAATATAAAAATACACAAATCCAACTTAATTTCTTAAATCTCTTTTAATTTTTGCAAAACAAAACTAACGGCTCTTAAACTTTCTTGGGATGCTAGAAATTGCAATAGCGTATAGATGACATTGATATTTAACTCGATAACGTGTTGAATCAAAAGATATCGGCGTTGTGACAACTAGTACTTGAGACAACGGGGACGACTCTCCCCTACACTGGCGTTCAAAAATCAAAAAACACGAACTTAAAATGTTGATAACAAATCTATTCTATTCTTTGAATTATAATTACAAAAACACATTTCTTCTATTATGATATCGCACACTAAGTAGAAAACAGTCACAACTCAAAAAACATGACTTTTTAGGAAAAGCGAAAAATAAAACTCTTTGGTTGAAATTGCAGAAGAAAAACAATTTTCATTTAACACAAAAACTTCATTTTTCCAGTTAATGAAGAAAATAACGAAAAATATAGTCAGATATGTGTTTTATAAATTGATTTATAACAAAAATTCGATATAAAAAATTTTGAGTTGTGACTGTTTTGTATTTAGTGTGCGATATGTTGGATTTAGGTGATAGTTATACCCGCCTCTTAAATGAAAGAACAACAAACAACACTGGTCCTGTTAGCAAGCGTCCTGTCAGTTGACTCCTGTCATATTTTGAACAAGCTACGTCATTTAGTCTGTGTTTTTGTCAGCCATTGATGGCAGATGACTGCATGAATTGTGGAGAAAATGGAAAAAAAAAGAATTTTGTGTGCTCACCAAGCAATTTTTGCGGGAAAAAAACCATCAATCAAACCAAGGCTTAGCTTGATAAATGATATGGCGACATTCCCCATCAATTTCAATGGTAAAAAATTGGTTTACTGAATTTCGGGAGATTGTGGAAGCCATAGGCATATCAAATGGCTCGAATGATCACTTGGATATGAAAAACCTATCCGCAAAAAGGCTGCCGCGTTTGATCACAATCGAACACAAACGCAATCGTGTGACAAATTCGAAGGATGAAGAAAATTTCATGGCCGAAACCGAAACCGAATAACTCTAAACACTAAAAAGTTCTTTAAAGTGGTTTAAAAATTATCTCTTTATTTATTATTTTAAAGTTGAACTTTAATATTCAAAGAATATTTATCGTATGTATACGTTATTATTATCTGTTTGAATTGTTTTGTTTTTGAAAGCTTTTAATTAAATTTAAAAAAAAAAATAAAATGTTTTTAAAAACAAATTTGCATGCAGACTTTCAGTTTCGGTTTCGGTTTCGGTTTCGGTTTCGGCCGAATATTACAAAAATGGCCGATATTCGGTTTCGGTTTCGGTTTCGGTCGGACACTAATTATAACCCATAGCTTTCGCAAAATAAAAAAAAAAATTCGATTTCTTCGACTACATGAACCAGACTGGTCCCTCAAGTGAGATCGATTTCAAAGATCTTCTTGGACTTGCAAGGCTATTTAGGTTAGTTGCTGCAGCGGACTTGAATGAAACCGTGTTTTAATAACATATCGTTGAGAACAGGAGAGAATCGTCCCAATAGGCAATTAAGGCAGCGCTCTTCAAACGAAGGCCTGCATTGACTGCTACTTTTGAAGACCAAACACATCCTTTCCTCGCTGCTCTTATGAGCCCTTCTTGAAGGCCTTCTTTTTCTGCACAAAAGGTAGCACAAGAAACTTTTTTCCCTTCAAAGACTAACTTTTCATATACTGCAGGACAACTTTTTCGTTTAAAGTCAAAATATATATCAGTTTAAAAATTCGATATAATAATGGCCCTTCTTACTGCTGTATCAAAGTTATTAGATTGAAATTAATCTGATATAAAACAAGTAAAGAAAGTCTAAAGTCGGTCTAGGCCGACTATGAAATACCCTAAACCCACTTTTCAAAAACAAAAAAAATTTTTATTGTAAATGGGCGTGTCCGTGGGCGCATGAAGCCTATATTTTATATGCATTTAAATGTTGAAGAAAAATGTACACATACCAAGTTTTATTCCTGTAGCTCACAGTTAATGCCTTTATTGTGCTTTCGCTATGGGAGGTGGGCGTGTTCATGGACGGATTACTCCCAATTTATGAACACACCTTAGTTTTGGTATAAAATACATACATACCAAATTTAATTTCTCTATGACAAACATAACCTTATTTATTGAGTTTTAAACTTTTTGGGTTGTATGGGAGGTAGGCGTGTCCGTATGTGGATGACGTCCATTTTTCAAAACCATCTTTGTCTTGTCATAAAAAACATTCGTGCCAAATTTTAGCTCTGTAGGTTAAACAAAGGCTTATTTATTGCGTTTTCAATTTTTGGGTTGTATGGGAGGTGGGCGTGTCCGTGAGTGGATGACACCCATTTTTCAAAGACATCTTTGTGTTGATATAAAACACATACATACCAAATTTTATTGTTGTAGGTTAATTATGAGCTGAGTTATGCGGTTTTCAATTTTTGCGTTGTATGGGAGGTAGGCGTGTCCGTGGGTGGATTCCAAAAATATTCAATAGCGCAGATCCTTGGGTCCATGTGACTATGTGAACCAAGTTTCATTCAATTATCTCAACTCCTTCTTCTTATCCTGTGTATACGGACAACACACAGACGGACGGACGGACGGACGGACATGGATAGCTCGACTCACGTGGTGACGCTGATCAAGAATATATATACTTTTCTATACCGGACTCGCTTCGTTCTATGCGTTACAAACGTTTGCACAAAGTTAATATACCCTGACCTTTCAGGTTTAGGGTATAAAAAACGGGACACATCACGTTTTTAGCGTGTTTGGTTTTTGATTTCGATAGTTAGTGCCTGCTGACAAGAAAAACTAAGAATATAAAAATAAATTCAAACTGTTCTATGATGAGCGTCTTTTGCACAAGTTCCAAGCTAACTCCAATTTCACTAGAAATACACTAGTTGGTTTTTCTAATTGTCTCTTATATAACTGCTGGGAATTAACAGCGAAAAAGCCCTTTCAGTACGTGCTACTTTGGTCAAGGCAGAAACTAAAGGAAACTAATTTTTTTTTAAACAAGGAAACGTGTGGAAAATAACAGAACATGGGACCGATGATGAAAAAGATTTTTTAACAGATTGGGTAAATAAAAGCAAATAGCTTCAAAACTGTCATTCGTAAAGTCAAACTTTTTAAAAATTTCTTCGCAAGCGGCAATAAGGAATTGTCTACAAGATGGCATAAGAAATTACATATTTTGCTTCGACAAGGTAGCTAAATATTAAGCAAGGTACTTTACGTTTTATTTTTATTTTCCCCGTTTTTATCAATATTTTCCCCGCCATCCCCATTTAAAAGAAAAATCCCGAAAAACGGGGAAAATCCCGCCACCTGGTAGCTCTGCAACCGACAAACATTGAAACATTCACGATATAGTGATTGACGCATGATATGGCGGGAGATTGTGGAAGCCATAGGCATATCAAATGGCTCGAATGATCACTTGGATATGAAAAACCTGTCCGCAAAAAGGCTGCCGCGTTTGATCACAATGCAACACAAACGCAATCGTGTGACAAATTCGAAGGATGAAGAAAATTTCATGTTTCTAAACTTAATGAAATGTCTCGGTGAAGAGAGATTTGACTCCAATGATGAAATCATCTTATAAACAAACACCTATTTTGAGGACTTTGCATGAGGACTAAAACATTTTCTAAACTCTTAGAAACTTAAACTGAAATAAGAAACTTAAACTCTAACTGAATACAAATTTAACCCGTACTGATCGACATAAAGCCTATACGACACCATTGTGTCGACAATAAAAAACGACGCGTAGTGGAACAATACTGTTGGGGACTCGGAACTTTTGAAACATTAAGCATAATATTATAACCCATAGCTACGCCAAATAAAAAAAAAAATTCGATTTCTTCGACTACATGAAACAGACTGGTCCCTCAAGTGAGATCGATTTCAAAGATCTTCTTGGAAAGATCTAGTTGCTGCAGCGGACTTGAATGAAACCGTGTTCTAATAACATCCCCTTGAGAACAGGAGAGAATCGTGCTCATAAATCAGATGAGAAGTGGTGACCGTAGCATGCAGGTTAAGTGTGTGGCTTTGCATGCCCGTATCCCGAGATCGATTCCCACCTGCGGCAAAGTTTTTTCAATAAAAAAAATTTTCTGATCAGTCACCACATCTCTGCAGACGATGGCAAGCCTCAGAGAGTAAATAATACCATGTAAAGCTTCTTGAGAACATGAACTTTAGCCCTTCAGAGTCGGCATAAAAGATACAGACAACACATTTGATCATAAGAAGCTCGGTCAAATTCCTTTCAAGGGCTGAAATGGCCAATTTGTTTTTTTTTTTTGTTTTTGGTTTTGTTTTGGTTTTTTATTTAGAGAAGTTAAGGCGTTAAAAACCAAATTCTACGATACAACAATGATTTTGGTGATATTTTTTTCACTATCTTATATTCCATAAAAATTCCATAACCCTACGGAGAAAAGAACCGGTTTAGAATATACTAAACCGGTTCCTAAGGTTCCTAAGGTTCCTAAGGAATATGACCCTGTGCCAATTCTGTCACCCTCTGCATCACATTGGGCCTGTGCGGTAGCCGGTTTATAGTACTTCAAACACTTAATGAAATTTAATGTCAGTTTTTAGGTTCAAATTTAGCCGAAATTGTTTAGCGTTCGCATTTAATACTCAAGTGACCTAGGTTCAATCCCCGATGAGATCAGCAAAGAAACATTAAACATTGTTTTCAGTGCCCTTTTTATCTATGTTTTTCGTGTAAGTTCTGTTGGCGTTGTGTTTTTTTTTTACCATATGATAAATTTATCAGCTTCGTATTTTTTCGAACGATATTTTCATACAACAATTAAAAGTAATCCTTTATAACACTGTGTGTAATTTTTTAAGTCACGGCAAAATAACCATATACGGACACCACTACGTGATAAAAGACTAAAAAAAAAAGACCCGTGTCTCCCAATTTTCCTCAAAGTCATGCACTTTTTGTTTTATGGGCCACGCCTACCTCCCATACAACACAAATAATGAAAACTCTATAAAGAGGCTAATACCAAAGTTACAAAACTGAAACTCGGTATTTGTGTGTTCTATGTCAAAACTTAAGTGTGTTAGAAAAATGGGCGTTATCCACCTACTTACACGCCCACCTCCCATACAACCCCAAAATTTAAAACTCTATAAAGAGACTAATATTAAAGTTACAAAACTGAAACTCGGTATTTGTGTGTTCTATGTCAAAACTTAGGTGTGTTAGAAAAATGGGCGTCATCCACCCACTAACACGCCCACCTCCTATACAACCCCAAAATTTAATATTTTATAAAAAGGCTTATATTTATGCTTCAGAAAAACAATTTGATGTGTTTGTATTTTAGACACATAAAACTAACAAAATTTTCTAAAATCTCATACAAAAAGCTCTCTAATTTAAGATTATTTAACCCTTAAGAATCAGTCGTGGGGGTATTTTAACTTCGGCCAAGTCGAAGATATACCTTACTAGTTTTTTAATATTTTTGTAATAGATAGCATAGTAACTCAATGTTGAAGTAAATAAAAAACAAATGAAATTAAAAAACGGTGTTAAGAATCATCTCTAGGAAGTTTATATGTTTTAGAAATTTGTTTATTAAGATCTAAGGTACATTTTTGTAGTTGATTGTTTCCTTGAATTTTGAACGGTTTGCTACCTATGGACCTGAACACGGGAAAAAAGGTAAAAAAAAATCGAAATTTTTTAAGTTTTTTGCGATTTTGACCTGGAAGGTGAAGTTTTTTGGATTTTATATGTTGGCAATTTTTGTTCCTTATGACAAGAGCTACAACTTTGCCTCTGAGAGTAAATCGAAATTCTGAACGGTTTACAAGATATGAGCCTGAGAAAATGATCACATTTTTACGAAAATGATACCGAGGCCCCAAATCTTTGGGGGCCCATAAAACAAAAAGTGCATGACTTTGGGGAAAATTGGTAGACACGTCTTCTTTTTTTTTTTAGTCTTTTATCACGTAGTGGTGTCCGTATATGGTTATTTTTTTTTGGTGTTGCACTGTGTAATCAATCAATCGTTTGTCTGCTTTTAAATTTTTCGTTTGAAAATTCACACAAAAAGCGGAAAACAAACGTGAAGTTCGTATTTTAATGAATTGCGAACAAATTTTTTCACACTCTGCTTTGAATACATGACCTTTTGTTTCAAGATGACGGGTAGGGTAATCATTTTATTGTTTTTATTTTTACGAATTCGGTGTTGGGGCGAACACAAGTAAAAAATAGGTTGCTGTATCCAAATAACGGATTTGTTTTTGCCAAATGGCACCTAAACTTATATATTCTTAATCCTAGAACCTAAACGGGTGCGTAGGAACCCCATTTTAAATTAAAAGTGCCTGTATTTTTTGTGGGAAGGTTTTTAAAACATGAATTCTTGTTACTATAACTGTGATTTTTGTACTTGACTGATTGTTTTTTTTTTTTAAATTTGTTTCTTAATTTAACGAAATACGCTTTTAAGTTAGTGGAGTGTAGAGAAAGCCCAAATAGGTTAACATAATAAAAAATATGGTATGGTTTCTATGTTTGACAGTCTTAAACAATATATTACAGTTTTAGGGGTTGCTGATTTCGAATATGATGTCAGAAAGTTTTAAATTCAAGATGGTGGTTAGGGTTGCCACCGATTTATTTTTACGAATTTGGTGCTGAGGCTAACATTAGTTTAAACTGGGCATCTGAATGCGAATCTGTTGTCATCAGAATATCAAAATTATGATATTTCTTTCAATAGGTTTGCCACATAAAAATACATTTTTTAAGAAGTTTAAATATTATCTAACAGTTAATCTTACAGTTAACAGTTAATATCGTTGAATCGCATCTGATGTTAGAATTTTCATCTAAATGTTTTTTATTTTTACACATTCGGTGCTGGACGAACACTAGGTAAAATTAAGTGCATTTTGTGCCATACGGTTGCCACCTGATATAAAGTTGTTTTTAAGAATTATGTTTTTAAAAAACAAAAATATTAATACGAGTAGTAAATTGGGGGAAAAAAATATTTTTGGGGTCATCTTTGAGTCGAAAAAATAAATTTGGAATTCTTACGATTCAGCGACCTATTCTTTCCTGACGAAACTACCAGCATCTTTTTTCAAACGATTTAAATGAATTTTTAAAAAATTCTTGCCTCTTGTTGTTAGGATCAATGGTTAAAAAACGATGCCCTTTGATGCATTCACTCACGACGAAGCATTTTAATCGATTGCGAATGAAATAACAAATTTTTACAAATTATGTTAATTTCTTTTTTATGGAAAACCTTATAAAGAAATAACATAGGCCAACAAATTGTTTAACCACAACCAAGACCACACTCTTGAGAATGTTCTGAATCATAATCCGAACTCAGAAGTACACTATCATGTTAGGTTTTTGAGTTGGTTAGGACAACTTGATAGTGTAATAAAACTAAAAAAACGGATTTTGCCTTTTTTTTTTGGTTATGTAGCATCGCGAATATTTTGTTCTCAAAAAAGTATACACGTGTTATTTTTAACTGAAAATAGCGTAACGTTTCGAAGACAAAAAAAAATCTCTCATTGCCTTTAATTTAGATGTTGTTTTCAATATCAGTCGGGTTAAATTTAAAGTTTTGGTGTGCAGCAAGCGATTAAAAAAACAAAAAAGCTTGGACCCAATACAAGGAGCTTTAAATTTTTAGAGTCAGACTAGTTTGAAATGTGTTAGACATCGAGTTTCAAAAATAAACAAATTCAAATTTCATGGGAAGCATTTCTTATATGACCTCGATTTAGATATAATTCTAATAGCTTTACGATAACCGAAAATAAATACCAACATATCCATTCGTGCGATCGAATCCTACGAAATCGAGCTCTAAAAAATTTTCGCATGCAAACAAAACGTTGTAACAAAATTTTTTGTTTGAAGTGGGTTTTAAAGAATTAATTCTCTTACGAGATATCTCTTAAGTAAGTTCCTTCAATACCGAAATGCTCAGCGTAGTCTTAATATTCCGAATATTTAAAAATTTTGAACTTTACATAACTGCCATGTCAGATTTTTATATAAAATTAATTCTTCAAAACTCACTTCAAACAAAAAAATTTGTTACAACAACTACCATTGTTTTTAATGTCGACTTTGACTCATTATTCACAAAAGTAGCTGTTTTTGTTGTTGTTTTTTTTTTTGTTTAGTTCTTAAGCCCCCTATCAATTTTAGGTTTAATACCGCTCATTTCGATTTAACCCATTTAAGAAGTAATGCATGCGAAACTGATTGCCATGTAAGACGTTGTAGCCGCCATATTGCATATAGCTAATGACACGGTCGCGCGTTGTTCTTTGGGGGGGATTCAAGTAAAATTTAACTCCAACATCTGTGGGATGATCTCGAATGCGATGCAAGCCAATGTTGGCCACATAACGCTGTTCCAGCGAATTAGCTACTCTGACTGCTCCGCTGCTGATTGGTTCACCTGCACGATGATCCGCTACGCTGTGCTGCTGAAGTAAGCATGCATTCAGCCGGCCAGCGAACAACGTTCACCACCAACAACAACAACAACTTATCTTGGCTTTTGACAATTACTTACATGTTGTGGCTTAATAAGACAGACATACCAACTCAAACTGACAAGTGGACAGACGAACAAACAGACAGTGCAACAGTTAGACTGACGAACTGGCAGGCTCATCCAGCTAAAGCGCAAAAATATAAAAAATACACCAAAAACAAAAGTAGTGCATTTGTGAGCAAGCGGGCGATCAATACCTGATGATCCACAGCTATCAATATTTTTTGTGTTGCTGCTGTAATTTTTGCTGCAAGTGTTGTTGTTGTTGTAGTTGTTTGATGTTGCTGCTGCTGCGAAATTGTGATATTGCGCGAAATTGGTATTCGACATTAATTTTCGTGTAAAGCCAGTAATTGTTTCTTAACGCTACTTATTGCCAGCTTAAGCCACAAGATTTTCATATACATACATACATAGTATATCCACTACCCGTTCACGACCCTCGATTAACAATCCGCCAGTTCATTCGTCCGTCTGTGGTCTGCGTATAGCAGCGTTTGCTTTTTATGTCATTATCTTCTGGCGCAGCGCGCTCTCAAATTTTAAGTTAGGCTATAAAACTAAAAAATATGTTCCAAGCTATCGATATTAAACAGCCGTCGTCGACTTTAATCATGAAATCGTTTTTGTTTAACCTGAAATCCATTAATATTCGGTCGCTAACAGTAGTTGCTGGTCAGCGCTATACACTAGTGCACACCGATTCCAATACAGTTCAGCACCGCTTATTAAATTAATTCCGGCTTGATACTATTAAATTGTTGTTGAAAGGTGTGCGAATGCGCTGTTCATTGTTGTTGTTGTTGTTGTTGGTGTTGGTGTTGGTGATGTTGATGTTGATGTTGTTGGTGTTGTTATTGTTATGTTTATTGGTTATTGTTTAAGGCAAGGTTGCATCAAATGTTTCATTGTCTGTCTGCATTATAGTTGAGTGCAAGGTGAAAGGTGTTTGCATCGCAAATTTGATAGGTCCATTGCGAGGTTCTTAAATTGAAAATTTGCTCAACATATTCAAAGGCAATTTTTTTGACAGAGAGTAATTCCTCGTTCCTTAAAGTTTTAGATATTAGACTTGAGACGATTTTTAGGATCCTTAATTGTTTAACTGTTCGCAACTGTTTGAGCACAAATATCGTTAGACTCTTAAAAGAAATCAAAAGCTTATTGAATTTAGCTTACACTGACTAATTGATTAAATCACTTTATATTAAATATTTCAAATATACAAATAATCCTTTATAAATAGCTAGTGGACTCACAGAAATTGACATCAGTTGTTCGGGTATGAAAAAAACCTTGGAAAAAAATATATATATAAAAAATTAAAGAAGAAAATATTCTGAAACCCGACATAGGCGCCCTCTGCCGCACTTAATTGTGAATCTAAACTTTTCAGACACCAACTCAAGAACAACAAGTTTTATCGAAATTGGACCAGTTCGATTTTATCGAATTGGACCTCAAATTAAGGTTGAGTTCAGTAGCATTTGAAATAATGTCTTAAGACGTTTTTACTATTATCATATTTTCAAAACGATGAAAATTCTTAAATTATATTACCTAACAATAAGAAAAAGTGAAATGGTTACAATGAAATCCGAATAAACGCTTGAAAAGGCAATATTAATTTTTTTACTCTCGATTGAAAAATATTTCAAGCTATTTAAAAACATTTGAAGACATGGAAAAAATAAGGTAGCTATAGGGCTGCCAATTCTCTCTCTCTCTCTCTCTCTCTCTCTCTCTCTCGGAGTCATTTGACGTCCCATTTAGTCTGTCTGTTTCGTTTGGTGTTTTTTTTGACAGTTCTGACTATCGGCTCTCAGCCCTGCATCTACCTTATTTGTTGTACTATAAACATGTCAAAACATTTCAAAATATTGAATAAAAAACAATAGGAGCATTCACACTGCCTTCGGTAGTTGGGTAGATTGGCGAATTCCATACATTTTGTTTTTGTAAAAGTGCCATTGTACCCAAGTACCCATCTACCAATCTACTCTAGCTGACCCCCTGACTTGTTTGGGTAGATTGATTGAGTACTTTTTTCATGGGCTGCCACCTTTTCCAAAAGTAGGCAATAATTGAATTGAATTAAAACTAAACAAAATATCAGTGAATAAAATAGAGAAACACATTTAATTTTATTAATTGTTATTTTAAAATTTTTAAGATAAAAATTATTAAATGCCGCAAAGTTCACGTTAAAAATTACTCTTATATAAAATAACTTTTTTACGCCCGTATAATGGCCTAAATTTTGCTATCATAAAATGACATGAATAATATGGTGGCAACTGTTTTCTAGCTGTCAGTCATCTCTCATCAACTGTTATTATATAAGTACTCAATTGCAGTTAAGGGTGCTCGCAGTAATCAAAAGTACTTAATCTACCCGTACCCAACTACCCAAGTCAGTGTGAATACCCCAAAGTATTGATTAAATTATGATTAATAAATAAGAAATACTATCTTATCTTATCTTATCTTATCTTATTTCTTTTTCTGGAATTTATCGGAGCACAGACCTTTATAAGCTGTGAAAAACAAAACATATTTTACCGAAAATATTATCTTAACTAGCCTTAGTTTAAAGTTAAATGTACCCGAAATATACCCAACAAGTATTTCGAAAGTCATCTGAAATAGAACGGTAGTTAGTAATAAAGAGTTAAAAAATGCTTGGACAAAATATGCTTGAACACTAAGGGTGGGATAGTGCAAACATTTTCGATTTTGATACCCAGGAACCCTAAATTTTGTGAGGTTGTACAAAACGTTGCTTTTGGAAAAAAAGAATTGGGGGTGGCGAGGGGTTAAGTTGTGCCGCATCGGGGTTATAGGTTGCTGAAAAGTAGAAAAATTAGACGAAAACATCCATAACTACCCAAGTGTTCTCCCTAGAGGGGTTAAATGTTCCACCGACCCCTATTCAATTTTTTTCCCCAACATTTTTTGTGAACATACCTACCCCCTATCTCCACCCCCTAAGGGGGCTCCCATACAAAATTCTTTTACAAAAATCTTTTTTAATAAATGGATCCACCGGTCCCAGGGTGCCCATAGAAGGGTGAAATGTGAGTCTGACCCCCAATTTTTTTTCTTTGCAACATTTTATCCCAACATACTTACCCTATACTTTCAACCCTTAAGGGGGCTCCTATACAAATATTTGATTTTTGAAAAAAAAAATTTTATAAAATCGGCATCCATCGCTCCCAGGGTGCCTTCCAAAAAAACTGAAATGAGACCCCCCCTAATTTTGCATCTCCAAAATATTCCCGAACATACCTACCCCGTATCTTCACCGTAAACAAGAAATAAGAAATATTGTAATTGTAAAATAGGAATCAAATCAATTTATTTTTTTCATGGGATGGATATTTTTTTCGATTTTCGGCGACGATTTGTAGCAAAAATATTTTTTCCTCCTCATTTCGGCATAACAAATTATTGTCGGCGTCGTTGACTACGTGTAGATTACTTAACATTTCTTGAGCTAATTGGTAATCTTCGCGCTCAGTCCAGGTTTCTGGATCGGTAGCAAGGAAATTGGTTGAAAATCCGAAACGTGCGAAAAATCTAGATGTCTCAAGTGTGACGTAATGGCTCAAATCTTTTTTCAATTCTTCACTGACTTTCTTTGATGCCAGTTGAATCCTTTTTACTCCTTTGAAGCCAACAACATTTACTGGACAAGCACGTACTTGATTTACGTTGCCGCCGCTATTCTCGCTATTATCTTCCTCGTTTTCTTCCTCGATATCTATTCTCTGTTCTTCGTTAGACGATTCGTTCATCTCATCGTCAGATAACTCATCCTCGTAATCCACTTTTTCTTTTTCGAACATACGGATCGCATTCGCCATTTTTCGTTTAATTTCGCAAGGGACCTCTGAATCGAATAGGGCAAGAGCTACGGCCTCACCACTGAGGTACCAGAGATGCCCACAGAATCTTTTAACTAATTTTTGGGACACAATCGGGTCAAGTGAAGCATAACCAGCAGCCGCGTTCAGAAATGCAAAATCTTGATTTGGGGCTTCGATTGCTTTGGTGCTCCTAAGCCAAGCTTTAAGATATAGTGTCACTATGAAAATGCAAACATCTCGAAGTTCATGCAATTCTTCCTTACTCAAATCGAAATATTTTCGGAATAAGAACATTTTTGTGCAGTATATGCCTTTGGCCATCTGACTTAATTTCCATTTGGATTTGAACTGGTACTTTGGCAGCGACTTTATCGTCATTTATGCCTGGAGTGAACGGTTTGTATTTAATATTGTCCCATTGGTCTTTGAAGCGAGCAAACATAGGCACTCCTGGCCCAGAAGTTTTACCGAATTTGGCTTCGAACACTTCTTTCAATTGCAGTTCGTATATATGATGTCTGCATGGCAAATAAAAAAGATCTCGTTGCAATATTTGCTCAAGCAATATTGTTGCACCTTGGAATTGGCCAGTGTTTGTTGACGTGGTGTCGAATGAAATAGCCGCCGAAAGAGGCGTAAGATTGATAGAGGAATACAATAATTTGTTATGCCGAAATGAGGAGGAAAAAATATTTTTGCTACAAATCGTCGCCGAAAATCGAAAAAAATATCCATCCCATGAAAAAAATAAATTGATTTGATTCCTATTTTACAATTACAATATTTCTTATTTCTTGTTTACGGTGAAGATACGGGGTAGGTATGTTCGGGAATATTTTGGAGATGCAAAATTAGGGGGGGTCTCATTTCAGTTTTTTTGGAAGGCACCCTGGGAGCGATGGATGCCGATTTTATAAAATTTTTTTTTTCAAAAATCAAATATTTGTATAGGAGCCCCCTTAAGGGTTGAAAGTATAGGGTAAGTATGTTGGGATAAAATGTTGCAAAGAAAAAAAATTGGGGGTCAGACTCACATTTCACCCTTCTATGGGCACCCTGGGACCGGTGGATCCATTTATTAAAAAAGATTTTTGTAAAAGAATTTTGTATGGGAGCCCCCTTAGGGGGTGGAGATAGAGGGTAGGTATGTTCACAAAAAATGTTGGAGAAGAAAATTAAATAGGGGTCGGTGGAACATTTTACTCCTCTAGGGGCAACACTTGGGTAGTTACGGATGTGTTCGTCCAATTTTTCTACTTTTCACCAACCTTTAACCCCGATGCGGCACAACTTAACCCCTCGCCACCCCGAATTTTTATACCCCCACGCGTACTGCGTAAGGGGTATATTAATTTTGTCACGACGTGTGTAACGCCCATAAGGAGGTGTGGTAGGTATAGAAAAGTATATATATTCTTGCTCAGCATCACCACCTGAGTTGATTTAGCCATGTCCGTCTGTCTGTCTGTCTGTCCGTCTGTCCGTCTGTCCGTCTGTCCGTCTGTCTGTCCGTCTGTGGACACGATTACAGCCGTAATTGTAAAGCTATCAAAGTGAAATTCGATATTTAAGCTTTTTTCTATAAAACAAAGATCAAGTTCGAGAATGGGCTAAATCGGATGAAAACCACGCCTACCTCCCATACAACCCCAAAATTGAAAACTCCATAAAGAAGCAAATATTGAAGCTACAAAACTTAAATTCGGTATGTGTGTAGTCTGTGACAAAACTCAGGTATGTTAGAAAAATGGGCGTCATCCACCCACTAACACGCCCATCCCCATACAACCCTAATATTGAAACCTTTATATAGAGGCTGGTGTCGAAGCTACAAAAATTAAATTAGATATTTACTATTTTTATATAAAAATTAAGACGTGAGAGAAAAATGGGCGTTAACCACGCACTAACACGCCCACCTCCCATACAACCCCAAAATTGAAAATTATATAAGTAGGCTTCTGTTGAAGCTACAAAAATAAAATTTGATATTTATTATTTTTATGTAAAAATTAAGACATGTTATAAAAATGGGCGTCATCCACCGACGAACACGCCCACTTCCCATACAACCCATAACATTGAAAACTCTATAAATAGGCTAATATTTAAGCTACAGAACTGAAATTGGGTATTTGTGTATATTATATCAAAATTGAAGCGTGTTATAAAAATTGGTATTAACCACTCAAGAACACGCTTACCTCCCATACAACCCCTACTTGAAAAATTTATAAAGAGGCTTGTCTTTACTTTGCAGGAAAATAATTTTATATGAATATATTTAAGACGTCATCAAAATAGTAAAATTTTTGAAGTCTCATAAAAAAGAGCTGCAATTTAAAATGTTGTACCATTACGAATCGTCCGTGGGGGTATTTAAACTTCGGCCAGTCGAAGATATACCTTACTAGTTTTTTTTCAAAAGCATTTTTTTTGTCAAACCTAACGATATTAAGGGTTCCTGGGTATCAAAATCCGGTTACTAAAGATCTCCATACATCACTATCCCACCCCTATTGAACACAATAAACCGACGAGTGCTTTATAACCTTTTTTGAAATATTGAAAATTCATAAATATTCCACGTATTTCATGTGAATATTAATTCATAAATATTCACATGAAACTTTGAAATTAAAAATGGGTTGACTTATTGCAAATTTTTAAAAAAATTTATATTTTTTTCTTAAAAAAGAGGAAATAACCTCTCCAATGATACCGTGCTCACGACAATCGGAGTTAAATTTAAAGAGCTATGTTGTCTTAAAATATCAAACTCCGAATTTCAATATTCGGAGTATGATATATACTTCAATATGAAATGGGATATTTCTTAAAACAAGCATGTCTTTAAAGCACTTCTTGTACAAGAGGTAAACAAAATTTTATGAGCTTTACTTTTATTGGAATAAAATTGAGTTTAGGGGGTGTTTAAATGGAGGTTACAGATTTGAATAGTAGAATATGACTTCGAATGTCCGAAAATTCTGAGGGAAAAATGTAGAAACAATACATTTCAAGAATACTTCAATTATTTCACTCAAACTGCTGCGAGTATTTTCCGAGTGTCATGAAGTCTTTGAGTTCCTAAAAGAAATTATTTTTTTTAAGTTAACGAAGATTTTGGCAACTCTATCTTAATAGTGCTACAGGTGTCAATCTCTTCCCAGGAACGTCGTTTAACCAAATAACACGTATGCTTAAATATTTAAAAACATCGGGTCTGATAAAATGATAAAAAAATTATAAAAGCGACTGAAAACTATACCAAGAGACTGGAAACTTTGTATCTCGTATAGCGATGGTATCAAAAATCCGATAAAAATGCAATTCTTGTACCACTAACATGCCTATAACTCTGTCATCCTTACCAGAGAACAACTTGAGTGCATTCAAATTGCGTTTTGAATGTCTCGTCAAAATACGAGCTACGAATGTGCCTTTTGCATTACAATTAATGCGCAAATACATGCACCAATCACTGTGGTACGAATGCCGTAGAGTACGAGCGATGACGAATACGAATGTCTGCGAAACATGAATGTCCGACGAAGCCAGACATTCGCAACATTCGCCAAAAGCAACGAATATTCATGCTTTTATGTTTATTCACAGCAAAAAAAAAATGTTAACTGCAGTCTGTAGCAGCGATCACCAGCGCCTAACTCTTTCCACTAGAGCTTCAGCTCAAACACGTATTTCGAATTACGAGAACGAGATTGACCACAAATAAATAAAATGTATGAAAAAAACAGAAAAAGCGGGATATCTTGAAAACTGAGCGAGATAGCTCAAAAATAACAACTTTTTGCGTGTTTCTAAGGGGAATGGTATTATCGAGAAGAGTAGATAGAGGGCGCACACTATATCAAAATATCAAAATATTGCACCAAAAATATTTTAAAAAAATTTAAAAAAACGGGATAGGCCAAAAATAACCACTTTTTACCTAGAGTTCAAAAAAATATGTAAAGCAGCAGCAAACACTCGAGCTTTCAGCGAATCATTAGAATGTTAGCATTGTCTGGATGCTGCCTTAGTATCGATTCGCAGTCGTCACACACTGAGCTAAGCAGCAATCGTTGTTTACGAACTCGAGTGGTATGCATTAAAGAGCTGCACAAATGGAATTGAAAGCCGCTTCAAAGCATTCTCAAATAAACGGCACGAATGCCAGCAACTACATTAAGTTAACGAATGGAATGAGAATGCAAACGAAGCGCTTAGAATGTAATGGAATATGACGCTTGTGCGCATGAACTCCTCCTAAACGGCTAAACCGAATTGAATGAGATTTGGTGAGTACATGAGGCTGGGTCTGTTGATGGTTTGTATCTAAAGTTTGACCCAGTAGGTGGCGCTGTTATTGCTGTGGGAGTGTTTAAAAAGGTATTTGGGATTACAATTCAGAAAGGATTTGAAAAATTGTCATGATTCTTTCACTATACCATTAATTTGTATGCATACAAAATTACAAAAATACAAAAATAATAAAAATAAACAAGCAAAAAACCTTAAATTTTTATGATAGTTAGGCTTGATTTTTCGCATAAACCGTTTTTAAATTTTTATGATAGAAACTTTAAAGAAACCCTATATTTATGCAAACCATATAGGTAAAAGAACATTAAAAATGCCATTTTTGGTTTTGAATATTTTTTGAACAGCAATTATTTTTATCAAAAGTTTTTGCGAAATAAAGAAATTCGTTAAGGTTTTTTTTGAAAAATTATAAAAAGTAGAAGAAAAACGAAAATAAAAAAAAAATAGAAAAATGATTGAACGAACAATGAGTCAAAATTTCAAAAAAAAATAAATGAATGGAATCCTTTGTAAAATGACCGATTTATTCACTTTCAAAGTCAGCACTTTCATTTTTGATTGATTTTTTTTCTATTTCAACAGAAAATAAAATAAGTACCTACTGAAAAATGTTTATGTATTTTAGGTACGAACGTTTTTATGGAGTCAATTTTTTGGAAATTTAAGAAACTTGCACGTTCTTTTAGAAAACGAAATTTGTCTAATAAAGTAATTCTAAACCAAGAATGTAACTTACCACAAAGATATGCAACTACCAAATTGCAATAACATATATTTGAAAATTTTTGCAAGGCAAATTATTAACCTAAGATATTTAAGGTGTTGGATGAATCTGAATTGAATGAGTACCTTTGTATGTTTGGCTATGCGAAAAAATGTCAAAAATTTGGGTATAAACGGTTAAATATGAAAACGTGACCGCAAAGGTATAACTACCAAATTGCAATAACATAACTTTGTTAATTCTTGCATGGCAAATTATTTGCATAGCATTCACCTTTAATATTTAAGGTGTTGGAACGAATCTGAATTGGATGAGGACCTTAGTATGTTTGGCGATGCCAAAAAATGTCAAAAATTTGGTATGAATGGTTAAATATAAGAACGTGGCCGTTGAGGCACAAACTGTGTGTGGCTTTGGCGTCGAAGTGCCTTGATTCCCCCTCTGCAGATAATGACATACCCTAGAGAATTATAAATTCCATGAAATGCTTATTGAAAACATGCTGTTTAGCCGTTCGCAGACGGTATAAAAGAAGTAGATCCAGTTTTTGATCCATTGTGTACAAAATTTAATAAAACACACAGCAGAATAGCCCATAAGTAGCTCTAATAATGTCCTTTCAACGCCTAATATAGCAAAATTGTTTTGAATTTTTGAACATAGAAAAGCACAAAATTTTAGCATAATTCAGTGAAAAATTAGAAGCATTTTAATACATGTATATTTAAATGTTAGGGTATTTCATAGTTCATATTTCATAGGGTATTTCATAGTCGGACTAGACCGACTTTAGACTTTCTTTGAATTTTTTATGATTATATATAAAAATCACATGACACTATGTTGGTTTTCACTAATATCCGAAACCACACATCCGATTTAAAAGAAACTTTGTGAATGTATGAGGCTGGTTTGAGCTTGAAAGATAGTTTTCGAACCGATAGGTGGCGCAGTTGTCGATTTTTACAAAAAGTTTTAATTATGTCAACGAATTCTTTTTTAATTTTAATCAGACTTCGCCACAAATATGACTTTTCATCTAATGCTTCAATGTTTTTTAATGTGACTTCAAATATTTGTATAGGGAAATAGAATACAAGTTAATATTTGAACAGATTAAACGTTAAAGAAAATCAAAGTTTTAAAATTATTAACCAAAAAAGTAAATTTTACCAGAAACTTTTAAAGAAAAATATGCTGAAAATGCCAACTATTTTAACGTATCCATATCTCATAAGCAACAATTAGCAACACATAAAAAGCACCATAAGAACCGAGCTGCGTCGGGTATTATAAGCTAGTATATATATAAATTGGCATAATAAAAGCTTATTTTAGAATAATTAATTAAAAACATGTATTTTCATATTGATTTACTACAATTAACCTTCAAAATAAAAAATATAATCATTACCAGCATCCATTTTCGCTAATAGTTAGAGCTTTTTTCCTAGTGGGGTTCCTTTCTTGAATGCCGGAGAGTGATAGATAATAAAAAAACCCGCCTTTCCTGTAAGTTTGTTGACAAGGGGTACTTAAAATAGCGTTGCCCTCGCAGCTGCAAAAGTGCAGCTCTGCTGCCCGTCCCTACTCTAAATTTTCTAAATAGTTTAAGAAAAAAATATGGTTTATTTATGTCTTACTTTTTCACTCACATTATTTAAATTTTATTTTTTATTTTCTTGTTTAAATTAATTTAAAAACCCGTCAAAAGTGGTTATTTTTGGCCTAACCCGTTTTTTAAAAAAAGTTTTTTTAAATATTTTTGGTGCTATATTTTGATATAGTGTGACCCCTCTATCTACGCGTCTCTACAATACCATCCTTATTAGAAATCGGTAAAAAGTGGTTCTTTTTTGCCTTTCTCGCTCCGTTTTCGAGATATTCTGCATTTTCTGGTTTTTTAAATATTTTTAGTGCAATATTTTGGTATAGTGCGACCCCTATTTTCGCGTCTCGATAATATTATCCCCCTTAGAAATCCGAAAAAGGTTATTATAAGGTTATTGTATCAGGTTCCGAAAGGGTTATTTTTTGCCTATCTCGCAGCGTTTTCGAGATATCCCGCTTTTTTTTTTTTTTTTTTAATATTTTTGGTGCAATATTTTGGTATAGTGCGACCTTATCTATGCGTCTCGATAATCCATGCAAGCCATTTGAGAGTACTCTCATTCATTCATTTAATGGAATTCATTCCATTAAAAATAGAGACAAATGACACATTCCATAGTAGAATAAATAAGGTATATGCAGCGCTGATTGTGCTCTCTTCTCGGTACTGCCGATATTGTCAAAATCAGCTGTGTGTCCAGCGTCGAATTAACGTTGGTGGGGCCCTGAGGCCAGTTTTTTGGTGAGGGCCCCTACCAATGAATGTAAAAAGTTAGTTGCACAAAAAGTATGCAGAGTGATTATTATAGATTTAATCATATAATTTTTCTTATGTTTAAAATATTGAATTAGAAAAATCGTTATTTGTTATATAAATATCGTTAATGACAATCATCAGAATAGTTTAGTGGTTATTATTTCGAAGTTTTACGAGATTTAATCGAAGCGAACACTTCAATAACATTTTCGAAAGATAAATCACGAATAATGTCAATTTCTGTGCTGAGAATCATGAGGCTGATAAGACGTTTCTGTCCCATACTCGTACGCAATCTATTTTTGAGCAGTTTCATTTTGGAGAATGATCTCTCTCCACTACAATTGGTTATCATCATGAACAAGTATATGCGAAGAACTATTTCAGTACATATTTACAAAAGTTGAGCGAAGATTGTTCTCCATTATTATGCGATAAAGAAATTGTGCTCCAGATTCTGCGATTTTTCGTTTAAAGAGCCTTGCTAGCTCGGCGAGTTGAACCAGTTCATTACCAAGAGTCGATTCTACATCTTCTGGGCAACAATCAACAAGATTTTTCGCTTTTGCTTTTAACACTTCAGTTGTAACCGTTTGAAGATCATTAAAAAATCCGAACCTTTCTCAAACTTCGAACTTCAACTTCATATACTGCGATTCTTTTTGATAAACACGTGGTCAGCGAGTCCTCAACTGGAAGAAAAGCTTCAACGCGGAATTTATCTCTTAGTGACAGCGGGACAAGACTTTTTTGTCCTCGATGGCGGTGCAATTAAAAAAGCACAAGAATAAAGAATTATCAAGATTTCTTTTTTGACAACTAAAATGAAATAACTATATATAAATATAAGACACTTTATATACCTCATTTAGTCGTTGCGTAAATTCACGAAACAACGATTTGCGCACTTTTAAATTCAATCAAAAACTGATGCGTGAACAACGACCAGATAATGTGACACAATTTCTATTGAATTCTATTGAATTGGAGCCCCAAGTGGAAGGGGCCACGTGGGCCAAGTGGAAGGGGCCACTGGCCTCCAGCTTAATTCGGCCCTGTGTGAAGAAATAAAATTTGAGTTATTCCAATTTGCATTTTGTGTCGTCTTCTCTTATATATAAACTCAAATGTTTGTCTGTCTGTTTGTCTGTTTGTTCCGTATAGGCTCGCGCACCGTTCATCCGATTGAGCTGAACTTTGGACACCGAGTACGTTTCATAGAGAAGAAAATGATAGCGGGCGGTGTAAAAATATGTAAAAAGTGGACGGAAGTCTGTGGGCGTGGCACTTCATAATAACTCCTAAGCGCCTGGACCGATTTCAATTAAATTTGGTAAGAAGGTTTAACTGCACCCAAGATAAAACATAGGCTATAAAAAATTGCAAGAGAGCGCTTTAAATAGTGAATGTTTAAGACTCAATAACTCGTAAGCAACTTGACCGATTTTGCTAAAATTTAGCTTGTGAATTAACCTGACTCCTAAGGAATTTTCAGGTACTGTTTTACGGAAATTTGACTAAACACTTACGAAGAATTTAGGGGACAAAACCCCAAAAAACGATAATTTAAAACATTAAATTCATAATTTAAAAAATGTTAAAATCAGAGCAGTTTTAAGAATCGCCTTTTTTCTGTGCTTGAGGAACAATCCCGAGCAACACCGGGTAACATCAGCTAATTTTAAATAAAAAAAAATTTTTGATTTTTTCAATTGGAATTTTTTTTTTCTTTCTTTCTCATTGTTTTGAGAATGCTTTGGAATTTATATGAGTTGTCAACTTCGTTTTGACATTTACGGCAGTACGCTCTCTTCTAGCGAGTTTACCTTATTTATTCTACTATGACACATTCATTCGCTTTGCAAAATTTATGTCTTGCACTCATTCGTTTCGCTTCGTAAATGATTTGAGAATATAGAATACTCACATAGAATGGATAGAATGGTAAGCAAAAGGAATACATTCCTGCAGCCCTTTAGTATGCATGCGATTGTTATTGTTATTCGAGTGGCAAAAAGACGAATGGTCTCTGTAGTTCTCTGATCCTTACCTCCCAAGTAGGGAGTGCAACCTGTAAGGTTTTCACAATCCCTGCATAAGGATTTTTAATCCCGATATTTTTCTTCGGATGATTGTAAAAAATGAATAAACCAAAAAATATAACGAATAATTTAAAGCCATGACAAACATTGTTTGATAGTTGAATTTTTATTGGCAGTTGAAATGTAGAACTTTTGAATTTTAAGTTTCTCCAATAAATAAATATTTTTATAATTTTGCTTAGACTTTAAAGCGTCTTTTACTCAGTGCTTTATTCTAAGCAACTCATAACCAGCTAAGCCGTTGCTGCTGCCGCAGTAAAACTCATAGAGTTTCCAACGAACCGTATCGTAAAGTCATCATAGATGATGCAGCTGTGTTGATGTCGTCTTCGTCATGGATTGAGCGACAGGAGCTCCACCAAAATAGTTTTGGAAAGCGTGCATCTCTTGCGTTTGATTTTGCGTTGTCGCCCATTATAAGATATCTGTGTTTGCTGCTAGTTGTAGGAACTACGGAACAACAGGCAAACAGGTAGGCGGGCGGGCATGTGGTCGGTATGATGGTTAGCTTAAATGCCTTGCAGTGCTTACTGGTAGGTGGAAAGCAACAACAGAAACAGCAACCAACAACAGCAACTAACAACAACAACTAACAACAAGTGCCAATCTTAAGTGCAAGTATGGCTCCCCCAAAACTCAACTGATCGCTCTGTCGGACAAACATCAATTGGAGTGTCTCGCTGTCAGTGAAGGTTGTTTCGCGGCGCTGCAGTGCAGTGCAGTGCAGTGCAATGCGTTGTTGCTGCCGCCAAGCATACTGTTTGTTGCCATGTTGTTATTATGGCGCTGCAATTGGGTGGATGTGGTTGTTTTTTTTTCTTTGTTTTGCTGCACAGCAAGCACTAGCTGGCTGCCATGGCTATGGAATTTTAACGTGCGCTTTACTACGTTCGTCATACACCCTGTTTGGAGCTTTGAGTGCAACTGCATCATCCACATAAATTGCTTATGATGGAGGTTTTTGGGGCATGTCAGAGCACGATTCATCTACTCATTTGCTCAATACTTTCTTTAATTTGTAGTTGTTGTTTTTGATTTTGTTGTTGTTGTTATTGTTGTTTATTGGTGATGCTGTTGTTATTGTTGTTGTTGTTGATGTTGTTGAAGCATGTGGTCCTGTTCATATGCTTCTGAATCTGGATGAACAAAGTTGCTATAATGGCTAAAAGTGGTAGGTTAGAGATATTAAAAGTTCGTTGCACGGTGGGCCTTAAATATATGAAAAAAAAATGTTCATGTATAAAACAGAATACAGGCAGATTTAAGTATTTTAATTCAAATTTAACAATTATTATGTTATAACATGACTAGAGTTAATTTTGCACTGAAATTATAAATAAACTTACATACACGTAGTGTTAAAGATTTTAAATTAAATTTTGGAAGAGTTTAAAAAGTGAAAATCAATAGAAGATAAAAATATATTTTATGCTGAATTCATTTAAAAATTTCCTTTAGTGATAAGTGTCATAGATGAAAATTTAAAACTGCGATCAATTATTAAAAATTATGCAAAAAAATTACCAATTCAGATGAATTGTTAAAAAACGAGGAGAAAGGTTAAAACTACTGAAAATTGATTTTAAAGTCGGTGATAAAGATCGATTTAGGCTAGAATAAGTATGTCCTTCTGCAAGAGTTTTATTAAGATATACTTTATACGAATAAAGATTTTAAATTATATCGTAAAGTTTAAATCATGCTAAAGATAATGATAAATTATAAATATATTTATTTATTACGGATTAAGAAATGATTAATAAATATGGATTAAATTAAAAAAATTAATATTAAAATTATAATATATTTTAACGATAGAGCTCAATGACGAAGATCAATGTTTTATATTGAAATTGAGATAAATGCTGTGAACATCAGTGTTGAATAACATTAATGAAAATATATGATTAAGATATTGAAATTAGAAGCGGCTAGGGGAAGAGTGGCATGAAAGAGCCAAGTTTTGAAAGAGCCATCTTGATTTACGCGGTAGTTTTCATACGAATGCTTCTTAAATTATAATTTTTAAGAAGCAATACTCGCCATATGGCACCCTCGAACATTTGACAGTTCACTGATAATAAACGACGATGGTGTATCGTATTTTGGATTTCTTCATCATTGAGTAAGTTTTTCAGAACATTTTATTTGTTTTGTGACGTCTTCACCTTTAAAACTAACAGTAATATTATTATACTATAATTTTATGGATATATTAGGCCTACCAATAACAGATTTATTTTGCCGGAAAAATCTTGATTTCATACTAATTTTTAAGGTTATGTTTCTTTGGACAATATGTTTTGAAAGAGCTGGGTTGCGGTGGTATGAAGAAGCGTAAAGGAAGTTTAAATTATTTTTGTCAAAAATGTTTTTAAGTGTTTTAAACCTCTTATTTTGTTTTTGGAATAGGTCTTATTATTATATATTTTCTTCAAAGCGATTTAATTTTTTTGCTAAAAATATTTTTAAGTTTTTTAACTATTTTTTGTTTTTAGTTTTGAATTTTTTCATTTATTTAATTTGTTTTTGTAAAAACAATACTTTTTATAATAACAATTAATATTTTTAATAAAATATTCGTTATTTTTCGTGTTAAGTCCTGTAATAAGAAGATGGCTCTTTCAAAACTTTGGTTGGCTCTTTCAATGCCCATGTGTCATGAAAGAGCCGAATTTCATGTTTTTTATAAATGGCTACAGGTCCAAAAATATTGTTGATTTTGGAAAATATTTCATGGTATTACGTTCATAAATGAATGAGAAAATACTTTTGATACAAGAATTATAATTTTATTAATTATTTTTATATATTTTGTAACTTTTTTTTAAAACTGGCTCTTTCATGCCACTCTTCCCCTACTATTTTAAATAATAGCATTGCCATTCACATGAAGTCTAACATAAATATTGATTTCTGAAAAGTGGACAAAATATTAATGTCTTTGTTAAAAAATCATGAAAAAGTTGATACAAAAAATAAAAAGACCGTATCTAATCAATGTTTAGTAGCATTACTGTTATTAGTTATTACTTCTCGACATTTTTTCGGCATTAAGATCAACATGCTTGCTTTTGATGCATGGTGTAATTGGTACAGTTTTCTCAAAAAACTATATTATACAAATTGGCAACCCTGTCTTTGTAAAAAGAACAACACCTGTTTTAATGAGTGCACAAAATTAAATAATATTTCGTTGTTTACATAATTATAAAACGTGAAAACATTAAAGAAAACACTAATAAGCAATTGATTATTGTGCAAAGTTTATAAAATCATGAAAAAACTGACATTTTAAAGAAATATTTTATAAAAACGAAAAAGTGAATTTTCTAACCTCACTTTTTTTATGGATGCTGCAAAAAGAAACTTGCAACAAACTTCTCCAGACTTACTCGCAGAAAATAAGCCCAAAAAACACTCAGCAAACGTAAATATGTCTTCACTTCAGTTGCCGTCTGCTTGTAATGGTACTTCTGCTGCTTCTGTCACCGGCGCCACTGCTGTTGACTCAGACAAATTCAGTGCTGCTGTTGTTGGTGTTGATACTGTTGGTGCTGCCGCTGCTGGCGCTGCTGCTGTTGGAGCTGCCGCTGTTAGTATTGTCAATGCTGAACCATCGTCCACTATTTTGCCGGTTGCTGCTGATTCATTTTGGTCCAAATTGAGCGATGTGCTTGACGTTAAGTTGCTGAACGTTGTGAAGAAGGAAGACCTTACTCCAATTTGCACTGAAATTCAGCAGCTGCGAAAAGAAAATGTCCGTCTGCAAGATGAGGTTAGCTTGTTAAAGAGTAAACTGGAGCTCGTTGATAAAGCAACCAGGCGTGGAAATGTCGTTGTAAGTGGCTTAGCAAGCACCCTAGTCAAACCAGCTATTGACGAATTCAAGGAAATCTGTGCTAAAAAACTAAAAACTGCTGTCAACGTCACGGAAGTCCACAAGATCGCTGCTGGTAAATCTTTTTTATTTACACTAAACTCAGTGCTGGAAGTAAACGCAGTGCTAGCAGCTAGAAAAAATTTGGCTGGTTCTAACATATACATACAAAAGGACTTCACAACAGATGAACGCAACAAAAGATATGCTCTTCGCCAGCTCGCAAAAAATGTCAGGAATGCTGATAAGAATATAAAGGTTCGACAAGGTGACAATCGTATTTTCATCAACGATAAGTATTTTACGTGTGCTGATGATAATATTGTTGCCTCGAATACAACTGATGCAGAATATCTTCGGAAGTTAGTGTCCTTAATAAATTATCAATGCAATATTGTGGTTAAGGAGTCCAATATATTGCATGCCGTTCCTGCCCAGCGTTCGTCAGTTGCTGCTGCTGCTCCCACTAATTCAGATTAACAACTAGAAGTGTGTCAGTTGGTCTCTTATAATGTTGCAAACTTAAACAGTAAGCTAAACTTTGGTAACTTTTTTACTTATATTAATAAATTCGATATTTTTTTCTTATTTGAAACACATGTGATTGCCGATAAACAGATAAACTTTGCTTGTTATTTTAATGACTATGTCTTGTTTTGGGTGGATGCTCATAAAATCCACTCTTCTGGTCGCGCCAGTGGTGGTTGCTTATATGGATTTAAAAAATCTATACAAAATAAATATTCACTCAAACTTAATAAATATTCTAATGGTGTTACGTTATCAGCTAGATTTGGTGATGTGTCTTTTCATATTATTCCAAGGTATTTAAACTGTACGAATTGGGTAAATGACTTTAAACAGTTTGAAGATTTTTTATATAGTTTTCAGGCTTCGTCGTTTTGCATAGTTGGAGATTTGAATGCGCGTGTCTCTGACGCACAGAAAATTGATGAAGACTTGTTGTTTAATACGCCCTTAGTCTCTCATTATCGTGTATCCAAAGATAAAATCATTGATGCGAAAGGCAAAAAATTATTGAATCTGCTAGAAGATATTGGTGGTGTGATTGTTAATGGTAGGATGTCTGGGGACATTGAGGGTGAGTACTCGTTTTGTGGAGTGATGGGAAGTTCTTTAATTGATTATTGCATTTGTTCATATGACTTTTTACAGATTTTGAATAACTTCCACATCTCTAGTAAGCCATACTCAGATCACATGCCTCTAACTTTCTCTATATCTGCCATGGTTAACCAAGACTTAAAACAATTATCTTTGCCACAAAAACTTAACTGGAATCCAAAAAACATTGTGAAGTATACTGAATCTCTAAAAAACACCGCAATTATTGATCACATTTTATCTGATTCAAATATAGAAGATAAAGTTAATACCTTAATAGATAAAATAAACCTGGCGGCAGGTGGATATAGTCTAAAAAAACGCTTTGACCCTAAAAATAACTGGTTTGATTCACAGTGTGAAAATGCACGTAAGCAAATGCTTAGAAAACTTAACAGTTTTAGAAAATCGAACTCACAAATAAACCGAAGATCTTATATTGTAAGCAGAACAAAATATTCAAAAATATGCCACGAGAAAAAACTAGCTTACAAAAATAATAACATTGTTAAACTAAATGCGGTGCGCAACATTAGCGAATGGTGGAAATTAGCGAATGCTTTAAAATGTTCTTCGCCTAGGATAGGTAACAACCTAAAAACTATTGATTTTTACAACTTTTTCAAGTCGCTTTTGTCACAGATAGAAACTGATCGAAAAATTTTATGGGCGTCACCAAACATCATAGATCCGTTCCTTGATTCTCCTTTCGAAATGCGTGAAATTATGCTAGCCCTAAAAACAGCAAAAGATAGAAAAGCCCCAGGACAAGATAGAATAAGCTATGAATTTTATAAATATGCCCCACAATGCTTTCTTAGTGAAGTTCTCCAACTTTTAAATGTAATCTTTCTTCGCCAAGACATACCAGCCTCTTTTCGCAGAGCTATAATTATACCTTTGTACAAAAAAGGTAATGTTAACGTTGTGTCAAATTACAGGGGACTCTCCCTTCTAGATACACTATACAAAATTTTCACAAGTATACTTCTCAATAGAATAAATAGTTGGATTTACTGTCATAACATTCTAAATGAATATCAAGCAGGATTTCGAAAGGGCTATTCTACTGTCGACAATATATTTAACCTGAGTAGCATTGTTCATTTAAACTTTAAAATGAAAAAGAAAACATATGCCTTTTTTGTTGACTTCTCTTCTGCGTTTGATATTATTCCAAGAAATTCATTATTTTATAAGTTATCCAATGCTGGTTTGTCATCTAAAATGGTAAAAATATTGCAATTGCTGTACGATGGTACAACAAGTCAAGTTTGGGATGGCAATTCCTTATCCGAAAGTTTTCCTGTTACACAGGGTGTCAAGCAGGGGTGCCTACTCAGTCCTGTCCTATTCGCAATGTATTTGAATGATTTGCATGATAATTTGCCCGGTGGTGTATGTGTGGCTGGCACGGTTATTAAAGTGTTACTGTACGCTGACGATATCGTTCTCTTGGCCGACTGTCCAACAGTACTCCAAACTATGATTGATGCTTTGTACAACTACTGCATTCAATGGTGTCTAAAAATTAATCTCACGAAATCAAAAATCATGATATTCAGAACTTGTGCTAGAGTAAGCCGAAATTTGAAATGGTCTTATGGTGATGACGACATTGAAATAGTTAATGAATACAAATACTTAGGAGTTAACTTAACTTACAATTTTTCGTTCAACAAGCACCTTGACGCTAAATTGGTGTCGTCTAAAAACGCTATTAACGCTTCGTGGTTAAGTTATATACATCATCCTAAAATTGTTGTATCGAACAAGCTGAAAATTTTTAACACTGCAGCAAAATCGATTATGTTTTATGGCGCCGAAGTTTGGGGTTTTAAACAGTATGAGCAAGTAGAGAAGTTACTACGTTATTTCCTGAAAAAAATGTTATATTTACCTGCAAATACTCCTAATTATATGCTACACATAGAAACAGGTCTGGCTTCTCAATTTGAAGAAACGCTTAAATTACATTTTAGCTATGTGAAAAAAATTTTGAATTATCCCTTGAACAGGCTCCCGCGAATTCTAGCTGAAGAAACAATCTTACAAAATACTTTTTGGTTTCCACAATGGTTTACTCTATGTAGTGATCTTGGCTTTAGCTTTGATTTTGAGAGTTGGAGGCCTGATTTGTCGTTACACCATGATCGTATACTACAAGCATTGAGATTAAAGGAGTATGAGGAACATATTAACAGAGCAAGAGATTCGCGGTTTCATGATTTGTATAGACACGTTCGATTCGAAGTGCCTTCCTACTTTGTTGACTCAAATTCGGCTCATCTTATAAGTTTGGTTTTCAGATGTAGAGGTGGTTTACTCAACTTAAATTTAAGCAGATTTAGTGAAAATACTTTTAATGTGTGCACATTATGCAACTTGCAAGATTATGAGAATACACATCACCTTTTAGGTGTTTGCCCGATATTTGCAGACTTTCGATCATTTTATTTTGGTAAAAGAACACTTACGTTAAGCGAAGTTTACGATGTTTTGAATGGCAAAAATTATTTCATGTTATATAAATACCTAATCAATTGTTTAAAATACAGACAACTTATAATATCTGAATTTAATTAATAAAACCTTTGTAAAATATATTCTATCACACGTTTATAAATTTAATATGATTCAAGCCAATCTGACACACAACATATTCATGTTATGTCAAATTTGATTTATTTTAAGAATACTATTGTAACAATATTAATATTATTATATTCATACTAATGTAAGCATTTATTTAAATAAATCACTCATTCATTCATTCATTCATTCATTCATTATACAAATTTTCGAACGGATTAAAGTCCGGAGATTCAGCTGGCGCAGTCATTAGTTCCACATTATTTTCTAAAAACCATAAATGTGCTTCAGGTTGTTATCTTGCTTAAATTGACATTTTAATGGTGTATATATTATTTATCATATCGGCATTTCCAAACTGGCGTTATGTACATTTTGTACGAAAAAATTAAAAAAAGAATGAAGTAGTCTAAGTTTAAAAAACTTTTTTATATTTGCGTACACTGAGAAAAAAAACATACTTTAAAATTAAACAAAAATTTTTAAAATATAAACTTGACGCCTTTGCGTTTCTACAAAACAAAATTTAAAACGATTGTGTTTAAATTTCAACTATACACTCCTTTCAATTTTTTTCATTCATTATTTCTTTGAAACTTTCTTTGACATTTTTTGAATTTTGAATTTTCATTGGTTTGAAAAATATCGAACATAAAAAAAAATAAAAACTAATTCAGTTTTTCAATATTGAAATATTAAAAATGCAAACTTCATTAAAAGGAGTTGAGATTCGGTATTCGGAGGGTCCCAAAGGTCGCTGATTACGAATCTGTCATCAAAAACTCGGAAAAAATTAAAAAATGGCATCGAAAAAATTATGCTTTAAAACATTTGTTTTAAATTTAAAAATTTTTGTTTTAAATTTGTTTTCTTATTTAAAAACATTGTTTTAAAAACAAAAACCCTTGTTTTAAATTTAACTTTAAGAACAGTTGTGTTTAATTTAAATGAATTTGTTTCAAGCTCTATTTCAAAAACAAATTCGTTTAAAATGAACACAATTTCATTTAATTTTAACACATATTTCCCTCAGTGTAGTAATTAAGTAGCACTATATTAAGTAAAAACAATATAACAATCGACTCTAAGAATTAAAAGATATAAGCAAAAATATACACTGGCGTGACGTTACAAAAAACAGAAGTGGTTTTCGACTTAGATTAGAAAATTTGCAAAACTCTGCGAATTGGGTAAGATTTTTTAAATAAAACTTTAATTGGAAGAATTTAAGATAATATGAGCTTATTTTGCTGGCTATCAACTTAAAAAATCTTTTCTCGGTTTTTTTTTCATCTGGTGTGACGTTACTGCCGTTACGTTACTTAAATTTCCATAGGAACATTTTAAGTTAAAATTTGTTTAAAAAAAATATTTGACGTAAGTGAAACATAAAGTTAAGCTATTATATATTATATTTTTTTAACTCGACCATGAGAAGTTGGGAAAAAAAAAATCCCACTAAAATACCTGCAACGAAATTCAGGAACGAAATCAGGCAAACTTCGAGCAATGTGGCGTGACGTTACTCACTTTTCAAATTTAATATAAAACAAGTAAAGAAAGTCTAAAGTCGGTCTAGGCCGACTATGAAATACCCTAAACCCACTTTTCAAAAATAAAAAATTTTTATTGTAAATGGGCGTTTTATTGTATTGTAGTGGGCGGATGAAGCCTATATTTTAATTGCATTTAAATGGTGATGAAAATTTTACACATACCAAGTTTTATTCCTGTAGCTCACAGTTAATGCCTTTATTGTGCTTTCGCTATGGGAGGTGGGCGTGTTCATGGACGGATTACTCGCAATTTTTGAACGCACCTTAGTTTTGGTATAAAATACACACATACCAAATTTAATTTCTCTATGACAAACATAACCTTATTTATTGAGTTTTAAACTTTTTGGGTTGTATGGGAGGTAGGCGTGTCCGTATGCGGATGACGTCCATTTTTCAAAACCATATTTGTGTTGTCATAAAAAACATATGTGTCAAATTTTAGCTCTGTAGGTTAAACAGAGGCTTATTTATTGCGTTTTCAATTTTTGGGTTGTATGGGAGGTGGGCGTGTCCGTGAACGGATGACGTCCATTTTTCGAAGACATCTTTGTGTTTGTATAAAACAGATACATATCAAATTTTATTGTTGTAGGCTAAATATGAGCTGAGCTATGCAGTTTTCAATTTTCGCGTTGTATGGGAGGTAGGCGTGTGCGTGGGCGGATGATGTCCATTTTTCAAAACCATCTTTGTGTTGTCATAAAAAACATATGTGTCAAATTTTAGCTCTGTAGGTTAAACAGAGGCTTATTTATTGCGTTTTCAATTTTTGGGTTGTATGGGAGGTGGGCGTGCCCGTGAACGGATGACGTCCATTTTTCGAAGACATCTTTGTGTTCTTATAAAACACATACATATCAAATTTTATTGTTGTAGGCTAAAAATGAGCTGAGTTATGCAGTTTTCAATTTTCGGGTTGTATGGGAGGTAGGCGTGTCCGTGGGCGGATGATGTCCATTTTTCAAAAACATCTTTGTGTTGATACAAAACACATACATACCAAATTTTATTGTTGTAGGTTAATTATGAGCTGAGTTATGCAGTTTTCAATTTTTGCGTTGTATGGGAGGTAGGCGTGTCTGTGGGCGGATTCCAAAAATATTCAATAGTGCAGATCCTTGGGTCCATGTGACTATGTGTACCAAGTTTCATTTAATTATCTCAACTCCTTCTTCTTATCCTGTGTATACGGACAACACACAGACGGACGGACGGACGGACGGACGGACGGACGGACGGACGGACATGGATAGCTCGACTCACGTGGTGACGCTGATCAAGAATATATATACTTTTCTATACCGGACTCGCTTCGTTCTATGCGTTACAAACGTTTGCACAAAGTTAATATACCCTGACCTTTCAGGTTTAGGGTATAATTAAGGATTTTTCTTCTTAGCGATTTTTTTATAAAACTTACTTAACTTACTTATTAAAATTTATTAAAATGCAAAATTTCACGCACTTTTGAACGTCAGCGTAGAAAAAATAGCACTAAATGCTTTTCTTTCTGGCGTGACGTTACCTCAGAATATAATTAAAAGCAAATAAAAATTTTACCGTTAATTAATTTTTGTATGCTCTTTTGCATTTAGTTGTTGTTGTAGCAAAAGTTATGCATAAGAGTGCAATTGCACAAGTACTCGTAGAAATGGAAGTTATAAAGAGAAAATAAAAAACAAAACAAATTGGCCATTTCAGCCCTTGAAAGGACTTTGACCGAGCTTCTTATGATCAATTGTACTGTGTGTGTTATTAAATGTTTGTACACAATTGACTGAGAATTGACCTACATGTTTTATGCCGACTCCGAACGGCTCATTTTCTCAAGAAGCTTTACATGGCAATATTTACTCTCTGAGATTTGCCATTGTCTGCAGAGAGGTGGTGACCGATCAGAAAAATTTTTTATTGAAAAAAAAACTTTTTGCCGCGGCTGGGGATCTAACCCGGGCTCCGAGCATGCTAAGCCACACACTTAACCTGCATGCCACGGCCACCACATAAAGAGAAAATGCTCATAGAAATAAACAAAACTGACCAAAACTTTAACTTTAACTTGGTACCCCAATATCTTGCCATCGCAGCATGGGAAAAACTTTAACTCTTTAATTAAATTAATTTTGAATATTTCTCTTTAATAATACAAGTAAAAAAATTTTGGTTAACTTTTAATTTTTTAGTTACGGTAGACTTTTCTGCGGAAATGCCCATATGGAATCATCATGACATCCTGCAAGGTAAAGATTTTTGTCCATTATTTGCTTGATTCAGTACAAAGGCCCAACACAATACCAAAAAATCCTCCCCACAACATTATAACACCTACATGTTTAAATGTTTTTGTGGTATAGCCAGGTTTATCTTCGGTATTTATTGGACGAATTAAGGAAGTCTATGTATTACTATCAAAATTTGTTTTTGTTACGTCCGACTATAAAACGTTGCACCATTTTTCACCGTTAACTGGGCCGTTATAATCTAAGTCCGATTTAGCGAATGCTTATCGGTTTCTTCTCTGTCTCTTAGTCTGCATTAGAACTTTCCGAGGTGATCTTCTGAAAAAATTATTTTCTATCAAACGCTGGCTAACGGTTGTGGTAGAAACTGGAACTCCTTATTCTTCTTGTATGTCTGCAGCACACTTATAAAGATCCCTACTTGATACCAGCTTGATATGCATATCATATTTTGCAAGAGTTTCTCGTTCGAGCAAAGACTTTATGACCCAATTAGTTCTATTTTTGATATAATATCTATTTAAAATGCCATCAATTATTCAAGACGGAGATCAAATACTACTTACAAAAGCTATTTTGCAAAAAAAAAAGAAGTTATGTCAAGAATTTAATCGACTGATCTTATTGTTTTTCTCCGCTTAAAGTTTTGCCATTATTTTTAATTCGCCTCAAAACACAAGCCTCAAAAGCTTACTCGCGTTTATTCAATAGTTGGGTAAAATTTTATTGTCGATAGTGAAAACTGTCGTCGTAATTTTGTTCGAAAACAAGCTGTTGGTGAAATTGTGTTCTCCGACGTATTTACTCGATGAGGGTTCAAAAATAGGTGTGATTGTCAATTATGATAATTTATGAACTACATTTCGGATAATCGGATGATCTACCCTACTTACCGTTTCTTATCCTATTTCGCCTTACGATATATTTAAAATTGTTAAAAAATATTTTCTGCATCTTTATTTAGACAACTTTGGAAGCGAAATTTTCACATAATCTGACGTCATCTTAATATGACGTCATTAAAAAGACAAGCGTCCTGCTCCGTGCTCTATATCACTCAAACTGTTATAGTTGTTATTGCTATGTATAGGCTGAATATGTTAGCCTAGACCAGAACCTGTTTCGCTATTACAGTGCTTTTTATATAAAAAATTGTTAGCCTAAAAGTATGCACACAAAATTTATTTAAGGTCGGACATAACATTCGCGGCAGCGAAAACAAACCTTTTTTAAAAAATTCATAACTCAGTCACAAACAAACATTTTTTCAAATTATTGTAAAAAATTGAACGAATTGCAAGAAAAAATTCAAAAAAAAATATATATCTTATTCCAGCATGGTTTTATAAAGCTCCAAACTGGCGACAGAGAGCTCCAAACACGGGGCCTCGTGGTTGCAGCGCTGGGAGTCGCAAAAATTGTCAGATCTGGAAAAAAATGACTTTTTTAAATCTTAACAAAATTGGTTATCGTATAACAGCAGCGTTTTTTTAATTTTTTAATTTTTTTAATAAAAAATCAAAAAAAAAAAATTTAAAAAAAGCTCGTGTCATACGATAACGAATCAAGTTAAAAAAATACAAAAAAAAAAAATTTCGTCAAAAAATGAACTCGCTAGTGCCGAAACCAGTACGAAAAACATGGTTTCGAGATAAACGCGTTCAAAGTTTGTGAACAAAGAAAAATGCTAGGAAACATAAAAATGCGCTCTCACTAATCCGGCTTTAACTTTTGAACCCGTAAAAATTTTTCCATGAAATTCTTAGAATCTTAAGAATATTTACTAAAATACGAAATTATAAAAAAGTCGATTTCAAAAAACGGCCAATGTCATGTCCAAAACATTGAACAAAATAACATTTGAGGTGAATGAAAAATGTCATAACGTCTGCTACTTAATTATTTTGAATACGATCCGTTGTATGACTAAACTTTTCTAAAAATAAAATATAATTCTTTGAAAAAAACAGTGGGCGTTTTTGGTTTTTTGTTGGTTGCAATTTCGCTTTTTTGCTTTGGCGATTTTTGATATGAAAAGTTGGCAAAATATTTGGGCGAAATTTTATTTTTTGTTTTTGTCAGGTTTTGGAAAATCCAGGTCTTTTTAGTACACGTTGTATCTCACCATATTACCTCACATAGAATAAACTTATGTATTTTCATTTGCCTCAGTTCATTTTCATTTGATTCGTAGTTGTATGGTTTTGGTTTATTTTAAAAAGTTGTTGGTGCCTCAAAAAACAAAAAAAAAAAATGGTCTAATAATTATTTTTGATAATTTTAATTTAAATTTAACCTCCAAAGTATAAATATTTTCAAATTTAACCGTATATAACAAGGTTATATGCTCAAACTTTATGTACACAAAAGCACATTTGAATAATCCGTTGGTATGTCTCCGAACGAATTGTGAGAGAACTAAATGTGACTTATAAAAATGGACTCTAAATTTGTGATCAGTCCTTTCAAGTTACCCCAAGTTTATGAAAAATTCCCCGATCAAGTATAAACTTGACTGATTACTGATAAAAGAGAATATTTTTTAATATAATTTAATTTAAAGAAAAATGATAAAATAATATTTTTTATAATTAGTGTAAAAAATCCAAGATGAATCTTAATATTAAATATTTTCATTGAAATTTAGTGATGAAAGTCATCTTTAAATAAGTGTCAATGCTTATTTCTAAATTTAAACCTTTTTATTTATTTTTAGTTGCAAAATTTGGATTTAATAATTTACACTGAGAAAAAAACACATACCTTGCTGCGGTAAAAAATTTAAAATTTCTCTATTTTTGATAATAGCAATTTTCTCTTGTTCAAATAAAATTTTCTTCAATTAGAATAAATTTTCACATTTTCGAAGAAATATTTCGTAACTTCTAGGAAATGGAAATATTTTAATGTCTCTTATAATGATAAGTATTTTTCTCGCACAAAAAATTTCTCATTTATAGAGAAATTTTATTAAAAATGAAAAACTTTTCTTATATTTTGATAAAAAATTCACTATGAGAAGTATTTTCTTCAATAAAAACAAATATTTTCTCAAAAAAAAAAAAGTATTTTTCTCTAAAAACAATATACTTTTCTATTTCATGGAACCTTTTTATCATTTTTAGAGAATTTTAAGTACCGCAATTAGAGAATAGCCTTCTCTAGAGCAAAGTCTATACCATTTTTCTCTAAATATGATGCGTTTTTTATCATATTCCGAGGCACTTTTTTCTGAGTGTATTAAGTCTTTTTTATATATTTTTCCGATTGTTCATCATAATGTGCTAGCTTTGATATAAACTGCATAAAATGTAATATTAAACACATTCAATTTAAAAATCATCCTTAAGGACAGGTATAAGAAGAATCGATATTTTATTTATATATGTTGATGATCAAAAAGCAAAATGAAAAAGGTCAGAAAATTGAGCGTGCGAAAACAACAGGTACGGGCTTAAAGCGAAAATAGTCGATCTTAACGTATGCCTGGATTAAAGATAGCATGGATCAGTTTTTAGTTCAGCACATGTATAGTAATGTTACGGCGAAATGAGAGATTTTAATTGGTGGATTAAAGTGCGATACTCAGCAATGTGACGAACGGAAGGACGAGAAGCATTTTGTTCGATGTGTTATTAGTTGTGAATATTCCAAAAATATTATTATTATCCGTTGTAAAAGAAGAAATTCAAACTAAAATACTTTTTTGAAATATTTGTAAATCCTGCCAATAAATGGACTATGTTGTTCAAGAAACAAAGTGGGCTGCAATCAGGTATAGCTTTAAGTATGAGTTTGTAGAAGAAAAAATGGAAAAATTTTATTTCAAATATTTTTTATTTCAACCAGGAAACGTTATTATAGTTTAAAGGGCTAAATTTAAAAAAAAATTTTGAAAATGTTGCAATAGTAAAAAAAACACTCGCAGCCTCTTCACTTGGTGACTCTTCGGTAGCTCAAATGAGCTATTATTCTGATGCAATTTGAAGATGATGCCCACCGTATGATAAGCTCGGTCATGTTTTTGATATCAAGCTTAAATAGTTCAGCATGCACACACACTTACATACAAACAAACAAACATACACACATCAATGCCATAGCATTCAACTGTAATTATATGTATATCATGTTTCTAGTTGCATCTTACAAAAAACTGAAAGATCAAACTACAAAAAACAAAAAACAAAAAAAATTTAAAAAAGAATCAACTCTTTCTACTGTCTTTCGATACAATTTTCCCGGTCATATCTTGATGTGTCCGGGAAAATATACCATCATAATTTCATATAGCAAACGCGCGACGCAACAACGAAGCCACATCGAATTCGCCCAATTTTCATTCTCAATTCCAATAACCATTCGCGCGACCACATTCATTATCATTGCTAGCCATGGTCGATCCTAATGATGGCGGTGGCGGTAGTGCTGGTGATGGTGGTGGTAGTGATGGTGGTGGCTAAGTTGAGCAGACAGACAGTCAGTCAGAAGCAGCAGTGGCCGGTCGTGATTGGTGTCGTTGACGGTGGCGGTTACATGCACTGTACCACTAGCAAAAGGCATCAGCATCAGCATCACCACTGCCATGAAGTATGCCCTCTTTATACTAGGAATCAATCTACTCAGGGCAATGTCCCCATGCAAGCTGCTGATCATATACTACACATGAATTGGATTAGTTTGGCTTGAGTTGGCAGCACTCTGTCCTCCGCTATTGCCATACAATGAGATCTTGGCAAACACACTGACATGGCTTCAAGTCATGTTTCGTTGAATACGCTCTGCTGTTAAAGCCTGATAGTTTAGCAGAGAGGCAGGGCAACAAAAATACAAAAAAAAAAAAGAAATATCAACTACAGCAATATATTTGAAGCCTATGGGAAGATTTTTAGAAATGATTACAAGGCAGCATAAGTCAAGTTGGGCCAAGTAGTTGGCAGAATTTGTCCTGTCCTCCTGTTCGCCATATCATACAGTGAGAAAAACTAAAATAAAATAACTTAGGCAAAAGCTTTTTTGGAGTTTACTCCTTTAGAATCGATTTGCATATAAAGAAATTATATTAGGGGGTAAAGTCAAATTTTCAACTATTTTTCGTTACGTTTGAATTTTCAACTATTTTTTGCGTTATGGTTGAATTTTCAACTTTTTTTCGTTACGTTTGAATTTTCAACTATTTTTGCGTTATGCTTGGCCAATCGAATGCAATGGAATTATCAAGGTCACAGGCAGATCATTGGCACTTTAATGGATTCCATGGAGAATTTGGACAAAAGTGGATGATTCTATGGCCATTCGGATGCAATGGGATTATCAAGGTCACAGGCGGGTCATTAGCACTTTAATGGATTCCATGGATTCCATGGAGGTGACAGGGGAGTCATTGGAACTTTTATTGGTTGAAGCAACATTTGGACCAAAATGGATGATTCTATGGCCAATCGGATGCAATGGGATTATCTGAGGTCAGAGATGGGTCCTTGGAACTTTTATGGGTTCCATGGAACATTTGGACCAAAATGGGTGATTCTATGGCCAATCAGATCCAATGGGATTATCTGAAGTCATAGGCGGGTCATTGGAACTTTTATGGGTTCCATGGAACATTTGGACCAAAATGGGTGATTCTATGGCCAATCGGATGCAATGGGATTATCTGAGGTCATAGGCGGGTCATTGGAACTTTTATGGGTTCCATGGAACATTTGGACCAAAATGGGTGATTCTATGGCCAATCGGATGCAATGGGATTATCTGAGGTCATAGGCGGGTCATTGGAACTTTTATGGGTTCCATGGAACATTTGGACCAAAATGGGTGATTCTATGGCCAATCGGATGCAATGGGATTATCTGAGGTCATAGGCGGGTCATTGAAACTTTTATGGGTTCCATGGAACATTTGGACCAAAATTGATGATTCTATGGCCAAACAGAAGCAATGGGATTATCTGAGATCATAGACGGGTCATTGGAACTTATATGGGTTCCATGGAACATTTGGACCAAAATGGGTGATTCTATGGCCAATCGGATGCAATGGGATTATCTGAGGTCACAGGAAAGTCATTGGAACTTTTATGGGTTCCATGGAACATTTAGACCAAAATGGGTGATTCTATGGCCAATCGGATGCAATGGGATTACCTGAGGTCACAGGCGGGTCATTGGAACTTTTATGGGTTCCATGGAACATTTTTACCAAAATGGGTGATTCTATGGCCAATCGGATGCAATGGGATTATCTGAGGTCACAGGCGGGTCATTGGAACTTTTACGGGTTCCATGGAACATTTGGACCAAAAAAGATGATTCTATGGCCAATCGGATGCAATGGGATTATCTGAGGTCACAGGCGGGTCATTGGAACTTTTATGGGTTCCATGGAACATTTGGAACAAAATAGATGATTCTATGGCCAATCGGATGCAATGGGATTATCTGAGGTCACAGGCGGGTCATTGGAACTTTTATGGGTTCCATGGAACATTTGGAACAAAATAGATGATTCTATGGCCAATCGGATGCAATGGGATTATCTGAGGTCACAGGCGGGTCATGTGAATTTTTATGGGTTCCATGGAACATTTAGACCAAAATGGATGATTCCATGGCCAATCGGGTGCAATGGGATTACCTGAGGTCTCAGGCGGGTCATTGGAACTTTTATGGGTTCCATGAAACATTTGGACCAAAATGGGTGATTCTATGGCCAATCGGGTGCAATGGGATTATCTGAGGTCTCAGGCGGGTCATTGGAACTTTTATGGGTTGCATGAAACATTTGGACCAAAATGGGTGATTCTATGGCCAATCGGGTGCAATGGGATTATCTGAGGTCACAGGCGGGTCATTGGAACTTTTATGGGTTCCATGGAACATTTGGACCAAAAAAGATGATTCTATGGCCAATCGGGTGCAATGGGATTACCTGAGGTCTCAGGCGCGTCATTGGAACTTTTATGGGTTTTATGGAATATTTGGAACAAAATGGGTGATTCAATGGCCAATCGGATGCAATGGGATTATCTGAGGTCACAGGAAAGTCATTGGAACTTTTATGGGTTCCATGGAACATTTAGACCAAAATGGGTGATTCTATGGCCAATCGGATGCAATGGGATTACCTGAGGTCACAGGCGGGTCATTGGAACTTTTATGGGTTCCATGGAACATTTTTACCAAAATGGGTGATTCTATGGCCAAGCGGATGCAATGGGATTATCTGAGGTCACAGGCGGGTCATTGGAACTTTTACGGGTTCCATGGAACATTTGGACCAAAAAAGATGATTCTATGGCCAATCGGATGCAATGGGATTATCTGAGGTCACAGGCGGGTCATTGGAACTTTTATGGGTTCCATGGAACATTTGGAACAAAATAGATGATTCTATGGCCAATCGGATGCAATGGGATTATCTGAGGTCACAGGCGGGTCATGTGAATTTTTATGGGTTCCATGGAACATTTAGACCAAAATGGATGATTCCATGGCCAATCGGGTGCAATGGGATTACCTGAGGTCTCAGGCGGGTCATTGGAACTTTTATGGGTTCCATGAAACATTTGGACCAAAATGGGTGATTCTATGGCCAATCGGGTGCAATGGGATTATCTGAGGTCACAGGCGGGTCATTGGAACTTTTATGGGTTCCATGGAACATTTGGACCAAAATGGATGATTCTATGGCCAAACGGATTCAATGGGATTATCTGAGGTCATAGGCGGGTCATTGGAACTTTTATGGGTTCCATGGAACATTTGAACCAAAATGGGTGATTCTATGGCCAATCGGATGCAATGGGATTATCTGAGGTCACAGACGGGTCATTGGACCTTTTATGGGTTCCATGGAACATTTGGACCAAAATGGGTGATTCTATGGCCAATCGGATGCAATGGGATTATCTGAGGTCACAGGCGGGTCATTGGAACTTTTATGGGTTCCATGGAACATTTGGACCAAAAAAGATGATTCTATGGCCAATCGGATGCAATGGGATTATCTGAGGTCACAGGCGGGTCATTGGAACTTTTATGGGTTCTATGGAACATTTGGACCAAAAAAGATGATTCTATGGCCAGTCGGATACAATGGGATTATCTGAGGTCACAGGCGGGTCATTGGAACTTTTATGGGTTCCATGGAACATTTGGACCAAAAAAGATGATTCTATGGCCAATCGGATGCAATGGGATTACCTGAGGTCACAAGCGGGTCATTGGAACTTTTATGGGTTCCATGGAACATTTGGACCAAAATGGGTGATTCTATGGCCAATCGGATGCAATGGGATTATCTGAGGTCACAGACGGGTCATTGGACCTTTTATGGGTTCCATGGAACATTTGGACCAAAATGGGTGATTCTATGGCCAATCGGATGCAATGGGATTATCTGAGGTCACAGGCGGGTCATTGGAACTTTTATGGGTTCCATGGAACATTTGGACCAAAAAAGATGATTCTATGGCCAATCGGATGCAATTTGATTATCTGAGGTCACAGGCGGGTCATTGGAACTTTTATGGGTTCTATGGAACATTTGGACCAAAAAAGATGATTCTATGGCCAGTCGGATACAATGGGATTATCTGAGGTCACAGGCGGGTCATTGGAACTTTTATGGGTTCCATGGAACATTTGGACCAAAAAAGATGATTCTATGGCCGATCGGATGCAGTGGGATTATCTGAGGTCACAGGCAGGTCATTGGTATTATGGTGGGTTCTATGGAACATTTGGACCAAAAAAGATGATTCTATGGCCAATCGGATGCAATGGGATTATTTGAGGTCACAGGCAGGTCATTGGAACTTTTATGGGTTCCATGGAACATTTGGACCAAAATGGGTGATTCTATGGCCAATCGGATGCAATGGGATTATCTGAGGTCACAGGCGGGTCATTGGAACTTTTATGGGTTCCATGGAACATTTGGACTAAAATGGGTGATTCGATGGCCAATCGGATGCAATGGGATTATCTGAGGTCATAGGAAGGTTATTGGAACTTTTATAGGTCACAGGCGGTTCATTGGAACTTTTATGGGTTCCATGGAACATTTCGAACAAAATTGATGATTCTATAGCTAATCGTATGCAATGGGATTGTCTGAGGTCATTGTCACTTTTATGAGTTATACGAAGTATTTAGACATAAATGGATGATTCTGTGGTCAAGCGGATGTAACTTAACTACGTGAGGTCTTAAAATTTTTGAGTCATAAGCATAATATAGATTTAGTTTTGGAAGAACACTGGGACTTCTAGATTTGGTTCAATCCTCACGATTTGTAAAAAATTTTACTTCAGACTTTCACGTTTCGAGTTTAAGTTATTTCAATTTTATTTCCTCAGTTTTTGGTAACGACATTTCATATTGGTAATGAAATTTATTATTTTAACTGTTTATACATGATGAGCTTATATATTTCCCAACTTTGCCTATTGTACATGGTTCTATTTAATTCCAAGACAATCGATGAGAAGTAAACTCCAATCGCGCGTCGGAGCTGACACGCACTCTTTTTTTTTTTTTGTTGACTCTAACAATTTGTCAATACGAACAATTTTTTTCAGTGCTGCTCAAGGTCCAGGTTTGTGATGCGTGTTATAGAACGGGCATGATTATTGACTTATAGAGCATGAGTTTTGTTCGTCGAGAGAGAGCTGTCTGCTTCTCAATTGCCTACCGAGCCCAAAGTAGCACCTCTTTGCCAAGAGTTATCCTTCGTTTAATCTCAATACTGATATCATTGGCTGAATCCCAGGCCAAGCTATACATAATACAATACACTTAAGGAGGGACATGACATTGGCCGTTTTTATACCCTAAACCTGAAAGATCAGGGTATATTAACTTTGTGCAAACGTTTGTAACGCATAGAACGAAGCGAGTCCGGTATAGAAAAGTATGTATATTCTTGATCAGCGTCACCATTTGAGTCGAGCTATCCATGTCCGTCCGATAAGAAGAAGGAGTCGAGATAATTGGATGAAACTTGGTACACATGGTCACATAGACCCAAGGATCTGCACTATTGAATATTTTTGGAATCCGCCCACGGACACGCCTACCTCCCATACAACGCAAAAATTGAAAACTGCATAACTCAGCTCATAATTTACCTACAACAATAAAATTTGGTGTGCATGTATTTTATGTCAACACAAAAATGTCTTCGAAAAATGGACGTCATCCGTTTACGGACACGCCCACCTCCCATATAACCCAAAAATTGAAAACGCAATAAATAAGCCTGTGTTTAACTTAAAAACCTTAAATTTGGCACATATGTTTTGTATAACGAAACAAAGATGATTTTGAAAAATGGACATCATCCGCCCACGGACACGCCTACCTCCCATACAACGCGAAAATTTAAAACTGCATAACTCAGCTCATAGTTAACCTACAACAATAAAATTTGATATGTATGTGTTTTATACCAACACAAAGATGTCTTCGAAAAATGGACGTCATCCGCTCACTGACACGCCCACCTCCCATACAACACAAAAATTGAAAACGCAATATATAAGCCTGTGTTTAACCAAAAGACCTAAAATTTGGCACATATGTTTTTTATGACAAGACAAAGATGGTTTTGAAAAATGGACGTCATCCGCCTACGGACACGCCTACCTCCCATATAGTCCAAAAAGTTGAAAACTCAATAAATAAGTTTATGTTTGTCATAGAGAAATTAAATTTTGTATGTATGTATTTTATATCAAAACTAAGGTGTGTTCAAAAATTGGGAGTAGTCCGTCCAAAAACTCGCCCACCTCCCATAGCGAAAGCACAATAAAGGCATTAACTGTGAGCTACGGGAATAAAACTTGGTATGTGTACATTTTTCATCAACATTTAAATGCACATAAATTATAGGCTTCATTATCCCACGGACACGCCCATTTACAATAAAAATTTTTTGTTTTTGAAAAGTGGGTTTAGGGTATTTCATAGTCGGCCTAGACCGACTTTAGACTCTCTTTACTTGTTTTTAAATTTTTTTTCGATTTTTTATAAAAAAAAATTTTGTAAAAAACACAATTTCAAATTTAGAACATCACCGCCAGTTTGAAGCTCTATATAATCATGTTGGAGTGAAAATATATTTTTTTTTTTTTAATTTGATTTTCTTATAATTTGTTCAATTCTCTGCAATAATTGACTGACTGACTGTTTTTGACTGACAATTAGTGTCCGACCGAATATTCGGTTTCGGTTTCGGCCAGTTTCGGCCCTTTTAGTCAGTTTCGGCTATTCGGCATCAATATGGCCGAAACCGAAACCGAAACCGAATAACTCTAAACACTAAAAAGTTCCTTAAAGTGGTTTAAAAATTATCTATTTATTATTTTAAAGTTGAACTTTGATATTCAAAGAATATTTATCGTATGTATACGTTATTTTTATCTATTTGAATTGTTTTGTTTTTGAAAGCTTTTAATTAAATTTAAAAAAAAAATAAAATGTTTTTAAAACAAATTTGTATGCAGACTTTCAGTTTCGGTTTCGGCCGAATATTACAAAAATGGCCGAAATTCGGTTTCGGTTTCGGTTTCGGTTTCTGCCAAAATTTTGGTTTCGGTCGGACACTACTGACAATGAGTTATGAATTTTTAAAAAAAGTCTGTTTTCTCTGTCGCGAATGTTATATCCCCCCCTTAACCCGTAATTAAATTCACGAAGACAGTGTTTGCGTTCAGGAATTTTGTGAAAGTTTTTATACGTGCACATAATTTATTTTTATATTTTACATGGCCTGTATATGAATACACTGTAGAAATGTTTAATTTTACGGAACTTATGTACAAGTACACATGGTCAGTGAACGCAAAATTTATGTAAGTTTTTTATGAACGTATACAACATTTATAAAATCAGTATAAAATTTGATTACTTTTTATTTCTGTGGTCAAATCATGTTCTTTCAATAATTCCGTAAAAAATAGTACATTTTAAAATTCTTAAACATATTTCAAGCGACTTTTGTAAAATTATGATTTGTAGCTTTCTTCAATTTTTTTCAGTGTACCTGTAAATTATCTATTTCGTCAATGGTATTATATATTATGGACATATTATCATTTTTATCATCATCTTCGTCGCCGACGTCATCAACTTAAATGTTAGCTAGCGGTCAGCCGCCATGCTTGGTAATCAACGCAGCAGCAGCAGATATTGCAGCAACACGCTGCCATGGCAGCGACATGCGACAAGCGGCCAGAGATCAATTGAGGCGTAATTGCGCGATCGCATTGCTGTAGAGTCGCCAAATTGTAGGAGAGCAACAATTATAGCCAGCAGCAGCAGCAGCTGCAGCTGCAGCAGCAACAGCAGCAAAGACTGTGATCAGATTAGCGGTGTGGGCTAGAAAATTGAACGTGCAGAACTTCAACTTGAACGAATTTAGCTATGAAGGATCATTACGTTAAGCTGTATTTTGCCGAAGGATTTTTTGTTGCGGGAAGAGTAAATTGCTTGTTTTGAGCTAACAATTGGCAGCAGTTGTCGATATATACGAAGTGCATAAGCAGTACAGTCGCAGGCAGGTAAACAACAAAATTTATCAAAGCAACGGTTTATAAATGCAAACGAATGCAATCCTTTAATATTTGCTGTTACAATATTGGTTGCACTTATAATTGACATTCTTTTTTGGTGCGCCGTTTTGCAGATCGTTTTCTACTAATACAAATTGAGTGAGCTCTATAATATTGCTAGCTACGAAAATTGCAATCAATAAAAAAAAATTGTAAACCGCAATTTATACACAAACACGTTCGCTTCGACAGAGGGCCACTGAGACAACCCACCCACCTGTCTTTCGTGGGTACCTGTGCAATACCACGCCTAGTCAGCTGAATTGTAAAATAGATTTCATTGGTTTTTCGCTGGTTTCTGTGCAATTTTATTGCTGCTGGTTTTATAGCCTTGAAAAATAAATAAAAAAAAAAAAATTTCCGAAAATTATGGAAAACAAAACAATAATCAAAAAGCCATATATTCATATTTTTCACATAAACTGTGGATTCGCAAATTGAAAATTCATGACTGGAACAATATTGCACAGTAACAGATAAACGGAAAAAACAATTTGAAGCATGGTGTGCTGAGTTTCTGCTGGTCAAATTAATTTCAACTAAAGCTGAAGTTGTAAGCTTAGTTCTGTCTTATTGTTTTTGACAATTTTTTTTGTATAATTTGTAATTTTAATTTGAATCCTTTAAAATTAATATTTTTGACTGTTTTCTCATGAAATATTCTTGCGGCCCTTGTATTTGTACATAGATTATATGAATTTCGAGCACTTAACTCTTAAAGTAGTTTGGGCTTCCCTTGTATATGTATATGAGATTCATGCATTGTTTTTTCATTTATCTCATGAACTGTTCTTCTTCTCCTCGTACTTGTACATGCATTTTCTGTATTTTATTCACATTAAATATGAATGAAGCTCGGTCATAAGAAGCTCGTTCAAAGTCCTTTCAAGGGCTGAAATGGGCAATTTTTTTTTGTTTTTTGTCTTAAGGTGGGACATAACATTCGTGGCAGAGAAAACAGAGTTTTTTTTTAAGTTCATAACTCAGTCAAAAACAAACATTTTTCCAAAATTTTTTTTATTCTTGTAGAGAATTGAACAAATTACTAGAAAAGAATTCAAAAAAATATATTTTTCACTCCAACATTGAAAGTGTGTTTTTTCGAAAAAAATATTGACTTTAAAAATTCATAAAAAATCGAAAGAGTTTAAAAAAAGTTTAAAAAAATACAAAAAAAAATATAAATTTCGTCAAACCTCTAGAACCGCAACCAGTGCAAAAAACATGGTTTCGAGATAAACGCGTTCAAAGTTTGTGAACAAAAAAAAAAAGGCGAAAATTAAAAATGCGCTCTCACTAATCCGGCTGTAACTTTTGAACCTGTAGGAATTTTTCCATGAAATTTTTTCTTAGAATCTTAAGAATATTTATTAAAATACAAAATTATAAAGTCGATTTAAAAAAACCGCCAATGTCATGTACCCCGTTCACTATGAATGAATCATGTTCCCCTTGAATTTTTTTTAATGCATTTATAAAATTTTTTATTGGTTCATGTATCTTGTTCACATACTTTGTGAACTTTAAATGCTAGTCTTATGAAATATTCATGTTCTTGTGTTCTTTTGGTATGTATTATTTGTGTATTTTTTTGTGTTTTTTGTGTATATCATTAAAAAATCATGTGACTCATGTAATTGGTTACTGGATCAAAACTCATGAATGTGATTCATGAAGATAAAGTAAAAATTCATAAAAGTGTGCAATTTTTTGGTTCATTGCAGGAACCGAAAATAATGATTATTTTCAAATTTTAATCAAAAACATCAACAGGTGTTACGGCTCAGAAAAAACTTTTGAGCATAAAGAATTGTTGGAATTTGTATTGCATCTTCGAATAAATAATGCTTTTTATTTTTTAACAACAAACATAATAATTAAAAATAATTATTATAAATGGATTTCTATTTGTTTGTTCAGAAATAAAAATCGTTGCAAGATTTTGAATTTTTTTGCTCAGAAGTAAAAATCATTCTAGTTTTTTATTATTTTCCACACAAATAAAAAACAATTTTTTGATTTTTATTACTTTGCTCAAAAATAAAAATTATTTCTCAATTTTATTTTTTTTCTTATACAAAAAATTAATTTTTTATTTTTGTTCAAAAATTATTTGAAACTAATTTATAAGTTAATAATAAAATCATATTATAAATTTTTTTTTTATCAGTATTTTTTTTTTTTTTGATTAAAATAAAAACTCATTTCTTGATTTTTTTTTTCTGATCAGATATAAAATTAATTTTATATATTTTCTTCAAAGAAAATAAAGTCTTAATAAAGGAATAAAATTTTGATTTTGATAAAAAACTGATTTTAATAAGTTTCTCAGTGAAATAACAAATGAGTTTTATTTCAAACCAAAAAAATAAAAATAAAAAAATTATTTTTAGTTTTGAGCAAAAAAAAAAATAAATCAAAAAAATTATTTTTTGGTTTGAAAACCAAAAAAATATCTAAAATAATTTTTTGATTCTTATTATTTTGCTCAAAAATTCTGAATTTTATTTTTTTCCTTATACAACAAATCATTTTTAATTTTTTTTTGTTCAAAAATTATTATAAATTAATAATAAAATTATATTATAAATGTTTTTGGTTTTTATTTTTTTTGAATAAATTAAAAAACTCATTTCTTGATTTTTATTTTTTTTTATCATATATAAAAATCATGTCTATATATTTTCTTCACAGAAAAAAAAGTCTTAATAAGGGAATAAAATTTTGTAGTAGATTTTTATTTCTGAGCACAAAAATAAAAATCCTGAAATGTTTTAAATATCTGAACAAAAAAATAAAAATCAAAACATGATTTTAATAAGTTACTCAGCGAAATAATTAAAATCAACAAATGAGTTTTATTTCAAACCAAAAAAATAAAAATAAAAAAATTATTTTTATTTTTGAGAACAAGAATAAAAAATCAAAAAATTATTTTTTGTTTGAAAACAAAATAAAAAAATTTAAAATAATTTTTTGATTTTTGTTATTTTGCTCAAAAATAAAAATTATTTTTGAATATAATTTTTTTAAACAAAAAAAAAACAAAAACAAATTGGCCATTTCAGCCCTTGAAAGGACTTTAACCGAGCTTCTTATGATCAATTGTGTTGTGTGTGTTATTAAATGTTTGCACATAATTGATCGAGAACTGCACCTACATGTTTTATGCCGACTCCGAACGGCTAAAGTTCATGTTCTCAAGAAGCTTTACATGGCATTATTTACTCTCTGAGGTTTGCCATTGTCTGCAGAGAGGTGGTGACCGATCAAAAAAATTTTTTTTTTTAAAAAAAATTTTCGCCGCGGCTGGGGATTCAATTTTTTTTGCTTATACAAAAAATCATGTTTCATTTTTTGTTTTGTTCAAAAATTATTATAAATTAATTTATAATTTAATAACAAAATCATATTATAAATGTTTTTTGATTTTTATTTTTTTTTGATTAAAATAAAAACTCATTTCTTGATTTGTATTGCTTTTTTTAATCAAATATAAAAATCATTTTTACATGTTTTCTTTAGAGAAAAATAAATAATATAAAATGTTTTATATTTCTGAACAAAAAAATAAAAATCAAAAATTAATTTAAGTTAGTTATTGAGCGAAATAATGAAAATCAACAAATGAGTTTTATTTCAAACCAAATAAATAAAAATCAAAAATTATTTTTATTTTTCAACCAAAAAATAAATATAAAAAAAATATTTTTTTGGTTGAAACAAAAAATCTAAAATAATGTTTTTTATTTGAGTAAAAATTATAAAATTAAAAAACTCAAAATCAAAAAATTTTTGTATTTGAAATCAATGATAATTTGTGCGTTACAGTTTTACACAATGTGTCATGTTTAGATTAAAATACAGTGAAAGCTCCCATAGACGGAAGCTGTAATAAGCGGACATTTCCCATAAGCGGACACATTCTTGGGAACGAACAATTTTTGGTTTTTTTCCATAGAAAATGCTCTTCCATAATGGGACTTTCCTATAAACGGATGCAAACACATATGTATTTATGAAAAAATATCTCGCATAAGCGAACGCGAAGTTCTAATAAGCGGACAATTTTGACTTATTTTGAGCACAAAATTTCTGCTTTTCTTTTGTTTTTGGTATTTTTGACAGTTCAACGTGTTTTTTTTTTTCTCTTTTTACGAATTTATGTTCGCATAATTGTGTTGCGCTGCTTACTTGTAATGGTTTAGTATAACAATAGGGGTATTCACATTGACTTTGGTATGGTATGGTATGGCTTAGGTGGGTATGGGTAGATTGAGTATTTTTGTCAACTGCGAGCACTCATGATTGCAATTGAGTACTTTGTAGAATAGTTTTGGGCAGTTCTACATGTCTTTTTTATCTCTTACTTTTTATTTTATTTTAATTTATTTTTTTTTAATTTTTTGTCCATTAAATTATTGCCTACTCTTGGAAAAGCTGGTACCCCATGAAAAAAGTACTCAATTTGACAAGAAATTAATCTACCCAAACAAGTCAGGGCGTCAGCTGTAGTCGATTGGTAGATGGAAACTTGGTAGAATGGTACTTTTACAAAAATAAAATGTATGTCATTTGGCAATCTACCCAACTACCCTAGGCTGTGTGAATACCCCTAAAATGTATGGCATTGCTTATTTACCCAACAACTCAGTGTGAATACTCCTTATAAGGTTTGCATTGAAGCGTTTGCATTGAAGTTCTTTTTCGAGAACAGTACAGTTTAACGTTTACTCTTGCACAATGCCATCAATTAAAAAGTGTTTAATATTGAAAGAAAAATTAAACTAATAATTCTTATGAAAGTGAACAAGATTTTTTATCGCAGTAATTGTAGCGCCTTCTTATTTTAATCTGAATTTTTTTTTAATTTTTTTACGAAATTCTCATAAGCGCACATCTCTCTAAAAGTGGGTTCCGGCGGTGTCTGCTTATGGGCGCTTTCACTGTAATTTCAATATTATTTTGACTAGAGATTGTGATCAATTTCAGAGAAGTTTTCAAATCAGAAATAATCATTTTCCAAACAAATATGGTTTTAGTAAATATTTTCCAAAAATATATATAAATTTCAGAAAGTCCCTAACGTTCTAATATTCCATTTACCAACCAAGTCAAATTTTATAGGAGAGGTGTTTCCACCGTAAATCTTGGTTCAAGAAAAAATATTCACATCGACCCGTTCCAACACATGCACACACTTCCCTCCGACACCTGAAGGTCGGTCGGTCGGTTGCTTAAAAACGATAAAATCCTTTTTGAAATCAAAGCAAACTGATGTTCTTTTTGATAATATCTGGCTTGGCTACTTTTTGAATTCATTAAAAAAATAAATAAATAGGAAAACCTAAAATCGAGAAGCTAAAGAAGCGGCTCGTATTTCCGGTCATGCCAGGGAAGTCATTATTTTGGCAACACAAGCAAAAGAAAGATAAAAAAAAAAAAAAAAAACGAAAAAAAAGAATTTGAAATTCAAGTGAACAAAATTTTGGACAATGAAATGATATAAATGCTTAATGAATATCAAGGTTTGTTGGAGGTGCCTTTGGCTTTGGAGTGCAGTTAGTTGGTTGAGTCATCCAACAAAAACAGACATACAGACAAGAACTAAGTTTAGGGTTCAACTGCCAATGCATTGCATGCATGCATACATTGATAAAGAGGACTCTAAATATACCCATTTCTAGACCAAAACAGTGGTGCACAGTGCAAATTGCGACCATCACCTAACACAACAATAACAACAGAAACAACAACAACAAATAAAGTAATTTATTTGCTTAGCGTCAAGTTTTGCAAAACAAATGTGGTTTGACGCCGTCACTCTGTACAGTGTATTCCGTATGATACCCACCACCCAGGCCCCATCAGTTTTGTACATACCCTGGTCTGTGGCTGCTCAGTGCAACGGTTGTACAACTACAACTACAATGTTGTATAATTGCAATTCCATTTTAATCACACTGTCCTGGTAAAGGATTTCATATAACTTACGTTGAGACCATGATTCCGGTATGGTACACCATAGATTGGTTTGGGCTCATGCTCCGGTGTGCTTGCAGCGCGCATCGTTTACCTTGGAAAAAGTTTCTGGCTTGCATTCGTCCCAACTTTCTGTCTGTCTGTCTGTCTGTCTGTTTGTCTGTCTGAACTACTGACTGCCTCTTTATAAACATGTTTGTTGCAAGTTTCAGCTACAACAACATAGTTGCTATGTATCTACCCCCAAGTGTGCTTCCCTTTTGTTTTTATTGTGATGACTTGCATTGAAAACAACCAGAACCACAACAACAACAACAAAAACAATAGCAACAATAGCAACAAGAAGCCCGATCCACTGTACAGCTACGTGTTTATTGATCCTGTATTAGCAAGGATAACAATACGCTGCTGCATGTTGCTCTATTTGTGTGTGTGTGTGTGTTTGTCTTGGTCCTTCAGCTTCGACGGCTTCCAGCTTAGTTTTTGGTATACGTGGGTGCTGCTCTCGATATTGTTGACGATGAGTATCGGTGTGTGTTTGTTTGTGTGCGCTGTGCTCAGCAGCAATTTTCTTTTGCCAACCATGCCGGAAGGAAGGCACGAAGGCACAGGAAGGAAACACTAAAATGTTGTTTTAGATATATTACCAGAAGGACCACCGTGTTCTGGTCTGGTTTGGTCTTTGGTCTAGCGTTAAGTTGCACACCGAACCGTAGTTGTTGGAGTTGCGCGAATTGCAATTCAAACTGATAGATAACACATGAGCTGGTACTGAAAGGACGCATGGCATATTGGTGCAAAGGCAAAAAGAGTTGCCAAATGTTGAGGAAATCGAAATCGAATTGGGCAGCATACAGAACTACAATTTTATGTAACCTGTTATATTTAATATGAAAAAAAAAAAAAAAAAAAAAAAAATTTATACGTTTGAAGAAAATAAATCCTTAAATATTATATATTAATTTTCACAAAAACAAATTTATTCATTGGAGTTTTACTAATGGTGTACCATTATGATTGAGTTTGATTTTGATTTTGATTTTGATTTTGATTTTGATTTTGATTTTGATTTTGATTTTGATTTTGATTTTGATTTTGATTTTGATTTTGATTTTGATTTTGATTTTGATTTTGATTTTGATTTTGATTTTGATTTTGATTTTGATTTTGATTTTGATTTTGATTTTGATTTTGATTTTGATTTTGATTTTGATTTTAATTTTGATTTTGATTTTGATTTTGATTTTGATTTTGATTTTGATTTTGATTTTGATTTTGATTTTGATTTTGATTTTGATTTTGATTTTGATTTTGATTTTGATTTTGATTTTGATTTTGATTTTGATTTTGATTTTGATTTTGATTTTGATTTTGATTTTGATTTTGATTTTGATTTTGATTTTGATTTTGATTTTGATTTTGATTTTGATTTTGATTTTGATTTTGATTTTGATTTTGATTTTGATTTTGATTTTGATTTTGATTTTGATTTTGATTTTGATTTTGATTTTGATTTTGATTTTGATTTTGATTTTGATTTTGATTTTGATTTTGATTTTGATTTTGATTTTGATTTTGATTTTGATTTTGATTTTGATTTTGATTTTGATTTTGATTTTGATTTTGATTTTGATTTTGATTTTGATTTTGATTTTGATTTTGATTTTGATTTTGATTTTGATTTTGATTTTGATTTTGATTTTGATTTTGATTTTGATTTTGATTTTGATTTTGATTTTGATTTTGATTTTGATTTTGATTTTGATTTTGATTTTGATTTTGATTTTGATTTTGATTTTGATTTTGATTTTGATTTTGATTTTGATTTTGATTTTGATGATTTTGATTTTGATTTGATTTTGATTTTGATTTTGATTTTGATTTTGATTTTGATTTTGATTTTGATTTTGATTTTGATTTTGATTTTGATTTTGATTTTGATTTTGATTTTGATTTTGATTTTGATTTTGATTTTGATTTTGATTTTGATTTTGATTTTGATTTTGATTTTGATTTTGATTTTGATTTTGATTTTGATTTTGATTTTGATTTTGATTTTGATTTTGATTTTGATTTTGATTTTGATTTTGATTTTGATTTTGATTTTGATTTTGATTTTGATTTTGATTTTGATTTTGATTTTGATTTTGATTTTGATTTTGATTTTGATTTTGATTTTGATTTTGATTTTGATTTTGATTTTGATTTTGATTTTGATTTTGATTTTGGTCATGATTTGATCTTGATTTGTATCACGATTTTGTTCTTGATCTTGATTTTTATTAATGATTTTGATCTTGATCTTGATCTTGATTTTGGTCATGACCTTGATCTTGATTTTGGTCATGATCTTGATCTTGATCTTGATCATGATTTTGATCTCTATGTTGATCTTGAATTTTATCTTTATCTTGATTTTGATCATAATTCTGATCTTGATTTTTATCATGATCTTGATCTTGATCTTGATTTTGGTCATGCTATTGATCTTGATTTTTATTTTATCTTGATCTTGATTTTGTTCTTGATTTTGATTTTTATTTTTACATTGAATTTTTTTTGATCTTGGTTTTCATCATGATCTTGATCTTTATTTTGGTCATGATCTTGATCTTGGTTTTGATCTTGATCTTGATCTTGATCTTGATCTTGATCTTGATCTTGATCTTATTTTTGATCTTGATATTGATTTTGATCATGATCATGATCTTGATCCTTTTTGTATGGGCAAGTTTTTAGTTTCCCGGAATTGTCGAACGCAAAAATTTCAAAAAAAATATGTCAAAATTTTTTTGAATCTGCTCGTTTCTGATTTTATTTCCCCAATAAGGCACTTCTGTAGTTTAACATATCGTGAAATCTCTCATACACGGTACATCAATGAGCTTAGCAATATGTTAGACTGAGTTTATCAAAAAAGTTTTTTTATGTAGATCGATACGATCTAATGTACGTATAAAATACGCAATATATACGTTGTATATATATATATATCTTTATAAATTATGGAACACACTTAGAAATTTGAATTCCGAAAGGTCTTTTCAGGGAGTCCAACACCATTCGGTTTGAATTGAATCCGATTATGCGGAATTAAAGACTTTTCTCCATTCGGTGTTATATTGTGAACACCGAGTGGTGCTGAATTTTTATATTTAAATGACAATTAATTTTGATCACCGATTGGTGCTCAGCTATGCACTCATATAATTTTAATTTTTTTAAGTAAAAACAAATTTTCCTCATGAAAATTATTTTTTTATTTTTTTATATTTTTAGATACAAATTCAAAAAAAGAAACTGCATACTAACGTAACTCAAGGACAACTCTGCATTCTTTGCTGCTCTTCGGTTACTTTCTTATTAAGAAGCAGCAGTTTTCAAGAGCTTTTAATTGAAAATTTACATCCAAAAGCATTGTTGAAGATATTCATTTCTTCAGGTTCCTTTAGGTACACCAACGAACATGTTGGAATTTATTTTAAAGTTGACCAAGAAGGAGTTGTATTGCGTGGAAAATCCTGAAAATGTTTATGCATTATTTATATGAAAACACATTATTAGTTTTACCTACAATCAAAACAATGCACATGAAACACAAAATCTTAAATTTTTTAAAGAATTTTTTTCTTAATTTGACAAAAATTAAATGTCAACGAAAAACACAAAAGAAAAAAGCAAACAATGTCAAGTTTTCAAAATGAAAATAGGAATGATATACAATATTGGTGTTAAAAAATATTTAAACTCTACTTAGATAACTATGAATTTGAACACCGATGAATCGGAGTTCGTCAATACCGATTGGTATCAAAAAGTAAATATACCACCATGGGAATTCAAAATATTTGAATATTCTTGACATGATTTCAACCCTTTTGGAGATCTGAAAAAGAAAAAAAAGGGTTCTTAATAAATAAGAATGGCAGTATTGTGTGATCTACGAAAATGCAAAACAATTTATTTTACAAATGGAAGCAGAAAAAAGTAATTTTTTGCCTTTTTTCAAAGTCTTAAATTTTATAAAAATAGTAAAATTGACCAAAACAGCCCAAAACACAAGACGTAGTAAAAACAAAATATTATACATAATTATAGTTCCAACTATAAAGGGATATATAAAGAAGGTCCACGTTAAATTTCAAGTTAATCGGATCATTAGAACATCACGTCAAACGCATTAGAAAAACTAGTTGCGAGAAAAACGCGTTTAAAGATTGATAGTTGAGTTTTAATGAAAATGTGTTTAAAATAGTTTGATAATTATATCAAGAATGTATGAAAAAATCAAAATAACATCATAATAGTTTGGTTTCTTTTTCAGCGCATGCTGCAGGTAGCTTTGTTTGGACCTTTTTATAGAACTCTCAAATATGTACCCAGTAATTTGCCTAACTTTATGCCGAAGCCACCATAATTGTACTGAGGAACATTATGCAAATTTTTCGATTGCATAATAACAACAAATAGCAACAACAATTACAACAACAGCAGTAACATCAAGCAACAAACAACAACAAGTGAAACAATACAACTGACAAACCGCGTTTGCTATTGTTTTGCATGTGTAAATGTGTGTTTGTGTGGGCGCGCGTTGCAAACAAACGCGATTTGCGCGTAGCAAACAAACAAAGCAAGCAACCAGCCAACGAACCAACATCATAGACGACCCAGCCGCTAATGTCTTTGCAATGATGCAATCGCAAAATCGTTAGTCCAAACTTTAGGACTCATAGAAAACGGTAACAAACGCCCCAATTGAGTGGCGTGGCGGAAAATGCAAATTGTAAATTTTGCTTATACAAAATAAGGACACAACAAAAAATAAAAAAAAAAAGAAAACATTTTTATTGTCTTGCATTTTCGATTTTTGTGCAATTTCCTAACTAATTAAGTAAAGGCAGAAAAGGAAGCGACATGGCACAAGTACAGGGGCATTCTTTCATTCCAATCAGCTCTAGCCAGCTGAATGCAACACCCAAGCAATGGGTGCGACATTAAGTGACGCACGTGATGGCAAAGAACAAAAAAGCTTAAGGTGGGGTAACCCAGGAGCTGCAGGCTGTTTAAGGCAATTTTTAACGACTTTTTGTTGTACCTTATCTAGTTTGCTTCGAAAAACTTTGGCAAATTAATGGCACCAAAAAGTGTTGCTGTGTTGCTGTTGCAATACATTTAGGATGGATGGATGGATGGCTGGCTGGCTGATAGGGGCGTCACAGTAATGCACAAAATCGCACAATTGGCGAGGTCGTCGTTTTTGTTTGCAACGGAAGTGTTCTCCTTCTTGTGCAATGTTTTGTGTTAGGTTAGGGGGAGAAGAAGCGGTGCAGGGTCTTTCCACATGAACACCAGCTAAGTCGTGTTGTTAGCGCTGTTGTCCTTGATGTAGTTTGATAGAACGAACTTAAGGCCAATAACTAACAGTGCATTAGAAGGAGCTGCTTGCAACGCATTTGGCGCCATTTTTCACTCCTGCCATTTTTTTTTTCTTATGCCCGAGCGCATATCAAAAGTGGATCTCATACGGAAGTTGGCCATGTTTTAGACACATTTGTATCGCACATTTCCTGTAGAGAACTTGGTGTTTTTGTTGTTGTTTTTATTGCTGTAACATATAATTACGATGCAACTTGTTAACAAGGAACTGTTTGAAGTTGTTTTGGTTTTTATTTTTATGTTTTTTTTTTGTTTTGTTTCATTTAGTTGTAGTTATTAAGCAGCTTGTAATTGTTGCCTAAGGATAAAATATGTTTGCAATGTTGGCATATTTGTTGTTTTTTTAAGCCTTTACCTTTGGCTAAGTTGCATAATAAATAAGCAAAAATGCAAATAAGCTATATAAACGTCAATTAACGTATAATTTAAGACCTTATTTATTAAGTTTTGTTTTTTTTTTTATTAATAAATATTCATTTCAAAATTAAGCTTACCACAAAAAGTCAACAGTATTTTATTAAACCGTTTGTCTGTTTAGTCGGGTAGGATACGGTCAATGAATATGTGATAGTATAGAACATATTCACAACTTTTCAAATAATTTTTGAAGCCCATAAATTTTCAAAATAGTTAATTTGATGGTCTTATCAGGGTTTTTAACCTCTTAAAGAAGTGTGTCGAATAACTAGTATCCAAACTTAAGGAAAGAAAAGGAGTCTGGAACAAGAGTACCGTATTATCGTAATAGAGAAGTTAATATACGATAATTTCTAATTTCAGATATACGGTTTTCTGCGGTGATTTTGAATGTCTCTTAAAAATGGCTTCTGCCAGCGAAATGGCGTGTTTTTATCGACAAGCGAAATGTGTTTAGTTGAACAAAGAACATAAAATTCAATAAAATGTAGAAATTCTACTAAAATAAAAAAAACACAAATATATACAAACATTTCTGAAATATTAAGAGATTAAGTACCGGGTACATGAATAGAAAAATTTGGGTTCACAAAATATCCATATATTTATGCAAACGGGACAGTAGAGTGCTGGTGAGAAACTGATTGACTTTTTCAGGTTTTTAGAACAATATTAAGGATAGGGGAAAAAAAATATGTCATCAATGAATATTTAGTAAGTACTTACAATAAAGTCCTTCCACCATTGCATATGAAGTTGAAGCTTGATGAAGAAATTCAAAGAGATCTTAGATAAAGAATGTTAATGAATAAGCTTTAAACAAACATGCATTCCCTATATTGAGAATTAGAAAAATAAGGAAAAGTATACTTAATAATTTACAAAGAAAATAACCTTTAACCAGGGACCGTACCGGTTATGGTTTTTATCGAAAACGTCACATATTAACTGTTATTTTTTGACTTTTATTTTTTCCGACAAAAATAAAAGTTATTGTGTGCTTTATATTTTTTTCGGGCAATTATAACAGTTACTTTTGACTTTTATTTTATCGGTCAAAAATAACAGTTATTTTCTGCCTTTTATTTTGTTTTGGTCAAAAATATAAGGCAATTTGTGTTTTTTCCACGGCTGTTTTACCGACTAAAGAACTATTGATACCATTATTTTCGTCTCGTCGGTGCGCACAATTTACATATGGTATCAATAGTTTTATAATTGGTCAAGTGGCCTTTAAAAAAATACAAAGTGCCTGATATTTTTGACCGAAAAAATAAAAGTCACAAAATAACTGTTGTTTTTGACCAATAAAATAAAAGTCAAATGTAACCGTTATTTTTGTCCGAAAAAATAAAAGGCAAAAAATAACAGTTTATTTTTAACTTTTATAGAATCAGTCGAAAATTTAAAAGACACTTAATATTCGTGAAGCTGAGGCCATTTGTAACATAATGGTACATTTGAAAAAGTCCTTCGACATTTTTTCATTGTGTCTTTTTCATTTAAAAATTGTAAAATAACAGATATTTTCGGTCCCTGTCTTTAACTGATCGGGAACATTTTAAAATAAATGAAAGATACGGATTTAGTCTATAATCAATTAAAACGACCTTATTTTGAAAAAAGTGTTTTGAAGCGAAGAAAGAAATATATTTTGAATTGCACCTGATGGAAAAAATATGCTCATTGCGCAAACTTCAAAGCACTTAACTCCTAAAAAATACGCTTAACTGTATACGATAGAGGAGGACTCATGGTGTGAGGTGCATTTTCTTGGCATGGAGTAGAGTCATTGGTAAAAATTGATATCGGAATGGACAAATTTGCTTATTTGAGGATACTCCTATTTACGAAAGAGCCATTCACATTTCGTTACAAGTCTGTGAATTAGATCTTTACGTACGATAATTGTTCCAAAACCTCTGCTTAAGTTGTTAAAGATTGCATCGCGTCTGAAAAAAATAGTAGTTTTGGGAATGATGTCAAGATTACGACATGACAGAAAAATTACAAAAATTCAGACAAACTTTGGACTGGTATCTAGGAAGCCAGGTAGTCAATTCTCCAGAGTAGATATCAATAACTAGCAGAAAGTTTTCCTCGAAGATGTCAGGAAACCTTGAAAATTCATGATCAGATATGAAACGAGGTAAGTTTTTCTATATACATATATATAAATGTATATATTTTTATTTTATTTTTGCACAGATCTCTTGATTTGTGCTATTTTTATGAAATTTTAAAAATATTGTTAAGCAAAAATTATATAAATCCGAATTTTTTTAAGTTTACTACGTAGTGTGGCATTTTTTTATTCATCGTTGTATGTCATTTTAAAGCATTGTTTTTCAGTTAATAAAAAACTGTCAAAATATCGATACTTGGTTGGTACCTGATTTGTTAAGATGATGAAGCAAAACCTGTCTCTTAACGGCAAATAAATATTTTGAGGAAACAGATTTAAACGCCGTTTTGTAGCATCGCATAATTGTCACAAAAAGTCATTTAAAAAAAGTATTAATTTTTATAACCTTTCCCGGTAGTTCAAGGCTTAAAGTATTCATGAATGAATCATGTAGGATTTTTCGTCATCATTGACGAAATATGCTAATTTGGCCATACATTTCGTTGACAAAAATTTATTATAAAATTCCCAAATTCGTGCAAGAACGCTATCAGAAACGTTGAACCAATTTTTAATTGAGCAATTAAAAATGCGTTCCATGGAATACGTTCCGGCTTTTTTGCTTCAAACGCTCATTTTTAATAAACGATAACAAACGAACGTTCGTGGCTCTTTGTTGTTGAGTGAGAAAATTGTCAGAAAAGATACTAAACAGATAAATTGATGTTTGTCAGCGATGAAAAAAAAAAGACGTTACACTTTTTTTCCATAACTTTTTTATAATTTTCTGTAAATCGAAGTGAAATTCTGGTCCATTGACCCTTGGAGTTAGGAGGGAAGTTTCGCTGTAGTATTGCATAAATAACAACATAATAGAATTAAAGCAGAAATGAATGATTTCATGAAAAAATATAGGTATATGAATATTTTTTCTTAAATGGGGCTTAAATAAGAGTACATTGTTCGGAAATTAAACTGGATCGAAAAAAAAATACGTCGTTAAAAATAAGTCGGTATCAAAAATAAAATTTTGGTAATGTTGCATCAATCGCAAGGTCGCTAAGTTAAAACATTAAATAAAACTGAATACTTTTAAAATTATAATTTAAATAATTAGGAGTTTACATTCAAATCCAGATAAGACACAGGAAAAAATATTCTTGTTAGAAATGCCATTGTAAAGCTAATGTTACAATGCATCGATCCATAAAATCCTCTTTGATAAAAATCTTAGAGAAAAATGGATTAAAAAAATCTCCTTTTCAATCAAAACCAGATACATAAGTCCAAACAAGTTTTCATTTGTGTAGTTTTCATTCAAATTTCAAAAACTGTTTTGTGTCAAAACGTTGATATGAGTAATATATTTAACTTTTTAGTGGATTTGGGCATGCGTTCTGTTAAAAATAAAAAGTTAAGTGCAAAAAACATTTTTTTTTTACTTAAAAGGACCTTTAGGAGATTCAAAATTGTTTTGGCGGATTTCCTCTGATTTGAAAAAAAAGTATGAGTATTTATGATTTCTTCTAACTTTTGAGACCCCGAACGGTGCAATCTTAATTTTTTTGCACTATGAGACTATTTATTTTTTTTTCTGATAATATATCCTATGGAGCATAATTTTGCATAATTGGTTTGTTAAAAAAAATGTTAAGGCGTTTTATTCAATTTCCCAACAATTCGATCTGTGTTACTTACCTGGTTTTGAATGCAATCCAATCCATATTCAACCTGAATGATATTTTAAATTTGCATATTTGGATCTATTCCAAATAAATTAGGGGGTGTAATTGCTCTAGTACTTTCAATTGCAATTCTTTTGATTCTTCCATTCACTCATACAAGAAAATTCCGAGGCCTCCAGTTCTACCCAATTAATCAAATCATATTTTGATGTATAATTGTAGTTATTATTTTACTAACATGAATTGGAGCTCGTCCAGTATGTAATTGTAGAACAAATTTTAACTGTAATTTACTTTTCCTTTTATCTATGAAATCCTATTGTAAGAAAATGGTGAGACTCACTAATTAAATAGTTAATGAGCTGGAACAAGCCGGTTGGGGTCGAAATTCCCCTTATACAAAATTGTACTTTACAAAATTGCCCTTTTTTAAAATTGTCCTTTACAAAATTTCCTCTTTACAAAATTGCCCTTTACAAAATTTCCCCTTGAGAAAATTTCCCTTTACAAAATTCACCTTTACAAAATTGTACAAAAAAACATTAAAAAAAAATATGTTGATACTGTGGAAAAGCGCGCGCTGTTTTGTTTGTTGTTGTTATGAATAATCCATTTTTTTGGCAACGAAATACTAAATTGCAGTCATAAGTTAGTCAAAGATTAAGGAAGACGTTCTAGCGTTTATCGTAATTTTAATTGTCGGTCATGTCTGAAATTTATGTATTGGAAACAAATCAAGGGGGACAAATTTTTGTATAAGGGCAATTTCGACCCCAACCCGATTTAAATGATAATTTTTTGTTTTGGTTTTTTCCATAATTGTATTAAATTAATTTGATTATTTTCTCGGTATTAAGTTCAAGAAGAACAATTGTGTTAATGGGCAATTTTGTAAAGGGACAATTTCGTAAAGGGACAATTTTGTAAAGGTGCAATTTTGTAAAGTTTAATTTTGTAAAGTACAATTTTAAAAAAGAGAAATTTTAAAAAGGGGCAATTTTGGAAATAGAAATTTTTTGAGGGTGAATTTTGTCAAGGGCAATTTTTGTAAGGGAAATTTCGACCCGCTCCCTGAACACGCTTATGTCTTGAAAACATAAGATAGAAGAAAATCTTTCTATTTGCTTTACTAAAAATAGTTATTATAAAATTATTAATTTTACTCTTTTAACTATTACTATTACTATTACTATTACTATTTTTGTTAAACATTTTATTTCACTTAATTATTTGTATTGTTTTATTTTATGTAGTTTTTTTATTGAATTTTTTTCGAAACTACTTTTTCGTTACGTTCGGCATGAAAACTCATACAAGTTTGAAATATTTTTGATGCGAATTTTTTTTAAATATCTGAAATAGTTTTCTCTATGGTCTATCGAGCCTGATTTTTGATGTTTTGTTTTAAAAATTTTATAAAAATATTAAAGTGTATAAATATATGACGTAAAACGCATATTTTTTATTTGTCATAAATGGGTAATTTTTTTTAAATTCAAAATTCTGGCTCGACAGACTCTAACTATAACTTTATTTTACAAGAATTTTTTTAATTTGCAGATCGATTAACATTTATTACACTCAGAAAAAAGTTTCTGGGAATATGATAAGAAACGCATAATATTTAGAGAAAAATGGTATAGAGTTTGCTCCAAACAATGCCTTTCTCTAAATGTGATAAAAAAATTTCCTAAAAATGCTTAAAACTTAGAAATAAAAATATATAAAAAAAATCGTTTTTAGAGAAGAAGACTTTTTATTTTTTAGACAAGATTTCTTTTTATTGAAGAAAATACTTCGCATAATAAACTTTTAATCAAAATATAGGAAAAAGTTTTCATTTTCAATAAATTTTTCTCTATAAATGAACAATTTTTTTGTACGGGAAAAATACTTATGTATTATTATTAGAGACATTGAAATATTCTCATTTCCCACAAGTGAAGAAATATTTCTTTGAAAATGAGAAAATTTATTCTAATTGAAGAATATTTTATTTGAAAAAGAAAAAATTGCTATTGTCGAAAATAGAGAAATTTTTTATTGGAGAAAGATAGGTATTTTTTTCTGAGTGTAGAGATTTGATACTGACGGGGGAGAAAGTTTTTTTCTTAGTGTTGTAAGATAGTAATTTTTTTATAATAAATTTTTTTTTTAAATGAAATTGTGTATAAAGTAAACAGTGTGTACTATTTATTTGAATTAATTGCTTTTGTTATTCCATCAGAAAAATTGTTTCTGTACAGATCATTTTTGAAGATGCCTTAAGTTTTTGTTCTGAAATCGCAGTTAAGGGGTAGGGACGGTGAATGTGAATTCTTTTGACAGACTGTAGAAAAATTGGACTAAATGCGATCACAAACTGAGCCAATATCCTACCCTCTCTAAAGTTCATTGAAAGGTTATATTATAAAAAGCTTTGAAATAAAACTCGTGTATTGAAAATTATTTTCATATTTATTTGAAAATAACCAAAAAATCAAACCAAAAAAAACCAAGAATAAAAAAATCAACAAATATTTTGTGGGCTTGATGAAGAAAAAAAAAACAATCATAAGTTTGATTAAACCAAAACTAAAATTTTGACATGTTCATGAAAACAGGTTGATCAAACCACACCAAATCACGAACTACTAGCTGTAGCCAGCATAATGCAATTAACATGTGTGTTTTACCGGGATTAACGAATACCCGGATTAGTGAATGAATGCATATTTTTCATTGAGGGGGATTAGTGATGACATTTTAGGTAGCTGTTAGTGGACCCAAGATTTCGCTCGAAATGCGAAATGCGAAATCTATAGTGTTAACTGGATTAAGAAGTGTTCTAATTCTGAAAATGTTTTCTAAGCCCGGGTCAATAAACGGATTTAAATTAACATGTACGAATTTTGCAAAATAGCAAATCTTCAACTGACACGACTAGCAGTTTGCAATATAAGGCCAGTTGACAGGACGAAATGACATCAGTAACAGATCAGCTATTCTAAAGAGCATAACCAAGTGACTCAAGAACTATTCAAGATATTATAAAGAAATAAATAATTTAATAAGATGCCAGCACTAGCGCTAAAAATAAACTTCTCTATCAAAGCAATACTATCGGATACCGATATTTGTCTCAGAGATGATGATATGGCGACATCGGCAAGTCCCACACCCTCATCAGAAGGCTTAACATCGGATGATTCTTCGTCGCCAACATCATCGTCACCATCATCGCCAAATAGCAGTAATGGTATGTGTGATGCCAAGCCAACGTACACATACAGTGCACTGATTGTAATGGCCATACGCAGCAGTCCTGAAAAGCGTTTAACGCTCAGCGGCATTTGTGATTGGATTGAAAATAATTTTCCCTTCTATAGAAACAATAGAAGTGCCTGGCAGAACTCCATACGCCACAATCTAAGCTTGAGTTCGCATTTTGTGCGCGTGCCACGTGGCTTGGATGATCCAGGACGTGGTTCCTATTGGGTTCTCGATCACTCGGCTGAAGATGTGACTATTGGCGAAACTACAGGGCGTTTACGTCGTAGCAATACCTCATCCGGAGCTCCAACACGTTCAAAGAACAATATGCTTTATGGCGCTGGTTATGGGCATCCATACCAACATCATGGCACTCTCTATGCGCGCTACTATACACCAAATGCAGTCTACTTTCCCAGCCCAGATGAGATACGCATGGCCCAGCTTAGTCAACGGGAACAACAGGCTGCCTGGAACCTTTATCATCAGCAACAACAGCACTTTCAGCAACAGAATCTGCAACAACAGCAGCTAAGTCAACATCAACTTCAACAACATCAACAACAACAACAGCAGCAGCAGCAGCAGCATCAACATCAACACCATCATCATCACCACCATCAACAGCAGCAGCTTCAACAACAGAGTCTGCAACAACAGCAACTTGACTATCAACAAATTCAACAGCAGCATCAGCAATTGCTGCAAATGCATCAGGAGTATCTGTTGCACGGACGTGTGCCTCAGTAAAATTCAGCGTTTCGCCTAAGTTTTTCATTAATTTAAAATAGTCTTAAATAACTGTATAACATAAGTAGTTAATAAATATGTAGTTTCAAATGAAAATAAATAAAGTTGAAATAAAACCAAAAAATCTTTATTTTTTATTAGCATACCGAGAAAAAAAAATATTAGTAGTAAGATTGTTGTATTGTTTAAATTGGCTTTGGTATTAAAAATACCTCACCATGAATCTGACAACATTCGAAGATATATCAAAGATGCCGCACAACCGAGTCAATTCAGGTCAACCTCTTAATTTTAGCCCATTTGTCAAAATAAATTCAATGTTTTTGCTTTATGACTGACTCCTTTTGTGTATTTGTATTATCTATTCGACCAAAACAGTTCAAAGGCCAATTTGGCGCGTTTTTTAATTTATTTTTTGTTTTTTTGTGATTCCTAATGTTTTGACCTTTGATATGATGGTAAGCATAAACATTTTCGCCAATCAATCGTCGTTCATCAATGATTCTTCAGTCTTTTAAATCGAGTCTCTGAGCCTTCAACCAAATAAGAAACAATCGTTTTGCTGGAGTTGGTAAAAATTGCATAATAAATATAATAGTAACATCATAGCGCTGTGTTAAAGTCGCGCAGGTGTGGCAACTCTGAGTAACATTATCATTATTATATTTTTGTCTAACTGTGACTCGGACTGCCTTTCTGCCTTTCTGCTTATTTGTATCTATTGAGTGATTTGATCTTCAGCGGCGATGGCGGCGGCGACTTAATAGAAGTAGTTAATTTATACACTCAGGGAAAAAATGCTGTTTTATCAAACAAATCATGGGTTGAAATAACAGATTTCACTGTTAAATACCATCCAACAAATGAAACTTTCAAATCAATCAAAAGTCGGTTGACTGTTGGTCTTCCACACGAAACCCGTATAAAAACTTATTTTTTGAAATTTTATCATTGGTTTGAAAGTTCATGTATGGCCGAGTGTACTAACGTGTGCGTCTAGTACTCGAGTGTCCCACGGTTCAAATCCGGCAAGGCCAACAACAAATTTTTTTTTATTTAAAATATTTTTTTTTAAATAAAAAATGAAATTTGCAATTTGTTTTTGCAAGATTGTAAGCATTTTATTTTGAAGATTATTTTTGACCAAACAATTAATGAAACAGAATTATTATTATTTCAATTATTAAATTACAATTAATGATACTTACACAGCTAGGGTTCGAACCCACGTCCCCCCGCATGACAGTCTAGTGCACTTCCCCTGAGCTATTGGCAACGATAATATAAATATAGAAAAACACACCTAAAAACTATTGAACAATTCACAACAACACAAAACTATTTCAACAGATGATTTTAACAGCACAAAAATACTTTGAAACGTTTATTCAACAAAGAAAATTGTTTACTTAAACGCAAATCATTTCATCAAACAGTGTTTTTAAATAACAGTGGCCGACTGTTATTATTACAGTTGATATTTTTCTGAGTGTAGCAATATATTTTATTATTCTAAGCAATTTAATAAAATCGAAATTTTTTTCTTTAATTTTTTGAATGCCGAAAAATACAAAAAAAAGTCATTTACCGCAAGGCGAGAGGGCGTTATCGCACAAAACTTGTGGTTTTTTCTTAAGTTGCTTCGATTTTATTGTACGAAATTGTTGGTCCATTTTAGAGGAGTTTGTATTCGATGTATTGCTTTAAGTGCCAGATTGACATATGGTTTTTATTTCAACTTCGAGAAGGTTAAAGAATTTTAATATTCAGTTGGGATTCATTATAGCTTGCCTCTTGAAGTTTACAAGCAGTTGATAACATCAATATCTATACTTTTATATAAAAGGCTTCACACATACATAGCTCCACAGACGCTAAGCCCAAGAGCTACTCAAGCGATTTTTGTAATGCTTTCACTTATATAAAGCTGCATGCTTAACTTAAGATCTGGCTTGCTTGTTTTCTTTTAAATACTTCTCTAAAAAAAAAAAATATTGAAATGTGTGTTTATAAAGTAGCCAAAAAATCAAGCATACAGCTTTTGCCATCTGTTCCTCTACGATGGTGTTTCTAATTTTTTCTATTGCTTTTAAAGAGTGATATTTCACATAAAATATCATAACATAATACCATGATATACAGATAGCATTGACAGTTGCTTATCCTCTTTTGAAAATACAGGTGCTGCTGTCAAAAATATACAATATGCGATGGCCACATTTAACTGCAGTGTCAACTGTTTAACTGCGGTACTCAGCTGAGTGAACTTTTCACTGAAGGGACTACTACGGAAGAGTTAGAAAGTTGATGAAATGTTAGGCTATTTGGCAAATAGATTTGCAGACACGCAAATTTCGTCTGTTTAAAATCCAGTCAAGGATACATCTTACTAATATGTGTTATCAACGTTCTGTATGGCATTAATTATGCTCGTCCTATTATATGTAGCACAAGTCAGTGTATTGAGCAGTTCTGATGAGAGCCTTTGAGAAGAAGATCCTTTTCAAGATCATTAAACCAATATGCATCAATTTCGCAAAAACGAGCGACTACACTGGCTGGATAATCTTGAGCGAATAAAAAACGACGCTCTACCGAAAATTATGTTCGGTTCGATAGCCGACGGCGCACAGTGATGAAATGATGCCAAAAGTGGAGATTAATTCAGACAAGCATTCCAGGAATTCAGTTGTTTTTTCAAAGATAAATATGTATTTAGAAGTAAAAAAAGGCTATATGTAAGTATACATACTAGACCGGTTCATTTTGCAAAACTGTTAAAATGCTTTGGTGAGCATCAACTTTTTAAAAGTTCAACCCTACATGAACACAGAAATATCTTCACACCAAAAAATTTGACCTCCTGACTTTTGCAGAAATCGCTTAAAGGTAATTTTGAAAATAAACAGGTCCTGAACCACCTTATAAAATATTGTGTCCAAACCAAAACAAATATTAAATTTATTTTAATGGCATATTTAAGGGAATATTTGGGGCTTATTTCAGTTTATTCAGCTATTTTTAATGATTTTTTTAAAAAATGCCTACTTAAGTTTTCCTATATTTGTATATCGAAAATTTTATTTTGATATAAAAAAAATCAGAGTCATAACTGTTATAAGAAATATCTTTAAAAATTGGACCATAACAGTTATATTGTAAGAAAAAAACTATTTATCAATAATAACTATTATTTAAAAAACAAAATAATTTTTCTCTCAAATAAGAGTTATGAATGAAGAAAATATTTTTTCGTTGCTGATAACGTGTATTTTCAATTTTTATTTTTTTACGTTGCCTCATAACTGTTATAGACGAGAAAAAAATTTGTACGTTGCTCATAATTTGTATGAAATAAAAAAATTATTGTTACTTTTTTACGGCAACATATGTTAGATTATAAATTGTAATTTTTTTTTCTTGCTCTCAGTAAGAGAATGAGGAGTTTTCACAAAATTAGGCATTCATAAAAAATGCAGTTGTGAATGCAACGTAAGTGTATTCTTAAATCGTATTTTAGGGCAACAGCAGTACAAGTGATTTTTCAGAAAAAAATTAGTTACATAAGTATGAGAACGCAAAGAAGAAACACATGTCATTTCAGCGAGTAACCGCGGATTTCACAATTTTGTATAAACGTATTTAAATTGTTTGTTAGAGAAAGAGAAGTACAAGTGCACTTTTACTAGACTCCTGAATTGAATTCAATTTTTGTTTAGACGAACAGTAGTATAATTGCAGTTGCTGTACTTCTTTTTCTGATTTTTCTTTACCATAGAAGTAAAAAATTTAAATTTTGTATAAAACTTTATCACACGAAGAACCAACTACTCATTTTAAGAAAAAACAAAAATACAGTAAAAAACAAGCAACAAAAAACGATGCAAAAAATATTTATTTCCAAATGGAATATTTTTATTGGATAGTGGATAAATAAGGGCGGTGCCGTGCCCCCTTTCCAAAGATTGCTGAAATTTATCAGTCGAAGGGCACGACTCAATAGTTAGTTCTAGGTCAGTTATAGGTCAAAACTTGTGTTTACCGAAAATTTGTGTTCTTAAAAAATGCAACGCCACTAGTGGGTAAGAGGGTTAAAACAAACTTTACTACCTATTCTCATACCTACCAAATATATAAAAAAATTTTGACTGCAAACACCGTTACGCGAAGTTTTTATATATTAGAAATAATGTAAAAATTTATTTCTCTACAATACCTCTTACCAGGAAACGTAAAAAAAAATTTTTGAAAATAAAAGTTATGAGCAACGTAAAAAACTTTTTCTCTTTTATAACTGTTATGAGGCAACGTAAAAAATATAAATTGAAAATAACTGTTATGAAGCAACGTATAAAATATTTTTTAAAATATCGACAACTTTTTCGACCTAAAAAAATTAATAACTGTTATTTTGGGTCTCTGAAAAAAATTATTGATATAAAAAAATTGTCACTTCATACATCATATTGTTTTGCAACCAATGAATCTTGTGATTGATCATTATAAAAGAAATATTTTTTGTACGTGTGGGCATGTGAAAAAATTTTATAATTGGGTGTCAGAAAATTTAAGAACTAGTAATACTGAATTGTTTTCATCAAACCAGTTCTTACTTATTTACAAGGCCATTATTAGATTGGTATCTATGTTAAAACAATGCAGCTAAAGGACAGAAATAGTTGTACAATTTAAGAAAATATAAGTATGGAAGATTACACAAAAGCGCATTCAATTGATTCTTTGAGTCGTAAAACACATCGCCATAAATTTGGAACATATTAATTTTTTATGATGATCTAGTTGAAGGACTTACTTCAAACCATTATTCAAAACATTATCCCCAAAGCCTTTATTTTATAAGCTTTTCTTCGGCGCAACAGTTCAAACTTTTTAGATTCTTACACTTTTAAAGCAATTTATACTTCTATAGTGCGGTCTAAGCTGGAATACGCTTCTCCTATTTGGAGTCCTTTTTACGACACTCATATCTTATGTCTTGAACGTGTCCAAAAGAATTTTATTCGCTTTGCTCTTAGAACTATTCATTTTGATGATCCAATTCCCTCACTGAGGAAACGAATTGGTTGGGGCAACAAAAAAAATGCCCAACCGAATTTTCGAAGTTGCTGCAACCTGAAATCTGAAGTTATTGCAGCATACATTTTGTCAGCGATGAATGCTTTTGATGTTGTTTGAACTAACTATTGAAAATCAGAACCAAATCATGCCCTACTCATAACTTAAAATCGAATCTTACAACTTACCATTCTCTTGATATGATAGATAGTTGATTGGTACAACATAAATCTGAATTTGCCACATACTGAACATAAATTTGAATTCGTCTGTCAAATTGTTCCGTTAGTTTTCCATCCGACTTTGTCGTCCAATATGTTAGACCATGCGAAAGCCCCTATTCAATTCTTCGTTTATATAGCGCAGTTCAATATGGTAGAAAAATAAAAGCAAGGTTTGCAGATATTTTGCATTGACATTTAATGAAGTTGAACTTGAATCAAATTTTTAATACTGATGGTATTTTTTATAAACAATTAGTTGTGCAAAAAATTATTCGGTTGTTAAATTCAATATTCAATTGAGGGAATCAATTATTTGGTCATTTATTTCCAGTATTTTCAAGGACGACTTGAAAAATGAGTCGATTCTGTTACATCAAACATATTCTTATATGGATGAACGAATATTTCTGGTTTCTACAAAATTTTTATTCTGAATAACGAATTCAGTTTATAACAACCGAAAAATGTTTATAGCAACTATTTTTCGAAACACCCAACCAAAAATTTTGGACCTACAGCTAATCTGTTTTGAGAGTGCTCTTATAATGCACGACGTTTACTGATTAATTTAAAATCTCTCTAAAATATGCGAACAATTGCGTCACTTTTATTCATTTATTGGTCTTATATCGGGGGCTATTAACTGTCCCTCTTTGCTTGAATTAATTAGTTTTAATGTCGCATTGAATTGAAATAAATATAAACTAAGGAAAAATAACTTTTTTAATACCAAAATAAAATTATCAGTTTACAAATATAGCAAAACTTGAGTAGGCATTTTTTTAAAAAAATCATTAAAAATAGCAACGTTGGAAATCCAACTGAAAGTTTTGCGAAAACAGTAAGAATAAATGCCTAAATGCGATATCTATATAATTAATAGGCTAAGGTTTTTTTTGTGACTTCAACTCCTCCCAGACCAATGGACCGATTCTATCGATTTAGATGTCATTAAATCAGGTTTAGGCTGTATATGTGCAAACCACTTTTAAAAATTGTGATTTCACTTCAGGGGGTTCCCAACCTTTTAAAACAGAAATAAAATTTTTGTACAAAAATCCGTTATTTTATCGATTTGAAATTTGGTTTGAGAAATTTTTTTGAATTTTTTTTTAACCAAAATTATCTTTTATGCATTCCTCAAATGTCAATTGTCCGAAAAATGCAGTTCCAAAATAAAAAATTCCACTTTCCGAGCAAACAACTCAGTCAAATTTCAACGGTTTAAAAAAAAACCGGTTTTTTGGGTTTTTTGGCGTTTTTTCATCTAAAGGTGTTATAAATCGATGTTGTAAGTGTTCTGTAAGTACCTTTTATTAATTTCTGAAATATCTCTTAGTATTATGTCTTAAATTTATTTTTCACTGCGTTTTTTTTTTTAAATTAGTGAGTTTTATAGCTGGAAGAGTTAAGCTGCGATGTTTTCGAATAATTATAATGTTGTCTCAGTAGTAATATAAGTGTAAGTCCATTTTCGTATTTTGAATGTTACATTAAAAAATTTAGTGTCAGATCATACGTTTCAAGTCAAACCATTCAGATAATGATCTGTTATATCATTATTGAGACTGAATATGTCGTTATTGAGTATAATAACTTCTTGAATAGAATATCATATATTAAACGTATATAATGTTTCTAACAGTTTATTTTTATTGAATTGCTCGAATTCGGGCAACAAGTTTACTAGTAATTTTAAAAAGGTAAAAAAGTTGGTAAAATGGTAAATTTCGGGATAAGAAAGAAAAACTTTTTTTCATAGAAGAACTATAAACAAACTTAAACAATACCTGAGTTTATTTTCTGTACAAATTACAGTTTCAATAGAGCTGTTTTCAATGTTTTTGACAGTGTATAATTTAGCAAAAAAAAAAATTCGCAATAATTAAAAACATAGAATATGTTTTTTAATGATAATTTAACCTAGAAAGTTTGAAACAAATCGGAAGCACTTGTCAGATTTTGCTGTCGAAATGATATGGAATCACCGATATACATGTGAAAATTTAATTAAACAACTTATCTCTAAATTTCAAATTTTTAAGCTGAGCGGTAATACTATTTTTTTTTTCTCACAATATATCTTTACATCTTCAATGCAATACGAAGATTGGGACCTCGGTAGTTGAGTAGTTAGCGTGCTTGACTGCCAACCTAGAGGTTCCGGGTTCGAGTCCCGGTCTAGCCATGGTCATTCGCTTTTCCCTTTTTTTAATTATTTTCTCCAAGGTAGACCAAGGTAGACTTGTCTGAATAGGTTTGACATGAGTCAATAGGTTTGATTTTTGAGTCTAAAACTCTCCAATTGTCATCTTAACTCGGGTATTTTATAAACATAAGTCAACTGCCAAACTGTTAACTACACCGAACAAGCATCTAACAAGAATAATATAAAGTAGGAAAGATATCACCCATCTATAGTTCTTGACGATATTTTATTCTTCCACAGGAAGTCTTTTATTCGACAAACACCAACCTAGCGAAATTTGATTCAAATAATCTTTTTGGAAAACGGTAACTAAATTTTTGCAGAACTTACCAATGTCACATCCGTTACCGTTTTATTTTTTAATCAATATATACCCTAAACCTGAAAGGTCAGGGTATATTAACTTTGTGCAAACGTTTGTAACGCATAGAACGAAGCGAGTCCGGTATAGAAAAGTATATATATTCTTGATCAGCGTCACCACGTGAGTCGAGCTATCCATGTCCGTCCGTCCGTCCGTCCGTTCGTCCGTCTGTCCGTCTGAGTGTTGTCCGTATACACAGGATAAGAAGAAGGAGTTGAGATAATTGAATGAAACTTGGTACACGTTTTCACATGCACCCAAGAATCTGCATTATTGAATATTTTTGGAATCCACCCACGGACACGCCTACCTCCCGTACAACGCGAAAATTGAAAACTGCATAACTAAGCTAATAACTAGCCTACAACAATAAAATTTGGTATGTATGTGTTTTATTTTGACACAAAGATGTCTTCGAAAAATGGACGTCATCCGCTCACGGACACGCCCACCTCCCATACAACCCAAAAATTGAAAACGCAATAAATAAGCCTCTGTTTAACCTACAGAGCTAAAATTTGGCTCGTATGTTTTTTATGACAAGACAAATATGGTTTTGAAAAATGGACGTCATCCGCCTACGGACACGCCTTTTTCCCATACAACCCAAAAAGTTTTAAGGCGGTCTTCTCATTCAAAACCCGTTTTTTGGACCCTTTTTAAAAAAATTCTTATTTGAAAACGCAAAGAATAATTGAAAACTTTTTTTATTTATTGTATTACAAAAGTTTCACAGTAAATAAAAAATTTTTTGTCCCCCAATACGTGGGCTGTTCAAAAAGGATTGAGACTTCAAAGTTGGTGGTGAAAAAAAGGTGTCGTCACGGCGGCCACGCTTCCCGGTCTCCGGAGCGTCTGAAATGAAAAAAAAAACGGGGTTATAATCAGTATAGATGTTATTCTCGGGTAAACCTCAAGCTTAATTTTGTGATTTTTTTTGACAAAATGGCGGCCATTCAAAAAAAAAAAATGCAATTTCGGGCTTTTTTTTTTGTAGTTTAGTGTAAAAAAAAATAGTAAAAAATATTTTAAAACTATGGTCGAGGTTCACCCGATAATGGTGACAATTTTGCGTCGATTCCACTTTGTTTCATGAAAATCGGTTCAGTTGAACTGGAGATATCATGGCCGCCAGTTCGAAAAACGTGGTTTCGAGATAAACGCGTTTAAAGTTTGAAGTATAGCTCATTTTGACGAAGACCTTGCTTCACAAAAAAGGCTGTATCTTCTAAAGTATTTTGATTTTCTAAAAATCCTTTTAGGTGCATATTCACAACTACCCAAAATATAAATAAAGTCAAAAAAACAAGTTGCTCAATGAGAAGACCCCCTTAAACTCAATAAATAAGGTTATGTTTGTCATAGAGAAATTAAATTTGGTATGCATTTATTTTATACCAAAACTAAGGTGTGTTCAAAAATTGGAAGTAATCCGTCCATGAACACGCCCACCTCCCATAGCGAAAGCACAATAAAGGCATTCACTGTGAGCTACAGGAATCAAACTTGGTATGTGTAAATTTTTCATCAACATTTAAATGCATATTAAATATAGGCTTCATCCGCCCTTGGAGACGCCCATTTACAATAAAAATTTTTTGTTTTTGAAAAGTGGGTTTAGGGTATTTCATAGTCGGCCTAGACCGACTTTAGACTTTCTTTACTTGTTTTTTGTATCGAATTATTCAAAATTTTATAATATTTCCTTATTTAGTTTTTGTAACGTGTTTTCCCTTTAAAATTTATGAAGTTTTTCTCTTTTAGGGCTTTGTAAGGGCTTATAAAGAATTATTTGATAAAAAATTACATTAAAAAAATTAAAAAACAAAGATTTTCGAGACAATCGAATCGTATAACTTTCGACAATCTTTTATGAATAATTTTTCGGCTGGAATCGGAAATGGTTGTTTTCATTTTTTAAGTAGTAGATAATAGACAAGTGTTAGGCGTCTATCAAGCTTTCCAAAAGTGTGCTGCTGTACTTCAACCGGTCTAAGTGAGCTGGTGTACTTATTAAAAATATAAAAAAAGGTTTTCGAGCTTTTTCTTAAAAATTAAAAAAAAACAAGTAAAGAAAGTCTAAAGTCGGTCTAGGCCGACTATGAAATACCCTAAACCCACTTTTCAAAAAAAAAAAATTAATTGTAAATGGGCGTGTCCGTGGGCGGATGAAGTCCATTTTTCCAAACCATCTTTGTTTTGTCATAAAAAACATACGTGCCAAATTTTAGCTCTGTAGGTTAAACACATGCTTATTTATTGCGTTTTCAATTTTTGGGTTGTATGGGAGGTAGGCGTGTCCGTGATCAGATGACGTCCATTTTCCGAAGACATATTTGTGTTGGTATGAAACACATACATATCAAATTTTATTGTTGTAGGCTAATTATGAGGTGAGCTATGCAGTTTTCAATTTTCGCGTTGTATGGGAAGTAGGCGTGTCCGTGGGCGGACGATGTCCATTTTTCAAAACCATCTTTTTTTTGTTATAAAAAAAATACCTGCCAAATTTTAGCTCTGTAGGTTAAACAGAGGCTTATTTATTGCATTTTCAATTTTTGGGTTGTATGGGAGGTGGGCGTGTCCGTAAGCGGATGACGTCCATTTTTCAAAGACATCTTTGTGTTAATATAAAACACATACATACCAAATTTTATTGCTGTAGGCTAATTATGAGCTGAGTTATGCAGTTTTCAATTTTCGCGTTGTACGGGAGGTAGGCGTGTCCGTGGGCGGATTCCAAAAATTCAATAGTGCAGATCCTTGGGTATATGTGACCATGTGTACCAAGTTTCATCCAATTATCTCAACTCCTTCTTCTTATCCTGTGTATACGGACAACACACAGACGGACGGACGGACGGACGGACGGACGGACATAGATAGCTCGACTCACGTGGTGACGCTGATCAAGAATATATATACTTTTCTATACCGGACTCGCTTCGTTCTATGCGTTACAAACGTTTGCACAAAGTTAATATACCCTGACCTTTCAGGTTTAGGGTATAAAAATAAACTTTGAATGGGAATCGATCTTGCGCTCAAGACATGCAAGCCACTGTCAGCAAAAATGAAAATTGTCTTTTGTACTTCCTGGCGAAAAATATTCCTCATAATAGGCTGAATAGCCTTGATTTTTAAGTGTCAATAAAACGAATCGTATTTTTAAGCATTAGGTTTTTACGTGTTTAGGTTGTAGGTTTTTTTACTTAATATCAGTTGTGGCAATGATATTAACAAATTTTAACAAAAGAAGTTTAATAAATTCCGTTTAAAAAAAATAATGCTTTTAGTAATAGGAGTCTTAGTTATATCCGTTTAAGACAAAATATTTCTTTAGTTGGCATACTTATGCTCTTTATAGCTGAGAACAAAATCGAAGATAATATTCTGAAAATGTAATGCTGACTATTACTAATTTTAAATCAATCTTAAACTTTATTGAGAAATTCCTCTAAGAATAAGGAAAAAAAAGGTAGCCAAAGCATCTAATATATCTTGCAAAAACTTTTTTTTAATGAAACGAAAAAGTTTCTATTTGAAAAGATTAAAAGTAATGCTTAAGGGTGAAAGAAAAAAAAAATCGTTTGCTATCGTTAATAGTTTTTAAAATTCGTGGTCTAAAATCACAGTTCATTATGATCCGGCCCATAGAAGATGATACCCAAATGAAATAGCCTATGGTGCGGGATATATTTATACAAACTTTTGCTAATTTTTTAATGTTCGTATTATGCAGTAAAAAAATTCTGAAAGTCTCAAAAAAAAAATTAATATAAATATGTATTTTTTACATTGCCAGAAGTCCAAGTCTAAATGTCAAATATTTCGTTGACGAACATTTCATATAAAATTCCCAAATTCGTGCACGAACGCTATCAGAATCGATGAAAAAGTTTTCAATTCATCAAATTTTAATTCTTCAGTTGTTTGAAAGTAGCAAGTTTCTTTAAGTTTTTTTAATGACAAACGCTAAAAATTTGAAATGATTTCGAAACTAAATTATTCCAATAATTTTTATTTTTTGTTGCAATGAAGAATGCAACGAAATGCCACGCCTCTACGACATTCGTCGTTAATGGGTTTAGAAATCATCTACACTTTTTTGTTAACGAAATCTTGTACCACAGGGTTGTTTTATGAAATATAAATACAGGATTTAGTGAAACCCTGATATTATTTTCTCTTATGGAGATTTTAAAAAATCGTTGTCGTGTTTCACAATATCTTTTGCTAAATAGAATAGTATTAGTTTTTTGTTTCGACGAAGACTATTATTGCTAATAATTCATTAATTTAATATCCGGATAAAGGTGATGCACGTTTTTTTACCTCGCGTATGTAACCATATTTTGTATCAATGTTTTTATTTGCTTTTACGAATACAGCAACAAATGGCGGCTTCATAGAAAATAATTCTTGAATTCAATATATGTTTCCACAAAATGTACTTATATTTTCATAGCCATTACCTTTATTTGAATGACTTTAACGGTAGGCTAAAGTTTATGAAGATCCTCTAAAATATTATTATAAAACTAGTTCTTTCCCGTCAAAAATGACGGGCCCGTTTCCACTTATTCCATTTTAAATTATTCAAATAATAATTTTCAGTTCCAAATACTTATAAAATACCTCAAAGTAAAAACGGTAACCATAGTAGGTACGACGAAATATTTTTAAAAATTTTTTTTAAAACTCAACTTTCAAAATGAAAAAAAAAAAATATAAAGTTTTTGAAGTTTCAATAAATCACAATACAGAAAATGCCTAAAAATATGCTCTGAAATTTAAAAAAAAAAAAATCAAGCGTTCCGCACTCACATTTTACGGAATTATGTTATAGTAATTAGTCAAAGTAAAAATCAATATTTTTTTTTTTTAAATTCAATAATCATAGTTTTATTGTATTCACTGTTTGTTAAAGTTATTAATATCATATTTAAATATTTTCTAATCATATATATTTCATACAGCATTTTCTTTTTAAACTTACAATAATTAAATTATTATTATTTTTATTATTATTATAATTATTATTTTGAATATAGAATATTTAACTAGTATTGGATTTAATTTAAGTTTCGAAGTGATATCGTTTCATTCATTAATCAATTAAGCTACACTAAAATACTATTTATTTCAATTAAAATAGAATACATTAAATAAAAGCTCGTTTGTGTTTTCTCTTAAATATTTCTTTTTTTTTTTTTTTGTTATATATTTTCGTTCTTTGTTAAAACAGTTAAAATACGAGTAAAATTACAGAAATGAGGTCAAGTTTGTGAAATCAAGAGGATATGCTTAAAAAGTATTTTATGTAGTATCGTTGTATTTAGTTGAAAATTGAAAAATATTACACATTTATTACAAATACAATTGCAAATTTCTAAAGTATTAATATTAATATTAATAATTATCATTATTATTATTACTTTTTTTATTATGGTTGTATGTTTTATAAATATGCTAAATTAAATTACAGTTTTAGAGAACTACTTGAATTTGAAGCATTAAAAATAAAATCATGAGAGTATTTTACACATTTTCAATTTTTGTTTTTGAGAAACACTTTCAGGAAACAAAACAAAAAAAAAAAAAAAATTTATTTCGGGCTTCTAAGCTCTACTACTTGATTTATAGCGAGCGTAGAGATGTGATTTTTAATCTATTACAATCTTATCGCAAATTTTTTAATACGAATCGCATAACTGAGGTGAACTTACAATATAATCATAATGAGCAAATTTGTTAAGAATCCTAATATCAAGATATATTTATATATATATATTGCACCTTCCGCTTGTTGCCTTTGCCACCACTTACACTCATACCATCGATTGTTCACTGTCGAAAAGACATCATTTCGGCGAAATTCGGTGGATACGGTCATGATATACGATCGGGTGTATGTCGCTGATGTTGATTTGTCAGATTCGTTGGGAACTGGTGAAGAGTAGCTGACTGTTCCAGTGCTTTTGGACTTGCTGTGTGTAAATCATGTTCGGGTGTAGTGTGCCTTGAGTAGATTGGTGAAGGCTTTGTTGTGTTGTTGCCTGGCCCATTCGTAGTTCCAGTTGGCGATTTTGCCGAAGACGGTGGTGTTATAGAATGCGGTGAATGTGAATCTGATGATGGACGACGACAGAATGGATTAAGGCCATTAAAAGGTGCACCCAGCAGATGTGGTCCCAGCGGAGGAAAGCCGGGCAGACCTGACAGACCGTGAAAGAGCAAAGGATTAGCCGTATGATTGAGCAGTAAACGCGGATCACTCATAAAAACGGCTGCCTCAGGAAAACCCGGCGGAGCTGTGGGTCCGCCAGGAAAGTGTTGCTTCAAAGCCTCAAAATTAAGCGGTGGTAAAGCATGTGTGCCAGCATAAAGGCGTGCCAGAAATTCCGCTTGTATAGAACTGGGAAGATTTGCATTTGAACCGGCACCTGGATTGTTATAGCTACTCTTGCTGTTATTATGCTGTTCTGGCAGATGATCCAGATGATGATTATCGCTGGTGGAGAGCAGTTTGCGATGCAGATTCAAGTTGGAGCTATGCCGATCACGACTACGTTTCGAGGGAAAAGCTGCATTACAACCATCAATGTTGCATTTGTGATGCAACTTGAGATGCACGTTCTGATAGTGGGTCTGCAGGTGAAAATGATTCTGGAAGACTTCACCGCAGGCGGTGCATTTGAGTGGGTTGTCTTTGTCAATGGGCACTTCGGCCTCTTCCGCAATATACTCACTACCGTTAAGCTCATCACTATTGCTGGCTACAGTGGGGTGGTTTTCCGCTATATGCAGTTTGGCGGCGAGATTTTCGGGCACGTTGTTGTTATTGGCGCATATTGCGTCTGCGGAAGATATGTTAAGCTTCGAATCACCCTCTAAGATTTCCTTTTTGATGCGTAGATAACGTCCTTCGTCCTCAGAATCGTGTTGTTCGTTTGGCGTGCCTATTGGACTAGGTGGGTGCTCATCGATGGGTTCTTGTTTAATGGGTGGCAACGTTGGCATTACTGTGGTTTCACTTACAGTAGGCTCCAAGTATTGCGGGTGTTGTATCTCATTATCGTCGGGTGGTGAAGAAATCGCTGAACCAGGGCGTCTATGCGTTGCGGAAAGATCCAAAGAGTATTCTTGAGCCTGACGTTGTGTCTCATGTGCTTCCAGCTTGTCAAACTCTAGATCGCTTGGTTCGATTTTCAACACGTCACTTGATGGGGGTGGCTCCTTTTTGAGTGTTGCTTCCGTTGTCAGGCTTGCCGTTGAAGGCGTTAGGGGCGGTGAGGGTAGCACTTTAGCCGTTTCACTGCTATTTGAGTTCGTACTTAAGACTGGACTTTCTGACTTGCGTGGACGTTTACTTAGATCTAGCGAAAGTGCTCCATGCTCTGCGTTTAGCAATTGCCCGTCTGTCGCCTCCAGTTTTGCAGTTGTATTAGCTGACTTCACCGACAAATCCGCAGCTACTTCAAAATCTAACGAGTTATCACAGGAGTTTTCCACCGACTGCACGGTGCAACGCACAGGATTCTGGGACTTTCTTTTGCGTTTGCTGGAAATTGAACTGGAAGCATGCGCAGCACCCAAGCTGCTGCCAGCACTGCCATGTGGCAAATTTGTGCCATCAAAGTCTTCACGCATGCTCAGCGAGTCCGTTACACTCAGTGAGTCATCGTTGCTCTCGTTACTTTGGTTTTCTACATCATCGGTGCAGTTCTTAATATCCATGCTAGGTTCTTTGGTCTGTCGATCATCATCTTTGATCATAAAGTTGGCTGCATTATCAACAATGTCGCGACTGTTGTCGCCCAGCGAGGTTTCATCACCGCAACCATCGGTATTGTAGTCTTCGGAGTTTGTTCGGTCCAACATGCTATCGCCTTCCTCACCCACCACGACAATGCCATCTTCGCCATCATCATCATCGTCGTCGTCATCTTCATCATCGTCGGCAATTTGTATGCCACCATCCAAAATGCTGCCATCATCATCATCGTCGAGCTGACTTTCACCGCTGTGCATGTGCCGATGATGTCGCTCGTCGTAGCGACCCAACATGGCGCCTTCCATGTAAGAACGATGCAGAAAATCCTGTCCGTGCTTCATATCCATGTTTGGCATAGCATGATGACGCATATCCGGCGGTGGCGTCAGCAGTGGAAAGCTGCCAAACGGATTAAGGCCCGCCATCAAGCCATTCGGTGGTTGCAACAGCAACGGATGTGGCTGCGCACTTCTACCATCATGCGGCGAGATCTTGCGGCGCAGATGTGGCGAGTGAAGCTTTGGATTTGGATTAGCACTGTGTCGATTACGTGAACGACGTGAGCTGAACATCATGCTACAGCCATCGACGGTACATTTGTGCATTTCCCTTAAATGCACCGCCGAGAAGTGAATTTTTAACGCACCTTTATCACAAAAGGTTTTCAGGCAGACGTTGCACTGCACACGTTTTTTGCCCGTGACCGGATTGATGAACTGCGTGCCCAAGTTGGCAGGCAGTGAACCCCATTGACGCTTACCGGGCGAATGTGTTGACTTGCGACCGGGACGTACGCCACTTGAAGCGGTGAGGCGAGAGAGACGTTGTGATTGCGGTGATGTTTGTGGTTCATGGGAGTGCGTTAAACGCTGACCGTGATGCTGACTGGAGGATTCGTGATGGTGATGTTGACTTTGGTATGAGTTTGAGTTGACCGAATTGGCCGACGAAGTTGAAGAAGCTGAGGAAGACTGTTGCTGCTGTTGGTGTTGCTGTTGGTGTCCAGGTGAGCGACCTGCTGCAGCCGAATTCTCACGTAAATGACTTAAATTCAAGGCATCCGCACGGTGAGCTCCACTTTTTGTGGACTTTTCAAGATCAGGAGACTTCAAGCGTTGTTGTTGTTGTTGTTGTTGTTGCTGTTGCTTGTTGAGCGCCAGATTTGGATTCATTGCAGGAAAATGTGTGGCAAGCAGACTGTGTGGAACAGGATTGCCAGAAGCAGCAGCAGCTGCAGCGATGGCGGCAACTTGATTGCTAGTCAAGCCAGGCGGCAAGCTGGGCTGACCACCACCTTGTGCAGCTGTGCCGGCAGGTCCATGAGGTGGCGGTGGAGGCGGCGGCAAATGAAAGGGCAACGGATGCCCACTCATTGCCATAGCGCTGAAGAATTGATTACTTTGAGCAGCGGCAGCCGCTGCAGCAGCAACAGCAGCATTTTTCTCTGACGGTGTTGTAGCCTCATTCATGCGCCGACGTGCTTGAGCCAGAACAGCAGCTTGTTGAGCGGCCTGCTGCTGCAGATGTTGATGATGAGCCAGCTCATTTGGACTGATGCGTGCCGGCATTGGCGGAAATCCGCCTAAAGTTGCAGAGCTTATTTTACGAAAGTCGAAAGGCTGCATATTCTGCAGATGATTAAGCGGATTGTGAGCAGCGGCATTGACCGAAGTTGGGGAGTGTTGTTGAACGTTGCTGGAAGCACTTGAAGTTGGCGGTAGCGGCTGTGATTGTTGATTGTTGTTGGTGGGTGGTGGCGGTGGTGGTAGACCGCAAGCTGGAGAAGCAGGATTGCGAAAATAATTGCCCAAATGATTAGGTGGTGGCAGACCACCACCTGCTGCAGCCGCTGCGGATAGTTTCTGATGCAGCTGCGATTGAAACTGCATCTGTGCATGAGCCAAGGAGTTCAGATGCATATTCATGGGATGAGCAGCAGCACGTGGTGGTGAAGGCCGACGACTGGGGGACATAACCATTTGGGAGCAGTGCGTTTTTTGTGTGGAAGCTTCGAACTCGGCACGTCTAACGGCCGACAACTGGCGCTCGTAGTTGTAGGCAAACACCGCCTGAGCTTGAGCGTGGGAATGAGCTTTTTTAAGGTATTGCAATTCGATGTCCTCGAGTGGATGGTGATGGTGTGATGAGAGCAAAGGTGGTGGTGGTGGCGGCGGATGTTGCGGTGGATGTCGCTGCTGGTATCCGTTGTTGGATTTTTCCTGATTAATATTCATTAAGCTGCTGGGTTGGAGGAATTCTTTGCTGTTGCGAATTGTAGACTAGAAGATTACGTTGTGATTGTGGCTGCGGCTGAGGCTGAGTATAAGTTGTTCCGTTACACGTTTGGATTTGCTGCATCTCTGGGGGCGCATACAAACGACTGGCCATTTATGATGGAAAATATCAAGACAATCTATTAGATAAAAAGAAAAAAGTTGAGGGTTAGACAATTTTAAGACTGAAGAAGGCAAGTCTTAAGGCTAGACTATATACATTTTTTAAGCTTTAACGAAATTTATTTAAACCATCTACATAGTTTTGTACATGATCTAAATTAGTTTTCCTTAGTTTTTTAGGACGAGTGTTATAAGCTTATAAATAAGGGTTTTTTAATTTACTGGCTTTAATTGGCTTAGATGTCTTTACTTAAAAATGAGTTCGGAATAAAATTTAGCCTATGTCTGTTCAGAAAGTTTAAAGTTAATGACAATAAAATTGTTCTCAAAATTTTTTTAGTAATTATCTCAAACAAACTTATAATGAAATTTATTCCTTTACCAGTATAGAAGCCCGTATACGACGGGTCGCATTCAAAATAATTAAGTAGCAGACGATATGACATTCATTCGCCTCAAATGTTGTTTTGTTTCTGTCGTCGTCAATGTGTCCTTACTGATAAATACCAAATACATTTTGTATGCACAGGCTAACAATTTTTCATATAAAAAGCACTGTAGTAGCGAAACAGGTTCTGGTACAGGCTAACATGTTCATCCTATACATAATAACAAATATAACAGTTTGAGCGATATAGAGCACGGAGCAGGACGTTTGTCTTTTGTATATTAAGAAGATACTGGACATAAGATTCAATCGATACTACTGAGTTCTATTCTAATGGTCAATGTTTGATCGATGGGTACCTTTTGTAGTTCAACTTCAACCATATTTAATTTTTTGATTAGTTGTGATCGTGACGAACAATCATCAAAAGGATACGCGTGAGGTTTTGTGGGCGATCTTGTCAACTCTAAGACTTCCTGGCTCACTTACTCTATCGAGGCTAAAATAACTTACTATGTCAAAATTGTCTCAAGTTGAATCACATTTTTCAGTGGAATGGTGTTCTCTTCACACCATTCAGGTTGTGTCAGAGAAAATTGACATACATGCTACCAATATAGCAATGATACTCATTTTATATCGGTAATTTATTATGGTTGTATAATTAGGCTGGGTCGATTTTTAAAGAGATGTTGCCTGGATGATTTTTGGTTCGGGCCTGAAAAGTTATTAAACAAAAAAAAAAGAAAAAAGGGGCTGGAGGTGCATTTTACCCCATCGCAGTCTCAATTTTGTGAATTTTTTCTATATGAATTTTTTCAAATTTTTTTTTTTAAAACGTACACAGCTAGGGCAAAACTTACGCCAGATATGAAATCCTCACACCCGATTCATCCAAAAAACGGTCTAACATGTATACGTTGTCACACAAAAATTTAACGTAACAAATTCCTAAAGAAAAAATTTCACTAAATTCAAAGTATATTCTTATCGTTGCATAAAGATTGTGCCTACAGCGCCACCTAGGATGGATTTTCAAAAAACAAAAAATTCCGTAGCACCACACAAAGGTATGGTGTAAATAACTGCATTAATAATAAGGTGGATAACTGCAGTGGTTCAGTCGTGATGGTCACAATAACATACGCTCCAACGATAAGAATATACTTTGAATTTAGCGAAATTTTTTCTTTAGGAATTTGTTACGGTAAATTTTTGTATGACAACGTATACATGTTAGACCGTTTTTTGGATGAATCGGGTATGAGGATTTCATATCTGGCATTATTTTTGCCCTAGCTGTGCACGTTTTTTAAAAAAAAAATTTTTTTTTTAAATTCCTATAGAAAAAATTCACAAAATTGAAGGTGCGATGGGGTAAAGTGTACCTCCAACCCACTTTTTTTTTTTTTTTGTTTAATAACTTTTCATGCCCGAACCGAAAATTGCCCAGGCAACATAAGATTTTTTGCCTCCATACAAATCGACCCAGCCTATTGTATAACCTTTGCTCCCATCGCTCAATTTAACCATCCCAGACTTTTGGTCTTCTAAGGATCTTCTAAGATGCTTTCCGAACTTTAAGTATTCCAACCAAATTGTGCATCATTCTAAATTTGTGCGTCCTTCTCATTTTTTCCATTAGGAATATATAAAAAACTATACCATGGTCACATAGACTAAACCATACTCTCTTAGAGATTGTATATTAATATGCAAATGTTTGTCTTAAAGTTTCATTTTCATTCTCTCGCATGAGTTGCATTCATCGAGAGGATTAGACTCAATGGCCACTCAAACATATTTTCACTGAATCAATATTTAACAACATTCTTCACGTTTCACCTGAAGACTGCAAAAAGACAAAACTCAACTTGACTCGATAAAGGGCTATAAATTCCAGGAAGGTCCTTTAGCTTAGTTGTTTTAATATATTTATATTTGTGCAAATACTTTACTATCTTATTTGTCCACAAATAATTTGACAGTTTAGGGCCATTGTGGCAGAGTGAACAGCCCTTGAGAGCAAACGTGTTAAGAGAGCCAGCCGACATAACAAAGTCTTACCACTGCTCCGTCAGGCCACAAACATACAATAAACAAATATTCAAGCATAGAAATGAAGGCCACTTGTGTTGGTTGACTGGCTGGCTGGATGATTCCAATGGTTAGACAACGCTGTTGTACACCTGAAGGAGAGAGAAGAAATACTCAGGGCAAGCGACAAACTAACACTTCATAAATCGTCATAGCAGTATTCCTACTGAACCTTATCTTAACATGTTTTTTATTTTTTGTTTTTTTTTGTGGTAGAAGACACGGGCTTCACCAAACGCCAAGCATGTAGTTTTTATGCTCCGTTTCATTTTTTTTTTTTATTTTTTGTCTTTCTTATATTTGTGAAGTGGTCATGAGCCGCACTAGGGCTGTTGACGTTTCTGATGACTTTGATGGTTTTAACTGCGTTATGTTCACGCAGTCACGTGTGTGTCCCCGTAGAGCGGGATCCTATTCAAAAATTGTCACATCATTATTGTTATACTTGAAGTGTGTGTACTTCGCTTCAACTGCAGCTAGTGATGGCGAGTTAAGCTTTATGGGAGGTCCCTGCTCGAGGTGTATTCCAAGAATCGATGGAACACTTGAATTAACAATGATTAAACGACTGTTGAAATTGTTATTGTATGCTTTATTTAGTTGATATTAACATAGATATGTATTGTGGAAGGTTAGGAATGTGACAAGATTGAAGCAGAATAAGTATTGAATTTCGTTTATATTAAAAGAAAGTACATTTAAATAGTTGGTTTTTGTAAAGAAGAAGGTGGCCGGACCAAATGAGTGTAAACGTCATGTTTTTCAAAATAACACTTTTGTCGAAAAGCAAACGACATAATTATAAAGAACTTCTCTCATACTAAAAAATGTTTCCTTAGAGATTTAACATTTCAAAGTTAGATTGATCAAAATGTATTTTAAAGTATCTAATAATGCTGAGAAAGTTTTTTGGTTACTTTAAAGATACTTATTTTTTAAACCGCGCAACAAATATTAAGTCAGGTCTTTGTAGGTAGAGTATAAAATGCACTGTAGAAGTTAATTGAGCAGTTATGCTCTGTTAACACTAAGCAATCAGTTTTAAATATGACGCTACAATATATCCTACATTCATGTACCGTTTTTTTGTAGAAGAATTGCTAGATTTGGTAAAACTTATCGAGCAAAATATTACAGACGAAAGAATGTTAGCATAGAGCATAGGGTCCTTTTTAGTCTGCGCGAAATATTTAGCCCATCTTTGGATGAGTTTGACTACACTTCTTTCCTTCGCAGATACAGTTTACCTGGAGTCTTCAACACATACATTGTTAACGTCAATATCCTCCCAGAATTGAACTATAGACGTCTGTTACACTCATAGCGACCATTTGTAAAAACTTAATCCAGCAATTTTCGAAAAAGTTGTAATGAAGACTAGCTCATTCGACCAAGGAGTATTTCAACTCACTAAACTTTCTGGGTCTGCATCAGAAAAGTTGGATCAACTCATGAGTGCTATAAGAGTAGCCTGCGATGCATCAATGATAAGAAAATCATACAGAAGGCACAAAGAGCTGTATACTGGTCTATACAAGGGCCTTTACAAAGGCTAGAGACAGATATAATTTCCTTGAATGTCAACAGGACTACAAGCAAAGACAGAAAGAACTAAAGAATGCTATCCGGGACAGGAAGGGTAACAGTTTCTTAGAACTGTGTGACAATGCCAAAATAAGCCCATGGGTGCAGCGTATAAAATCATAATGAAGAAACTGAACGGTTTAAGGCAACAATTGCCGAGATGTCCAAAATTAATTTTGAGAATCATCCATACACTGTTAACCCTACAGAGCGACAGTGACTATGAAATTACGACAGAAAGAGAACAAAGGCACCTCCGCAAAGGCAGGAGGCGACTCCGACAGTGACTGAAAGCAAAGTGCTGCAGGCAGCTAAGTCAATAAACAACAGAAAGGCGCCAGGACCGGATTTAATTCCTAACCAAGCTTTAGGCGTTGCAGTGGGTAATTGCGTCGGCATTTCTACAAGACTGTATGGCGCGTGTCTAAAAGAAGAAAGTTTTCTAAATCAGTAGAACTAAGGACAACAAATCGTCGGACGACCCATTAGCTTACCGCCTAGTTAAGTTCCGTGACCGTTGTCGCTGCCAGTAACGAAAATAGCATATAAAGCAATAGAAGGAAGGCGTTGGCAGGGTCTACCAGCTATCAAATATCTTTGTATAATGATAGATGCGTAGCTTAAATTTAAAGAACAACTAGAGTACGCTTGAACACAAGCTGTAAAAGCTAATACGGCACTCACAAGAATAATGGTGAACACAAGAGGACCGAAACAGAATCGCGGACTTTTACTAGCCGGAGTCATTCATCCTCACCCTATTGTATTGTGTTCTACGGAGCTCCAGTATTGGTCCAGTATAAATAAAGTCTTATTGTCCTAGAATAAAGTCTACTTACAGAATTTATGCTCTCAAGGTGTGTAGTGCGTTTCGCACTATGTCAGCAGATGCAGCACTAATCATTACTGGGATTTACTCAGTTGACCTTCTTGCAAAAGCAGCAATCTATTCGGACGAAAGCGCTGAGGTGACTGGCAGCACACAAGGAACTAGAAAAGTAAGAGCGAGGCAGCAAGGCCTCATAGGGTGGTAAAGTCCTTGAAATTGTGCTGAAAAAGGACAATGGACGCACCGTCTGAGCCCAGTTGTTGACCGGACGTTGTTGCGAACCTTCATAAGTTTCATCATCAGTTTCATCATCGCTTTCTGTGAAGTGTGTCGCAAGGATAACCTCGAGGACGCAGAACATGTATTTTTTTAAGTGTCGTTATCGAAAGAAAGCATTGTGGTGACCGTGGCGTGCAGGTTAAGTGTGTGGCTTAGCACAGTTCGCGCCCGAGTTCGATCCCCAGTCGCGGCGAAAAGTTTTTTCAATAAAAAAAAAAGAAACAGTTTCGATAGTATCGTAAGTGTAGACGTAGAATTCCGTTTAAGCTGTAACCTCTTCCACTTTGTCTCTTTGGTCCGATTGTTTTGTTCATTTTGCACGTATTTTTATTGATCTTCCAAAAATTAAAAAATAAATAAATAACACTCAATTATGGACTACTTATCGAGGCCAAAACAAAGAAAAAGTTAAATAGTAAGTATGATTAAATGAGCAAGCAAAAAGAAACAAGCAAAATTTCAAATTTTTTCGATCATTTTGTTAAGTTTGACAGGTTGAGTTCATTGACTTAGTTGAAAAGAAGGCGAAGCAAATGCACTTTCCATTAGTGCCACTTTCGTCTGTCCGATATATAGTTTGCGATCTACAGTCAGTTTAACTACTAATTTCAAATTAAAATTAAGACCCCGATTTTTAAAAAATCGTATGGTTACTATATTTCACGCTGAGCACATGTCCTTTCTTCTCGTCTCTGTCTGATATTTAGTTAGCTAGCTACACTTTCTGTTCGATGTATAGTTTGCAAACTAAACTCGCTAGTGCTAGAGGGATGTGGAATCTAAATTAATTTGCATTAAAAACAAAAATTCAAATTTTACGCCATCTATTGGGTAAAAGCATTAAAAGAAATATGAACCAACTCGTTTTTTTCATAAGAGTTAAATCTAACCGGATCACAGACCCATTTCGTTAAATTTGACAGATTGAGTTCATTGACTGAGTTTAAAAGAGGTTCATGAGCTCTGGTTTCAAAATAGTATACTAGAACAGTAGTGCATACATAAACCCAATGCGAACTAATGCTTACAATGCTGCCAAAGCGAACCAATCAGTTCGTGCAAAACCAAAGCATACAAGCATAAACAACGAAAGAAAAACAAAGAAAGCAGCAGGCCCATAAGCAGCTGATGATTGATTTTCTTATATAAAAACATGCATTTTTCTTCATATATTTTACTATTTTGTGACTTTAATATAATAGTGACAAAATCCAAAGTTAGATATTCATTCAGCGCAGGATATATCTGATATTTTAGTATATATATTATCTTTTAACGAAAAGTATTAAAGGCTGTAGGTATACCCTAAAGTATTCGCCAAAAACGTTGCCTAATGACCTTGAAAAAATCTGTTAAAACGACCCCATACAAACCGCGCTTTAAGACGTAATTCTACGTCAAAATGTTTCTGATCGGTCACCACCTCTCTGCAGACAATGGCAAACCTCAGAGAGTAAATAATGCCCTGTAAAGCTTCTTGAGAACATGAACCTTAGCCGTTAGGAGTCGGCATAAAACATGTAGGTCCAGTTCTCGGTCAATTGTGTGCAAACATTTCATAACACACACAACACAATTGATCATAAGAAGCTCGGTCAAAGTCCTTTCAAGGTCTGTAATGGCCAATTTGTTTTTGTTTTTTCTTTTTTTTAGTGAAAAAGATCAGCTCCAAATTGAAATCGTTGAAATGTCTACTCTTGAAAACATCATAAACCACATGCTGCGCAACCTAAAGGAAAATTTATATTGAAAAGGGAAATATTGAAAATTTTCATCCTAATATTCCAAAATGAAGTACACTCTTCTTACCAGTAAAAACTCATGAACAATTAACTGTTTTAATTTTTTTTTTTTTCTTTTTAAGCCTTGAATCAACGCTCAGGGGATGCCCCTATTAATGCGTAAGCATTTTGTTGATTCGGAAGATGGGTACAAGGCTAGTTGAAGGGTCGAAAAATGCAGAAGTGATGGTGAGCATATGTTTTGAATTTATTTCTAACAGGTCGAAACTGCCGGGAAACACAAACGCAGTTAGATTATTCTACAATTTTATTGTAAGATTGAAGAACGAATTATCACGTTAATGCGAGTTTTTGTTGGGCACCAAGGCAATACTGTAGGTATGGCCTGCAAGGTGAGCTGCCCAAGTGAACCTGGGAAATACTCGAGCTGATGAAGACAGGTTGTGTACCTCGCTTGAACACTTCCCATGGTAGTACCTGTAGAACAGGCTAATGAACCCAACATTGCGTCTGTGACCAAAAAAAATTGAGAGAGGATGGCACGTTTTCATCCCAAATCAAATATATCGCACGGCGTTGAATTCTGTCCAGAAGCTCCAAATATTGTCTTGAAGCCCCTGCCCAAATGTGCAAATTGTACAACATTTTCGACCTAATATAAGGGGTATAGATAGTGCAAAAATCAGTTAAAGTGAAATGTATTTTGCACCAATTTAAGAAACCTAGGCACTTGGCTGCTTCTTTTATCACATCGAAAATATTATCATTCCAGCGAAGGTCAGATTGAATCGATATGTCCAGAACGTCAAGAGCGACTGACTCTGTAATATCTACACCATTCATGCTGAAATCGCAATACTGCGTTAGGTCGGTCGTGCGCCGATCGTACTTTATATCGACGTTTCATAAACTTTATGAGATGAACTGACAGAACGCACGACCTATTACTTAACAAAACTCAATGTTGCGCTGACAGATTGTGCGTCTGTAATTTTGGCGATGCCAATAAAAGCAGCTACACAAAAATGCCCACAAAAGTTGTTTTTCCCCCAATTCTAAATCTCTCAATTTCTATATAAATTTCTAAGATATCGAATAATACAAATAGATTATCTTTATCAAAATCTTAATTTGATTACTTTAATAGCATGAGTTATTAAAAAACATTATATAAAACATAAATTCCAGCGATAATAAAAGAAATCCCACGAAAATCTATCTTTGCCAGTGAAACCATAAAACACCCACATTTTTAGCGCTTTCAATGAAAATGCAACTCTGCTCTATGAAGAAATGTCAAACGCACGACCGAGTAGAACATTTTCCTACTTATCTCGTCAGATCGTACTTTGGTCGTATTTTATCTCTTCTTCTTGTTTTACGATATAAAGTACGACCAACGCTTGAGTTCGCATTTGGATTTGCACCATAAGAACACGTTGATCTCTACTCGAGCTGTCAACGCACGACCGACCTAACGCAGCATTGCGATTTAGCCATCATAGTGAGAGGAGCTAAGGGGCAATTCATTCGCTTGTGACTTAACCAACAACACTGGGTCTTGCTTGCATTAAACTCATTAAAGAGTGTGTGATTCATATTTTGCCTCTTTCTCTCAATCTCCAAAGAGCTCAGGCGTATCACAACTCAGTTGTGGTCAGGGATGGGAAATGACTTTTCCGAAATTATACCAAATTGAAATAAAAATTGTACTTTTTGGCATCAAATTGTAGTCTTTTTTTTTTCTCCATGAAAAATAAACTTTTTTGATGTAAGGTAAAATGGGGAGTTTTGAATCACACTTTGATTTTGTGCCATAACTTTCTCAAAAATCAATATTATTTTATCTGAAACCGTCTATTTGATAATAAATCCAAAATTTTTAATTTAAAAAAAAAATCCGAAGCTTGAAAAAAATGAGATTTTTGGATTTTCAAAAAAAGTGGGGAGTTGTGAAGCACTACTATAAATGGTGAACAATAAAATTTTCGATTAATTAACTTTTATTAAACTTGAAAAAAAAAAAATTGAAGAGCAAATAGTTCTCATGACAAAAATGAAAAAAAATAAATGGCCAATTTTATGTTTATTGACGAAAATTTGTATTTATGTCGCGGTAAATCTTGAAATACAACACAAAAAAAATTTCAATTTATTTTGATTTCACATAAAACGTTCATAAAGTTCATTAATAATGCGTAATACGTAAGTCAGATGTGCGAGCCAGTTGTCAAAGTTCGAAAACAAGGTGATTCACAACTCCCCACATTTGTTGATTCACAACTCTCCATTTTAAATTTTCTAACATAGGCGACGCGTCATCCGCACATAATGTTATTTCTACAAAATCACTTCGATGGGTTAAATGGCAATAGATCAGAGATAATTTTGACGATACTAACGTTTCGATACACTTCCGAAATAGTTTTCAAAATTTTATTCGCGTTGATCCTCGAAAAAACTTTTGTCAGCACGCAAAAATATTATTTTTGGTAGACATACTCTGAATACGTGTTGATGGCATGTGAAATGCTCATAAAAAGTGAGAGCCCAGACTAGTAAACAATTTTGACACTAGTTTCCTGATGTCAAGCAAATTTAACATGGCGGATATTTGAGTGATTCACAACTCCCCATTTAACCTTATTTAATAAAATATTTAAAGTAAAACAAAATTAAAAGAAATGGAAATACAGTTTAATATACAAACATAGTTAAATAAATATAGTACTCTACATTCAATTTTTAAATTTTAATCAAGTTGCGGTTACCCGAGCCGATCCAAAAATTTAGTTTTCAAGCAATTCAATTTATTTGACATTAATGCCTTCGTTCTAGAAAGAGCCGACAATATAATAGAAAAATAAAATAGTAAAGCTGATCAGGGTGACAGTTCGTTTGAATATGATATGTTGTAAACATGGTTGCAAAAATTCACAAAAAGGCACTGAAAACTTTATGAAATACAAAAAAAGCAAAGAAAGTCGATATGACGAAGACCAAGTGTATAAAAATGTACTAAAAAAGTATTCGTGGTACTTACGTACTTTTTATTATAAAGTTGTACTGAAAAAGTACAATTGTACTGAAAAACCCAACACTAGTTGTGGTAAACCATCAGGACCAGGGGTTTTATTTATGTTGAGGTTTGCAATGACCTTTTGAAATGCTCTCTTTCGGAAGTAAAGGGTGGTTACATTTTAAGGGCCGATGTTGAATGTGAACCACACTTAAACGTCAAGTTTTTTCTGCATTTCATTTGGCATTTATCAATTTCTCAGACTTACTCAATTTGAATCATGGAAAGATACACAATCGAGCAACGCGTTAAAGTAATAAGTTTTCAGGCTTGTAATGAAAATGGGCGTTCAAATCAAAAAATTGTGATTTTTTAGTGAATGTTATGAGGCACATTTTCACTTCAGTGGATTCGTCAATAAGCAGACTAACCGCATTTGGGCGAATGATAATCAAAGAGTGATTGTCGAAAAACCAATTCACAAACAAAGAGTGACTGTTTGGTGCGGTTAATGAGCTGGCGGCATCTTCGGGCCGTATTCTTTCCAAAATGAGGCCGGTCAGGCAATTACTGTGAATGGTGTTCGCTGATGTCCGTGAGATGATAACGAACTTTTTATGGCCCGAATTGGTAGATATGGATGTGGACAATATGTGGTTTCAACAGGACGGTGCCACTTGCCACACAGCTAACAAAACAATGGCTCTTTTGTGCAAGAAATTCAATGGCCGTGTTATCTCACGTCGACTTCCAACGACACCGTTGGACTTCTTTCTTTGGGGTTATTTGAAAGAAAAGGTGTACGTCGATAAGCCAGCTAACAATTCAAGAGCTAAAGAATGAGATCATTCGGCACATTAACGGCATAGAACCTCAATTATGCCTCAGCGTCATCGAAAATTTGGACCATCGGATGGAGATGTGCCGCCGAGGCTGCGGCCATTTGGCCTATATTATCATAACAAAAAAAAAAACTGACAATAATTTTCTAAATAATTTGTGTTTTAATCAAAATCAAATCGGCCCTTAGAATTTAACCACTCTTCATATCTCCTGCATTATAGAAGGTTTACTTGCAATGAAGGGCAGCGGCTGATTGCTAGCCGGAATTGTGGAATTCTGTGCAAATAATGTAGCCAACAGGTTCTCCTTATCAGCCGAGTCCGTGAAGATTTGGTCATCTCTAATATGGTAGCATAAGATTATTAGAACTTAAAAATTAACAAGATTTCAAATAAAAGCTTCTTTTTAAGAACATAATTAAATAAATTAAATAAAATCTTCTGAAAAGAAGCTCATGTGAAAGTATAAAATATGACTTTTTAAACTTTTCAAGGTAGACTGTTTAGAGTTGATGAATGGGTATTGAAACATAATCTTAGAATCAAATTTTAAGAATGCCATATCTTGAAAGCAGCCTGCAAAAGAAGGCTTCATTTGGTACGGTTTTGGTTCTTGACCGTGTTCAAACCAACCATTGTCTACACCAATTCCTTAATATTTTCAAATTTCACAAACAGTCGATACACAAAATAACCCATTCAAATACTTAAAAGTTTATTTCAAATTTTTGAAATGTTTTTTATTTACCTGTTTTGCTCTTATGGCTTTTACTGGTAAATGCAATTTTTGGCCTGATTGACATTTTGTCACTCAGAAAGACAAACATACATACATACGTGCACATTCGAGCACAATGCGAGGAGCAATAAAATAAACATGGACAACGACAGATGGCGTGGTAATAAGCGCTTTAGTTGGATATAATGGTAAAAAAAAAACTAACAACTCAAAAAGCAATTTTTATATTCCTGCAACAATTGCTGCCGTGAGTGTCGTTAAGTTGTTGTTTCTGTTAAAGTTTGAGTGAATCATACGAATTGCAGTTATGAAAACTACAAATAAATAATTATAAACGAGATTGTCAGTAAAAGCAAAAAAAAAAAAAAACAACAGCAAATAAAAATGAGCAAAAATATGGCATTTATATGCTTTAGCCTTAGGAATTGCAGCGGAGACAGCCAAGCAAGCACTACCAACAATAATACTAACAACAATAAAAACTGTGCAATTTACAGCAGCAATAATAAAAAAAAAACTTGCAATTAAATATTGTGTTTGTGTCCCCAACACGTTCTCTTAAACGGAACTCAGCTTGTCTATAATTTCACGCAAAGCCATGTTAGACCATGATTAAAAAAATTAAAATCAATTTGTTTCCAATAAATATCTTTAAATTTTAATAACGATTAAAATTTTACAGTCGCACATGCACGCTAAATTTTGCTGTTCAATATATCTTTTATTAATTTATTTTTTTTTTTTTTTTTTTTCATTGTTACTTTGTCAATAAAAAAACACACAAAGTGGAATAAACTTCTTTGAATGCATTTTTATATAAACTTTGAAGAGACTTAAGTCGCCAGCCATACTGTTTGATATGATTTAAGTGTGAATGTTTGTGGGTATGAATACTGCTTCGTCTGCGCTTGACAGTCTGAAAGCAACATTTAAAAAGCCGCCTTTTTTTTATGACACAAAAGCCATGTCAACTCTTTGAAACGTCAAATCAAAATGTCGCAACGATGTAGCAGCGTCATGACAAGTCTTAAGATTTTATAAATATTTTTTTAATCGCATCAAAGCGGTATCTGCCATTGATATGTGAGTGTTTGTATTAGTGTGTATGTGTATGAATTTATTGTCAATATTTATGACAAACAAAACCCGAACGTTTGACCGCAATGCATCAAGCTTTAAATCTTGACTGACAATTAAATTGTGTTTGTCTCAATTTATGGCTTGTCAAAGTGTCAAAATGACACTTTTTATAGCGTATAACATGTTTTTAGTCGGCATGAGCTTAATCGATCGTTTGTTCGATCGGAATCGGATTGCAAATTCTTATGTAGTTGGCATATTAAGACGCTGCTATTCTTGACGCTGCTGTGCGATTGTGAATTGTGACATTTGCGTCAATGGCGAGGCGAGTCTTTATGGTGGGGATTTAAAGAGCAAAGATTTGAACATTTTTTCTAATGAATTCATAAAATATTATTTATGTGGATTAATTTTAAACAGCCGACTTATATTAACTGGTGATATTTTGACTGAATTAGTGGAGGCTTAAATTTTAGCTGTAGGTGAAGTATTTCTCTGAAAAAAAAAACACATTTGATTGATGCTTAAAGTTAGTTATGATTGTAGAGACCAGACCAGTGCTGGGACGTTAAGCTAAAGATAATAAAGATCTAAAGATCCGTGAGAAAAATGTCCTTAGTTTTTCCTACATTACATTTTCCATAGTGGTGACCGTGGCAAGCAGGTTAAGTGTGTGGCTTAGCATGATCGGAACCCGAGTTCGATCCCCAGTCGCAGGGAAAAGTTTTTTCAGTAACAAATTTTTCTGATCGGTTACCATTTCTCTGCAGACAAAGGCGAACCTCAGAGAGTAAATAATGCCATGTAAAGCTTCTTGAGAACATGAACTTTAGACGTTCGGAGTCGGCATAAGACATGTAGATCCAGTTCTCTGTCAATTGTGTGCAAACATTTAATAACACACACAACACAATTGATCATAAGAAGCTCGGTCGAAGTCCTTTCAAGGGCTGAAAAGGCTATTTTTTTTTTGGTTTTACATTTTCTACAAAAAATTTAGTGTCCATCTTAAGACAAAAGTTGCCAAACTATTGCTTTTATAAAAAAAAACAAAGATAGCCGCATAATTTTTTGTCGAAAAATCAAATTTTTATCAATTCTGTTGTAACTGTGAATTATACATTCGAAAGAAATTCGGTAGTTTTATTAGATATCAAGCTATTAACCTGTTATTCTTCGCCTAAAAATCACTCACGAACACAACTGAACACTCAACTGACTTGATACTGTTCGTCTTTGAAAAGTTTATTCCCAAGACGTTGGCTCCAAAATTTTTAAAGGTGAAGTTAAAATTTTTAAAGGTGAAGTTAAAAAATTGTGAATGTTACATTTTTGCACGTCCTACGTATGAAATGTTATATGAATAAGAAGCAATATCTATCCATTCTACAAAGTAATTTGCCAGAAAACGCATCTTTGGTTTGAAAACGTGATTTATCAGCACGATATAATCCAAAGCATTCCGTTATAATAGATACAAAATGGTTGCAAGATAAAAAATGTTAATTTTAAAAGTGGCTTCACAATCCTCTGATATGGTTCCAACAGAAAATTTGTGGAGTGATGGCAAAGCAAAATACTGGAAAAATGCTCTAAAGCGCCAAAAGGTGTTCACAAACTTTGAAAGCGCGGATTGGAAGTCTGGATGGTATCTTTTTATTAGAGTAACATGAATAATGCATGGTATTCTATTGGTTGCGGTTCACATGATTTGTGGAATTGTTTCCACAATCAAGTTATTTATTAATGTTTTATGGGTTTTGAAATAGTTCAGTTACGAATTTGACCCAAAAATTAACCATTTTTTTGTAATTTTTAAACTATCTTTATTAAAGCAAATATGTGTCATTTTGATCGATAACCTTGTGCCGTTTTTGGGCAAAAGCCCTTATTTTATCTGTGTAGAAATTTTGGGTGTTATGAGCGAAGAACTGATCTGCAGAGATCAAAACAAATAATAATCTGAAGGTGCAAGGTTCGGGATATGTGATGGATACATCAAAACTTCCCAGCCAAGTTCCCTGAGTTTCTGCCGGGTCAGCAGCCTACAGCGCATTCTTACCTTTTCTTATATAGAAAAGCAAAATATGACGATAAGTACATAATATTCCGAATTTTCAATCTTTTAAACTTAGATAACTTTTCACAGGACCATGTTATTTAAATAATGTCTTCTAACAATATATAGCTTAAAATGTCACATTTCAAATAGGTTTAATAGCTAATTAGTGGGCTAGATGAATTTAATATTACCATTTTTGTTTTGTTATAAAAAACAAGGGCTTATTCGTCCGTCAACGGATGACGTCCATTTTTCAAGACATCTTTGTGTTGATATAAAACACATACATATCAAATTTTATTGTTGTAGGTTAATTATGAGCTGACTTATGCAGTTTTAAATTTTTGCGTTGTATGGGAGGTAGGCGTGTCCGAAGGCTCATTCCAAAAATATTCAATAGTGCAGACCCTTGGGTTTATGTGATCATGTGTACCAAGTTTCATCCAATTATTTCAACTCCTTCTTCTTATCCGTGTTAACGGACAACACACAGACGGACGGACGGACGGACGGACGGACGGACGAACGGCCATGGATAGCTCGACTCACGTGGTGACGCTGATCAAGAATATATATACTTTTCTATAACGGACTCGCTTCGTTCTATGCGTTACAAACGTTTGCACAAAGTTAATATACCCTGACCTTTCAGGTTTAGGGCAAAATGAAATAAAATAAAATGAAAAATAAAATAAAATAAAATAAATTAAAATAAAATAATATAAAATAAAATAAAATAAAATAAAATAAAATAAAATAAAATAAAATAAAATAAAATAAAACAAAATAAATTTAATTAAAATAAAATAAAATAAAATAAAATAAAATAAAATAAAATAAAATAAAATAAAATAAAATAAAATAAAATAAAATAAAATAAAATAAAATAAAATAAAATAAAATAAAATAAAATAAAATAAAATAAAATAAAATAAAATAAAATAAAATAAAATAAAATAAAATAAAATGAAAAATAAAATAAAATAAAATAAATTAAAATAAAATAAAATAAAATAAAATAAAATAAAATAAAATAAAATAAAATAAAATAAAATAAAATAAAATAAAATAAAATAAAATAAAATAAAATAAAACAAAATAAATTTAATTAAAATAAAATAAAATAAAATAAAATAAAATAAAATAAAATAAAATAAAATAAAATAAAATAAAATAAAATAAAATAAAATAAAATAAAATAAAATAAAATAAAATAAAATAAAATAAAATAAAATAAAATAAAATAAAATAAAATAAAATAAAATAAAATAAAATAAAATAAAATAAAATAAAATAAAATAAAATAATATATAAAATAAAATAAACAAAAATTAAATAAAATAAAATAAAATAAAATAAAATAAAATTAAATAAAATAAAATTTAATAAATTTAAATAAAATTAAATAAAATAAAATAAAATAAAAAAAATAAAACAAAATAAAATAAAATAAAATAAAATAAAATAAAATAAAATAAAATAAAATAAAATAAAATAAAATAAAATAAAATAAAATAAAATAAAATAAAATAAAATAAATAAAATGAAATAAAATAGAATAAAATAAAATAAAATTTAAAAAAAATAAAATAAAATAAAATAAAATAAAATAAATAAAATGAAATAAAATAAAATAAAATAAAATAAAATAAAATAATTTAATTAATTGGATCAAACATAATTTATAAATTTTATTTTAATTTTATCTTAAAGTATATTAAGACAAGGAATTATTTAGTTAAGTTACAAAAAGTTGCAATGCAAAATATGTTTAAAGAAGTGAAATTTATCAAATATTTTTATTTTATTTTCTTGAATATTCTAGTTAGTAAGTAGTAAGATACCAGTCCATGTACAGGGATTTTCAATCCTTCTATGGTTTAATAAATGTAAAAACTTATGTATTTTACAATTTATACTGGATTAAATAAATATATAAATAAATAAATAAATAAAATAAAATAAAATAATATAAAATAACATAAAGTAAAAAATAGAATAAACTAACATAAAGTATAATAAAATAAAATAAAATAAATTTGAATTTAAATTTAAATTTTAATTAAATAAAAAGTTAATAAAGTATTTAAAACAAAAATAAAATAAAATTAAAATAAATAATATACAATTAAATACAACAAACACAAATACATAATAAACAATAAAAAAATTAAAATAAAATAAGATAATATAAAATAAAATTTATTATAAAAAAAGAATAAAATTAAATGAAATAAATTTATATTTGATTATATAATGAAATAAATTTGAAAATTTAAAAAAAAATTTATTTTCCAGATAAAGATTTGAAAATGAAAACAAATGAAAATTATAATAAAATAAAAAGAAATACAATATTTGAAATAAAATAATGTATAATAAGATAATATTAAATACAATAAAATTAAATGAAATTAAACTAAAGCAAATAATATATACAATAAAATAAATAAAAAAGAATAGGATAACATAAAATAAAATAAAGTTTAAAAAAAAAAAAAAATTAAATAAAATAAGTTTCTATAAAGTAAAATAAAATATTAAAAGTTTTAATTTTTAAAATAATTAGGGCTCTCGATTTTCGAGTATTTCCGGGTAACCGGGTTGTTTCGGGTATTTACGGGTAATTCGAGCTACCCGGGTAGTTTCGAGCTTTTCGAGTATTTCGAGCTTTTATATGTTTAAATTAATTTATGTTTTATATGAGTGCGCTTACAATGGATATTGAGAAAAAAATAGAGTTTACTCGTTTTATGGTCATTTCTTGAGTATCTGTTGTTTTTTGATGTTTCATTTGCTTTTGTGTTTGTTTTTTAAATGAAGATAATGGATGGCAACAAAGCACAATATAAATGCGGCTTAAGAAGCTTAATTTCCGAATTAGAATTTTAAAAAATCTGTACACCCGGGTAGATCGAAAGTTATAAACTATCCGGGAATTGTTTTTCAAATTACCCGGGTAATGTCCGATTACCCGAACTTCCGAGCTACCCTGGTTTTTTTCGAGTATCAAGCCCCGGGTACCCAGAAACCAAAAGAAAGCTCGAAAAATATCGAGAACCCTAAAAATAATCATCTCTAAAGAAAAAAAAAAAAATAAAAATGTTTGTACAATTATTTTTGGTTCTTCGTATAAGAATAACGATTAAATCGATTTGTGTTCATTTCTCTGTCTGAATCTATCACATTTCCATAAGTTACAATCCATAAATCACAACTGAGAAATATCATTTCTTAAATCGTTATGAATGAAACCGAAAATTAGTATCGATTGATTCAAATTTAACATCATAATTCATTCATTCAAGTGTGGAAAAAGTTGAGCAACAAACGAGTTTATCCATTTCCATTCCCTGACATCAACTTCAAAAAGCGACAAAATTCGAAATACAGCTTGAAAGCAAAACTAAAACGGAAATAAATTATTAAATTTGTAGATTGATTTACAGCTTACAGCCTCGCTAGAGGCCAGCAATAATCTATCCTAAACCAAAACCAGTGACGACGTGTTCGTAGCAATTTTCTGAAAAAACATAAAATTTTGAAAAAACTTAACGCAACATCAACTCAATCGATCACAAAAGCTATTACCGAAGACGACATAAAAAAAAATAGTCAAACGCTAACCACAGCTCACTATCTATCACAAACAAAATGCCCAGTTACTTCACTAGGCCAAGCGACCAGTACTAAAGCTGGGGACACTTGGCTCTAATCTTGGCTTTAAGACAAGCGAAATCTATGCTTTTAGTTCCTACTCTGGGAAATTCTACGAAAGTCATTTAAATTATCGCCTTAAGCGTAACTAATTAAAACCGCTGGCCTATAAATTGAAACACGTTCGCTTAGTTTGCTGTGTTCTCTGTTCTCTGCTCAAGCAACATTTAATCAAAATGCCAGATTAAAAGCGCCCAGCATGGACGTTTGTAGTCAGCAGTAGCAGCTTCTTGGAAGCCTAACATTTTCATCTCAAGCGGCGGCATGTAAACGATAAGCTTCCAAGCTACCGAAATCTGATCACAACAAATTGGTCAAATTCTCAGTCACTCGATTTCGATTAATTGCTTATTTTGTTGCCTGTCTTTGATCTGTCTTTTAATGCCTCTCTTAATATTTTGTTGTCTGCTAGTGAAATGCATTTCCAGTAGATGGATGCCATTCGAACCAATTTGGGAGGGCAAACGTAGAATTAATGACCACTTTAATGAAGCAGCAGCACCACGCGTGTGATTAACATGAGAAATCATTAAAAATAACATTGTATGTTCAAAAGACATTCGGAATGGAGAAAGAGATATGATACCCTGACAAGGTATTAAGAGAAGACAAAAACAGCAAAGCAACAATAAAAACTATACGACAAAAAAAAAAAAAAAATAAAAAAAACACAAAGCTGGCATTCATGCCGCGTTGACACTTTTGGGCATATTGAATAAATTGTTACCCGTTGGTTAAAATCAACATAATCTCATAATTTCATGACTAATGCGGTTAATAAACTGACCACCAGCAGACAATATTGCCGCCCGATTGTTAGCCGCTACAAATTAAAATTTTATTAATTTTATGTACACATTTGTGTGTTCGTCGGTATAGTTCCCAAGCCATAAAAACGAAGCCACAATTTGTGTCACTTTGTAGTAGTTTTAATAAATTGTTAAGTATTAATAAATTCTTGGAAGGCGTTTTGGTTGCTGAAAATATTGCGGTTCGATTTTTTATGGTTTTTGGCTTAAAAATGTACTAAAAAAAAGTGCCTAAAATATGGCAAAATGTGACACATTGTGTGTGTTTTGAAAATTAAAAAGAACAGTTAATTTTCTGCACAAACCATCACTTATAATATTTTATAACAAGTTTGCTGAAATACAAAAACAGCTTCGTATACAAGTCGCTTCCACATAAACATCAAATCTGTTGAAGCCTCCAACAAATAACCTCAAAAATTATTGTTCATTCTATCCACCAGAATTAGAATAAGACCAAATATGCAGAAATTTCAAAAAACTTAATTTATATTAAAGTATTATTTAATGGCGGTTTGATCCAATAATATTACATTAAATTTTCAAAGCCAAGTTCAGCATTTTTAAAATTTTTTTAAAATTAATTTTTTACACGATTAAAGAGTCCATCAGGATAAATTTTTCTTTGAGAAGGAAAAATAAAATAAAGTAGTAAGTTGCCTGCTTCAATAACCAAAATTTGTCTAGGATTTTGACACACAAACCTTTCTTCTACGAAAAGCATTGTTTTTGCAACCGATCTTTTATACTAGCACTTCATCTTCGTTTTTCGCCTGCCTTGAAAACATTTTTCATGAGTACGAATTTTAATTTATTCTCATATGAAAATTTGAAAAATTTGCATGAATTTAATGAATTTTAAAACAGGACTGTAACTGTTTAGTTTAGTTTATTAAAAAAAGAAACAGTTTCGATAGTATCGTAGACGTAGAATTCCGTTAAAGTTGTAACCTCTTCTACTTTGTCTGTTTGGTCCGATTGTTTTGTCCATTTTGCAAATATATTTTATTGATCTTCCAAAAATTAGCAACACTGGGTAGTGCTAGTGGGATGTGGGATCCAAATTAATTTGCATTAAAAACAAAAATGAAAATTTTACGCCATCTATTGGGTAATAGCATAAAACGAAATATGATCCCACTCTTTGTTTTCATAAGAATTAAATCTAACCGGATCACAGACCCATGTCGTTAAGTTTGACAGTTTGAGTTCATTGAAAAACAAAAAAAGAGTTCATTGACTGAGTTGAAAAGAGGTTGTGAATGTAGTACCTCCAAGAACCTTCAGTATAAAAACAAGAACACTCAGTTCAAAGTAGTACATACAACAACCCAATATAGAATTAGTTCATACAAGGACCCAATGAAGAAGCCTGCGAATCAGTTCGTACCCAGGAAACATTTATAGGTGGGACATAACTTTCGCGGCAGAGAAAACAGAACTTTTTTTAAAAATTCATAACTCCGTCAAAAAATGACATTTTAAAAGCTTAACAAAACTGGTTATTGTATGACAGGAGCTTTTTTTACAATTTTTGGTGATGTTCTAAATTTGAAAGTGTGTTTTTTCGAAAATAATAAAAAAAAATTCATAAAAATTCATAAAAAATCGAAAAAAAAAAATAAAAAAAGCTCGTGTCATACGAAAGCGAATCAAGTTTAAAACAAGTAAAGAAAATCAAAAGTCGGTCTAGAACGACTATGAAATATCCTAAACCTACTCTTCCAAAAAAAACATAATATTATTGAAAATGGATGTGTCCGACGGACACTGTCCGTGGGTGGATAAAGCCTATATTTTATATGCATTTAAATTTAAATTTACACACACTTACCAAGTTTTATTCGTGTAGCTCACAGTTGATGCCTTTATTGTGCTTTCGCTATGGGAGGTGTGCGTATTAATGGACGGACTACCTCCAATTTTTGAACATACCTTAGTTTTGGTATAAAATACATACATACCAAATTTGATCTCTCTATGCCAAACATAATCTTATTTATTGAGTTTTAAACTTTTTGGGTTGTATGGGAGGTAGGCGTGTCCGTGGGCGGATGATGTCCATTTTGCAAACCCATCTCTGTTTTGTCATAAAAAATATACGTGCCAAATTTTATCTCCGTAGGTTAAACAGAGGCTTATTTATTGCGTTTTCAATTTTCGGGTTGTATGGGAGGTGGGCGTGTCCGTGAGCGGATGAAACCCATTTTTCGAAGACATCTTTTTGCTGATACAAAACACATACATGCCAAATTTTACTGTTGTGGGTTAATTATGACCTTATTTATGCAGTTTTCAATTTTCGCGTTGTATGAGAGGTAGGCGTGTCTGTGGGCGGATTCCAAAAATATTCAATAGTGCAGATCCTTGGGTCCATGTGACCATGTGTACCAAGTTTCATCCAATTATCTCAATTCCTTCTTCTTATCCTGTGTATACGGACAACACACAGACGGACAGACAGACGGACGGACGGACGGACGGACATGAATAGCTCGACTCACGTGGTGACGCTGATCAAGAATATATATGTATACTTTTCTATGCTGGACTCGCTTCGTTCTATGCATTACAAACGTTTGCACAAAGTTAATATACTCCGATCTTTCAGGTTAAGGGTATAAAAATACAAAAAAAACCAAATTTCGTCAAAAAATGAACCCGCTAGTGCCGCAACCAGTAAGAAAAACATTGTTGCGAGATAAATAAAAATGCGCTCTCACTAATCCGGCTGTAACTTTTCAACCCGTAGGAATTTTTCCATACAATTTTCAAAAAACGGCCAATGTCATGTCCCCCCTTAAAAGGGTATTTTCAGACGATATTATGAGCGCACATTATTATGACTCCGGAGAGACTTTTATTTATGAGTCCGCTATTGTGAGTACGCTATTGTGAGTCCGAAAAGGCTCTTATTTATGAACCTTTTATGAGCGCTCATTATTATGACTCTAAAAAGACTTTTATTTATGAACCTTTTATGAGCGCACATTATTATGACTCAGGAAAGACTCTTATTTATGAACGTTTTATAAGCGCAAGTTATTATGGGCGCACATAATAATGACTGAGAAAAAGCTCATATTTATGATGGTTTTTGGAGCGCTCATAATTATCACTAGACACACTAATATAGTTCAGAGCAACTTTTTCTATAAACAGCTTTGTTTAATACAAAAAAGGTCTATTCTTTTTGTTTTCTTACGAGTTACAGAAGACTCTTAAATATGAGTCTTATAAGACTCCGAAAACATTCATTATTCTGACTCTTAAAAAACACATATTTCGGACTCTTATAAGAGTCATTTTTCGGACTCATTTCTGAGTGCCCTTCCAGAAAGGGAAACAAGCTCACACAAGACTCTTTTATGAGCATTTTATGAGGTCAAAAATTAGAGTCTTAAAGAACTTTTAAAGGACTCATAATATTTTTTTATTATGAGTCATTAAAGCATAATAACTTTTGTTTTTTAAGAGTCATAAGAGACTCTTAAAGATGTCTCTTATAAGCCTCCGAAAACACTCATAATTCTGACTCTTAAAACACACATATTTTGGACTCTTATAAGAGTAATATTTCAGGCTCAGATCTGTGTGCCCTTCTAGGATGAAAAAAACACGCTCTTATCGGAGTCTCTTGTGAGCTCATTATGAGGGCTCAGACTCATAAATATCTTAAAAGAGTTATAAAAGACTCATAACGTTTGCTGGATATTAAACAAAAACAATACCAGCACAAATAACAAAACCAAAAACAAAGAAAGCAGCAGGCACAGCATAAGCAGCTTATGATTGATTTTCTTATATAAACACATGCTTTTTTCTGCTTATATTTTACTATTTTGTGACTTTAATATAATAGTAAAAAAATCCAAAATTAGATATTCATTCAGTGCAGGATGAGTGCAGGATGAGTTAAACGATGAGTATTAAAGGCTGTAGGTATACCCTAAAGTATTCGTCAAAAAAGTTTCATGGTCTTGAAAGAATTTGTTAAAATGACCTCATATAAACCGCGCTGTAAGACGTAATTCTACGTCAAAAAGTTTAATAGTTAGGTGTTTAAAAAAAGTTAAATAATAGGAGTTTTATTAAAAAGAAATCAGTTTAAAATATATCTTTTTCGAATTTTATTTTTTTACTAAGAAAATACGCTTATTTTGAAGTATTATTTTTTCGCTCTGAAATAAAACTTATTTTTCGAGTTTTATTTTTGTACTTAGAAGAGAACACTTATTTTTTAGTTATATTTTTACTCAAATAATGAACTTATTTTTGAGTTTTATTTTATTGCTCCGAAATATTTTGAAATAATTTTTTGAGTTTTATTTTATTTGTAAGAAAATAAAAATTATTTTTGAACTTTATTTTTTCGCTCTGAAATAAAACTTATTTAATAAGTTTTATATTTTTACTCAGAAAATAATATTTATTTTTGAGTTTTATTTTCTCGCTCTGATATAAAACTAATTTTTCGAGTTTTATTTTTTTACTCAGAAAAAACACTTTTTTTTGAGTTTTATTTTTACTCGGTAAATAAGACCTATTTTTGAGTTTTTTTTTGCTTCGAAATAAAACTTAATTTTTGAGTTTACTTCTAATTGTTAGAAAATAAAACTTATTTTTGAGTTTTATTTTTTCGCTCTGAAATAAAACTTATTTAATCAGTTTTATATATTTACTCAGAAAATAACACTTATTTTTGAGTTTTATTTTCTCGCTCTGAAACAAAATATATATTTTGAGTTTTATTTTTTACTCAGAAACAAAAACTTTTTTTGAGTTTTATTTTAACTCAGTAAATAGCAGTTATTTTTGAGTTAAATTTTTTCCTCTGAAATAATATTTATTTTTTGAGTTTTATTTTATTAATTAGAAAATAGAACTTATTTTTTAGTTTTTTTTTCGCTCTGAAATAAAACTGGTTTTTTTAGTTTTATTTTTTTACTCAAAAAATAAAACAAATTTTTTAAATATTTTTTTGCTCAAATAGAAAACTTTTTTAATTTTATTTTTGTATTCATAAAATAAAATTTTTTATTTTTGAGTTTTATTTATTTAATCACATATTAAGACTCTTGTTATCTATATATACACTCTTAAATTGGACTCTCGTTTAGTTATGGCTCTTTTTGTGCGACATTTGTCAAAAATAAGATAAATTTTTCGAGTTAAAATATAAAACTCAAAACAAAATATTTATTTTCTGAGCAAAAAAATGAAGCTCAAAAATAAGTCTTATTTTCTAAGTATAAAAATAATACTCAAAAAATAAGTTTTATTTTAGAGCGAACAAATAAAACTCAAAAACAAATGCTATTTACTGAGCAAAAACATAAAACTCAACATATAAGTTTTATTTCAGAGTGAAAATAAGTTTTTTTTTGTAAGTAAAAATATAAAACTCAAAACATAACTTTTATTTCAGAACGAAAATATAACTCAAAAAAAAATTTTATTTTCTGAGCAAGAAAACAACAAATAAGTTTTATTTCAGAGTGAATTAATGTAACTCAAGCATGAGATTTATTTTCTGAGTAATAAAATAAAATTCAACAAATAAGTTTTATTTCACAATGAATTAATATAACTCAAAAATAAGTTTTATTTTCTGATTAATAAAATAAAACACCAAAAATTAGTGTTATTTATGAGCGAAAAAATAAAACTTAATAATAATAGTTATTATATGATTTTAAATATAAAACTTAAAAACATAAAAATCGTAATATTTTTGAACAACAAATGAAACAAGGATCAATTTGATAAGCGTAACATTCTTCTCCAGTGCCTTTAACATTATGATTTTCTCCTTCAAAATTATTAAAATAACAGTTATTTTCAGTTCCTATTTTAAAACGCTAAATGACTACATTTCTAAAAAAAGTGATACTGTCACTCTGTTGTCAAATTTTTACTGATTCTCTGCTGATTATCAATACCACACCATATCATTTAACAAGTTTAATTTGGGAATATTTTGAAATTTGCCAAAAATTTAAAAAAAAAACAACAACATTTTAACTATTTATTTTTATATAAAAAAAAGCTTTAAAGCAATAAAAAATCATAAAATTCCGTTGACATGTGCCTACATTGGCACTGAATTTGATCACACGTAGTGCTAATCAAATCATTAAATATTGTCAAGATATTTTGAAGCTTAACAAAAAAATATACAAATTAAATAATATATAATTGCTTGAACAAACATATATAGGGAGACATAACAAACAGCATAAGTGACCAAAGTATTTTTTGTCTCTTTTTTTTTATTCTCTGTTGTATTTGGAATATTTTTTTTTCTTATATTGAAATTATCAATTCGATGAACTTGTGCTAACAAGGCTTTAACGTGCTAACTAATATTTTATTTTATTACCTTGTTTAATGCAAACTTTTGTCGAATCCGTGATTTTGTGAGCTGCTGCCGATCATCATTATCAACATTCAACATCATCAACACCAATGTTCGTTTTGAACTTGTATTTGCATTATATATTTTTTTTTTTTTTAATTTATTTTTATTATAGCATGTTGATTGCTGCGATATGATCGGCACGAACATTTCAAGCAGTCGATCCCGCATAAACACAACACTTTGACAGTTTAGTCTTGGCTAGATAGATAGTTGTCTCGATATCGTTGAAACATTTAGCATGCAGACACTAATAGTTTTCCATGTTTTCTTTTTTATTATATTTTGATATAGATAAAAGCTTTTGTGATTTACTGCTATTGACTTTCGATCACATCGCTTGGTCATATCTTTAAAACTGTCATTTGACTTTAATTAACACTCTGATCAGACGCAGTTGATGCAGCCATAGAGCGTATTGAATGCTGCTAAGTTTGTTAGTTTATTTTTTTTTGTTTATGACGTTTTTTTAAATGTTTTTTTTCTTAATTTAATGCTTAACTGTTTTCAAATTTATACTTTGCGCTTTGATGTTTTTGCTGCAGACTTTGGTCTTGCACCGAAATTGTAACATAATCGCTTGCAGGCGCGGATACAAGGGGGGGGGTAAAGGGGGTAATTACCCCCCCCAAGAACTTTCAAATACTTCTTTTTTAATACTTTATTTGGAGAAAATAATTATTCCCACAGCTTAAGGGTACTTTTATGTATACATAAGCGATTCTGAAGGCGTGTTTTGAAAGAATACTAAAAAAAAATGGTCAGAGACATTGTTTAACTCTAGTTTTTTTATTGATTTCAACAATTATTAAAGTATATAAAAAAAATTTTTTTATTTTTGTTTTGTGGCGTCATTTGCGCGTAGATGACGTTTTTATGAAGCGATGCGAGAAGAGTATGACCATTTTGCTTGTAACCTTTGCTTGTATGACAAACCAAAATATAATTATATGTAAAGCAAACACTTACGTCAAGGTAGTAACTTCGCTTTTTTTTAAAATGAGCTGGAAAATAAAGTAACAGATCGTTATGTTCTCAAATTTACAGCAATTTTTTAAACAATCAACTTTAAAGACGCGTTATTACTTACAAATAAAAAACTTGAAGTCACTACCTCAGCGTAAGTGTTTGCTTTATAATAATTATATTTTTGCAAAATAGTAACGATTAGTTTAAAAATGCCATTTATATGAAATCATTGAACAAGCAACATTGATTTTGATTTTTTATGAGCGCAATTAAGATTTGGCTATGCAGACCAAAGTTGCCACTTAAAATATTTTATTCTTCTAAATTTTTACTGAAAACCTGCCAAACTTTTTTGCAACCTATGTGCCAACGAATTTTACCATAAAAAACAATACGTGCTTGTACTTTCAGTTTTCACTTTACAAATTTTCAAAAAAAATTTCAAACAATATAAAATCCAATAGTTTTTTTTACTTCAATTATTTCATCATCAGTTAAATTATTTCTTAGAAATATTTCAGCTATATTCAGTACTTATGAAAATATTATATTCATCTGTAATACTTTTTGACATATAATGATATAAAGGGTGTTTTTTTATGAGGTTTTTTTTTTCAATATGGATTACTCTATTGTCTGACAGTTGTTTTGACAGTTTGACAGTTAAATACGTCTCTACTCAGTATTGTTTGGCAAATCATCATGAATAGGTTAACTCCAGAACAACGCTTCCAAATCGTGGAAATTTATTTTCAAAAACAGTGTTCAATTAAAAATGTTTATAGAGCACTTCGCGAATTTTATGGTGAACATAATCGTACGTCTGAGACCACCATAAAGAACGTAATTACCAAATTTCGGTCTACATTCACTCTTTTGGATTCCAAGCCACCGAGAAGAATGAGAAGAGTGCGTACAGAAGAAAATATTGCTGTCGTTGAGGCCAGTGTCGAAGAAAACGTTAATTTATCGATTTGTCTCTGAAAATGAGGAAGGACGACGCGTAACCGTGGATAGAAATCGATACAGAACCATGATCAATGAATTTTTGTTGCTAAATCTTCAAGATATGGATGTTGAAATACGCCCTCAAAGACTTTTGGGTCGCAAAGTGGACCTCCAGAATGCCCTTTGTGCAAAATATTCGTGGTGGCCATATGCCCGAAATTATATTTAAATGTTAAATGCCAAGAAATGATCTACCAAATAAAATTTTTTTGGCTATTTCATAATTTGGCATGTGTTTTATTTAAATTTTAAATCAGCAAGCTCTTAAAAAAACACCCTTTATAACAGGGTTGTTTTGAAGTGAATTAATGTTAGGTTAAAGTTGCTAAAATTGTATCAACTGCGCAAATAATTTGTTGTATACAATTATTTTTGTTTGAGTTAATTCTAAATTGTTTGGAATTCTGAAATTTTTCAAGCCTACTTTAACTTCATTTGTATATAAATAGGCGTAGGGAAAACGGTAAAGAACCATTTTCTCCCGTGTTTTTCAACCGATTTTGATAATTCTGTTTTAAATGAATTAGAGTGCGGAGAAGGAGTGCACCGACTATTTTATACAACTATAAATAAACAAACAAAAATTGGTCGATTTGCGACCCCAGGGCGGTACTAGTAATTCTAATTACAACAAACCAACCAAATTACCACAACCGACTTTCATGAAATAAAACTGCCACTTTTAGTCCACTTTTAGTAAGGAACTAATTCAAATTCAATTATTTCATGAACTAAAAATTTGGCAGTTTAAATAAGAGAGCGAAACTAATGTTAATGATATTAACGCCGTTTTTACTCTTTGTAATAATGACATTTTTCCACTAATTTCTATAACGTTTGCTATCTTTGCCACGCTTCCTATCAGTGTAGAAACAGCTGAGCGAAGTTTTTCTACACTGCGACGATTAAAAATAGGTTCCATTCGAATTGAGAACGATTGAATGGACTCGCATTATTGCATATTCTTAGAGAATTTTAAATAAATATTAACGAAATTATTGATAATTTTGCGATGATTTTGTCAGTAACAAAATTAAGATTTATGAAAGGTGCAGAGATCTCGATAAACAATCCCGAATGAATTTTGGCTGCTGATATCAAATATGTACTCCATTTTTCTCCATCAGTTCGAGTTTTTGAGTTTTAGGCAAAAACATGATAATCAGTTTTTTTTCTGATAATATTGCTATATCTATTATATTGATCTACCGATTTGTTTTACTATGACTGATTTCAATGAAGAAATACTAGACCTTTCAATTTTTGCACATTCAATAACAATATATTCGACAGTTACGAAGATATCGACGTTCAAAGACGAACAAATTTCACAATTTTACGTGGGCTGCTCTGGTTAGATTTAGAGTTTTTATTTACTTTTCGCTGAGATATTATTCCAGAAAAAGGGAGTAATAAATTAATACGGAAATGTACGTGTATGTATCTGGGAAAAATGCTTCTTAAACAATTCAATAATTTCAATTCAAAAAAGTACAATTTATCAATTTGAAAAAAGGCAAAATTTTCTCAAATCGAAAATGTGTCTTTGATAATTTACCCCCCCCAAGATTTTTTCCAGATCCGCCCCTGATCGCTTGTGAGATAAAATTGTTTGACTCGAAGACAATAAAATCAAGTTTAAAAACATTATTAAAGCAATTTTGTTATCAACTTTGAAACGTGTTAAGAAAAGCTTTTATTATTGCTATTATTCCAATTATAGAGGAATACAATAAAAAGTCTAGCTTAGAGCAAGTTTTGCATCTGGTTTTTTTATTTTTTTTTTTTTTTTTGTAACGTTGTTTTTAATTAGATTTTGAGAAATCTATTTGGTTTGTGCCTCATTTTAATGATATCGTCTAATAAACCATTCCAACTGTTGATATTTTTATGTTGCGAATAACCTTGATTTTAAGTTGTTTTTTTTTCTCTTTCTTAATTGTCAATTTCATTTAAACAATTTTATAATTATTAGAATGGCTTTATTTGTTGCATCATCAAGTTGCATTTTTTATACGGAAGATTTTTATTCAGAACAATCTCTGTCATTGTTAGTGTAGTCTTGTAGCTGTAGTTTTAATTTTGTTTTCTAAATTTTATTGTTTTGTAACAAAAGAAGTACTTTAATATAACGTATTTTTTAAGATAAAAATTAAAAGTTTATTTGATGCATGGTAATAATTTCTCAAGAAATTTCCATTTTTGTCATTTGTTCATACTGAGTTAAGGCTTTTAATTCCTGAGCAGGAGATAAATATTTAACTCGTTTATATTGCAGGATTCCCTCGACTAACTCGCTCTAATCACTCTAATTTTAATATTTATAGCCTGTTTCAAAAGAGAAGAACATTTTCGCGCATGTTTGAGAATAAGAAAATAATTTTGAGAGCGTTCTTCATTCTGATTGGTCGACATTAAAAAAAATTTGAATATTCTCTGAGCAGAAAAATAAATGAAAAAAAAAATTAATGTATATTCCTGAATTTTGTTGTTCATCGCAACTGCGCTGCGGAAGTTCTGAATTTTATTTTTCAAAATCAACCAATCAAATTTGAAAAAATGGGGGCGTCAAAAAATTATTTGTTAGCCAAAATTTCACTTCACAATTGTTTTCTTGAGAAATTAATTTATTTTTTATGTAATTTGTATTTGATTTCTCTCTCATGATGCAGATTGCTGCAGGCTGTCGGTGCAACACCGTACTTGTGAGATCATTTGTTCTGAATGTTTGCGCATGTAAATCAGTGGTCGGCAAAATTAAAAGTGAGACTGTGTTAGTGAGAGAAGAAAAGTTGCACTGAAAGAAATTGATAGTTCAAATTGATTGCTGGAAAAAAATAGCAGAACATTAAAAACGGGATTTCATAATGAGTATTGCACATTATATAAATAAAAATATTAAATAATGTGATTGTTGTATAAAAAAGTAATGTATCTTGTACGTATTCATATTTTGCATATTTTTACTTGTTTAATAAAGTCACAAAATATCAAAATATAAGTAGTGTAAGGACAAAATATCCTTGTGTAAGGACAAAATAAGAGAGTATCATACGAAACAATGTCGGTTCACCATTGGTTGTTTGTTTTATGAGCGAAAGAGCATAAGAATACGTGTGAATGTCTCAAAGCATGTGGTTCATGTAAATATATAGAAAAATAGTAAAAAACACTCAAAAAAAGCATTAAGTTCAGCCATGGTTGAATAACAAGGTTGCTTCAAAACTGACTGTGCTCTCTTTCGCATATCCGAAAGTGTCAAAAATCAACTGGCTGTCGAAAAAAAGAACAACAACAACAACAGCTGAATCAGTTCGCTTTGACATTTGCGGCAGTCGCGCTCTCCGTGTTGCGGCTACCTTATTCAGTGTACCCTGAGTTCAGCGAACAGTACAAAAAGAGCAAGAAATTACGCTCTAAAAAATTTTCTAGCTTTAAAAATAATTTCTCACTGCGCATCGAAAAATGAAATTAAAAAAAGTGCTTCTCTTTTGAAACGGGCTATAATAATTTTTTCATTAAGAAAATAATTTTGGGAGTGTTCTTCACTGAGCAACAAAATAAGTGACAAAAAATTAATGCACATTTTTTTTAATTTTGTTGTTCATCTCAACTGCTGAAGCGCTGCGGAAGTACTGAATCTCATTTTTCAAAATCAACAAATCAAAAATGAAAAAAAAAACATGATTTAATAATTTATAAGGTTATCCCCATAGTACAACAAATAAGGTAACTGCAGCGCTGGTTGTGCTCTTTTTTTGTTACTGCCGATATTGTCAAACTCAGCTGTGCGGCGAATATGTGGCTTGCAGTTAATGATGTTTTCAATGATGTTGGATTTTAAACACTTTTTAATTGCTTTAATATTAACAAAACACGGAAAAGAACAATTTTTTGTCATTTCGTTTTGACATTTGCGGCTGTACGCTCTCATCTAGTAAGTTAACCTTTATTTTTTGCATCATGGTTATTCCAATATTTGACATACTCTTATTTTTTGTAAGCAAAAAACTGTTCTCCCTCGAAAATGAATGACAATCAGGGTTTTTTGGTCTTCTCACAAAAATTATGTTTCAGTGTTTTGTTGTGTTTTTTTTAGAAGAATCTATATAAAGATGAAAAAAAAATTAACCGAACAGTATCGACCAAAACCGAAGTTCAACGAAGACAATCCAAAAATCAAATCGATGTTAATAGGATTTTTTAAAATTGGAATTTATTGGAGATAAAACTGCATATGAAATGCATGCTAAGAAAAACTTTAAACGAATTTTTTTCGAAATGACTTTTCAAACTGCACTCAGAAAAAAGTTTATCGGAATATGATAAAAATGGCATCATATTAACTGAAAAATGGTATTGACCATGCTTCAGAGAATGCTTTTCTCTGAATGCGATCCTAAAAATGATAAAAACCTTCTTTGAAAAAGAGAAATATATAAAAATAATTCGATATTTGAGAAAAAGACTCTTTATTTTTAAGAAACAATTTGTTTTATTGAAGAAAATACTTCTTACAGTGAATTTTTTATCAAAACAGAGAAAAAATTTTTAATTTTCTATATATTTTTCTCTTTATATGAGAACTTTTTTGTGCGAGAAATATCCCTACAGAAAAATGAACCAGATTTAGAATAGTTCTGAACTAGTTTAAAAAGGGCCAGTACTGGTCCCACTACAATTGAACGAACTGACGCTTTTTACGGGTTGATGTCATAGGAAAAGACAATTGTCCCCATAAAAATTACTTTTTCTCTATACTTGTACTAGTTACAAATTGAATAGTTCTAAACTATCCCCTTTTACTGCAGATTAAATATAGTTTGTTTTGAACTTAAATTTTATCCCGTTTTTGTGCACATTATTTTATTTTCAACATGTACAGAAAAGTTTAGAGCTTTTCAACATGTTTAGAGCTTTTTCGTTTTTATTATTTTGTTTGTGTCTGTCAAAGTTATGAGAAAAAAATAACAAAAAATAAAAAAAAAGTGAAACTTTTCTATTCTGAACGTCTTTATTACTAGTTCCAAACAAACTTAAATTGCACTAGAAATGAACTAATTGATTTTTCCAATTGTCTCCAAAATAACTGCTGGGATATTTGTCCATTATAAGAGACATTGAAATATTTCCATTTCACTTCCAGAAGTGAAGAAATATTTCTTTGAAAATGTGAAAATTTATTCTAATTGAAGAAAATTTTATTTGAAATTGAAAAGAGAAAATTGCTGTTATCGAAAATAGAGAAATTTTTCACCGGAGAAAGATTGTATATGTTTTTTTTCTGAGTGTGGGTGCCCATTTTCCTCATAAACCAGACATCAGATCGAGACGTTGAAAATGTCATTTTTTGTTTTAACCTCGTCTGGCAGGTACACTTTTATGGAAATTTGACTAAACACTTTCGACGGAAGGAGGGGCTAAAACCCCAAAAAACGATAATTTTAAAAACGATAATTTAAAGAACGTTAAAATCATAGCAGTTTTGAAAATCATCCTCTTTTTGTGCTCGAGGCACAACCCCGAGTGACACCGGGTTACATCCGCTAGTTTTATATATATTTTTTAAACAAGAAGCATGACATAATTCCAAAAAATATTGATATAATTTTTTTTCAGGCATAAAAGACTTAAAAGAAATTTTTCCTTCATGAAAACTGAAAAAAAAATTCTACATTAAAATATATATAGTTCCGCTTTGCCTTAAAACAATTGTGTAACACAATTATCTTATATTCCAACTTATGAACTATTTTGTCTCCTCGTTTTCCTAAACCAAAGTGGAACTATAATGTTTGACATAAGATTTATGTCAATTTATTATAACAAAAAAAATTAAAAATTTTACCCTTTCACATATAAATACTCATCTTTAAAAATTAAAAATTAATATAAAAATTTCAAGTAATAATTTTAAACAATATCGAAATTCTATCTGATTGAACCTGATTTGAAAGCACTGGCTTTTACAGAAGTTAGTGTTTTAAAATAAAAAAATGTGAACTCAGAAAAACTTGTGTGGTGACCGTGGCATGCAGGTTAAGTGTGTGGCTTAGCATGCTCGAAGCCCGGGTTCGATCCCCAGCCGCGGCGAAAAGTTTTTTTCAATAAAAAATTTTTCTGATCGGTCACCACCTCTCTGCAGACAATGGCAAACCTCAGAGAGTAAATAATGCCATGTAAAGCTTCTTGAGAACATGAACTTTAGCCGTTCGGAGTCGGCATAAAACATGTAGGTCCAGTTCTCGGTCAATTGTGTGCAAACATTTATTAACACACACAACACAATTGATCAGAAGAAGCTCGGTCAAAGTCCTTTCAAGGGCTGAAATGGCCAATTTGTTTTTATTTTGTTTTTTTGAACTCAGAAAAAGTGACTATTTTTTCGAAATGATTTGCGATTTCCGAAACTTTTTAATTTTAAGAATATATTGGTCAAGGATGTTTTTGTCGAAAAAGATCATACCAAATATGAAGTAGGTACTTAAAAGTAATACATTAAGCTAATCAAAACAATTTTAGTCAGTTGGCTCATTTAAATGATGCGAACTTATAATAGAAGAAATCTTATTGATGGTAGATTTGAAGTTTATTGCAGATTTTTAGCATTTTAATTTATAGCGACAAGGATTGTGCGGATTTATTCCTGTAATATTACAAAAAGTCAAAATTTTAAGTTTTTGCAAAACTGTCAATACTTTGAATTTTACATAAACATTGTTAAATATCAAAAATTTAATTTGTTTCAAAAAAATATTTAAACTTTTTAGGCAGTATTCTAGTCTATGTGTACAAATTTTGAGTGTTTCTTAAAATTCGATAAAAAACAAACTATGAAAATTTCTACCAACTATTTGATTTAATATTTATAGACATACTTTAGCAATAAAAAAGAAACAAAATTTAACAATTGAAAAAATTACAGGCTGGTAAACTGAGTGGGTGCAGAAACGGGTGTGTGCCCTTGTTGACATGATTCCAACCCTTCTGCTGATCGGTAAAAGAAAACAAGAAATAGATTCTGCATATGTAACAATGTCGGTATTATCTGAACTATGGAAATTAAAATATTTTTTTACAAAATGGCGGCTGTTTGAAAAAAGTGAGTTTTTGCCCTAATTTTCCAACCGTAAAGGGATATATAAAGAAGGTGAACACCAAATTTCATTAAATCGGTTCATAAGAACTTGAGAAATCACGTCAGGCGTGTTATGAAAAATAGTTTTGAGAAAAACGCGTTTAAAGATTGAAATTTTCAAAAAAATTTATTACATTTTTTTTATTGTTAAATTATCAATAAATATTTTATTAAAAGTTGGCTGGTAGAAATATTCTTAGTTTTTTATTGAATTCAAAAAACCACCACAAATGTTTGCCTCTAGCATGTAGAAAGTGATGCTACGCGTTTTTGGATTTCAGGTAACGACTTAAGAAATATATTTGAAAAACGAACTCATGTTGACTCGGTCTGGTCAACTGAAAATACACACTCGTGACACTGTCAACCCAAGCCTATCTATTTCGAGAAGATAATATAAAAGTGCACACCACCAGCCAGTTAACATCGCATTTTGTATAGATTTATAACATGCAACGTCAGGACACAAAAATTTAAGTTTCAAGGCTATGAGCAACGCGTTGCAACGTCGTGACTAGGTGCTGGAAAGGTTTGATTTTTCGTTAATAATTATTCGAAGTGTTTTATTCGGTCTAGCTTTATAAGTCTGAACATAACCATATCCTCAACAACGAGTTACAGTTTGATGCAAATTTTGGGTTGGCAGCGTATTTGGCCATATTTTTTCGAAAATTAAGTTGGTTCGTACATAACATTTACTTGATAGCCTTAGTAAATGATGAAATAAAATTTTTGGGAAAATGTGACGAAAAATTTCACAAAAAGAGATTTAGACAATATACTATACCCTTGCAAACCAAAGAGATATATTTTAGATATAAATAAAAAGATCTCTGTAGTATTTCACAAAAATGCTGCGTTTTCGACATAAGACCCCGTCTTGTTTAAAAATCTCCTGTATTTTACATTGACCTAGCAAGATAATGACAAACTTTGACATAAAAAACTTAATTTTCGAATCATTGTTCTTCATCATACATCTTCTTAAATTTTAAAAACCTTTATTAAGTGTGTTTTAGATTAAAAGCAGCCAATTTAATTCAGTTCTTCTTTCTTCTTCTTTAGATGGCTCTTACAACCGTTGGTCGGTTTTGGCCTCGTCTAAGAATTTTCGCCAGCCTCTTTTGTCGTGTGCTTGCTGGCGCCAGTTGGAAATTCCAAGCGTTGTCAGGTTATCCAATGCCTGGTCTTTCCAACGGAGATGCGGTCTTCCTCGTCTACGTTGGCCACCGCTGGGTACCGAATCCAATATTTTTTTCGCTGGAGCTTCGTCGTTCATTCTCTCGACATGACCTAGCCAGCGAAGCCGCTCTATTTTAATACGCTTAACTATATCGATGTCGGCATATAGCTCATACAGCTCGTGGTTCCATCGTATTCGGTACTCGCCATTGACGCAGATTGGACCATAGATCTTGCGAAGGATTTTTCTCTCGAACGCTCCCAAAGTCCTTTCATCAGAGCTGCTCATCGTCCAGGTTTGTGATGCGTATAGTAGGACGGGCATGATTATTGACTTATAGAGCGTCAGTTTTGTTCGTCGAGAAAGAGCTCTGCTTCTCAATTGCCTACTGAGCCCAAAGTAACACCTGTTGGCAAGAGTTATCCTTCGTTTAATCTCAATACTGATATCGTTGGAGGAGTTAATGCTGGATCCCAGGTAAACAAAGTCCTTCACTAACTCAAAGGAGGTGTTGTCAACAGTGACGTGGTTTCCAAGACGCTGGGACTGTTTGTTTGTTGACATTTAATTCAGTTGAGATTTAGAAATTTTCACACCTATGAGAAAGCCCAAGCAAGCTATTAAAAAAAACAGAAACCGACAGTTAATGCTTGTCATCAATAAATTTTTAGGAAAAATACAAGTATTAACAACTCAATAAATGCATAAATCAGAAAAGATCAGATTCTTTTTTAATAAAAAAAAATACATCTTTTTCTCTTTTATTTGATTAACCGCCGCTTAAAATGTCAAAATTTCCATGTATCGATATCATATAGCAATAAATAGACGTATTTCTCACTCACAAAGTGTCAACTTTAACAAACTGTATCTGTGGCGATGCGTGATACGCTTAGCTTTTGTTATCTTAAAAAATAAGAAAAAAAAAAAGGTTTGAAATGCCTATAAAAGCAGACAGCCAAGTCTATAAAAACCATTAAATCGTTCGAATAAAAATAAAACCAAACAGAAAAATAGATACCACAATAAAAAATTGATCAATATTAAGAAAACGCTCCTGACCATTAAAATATTTTTAATGAATCTATTAATGTTGCCAACAACTTTGATGTTTGCCGACAATATGTTTGATGTCACAGAGTCATTGAAATTGTGACAAGCTATTAAAATTTGTAAAGAATTTGTTGTATCTAATTTTGGGAATATAAAAAATTTTATTGAAAAAAACAAAACAACAACCACTAATGCCTTCAAAAAATGCTATTGAAAGTGAACTGATAATGTTTTCGTTGTTTTTATTTTATATTTTACACTAAAAGCTACAAAATCAAGGCACTCGATGAAGCTAAATCTCAAGGTTACCAAATAAATAAATGGCTTTTCATAAATTGAGTTACTCTGCAAAATATGAAAGAAAAAAATAACATATTTCATTCAATGTGGTTTTTGTCGTACATAATATGTTCTTTGTTTTGATTTTAAATTTAATTTTTTTTTTGCAAAATTCAATATTTATTAAAATTTGCTATTATTTGGTTAATTTTTTTTTTATTCTGCTATATAGAAGCAACATCAAACCAATTAAGTTTGAATGTTTGTGGTTATTTTTTGTGTTTTTTTTTGTTTTTTTTTGTCTATGTTATGGCCTTAATGGCACTTCCACTTAACAATATTTGGTACATCAGAGCCATATCATATGAAACATTGTTATTTTTAGTCAGCTGGCTGCATGCTTGCTGCGAGCGAATTTGCACTGGAACGAAAGGGTCGCATGATCACTTCATCGTTTGATTGATCGATACATTCGTAAGAGCATAATATGTCCATGTTTATCGATATTAACAATATTTTTAATGTTATTTTAGCTAAATCGCTTATTTAGGTTTTCTAAAATAATATTTTAATTTTATTATTTTTATTATTATTGGCAGCATTAGTCATGCAAGTTCCGCATATTTGTGGTTTTTTTTCTTGTATCTATCTATGATATTTTTTTTGTTTTTAATTTCTTGTGAGTTTTTACGTGGGCTTCAATCACTATAATTACTGTTATACAATTTTTTTCAAGTCCAACTCTTTGCAAAATCATCACAATCAAATCAGACATTTAAGGAAATACTTCAGATTATTGGTCCTCTTTGATATATTTTTCTTGTCTTTTGAAGTTTCAAGTTCATTACGAAGATCGAACAAGTTCAAGGTTGAAGTTATTATTAGTTGATCGTACCACGTTTTTGTCATTACATCATGTATTGGTGTTAATAAGTGTTTTTGAATTTGGAATTGCGATTTTGAATATCTTAAATATATTATCAATTCGAGTGACGTACAACGTATAGCATTTTTGCGTCATATTTACATAAAAAAAGTCATACTTTGCTCTAGTTTGTAAGTTTACTTAACTTATTATACCCGAAACCTGAAAGGTCAGGGTATATTAACTTTGTGCAAACGTTTGTAACGCATAGAACGAAGCGAGTCCGGTATAGAAAAGTATATGTATTCTTGATCAGCGTCACCACGTGAGTCGAGCTATCCATGGCCGTCCGTCCGTCCGTCCGTCCGTCTGTGTGTTGTCCGTATACACAGGATAAGAAGAAGGAGTTGAGATAATTGGATGAAACTTGGTACACATGATCACATGGACCCAAGGATCTGCACTATTGAATATTTCGACCACGAACACGCCTACCTTCCATACAACGCAAAAATTTAAAACTGCATAAATAAGCTCATAGTTAACCTACAACAATAAAATTTGGTGTGTATGTGTTTTGTATCAAAACCAAAATTTCTTCAAAAAATGGGTGTCATCCGCCTACGGACACGCCCACCTCCAATACAACCCAAAAACTGAAAACGCAATTAATAAGCCTCTGTTTAGCCTACAGAGACAAAATTTGGCACGTATGTTTTTTATGACAAAATAAAAATGGTTTTGAAAAATGGACATCGTCCGCCCACGGACACGCCTACCTCCCATACAACCCAAAAATTGAAAACTGCATAAATAAGCTCATAACTAGCCTACAACAATAAAATTTGATATGTTTGTGTTTTATACAAACACAAAGATGTCTTCGAAAAATGGACGTCATCCGCTCACGGACACGCCCACCTCCCATACAACCCAAAAATTGAAAACGATACACTCAGGGAAAAAATGCTGATCAAACAAATCATGAGTTGAAATAACAGATTTCACTGTTAAATACCATCCAACAAATGAAACTTTCAAATCAACAGTCGGTTGACTGTTGGTCTATGGAACACGAAACCCGTAAAAAAACTTATTTATTGAAATTTGATCACTGGCTTGAAAGTTCATGTATGGCCGAGTGTGCTTACGTGTGCGTCTAGTAATCGAGTGTCTACGGTTCAAATCCGGCAAGGCCAAAAACATTTTTTTTTATTTAATATATTTTTTTTTTAAATAAAAAATTTAATTTGCAAGTTTTTTTTTTTGCAAGATTGTAAGCATTTTATTTTGAAGGTTATTTTTGACCAAACAATTAATCAAACAGAATTATTAAACGCAAATCATTCAATCGAACAGTGTTTTGAAATAACAGCAACCGACTGTTAATATTACAGTTGATATTTTTCTGAGTGTATAAATAAGCCTCCGTTTAACCTACAGAGCTAAAATTTGGCACGTATGTTTTTTATGAAAAGACAGAGATGGTTTTGAAAAATGGACGTCATCCGCCTAAGGACACGCCTATTTCCCATACAACCCAAAAAGTTTTAATCTCAATAAATAAGGTTATGTTTGTCAAGGAGAAATTAAATTTGGTATGCATGTATTTTATGCCAAAACTAAGGTGTGTTCAAAAATTGGAGTAATCCGTCCATGAGCACGCCCACCTTCCATAGCGAAAGCACAATAAAGGCATTAACTGTGAACTACATGAATAAAACTTGGTATGTTTAAATTTTTCTTCAACATTTAAATGCATATAAAATATAGGCTTCATCCGCCCACTAATGCAAAAAAAAACAATATTATTGAAAATGGGCGTGTTTCAATAAGATTATTTTTTTTTTTTTTAAAGTAGGTTTCGGGTATTTCATAGTCGGCCTAGACCGACTTTAGACTTTCTTTACTTGTTTAAATAAAATTTTCTTCAATTAGAATAAATGTTTTTAAATTAACTAACTCAAATTAGAATATGAGTTAGTTCATTTAGTTAATGAGTCAATATCAATAACATTACACTTATTTACAACAATTCTAACTGATATTATTTAATCTAATAAGTTTGTTGTATTGCATTCCTTGCTATTTTGTTCAATTATCTTTAAATAAATAATTCACCAATTTTACATCACCCTCCCCTTCCATCCTTTGAATAATTTTTATTCAACGGTATTAAGATTAACTGTTTTTATCCAGATAAAATGTTGATTTCAGTTTGAAACAATATTAATTATTCAAATGAAAAGCCGCATAAAATTCACACAAAAGTTACAAAGTAACAAAATAACAAAAGTAAAAAAATAAAAACAGAAAATTATAAGAAACGTGCGAAACCTGTTGATGACGCGCACAAAATGTAAACAACTGCAACAAATCAAATCAGCATAGCGGCAAATTAAAAACTACAACAACAATAATAAGTGAATGCAAAATATTATTACAAAAAAAAGTAAAAAGTTGAAACCAGTTAAGAGGGGTGTCCTTCTTCTCCTGCGGGCAACAACAGCAGCATGATCATCATCATCATCATCATCATCATAACAACCAAAACATCAACAACAGCAGCAAAGTCAACATTGTAGTTTTTCTTCACTTCTGCCAATACAACTCTGTGTAACTAGCTGCCTGACTGACTAACAGACTTTCAGTTTTAAACGGAAAAACACGCTAGTATGTTTTTTTTTTAAAAGTATTCACCTAGTAATTGATTATTAATCAATGGCTTGATTTGATTTGATTTGATTTGCTTTGATTAATTAATTAAACAGAAAATAGCGCGTTTTAGAAAATAAAAGAAGAGGCGAGAGCAGCAAGAAGCACATAGCAGGCGTGTGAATAACCAGTCAAGAACTAGTGTTTAGCCAAGTATGAAATTATAAAAAAAAGTCTGGAATTAAAACAAAAATTAAATAAAAAAAGCATTGAGCATAGAACAAAAGTGTTTATGTATAGTAGTGAACGAAAATGTTAATAAGTCATCAGTTGTGTTGGTTTTGCCTAGCGGTTTTGTTAAGAACCTACCTCAATATCTAGATAACTAACTCATTCAATTAATAACTGGGCTTACCGTGACTGTTAAGAGACTGTAAATATTATTTTTCGATTTTTATTGCTGAGTGACGTTTTATTTTATTTTCTCATTTACGAATTAACGTCTATATTTCACTTTTATCGCTTCTCTCACATATAACTGTAAGTAGGTGTAATTTTACAATATTGTAAATGACATTTAATGCAGCTCAATGCTTTTGTCTGCTACCGAATTCGGCACACAGAAGGCATTTTGTTTTAAATGAAAAACTAACGTCTTTTTGATTTACTTCGCTATAAGAAACTAGAGTTTTTTAAGCATTTGATTTTCAATTTGACGTTTAATCAAGTATTAGATAAAGGCAGTAAGAATATACAATATTTTTTAATGTCAACCTGCCAAAAAGTTTAAAAATTATCACAAACAAATTATTTTATTTTTTTTTTTAATAAGGCAAAATATGGAACTCTTTGTTGCAACCCACAGGCTGGGTCTCTTCAAAATCGTTTGTGTTAGTATGCATGTATTTTCAACACGGCACCAACAACAAAAATTATTGACTTCAGTACAAAATGTTGAACGACGTTGACGACAACAACGACGACAAACAACACGACATCATTTTGCACGTCAATCAAAAACGTTGCCAGCAACGTTGTCAGACGGACGGACGTATGAACATAAAAGGTACTGAATAAAAATGGTAACAAAACGGCAACGAATGTCGCCTGCCTTCTAGCTGCCTGTTGTTACCAACATGCACTCAGTTAGTCCGTCAGTCAGTCAACCAGGTAAGCATTCTTTGTGTGACACGAGGACGTTTGTATGAATGAAGGCAACTTAAGATTGATTTCTCTTTCTTTGGTAACTGTCATGTGCCAAACCTAAGTTCTTAGCCCTTCACAGCTGGTCCCGCCCACCAAACCAAACCAGTTAAAAATTACTTTGAAGTGCCAATCGATGAGGTTGTTGCAATGGCTCAACGAGTACCAGCAATTTACAGCATATTGATAGGAACCGCCATTTTTATTGATTTGCCGTGACGTCGTTTGTGGGTGCTGGGGGCACTCTAACGTTTATAAAAACATTACTATTAACGATGTCTTGCAAAAAAAGTGAACACTTTACGTGCATTAACAGATGGAGTAGTTCTTTGACGTGTGTTATGGCGTTTTTTTCGTATAGAACACGAACAACGCTTAGGAGATGGTTCTATAAAAAAAATATATGCCAAAGTAAAAAATTAAGTTTGTATCATTACTAAAATATGTTAAAATTATCTCTTACAACAATCATATGATGTTGACCGACTCTTTTCTACAGCTAATAATGCAAGATATTTTTGAAAATATCACTATATCTGTGTCGACAAGAAATAACCGCTTAAGTCGAGTGAAGCTTTTACTTTCATTACATTACATTCCTTTCAACAAAATATACTAGTATGCTAATTTTTATGGTTGCACCTTGATAATAAAGTATTTGAGTCCATCAAATCTAAAAAGCAAAAGTCAGGATTATCTTATTTATGGTAGCGATTTTAATCTCTAACATGCTTTCCTGAAAACCTGAAAAATGATTAAGCTGTTATACCTTTTCGACGCAAATGTCTGGTACTAAAAATTAAAGCAGAAAACTATCATTCTATCACAACAACTTCAAAGCAGTAGTTTGATGACTTACCGATACTATATGACGATGTTAAAATGAGTATTTCAAGCACTTCATTCAAGAATTACAAGAATATCGTACAGCAATTTCTCGAATTATTGACTTATCAGAGCACAATAAGATATCATTTGTTATATGATACAGACCTGGGAAGATATTTTGAGTGAAATAGTACTTTTTTGAGTACTATTGACTCTAAATAAGTACCCGAGTACCTTCTTGCCGAAAAAAATACTCTGGTATATTAAAAAATTTTACTTGAAATTTTGTCAAGAGTTAAAAAATCATTTTTGAAAATTAAGTCATAAACTTCTTGCAAAAATTCTCGCCCAGTCACGTTTTATTTGCCGTTGATTTTAGAAATGTTCCTAGAACAAGAACATTTAAAAAAAAAAATCGAACATTTTCATTAAAAATCGCAATATCTTTGATCAGGCGGCAAAGATTTGAAATTTTTTGGATCAGATAATAAGATCTTCTTCAGTATTACTTTCCAACCATTTATTTATTTGTAAATGCTACACCAGCTAATATTTTTACCAAAAAAATGGTTTTTTGATGTTTTTCAAAATGATTAAGCTCACTGGCGGCTATCGTTACAGCCAAAAAAAATGTTGTGCATTCGTCTTAGAATCGATCACGGTTAATTTTAAGTTGGTGGCAATGACAACTTTTTTTTCCCCATAGAGGTTGAGGCACCCTAACATACATATTTAACGGATTTTGAAAGAAAGCCTGATTATTTATAAAATTTTAAAAAATATTGGCTTTAATTTATTTATTTATTCACATATCATTACTTAATAAAAAGTACCCTAAACAATAAAAAAGTATTATTTGCCTTTGTAAAAAAGTACTCTCGAAAATGATCCGATATCATCATTGATACAGACCATAACAATACCTTAGAAATTCTCAGGAAAAACCATGAAGATCCATAATTCCTTTAAAAAAGTATCTATGTTTTCATTTTGAAACCTTAACGGCCCTTGATCCGTAGTCACCTCCTCCGGAAACTAAAAGCTAAAAGCTTGACAATATGTTCAATACGGCTAAAGTTAGAATGCTATATCCAAACTTTCTTATCCAAATTTTGCTTGTATTTTTTTATTTCTTCAAATTTTTTTAAACTATGTCTTCTTAGTTTTCTTATTCTAAATTTTGTGGTGACTGTGGCATGCTGGTTTAGGATGTGGCTAAGCATGCTCGGAGCCCGAGTTCGATCACCAGTCGCGGCGAAAAGTTTTTTCAATAAAAAAATTTTTCTGATCGGTCACCACCTTTCTGCAGACAATGGCAACCCTCAGAGATTAAATAGATGCCATGTAAATCTTCTTTAGAACATGAACTTTAGCCATTCGGAGTCGGTATAAAACATGTAGGTTCAGTTCTTAGTCAATTGTGTGCAAGCATTTAATACCGCACCCAACACAATTGTTCATAAGAAGCTCGGTAAAGTCCTTTTAAGGGCTGAAATGGCCAATTTGTTTTTTTTTTTATTTTATATTTTACATTTTAAATTTAACGTCTTCCATTTCAAACGGAAATTCAACTTTTTTCACCTCAAATTCATCTCTTTTACTTCTTACTTATGAAACACTTTTTAAAAATCACAGTAACTTTGAAAAGTTCAAACATTTTTTTAGAAGTTGAATTCCTCTAGATACCAAAAGGATTTTCCGATCAAGGGCCTGGTTATGTTAAAAATGGTTGTTCAGCATTTGATATGGTCAGTGTGACCAACGATATCATTTACTCGGGACTTCTGTTGGAATTTTGGAAATTATTCCGGCGTCTTCAAATCGAAGCGAATGTCCCTGAATTCTGCTATATTTTTATACCCTAAACCTGAAAGGTCAGGGTATATTAACTTTGTGCAAACGTTTGTAACGTTTGTAAAAGAAGCGAGTTCGGTATAGAAAGTATATATATTCTTGATCAGCGTCACCACGTGAGTCGAGCTATCCATGTCCGTCCGTCCGTCTGTGTGTTGTCCGTATACACAGGATAAGAAGAAGGAGTTGAGATAATTGAATCAAACATGGTAAACATGGTCACATGGACCCCAGGATCTGCACTATTGAATATTTTTGGAATCCGCCCATGGACACGCCTACCTTCCATACAACGCAAAAATTGAATTGACAACGCATAAATCAGCTCATAATTAAACTACAACTATAAAATTTGGTGTGTATGTGTTTTGTATCAAAACTAAGATGTCTTCGAAAAATGGGTGTCATACGGCTACGCACACGCCCCCCTCCCATACAACCCAAAAATTGAAAATGCAATAAATAAGCCTCTGTTTAGCCTATAGAGACAAAATTTGGGACGTATTTTTTTTATGATAAAATAAATATGGTTTCGAAAAATGGACGTCATCTGCCTACGGACACGCCTACTTCCCATACAACCCAAAAAGATGAAAACTCAATAAATAAGATTATGTTTGTCATAGAGAGAAATTAAATTTTATACCAAAATTAAGGTGTGTTCAAAAATTGGGAGTAATACGTCCATGAACACGCCCACCTCCCATAGCGAAAGCACAATAAAGGCATTAACTATGAGCTACAGGAATAAAACTTGGTATGTGTACATTTTTCATCAACATTTAAATGCATATAAAATATAGGCTTCATCCGCCCACGGAGACGCCCATTAACAATAAAAAATTTTTTGTTTTTGAAAAGTGGGTTTAGGGTATTTCATAGTCGGCTTAGACCGACTTTAGACTTTCTTTACTTGTTTTTATTCAGAAAGGAACAGTTATTTATTTATTTACATACAAAATTTAAAAATTTAGGGATTTGAGTTTATTTATTTAGCTTCATTATCTGAAGAGATGAACTGATCAGTTCACAGTTCTTCGAGTCGTTGGGCTATTGAACTATTCTTCAAGATGCACCGTAATGGGAAAACATCGAAAGTATATTCAAGACTTTTATTGACAGCGATTGAAACATTGTTCGATTTGACGAAATTTATAACTGCTGAAAAGATTCAGTAACAGAAAAGTAATAAAAAACCAGTTATAGGCTAGATGCAGTGCTTCAAGTTTTTTGCGAAAAAAAAGGGTCAATATATATATTTAAGAGACATGGCTCGGTATATATACTATTTTGCCGATACATTTGCTTTAGTCAAACGATCTCTTTCGACCATCAAGCGAATTTGGAGTCAAACATTAAAAATTCTAGGTTGGTAGAAGTCACCATTAGATCTCTAGGCACGTAAACCGATATAGGAACTAATAAACCAAACTTAAGTCCTACCACTAACACCATAACTATATTTTATTATAGTTTTTTATTAACGAAAATTTTTAATTTTTGCGATATATTTATTTCATAATTTTTTCCGAATCGTCCCCGTTTTCACTTAAAAATGTAACCCCCCCATTTCAGTAAGGGTCACATAGTAAGATGGTCACAATAAATATATTGTGAACTTATATTTTCCCTACATTCTACTTCTTATAATGAATCACAACGCCAATTTTTCTTGGTTTTGTAAAATTTTTGAATTTTGACTCGACAATATCAATATAAATCATTGCTACAGTTGTTTAATCTTCATAAATATTTTAATTTCTGTTTTAACTTGATTAAAAAACCTATACTGTTAAAAGTTGAATTTTAAGTGAAAAAATTTGACTTTGAAATAAAACTATTTTCTTGATTTATAAAAAGTTTTTTAACATTTTTTAGAAAAACTGTAACTTTTTGAATTGCCTTTCTTTTAAGGGCAGCACTGTCCAGTCAGCTGACTCCTGTCAAATTTTGAACAAGCAACGTTATTTAGTTCTTGTTTGTCAGCCAATGATAAAAGACGACCGCATGAATTGTGGAGAAAGTGGGAAAAAAAGTGAATTTCGTGTGCTCATCAGGCACTACTTTTTTGCGAGAAAGAACCATCACTCAAACAAAGGCTAAGCTTGATAAATAAAATGGGAACTCTACACCATCAATTTCAATATTAAAAGTGTTCAATAAAAAAAGTGACTGAATTTCGTTGCGGCCGTACAAGCACGAGAAATGCCGGAAGTTCAGTTGAGGTTGCTACACCCGAAATAATTGAAAAAAAATAACGATATGGTGTTTGCCGATCGGAGATTGGAATATTATTGGAATAATACATGGCTCAGCGGTATCGATTTTGAATGATCTCTTGGTGATGAAAAGGCTAGCAGCAAAATAAGTGCCGCGTTTGCTCACAATCGACCACAAACGTTCGATTGACAAACGTAAGAATTGGTCTAGGAACTACCTCCTCAAGCGCCCTATTCTCCGGACTTAGCTCTGATTGATTATTTTTTGTTTCCAAATTAAAGAAATGGATAAGTACTCTAAAAGGTAGCTCGTGGTACTACTACAAAAATATACTCTTATTCGGTACAAAAAAAAAATGTAAAGTCATTTTGAAACCTAGTGAGGAACATATTAAACGCCTGAGAAATTAAGTGTCGTATGTGGTTTTGGGAACAGTTTTGATAGTTTTGATTAAATTAAGGTAAAGAGCTATTAGCTTTTTTTATAGCGGACCGATTTTCTTTAAATTTCAAAGGATACGCATGTATCTAGTAACAACTTAAGATATTGAAGAACTGACAACTACAAATCAAAGAGAAACACTCAAAATTATAAGAAAACTATTCGAACTAAAAATCGAACCGTTAAAATGCCACATATGAAACTTACTTTCGCAGGAGAAGATATAACGTCCCATCATAGAGTTTTAAATTTTTCAAATGTACCAAACTTATATACTTAGTACTCTCATATGTTTTGGTACACGACTGAACGTGCTCACTGTGAGTGATCTACTGAACGCACTCGCTTCGTCTTGACTTCCATTTGATATTTAGCATGTATGCTTGTCTTGCGTATCATGGAATTTGGCTCGCTCGAAAATCGTGTTGTTATAGTTGGTAAAAAAAATGTGGCATGGAAAGAGGCGATATCTTTCGGACTTTGCGACCACTCGGAGTCACGCGTAATTTTGGTAATTGTACTGTAAAGTTGTTTGGGGATATTGCTGGAATAATCGACCGTCCAAAATCCGACCGTCACCGTGTTGTAAGAACATCACGAGCAATCAAGGCGGTGAAGTCACGATTCAAGCGAAAACCACTACGAAAGCAAAAAAATCTTGTCGTGGGAGATAAATATCTCGGCAAATTCAATCTGTCGCATTCTTGGGGCTCGAAGCATACAAATGACACACCAACCACCTTCTCAAGGTAGCGTTAAAGAAACAACGTAAGCGAAAATCGAAAGCGTTACTTCTCAAGCACGCGTTACCCACAGACGAATTCTGTTTACTGACGAAAAAATGTTCACCGTAGAAGAATCGTTTAATAAACAGAAAAATAAAGTGTATTCTCTGTCATCACGACATGCAACAGAACTCATTCCGAAAGTTCAGAGGGGTCACCACCCAGCTTCTGTGACGGTTTGGTGAGGAGTCGCTTATGATAGGGTAATCAAGCTCCATTTTTGTGAAAAAGGTGTCAAAACTTCAGCGAAAGTGTATGAATCCGATGTTTTGGAATTGGTTGTGAAGCCTTTTAATATGCCAGTATTTCAAAACAAGCCGTGAACCTTTCAACAAGATTCTGCTCCGGCTCATAAGGCTAAATTTACTCAAGAGTGGCTAAAAAATAATGTACCAGACTTCATTTAAACGAATCAGTGTCTAGCAGGTAGCCCAGACCTGAACCCAAAGGATTAAAAATTGTGGTCCATGTTAGAAGGCAGGGCTTCGATATCGAGTCTCTAAAGCGCGCTCATGTCCGAGCAGTGGAAACATTTTCTATGCATGTCTTGCGTGCTGCGATCGATGACTGGCCGTATCTCGAATAAGTTATTCTACAATTTGTAGCATTGTTATTCTTGTATCTAAAAGTCTTCTTTTAGGAAAAAAGGTTTCTTTTACATTAAAAGCGAGAGATATTAAAAATACTAGAGCGAGTCAATAAGTCCGTGAAATATGACGTATATTAGATATCACTACAAAAAATATACTTTTATTTGGTATAAAAAAAAAAATGTAAAGTAGATTTGTAATCTAGTCAAGTATATATAACTTCCCCTCATACAGTTTTAAAGTTTCCAAATTTCCCCAAATTATAAATGTCGATGTTTTTGCACGTTTGAAAACACTGATTTTTTTTTTAAACAGGAGTACAAGAACTCATTAGGGGTATTCTCGCAGTATTGCAAAGATGCAAAATTTGTGAAAATGCAACCTTGCAATACTGAAATATGCAACACTGCGGGAGCGCACAAAATCACAAATATTGTGAATATTAAAAGAAATGCCGCGAACAGGCGAAAACAAACAATTTAAATATTTACTCTGACGCACACAAACTAAAATTAACAAATTTGTCTCAATCAGAGTACAAGGTTGCACCTCCACTCAAAACATGGTTATCACTGTTGCACAGATTGCACGAATTGCAAAACTTTTATCGCTTGTATTTTGTTGTTGTGTCGTTGCACGGGTTGCAAGATTCTGCAACTTTTGCAATTCTTACATCTTGCAAGGATTTTGCAAGACAGCGAGAATACTCCTATTATTTTCTTTATTAAGAGAATTTGTAAAGATAGAAAACTTAGGTCATCTTAGGTTTTGTCGTGTGAAAGGCATCAGTCCAATAAAAATCAAAGTATTACTATTTAGATTTTACTCTGGAGTAAGTTTTCTCTTTCGCTTACAATAGTAATACGATATATTGAGTGATAGAGTTTAAACGAGGCCGTATTAGCTGCCAAAACGAATTTCGCAGTAGTCGTTTACATGAGAAATGGTAAAAAAATCCCATTTTGTGGGTATTTAAAAAAAAAAGTGCGCGAGAGTCAAGACATATGTTAGGCTTTTAAAAAAGTACTTTGTATCGGATATTTACTGAAAATTTTGGCATGAGAAAGCTTCGCATTAGATGGGTGTCTTGGTAACTGAAAACGGGACTAAAACAATGTCTTGAGAATGTTTCAATTTTGCACAGATTTACAGCAATTAAGTCAAGTTTTTGGGTCGATTCGTAACTATAGATAAAACATCGAAACATAACCTCACAACTAAGACAAAGGAACAGGTTAAACAATGAACTCACAGGAGACACTCACTCAGCTCTACAGAAAGCGAAAACAGTCGGCATATGCGTGGTAATTAATTGATTTCATAGAGGAATTTTGAAAAACTTGTAACTTATACGACAATTGATTGATGTTGCGTGAAGATTTCATATATTTATGCTGCCAGTTTTTTTCCCATCAGCTCGAGGGAGTTATAAGCAAACATCTGAGAAGTAGTTACTATTCTAAGATTGTTACCATTAAATTTTTACGAATGTCGATCGTATTTGAATAGTTTTATAAAGAAATATTTCCCAGTTTTACTTATGAAAATATATTGCATGCGATTCTGTAGTTATTGAGATATCACCCTTCAAAATAGCTCTGATTGGTCAATTTTTAGCGGATTACTTTAAAAATTGCCCGTTTGTGGTGACAAATCAGAACTTATATTAATGTATAATTTAATTATCGACCATGCAAAACTTACAATATCAATAAAGAATATTTGATCCCATCAGCTTAACCCCAACTGCACTAACCGATCATTGACAGAATTAATGTTGCCATCATTTCTTTTGTCTGTCTCTGAACGCATGCCCGCAATGTTGCCAGCCCCACAACGACTTTAATTCAAACGAATCATTTTCATTTGAAGCCAACACGCGGCACGTACATGAGGTAACTTCAAAAGAACAACAACAATAACAACAACAACAACAACAGCGACAACGACTAGCAACAAATATTTCTATAACCTGAACACACATAAATTGGTGTTCGTAAAGCATTCGAGGCTGCCACATATAGTCAGTCATCAAACCAGTTGTGGAGTCTTTGCTATGCCATGCCATGCCATGCCATGCCTTACCATGGGAACAACACGATTGGTTGTCATTTTGTCAACAAATTGTAAAAAGTACCTCAGCCAAGCATGGGAACGGGAAACAGTGAACATGGCCAAAATATGGACGGACAGATATACAGAACGACGCAAAATCAAGTTCGTATTACATTGAGTAGCAAATGAAATACGCTGAATTGATGGACGGACGGACGGACGGACAGACGAATGGATGGACGGACGAACTTCAATGGTATGAGCGAGAAATGAAAAACGCCTCGAGTGTTTGTAATCGACTGATTGCCAGGTACGCACCAACGCCACCAACACCGACACCGCCACCGCCACCGCCACCGATACAACCAACAACCAACAAAGTACCCCACCGCATTATATGTTGTTGCTCACTTTTGTTTACTTTTGCTTTTTACCAGCATTTGGTTGTTGGTATTGTTCATAGCTGCTGTTGGGAGGCAAGGTCTTGGCGGGTGTGTGTGTGTGTGTGTGTGATTTAGTTACCGAACAAGCAAACGAACGCAAGTGTTGAAGTGCGCAAATTTGGATATGCGAGTAAATGTCACTTAAGCGGGGTTTATTTTCATGGTACCATGGTACTTGTTCTTGTTGTTGTGTGTACCTTGCAGCACTTTTCAAGAGGATACGCTGCGAAGCTTTTGGCTAAAGTCGTTGAAGGCGTTGATTTTGAAGGTGATGTTGATGGCGTTGATCGACAGCCTCGATTGGCGCGCCTTCAAGACTACAACCAGTCTGGAAGCATAGCAACATGCAACTGCTTGTCTCAACGTATACAAACGAAGATGATGATGCTGCTGCTTCTTGGTTGGAGTGTTTAGAGTATGTAGCCTGCAGCCAAGTCGTGCCGATGTCTAACAACAAGAGCTCAAAAAAATTTCGGTTTCCATTTCAATTGCAGTTGAAAGAAATCTTACTGAAATTTCAAACAAGTTTGGCCAAAAAAATATTAAGCATGAACAAAAATAAACAAAAAAACAAAAAAAAAAACACAACAACACACCAGCTCATCATCATAATCAGCAACACGTTGCAGCCAGTTTTCAGGTGCAACAGAAAACAACCAGGAACTAGCAATAGTCAGAGTCAGCAGTTATTGCCTTGTGACTTATGAGCCATGCTTGCTGACTGGGTTGCCTGACCGGCCTGCCTGGCTGCCTGTCCAGCTTCTTTAACGCTGCTCGTTTTGGAGTGATTACTACAGCCGCATCTTGACCTTGCAATGCAATAAAATAAAGCAAAGTCATTTGGCGGCAGCGTTAGCTTGTTGCAGCAGCAGCAACCGGCTAGCAAAGACGTTGCTATAATCTTCCGGCTGCTATTGCAACAACTTGGGCGCAAGTGAGCAACGAACTATTATTTGGCTCTCGCTCTGACAATATCTCATGCGCTGTTTCACGGCCTCTACGCTAATCTCTGGGGGCCAATATTAAATCATGCTCGGTTTCAAAGCCTCATCAGCATCACTCAATCTCAAGACTTGAGCTGGTTGCACGGCTGGTCTGAATTGTATTGCCAACATTTGGTTGCCAATTGAGCAGATTTCATTTCACGCAGCATTTATTGTATGCTATGCGCATGTGTGTGTATGCGTCAGTGTTTCCCAAATATAAGCATTTATCATAGTTTGTAAGAAATTCGTGTTCTCTGAATGACTTACTATAAATACTTAAGTGCTAAAATATAACTTAATGAATTTTATAGATTTTAGCTTCAATATGATCGACTAATTTGGGATTTATGAGTATCACCCAGATTCCCAAGACCAATTTTATATAAAACTTCTTGATTCTAAGCCAGTAACCAATTTTGTCAGTCAAGGGCTGAAGTCTTGTTTTCGGGTATTTCGAGTCATAGTGATCAATTCCGGTATTTCGGTACAGCTTAGTAATCTTATGATCCACAATGAGATCAGTGATGTTGTGAAAAGTACCAGTGACGTTGTTTAATTTGCTAGCATGGGTCACATAGCTTGGCATAAAACAGAATCGCTGATTGTAAAGGAGTTGAGTAATATCACGAGAGCTAACGATTTCAGTAACAATATGAGTTAAAGGATGTTAGTGGAGTGCTTCGATTGTGTCAACCTATTGCTAGAATGATTTATGTTGCTCGCTAGAACTACTTATGGCCAGACGGTGGAAATTGAATGTCACGAGCAAACCAAAACTAAACGTCGTGAAATTATATCCGATATTGATAAGAGACTTTATTTTTATAAGTTTTTGGTACAAACATTATTGTTAGTCTCTGTTTTGTCATTAATTTCTGATCAATGTGAACGATCCTTTTTTGCGAAAGTGCTAAGGAAAATAAGAGTCAAACAAGTGATTTCTCGCAACCGCCAATCTTAGTTATAGAAGCTCTTTTTGATATCGAATTTAAGTAACTCAATACAAAAGTAGTTTCAGTTAAAATACATTCATAAACCATGTAAATAAGCAGAATTAAGACCATAGATAAGAACCCTCCATGAAAATATATCATTATCGGCCACATCAATGAGTAAACCATAGCAACTACGGTCATTTAAAGAAAGTTTTATAACTTTATAGAAAGAGTGAAGGCCATCTCAAGTCTGATGCAACAAAATAGTGGAAAAACTAGCTTACATTCATCAAATATTCATAATCATAAGGAGCCTTTGAATGTCCTATCAAGAGTTGAGCGATATACCGTGAAACAAACTCGCAATAAGACCACATTGATTACTTAAAGTGTTGTACACAATGAAAAATTTTAAAGAAGTTCCAGAAATAGCTTATAATGTTGTTGTAAGTCTATAACAATAGCCTTTGATAGTCTGGAATAGATCGAGATATACAATAGTTAGTCTAGTAAGAATTCACCTATACGTTACATGATATTATGTGAGTGGTTAAAGCCCTTCCCAAGCCAATTACTTAAATCTTGTCACTGTGTATTCCCACCATATTCTCTTCAATATTTATAAAATTAAAAATCGGGAAGAAGATCCAGGAATTACAAAAATAACTAAGTCTGATTGACATGATTGTATGGAAGGTTCATACAAGAGTTTGCCAAACTACACAAAACTCGGCAAAAAGTTAGGAAAATAAAGAAATAGATGTGTACCAAAAATTATCAAAATCGGTTAGATCCTAGAAATACTTCCCTATGGACGCCTATTAAGTTTTTACGTGATTTTGTATGGAAGATACATACAATAGTTCACCGATCTTGACGAAACTCAATCAGAAGGCTAAATAAATAGAACAATAAAAATATATACTGAAAATAATCGAAATCGAACCTCGATCTATGGGAACCTCCTTTCGAGATTCTAAAGCCGTGATGAAATTAAATATATGGCCTCAACAAATAAATTGTTTCAACATCATAAAATTGTCATCGTCATAAAATTGTCATTGTCATAAAATTGTCATCGTCATAATTAACGACACTCCTTATAGGCTGGGAGCTTCATCTAGTTGTTATTCTAAAACATTTATTTCTCAGGTATTGGGGAAGTTTATAACAAATTTTTTATTTTTGAAATCGCCTGGAGATGTGTTGCTCCCAAATCTTCCAAGAATTGGGAGCATTTTGGTCTCTCCAATTATTCCATTTTTTTTTTTTAAGAACAATTAAAACCTTTTCTCAAGTATCTTCCTTAATTTTACCCATGTTTTTAATAAACCTTACAAATTTATTTTATTTAAATTTACATGTAAGATTTATTTATTTTAAATATTTAAAATAAATAAATCTTACGTGGTATCTTTTCTTATTTTATAAAAAAAAAATAGCCATTTCAGCCCTTGAAAGGACTTTGACTGAGATGAAAAAAAATTTTGTCTGACTCGGATTTCGTTGGCTCGCACGCCACATACTTAGCACGTAGGTCCAGTTCTCGATCAAATTCCATTCAAAGGCTGAAATGAACAATTCGTTTTTGTTTGTTTTTAGTAAAAATTTCCTAATAATTAAATTACGTAGAATGTCCGTAAGCATAAAATTAATTTTTTTATTTTTTAATACACAAAATTATACCAGTTGCTTGTCTGAATCTGTTTACATATCGATAATATGACACTTATATTAAATACAATAGATCAACCAATAGAACTTTGTGGGCTTCCGTAAGCAGGCACTAACTGACGAAGTTCTTTTGTAAATTAACATAAGTTTTTTGTTAGTTTTACTTAAGTATTTTCCTCCATGTGGCGATATAGTCTTTATTTATATTTTTTCTCTTAAAAATCTGTGCCAGAGGCTGATATGATACTTAATGGGGGACATGACATTTTTTAAATCAACTTTTATCGACTTTTATAATTTTGTATTTTAGTAAATATTCTTAAGATTCTAAGAAAGAATTACAGCCGGATTAGTAAGAGCGCATTTTTATTTTTCCTTGCATTTTTCTTTGTTCACAAACTTTGAACGCGTTTATATCGAAACTATGTTTTTCGTACTAGTTGCGGTACTAGTGGGTTAATTTTTTGACGACATGTTTTTTTTTTTAATATTTTTTTAAACTTAATTCGCTATCGTATAACACGAGCTTTATTTTCAAAATTTTTTTTAAATTTTTTATGAATTTTTAAAGTCAATATATTTTTCGAAAAAACACACTTTCAAATTTGGAACATCACCAAAACAAGCTACTGTCATACGATAACCAATCTTGTTAAGATTTAAAAAAGTCATTTATTTTCCAGATCGGACAATTTTTGCGACTCCAAGCGCTGCAACCACAAGGCCCCGTTTATTTCTTTTCCGCCAGTTTGGAGTTATATAAAACCATATTGGAGTGAAAAATATATAATTTGAATTTCGTTATTCTCGTTATTTGTTCAATTCTCTAAAATAAAAAAAAAAATTTTGGAAAAATGTTTGTTTTTGACTGAGTTATGAATTTTTAAAGAAAGGACTGTTTTCTTTGCCGCGAATGTTATGTCCCTCTTTAATACTATAATCCTTATCTTTATTTCTTAAGGATAGCTCAAGAAATTATAAAGTTTTGACAAATGTCTTATCGTATTGAAAAAAATACTTCGGATGGAAAATTTTTAATATGACTTCTTTTAATATTCAGATTTCTCGCTTATCGTTAGGAGAAGACATTCAATTTTCTCGTATTCGTTTAAAAGTTTGTTTTGTCTTCAATATATAGTTTAAACACTTCTGGAAATACATGTCATATAATAAACTATCTCTGGATTCTATTAAGTTCTAAACTTCTTCAAATTGGAAATTAAAAGGGCTCTTTTATTAGGTACTTTATTATGTTGATTTTGGAAGTAGTTTTTTTACCAAGATGCAACAATCAAATTGGTATGACATAATCGTTCACTCTTTTTGATTCTTCAATTTCAGATAATTACAAAATAGATGCATGTTCCTTAGTATACATAGATTATTTAATGTTGTGATTCTTTCAAGAGAATCATGTTTTTGGAACCAACACACTTTATGAACTCCTCTATGAATAGACTGTGGTTTTTAGCTCATAAGCAACATGAGAACCTGAACCCTGACTTGATGTTCTTTAGACCAATTAAATAATGCCAGAGCCCTGAATCGTAACCTGTTCTGATGGAAACACTTTAGAGGCATGTCAGACAAAGCTCCTCGGCAAAGAACTATAATCCATTCTACGAACATGCTGAATAAAAAATACGATTAAATAAGAAATGCAATATCATTGTTCTGTAATCGACACACTCAAGCATATACAAATGGAAAGGATACACTGGCGAGGTAATTTTATGTGGTTGGCATCGTTTTGCTAAGCTCGTCAACCAGTGGTAGTCATTGCAGAAGAGAGTGTACATACATCCGGAGGTAAGATCAAGTATTAGATAATGTGAAACGTATCGGGCATGTTCGAACCGAATTAGCACATTGTACGAATAGAGAAAATCCAAGCTTTGTTACCATCCGAAAACATTTTACATTTGAAATTTTTTTTGATCATGTTTTCTCTGATAAGTAATGGAAACCCTTGGTACCGTGACAGAACAGCCACGGAAATAACCGCCAATCCATTATTTGGGGAACTACTACGAAAATAGTCCCATATCCATTATTTTGAACAAATTTCGGCCATAACACTCAATTTTTCGACTGTCAAAGTGGGGTCATATTCGTATGACCTCTTATGGAAAAAGTCAAAATACCCAAAACAATGTGTTTTATAATTCCCAATTCAAATTTCGTACAAGTAAAGATTATCTCATGGGAACAATCAAAAAGAAAAACAAAAACGGACATAACCCCAATGCATGTTATACCACTTGGGAGGTGGTCCGAATATTTTACGGTCATAACCCAAAAATCGGTTTTGAAGATTATGTTCGTGTGTGTTATGTTGGGGCACCACAAAAAAATTTGGTTATATGGACGATATCTCAAAAGCTGTTATTGAGAAGGAAAAAATTACTCCATTTTTGAAATCTCCGTCTTCAAATATATAGAACAAGTCTTTTATAAACCACGTTTATTGTTTGTATCGACAAATCTAATTCACATCAACTTTGATTCTTTGAGCTTAAAAATTTCTAATCGAATTTTCCGCTCTTGATTTCTTTAAAATGTCTCCAAACTTGCCACAATAAGCTTTATATTTCATATAACTGCAATCTTTGCAAACTTTTTCCTCTCAGCTAAAGTAGTTTGGGACTCCCCTATATTGTGACAGGTCTCTATGTACGTTGAGTTGGTTGCAAATAACCAGCAAACATATTAGTTGTTGTCGACCCGAATGACCTCAAAATTTTTCAGTTCTTGATTAAACCCGATCATTTTTTAAGTAAGACTTTGTACAGCGCTCTGCGTCATGTCTGCTATGAATGAGTGACTGACTGATGGTATGATGGTATGATGGTATCGAGTCAAGATGCTCGAATAAGCTTATTTCTTTTTGCTACGACCAAGTCATGCGAAAGCTCGGGTGGTCAAGATTGTCGCAAGTGTTAATTTTGTGCGCAATGTGTGCGCGAATGGATTGCTATTGCTTGTAACTTTGACGCTATGTTGCATTTTGGCATTATGAAACTTGTTTTGTCTCGTACTATGCAAGACGTACTCGCTATATGCGTTTGTCTTGTGTACGTTTATCCTTTGGGCCAGCTGGGTTCCCAGCAGTTTAGCTGGGAATGTGTTCCGCAATTATTTTCAGACGTTGATCGTTCTTGGTTGGTTGACTTGGTGACGTTCATCATGTAGCTGACTTTTATAATTTGTTTGACGCAGTCGGTGCTACGGTGTATGTTGTCGTTGGTTAAACGTGACGGTCAGTTGCATAGTCGAGCATTCCGTTTGTTGCCTTGGCAGGAAATTTCATGCAATTACAATTTATTCGCGTGAATGAATGTAATTGTGCGACAGAAGAACATGTCTCTGCATCTATGGCGACAACATGTTCGATTGACTGTGTGTGACTGTTGGTCAGCGATGATGCATCATGGCATCGGTAATGATGGAGAAAATGAATGGTGCTTGGGGGCAACACTTTCTGTGTGTCATTTTAAGGCACTCATATGATTTAATTTTATACTCCTTACTCTCTCTCTCTCTCTCCTAATCAAAGCTCTATATCCTCTTGCGTTGATTAAATTCTTGTGATCAAAAATTATTCTACATGTAACGAAATTTGCAATATATTTCTATCACATATGATCCCCCGCTGTTGTCTTAAACAACTGTTAAACTTTTTCTGCTAATGAGAACACAGTGGCTTAACCTCAGTTTAACTTTAGTTTATTTTAATGCGCTTGTCGCTTTCCCACAGAAAAAAATTTAAATAAAATACTTCCAGTCAGTGTTGCCGCGACGGTTCTAAAAAAAGTATCCATAAAAAGGTCAGAAATGGATCCAAATGTATCCACTTAAAAAAAAATAAGTATCCAGGTATCAAATTGCAAAAAACTATATTATATTCACTTTTTAAACACAAAAAAGTAGTTTTTGATTCTTGTCTCAATCAATTTTCATAAAAAGTATTTAATTAGAAGCGGCATATACTGTTTTTACATGCAGAGTTAACTCGGAGCTTACTCGTAAAGTAAGCTCTGCATGTAAACAAGGGTTGAGTTGAGTTTCGTTAAACCCAAGAAAACTCCACAAAACTTGTTGGATTTAGCTGAGTACTATCTGTTAAATTCTTTTATCGTATTTTTCACTTAAAAATAGTAGCTGCAAGAGTCTGTTGAACAAGAGTCGATTGAGCTGCCAACAAACAATTTACTCTAAACAAACTTGACAAATCTAACTCAATTCGACGTCTTGCTTGTAACCCTAACCACGGGTTTACAAAATTACAAAAATACACAATAATGGCAATGCTAACAATAAAAAGCATATTTTCCCAGCAAACATTATGACTCTTAAAAGACTCTTTCAAGACTCATATAAATGAAGGTTCATCATCATAATGCGATCAAAAAAGACTATTTTATGAGTACATTTTCGTATGTTGTGGGCTCCAAAATATGATTCATATTTTTTACTGTTTTATGAGTCTTTTTTCACTCATAGTAATAACGGTTTTTAGACTCATATTTAAAAATCTTTTAAGACTCATATTGAGTACTCTTTCATTACTCATATTGAATACTCTTTTAAGACTCATATTATGTACTCTTTTAATACTCATATTGAATACTCTTTTAAGACTCATATAAGAAGTCATTTTAATACGAACATTTGTTGTAGTTCACTTCCAATGCATATATATCGCCACAAATAATTCTCCGAAAAGCGACGTCAGGATAGCATGTGTGCATAACGGACAGTTACAAAGTTTTATACAATTAAAATAAATATTCTCGATTAAGTTCTTATTTTTTTATTAGATATGGTGCTTTTAAAATAATCCGATTCTATTCTCTCATACAACACTCCCATAGAAGACTCTTTTATGAGTATTCTTTCTGATTACGCATATATCAATCAATATATGATTCTTTTATGAGTCTTTATTATGAACAAGCATGTTACCGTCATATTTAGGACTCTTTAAGAGTGTCTTTTATGAGTTCTCATAAAGCAGATACAATAATGACTGTTTTAAGAGTCTTATTTTTGAACAATCATTTCACAGTCATATTAAAGACTCTTTCATGAGTCCTTTTAATGAGTCATCAAAAAACATAAAAACACTCTTTTTAGAGTCATTTTTTAGAGCCTCAGAAAATTTTTGCAGGGTTCATATAAAATCAAAAAATTCCTATCTATCATTTGAAAAATTTTTCAGAAGAACCAAAAAACTTTCTAAATTAAAAACAAAACCAAATTTTTTCAGGATAATTTTGTTAATAAAATCGTTGATTTTAGTAGTAGGAGTGTAACATTTTGCATTAAAATATATTTGGATACGGTGCATCATAATCAATCAAAAACTCGATTTTGCATTTTTGGTAATTTAGGGCATTTTTGATTTCATATTACTATATCTATATCTATACTATTATATAAAATTGAAGTGGAAATATTAAGTACGTCAATGACTCCAAAACTACTGGACCGATTTTTATGAAAAAAATTTTAAAATATCATATTTGTGCTACAGAATGCCATAGGTGGGGTTTATTTAAGAAAATTTAACAATAAATATATTTAATTAAGTTGTTAAGTTTTTTAGGAAATTACCACCTATGCTAAGCATTGCTTGGTCGTTTGCTTTTCACGCGTTTGTGTTACGAGAGTTTCAACTACATGTTGCTATCAACCCTTCTCTTTAAAGTTTATTGATCTTGCTCTCCACACTCATTCGAAGAGTAACCAAAAGCAGTTGGCGCTCTTTAACGTAATGGGAATACAAGTTAAATAAAGCTTGCTGTGTTGTTGTTGCTGTGGAATGATGAGCTGCAAACCAATGTGTGCATATTTGTTTCGCCGCATACAATTTTTTACACATATTTTTATTGTAGTTCTCCAAATTTTTAATTTACACTTGAGAAAGAAAGATATTTTAATATTTCAAAATGTGCATTCACAAGTGTGAAAGCATATTTTGTATAGATTAAAGATAAATTAAAAGTTTGAAAAATTAAGTGTTCGTATTTCCCTTAAACTACAAATACAGCTACAAATAAATACCTCGACGTAAAACAAGTTTGACAAGTTTAACAGAAAATGCAAGAGCGATGCTCCGCGCTAAGAGAGCAAGAGCAGCAACTCAAAGAGAAAATTGTTGGTAAATTATGCATGTAATTATTTGCTTTCACGACTGCAATTGGAGTGAGGCAGTGGCGTAGCTAGGGTTGCTGGCACCCGGGACCAAAACTAAATTGTTAAGTAAGCCCTTTTAGAAGGTTATACTTAACCTCATAAAAGCAATGCTTAAAAAGTACTACGAAATTAATATAATTCTTTTAAATAATAGTTTACTGTTATGATTATTTTGTTAAAGTGCAAATGAGTAAACATAAATATTTTAATTCATTGTATTATTTATAAAAGTCGGTAACAATATACAAAATTAATCTCATCGATAGTAATATATTAGATATCATTTGAAAGATAAATTGGTAACTTATACAAAACTGAAAAATTTTCCGCAATCAAGGAATTTTTCAAAAATGTTTTGTTTACGCAAAGTTTTGGCTAGCAATAGTGAGTTATCCTAAAAGATCCATTTTGAATAATTTTGCATAATTGAGGAAAAAATAGGACCGGGAAGTAAAACGTCAACAAATTTTCCCTCAGTGACCCTGAATAACTATCAATTTAAATATTTTTTCGAGATCAATCCACGTCTTCTATATAAAAGTTAAGTGAAAATTAGAAAAAAATATTAAAATTAATTTAAAAAACTTTTTTTCTAATTTTTATAAATTTCTTTATAGTACTCTTTATACATTTCGACATTTTAGCTTCGACTTAAATAGACAAGACTGAGGTCTGTAACATTTGACTGCCTTATTCTTGACCATAAATATCACAATATCACAGTGATACCAAATTGATATCAGAAATTTGTTTCATAGTCATTATCTACATAATTCCCAAAGCAAACTTGCCCTGGGAGAACAAGGCCAAGAGTCATGAAAATTAGAATAGTTTTTTCTTAAAAAGTGTATTTTTGACAGTTTTTGTTAGTTGATTTGAACAGAATAATAATTATGTATTTTAGTAAATTAAAGGAGTTAGGAAACCATCTTAGAGTTTTAAATAGACATTTTCAAAATAGATTAAAAAAACATCAGAACGCCAAAAAATTGTTATAAAACGCCATTTCTTCAATTTAAATAAAAAATGTTATGAATTTTAATTAATTTTTTTTTTTTTAGAAATTTTGAAGTAAGTAATAAAAAAACATCAGAACGCCATAAAATTGTTATAAAACGCCATTTATTGAATTTAAATAAAAAATGTAATGAATTTTAATCCTTTTTAAATTTTTTTAGAAATTTTGAAGTAAGTAATAAATTGAGCTTTTAAATTGTTTTATGTAACAGGACTCAAAAACATATTAGTATTAAAAATTATGTTCTAGCAGGTTAAGAGCTGCAAATAAGGTTTGTTTGTCGATGTATAGTCTCAGAACTTAGTAATCACAAAATTATAAAGTATATTTTTTAACCTTACATTTATGACACGAGGACGTTTTTATAAAAAGCTCTGAAGAAATGTATTGCTGGAGAACATCCCAGCAAAATCTTCGCTTACATATAATCGAAAAAGTAATCCAGAAAATTTCATTCATCGCTTACCCTCTCGCTTACTGAACCCATTATTTTTATATATCCATGTCATTAGAGGTAATCGAAAGCGCTGTCACTTGAAAAGATTAAGCGCTTAAAACGGTTAGTTTATAATTGATTTCACGAAATTAATACTTGAATAACAACTTTCAAGTTGATGTGAATGCATTGCCGTGAATTTATTACGGATTAAATTTAAGTTCTTGCATTAGCATTTATGTTATGCATTTTAGAATCGATTAAAAAACAAGACCCAACGAAAAATTTTGCTGGGATATTGGATGAAATGTCTACTATACTAGCATGTTTGAGCACTTCTTAAGATGAATATTTGAAGTACAAAAGCTTTTTTAAAAACTTTATGGAATATAAAGTTAGGAATATATACATAGAAATATACTTTAATTCATCACTTTAATGATGAATAAAAGACAAATAAAAAATAAAACCATTAAAAAATTATCTTCGACTTGCCCGAAGTCAAAATACTCAGGTTGAAGCTTATTCGGATTTATTTAGGTTATATTTTTTCCAACTTTTCATATTTCAAACTCAGATTACGTTTTATTTATCAAGAAAACAAGACTTATGTATGATCTTTCAATTAAACACATTAATTTTTGTATAAATTATGAAGGTTTTGATATTTTCGTGACATCACTTTCTATGGAAGTATTCACAAAATTTTGTTGAATTTCAACTGCAGGGTATATGTTTCAAATTTAAGCATTATAGTGGTGCTCCAATTTAGCGAACACCGATTTTACAAACTCCCAATATAAGGAACACTTATTTAATGTTGTTGACTCTATATTCCGAACATTTGAAATTGTAGGTATTCTATTTAACAACATTTGCTTCTCTGAGCTCGCTTCGTTTGTTTTTGAATTTGTTATAACATTAATATGTATTTACTTATCTAATTCTCAAATAGTCCCCTCGGGTTAATATACATATTGTAGGGTTTCCTTTTTAAAAAACATTATAGGAATGTATTGACATAATCTTGGATTTTTCATTTGGAGTGTGAACAGATTTTAACCAGCAGCTTTCTAAACATTTAATAATAATAATTAATAATACCTAAAACAAGTTCAAAAATTCAACATTATTGGAGTGCATAGTTAAAACAAAAAATGTAAGGATATTTGTTTCAAGTTGACAAATTTATTAGCTTTGTTATATGGTAAAAAAACTCGAAAATAGTATTACCGATTTAATGAACTTTTCGATTTACCGAACGACCTTGGACTTTATATCTTTCGTTAAACTGGAGCACCACTGTATGACAAATCTCAAATCATGAAAATTATTTCATTATGGAGTTTAAAGAGATTTGCAATAAAGACACGGCTGTAATCGTGTGGACAAACTAATGAGCAGATAGACAGACGAACATGGCTTAATCGACTCAAGGTCGTGAAAAAAATTTCGTGACAAAATTATTGTGCCCGCTACGCTTTGCGGATGGAGTATAATAAATATTTAATACAAAACTTTGAAAAACGTAGAAGTAGATTATGGTAAACGAGTCGGTACAGCAGATAATCAGATTTTTCTTATTCCTGGTAATGCCAATGAATCAAAAAACTTTGTTAATACTGAAGTATTAAATAATTAAAATGGAAATATCTTCACTTTATTATAGTTAAACTATTTAATATAATTTGCTTCCAAATACAAATAATATGCTAATATTTTAACGTTTTTTATTATTGAAATTTTTCAAATATGCAAAGGTATTATTGATAAAGAGAAAATGTCCGTGGCGAAGCCTCGGACGACTGTGGCCTGCTAGTTTTCATATAAAACTGATTTTTCAATAAAAGTATCCAAATTTCCACTAAGGCTAAATAATAAGTATCCATCAATTTTTGAAGAAAAAAAGTATCCAAATGGATCCATTTGGATCCAAACGGCAACACTGCTTCCAGTAGAACATTTTGAAATTCCTTCTCCTCAACGCCTACTTGTCATAAAAATTATTACTTTTTTTGTTGTTTATTTTTTTATTTTTGTTTTTGTCATACATATTAACTCTTAGCTCTAAGCCATGCTCATGTTGTGATGCAAGTTAGAGGCAAGTTAAAGGCTTCATTGAAAACACTTAAAAAAAAACGGCTTCCTAACCATGGCAGTCATGTGACGATTTTTATGACATTTCTTATAGCTCTGCTTGTTGTTGTACAACCGACTGTGTTCTGTCGTTGAACCTTTGATATATTGCGAACTTTTTTAACTAGTGAGTTGGAGGTTGTTTAAAGCTCCTTCACTATCAGTTTGTTAGTGTCATAGTTTTATGATCGTTTTTACTACACATACCACTCGCCTAGTTGCAATCAATACGAGTGAAGGTAGTTAGTAGTTGAGTGCAAGTTTGTGTGTGTGTGCTTGGCGGTGTATTTTGACCACGAATATCTATATATCTTTTGGCCAGCGCCAGCGTAATCAAGAGAAAAATATGGCCCGCAGTGTCAAGAACGTCAAAAACATCAAAAGTGGTCATAAACTCAATATTAATGACAATGGCCATACAACTATGGCGGATTGTAGTGTGAGTGAGTTTGTGAATATGCCTGGTTTTCTATGTAGCATCAGCTTTGAATGCAGCTTTGGAAGCTGATCATTGATGAACGTCTTAGATGAGAGCGGAAGCTATTTGCCTTAGAAAAGCGGTATTTTAACACGTCTATTAATCAGCAGGAGTTAAAATTCTTACAAACTGATTCAAGCTTTTGTTTTTTGTTTTTGTTCATTTTGTTTTTTTACTTCCATGTTATTTGAAAAAAATCATATCTTTTTAATGTTCACTACAAGCAGACAAGGGCAATAAATTTAGAAGAATTTCTTTCGTGGTTCTTGTACGTGCTATGAAATAACATTTTCACATACCATTTTCATGTCATAATTAAGGCTAGATAGGTGCATAGTAGCCAATAAATGTTAATTTTTATTCTATCATTTTTGCAAAAGTTTTGTTTATCATAAGTGATTTTTTCAATTTTTGACGAAAATGTTTTGCAATTCTCTTTAGAAAATACTTTATTTACATAATAAGTCACTGAGAGTGGATTTTTTTTTAATTTTTTGTGCAGAAGTTTTCAATTTGAAACTTGACTTTGTAAATGAAATACATACAATACATTTCTTTGTTAGGTTATTTATCTATAAATTCTGTTTTAAGTTAATAAATTTAATGATCTTCATTTATTTGATAAATGTGTTTTGATAACTCTTATATTCTTCAATTAGATTAAGTAAAAACAAATATTTCTAATATGACAAAAGCCGAAATTTTTAATGCAAAGTAATTTTTTATCTTAAAAATGTACATGCAAACTTCATAAAATAAGATTTAAGAATAACACAGAGCCGCTTAACAAAGCAAAATAATACTTAACACCAAGTCCTTCTGGGGAATAGTTATGTACCCTTGAAGACCGAGTTAAGAAATGAAACCTGGAACATTTCCAAGAATACGTCACTAGATCGGGTTTAATTTTTTGGCGACAAAACGTATAGCAAAGTAAAAATCTACGATAAATTTCAAGTACCTTGACCTAAGAAACCACTGGTCTAAATTCAATATCACGCTGGCGGAAAATCCGTTTATGTTTGAAAGTCAGAAGTTTAACCATTTGACACCTGAAGATTGCTTGACGAAAACATTTAATTTGCTTAGCATTGATTATTAAATCGAACGAAAGTATCTAATCAACTTCTTTTTTTTTTGTTTTGCCCCAAAAAATATGTTTTGATGCTTTTTATGAGCCTTGAAAATCGAAAATTTTAGAGAAGCGTTTTAGTTCTCATAATAATAAATTTAAAAATGATAGTTTTAACAAAATAGTGTTTCTACCAATCAGAAAAAGTTATACATTTCATATAAAAGAAGCATTTTATGCCATTTGCGTCATTTAATTGCACGACAATACCCGTGTTTATGCCCATTTTGTTGAACGGTGCAAAACTGCAAAGTTAATTTTAGAAAATTAGAAGATTTTTCGAATATATTCTTTTGAATTTCTTCTAATTAGAAACAGACCAAGCACGTCACTTGGAGTATGGCAAAACAGTCCTCCGATTGGTTGTCACTGAACTTATCACTAAACACTGGTTATCAAGTTTGGAGTCAAATTTTGATGATTGACGAGATCCATTTCACATTCCCTGGTGTCACTCACACTCTTAATAAGTAAAATTGCCGCTTTTTAAGAACGGAAAATACACACGAGATCTATGAAACACCATTGCATGACCAAAAATTGACTGTTTGGACCGCACTTTGCACCTAAACCATCCATCATTGGGTCATTCCTCTTCAGAAAGTCGGGAAAATGGAAATCGATGAACGTTGGCTCATTATGACTGCCCACAGTTGTGTGAAAAAGGTCTGAACAGTTACTGGTTTCAACGAGACCATTCATTATGCCACAAAGCAAATCAACGATATAAGTTTCTGCAATCAAAATTAGCTGAGAAAGCTCAGAGCTCAAAAAAAATGAGTGCCGAAATTATAGCTTTACCGCCCAAGATGCTCGAACAAGTAATGGAAAATACATAAAAAATGCAACCCACAGTAATTTGATCCCATAAAAAATTTAACAAAAAAGAAGGAGTTCTTCTGGTTTTTTAAGTTTATAAAACAAAAATTAAAAAAATTTTTGAAATTGGTTAATTCCTAAGGCTACCCCTCTTTGATTTATATTAATTTTAAACATGGTTTTGTATGAGAGATACTTAAAAAAATTAACCGAACTTAACGAAAGTCAGTCAGAATACTACAAAAATTAAGTTATTGATATCTATTTAAAATGGTTGAAATCAGTCTGTTGCAAGGGTACCTCTCATGAACTATTGTTAATTTTTTTTTAAGATGATTTTGTATGGGAAGTACACACAGAGTAGGCCGCTCTTATCGAAATTGATCAGAATGACACAAAAATAAGGATATCGATATGTTTTGAACATCGGGTAGTTCCTCGCATAGCTCCCTAGAATCTATATTAAATTGTTTTACCTGATTTTGTATGGAAGGAACATGCAAAAGTTGTCCGATCTTAACAAAACTTAATCAGAAGGATAGAATAATGAAAAATATAAAAAAAAATATAGAATTATGTGTGTTAAAATCTGTTAGACCATATCTCTCTTGGAAAATACTGAAATGCAATATTAGCTAACAAAAGCGATTTAGATAGATCGGAAGAATTATAAGTAATATAATTATATATTTTACGGGGGGTTTTATCGAAAGAATTTTATGATAAAAAAATATTTAAGATATGTTTTTATCTTTATCGTACTTTGTAAAAAAAAAATTACTGATTTGTTTTTAATTTTTTCAATGGAAACATCGTAACACATTTGAATTTTCAAAGTCTCTTTATAATTTAGGGACATTCTTTGGAGAAACTGAACTAAAAACCAGTGCTTTAAATATACGCGAAAATATTTTATTTGCCAATATTTTTCATGAATCGAGCTGAAATGATTTTAAAAGTACACTGAAAAGAAAAAATTTTTAAAATTAACCAAAAAATTTTAAAATAGAAATTGAATGCATTTGCAAAATTTAAAACAACCGTGTTTCATACTCCACTATAAACTCCTTTCTTTTTTTATAATTTTCTCTAATTAATTCTTTGGATAACAAAAAAACAACAATCACCATTTGAGATTGAATTAAAAAATTCTGTGCAGACTCTAGGAAAGTTCGTGGGGAGCGAAAAAATTGTCACTTTTGAAAATTCCATACAATTGATGGGTACTCTAACAAATATTTATTTACTTAACTTAGCGTATGACAGGTCATCAGTTTTTTGCGGCCCCCTCCCAGAACCAAAAGCAATCTACGCCACTGATAATAAGTATATTACTTATAATTATCCTAATAAGTATATTACTTAATTATATAAATTATATAATTAATAGGCTAAGGTCTTTTTTGTGACTTCAACTGCTTCCAGACCAATCGACCGATTTTATCGATTCAGATGTCATTAAAGCAGTTTTAGGCTGTAGATGTGCAAACCACTTTTAAAAATTGTGATTTTGCTTCAGGCAGTTTCCAACCTTTTAAAACAGAAATAAAATTTTTGAACAAAAATCTGCTATTTAATCGATTTGAAATGAGAAAAGCTTATGAATTGATCGAATTTGTATTTTTCAAAACTAAAAATTTTTAACCAAAATTATCTTTTATGCATTCCGCAAATGTCAACTGTACGAAAAATGCAGTTCCAAAATCAAAAATTCCACTTTCCGAGCAAACAACTCAGTCAAATTTTAACGGGTTTCGAAAACAAAATTTTTTTTGGGTTTTTTGACGTTTTTCCATTGAAATGTGCTATAAATCGATGTCTTAAGTGTTCTGTGAGTGTCTTTATTGTATTTCTTAATTTGATCTAATATTATTTTTTCTTTTGAATCTCTTTTTTTACTTCGTTTTTATTATATTTAGTTAAGTCTTATAATTTGAAAATTTAAGATCCGATATTTTATAATAGTAATAATTTTTATCTCAGTATTTATATTAGTGTAAGTCCGTCTTCGTTATTTACAGTTATTGAGACTTGATATATCGTTATTGAGGAAAAAAGCTTCTTAAATAGAATAGCATGCATTTAACATTAATTTTTCAAACATTATATTTTGATTAAATTGCTCGAATTCGGGCAACAGGTTTACTAGTAATAATTAGTTATTAAAAATTATATATTATTATTTTCAGGAGTCTGAGAACATTTCGAAATATGAATTTGGTTAAAAAATTATATTTGATTTTTTTAAGTGAAGCTATTAAAGAGTGTTTTTTTATGAGGTTTTTTTTCAATGTGGATTACTCTATTGTTTGGCAGTTGTTTCGACAGTTTAAAGTGACGTCTCTACTCAGTATTGTTTGGCAAATCATCATGAATACGTTAACTTCAGAACAATGCTTCCAAATCGTGGAAATTTATTTTCAAAAACAGTGTTCAATTAAAAATGCACATAATCGTCCGTATTTTTGGTTGAATGGATAAAGATAATCCACACGCCGTTCAAGAATTACCAATGCATCCCGATTAATGTACTGTTTGATGATACTATGAGTTGGTGGCATCATCGGTTCTTATTTCTTTAAAAATGAGGAAGGACGACGCGTTACCGTGAATGGAAATTGATACAGAACCATGATCAATGAATTTTTGTTGCCAAATCTTCAAGATATGGATGTGGACGAAATGTGGTTTCAACAGAATGGTGCCACTTGTCATACTGCGTGCGAAACAATCGACTTATTGAAAGAACATTTCAACGACAACATTATTTCGAGAAATGGACCAGTGAATTGGCCTCCGCGTTCGTGTGATTTGACGCCACTTGATTATTTTTTGTGGGGATACGTGAAGTCATTGGTTTATGTGGATAAACCAGTAAGGATTGACGCTTTGGAAACCAATATTCAACGTGTCATTGCTGAAATACGCCTTCAAATGCTTGAAAATGTGGTCGAAAATTGGACCTCCAGAATGGCCTTTGTGCAAAATTGTCGTGGTGGTTTTTATAAGAAAATAAAAAATTTTTTTTGGCCATTTCATAATTTGACGTGTATTTTATTTAAATTTCAAATCAGCAATCTCTTAAAAAAACACCCTTTAGTTTAAACCCATAAAACGATACCAATATTTCTCTATTTGGTATCGACAAATTTTTTTTTTATTTTTGTCTATGGAAGTACTATGCGATTGATTAATGTTGTACTCAAAAACTATTCCAAACAAATTGTTATAATCTTCGATACATGATGATTTTTTTTTAATAGTAAAAGTATAAGGATACAACATATATCAAAATAGATCTATAGTTTGTTTAAAATACATTTAATTGGTAAAAATAAATTCATGGCTAATTCCAGCTATAATTCAATAATTTTAAAATCTTGTTAAAAAAAAATAGAAAAAAAAATTCTCAAACATGTTTGGCTCAAAGTTAAAATGACTTTGTCAGACAGTTGTTCTGCATCTTTATAATTTATATGATGTTGATTCTTCTATATTACTACATCTGCTGTAGATGTTTTCTGCTGAAATCTTAAGTCGTATCTATTCATTTGAAGATGTAAAATTTTCCATAATTAACAACATACGTAAGAGTGTCAAAAACCGCTAGTTAGAATGACATTATTTGTATTTGGCACGGCAACCGCACACACAGTCAGTCCTAAAAGTTGCTGCACACTTAGAACAAACAATACACAACAAACAAGCTCATACCTAGAAATAGCTTAGAAACTGCAAATTACGGCTAGAAAAATTGGTGGAATAAAACACTAAAGCTCTAGACCGCCAAGACACGCCTTTCAGCACCCGAAGCGCTAATGATCTCTAAATAAAGAAATTATAATAAAAAATTCAGTTTTATTATAATTTCTTTTGCCTCTTGTTTTCTTCATTTCTTTTTATGTGCAATTGCGTGTTGCCAACTTTTTATGACGTTCGCATATATTTGGGCAAAAAGAATAATAACAAAAGCACAAAAGCACACTTCAACTCAACAAAGGTAGTCAAGTTAGGACACAGAAACAAGAACTATGACAAACATTAAATCAAATTTAATTAAAAATTTATGCCAACTTAAATTATATTTTAACGAAGACAAAAAAAACTATCACAAAGAACAAAAGATTTTCTCGCCAGATAAAATATTTTAAAAAAAAACTTTTTTTTTCTTATTAATATTTTCACGTGGTAATCGTGCTAAACATTGAATTAAATGTTAAAAATGGAGGAAAAAAAATTTAATTATTTATTATAATTAATGCAACTTTTTTGCACATTTTCTGGTGACCTTTTTTGCATTGAAGTTAATCGGCGCAGACATGCCATGCAGCTGCTACAGTATAGAGCAAATTGTGTGGGTCGCTGAGTTGAAATGGAAGTGTGACGACTTTATTTTATAGAGATTTGTATATGTTTTCAATACGTTTGAATTTTAATAATTAAGTTTTTGCTGTATTAGTTTGCACAACTTCACTGAAAATTCTACGAAACCAAAAAAAAACAAAATAAACAATAAAACACTTGTTCACTTGCATGTTGCAATTGTGTATAATTTTTTTTTTAAATATTTCTAAGCCAAGGTGCAAAACTTTTATCACTTTTTCACTTGCAATTAATTTTATATAATAATTTTTATTTTATAGTCAACATGCCGGTAATGTAAGGTATTCATCATGACATTGAGTTGGTGTTGATTAGATTTATTCTAAAATGTGCGCACCTGAAGCGTGTGAACGCTAAGATTTTATTTGAATTTTTATTTATTTATTTATATTTAAAACGTTTAATACCATATTTTAAGGTGAGGGATACGGTACTAAAATAATCATAAAACAAAAGTGTAAAAGAAAATTTTGGAGTTACTGTTAGACAACTTTTTAAAAAATAGGCAGAACCTGAAAGTTGTTCTATGTATATTTGAAAAAAATTTTAATTTCAAGACAAAACCGGATACCGGGAACTGTAAAATTATCAAACCCTTTTTAAGAAGAATTCTTACACTCCTCACAATTCAAATTCATCTTTTGACAAATGATAAATTAAATTTGTAAAATGTTAATTTTTGTGAAAAAAGTTAAAAGAACTGAAAAAAAACCTTAAACAACAAATAAATATATATGTATAGAATATACATTAGACCATACCTGAAAAAAAAAAAATGAGCCGTACAACAGCGAATATGACGCATTTTTGCAAGACAATTACGAAAAAAATTTTTTTGTTTTTTTGACCGAACGTAGGGGTCGCGCATTGACATATTTCTTCATATCTCTGGTGTTTACAGTCGGATTTTAAAGTTTGGTATGTCAATGTTTTTGCCTCAAAAAGACCAATATGACTTCTATAGAGGTCATTGACCTCAGGTGCACCGATCTAGTACTTACCCTCCAGATCTCAGTTCCTACCATCCTAATGTGCCACTCTAGTATCAAAAACAAAAAGCTCTTAAAATATCATTAATCTTTTGCTCAGAATGTTTATCGATATTTCCAGCAAACCTATTTTTAAAAAATTTCTGAAAATTTTTTTCCGAACGTAGGGTCACTTTTTTTTATTTTCAACATATCTTCGGTATTTAAAGTCTGATCATATTAAATGACATATCGATGTTTTTGTTTAAAAGAGACCAATTATTTTTCTCTAAAATAAACAAAAAAATATTCATACAAGTCCTTGGAAGGCCTTTAATTGATTTTGAGGAATTTTAAAGCTCGTAAAAGAATAAGAATATTTCGTAATATTTTGGAGAAAAATAATTGGTCTCTTTCAAACAAAAACATCGATATGTCATTTAATATGATCAGACTTTTAATACCGAAGATATGTTGAAAATTAAAAAAGGGAGGCCTGCGTTTGGCAAAAAATTTTCAGAAATTTTTTAAAAATAGTTTTGCTGGAAATATTTATAAACATTCTGAGCAAAAGATGAATGACATTTTTAGAGCTTTATGTTTTTGATATTAGAGTGGTAAATTAGGATGGTAGGAACTGAGATCAGGAGGGTAAGTACTAGAACGGTGCGAATCACACAATTTGGGTTCTTTCGTTCCATTGAACACAACTTTTTCATTTCTCAATAGATTTTCTTCAACAATAGCTTATTTTTTTTGGAAAAATAAAGGTTTTTAGTAAAAAATATCAAAAGCAACAAAATATTTTGATTTCTTAACGAAATTTGCAACTATTTTGTCTTTTTTTGGAAATTTTTCTGAAAAAATAAAAAAAATCCCCGAAATTTGAATTTATTCCGCCAAAACTAACAGCTCGACCAAAAAATGATGTTTGCATTGTTTGTAAGAAATTTTATTAGATTTTATTTTATATATCATTTGTTTGATTACTGTTGTTGGTTCTGGAGATATATGCAATTAAGTGGAACCAACTTTTTTTCGTTGAAAACCCTACAGTGGGCAATATCTCGAAAACGGAGTGACAGAAAATAAACAATTTTTTTTCGGAATCAGCGACCGATTTAACATGAGAAAAGAATAGTGGCATTCAAAGTACAAACAACTTTTCGTTATTTGTAAACCAGTGTAAGAGGTGTTATTTTGATATTCAAAGAAAAATGTCATTTTTTGAGATTAATGATCGGATGTTTATTTCATAATAAAGAGTTAATAATGAAAAACAACATCAGCCAAATGGCCACCACGACTACGCTTACAGGACCGTATCCTTTTCATTAAATTTTACGTAACAAAATCGCAAAGTGGCTGCCCTATTTCCTCGATTCCTCGACTCATGAATTCCATCTTTGAGGTCTTCAATCGATGCTGGGCTGTTGGCGTAGACCTTATCTTTCACGTGGCCTTAGAGGAAGAATTCGCAAGGTGTTAAATCAGAAGATCTTGGTAGCCAATTGTGATCACCTATTCGAGAGATAACACGGTCCGGAAATTTTTCCCGTAAAAGATCAATGGTGTCGTTGCTTGTGTGAGAATCAGTGAATAACGAAATAAGAATACATTCAATGAATGCAAAATTGATCCATTAATAAAATTTTGAATTCACAATCAATTTTTAAAAATTGATTAATTATTCATTTCTATTATTCATTTGTCGTTATTCTGAATAATGCATTCATTTTGTTATTCAAATGAATGCTATTCATAAAGAATGCTATTCACAAAGAATGCAATTCACAAAGAATCGTTATTCATTTTGCATTCATGCATTCATTTTTTATTCATTATTCATTTTGTATTCATTATTCATTTTTTATTCATTATTCATTTTATATTCATTATTTATTTTTTATTCATTATTCATTTTTTATTCATTATTCATTTTTTATTCATTATTCATTTTTTATTCATTATTCATTTTTTATTCATTATTCATTTTTTATCCATTATTCATTTTTTATTCATTATTAAATTTTTATTCATGCCTGTGTTGTTAATTTTGCAACCAAAGTAGTATATTTTTAGTTTGGTGCAACAGCGCAATTACCGGGGTCTTGGGCTAATTGTTTTATATTTCTAATTGAAGTAAAATTTCAGTTTTAAATTCGCAACTGGGTAGCTTCGCGTGAATTGAGTGAAAATAGTGTTCTCTCATGAATAAAAAATGAAGAAATGAATAAAAAATGAATGATGAATAAAAAATGAATAATGAATAAATAATGAATAATGAATAAAAAATGAATAATGAATAAAAAATGAATAATGAATAAAAAATGAATAATGAATAAAAAATGAATAATGAATAAAAAATGAATGCATGAATGCAAAATTAATAACGATTCTTTGTGAATTGCATTCTTTATGAATAGCATTCATTTGAATAAAAAAATGAATGCATTATTCTGAATAAAGAAAATTGAATAATCGAAATGAATAATAAATCAATTTTCTGAAATTGAATGTGAATTGAAAATTTTATTCATGGATCAATTTTGTTTTCATTGAATAGCATTCTTTTGTCCTTATTCACTTGTACTTAGAATTCTGAATATGAATGCAAATTTTACAGCTCTGTGCATTTCAAGGACCCAATCAGCAATCAGCAGATCGGCCGGCTTGAGTTCTTGTATTAACTGAAGTTTATTAGCCTTAAGACTCAAGTCTTTATGCAAACTACGGTGTAATGACGTTTGTGGAATGCCCAATTGCAAAGAACGACGAGGAATGGACAAGCCTGGGTTTTCTTCAATACTTTGGACTACAGCAGCAATATACTCAGTTGTTCTTCAGCGACGTGAACGGGTTTTATTCTTCACATCACTAACTTGTCCCAACAGCTCGGATTTTTCCACCAATTTCTATATTGCAGTGCGACAAGGTGCTTCACGACCACCAAAAAATGCTTTAGTTTTGTGAACTGTGACTGCAAAATTTTCACCATTTTTGTAGTGAATTTTTATAACTTCAGTGCGTTGTTGATGCGTTTATAGTTACATTTTTAGTAATGGCGTAGTTTCTACTTGTCAAATGTCAAAAAATAACAGCTTCAAAAGTGACAACTACTGAAATAGCGGGCTATTCAAAATAACACCTCTTATTGGAAAACCCTTTATAATAGATATAGAACTGAAGCAAAATTGGGCTAGACTATCTTAATATATAAAAGACAAGCGTCCTGCTCCGTGCTCTATATCGCTGAAACTGTTATAGTTATTATTGCTATGTATAGGCTGAACATGTTAGCCTGGACCAGAACCTGTTTCCCTATTATAGTGCTTTTTATATGCACACAAAATTTATTTGATATTTATCAGAAAGGACAGATTGACGACAACTGCAACAAAACAATATTTGAGGTGAATGAAAAATATCATGTCGTCTGCTACTTAATTATTTTGAATACGACCCGTCGTATGACGGTCTTCTGTACTAGTTGATGTATAAAAGACATGCAATATGCAAGTATCTGATATTCATCTGAGTTTCTATCAGATTCTAATTATGATAATTTTCCTTACAACCGTTTTTTTCTCCGAATTCAAATATACTCTATATTAAGATATTTTAACTTTTTATGCACGAAAAAATTATCGGAATCACCATCCGAACCATTTGAGAAAGAGGTTTTTAATAAAAAGTTTTTCACAGGCAGTTTAGTTTTGCTTATATAAATCATTTTTCGTTGTCAACATGAAAAGGTTTTCTTCAATGACCCTGTAAACTGTGACCATGATGATCAACTTACCGTTGGAAAAATTCACACCAATGTCCTCGAAGTTATTCAACCCAACCGAAACTTATGAATAACCGTTTTAATTTTGTCATTCTTTCTTTCAATTCATTCAACAACAAACAAAATACAACATTAAAACCACAAAACCAGCAACAACAACAACAAAAAATACTACTACTACTACTACTTTAGTTAACCTCAAACTGCCTCTGTGCATCAACCTTTAAAATCAGTCAAATGAATAAAAAGTCATTTAGCAAGTTTTTTTTTTCTTCTTTCCTTGGCTCTTATCTAGCTTCTAGTTTGCTTGTTTATTTTTTTTTTTGCCTCTAAATTAATTAAATTTTCGGAAAAACTGAACTTGACTTCCATTTCAGCCATGCTTTGACTTTGCATGCTTGACTTTGGTACGGAACAAATTATGCATAAATTAAAAATTACAAAGAGATATTATTTAAATAAAAATTTTTCTCATTCTATAGACAATAAAGTCGTCTGTGCGCCATTTAAATGCGCTCATTTAATCTTGACTGTCAAAACAATTCTGACACAAATTTTGTTTTTAATATTTTTATATTTATTTGTTATGTTCACGACGAGTTAGTCGCCTTTGTTTTCCGCTAGTCTTGAACGGCTTTGTTCACACCGACATTAAATGAAAAAAAAAAGGTTGAAAAATGAAAATGCAAATTTTTTTTTTGTTTTTTGTTTAATGTTGACGCCATTTTTGCTGTCATTTGTTTTTAAATAAAATGTCCACATGGCATGGTTTTATGATTTTTATGTTAACATTTGAACATTTTTTGTGTCGCTATGGATTTTCATGACATTTTTTGGTTGGTTTTTATAATTTTTTTTTTTTTTTTTTTTTTGACAGATTTGTGAAAATTAGTAATTTCTAACATGCTCTAGATTTTGTGTTTTTATTTTTATTGTTGCTCTTGTTGACGACTTTCATTTAAAGCTGCATATTTTGTGTGAAACTAACTTTTTTATTTTTGCTTAGATGATTAGACAAATATTTTTTGTTTTTAGTTTTTGGTTTTTATAACATGTTTTTGTTGCTGTTTGTTTGTAACACTTTTGTTGAAATTAGTTTAATTAAGTCGTTTTGTGCTATTTTGTTATAATTTACGACATGTGCCGCCATCATAAACTTAGCGTTTCCCATCGTAAAGATCTTGAGTTTCCTTCATTGGCTTGGCTGGCTTGTTGAAATGTTTTGGTTTATATTTTTATTTATTTTTTTTTTTTTTACTGCCTTAAGTGTAGAATATTTACTTAGCTCACACAAGAGTTTATTAACTTAAGTTAATAATTTAATTTAATGCTAATGCTTAAGTTTTATTTGTTAAGACTGAGACAATTGATATTTGAAATGTTAGAAAAGAAAAAAAAATATTTTAATACAATTTTTCAATTTAAACAAACGCCTATACTTATGTCATATTGAAAAGATATGAAACTTATAGTTTGACTTTTTGACTTATTAGCAAGCGTTGTTGTTTTTGTGTTTTTAATTGCTTTTATTTAAAGTCATTTATTTGCCAATTTGACATTCATTTCATGCCCATGTATAACCTCCAGTTTTCCAACTAATTAGCAGAATTAATAGCCAACCCAGTTATGTGTGTGCTTGTTTGTGTTTTTAAGAATATATTGATTGATTTCACATACACGAGCGAAGACAATAAAAGGTGATAAAATTTACAGCAATAAAAATAATAACAATAACAATAATAATAGCAATAAGTTATATAAAATTATGCAGTGAAAAATGCAATGTAACTTCACTGAGAAAATTTTGCTACTCTAACGTTTATTTTAATTTTAAAAGTGGACATGTTAAAATTATCTTCTTAACTGTTCGTTGATTTTTTATAATAAACATTTTAAAAGTAGCTTTTAATACGTTAATTTCATATTTCAAAATTCATATTTTAGAAAAAAATAAGCTATTTATTATTAATAATATTTTAAATTCTTTATAAATTTTTTATTATAGAAAATCAGATGAACGTTTTTGAAGCTCGGCAAATCCAGTGTCACTCACGTTTCAGTCATAGCAGTAAACATGAATTTTTCTTCATTAAACATAAAAGCTTTTAGCACAAAATTATATGGGTATAATAATTCTTAGGCTCACTATTATAAGGGCTTGTTAAAAGTTTAATATATCGACCCCTTTGCGCAAAATTATCGTATGTGCCAAAAAGAAAATTTTACAGGAGAGCGTTTTTACTACTTTTCAGTGCTTTAGCTTGCAGTATCAAAACCAAGTTTAACATGTACTTTTGGAGAACCTATAGGGATTTCAGCTACAATAGTTAACAGGGTGATGGTCGATATATGTACACATTTCGAAAAAAATATCATTAAATTGTGTGTCACTCACGTTTCCGGACGATTTGCATTTCTCGACTTCTTCTTACTAATTTCTTTAAATCTGCGAATTGTTTGAGTAAATATGAAGAATAAATTAATTTTCCGTAACGAAATTGAGTAGAAATTTTAACTGCATGAAAAAATTTTGTTTTCTCAGAATTTCAAAATTTTTTCATATACTGATTATGTCACTCACGTTTCACGTTGGTGTCACTCACGTTTAAAAACAATTTTAATCATCGTTTTCTTGCATTCTAGTGAAATTTATTAATAATATTTTGTAAAAAAAAATTTTTTTTAACATTAAGGACATTTTTATACTAAAAGAAAACAAAAATTTTATTGAAAGAGGATTATGTAAAGCCTAATAAAGTTAAAAAATAATTCATATTATAAAAACAACACAAAAACTATTTCAGAACTATAACATTTTAACAAAATGTATTCCGAATTTGAATATATATCACTAAGCCTAATTCGTTGATCCCTACGCTCATTAAAAATCAAAGACCGTGCTAAATATGACTATATGTCTGGCCTATTAGCAATTCCGTCGATGCCAACGTATTAAAAAAAATAATTTAATTAGATATTTTTTATCTTTGCAAAGTTTCTTTTCTTATATAAATCCGGATACTATAATTTTTCTCTATATATTTTTTTCATACGTTCTTTTAGGGTCGCCTTTCACTTTTCCTTGATGTCTTTGTTATATTCTTTCATTTCTAATACAAAACAAAAAAAAATTAAATGTCACTCACGTTTCACTCCTTCAAATGCCTTTTTTATGTAAAATAATTGCGACTGCTTGATTTAAAAAAAAACACAAAATTCACTAATCTTATATATAAAGTAAATCCGAGACATAAAATGTGCGAGCCAATTATTTTCAAAGATTATCTAACTTATCAATAAAAATTGTCACTCACGTTTCACTCTTGAATCACTTTTTTAAATTATATTTTTCGATAGAAAATGGCATTTTTAAAAAAATTTTAATTTGATTTTTTCAATAGAAAATGTTTCAATTCTGGATATTATATAAGTGTGCTCTGATATTAAAATCGCGAAATACCAAATTAAAAAACTTAAAAAACATAAAAAACCTAAAATTTTTTTAACTTGCTACAGATTTAAAATACATATAATAAAATCAGTTAAAATTTAAGGATACACTATGTTTTTTTTCAAAATGCTTTTACTGTAGGAAAGCACAAGCAATATTCTTAACGTTCCATGCGTTTTTATTGACCTTAAGCATTTCTTATTTTTCAAGCTTAAGGTTTACTTTTTCTGGATTTGCCGAGCTCATTTCCGTTTTTAAAATGAAAATAAATGTTAGAAGATCAAAATCTGGGTTAAAGGCGAGGTAAGGGTTTCAGTTTAAAAAGAAACACTTTGTTTGTGAATTTTTTTGAGAGTATAGATTGTGTTTTTTATTTAGTGTACTTTTAACAATATCCTGTAATTTTTTCATCCGGAAATATTGAAAAGCAAGTCAGTGACAGAGCTTTTCCCAGAACGTCTTAGAAAAATAGCAATTTCTAAAATTCCAAAAATTTTTGGTGGCCATCAAAAGTGTAAACTGCTATTTTCCACGAAAAATTACGATATTTTGTAGATAGAAAACCCCCTTAGCCCAAAAAAAAATGTACCTTAACGTTGGGGAGAGGAATTTTATATGTCGAAAATGTGTACCATGTTTGAATCGGTCAAGTAGTTTTTAAATGGCAGTGAACACAAAAAGACTCAACACGTTCGAACACCTACTTAAAAATTCATATCTGCGTTAGCTTAACTCGTATCGACTTCAAATTTGAACACGATACTCTTGAAATAATGTTCATTCATATAAAAAACTGGTAAAAAAAAAGAGTTAAAAAACCTTACTCCGCCCTAAAACGTTATCAAAAGTAGAACGTTGCTGCTAGTTCTGAAAATTTAGTTTTCTCAGTATTGCTCTTTGGAACCATTATTTTTCTGAAGTTGTATAAAATATTTTTATAAAATCATACTTTTTTCTGCTTTACTTTCTGAATAGCAGAAAATATTTGTTTCATTTTTTTTTTGAGATAAATTTAAATTTTTTTTATATGTATTTTTTTAAATTAAATTTTTAAATTTTTTTTATATTTTTTAAAAAAAAAAAAAAAATTAAAATTTAAAAAAGAAAAATTAATTTTTGATAAAAATTAACTAATGAAGATTATATTTAAACTTAACTCTCTTATTTTTTAACTCACATAGAGCCAAGGCAGATATGACATACTTGCAGCGAGAAAAATACTTGAATAAAACTATCAAAAAACTTACGCTAGTTTAAACAAGGGCTTCGAAAGTCTTGAGTCTATTAAGTTTTATGTATGTGATAAATAATTGATTTATTTACAGATTTGTAGAATTAACTTGTTTAATTTTTTGTACAATAATTGAAATGAAAACAAGTTAAGTTAAAACTCCAGACCTTACAGGTTTAGGATATACAAATAAAATATTCGGATTTCTTAGTCTTTCATAACGTCATTTGTAGATAAAAGTTTTTTTATCAAGCGTTATAAGATACAAAAAAAATATACAATATATCTTCTATTAAAGATATATATCATGTAAACAATATTTTGCAAATATTCTTTTCATGCCAACATTAAATGAATTAAGGTGGTTGATTTGGTGGTTGGAAGAATTTTTCTCATGCGAATTAAAACTCTTATACAAAAAATCAATGTTTGAATTGGTCATAATGATAAACGTTATAAGAATTATTTTTGGTGCAAACCATTCAAATAAAGACATGAGTTAACTTTAACTTTAACACCTTTAAGAACAAAGAAGAAAAAACTTATTTGTTAGAGGTAAAAATTATTCCGTTGTGCAACAATACGAGTTTCCTTAATTTTAAATTAAAATTTTTTTTGTGTGTATCTAGTTTTTGGTTGTGAAGTATTTTAATGTTTTTGTAAAATTTTTAGGTTTGAATTTTTAATATCTGAATAATATTTTAAGTCAATCTTCTATTACCGTATTGTAGGAAATGACATGCTAGTTTTAAACACATTAAAATTCTTTATTCTCCAAATTCAACATATACCCAAAAAAGAGATAAATATAATATTTTTTTAAGGAATACATTAAGGTTACACAGTAAAAACTACTTCCTGCAGTATTCAAAATATCGCTTTTAATTTTGTAATGTTTTCCATTGACGTTCATAATGGTAATATCTATCTTATGTCTATCTATCTTATGACATCTTATATACTTTTTTTCGATTGTTTGTTATTTTTCGATAACTTCAAATTTAAGAGATGACGTAAAATGAAAATGAACGTTAGAGGAGCAACATTTTCTCAGTGTATAAGCGTTTTATAAAAGAAGCTGCAATCAGAATCAAATTGATCGAATGATTTGTGATCAAAAAAATTTGAAAAATTAAGTTTAGAGAAAAATACGTTGAAAGTGTAAGTTACTGGTTAAGCTCAGTTAAACGAATGATCTTCTGATGATTGTTTCTCAAAAACTATTTGAGATAAACACTTGAGGTGTTAGTATTTTATTTTTAAAGATTATCGATACATGCAAACAAAATTTTATAAATTTTACACTAGAGGCACCTCTCAATATTTTCTAAATATCGTTTTTTTTACAGTTTTTTAAAGTTTGTGCATCCAACTGTATTGTGTTAAAATTTAAAAATGATCTGAGCAGTCTAATTATGTTATTTCATGAACCTTTTGTTGCTACTTGTACTACCTAAGTAAAACCTGAAAAAGCTTTAACGCTTTTTTTTTTAAATACGGAACCACTTTACAGATCTTTAGAAAATTTTAACCACGAAAAATATGTAACCATTAAAACTAAAATCTTAAAGCAGATTCTTTTAATTATTTTTGACTTGAGATTTTAGTTAAGACGGTGTTTTTTCACAAACCTTACATATTAATAATTACTAGTAAACCTGTTGCCCGAATTCGAGCAATGCAATAAAAATTAAATGTTAGCCACAATTTTTACAACAAAAATAATTTTTATACCATTTTTTGAGAAAACATTCAATTAAGTGGGCTCTTTTTAAAGGCAATGATTAAAATATAAATAATAAAGTAACGGTAAAAATGTCCAATTAATTGCAATTAAATACAAAAAAGAAATAAATTAAATTTTTTAAAAAGTGGCAGAGATATTCGCTTCCAAATACAAAACTTTAAATTTCAGAGAGTTTTTTTCTCTGTCTTGGCGTTTGATAAAAATACACGTTAAACAACTAAAGAAAATATTAAGAAAATTCATTAAAAATACATTTGGCATGATAATTACCGTAATTGCCAACACATTTCAAAGAAAATTAAACTAAAATTTAGAAAAACAAAAAAAATTTGAAAACTGTTAAAATTTGACTGACTTGTTTGCTCGGAAAGTGGAACTTTTGATTTTGGAACTGCATTTTTCGGACAATTGACATTTGTGGAATGCATAAAAGATAATTTTGGTTAAAAATTTTTAGTTTTGAAAAAAATTCAAATTCGATCAATTCATAAGCTCTTCTCAAACTAAATTTAAAATCGATAAAATAACGGATTTTTGTACAAAAATTTTATTTCTGTTTTAAAAGGTTGGGAACCCCCTGAAGTAAAATCACAATTTTTAAAAGTGGCTTGCACATTTTCAGCCAAAATCTGATTAAATGACATCTGAGTCGATAAAATCGGTCTATTGGTCTGGGAGGAGTTGAAGTCACAAAAAAAACCTTAACCTGTGAATTATATAGATATTAATATAATTACTATTTTTTTATAGTTATAGATTATTGATAATAAAATAAATTATAAGTTTCGAAATTGTTGGTTACATCTTTTTCGCGGTAATTGTTCGATATTCTTCATATAAAACTACCGTCTAAGTTAACTTTTTATTTTTACTATTATATTTTTTGCCAAAAAACTGGAAAGAAACAATTGTTTTTTAAATTTTTTAATTTTTTTTTTATTTTTATTAATTAATATAATATAAGAGTTATTCGTACACGAGTCAAGGTTCCCTACTGAACCTTAATATGTTCGTTTTTTTACATTTCAGATGAGTCGTGATCTAGATAGCAACATCGTAAGCAACATGTTTATTTGTGAAGAAGTTACATGCGACTGCTATTTTTGTTTATTTAATATTATTTTATAATTTTATAAATTGGGATTTTATATTTAAATAAAAAAAAAAATTCACGGAACAGTTTCATGAAAGTCAGATAAATTTAATCTTTGGTCAGATCATCGGCATTATAACAATAATGTATAGAAGGCCTTATCTATGCTATTATAGTAACGCATGGAACAACCTTAAGGGGGTCTTCTCATTGAGCAATTTTTTTTTTCGACTTTTTTTGCATTTATTTATAGCTTGGGTAGTTGTGAATATGCCCCTAAAAGGATTTTTAGAAATTCGAAATACTTTAGAAGATACAGCCTTTTTTGTGAAGCAAGGTCTTCGTCAAAATTAGCTATTTTTAATTACTTCAAACTTTAAACGCGTTTATCTCGAAACCACGTTTTTCGAACTGGCGGCCATGATATCTCCAGTTCAACTGAACCGATTTTCATGAAACAAAGTGGAATCGACGCAGAATTGTCACCGTTCTCGGGTAAACCTCGACCATAATTTTAAAAATTTTTTACTATTTTTTTTTACACTAAACTACAAAAAAAAGCTCGAAATTGAATTTTTTTTTTTGAATGGCCGCCATTTTGTCAAAAAAAATCACAAAATTAAGCTTAAGGTTCACCCGAGAATTACATCTATAGTGATTATAACCCCGTTTTTTTTTTCATTTCAGACGCTCCGGAGACGGAATCGTGGCCGCCGTGACGACACCTTTTTTTTCACCACCAACTTTGAAGTCTCATTACTTTTTGAACAGCCCACGTATCGAGGCAAAAAAAATTTTTTTATTTACTTTGAAACTTTTGTAATACAATAAATAAAAAAAGTTTTCAATTATTCTTTGCGTTTTCAAATAAGAATTTTTTTAAAAAGGGTCCAAAAAACGGGTTTTGAATGAGAAGACCGCCTTAACAGTAATTTTTTTTTTTTTTTTTCATTACCTGAAATGTACAATTATCGTAAATTGCAAAATGTAGTTTACATTATCATTTTTAATTATGATTTCTATTATATTCTTCTTTCTTTTCTCCAAAGGAAACAATATGATAAGACCTTTAAATTGTTGATAACACTTTTTATTTTTTTAAAGGAAAAGCCAAAAAGATATAAAAGGAGAAAATTTAATGTCGAACCCATTTCTTCTTCTTCATGTTACTTTTAAAAGGTTATTTTTGTCACGTCACGTTAACGTTTTTTCTCAAAAAACTGGACAAATTGAAAAAAACTTTGAAGACCTAAAATAAATTACAGGACGTCTCATAAAAAACTAGAAGTGAATTTAAATTGTATGTTCAAAAAATTTTAAACATCATTTTAAATTATGTAATAATCATAAAATTATAAAATTTTTTACTAAATTTAAAAATCGCAGCTTTTACTTGAAATATCAAGAAATTTTATTTCAATTTAATATGCAATTTTGTTAAGAAAACTATTTAACAAAAATAAAACATAAACGAATTTTTAAAATTTTATTAAAATGGGGAACTTTTTGACTTATTACTAGGGCCCTCGATTGTCTTCGAGCTGTTTTCGGGTTGACGGGCACCCAGGCACCTAGGTATTTCGAATTACCGGGGAAGCTCGAAATACCCCTTAATATCCGAAGCTACCCGCGTACCCGGGTACACGGGTATGGCTCGTGTATTTCGGGTTACCCGGATAGTGCGGGTACTCGAAAGATGTGAAAATCGAGAGCCCTACTTATTACTAAAATATTGGAGAAAATAAGAATAATAAGATTAAAATAGAAAAAGCAGGACAGAGGACAGTGTTTGAAAAAACGACTGTACTCCCAAATATGTATCAGGCTAGAAGCCTTATAAATAATTATAAAATATATTAAGAATATGAAGTTTTATCACAACTAATCAAAAAGTCGATATTAAACTTAATTGTCGTTACAACTTTTTCGATTTTAGGTGACGATAGAAAAATGAAATATGAAATAAAAACTGAAAAAAAAAATGGAAACATGATAGATTCCAGAAATATGTTACCCTCCAACAAAAATAATATAATATAAAGTTAAGAATACACTTAAAAAAATAAAAATAGCATTGCTTTGCCAGTGTTGAATTCTTTTGCCGGGTTTGCAATGATTAAGTAAACAAGACTCATAAAATTATATGAACACAGAATATTCTACAACTTGTTTGCTTGAATTGATTATGCAAAGAAAAATTTAAATTTGCTTTTTTACTACACATAATTACAGCCTCAGAGCAGATATTCTAAAAATGCAAAAATAACACATACATATATATATACTTTTTTTTTTCAATCTATTTTATGCATTGCATTTAAAGAAGCTGCTTAAGTTTCAGACCATTGAAGTCGGATAGTTATGCGTCATAAAGAATTGATTTGATTTGTTGAAATTTTTGCGTATGTATGTATGTGTGTATCTGAGAGATATAGTAAGCCAAAAAGTAACTCGAACGTTCTAACGAATAACAATTATAAAAATCAATTAAAATTCAGGAAAAGAATCATAAAATTCACGAATACTTCAGAAGACCAAGCAAAGCTTAACTCAAATGTGGCTGAACTTAAATGTGGCAACTGCAAGAAATAGACGCAATTATTAAGTAGCTCATCCATTGGATTGAGGCAAAAACAAGTAGTGTGTAGCTTTCTTGCTGCTCCCAGTGAAATTCAGTTACGCACTCTGAGGTGCATAGAATGCGTTTTATAGTTGTTGTTTGTTTTAAAACGCTTAAATTATTTATTTAGTGCTATTGTTGTTAAGCATATCTGTAACAGCGTTGCCAGAATGTGAAAAATTTACCAAAACTGATAAATTTTTTTTTCGATGTGAAAATGTGAAATTAAATTTCATTTTGGTAAAATTTCTAGTCAAAACGAAAAACATTTTTATGAAAATTTCCCAAAAGCTTAAGGGCGAAGTAAGGGTTTCAGCGTAAAAAACACTTTTTTTGTGAATTTTTTTGAGAGTATGGATTGAGCAAATTTATTAAAATCTTTTGTACATTATTGAGTGTACTTTTATAAATACTATATTTCTTCCGGAAATATTGAAAAACAAGCTGGTGACAGAGCTTTTCCCAGAGCGTCTTGAAAAAATAGCAATTTGCGGTGTTCATTATGTCTCGGTCAATTTAGTCAACGTTGGAGGAAAGTATTTTGTATGTAGAAAATGTGTACCAAGTTTGAAATGAATCGGTCAAGTAGTTTCTAAAGGACTGGCAGTAAACATGGACTTTGAAAACACAACTTGTGGGAAAACTGCTTTAAAGTTTTGTACACGTACGTTTGTACGTTCGAGGTACACTTACTTAAAAATGTTTACCTCCGTTAGTTTTACTCGGATTGACTTCAAATTTGGACACAATATTCTAGAGATGTTGAGCATTCATATAAAAAATTGGTTAAAAAACTTACCGCCCTTAAATGATCGTCTCTTTTTTTTATCTATATATAAATAGGCGTAGTGAAAATAGTAAAAAACCATTTTCTCACGTGTTTCTAACCGATTTTGATTAATTTCTTTTAAATGAATCAAAGTGCGGAGAACGAGTGCACCGACTATTTTTTGAAAAAATTTTTTTGCCAAATTTTTATGAAGAAAATTTTTTTTCACATTAATTTTGTATCGAGAGAATGAAAGTGAAAAGGTCGAATTTCGGGCCCTATCGAACTCCAATTAGTTTAAAAAACGTATTCAAATTATTGGCCTTCATCATATTGAAAAGAAAATTTTTATATTTGTACCATCGTAATACTTAATAATTTAATTACATTTTAGGGTTAAAGGATCAGAGTCGCGGTTACGTGTCATGCACAAAAACAAGATTCAGATTCTTCAGACAGTGACACTGAAAACAGGTATTTAAAATATAAAAATGGGGTAGTACCAAAGACCGTAAAACTCAAACTCAATATTATTCGTTTTCTTCAATATCATCGCAACAAAAATAAAGCGCTTTTCAGAAATTGAATTTTAAGTTCCACACACTGTTAAGAAAAATCATTGGAAATTTCTCGGTTAACCATGATATCTGCTACATGTTTAAAAATATTTGAAACCTGAATACATGAATACTGGTATACAACAATATTAGTTGCGTTCGATGACAAATACTCAGTGCCAAAAGCAAACAAATTAAGAAATAAGCCAGAAAAATTACTAGTTTTCATTAAACTGTTGAAATAGGTAAGCAAGAAACTATTTAATGCTCTTTAAATTTTTCGAATTTTTCAACAAGAACCAAAATACTTGATTTATTTAAATGTTACTCTTACTTACACCACAAAAAATATAAGCGTACAAAAGAGCTGAAAGCGTAACTTAGAGCAGCTTCAAAAAACAAAGAGCAATATCAAGTAAGAGGAGGTAAAAAGAGAAAAATGTCCTCAATAAACAGTTTTTACTGATCTGTAGTAAGGAATCTAAATCTGGAGGAGTCATCAAACACAGCTTTTGTTATTACAATTTTATTGGATGAAACATTTGTCAAAAAAGTTAAAATATTGTTTTTTTGATTGATCACACATATTTCATATTTTTTTTTTTTGATGTGAAATTTTTTTCTTAAATGTGAAATATTTTTGGGAATTTTGGTAAAAGGAAATTTTAGGCTGTGGCAACCCTGATCTGTAAGTAGCAGTATCTAATAGATACTTGTACATGTACATTTTGAATGCTGCTCTATTTGTAATAATCAATATACATCTGCAAGTATGTATATGTGTGTGCAAATTTTTGCGCGCCAAACATTTTGTTGTTGCTACTGTGTGGTATGTGTTGTTGTAATTTAGCAATTTAATTATTGCATTTCATAGTTGAGCGCACAATTAGAACGTTGTACAGCCTTATTGTATTTGTTGTTGTTTTATTTTTTTTTTTTTCTATTTTTTATTTCTTATTTCTTTTTACTGCATTTCTGTTGTTTTTTTTTTTTCTTGTTAACTTGTTTCTTTCAATATGTTGATTATTTCCAAATTGCAGAAGATTTTGTTACAACACTCAGTTTACATTATTTTTTTTTTCATTTAATTTTATTTCAATTGCATACGTTCATTTTTTTTTTGCTGTTGCTGTTGCTGTTGCTGTTGCCACAGCTACATGTTTTCGCTCATTGCATGCATCAATGCAAAAACAATTGTCGATCAAGCGTTGAGGCGTCGATGACGAAGATGCCGGCTGCCACATTCGTTCGATGCCTGTGCATGTGTGTATGTTTGTTTTAGCTGAGGTACGCGTATCTGAATTTAATCTAATGGGGTGGCAGCTCTGCCTGCTAAGGTGCTGATTATAGTATTTTTATTGAATTAACAGATAGAGCAAATAGCGCTATGCATGCCTGATAGAGCACAAAATAATTTTATAATTTATATATTTTTCCAGCTGTTCTACCAACACTTGACTCGATGCTGTACGAAAACCAGATTTTTATGCTATATCTATATGTTGAACTAAGCTGGAAAACGGTGTGATAAAAAAAAAAAAAAACGAGTAGATAAGCAAAATTGTTCACCTCTCATTTATGAGTTAAATTTAATCAATATGAAATTATAATATTACTAGTTCTTTCCCGTCAAAAATTACGGGCCCGGTTTTTATAAAAGGAAAAAATGAAATATGCATTTTCTTTATGTTGAATTATAACTCAGCGATGGTCACATATTCGACATAAAATAGTCCAAATAACAATTTTTAGTTCCAAATATTTATCAAATAACTTAAAGTAAAAGTGGAAATCATAGTAGGTACAACGAAATAAGTTTGAAAAATTTTTGTAAAACTGAAAATTTCAAAATGAAACAATATAAAAAGTTTTTGAAGTTTCAATAAATCAGTAAACAAAAATATGCCTAAAAATATGCTTTGAAATTTATAAAAAAAAAATCAAGCGTTCCGCACTCACATTTTACGGAATTATGTTATAGTAATATTATTATTAAATTTTGAATTCATGGAATTTTCAATTTTCACCTTAAAAAATTATTTGGCTTTTCTGAAAGTACTAGTTCTTTCCCGTCAAGAATGACGGGCCCGGTTATCCGGAAGCAAAATACCTGAAATATCGACTATCTTAAGCTGAATTAGAAATCAGCGTTGGTCACATATTCGATTTTAAATTGTGCAATAGTTCTAAGTATTTATAAAATACCTTAAAGTTGGAAAAAATTTTTATAAAACTGAAAATTTCAAAATGAAAAATATATAATAAATTTTTGAAGTTTCAATTATTCACAAAACAAAAATGCCTAAAAATATGCTATAAAATTAAAAAAAAAAAAATCAAGCGTTCCGCACTCACATTTTACGGAATAATAATATAGTAATATAATATAACCTTTCAAAAATGCTTCCTTAAAATTATAGTATATTCATTCTCTCTCCCTGAGGACTGGTCCCTCTAGACTGGTCTTTTTTTCTGTGAACTCGATCTTGTTATAACATATAACCCAACCCTTTTGAACACTTTTTTTTCCTCAATTTTGAAATAGCAAAATCGGAAAAGTTTCCGATGAAAATTTCTGCATTTGGCTCATTCCGGGTGTGACGTTTTGACTTCTTTATCGTGCTGAAAATGGTATTAACAGGTTAAATTTTAAGCAATTTACTATTGGGTCTATTAGAAGATGCCTTAAGGTTTCAAAATGCTCAAACATAATGAAATTATTTATACTAGGTTAATAGTACATTCGCTTAAACACCTGGGACGGGTGTGACGAGCACAAGTTTAAAAACTAAAAAATTCTGAGTTTAACATTGAAATTCAGTTCATCTGCCACAATGAGACCATTTTTGACTTACATATAGTCAAATTTAATTTATTTTCTGTTGAATGCCAATGAAAAATATATTGAAAAAATGGCGATAACCTATAATGGCGATAAGAACTTAATGGGTATAATAGCCATCACATATTTTTGACACCAAAATCAAAAAATATGTTTTTAATTAATATATTGTATTTAAAAAAAAATATTTTTTTGTAAAAACTTTTTCGCATTTATTTTTGATCAAATTAATACCTATACAAATGACTTCAATTTTTTAATATATTTAAAAAAAAAATATTTTTTTGCAAACAATTTTTCGCATGAATTTTCGATCAATTAATACCTACACGAATGATTTCGCTAACATGAGTTTACAAAACTAGTTTTAATCAAAGAATTTATTCATATACTTGCAAAAATTTCATTAATAGAAAAAAAAATTTGAAAACTGTTCCGGGTTTGACCAACTTCTGTAACGGAAATGAAGAATAAAAAGAATTTATTGAATGAAAAAAGGTTTACAAATTTATGTAAAGCATCAATATCCTTACTTTAGGAAAGTTTCATTCTAATCATAAGCCTATGTTGCTTCTTAGGAAAATTATAGCATTTTTCTGGAACGGGTGTGACACTAAAAAAACACCCAGTTTAAATATTTTCTTTTTTGTTAACGCAGTAACCAATTCTTGTTATAAACTGTTCTTAGATAACATTGTTATCTTTTTTAACAGTACTGTTGGAGAGGAGGGCTGAAAATGCCGGCGCACGGATTATTGAAATATAACAATTTATTTAACTCAGTGAGTTAAATAAATTTTATCACATAAAAAATAGAAAAAAGATGGAAATGAAAATCAGTGTAATGTATATATATGTATATGGACATATATTTGGAAAATTATGATTTTATATAAACTAGAAAACACCTTACCACGTTCAAGATCAAAGCAAAAAGAGCACGAGTTTTTATTAGGCAGCAGGAAGCTCCCAAAAAATGGCACGATCACCAGAGCATATGTTCGGACTCGAGTACTAAAATAGTTTTCGAAATTACTTTTAGTAATTACTATTTTAAGCATGACAGTGTGTTTCATATAAACATCGCCGCCCGCCTTGCAGTACAACTGCAAAAAAATGAATTTAAAACTTGGAAACAATTAAAAATATTTCAAGTGGTCGTGCCTTTTTTTTACAAGATGGATCATATAAAATCTATACAAAATAATGAATTGAATTCAGGAGAAATTATGGAATTATAATACTTAAAATAATATGATACATATTGTTTAATGAATTTGTGGAAGGATAAATGTGTTGTTAATTATTATAATTGGTAAATTATTATATAAGAGATAGTTGTATTTCATAATATTTAGGCATTAATTATAAAAGAAATTATTTTTTCTCAATTCAAAATATAAAAATTCAAAAAAGATTAAATAAATATAAATATAAATGTCATATTAACAATTTGTAACAATGTACAAGAAATAATTCAAAATAATATAAAGTGAAAATAGTTAAAAAAGTTATAATATACCTAATATATAAAAATATGGCATATGCATTATAATAAATTCATTAGATAGTGCAATTTGTTAATAATGACCAGAGAGGATATAAATGCATATTTGCTTACTTTATAAGCATTTTGCATATTTTTCATTATTTTTTGTTATAATGCATATTTTGGGTTATTTTGCATATTTTTGCATATTTGATCATTTTTTCCTAAATCTTTTATAAAATTGCCCGGCTAGCGAAATTTTTTGTCACAAAAGCGCAAATGTGACGCAGCACATTGTGACTAGCAAGCACGAAATTCTCGCGCAAAAAAGTTCAGAAGCATCTTCAAACGAGACGCAAACTTTGATTGGGGAGTATCAAACATCAGCAAACAGATACATACCCAATGGATTTATGCAAAGCTTTTTTAGAATCAAATATTCCACTGAAAAAGGTTTGTAGGTTAGTCACCCCAGCCTGAAAAATTTTATGCAACGCTACCACAACAAAACAGTGCCAAGCGAGTCCTCGTTGCGAGCAAAATATGTTCCATTACTGTACATAACAGCAATTAACGATATGATCGAAAAGGCATCAAACAGTTATAAATGGGTTTCGATTGACGAGACTACCGATGTTGAGCAACGCCTAGTGGCAAATTTTATTTTTGGCATCCTTTATGGACGTGCTGATTCTGTGGAACGCCAAAAATGTAAAATAAAAAATGAACTAAATATGCATTGGATTAAATAAACCTACATCTATTTAATCTTGTTTTGGTCATTGCGGAGGTTTTAATAGATTTTGAAGTTGGTTTTTCGTGCATATTTAAATGCATATTTAAGGGTTTTTTTAAGCATATCGTATGCGCTTAAAACGAGTTTTATGGTGCATATTTTTGTCCTCTCTGATAATGACATTAAAAAGTTTGTTTGTTACTGAAACTGAATAGAATTAAGCTGTCAATGCCCCGGATAATATCCATCCGAATACCGTGTTTTGAGCAATAGGCAGGCCATTATTACTTGGCATCAACCCTTGTAAAATAATCTTAGAATAAAGATCAGCACCAAGCACTACGGATATAGGATCGGACTTAAAGAATTTTGTGTCAGCCAGTATTAAGTTTGAAAACTTTTGTGCTATGGATTCATCGAATGATTTAGACGGAGTTCGAATAGAGACTCGGTGGTCAACTCGAAGTACAGATTGAATCCTTACGTTAGGATCAAATCGAGCACGAATGATAATTGGACATACCGATTCGTCACCGAGTGTCATAGTTGTAATATTAAATTGATCCACTAACTTTCTAGTGATGCGACTAGTAGCTGAGCACGGATCAAGCAGGGATCTTGCATAGTGCAAGCTGCCGTTCACTTCCAACTTTAAAATCGCAGTTGGCAGGAATGTTACGAAGTTCTGAGATAAGATGGATGACAGCGACAAGTTGTTCGAGGACAGCATTGAACTTGTTGTAGCAGGAGTGTTGTTCTTTGGATGACTGGATGGCTCCTTGCGCAGACGTTGATGCATATGAAGTAGAGTATGATGACGTTCTTGCAGAATCCATGTGAATGTTCATGTGGTAAACAATTGGAACAATTTTTATAAAGTAGAACAGTTCGCATTCTTTTTCTGTGTTCATCAAAGAAACTTCTCGCAGAGTCGTAGAGGATGAGCATGTTTGCACAGGATGCACTTGAATACTTTAGACTTATACACACATTTTTGAGTTCTATTGCTCGATTTGCGATATTTTCTATTTGAGAATAATTGACAGAGAATGATTGCCAACTTAGAAGATATTTATTTAGAATATTACGTCCCAGTCTATATTTTCTAGCCCAATTTTTTGCATAGAGACTTTAGCTAGAACAATATGGGGATTTGCCAGCCAGCTGGTTGAAAATGTTTAGAAATATTTAAGAAATTTATATTTTAGTATAAGTGGGTTTTTTTTCTTGAACGCACCTTACTTCTTAAGAACTGCGAATATGGGATGGAACGACTAGAACGTTGCAAAGTTTTTTGAGAGTCTTCTTTGAACGGAGAAGTAACGACATATCTGCCTTTTCTGTTGTGAATTGAAGTATAACTATAATTTTCTTCGCAAAAACGATCGGTTTGCGTTATGAAATGTTTTTGTGGAAGATCCTCCACCTCCCAAAAACGTGAGGTCTGTTGATCCAAAGAAACTTTATTAAAATATGACAAGCATGTCGAAAATGAAGCTATGGACTTTGAAATTGGGCCTGTCAGTATCCACCCAAATATTGTCTCTTGAGCAACAAGAGAACCGCAGATGTTTCGTTTTACGCCATCCCGCAGAATGGATGGAAAAAGGTCGCCACCAATTAAAATGTCGATTTGCGAACATTTGTGGAAATTTTCGTCCGCATATTGCAAATTTGGAAGACTCGACAATATTGAGGGATTTATAGAACAGGATGGAAGATTTCCTGTTAGCTGTGGAACTACAAGAGCAGTTGCTTCAATGTTTATACGAGAATCGAATGTTGAACTTACTATGAACGAACATTCATGTTGAATTTTGGCCGAAACTGCGTTATTTAATCCAGAAATTTGAGTAGATGTAGCACGAGATGGAAGCTTAAGTATTCTGAAAAGTTTTTCTGAAATAAATGTTCCTTCTGAACCTGAGTCAACTAAGGCTCTTGCGAGATAAGTTACACCAAGATGGCATATTTTTACAACAGCGGTACCTAGAAGCACATTTTTGCAATTTGAAGCAAAGCAAGAATTAATATTTTGTGATGAACATGGTGCTTCAGTGGACTGTATTTGAAATGTATGAGTAGTTTGCTTGTTAGGTTTGAAGTTTGAAGAAACAATAGGTTCAGAAGTTGGAATTTCTTTATGTAAAAGTGTATTGTGACGCTTGTAACATGTGAAGCAGTTATGACGGCTTTTACAATCCTTTATTAAATGCGATTTCGAGAAACAATTTAAACAAAGATGGAATTTTTTAATTAACGCAATTCTGTCATTAATGTTCATTTGGAGAAAACGAGAGCATAATCGAATGGTATGCTGTTCGTTAGAGCATAATTTGCATGTCGGAATGTAAACATTAACATGATAAGAATTAACATTTTTCGAGCTACAATTCTTTGGATAAGAAAGCGGTTTGGAACTGGGTACTTTAAAACCAGAAGACCCTTTTAAATCGGAAACAGTTTCCAGTGTTTGATAACGACTGGTTAGATATGAGTCTAGCTCAGACCATTTTGGAATGTCGGTCTTATTTTTAAGGGATTGTTCCCACAGAGCTAGAGTTCCGTCTGGCAATCTAGTGGAACAGAGGAAAACGAATATAGAATTCCAGCTTTCTATGTCAACATTGTATAGTTGAAGAGCAGAAATGCAACCATTAACTTCACGTTGAAGTTTTTTGAGAGAGTTTGCAGATTCAATGGATATGGATGGCAAATTAAAAAGAATTCTGAGTTGACTATTTACAAGGATTCGCTTGTTTTCATAGCGATCTTGTAAGTTCTTCCACGCCAAAGAAAAACCATCGTTGGTCAGTGGACTTTTCTTAACTATATCACGAGCTTCTCCTCGTGTCTTCGAGTTAAGATGGAAAAGTTTCTCTACCGGACTTAATCTTGAATTGTTCACGTATATGGCAGTGAACATGTCCTTAAAGGACGGCCACGAAAGATAGTCACCGTTGAAAATCTCGGTGTCACATGGAGGAAGATGGAAATAATGATTCGAAGCTGGAACAAAATCGGTTATTGGTGTAGATATTGTGGAGACCTGCGCAGAGGTGGAAGCCTTGTTAAGTTTTTCTAAGCAATCTCCAATTTGTGAAGCACACCGGACGTATACTTGATATGATATGCGATATCGAGCTTTTATAGATTCCAACTCGATATCTGGATCCGAGTCTTCATCTTGTGCAGCAATTAGTTCACTCAGGCACGTCTCGTAAACCACTTTTATCCGATTCCATATTGACTTCATTTCTTCCTTGTGGACATCCAGTGAGTGAGTTGAGCTTGCTAAGTCCAAGGTTTCGCTTAAGTCAGATTCAAACTCAACCAAGCTATCAGTTAAACGAATAAACGAATTCAACGATGACATTATGAATGAAAGGATTAAGCCACCGATAAAGAAACAAATAAATATATTGGAAAAAAAAAAATGGCCAAAGTATCTGCGCCAATTTAATAAAAGCAAATAATTTTGTTTGGAATTTACTTAAGCTAAACTTATGTCGGAATTGAATTAGCTATTGGAATGATCGACAGAATAGTCAAAATTTAGATATATAATCTTATGAAGGAAGCCAGAAATATAAAGCACAATGTGACTTTATGGAGAATTATAAATAGAATAATCGAAACTAGTACGATTGTTACGATATAAATAATTACAAATAGTTTTGAATTGAAATTTGATATTATAGAGCTATCGATCGTTCAAATGATTCAAACGACTGCAGAGTGACTGTATAAAAGTGGTTCTAAACGAGAACAGAAATGTGTCGTTTGCAGATGGAATTGAATTGAATTGAAATGGAGTTGAAATAAAAATAATTGCACTTATCGATTGCACAAACAATTCTGACGACTGTATAAAAAATGGTTCTAAACGAGAACAGAAATACAGTCGAATTGAATTGAATCATAAATAGGAATGAAATAAATAATTATAAAAATTATTGATTGAATAATTAATTCAAAACTACTGCAAAGCGACTGTATAAAAATGGTTCTAAACGAGAACAGAAATGAGTCGTTTGCAAATCGAATTGAATTGAATTTGAAATATTCGACTGAATTAACAATTCAAACGACTGTATAAAAAAATGGTTCTAAACGAGAACAGAAATATGTCGAATTGAATTGAATCTAAAATAGAAATGAAATAAATAATTATAAAAATTATTGATTGAATAATTAATTCAAAACTATTGCAAAGCGACTGTATAAAAGTGGTTCTAAACGAGAACAGAAATGAGTCGTTTGCAAATCGAATTGAATTGAATTTGAAATAGAACTGAAATACTCGATTGACTAACCAAATCAAACGACTGCAAACGATTGTATAAAAGGTGGTTCTAAACGAGAACAGAAATGAGTCGTATGCAGATCGAATTGAATTGAATTTGAAATAGAACGGAAATAGATAACTAGAATTATCGATTATATAAACAATTCAAACGACTGTATAAAAAATGGTTCTAAACGAGAACAGAAATATGTCGAATTGAATTGAATCTAAAATAGAAATGAAATAAATAATTATAAAAATTATTGATTGAATAATTAATTCAAAACTATTGCAAAGCGACTGTATAAAAGTGGTTCTAAACGAGAACAGAAATGAGTCGTTTGCAAATCGAATTGAATTGAATTTGAAATAGAACTGAAATACTCGATTGACTAACCAAATCAAACGACTGCAAACGATTGTATAAAAAATTATTCTAAACGAGAACAGAAATGAGTCGTTTGCAAATCGAATTGAATTGAATTTGAAATAGAATTAAAATAATCGATTGAATAAACAAATCAAACGACTGCAAAACGATTGTATAAAAAGTGGTTCTAAACGAGAACAGAAATGTATCGTATGCAGATCGACTTGAATTGGATTTAAAATAGAAAATAGATAATTAGAATTATCGATTATATAAACAATTCAAACGACTGTATAAAAAATGATTCTAAACGAGAACAGAAATATGTCGAATTGAATTGAATTTAAAATAGAAATGAAATAAATAATTATAAAAATTATTGATTGAATAAACAATTCAAAACTACTGCAAAGCGAATGTATAAAAGTGGTTCTAAACGAGAACAGAAATGAGACGTTTGCAAATCGAATTGAATTGAATTTGAAATAGAAATGTCGATTGTATAAACGACCGCAAATAAAGTTTAAATCACAATTGGCACTTTATTCGTTGTTTCGAAACTTTTTGTTATCAATTATAGAATTCAGGAAAATCCCAGGAATCTATTGTTAAAAACACGTATAAACCATATACACCAAATATGCTTCAAAATTGTTTTAAGAAGAAGAAATGTTTTAATTATAAGAAATAAATGGATAGTTTGAAAAAATAAATATTGCTCGCTTATTGCACGTATTGTTGTTGTTGTTGTTGTTGTTGTTCTTGTTGTTGTTGAACTTATATGAAAATAAATTCTTTAATCAATTTTAAAAACGAAATTTGTTTTTTTTTTTTTTTTTAATACCTGTTTTCTTTTTAAGAAAATAACTTTTAACAAATTTGTCTATTATTATTAATTTTGTTTTGTATATTATTTTACAAAAATTGAGATTGATTGAATAATTAATTGATTTATAACGCCACTGTTTTATTTGCGTAGAATTCGCCTTGTTTCCTCAAATATATTCAACAACAAAACAACATGTATATATCTCGCAACAAGATTGTTGAACAGGTGAAAAAAATCAATATTTTTCTAAAAATCAAGTTCCTTATGCGGCATATGTTTAAACAGGGAGCTTAAAGTAAATGTATGCAAAGAGAAATTGTAGAAACATGTATTTCTGATTTAATTGATTGCAACAAATATAACCGATGCAGTGTACATGCATTTATCAAAAACGATCAAGATGTGTGTGTATATAAACATGCAAGAACTGATCGCTTCCAACAAAGTTGATGTTCTCTTAGTTTGCGTTGTATGTTTATAAAGAAACAAAAACAATACAAATGTATAGAAACGTTGCAACAAAGTTTATATAGAAAATCGAAAAATCGAAATGTTTCTCAAGAGAGCAATATAAGCAAATTGAGTTCATATAAACATGTATACTAATATATCGTTTGCAACAAGTTTTAAATACATGTACAGAGAATCGAAAAGATGTAGATGTTTCACAAGAGAGAATATAAGATATGTAAACATATAATTTCTATACACATGTATATGAAAAGATCGTTTGCAACAAGTTTACGTTGAGCATAAGAACGTTGTAAATATTTCTCAAGAGAGAATGCAAGATCAGTATACAAAGAAAATTAGGAAACATGTGTATAAAGAGATTATTTGCAGCAAATTTTACGTATGGGATAGAAACGTTGAATATAAACATGTATCATAAGCCACAGGAGAGAAATGTATATATCTTTTAGAAATAATATATTAGAAAGAATGGTTGATAAAAAAGAAAAAGCTATTGGAACATCAATAGCAAATAGAAATATACACGCAAAAAAGAGTAAACATGTATACAAAAATTGATCGCTTTTAACCAGGTTGTCTAAGAGCAAGACACATCTGCAAAAAAGTATGAACATACATACACAATGATCAAGCTCAAAGATGTTGCCAACGTGGTTTAAAATAAGAAATCGATCAAATCACTTTACGATCAATTAACCGAAGAACGAACTAAGAGCATTTATATAGATATGTATGTACATACATACGGTATGTACAAAAATGCAATTATTTCGCGAAATATTATGCTTTTTTTTAAGATTGAAACATTCGTTTTTTAGGAAAAATGTGCACTTTTTGAATTGAATGTAAATGAAATTTTAATTGCACTAACTAAGAGAATATATTATAAATACATACGCACCTTGTATTGTGATCAGATAATTTTGGAATGTAGATTTTTGAGTAGAATTCTGTAGAATTTTGTGGAAATGCCCGTGGTTCGGTGTTTATACGCCGTGTGTTTATACGCCGGTGTTTAAACGGTGAAAAATCCGGTTCGATTGGACCAAAATGTTGGAGAGGGAGGCTGAAAATGCCGGCGCACGGATTATTGAAATATAACTTATTTATTTAACTCAGCGAGTTAAATAAATTTCATCACATAAAAAATAGAAAAAAGATGGAAATGAAAATCAGTGTAATGTATATATATATGGACATATATTTGGATAGTATTATGAATTATATACACTAAAAAACACCTTACCACGTTCAAGATCAGAGCAAAAAGAGCACGAGTTTTTATTAGGCAGCAGGAAGCTCCCAAAAAATGGCACGATCACCAGAGCATATGTTCGGACTCGAGTACTAAAATAGTTTTCGAAATTACTTTTAGTAATTACTATTTTAAGCATGACAGTGTGTTTCATATAAACAAGTACTAACCTTAATTTTTTTGAATGTGCATCAAAAAGTGACTGTTTTCAACGTTTTAAATCTAAGCAAAATATTTTAAGTTTTCTCAACTTGGAGTTTGTTTACTTGAATGTTATTTTAATTGAAAGCATTTTAGAATTCATGTTTCCGTTCCACATTTATGTGGAATCAGCCAATTCGCATTTTCGGGCTCAAAAATCATTATAAAATTTTTTTTTCAATGCTCTCAAAGGGGGAGAAAAACTTTTGTTTAAACTAAATCGAACTCATATTTGCATTTGTGATGAACCCATAATGAGAGATCGTATGCACCGCAGATCACCTTAAAAAAAATTATTTTATTCCAATTACCGAAAATAACTGTTATTTTGAAAATTTTGAAGGAAAAATCATTATGTTAAAGGCACTGAAGAAAAAAGTATACCAAATTGATCCTTGTTTTATTTGCTGCTCAAAAATATAATCATTTTATATTTTTTTAAGCTTTATATTAAAAACCATAAAATAACTGTTATTGTTAAGTTTTATTTCTTCGCTCATAAATAACACTTACTTTTGGAGTTTTATTTTATTGATCAGAAACAATGAAATAAAACTTATATGTTGAGTTTTATTTTTTTTACTCAGAATATAAAACTTATTTTTGAGTTTTATTTTTTCGTTCTGAAATAAAACTTATTTTAAAGTTTTTTATTTTTAATCAGAAAATAACACTTATATTTAAATTATATTTTTTTTCGCTCTTAAATTTTATATTTAAAGTTTTATATTTGTACTAGTGTCCGACCGATTATTCGGCTTCGGCTTCGGTAATCGGCATAATCGGCAGATATTTTGACCTTCGGCTTCGGCTTCTGCTTCGGCCGAAATAGCCGATTATTTTTGCCGAATGTTTTTGCTTTTTTTGAACAATTTTTTTTATAAGTTTTTAAATTTTTTTCAGTGAATTCCATTAAAAATTCCACAATTGAAACATTTTCATTGCTCGTTTTGTGTTTTTCTCATTTTCTGTTATTTCATGAGTTGGTGTTCACTCGTTGAAAATTTTATTCAAAACGATAAATGATAAATGCAGCGAGTCCGACTGTTATGTTTTTGCTTTTGTTATGGACTGAAATATAAAAGCTGAGTTAACGCTAGAAACTTTCTGCCAGATTTCAGTTATTATTACATTTCTGTAGCTTTTCTCGACTGGATTGAAAATGTATTCAATTTTTTTTCTACTCTATCCTGACGTCAATAAATCACTTACAGAAAAATCCGAATTTTGAAGAAAAACTCTTGCGATTAACCCGAATTTGATGATTTCAGTTCCTTTTTTTTGTACTGAAATGAATATAAAGGGGTTTTAAGGGCAGATGTTGAATGTGAACAACACCTAAACGTCAAGTTTTTTCTACATTTCATTTGACATTACTCAATTTCAGACTAACTCAATTTGAACCATGGAAAGATACACAATCGAGCAACGCGTTAAAGTTATTCAGGCTTATTATGAAAATGGGCGCTCAAATCAAAATGCATATCGTGCACTTCGTGATTTTTTCGGTCAATTTAATTGTCCAAATGTGCGTACAATCGGAAAAATCGTGCAAAAATTTAAGCAAATTAACCGGGTCTGTAGGAGATGTGAAAACACCACTCATGCTCGTACAGCTCGTACTGTAGAAAATATTGCTGGCGGCATCATCGGGTCGTATTTTTTCCAAAATGAGGCCGGCCAGGCAGTTACTGTGAATGGTGTTCGCTATTGTGAGATGTTAACGAACTTTTTATGGCCCGAATTGGTAGATATGGATGTGGACAATATGTGGTTTTACCAGGACGGTGTCGCTTGAAAAACAGATAACAAAACAATGGCTCTTTTGCGCGACAAATTCAATGGCCGTGTTATCTCACGTGGTGGAGATGTCAATTGGCCGCCAAGATCATGTGATTTGACACTGTTGGACTTCTTTCTTTGAGGTTATTTGAAAGAAAAGGTGTACGTCGATAAGCCAGCAAAACTTCAAGAGCTAAAGGATGAGATAATTCGGCACATTAACGGGATAGAACCTCAATTATGCCTCAGCGTCATCGAAAATTTGGACCATCGGATGGAGGTGAGCCTCCGAGGTCGCGGCGACCATTTGGCCAATATTTTGTTCCATACATAATTGAACCATACCAATATTGTCATAATAAAAAGAAACCACAATAATTTGCTAAATAATTTGTATTTTATTCCAAATCAACATAGGCACTTAAAATGTAACCATCCTTTATAACAATAGCAAAGAATAAATTTTATAATTTTTTTACTTGAAAACATTTGTTTGTTATACGGCTTCGGCATCGGCCTTCGGCCGATTATTTCTTTTTTGCCGAAGAATCGGCTTCGGCTTCGGCTTCGGCAAAAATTCACATTCGGTCGGACACTAATTTGTACTTAGAAAATAATACTTATTTTTGAGTTTTATTTTTTCACTCTGAAATTTAACTTATTTTATGAGTTTTATTTTTTACTTAGAAAACAAAACTAATTTTTGTGTTATATTTGTTTTACTCAGAAAATAAAACTTTTGTTTTGAGTATTATATTTTCACTCGGAAAATTAAACTTATTTTTGAAAATATGTCATTTAAAACAGGGCCAAAATTAAACTAGAGTGTAATTTAAGAGTTGATATAAAAATTACAATAGCCTTATTTTGTGAGTAAATAAAAATAAAACTAAAAAAAAGTGTTTGATTTGAGCAAAAATATATAACTCAATTGGTTTTATTTTCTGAGTAAAAAAATGCTTCAAAGAGCAAGTTTAATACATGGGTTCAAGGGGATGTAAAGGAGTAAAATCATACTTGCCTGCAATGCAAGTTTTAAGGAGGGACATAACAGACCTTTTATTAAAAATTCATAACTCAGTCATGAACAAACATTTTTCCAAAATTATTGTAGAGAATTGAACAAATTACAAGAAAAAAATTCAAAAAAATATATTTTTCATTCCAACATGTCTTTATAGAGCTCTAAACTGGCGGCAGAGAAAAAACGGGGCCTCGTGGTTGCAGCGTTCGGAGTTGCAAAAATTGTCGGATCTAGAAAAAAAAAACTTTTTTAAATCTTAACAAAATTTGTTATCGTATGACAGGAAGTTTTTTTAAAATTTTCTTCAATTTTTGCTGATGTTCCAAATTTGAAAGTGTGTTTTTTCGAAAAAAAATATTGACTTTAAAAATTCATAAAAAATCGAAAAAAAAATTAAAAAATAGCTCGTGTCATACGATAGCGAATCAAGTTTAAAAAAAATAAAAAAAAAAAAAAAATTTCGTCAAAAAATGAACCCGTTAGTGCCGCAACAAATATGAAAAACAGGTTTCGAGATAAACGCGTTCAAAAAAGAAAAATAAAAATGTGCTCTCACTAATCCGGCTGTAACTTTTGAACGCGTAGAAATTTTTTTTCTTAGAATCTTAAGAATATTTACTAAACTACAAAATTTAAAAAAAAAAGTCGATTTCAAAAACCGGTCAATGTCATGTCCCCCCTTAAGTGTTGCCGGATAGGCGTCTTTCATTTAATTTTTTCAAAATGTTCAACTCACAGTACATTTTTGTAGGGAGTATGTGAAAGGCTTTTTATGTCGATGAAGGTCATTTTGTAATCGCATGAACTTAGACGGAGATACAACTAGATAGAGTTCGACAGTGAGAAAAATTCGACCTTTTCACATATTAATTCGATACAAAATTATAAAATTTTGTAAGAATTTGAAAAAAATCTCTTAAATATAGTTGGTGTATTTTTCTCCACACTCTGATTGATTCAAAAAAATTCATTAAAATCGGTTGAGAAAATGGTTCTTAACTGTTTTCCCAACGCCTATTTTTATATAGATTTTGCCAAAATCTCAAGTTTTCGTTTAATTTTTGTTGACTTTGAGGAGGTTTACTTTTTTGATGCTTTAAATTTGTATGGGAGATGAGCGTGGTTAACATTCGATTTTGCCAGCCAAATTTAATGCTTAGAGTGCGTTTTTGTTGTCAAAACTGCAATATACATAGCGACAATGGATATTTTCTAAATATCTCTTTGTATGGGAGGTAGCCGTGGTCTTCATGTGACTTATTGATTATGTTTTAATTATAATAGCTTTACAAAAACGCCTTAAATCGTCTTGACAAACAGACAAACGGAAGGACATCGCTAAATTCACTGAGGATTGTCTGCACATGGTTGATGACCTACACTCAGAAAAAAGTGTCTCGGAATATGATAAAAAAGGCATCATATTTTATTTAGACTTTGCTCCAGAGAATGCTATTCTCTAATTGCGATACTAAAAATTCTCTAAAAATGATAAAAAGGTTCCATGAAATAGAAAAATATATCGTTTTTTGAGAAAAATACTTTTTTTTTTGAGAAAATATTTGTTTTTATTGAAGAAAATACTTCTCATCGTGAATTTTTTATCAAAATATAAGAAAAGTTTTTCATTTTCAATAAAATTTCTCTATAAATGAGAAATTTTTTGTGCGAGAAAAATACTTATCATTATTAGAGACATTGAAATATTTTCATTTCCTAGAAGTAAAGAAATATTTCTTCGAAAATGTGAAAATTTATTCTTATTGAAGAAAATTTTATTTGAACTAGTAAGCTATATCTTCGACTTGGCCGAAGTAAAAATACCCCCACGGCCGATTCTTAAGGTTGGAAGAATCTTAAATTGGATAGCTTTTTGGCCTTTTTATAAAGTTTTAAATTTTGGGGTTGTATGGGAGGTGGGCGTGTTAGATTGTGTATGACGCCCATTTTTCTAGCATACCTCAGTTTCGACATAGAATTATAGATTTATAGATTTTTCAATTTTGAGGTTGTATGGGAGGTGGGCGTGTTAATTGGTGGATGACTCCCATTTTTATAACACACCTCAGTTTTGACATTAAATACACAAATACCGAGTTTCCATCTTGTAACTTTAATATTAGCCTCTTTATAGATTGTTCAATTTTGGGGTTGTATGGGAGGTGGGCGTGTTAGTGGGTGGATGACGCCCATTTTTCTAACACACCTCATTTTTGACATTGAAAACACAAATACCGAGTTTCCGTCTTGTAACTTTAATATTAGCCTCTTTATAGATATTTCAATTTTGGGGTTGTATGGGAGGTGGGCGTGTTAGTGAGTGGATAACGCCCATTTTTCTATGACATCTTAGTTTTGACATAGAATTTACATATACCAAATTTCAGTATTGAAGCTTTAATATTAGCTTCTTTGCAGAGTTTTCAATTTTGAGGTTGTATGGGAGGTAGGCGTGGTTTTCATCCGATTTAGCCCATTCTCGAACTTGACCTTAGTTTTTTAAAATAAGCTCAAATATTGAATTTCATTACGATATCTTCAAAATTACGGCTGTAATCGTGTCGACAGACGGACAGACGGACAGACGGACAGACGGAGAGACAGACGGACATGGCTAAATCAACTCAGGTGGTGATGCTGA